>OY821779.1:31271335-32521335 GCA_963682175.1 Triglochin maritima
CAAGCAAAAAACGAGCCACCAAAATCCAGACTCGATCCAACCATTCCAGACCGCCAATTGGCAGTCCGAATTGGTCCAATGGATTCATGGTTTAGTCAGGTCGTGGATTATGTTGTTTTATGTCCATTTATAGTATGCGTTTAGTTCCATACAGAGGGATTGTCCTGGGTTACCTTTTTCTATGACATAAATAGAACTCTTCCTCCTCCTTTGTAATACATCTCCTCTTTTGGTGGTCATTCTCTCTACTAAGAGTAAAACCTTGGAGCAAAATTCTAGTAGAGAGAGGTTACTTGTAATGTGAGTGAAGAATAAAAAATATTTCGTTAGTTTCTTTGTGTTTCTTTTAAGTCTTGCATGTTTAGTTAATTTCATTTTATTTTAATCATTGTAGAAATAATTAGCATGTTTTCTTTCCTTAATATGAATGTTAGCTTAATAATGTTTGAGTAGTTTCATCCCCTTTTGGGGGTGGAGATGATGTACATATATGTTGTGATGTTTGATTAGTTTTTGATTGTGTAGACTTCCATATTTATATGTTCATTAAGGGTGTTTTAATCATCTACATGTTAAGGGATTTTTTATGGGTTTGGTCATAAGATTTAGACACTTCCCATGCTTAGTTTCCTTATGTTTATTGACTGAAATTTCCTGTTGAATATGCTACATGTTAGTTATGTATTTGTATTTGAAGGGAATGTGTTCTAAAAGTTTTACTTTTAAATGTCAATTATTATGAATTGAATGAGAAATCATTTTGTTCCTTTTTATGTTATTCGTCTTTTAGAAGTGTTAAGGAAGAGACTCTTGGTCCTACCGTAGAGCTCCAAAAGATATTGGTTTACATAAAACAAACGATATTCGCAATCATGGTAATAAACATGAGACATTTATTACCGAGTTAAGATTGTCGTGTTGGTCATAGATCATTGTAGCTTTACAAGTGAGTGACAACACGGGTACGCAAAAGAGGAAAATATTACTTTTGTATACTTAATAGACCTAATAAGTAAAATATTATAGAAATGTGTTTCTGTGTCATTAATATTTTACTGTGTCCTTGGTCCTTTGATATGAGACTTATATCCGATCACTTAAGGAGTGCTTAATTAGACTAGTGTCTTAAGCTATCAATGAGTGTAGTGCAAAGACATTAGTTTGTTAAGTATGACTTTTGTTGGAGAAGATAGTTAGTCAAAAGATTATCGTTGCCCCTCTTAATTGAGTGATGATATTAGTGGGCCCCTTGATAAAGCAAAGTTATAATGTGCACAATGTGATTTGAGTTAAGTCACATATTTATAACTAGCTTAAAGAGATCAAGAAATGAATACTAATACAAAGATGACACAATACTACTTTGTGTGTATTCTTAATATCATGAGGCGAGGGACGGACACAAGTGGTGCACTCCATCACTAAATGGATCGGGTTTTGGTTCGAGTGGAATTAAGACATCTAACTAATTGGGAACTATAATGTGTAGTTAGATACCGCTTATTGCTTTTGGTATTAAGCTCTTAATATCACTGCCAACTTAGTTTAGATCCTCCCATAGGTCACACCACAAAACATGGAAACAAGAAATGGGGATTTTGAGTTCATAAGATGTGTCGGGTTTCATGTAGAAAATATGACACATGGGGTGAACAAGCAAAATCAAAATTATGTTGTGATTAATAACATAATTAGAATCTAAATTAAATTCATATGTGATGTAAATATTATGGGGTGTAATGATTTATCGTTACATAGGATAATATGTTAAATAAGTTGTGAATTTACTACTAATCCCGAAATGTCAAATTTTGTAGGGGTTAAACCAAAATTTGACAAGTCTGCAGTACTGTGCAAAAACGGTCGACCGGTTAACAGTAAACGGTCGACCAATCGCCGCACGGTTGACCGGACACGTCTCGACCGATAACAGGGAATTTTTGTCTGTTCGGAACGGTCGACCGAATCTATCGGTCGGTCGACCGAACATTGCGATGAAATATTTTATTGTTGCGAATGGTTGACCGAAACGTGGTTCGAACGGTCGACTGAACCTCCAAACGGTCGACCGGTCCAGACGTTTTTCTGCAGAATTAATTAGATCATGCATGGAATTGGTCCATAATTGATTTAATTCGTGGCTGAGATTATTTGTTAGCAAATAATGGATGGTTAGATTGAAGTTTGCATGAAATCATGGGCAAGAGGTTTCACATGAATAAGTAATTTGGAGAGAACTTATAAATACAAGTTTATCTCATTACCTCATTAATTAATTCATTATCTTCTTGTGCAAACTTCTCTCTCCATAATTCTCCACGAATTTCACCTTAATTCTTGAGTTTAGTTTTAGTTTTCAGAGGTCTTCTTCTCATGGGAACTAAAGAGGGGTTAGTAATTAGATTCTAAACCCTATTGGAGATTGAGATGCTAGCTCTTCTCTCTCCAATCTTGTTTAGAGTTTGGTGAATACTCGGAGGCATCCGGCGCAGCGACAAGCATCCTCAACGTCTCCGGATCATCGAGAAGTTTTAGAGAACTTCTAGGTATGAAATTCGGAGCCCATGTTTGTTTTAATAAAGTTTTAAAACTAGTTATTGAAACAAACCGATGCATGCATGAAACAAATCATAGAAAAATTGTAATTGATTATGTACAATTAAACTAGAAATGCTACAGTGGTATCAGAGCTTAGGGTTCAATTTTCTAATGATTTGAAACTATAAACAAATTTAGTTTACTATCTAGGGTTCGAACAATTCGATTTTCCGGTTTTTCGGTCTTTAAATGTTTTGTTGGAATAATTCTTTGTAATAATTCGTTTTGAATGTTTTAAGTGGTTCAAAACATGCCATGTAATTATTAGAATTATCATTTTGACGTAAGTCTAACTTGCAATAATTTCGTTTTAAGCATAAACGATTGTTTTGTAAGAGAATCAACAAAACCGAAAAACTGCGGTTCATCTTTCCTTTTAGAAAATTGGATGGACAGCGGTTCAAAATTGTTTTTTGAACTTGTGGATGGATGAAAAACGTTTCTAATGGATTTCAAAATGTTTTTCAAAGAATCGTTTGGGATTCTAGATGATTGATAAACAAGATTGTATAGTTTATAGCGATATTGTGTGCATGGATGCTCGAGTTGTCTTTGCAGGAATTGTGAGTTTATATGTTCCAAATCACAACTATGAATGTATGTAATTATTATTATTATACAGGGGCTTATTTATATATAAAGGCCAAATTCTCTCTTTCTATCTTTAGATAATTGCATTGCATTTGAGAGGTTTTACATAGGACTTGCACTAGTCGGTTTTTATCGAATGTGAGGAGCATGTTTATTTTCTGTAAAATCTACATCTCCGGTGCAAGATGAAGTCGCCGCTGTAGCACATCGATCGAGGATCAAGGATCAGGGATCGAGGATCGAAGGGAACATATAAACTCACACGATGTGGATTGTGTGAATGGTTTAATTTCTGTTTTTATAATCTTGCTATGCATGTGATGAATGTATTGAATGTTAGGATGTGTATGAATGATAATATGCATGATAACCTAAAATTCTGAATCACATGTTAATATATGAAATTGTCCAACAAAATTAAGAGTAATTTCCTTCTTATTTCATCCACTAGCAGCCATCGATCGGAGGATACTCTGCTCGTCCTTAGCGGGAGATAGCTCCTCCATCTTTGGGAATAGTGGGAGATATAATGGTTGTCTGTTGTTGTGCCACGATTAAATATATGAGGTGCGCTTCACCCTAGTGAACCCCAAGTATGTTTAGTTGTGAATACAATGGATAAACGTATCTCGTATCAAATGAAAATAAGTTTTCTTAACATTACCTAGAGCCCTCGCTCGGTTTTGGGAAAAAGTTTTTCTTACGAGGATAGGTCATATTCCCTCATAATTAAAATGACAAGAATCACAAGAGTTTGAAGATGCTAATGTTGCTAAAATTCAAAAAGGTTGTGATTAGAAAGAGTTTTTCTTACCTTGAGATTGTGATATATTCGATAGCCCTTTAGCTAGTCTATATTGCAATTGATAGGATCTTGGATTGCTGCATTTATAGGCAAAATTTTATTTGCAGTATTTACATTTATATTCGATATATATGAATGTATTTTAAAACATAAAATTGACATTAAAATCCTATATAATTTATTTTGTAGAAATGTCTAATATCAAACCAATTGTGCGATCTATGATCGAAAAAAATCCTTTGCAAAATGATGGCTCAAACTTCATGAAATGGCAACTCAATCTTAATATCGTGTTGAGGTTTGAAAAACTATCTCATATTTTGGATAGTGAAATCCCAAAATTGAATGAGAAGGCAACCGGTAATGAGAAAGAGGCGATAACCATGTGGGAAGACCAAGAGAATCAAGTTCACGGTCTAATGTTGGCATCCATGGGTGACTCGCTACAAGCGAAATACTTGGATTCAAAACCCAAGAAGACCATGGAAGCTTTAACAAAGATGTTCATGGATAGTGCCCGAAAGGAGAACTATAAGACCACCATCGCACTCACAAGGTGCCACATGGCGGAGGGAACATCGGTATCCATGCATTTTCTCACGATGCAAGGATACCTTGAGAAATTGTCGAAGCTATTGATGAGAATTTAATTTATACAGCAAGTGCACGGCGTCAATGAAGACGTGGCAAGTACGGGTCGAACACAAGGAGGGAGAGATTTGTTATTTGTGTGATTTTCGAGTAGGGGAAAGAAGGAGAGAAGAATAAGTTTGGTTTTGAGATTTTTGGTTTTTAATTTTCTAAAGCATGAAACATGAACAAATAAAACTAAAATAAGAACAAAGATGGTGAATTCCGTTGGGTGGAGGTTTAGATATAGGGTTTAGATTAGAGAATTCAGAAACTTATAATAAATCATATTAGTTATAAAGCATTACATGATAAATGATTTAACATAAACTCAAGTAATCAAAATATACTAACACGAAATTAAAATAATAACTTTTATTCTTCTTCTCTTCACCCTAAATCCGTCACCTCCACCATTTGGAAAGAGTTAGAAACTCATAGGTAGAGGGAGGGAGAAGGGGTCCTAGAGGAACTAAGAAAGAAAAGTAAAAACACAAAATAAACCAACAGAATTTTATTGCTAAAAAGAAGAATACAAAACTAAGACTAAGAATTAAAAACTAAGGTTAAAATTTTAGAGGATCCTCTACAACATCGTTTCGGGGCTATTTATAGCCGATACAAGGGACTTAGGTATAAAATAGGAAATTACACACGTCAACACACAACCGGTAAAAATTTTAGAGCATGGATCTAATTTTGTGCGGCGGATTCGCCGCACTTTGAGCTCCGATTTAATCCGGATTTTTCTTGTGTGTTTATGATATGATTTCAATATCCTTTACGCGTCTGGATTGATTCTTTCCTTTCTTTTGAGCTCCGACTTTATTTCTTTATATATTTGGAGATCCACATTGATTTTTCTTTAGATTTTATCCATAATAATAAAAGCTACTCGTGATTTGCAATTAGGTCCTTGGCTTTTTGCAATTAAGTCATTGTCTACTTTTGTGCTTAAGTCCTTGTCCTTTTTGTAATTAGGTCTTGAAT
Source organism: Triglochin maritima (assembly GCA_963682175.1). Lineage (NCBI taxonomy): Eukaryota > Viridiplantae > Streptophyta > Magnoliopsida > Alismatales > Juncaginaceae > Triglochin > Triglochin maritima. Next base: position 31,276,950 of record OY821779.1, read on the forward strand.
GCTTTTATGCTTTGATGCATTTCCATTTGAAACCCGATAATCTTGAACTTGGTCTTTATGACAGGAATGAGTCTCTTGCAAACATTTATGCTCGGGATATGGGTAATTTGCATTCAGGTCCCTGTATTCTGTAAATAAGACTAAACACATACCTTAGTAGCATTTATTGATATAAAATTAATCTAAATGAAAGACATATGATGCAATGTATGCAATGCATCAAATACCCCCACACCTAGATTTTGCTAGTCCCTAGCAAAACAGAATATAAGAAAAATGAAAACAGGAAAATCCTAACTCACTTTCGTAGGAATCACGGTTGCACTTAGCACGTGCAACAAGCCTTTAAACCCCCAAGTTTCCTTAGAGGACGAGTTTTGTCTCGTGAGGGTTTTCAGTTGACACACCCACAAAGTCTTAATTCAACATTCCATTAATAGCAATATCTCCACCTCAACCTTATACATCTCACTTAGAATTCTTGCATGCTCATTATACAAGTCTAACTCATAATTTTTTTTGACTTGGTCTTTATTCCTCCAATATTCACACCACTAACCCTTCTACACATGTTATTACTTAAATTATTTTGCACGCCTCCTCTGGTGGTGAAGTATCATTTGGATCAACCATGGCATGGATCATTCTTTTAGCTTTGGGCCTTGAGTATCTTAAAGTATTTTTTCTTTTCTTTTTCAGTGATTCAACACATTTGCTTTTTCTGACACTTTTACCCTTTTTGCATTCGTGTAGCGAGTTTGGTCGATCATCCCGAGCTGGGGGACTCAAGTTACCAGGTTTTAAGATACCCCTACGGACCAGTGACTCGAAGGCTTGGGCTTTTGTAATCATTTTGCAAGATGAGCTTTCCTCACTTTTTATTTCCACTTTTATTTTCCTCAAGGCTTAATTGCTATTAGAAGTCCACACTTCCCGGTATATTTTCCTCAACCTCTGCTTTTTATCAACCACTTCAAAGAATTGATTCATCCAATTTAAGTGCATACACGTCTTAAAGGGCAATGGGTTATTTCTTTGGAACTTAGATTTATGTCATAATTTCTACAAGCAGAACTATATAATAAGGAGCAAAAACTCAATGCAATTTGTACATGGGTTTTGGTAGTTCAATCTTAAGCTATGTCATGGAATATTGACTTTTTTTTTAAAGAACAGAAAAATAAAACAGATAGATAGATAGATAAATACCCCCCCCCCCCACACCTAAATCATGCATTGTCCTCAATGAATGTGAGCAAGATACTACATGGATTTATGCATGAAAAAGGAAATGATCTCACCAACGTGAAGTACAAAGGAAAGTTCATGACTATGTTGATGGAGAAAACCCGAATTCCCTCAAAAACCTGTGAGATGCTAAAGAAGGGAGTCAAATACGGGAAACAAATGATGCTCAAATACTTAAGGGTTGGAGCCCACATAAACAATGCTCACTGAAGGAGTCTTTTATTTATTTATTTATTTATTTTAAATATATAACTATGTACAAACATAAGTTCCCATCTTCATTTGTCAAAAGACATCAAAAGGGAACATGACACCACGTGGGGCCAGAATATTCATGCGTGGGCCCCCTTCACAAAGAGCACAAGATGAAATGAGAGGTTCATAAATTGGATGCAAATGCGTCTCATTCAAAGGATCAAACTGAAAGAGGTTGAACCTCTCGAGAGTTTGGGAAATAAGGGGCAACGGAAGAAGAGTTTCTCCCGTTGCGGTGCTGAAGTTATGATCGTCAATCCAAACTCTCCAACCAACTGGCTGGTGCGTCGGAGCGAGGTCAAGAACCTTGTCAGGCAAGTCCGACTCACCAGGCGAACAAAAAATGGGTCTCATACCCAATGTATCCTCCAACGAACTCCTAATACCCTCATGAGCAATGTAGTCGTTTGATGTTCCATCATTTCCAAGATGATCAGGAACAATAGTGAGAGGCAAACTGTCATCAGGTTGTTTGAAATTGAGGGTGCTAGGGAGCTCTTGCTCCACCGGAGGTGAGTCCTTAAGAGGCACAACATGAAGATCATGTGGCTCAAGGGCCACGGGGCAAGAAGATAAGGCACGATCCTGGGCCGACTCATGATGAAATTGGTCAATTTTATTCTCAAAGTGTATCGAATCCTCCACTAAGTGATCGTGAATTGAAACCCCAAGTCCTTCAGACTGACTAGGAGTTTGGCTTTGAAAGATTGTGCTTTGAATTTGTGGATGTGGTGGTGGTTCGATATCAAGAGATGAATCCTCATGTTGACAAGACAAGTTACTCTCCTCACGTTTACTTAATTGTTGCGACATTTGACTCAATTGCAGTACCATATTTTGTACGGACTATTGAGTGGTTTCCACGAATGTAAGGAGAGTTTGTTCCAGGGAATCAGGTATGCGGTCAACTATGAGGTTCAAGTCAGAGCTTGGGAAATTTTGAGGTTGGGTGTTGGTGGGCTGAGAATAAGTCCAATGATTTGAAGTGGGGTGTTGGTAGAATTCTGGGTATTCGGGAGGAGGATACTGGGGTGAAAATGAAGTATAAGAATTTGGATATGAATTGTCTCCCCACGAATCCATCACTCTCGGGTTATACGAGGATGCGTAATGGTCATATTGAGCATTTTGGGAAAATGTATGCTCATACTCAGGCTCTGGGGGAACATAAGGACATTCCCTGATAACATGACCACTCAACCCACAATAGTCGCACGGTACGGCAACTGGAGCCACCGGTGCACGCAAGTTGTCTTCCATACGCATGAAGGAGGCAAAAGTTTGTTGTAATGTATCAGTTTGTTGACCAGCATATGATCCAACATAACTAGATTGTGATATGGTAGTCGGTGCCTCTCTCATGTTACCCCAATATGAAGATTGCTCAGTCATACAATTAGGATTGTCCCAACCATATGGGGTGTTAGTCTGAGACACCCCAGGTTGCATGGGTCCAGAATACCAGGAAGCATTGTCCTGGTCCCAACAATGATATGGATGGTTGCCCATGTAGCCATCCATCTCAACAAAACACTCTCGAGTCAACCACTCTTACCCTCACGAGGCTAAGCAAGCACAAGTTCTCGACTCAACCCTAAAATGCTAATAGAGAGCGTAAAGGGGAGGAGACTAGAACGTAGAGGTAGGTGAGAAGAAGATGACTTAGAGGAGAAGGGAAACTTAACTCTAACAGATAGATGAGAGGATCGGTCAGAAGTTTCCCAAACAAGCACGATTCAAACAATCCTAGACCTAGTGTCGCTTAGATCTAGACGACTCCTAACTGGTTGAGTCGAATTGATTCGCTTGATTCACCTCCCTCACTAATCAAACCAAATTGGCCAGGCAGTGTATAGCTAGTGGGGGCGCTTCCGACAGAGTCGGTGCCAATTAGACAACCACTTCGCTTGGAAGACTTACGTCAACACAAAAACACTTTCTAGACACCAAATTTAATTCGATCAGCTTCAGGTCATAGCAAGTCAAACCAATTCTTCTCCTTAATTGAGTTTGAGTCCTTAGGGGTCAATATCTAGTTGATTTTAATTTAAGGCTTGGGTGACACTTTAGGATTGTGATTTGTGGGCCACGGAAGGGTGGTGAAATACCCACCGTATCTTTTCCTACGGAGTTGCCCTTAAGATAGTTTAACTTAAATCTAGCAAAGATAGTCAAACATTGGTCTTTAGTGGGGGCAATTGTAAGGTTGTATGCAAATTAGATTATATGCTTAAATGCACTCGATAAGAACCGCGATACGTACCTTGCCTCCAGCACTCTTCAACAATAATTAATTTGCAAAAATTTAGCAAGAATAATGCAAACAAAACATTATATGATGCATGCACTAAGTTCTTCTAGTTTTGCCAATTTTTAGGTCAGAGTTGAATTATTGCCAATTATGGAATTTAAGCTTAACACGTGCAGTTCTACAACAGGAAATTTTCCGAAACTAGAAATTACGAGGAAAGAGGCAACAAATGTTACCTATGCAATGCTCAGTCGGGTTCGCCGCCCGCTCTCGAAAATTTCCAGTAGCTCTACGCGTCCACCCAGAGATGAGTCGCATCCCAGAAAAATTTGAAGCTCAGATGCTTCAGGTGTGCGGCGGATCCACCGCAAGTTGTGCTTGATATGCGGCGATTTCGCCGTCCTTATAGCTCCAAATGTGCCTGGATTTCACCGCGCACTCTGTTGTCTCCTGAAACACAAATCCAAATACTTAGATCGCGCACAAGATAAACAGAATATAATCGAAATCAACAAAAAAACAAAATCTGCGTCGCCTCCCCGGCAACGACGCCAAAAACTTGATGAGAATTTAAGTTATACCGCAAGTGCACGATGTCAATGAAGACGTGGCAAGTACGGGTCGAACACAAGGAGGGAGAGATTTGTTATTTGTGTGATTTTCGAGTAGGGGAAAGAAGGAGAGAAGAATAAGTTTGGTTTTGAGATTTTTGGTTTTTAATTTTCTAAAGCATGAAACATGAACAAATAAAACTAAAATAAGAACAAAGATGGTGAATTCCGTTGGGTGGAGGTTTAGATATAGGGTTTAGATTAGAGAATTCAGAAACTTATAATAAATCATATTAGTTATAAAGCATTACATGATAAATGATTTAACATAAACTCAAGTAATCAAAATATACTAACACGAAATTAAAATAATAACTTTTATTCTTCTTCTCTTCACCCTAAATCCGTCACCTCCACCATTTGGAAAGAGTTAGAAACTCATAGGTAGAGGGAGGGAGAAGGGGTCCTAGAGGAACTAAGAAAGAAAAGTAAAAACACAAAATAAACCAACAGAATTTTATTGCTAAAAAGAAGAATACAAAACTAAGACTAAGAATTAAAAACTAAGGTTAAAATTTTAGAGTATCCTCTACAACATCGTTTCGGGGCTATTTATAGCCGATACAAGGGACTTAGGTATAAAATAGGAAATTACACACGTCAACACACAACCGGTAAAACTTTTAGAGCATGGATCTAATTTTGTGCGGCGGATTCGCCGCATTTTGTACATAACGTGCGGCGGATTCGCCGCACTTTGAGCTCCGATTTAATCCGGATTTTTCCTGTGTGTTTATGATATGATTTCAATATCCTTTGCGCGTCTGGATTGATTCTTTCCTTTCTTTTGAGCTCCGACTTTATTTCTTTATATATTTGGAGATCCACATTGATTTTTCTTTAGATTTTATTCATAATAATAAAAGCTACTCGTAATTTGCAATTAGGTCCTTGGCTTTTTGCAATTAAGTCCTTGTCTACTTTTGTGCTTAAGCCCTTGTCCTTTCTGTAATTAGGTCTAGAATGCTTTTATGCTTTGATGCATTTCCATTTGAAACCCGATAATCTTGAACTTGGTCTTTATGACATGAATGAGTCTCTTGCACGCATTTATGCTCGGGATATGGGTAATTTGCATTCTGGTCCCTGTATTCTGTAAATAAGACTAAACACATACCTTAGTAGCATTTATTGATATAAAATTAATCTAAATGAAAGACATATGATGCAATGTATGCAATGCGTCAGCTATCTTCTCCAATGCCCGAGGACATTGCCGAAGATCTGATTCTTGGCTCTCTAGCCCCGTCCTTTAAGGACTTTGTGATGCACTATCATGTGCGTGAAAAAGGGGTGAGTCTTGAGGAGCTTCACAACGCTCTCAAAACGACAGAAGTTGACATGGGCAAGGGTCGGGACAATCACGTCCTAGCCGTCCATGAGATGAGCAAAAAGATCAACAAAGGTGAAGACAAATTTACCAAAGATACGTCAAGCAAAAGCAAGGGAGTAGGAGATGCTCATGGGAGTGCCTCAAAGGGGAAATCTTTCAAATCTCCAACTCCCAACACGGAGTGCTTTCACTGCGGTGAAAAGGGACACATCCGACCTAATTGCCCCAAGTACAAGGAAGACCTTGAAAATGGGATGATTGAACGTAGGCACCCGAGAAACGCCGTAGGTATGTTTGTTATTGAGATAAATTTAATCACCTCTGTCCTTGATTTGGTAATGGTTACCGGATCTTGTGCTCACATAATTTTGATGTGCAGCTATTGAAGGATAGGAAGGAACTCGTGGAGAACGAGATGATATTGAAGATTAGAAATAGTACAAGCATCGCTGCGATTGTACAAGATTCTATGGAACTTCAATAGTCTAGTGATTTAAATTTGTGCTTTGAAGAATGTTTATTATGTGCCTTCGATTAACAAGAACTATTCTGTATCATGTTTTGGATATGGATAACTTAATATATATTTCTAATTCTTGCTTGTCTATATCGAAGAATGGAATTTTCTATGCAAATACATTCGTATAGAATGGTATCTATTTGCTTGAAATGAATAATAAACAAACTCAAACAAACAATAACAAAAGGAACTAAGATAACTCACGTGAATGATACAATCTTGTAGCACTATCGGATTGGTCAAATAAATGACCAAGAGACCTTTCAAGAAGAAAGGAACAAAAACGAATAACTAATTGGATATGATACATTCTAATGTATATGGTCCGATAAGTACAAGTGCAAGAGACGGTTTAAGGTACTTCATTTTGTGCACGGACAACTATAGTCATTATGGCTATATTTGTCTAATGGGAAGCAAAAGTGAATTCTTTGACAAGTTCAAGGAATTCGAGGATGGAGTAGTGAACCAACTCAACAAGAATATCGAGTCTCTATGAAAGGTTCGTAGGGGTGAGTGCTTAGGATACCTAATTTGACTCATTCCTAAAGTAGGAACATGATATTGCTCGACATGGTTCGATCAATAATAAGTCATTCTAAATTGCCTATTTACTTTTGGAATTACGCACTACAAATAATGACAAACTCACTAAATAATGTTCCATCCAAATCCGTGGAGAAAATGTCTTGTGAGCTATGGAGTTGAAAGACACCTAAGCTCGACTTTCTCAAGATTTGGGGTTGTGAGGTATACATCAAGAAATTGATGTCGACCAAGCTTCAACCAAAAGCGGATAAGTATTTCTTTATAGGTTGTCCTCGTATGATAAGAGGATACTACTTTTAGTGTATCACCTCCAATCGGAAGATTGTAGAGAGAGATATGGTTTTTCTGGAATTTCTGGAAAAGAGAGAAAAGTAGTGGGAGTAGAGTTAAGCTTGAGGAAACTCAAGATACTCTACAAGATCATGATGTGAATGTTGCATTCAAAATCATGAAGGCCCAGCCGAGATTCATTTGGTTAGTGGGAGCATGAGCGAGAGATCCTTACAAGAAATTGTGATAGAATCTCAATCATCCCCACCTAGTGTGCGTTCGAGAGACGAACATGAACGTATTCCTCAAGAAATTGTGGAAGAAGTTCGAGAGACACGAGAAGAACCAAAAGAACTAAGAAGGTCAATGAGGGAAAGGAAGAAACCCAATAAGTATGTGGGACTTCATGAGATCATGGTACTAGATACCAAAGATCCTCGACCTTCCAAGAAGCAATGGAAAGAAAAGACTCCAAACTATGGTTAAAGGCCATGGAATCCGAAGTAGAATCCATGTATGATAATAAAGTATGGAACTTGATTTGCCTTCCTCAAGAGAAAATATCATTTTGAATAAATGAGCTTTTAGGAGGAAGATAGACACGGATAGTAACTTGACAACCTACGAAGCAAGGCTTGTAGCAAAAGTTATACTCAAATTCAAGAAATTGACTTTGATGAGATTTTTGAGAGGATGCCATGTTAAAATCTATTCGGATTATGCTCACTATTACCGCATTTCACAATTGTGAGATATGGAAGATGGATATCAAAATGGCGTTCCTTAAACGGGAACTTGGAGGAGGATATGTACTTGGTACAACCTCAAGGTTTTGATGATCCAAATAATAGCGAGAAGAAATGCAAGTTTCGAGAATCTATTTATGGATTGAAGCAAGCATCGAGGAGTTGGAACAAACGCTTTGACGAAGAGGTGAAGAAGATTCACTTCATTCAAAGTAAAGGAAAACCTTGTTGATACAAGGAGATTAGTGGGAGTCATGTAGTACTTCTGATCTTATATGTCGATGACATATTGCTCATGAGCAATCATATACCTTAGCATTAGCAAACGAGAAATTTCATTGAAATCGGCATTTTCAATGAAAAGAAATGGATGAGGCTCAACACATCTTGAGAATCAAGATACATTGAGATACATCCCATAGACTCATTGGTTTCAGTCAACGTGCATACATTGACAAGGTCTTGGAAATGTTCAGGGTGAACAATTCCAATAAGGACAATGTGCCAATAAGTATGAGTATAGGTGTGCAACTCAAGGAGTCTCAACGTGCTCTATCACGCAAAGACTTGGAGTACATGAAGGTATCCCATATGCTTCGGCAAAAGGAAGGACCATGTACACGATGACTTGCACAAGACTCAATATATCGTATGCTCTAAACGTGACAAGAGGTCACAAATCCAACGCAAGTCCTAATCGTAGGATTGCGGTCAAGAATATCCTGAAGTACCTTAACTGGACTAAAGATAAGGTTCTTGTTTATGGAGGACAAATGAGAAAATAGCCAAGGGCTATTTGGATGCAATTCTCATAGGGATTCTTGACAATAGGAGGTTGGAATGATGATGCGTCATCATTATCGAAGGTGGAGGTATGAGCTAGTGTAGTTAAGAGTAATATCACTACAGCTAACTCAACCACCAACGAAAGACAAAATAAATAAATAGGTGGACACAACAGTGACACAACTGATCCATTCAACAAACCTTCATACCAAGCCAAGAGACAAAATATATTTCGAGTCCATGGATCCGAGGATCCATGTAGATTGGCTTGATAGGTGATTTGGGAAGGTTACCCTAGTTATTAATGTTTTATGCATTGAGAATGTATGTGAAAGAAAACTTTGATAACAAGTGCGAGATTGAAGGGAATGTGTTCTAAAAGTTTTACTTTTAAATGTCAATTATTATGAATTGAACGAGAAATAATTTTGTTCCTTGTTTATGTTATTCGTCTTTTAGAAGTGTTAAGGAAGATGCTCTTGGTCCTTAACCGTAGAGCTCCAAAAGATATTGGTTTACATAAAACAAAAGATATTCGCAATCATGGTAATAAACATGGGACTACCATCTAAAATTAGTCCCATCTGATACAATTTTTTTCTTCCCTTCTAAAATTAGTGATCATTTCTTATCACATGGATCAGTCACATAGAAGACTTGTTTCACTTGGGAAGCCAAAATAAAATGTTCTCCTTTAAATCCTTCTTTCAAAAAACCAATTAAGGTGAACCCCAAGTCATCCACTAGAAATCCATTGTCAACTCACTTACATCTAAATACAAGCACTTTGAATTTGACAAAGTCTAGATCCCATAGGTCTTCAATTACCCCGTAATAGGACATGCCATCATTTACATGATTCTTGTGTTTAGAACTAGACACATGCAAAGTCTCTGCTATTAAAGTGACCCCACTAATCTGAACAATACTTTTGGCATCTTTAGAAATAGTGTTGAATGGTAACTATTGATATCATAGTCACTATAACTTGTAACATCAGAATGTGGACCGTAGGCCAACTACTGTATTGTTTCTGAAACATCATGCTTGTAAGCAACCTTTTTAAACCAAAAGATGAAATTCTTATTGTGACTATTAATTACTTGTTGATCACTCGATAAAGGATTTCTTTCTTTTAAAAAATTCACGTGTTCATTTAGATAAGCTTGAACTTCATTTGAATTGCACAACATATAGAAATATGCTGTCATTAAGTAATCGTCATTTAGATTTAACATTTTCATCCCACACGTACCATTTCCATCAGAAGGTTCATCATGATGATTGTTAGGAAGTTCAATACTTTTAGTATTCGCTAGGTATCCAGTGCAAAATTCGATAACCTTCTAAGCTATGTATCCTTTAACAATACTAGTACTAGCATATGACCTTCGATGATTTTTTAAATAACCTTTCAACACTTTCATATAGCGTTTGAAGAATATATCCACCATAAAAAAATGGGTCCACACAATTTAACTTCTCTAACCACATGAGTAACTAGATGAATCATAATGTCGAAAAAACAGGTGGAAAATACATCTCCAACTGACAGAATGTAACGACGATTTCGTTCTGTAACTGATCTAACTACACGGGATCGACCACTTTACTGCAAATCTTGTTGAAAAAGGAACACAACTTTATTATGGCATGTCTAACATGTTTCGGTATTATGGATCTCAGTGCTATAGGTAACAACTCCTACATTAAAATGTGACAATCGTGAGACTTCATCCCCACAAGTTTCAAATCTTTCATAACAACAAGACTACTAATATTTGAAGAATAACCTTGTGGAAACCTTACATCATGCAAACACTGACAAAGAATGCATTTCTCCTTTCTAGACAACCCTTCTTCTCGAGTGTCAGACTTGCACGTATACCAAGGCCAACAAGATCAAGTCTAGCATTATATTCATCTTTTATCCTACTAGGTAAGTTCAACAGAGTGCCAACAAGACTATCACAAACGTTTTTCTTTACATGCATCACATCAATACAATTTCTAACTTCTAAAGTTTCTCAATAAGGAAGATAAACAAAATATGGATCTTTTTTCCAAGAACTTTTGTCAGTTGTGCGTTTGTACGGTATTCCAAATTCACTTTCAATCACTACATGTTCATACACATTTTCGACGTTGATTTCAACTAGCGAATTCTGAAACTCTTGTTTTCCGTTAAATGCTTTCTTCTACCAACGATAAGGATATTAGTTTTGTAAAAATCTATGATGACCAAGATAAACCATATTAGAACCTTTAACAAGTTGCATGTATTTTCTTCGCAAATTGGACAAGCTTTATGACCTTTAACAAAATATCTAGACAGATTACCATAAACGGGAAAGTAATTAATCGTGCAATAAATCATTGCCCATATTACAATTGATTGTTGACGACGAGCATCAAAAATTGGTTGTCCAATCCTACAATCTATTTAGGTCATCAATTAAGTATCTTAAATACACATCTATGCCCTTTTCAGGTTGCTTCAGATCAAAAATCATTAAGGACAACATAATATATCTATGTTTCATGCATAACCACAGTGACATATTGTAAATTACAAGCAAAACATGCCAAGAATTGTGAATGCTACTCAGACTACCAAAAGGATTCATTCCGTCGGTACAAAGTTCAGTCGTAGATTAGTGGATTCTTCACCAAACAAAGGAAAGTCATAATCTACTTTTCCCCCCTGAGGTGAATCTGCTGGATGACGTAACAACTGATAAGGATTGAGCTTCAATTTACTCATACTATGCATATTGTTAGGGGGAGCAATCATATAGAAAAGGGGAGAACTTAAATTGAAGGGTTAATTACAGTTTGACCCCCCGAACTATGCATTGGTATCACTTTGCCCCCCTGAACTTTCAAAGTTAACAGTTACATCCCCTTGATTTTAATTTTGTAACACTTTGCCCCCCTGAACTTCAAAAACTCATTATTTAACACACATTCGACGTTTTTTTTCCTAATTTTTTGTTGTTGTATCCCTAATACTCTCCTAAACCTATATTTACGTGAAAATTTGGATCGAAACGGAGGTCGGATATGGTTGGAATTTTGGGTCGAATTGAGTGTCAAACCGACCCAAATTCCAACTATATCCGACCTCCATTTCGATCCAAACTTTCACGTAAATATAGGTTTAGGAGTGTATTAGGGATACAACAAAAAAAATTAGGAAAAAAACGTCGAATGTGTGTTAAATAATGAGTTTTTGAAGTTTAGGGGGGCAAGTGTTACAAAATTAAAGTTCAGGGGAGGTAACTGTTAACTTTGAAAGTTCAGGGGGGCAAAGTGATACCAAGGCATAGTTCAGGGGGTCAAACTGTAATTAACCCTAAATTGAAACTCAAACATTAAGATATAGATTTGCCATCATCAAAAAAGGGAGATTGTTGGCTTTTTGGCATAAATCTAAATTAATTTTGATGATTAATTAAACTAATCTTAATCAATCATCTAAATTAATATCAATTGTTAGCAACCTAATGCTCTGATACCAATTATTAGGATCGATGGCCCTCTAATCGATAGAATAATGCGGAATTAAAATTACTAATCGAAGGATTAAGGGAAGAGACAATGCAAACCACAAAAATGACGACGCCGGAGTTTAGAGAGGTTCGACACTCACACCCGGGTCCTATTCCTCCTTGCAAGCCTCGCTCGATCCCCCGAGCCTCGCTTATGGTTCCACTAACCGATCTCCGTTCCGGTCCGAGATCAACGTCGTTTAGAACACCTCGCCTCGCTCGTGTATCCTCTCACAACCCGAGAGGGAGCTTCCTCGAAGCTTTATAACTCTTGGTGATTCTTGAATATGAAGATGGAATCACAATCTAACTAACACTCTATACTTGACCACACTTAGATTGATATTGAATTGGATATGCAAGTGGTGAAGTTTAAGTTTGAGTGTTTGAAGAAGAAGCTTTGAAGGTTTGGGAATTGAGAGCACAAAGATAGTTGATGAATAGGAGGTGTTGGATCTTTTTTGTGTGTAGCTAGAGTGGTGTTTATATAGGTTTCAAAGCTTAGAGATCTGTTGGGGAGTTGGTGGTGAATGGACCAATGAGAAAGCAAGATGTGACTTAAGCTCGGGCAGAAATCGTGCCATCTTCGGTCGACCGTTATCCACACGGTAGTCTGAAGAATTGGTCTGAATTAAGAACTCGGTTGACCGATTATGTATCAGACAACCGTTCACCAACCTCCAGTAGCTTTTATCTATTTAGCCCTAATTATGTTTGGTTAACCGAAGTCCATTCGGTTCACCGTTCCAAGGTGGATAGTAGAATTGATTGGGCTCTGATCTACTCAAGTTCGGTTGACCGTGTATACTTCGTTAGACCGAAGTAGAGCGGGTATTGCGCTGACAAAGTGGGGAAGTTGGTTTACCGTTAACGGTCAAGTGCCACTTGTAAAATAGCCATTGGGCTCCTAAAGCCAATAACGATTCGGTAGACCGAATGGTACGCGGTCGTCCGAAGTGGGTCAAGTTAATTGAGCTCCAGTGACTTGATTTGAATGCGACCTTGGAGCAAAGTCCAAAACCGGTCCAGGGCTATTCGGTCGACTGAAGGTGGTTCGGTCTTCCTGGTGGCAATTCCAGAGAACACCTAAGTTTTACTGGTGGGAAGCATTCGGGTATCCGACAGGTGTTCAGTGGACAGAACTAGGTAGGATTCGGTTGACCGAAATAGGTTCGGTTTATCGAGGAATGACGGGACAAAATCCTAGTGCTCAAGTTTACATAAAACCTTATGGACTAAATATAAAAGTTACATGTCTTGGTCCAAAGCTTTGAATACAAGTCTTGATGTCCTTGTCCCAATGGTCATTGTCTTGATCAACCTATTAAGATGATTACAAGTATACACATATATATATATGCAATGCATGTAATCGTGTTTGCTCACATTGATTGATTAGGTTGATTGATTAAGATTAGTTTAATGAATCATCAAAATTAATATAGATTAAGGCAAAAAAGCCAACAACAATTGATCATTTGGTTTCTCACAATCAACATGTCATGTCATGTTTTTGGAATCCTCCTTACGTGTAAACTAACGTTTAAGCCTTGGTATTATCGGAAGATACCCAATTTTTTTAGCAGGAGATCCTTTGATTTTAAAATCATCACCATCTACATTGTGATTTGGTCCACTGCGTTTCATTTTGTATAATGAAACATTACAATATACAATCATTTAGATATGCATGTATCTTCCTATATTCCATTCCCATAGGACACAACACTTTCTTAGCGTCATAAGTTGTATCCGACAGTTCATTATGCTCTGGAAGCATCTCTTTCAATGGCTTCAACAGTGATGTGAAACTAACATCGGTCCAACCATTTCGTGCTTTTAAATTGTATAATTTCAACACTACTGACAATCTAGTAAATTTGGTGCAACCCTTATGTAAAGGCTTCTCATTATCACTCAACCAACTACCAAGTAAATTGGGGTTGGACAAAGAGTTTTCAAGTATATCTTGAACCATGTCCCCTAACTGATCTCCCACAGTTACATTGTCCCCATCACTCTTGGAACAACTAAATGATTCATTTTCGTCGTGCCATATCCACCGTTTGTAACTTGTGTCGAAACCTTTCTCAAACAAATGTTCTTTTATTTTTCGAAAAGTCAGCACTGACATACTATGATACTTACTGCATGGACAATACACCATGTCTCTGTCATTCCTATTCTTTGAATGATTTTTGGCAACCTCTAAGAACATATTCACTCCATTCTCATGCTCATCACTCAATCGGTTTGAAACAATCCAATCTCGATCCATTTCAATCTAAACATTAAGAAAAATGATAGTTATTATTGAAGTCAATAAATAAAATTTCAATTTAAAAGAAGGTGTTCGTAGATGAGAAGATCCAGAGATACGAAGATGAGAAAACAATGACTTAGGAGAGGGGAGATGAAGTCCTTACTTTAGCATGAGAATAAGGAAGCTTAGAAACCTAACTAAGCAATCAAGGCAAGAGCAAGCCTAAAGTCCACTATAGGTGCTTAGCATTAGACGATGACTAACTTCGAGGTGCCATCGAGGACCACTAGTATGTAGGAAATCAAGAACACGAAGGTTCCTAAAATCTCTACGAGAGTAGATGGGCAACGACGTTAAGGCCATCAAGGTCTTCAATGGTTTACTCTCCTTAATGCATCCGAAAATAATAGGGGCCAACATCTAAATTGATTTTATTAAGGATTTTTTATTATGTGATATTTGGGCCAAGGAAAGGGTGATAAAATCCCCCACCTCATCTCCTATAGGTGAATACTCCCTAGATACATTAATCTAACAAACAACACACCAAAAAATCACTCACTCTCTTGTTTCAATGCAATCCTACTAACTAATGCGTGCTTTCTAATGAATGATAAGTGAAAGAGATTACGTACCTTCCGCCAACAATCTACAACAGAAATCATAAAAGAAAAAATAAATACGATGTCTACATGCATAGAAAGTCCTAAATAATGAATGACTTAGTAAATATTGTCTAATCTTTTGTTATAGGTTATTAAAGGTCAAGTTGCTTACGGGTTGATGAGTTACTATCATACTACCAGCATATCTACAAACAATATGTAAATAATATATAATTTAGCAAATATTGTATAATATCTTGTAAACCTAAAACAATATGTAAATAATTAACTACAAACAAAGACGTTCATGCAAAAGTATTATTAAAATGAAATATAACAAGTTGCATAAGACATTATCTAAGTTAGCATTATGGGTCTATATTCCACTTGCATAAGATGTTCAATACAAAAGTACAAGATAATGAATGTCTAATAAAATTTCAATAATATTCTTGAATTTTGTGTTGGACTTTTAAACCAAAAATCCACTACGTTTGTAGGTCTTTATCCATGAAGTTAACATCTAGCAGCATATATAAATAAAATGTGTATAAATTATCATGTCGTAGGGGCACTATATAGTCCAAGTCGACATGACAACAATTTGCAGGAGAAAATGAATCCAACAAAAAAACCTAGACAATCCAACAAATGTACATAACTAATTATCACGTACTTGCATTGTAACATCCCCGAACAGCGGAAAATTTAAACTTTTTAAACTCAAGGAACCATACGGATAAAACCATCAAGAGTTGGGACATTACTCAAAGAAGTACCCAAATATATCTGGTGCACCATATTACATAAGAGTTTGTCAAAAGAGTGATTACATCATAACACAAAATACATAATACATGTAATCACGACAACCTAAAATAGGTAGACAACAGGATCCAGTCCCAAAGTACAATCTCCCTCGGTCACCACCTGCCAGAACCTAACGCGGTCCTAAAAATAATCATAACAACAATGCCTGAGTTTCCATAAGGAAACCCCGTATGACAAGCTCACCTATATGCCCTATCATACTAGTATAGCATGGCATGAAATACAAAGCAGTAAACAACATTCCCAGAAGGGCAAAATCGGACATCCGTCCTGCAATCGTTCCCACTGCCACACAGGCCCCGCGGTCTACAACCGCCACTGCTGCCACACAGGCCCAACGGTCCGCAACATCTCCGTCGCCACAGAGGCCGCACGGTCCACAACCACCGGTACCACACAGGCCACACGGTCCACAGCATCACCGCCGCCGCACAGGCCGCACAGTCCAAACATCGGGTCTCCGTAGAGACCTACCGTAGGCACATACGGTCTAGCGGACAATACACAACACATCCCCATACGCGACTACACAAGCCACGGGATCGGTGAGGAGGCGTTCGCACTTCCGCGCAGGTAGAATCAGATCTGAAAACATTGTGGTCCACCACCACACCAACGGAGCCGTCGCTCAGGTCGGTCCATCACTGGCGCCACACAGACCGCACAATATGTCACTCGATAGGGGCCCAATCGAGCTACCTGCCGGAACAAATAATTGGCAGTCCATCGCCACAACCACACATGCCACGCGTGATCCTCCCTACCGCCACAAAGGCCGCACAGCGGCCCTCCCGCCGCCACACAGGCCGCACGGGCTCGTGCAACCACTGCCATCAAGGCCAGTCGAACATATCCGCCAACAGAAAGGCCAGACAATCGACAGATTCAAACCGAAGTCCGCGGGGTCATCGAGCTCCACTTGCAGACACCAACTCCGCCGCTATAAAAGCAGGCAGCGGCCTTCGTAGCCAACGACAGTTACGTACCCGCTGAAGCAATGGGATCCGCAATCCCTCAGGCTGCTATTCTAACACGAATCAAATCAATCCATCATATTAGTCACGATCCATACATGGAGGTGACGCGTCCCGAACACCCACACTCTTCCATACGGTGGTCCCTAGGCAGGCACGCATAACGAGCCACCGTCACCTCCCGGCTCACGCACAAGGCGAGGACACGGGTTTCTGTGGACAGAGTTGGCATCCTAAACGGAACCAGGAATTCAGTCCTGTGCAAAAACGGTCTACCGAAAGAGGCAACCCGGTCGACCATTTCCTCAAGGGAATCGGTCGACCGAAAGTCTGCAACGGTCGAACTCTTTGCGCAAAACTTAAGTCCCAACGGTCAACCGAGATCTAAAACCAGTCGACCGAAACGAGGTCAAAATCCAGAGTCTGGTCAACATCAAATCCAACTATCGGTCGACCGACTCAGGGGTCTCGGTCGACCGAAAACTACCAGGGCATCCTAGCAATTCTAAGTCATATAACCGTCGACCGCAATCAAGCATAAAAATCCACTACACTTAAGTTCCGGTCGACCGACCACAAGGAACCGGTCGACCGAAAACAAACAGGCAATCCAATTCACCAGCAAATTGCACGACTGGTCGACCGCCACAAGGCGTCGTTCGACCGATGATGGTGAAATCGGCAAAATATGCTACATTCGGTCGATCGCCCGAAGGGACCGGTCGACCATTGGTTGACAGCAACCTTGCGCCAGCCAAGGATTTTACGCTGTTTCTTCATCGCCGGTGAGGTCTCCGACCTCCCACGACCGACCACAACTCCACCCCAACGTGGGTGAGCAAAAATGCCTCTAATGCAAGAACTTGGCATACCTTCTTCGCGAAGAACGACGACTTCACTGGAGAACACCGGAGCTCCAACGACGCCTCCGGACTGCAACCTCACGCACACTCTCCTTCTCGCGCCGCACCAAGCCCAGCACGTCCTTGCCTCGCGCGCCTTCACCACCACACACGAGCCACCGAGGAAGAGGAAGAGATGGGTGGAGAGGAGAATGGTTAGAAGAAGAAGAAGAAAAGGAAGAGGAGAGGGAAACGTGAGGTAGAGAGAGGTGTGCTTCTCCTTCTCCAAACCCAACACCAACAACACCCTACTCCACAGCCCATGCCTCCTTCACGTCACCACCCATGCCTCCACTATTCCTTCCCCCAACTCCCATGCAAATCTCTCCAAATAGCACCCTAATAACCATTAATCCATTAAAAGGGTTAAGGTCCTTACATGCATTGTTTTTTGAAAGTTGATTTCGGGCTTCTTGTGATTTCAGATTTTCACAAAAACATATTCCAAAAATATCCAAAAAATACTTGTTATTCAAGCTTTATTATTTTGATCAATTACCAGTAGTTTAGAATGGGTATTCTATAATACTACTCTATTTAAAATCAGGTTAATTAACATCCCACATCATATTTTTGTTACTCTAATCGAACAAAAGATACAGTTAAGGAATTCCTATAGCCTATAGCAACTTTTATAATATGTGTGGTGTTGAATGAGTTCCCAACTTGAAAATATAATAGCAACTGTTATAATATGCACCCACAAGCGCATGGAGAAGGAATATAATAGTTCATAAGATAAGATCCATAGATGAGAACAATGCACGAAGCAGTAGTGGATGGACCACATAGACTACATCATGTGCCAGTCATTATATATGATCAATCAAAAGCTGACTCCAACCATATGGGGAAAATTTTACCATCACAAACAATTAAAGTTGGATTGATTAGTTCATGTGCAAGAAAGCAATCATATAGGTGAATTAACTAAAATATATTGCAGTCTACCCACAAAAAATGAAAGTTAATTGGTGGATAGTAGAATTCGAAAAAATGTTTGTACCAGTTGGGTAAATCATTCATCACTAATGATTTCCTACAAACCAACAAAGGTGGCTAAATATCACACCAAATCACCACGACACAATCAAAGATCCACAAAATTTCATAAAAATTAAAATCGACTATGTATACTATAGGTGTGGTGGTCTGGTTTACTCACTTTGATGAAGGTAAATTATTATCGGAAGACAGGGATGGAGGAGGTCGGAGGAGATAGGGGGTCGTGGCTGTCTTGCAGGTGAGTGGTCGGGGTTGTGGCTAATGTGGCGGAGGAGATCGAGGGTCTTGGAGGAGGGTGTTCGAGGTCCCGGAGGTGGCTAGGGTTTGGTCGGAGATTGTCGCCGTGGCTAGGGCTTGGTCGGGTTTGTCGCGGTTGGGTTATAAAGATAATGAAAATGTTTATCTGATATGGTTTTATAATAGACTATAGATGTCGGTCTGAAGGCCACATGACGTCTATATGGTAATAGACGTCATGCATAAGGCTACGCGACGTCTATACTATGGGGAATAGGCGTCGATCATTTGGGACAATCGACACATATTCTGTGATTATTTTTAACATTTTTTTAAATGAGGTATAAATGTCGGTTATTAGAAAAATGCCGTCTGGATGTGCATATAGACGTCGGTTACTAGGAAACTCGATGTATATAACTATAGACAACAAATTTGTAGGAGACTGACGTGAATTTGGCGACGTTTGTTCCCTATTCTACACTAGTACAAGTTTGGGCATCTCTACATGATTATTGACTTCCCTGCCAGATCTCAAAACATGAATATGATTAGCATGTTGGTCCAACCTAGGGGCGCATTAGGAATTGGAGGACTTCCAGAATTAGCCCTGGGGTTGACTTCACATTTGACGACAGAATTAGCCCTGGTGTCTCATTCAAAGGTCCATTCAGACGTAACCTAGAAAGTATCCCAAGCCTCCTTTATAGGCTTCCTTTGGAATTCACCTTGACACATAAATTCTAAAAATTGTACGAGAACTATAATTCAGAGCCTCATACATGATCTAACAAAGACAACTCCAAACCGTGATGAGGACACTACTTTAGGAGGTCTTTAAATCATTCAAAAAATGCATGAAATGATTCGTCAACAATTTTACAAGATTGGAGAATTTGGTATCTTAATTATTAAGTCTTCATTTGTGGGAAGAATCCCTTTAGAAACACACCAACAAACCCTTCCCAGGTGCGAATCGAGTTTGCTGGCAAACTACACAACCACTTCTTTGCGCTATCCTTCAACCCAATGGAAATCATCCTAAGCCAGACTGCATCATCATCGAGTTGTTGCATTTAAACATGGCACATACTTCCTCGAACTGACGTATAACAATGTACTGGTCTTCCTTCATTGTGAAGATAAGAAACATGTTAATAAATTGGGCTTTAGCTCGAATTATTCCCTTAGGCAGACATGGCAACTATGCAACCAGGTTGGGCCAAACATGTATGATGTGTTCGATCTCAAAGAGAAATAGGTCCATTATTCCAGGGACAATCATGTTCTGGGCCATCCTGGTCAAGTGAACGATCTTGACTTGCACCAAAACCTACAGATTCTAGATCCTCCTCATGCTCTTTAGAAACACATGAAGATTCCAATTGTATTGTGGGATTGATCACTATGCGCTCGAGTCTACCACTTGAACAAGTCCAAACTTGCATAGAAGTGCTCTCAGTTGACTCATGCTCACACACAATTAGATTTAATCAAAATTAACATGTGTTATTATGAAAACTCAAATGTGTGATGAATGATAAAAAAAAATGATTCCAACTCTCAACAACAAGGAAAATTAAATTTTTAAAAGAAATGAGGTTACAGTCCTACATATGATATGTGAACTAGCAGATAATCCTTATTTTTTTAATTTATAGGTTTGAAATCCAAGTTGTAATAAGGAGGATACAAATAATAATTTCCAACTTAAGAGAAATATTAAGGAGTAAATTAAATTAAAAAGAATTTCATGTTCTACTTGCAGAATAATTGGAAGTTATATATATATATCAATTATATATATATATATATATATATATATATATCAATTATATATTAACTCATTGCACCACTACAATATTGGGCAACACCGACGGTATGTAACCGGTGGAATCCACCATCCATCATCAGTTTAGGTCTTCTTCGATGGATACTTATCTGTTGGCGCATCTTACGTCGGTGTTGCGCAACTCTGATGGATATACCAACGGAAGATGCCATAAGTGTTAATTTTCGTGTGTAATTTTCAACCAAAAAAATTTAATTTGTTTCGTCACCTCGGATAACACCGACGGAAGTTTCGTTGGTGTCCCTTAGACTGAAAAATATAGACTCTAAGGGAATGACATTTACATTGATGAAGGAGTCTCGTTGGTGAGTATTATGTATGACCTCCATCGACGAGATATCCTGTCTGTGTATGTCCGTCATCACCCACACCGACGGATATCATTCGTCAGTTGTATACTGACCATAAAAATGCCATGATCTACATTGACAGATGAGATCCATCGGTGTAGACCTTATCCAGAACCCAAAAGAGCTTGTTTGCTCCTTTCGGGTTCTTATTTTCCTTGTTCAATCAAAAATATCGTTGCAACTCAATTCAATCGTCATTCACAATTCATTCATCACAACTCAAACATTCATAACTCATAACTCAATCACACCAAAGATTTATACATCACTATTCAAACATCCATACCCTACCAAACTTATAAATTCAAAAGTAAAAGTTACAATTTCATTGAAAGTAACTTTTAACAATTTCAAAGTAAAAGTACTTGAAAAAACATAGCCAAGGAACATCCAAAAAACACAAAGACTACACTAAAATCCACGAAACGGGATTCCAACTTTGCCTCCAGATGAAATAAGATAAAACCTTATCATTAAAACATACAAGACAATAGTTGAAATGAAGCTAATATGTTAACATGCAAAATGACTCTAATCCAACTATGTCTCCACATGAAATAAGATTCATCACAATCATTAAAACATACAAGACATTAATTTGGATAAAGCCAACATGAGCACACGCATGCACATGTCGTGTTCCCTTCTTCAACTCCATCTTATCCTAACCTCATCATTCCCCCATAAAATTGGCCCACTAATCTAAGCATGTGCTAAGCTTCATTCAAGAGCATTAGCACATCAAAGATAAGAGTGAAATCCCATTAAATGGTTATGAAAATCATGTAAGGCTCAAAAGATTAAGCTTAACACATACACTAATCCATCACATGATCAAATCACCTTCTTCTCCACCCCCATGGGGATGGACTACTCTCTACTCATCTCTACACTAAAGAAAACATAAAAATAACATGAATCCATAATGGAAATGACTAAAAACAAGATTAAACAAATCACAACATCAAAGAAATTGCATCAAAGGAAAGACATGAATTTAATGAACAAAACTCACACTTGATTGTCACGAAAAGATTACAAAGTATGCTTCTTCTCCTCTAACTACACTAAGCAGCAGCAAAATAAAACCTAAAACTAATGGAGAAGCGAGAAGAAGTGAAGAGGAGGGATTACAATGGTATATATAGACTAATACATGGTTAGGATTAATCTGGGAACAATCGGATGGCTCTAAATCACATATGATAGTCCAGGAATGCTCTGACCCGACAACCCGAACCGCAACCAAAATTTATAGAACATTTGGATCATTTTGATCCGCCAGTGGCGGATCAAATGTATCCGATCGGGCTGAAATTTTGTATCTCGCTGTATTGCTTCATTTGGCATGTGGGGGGGGGGGGAGTCCTGGTCTGCTGGATCGAATCACTTTGAGTTTAATTGGCGAAATACTGATGTGATTCAAGTCATGTGTCACCATATTTTGCATTTCACAATCAGGTCCCTCCGGGTTTGCACTTGGGTCCTTCCTGATTTGCGATCCAGTCCTTGTGCATTACAAATAGGTCCAGAACCTTCCAAAGCATTCCATACTTGTTATATTTAGGTCATTTTTGCTCCCTTCCTCTTCTTTATTACCTAACTCCTGAAATACTACAAACAACAACTCGAGTAGCACAATATTGGGGTAAAATAAAGGATATATAACATGAATATGATGCATGATATGCTACTATTCACTAACTTAGTAAATGTAAAACTTAATAAATTAGAAATAGAATACCTCAAGATTATAGCCCCCTGTTATCAATTGCTCCATCATCGACTCCGTGTTTGCGGGCCTCTTCTTCATGTATACTACGATTCGACTCTATATATGTATCCAATCCACACAACTAGCCTAATGAATCATTCGTGTAATTCAATTAAGGACTTAAGTGAAAAACATGGACAACCTTATCATCCTCAAGTGATACAAAGTGTCAAGTCCATTAAGGTTCTTATTTGCATTCCCTTTTTTTCTTTTTTCTTCTTTTTTCTCATTTTATTTTTGTCTAGTTGGTGTTTGATTCTCCCGGGGTCAGGTTTTGTTCATCATTGCCTATGAGGACTTATACTATGACATATATCATTCCCCAAATCTCCACATATGGCGATCCCTACCACCTGTGTAATGGGAGTTCAGTCGGTGCATCCCAAGTCAGATGACTCAAAAGCACCAAACAGTAAGTGTAACGCCCTCGATCTCGTTACACACATTGGGAAAGAACTCAAGTGTCGCGATCAGAGACTTCCATGACGACCGAAGGAGTTATAAAATAGACAGACTAACTCGACAATATATAAAGACATACATGGATAGCTGACGAATAAAAGTAACTGAATATCCATGTATGAAAGATTCATTACAAACTCGAGTTTCAAAAAGAAATTACTCCAATAAAGCGGAAGAAAAGATAACTGATGACTCTGGTCAACGTGTCCCTTGTGTACAGAATCCACGGAACTGAAGGAACCTAAGTACCTGAGACAAAAACATCCAAAAATATGAGTGAGTTTTCAACAAGGAAAACCCCGTATTCCCCCGGTCCAAAAGATAGAGTACAGAGTTATGCATGGGACCTAACTACTACTCATGCAACAAAATGGTAACAACTCAACATAGTTACGCCACTAAGGTTTCACCTGAGTGATCCCTCTACATAGGAATCAAACCACCAGCCACACTGGTCTAATCCACAAGAGGGTCACTCGCCAATGACCCACCGCTTGGCACAAAGCGGTCTTCCAGATTGACATTCCCAACTCGCGGCAAGTTACCTACGTGGTGCCACTGCGATGTGGGAATGCCCGTCCTGTAGCAAATGGCAGCGCACCTCCCCAGGTCTTATCTTACACCTGGCTTCTCTACATAGAGGTCTTTGTGAATAGGTCTTTCTACATAGAGGTCCTACTCGTGGCCCGTTGGCCCCAAAACATACGTGCCCAGATTCATTTTATTAACAATGCAATGCAAGTTATCCACAGATCTAGACATCTCTATAGCTACACATTAACCAAAATGAGCACAATGTGATGAGTATACACATACTCTTATCAGAGCTCCAACCCAATCAGGGAAGATTCACAAATCAGCCACTAAAAGATGCTACCAAGAGCAACAACCATAACAATATTCGACAGAGCAAATGAGACAAATACATGGTCGTATACGGGTCATGAATAATAGTTATGAAGTTGAATTCCTAAGTGGCACATGGATTCACACAAAGATACATCAGATCAGTAACATATAAAAACAATAAACACGATAGAAACATGCTCGGCAGCAATGGGTATCAAGTGTAGGATGCTACGAGAGATACATGTCATAGTCGTCTAATAAATGGATCTAGATACATACAAGTTCCTATTGACGACATGATCAGATATTTTATATGCATGTATGCAGTGATATTAGTAACTCCACTCATCAAATATGCATAAGATAAATAAGAAGCTCAAGCAAATCCATCTACCACCATGGATGCATGAGGTAACGAATTAATCCACAACAACGGGGCTTGTAACGAGTAGCATAAACAATGTATATATATATTATTGCCTCATCATACGACATGAATGAAATAATATGTAGGATCACATCCAAGAAATCAGATCATAAACATGAACCAAAAGTTGCTGGAACGAAGTCAGAATGCATCAAACATTCAACACATATTACTAATGCCAATTGTATCAATTACATCACTAACATCACAACCATGCGCATGGGCCACCCTGATCTATCCAACCACCAGCTTGGGTTACACCTCAAGAAAATTAAGAGGTGGGAAGGGGGTCGAGGAAGTCAGGATAAACGTTTCCAGCCTATCCACCATCCAAGAGACACACAAGGGGCACCAACCCAACCTACGGTCAGCCCACTCTTGCGCCTCCCATGCACAGGCCAGTCACGCCCATCCAACCTCCATTCGTCCCCCACCTCCCTAGGGTCCCTTCCCACCCCACCAGATGCCAGCCACTCTAGGAGATCAGCCGCAACTCCGGAGCTACACTCCATGGGGATGGAAGAGACTCTAGGCAGGTTGTGTGTACACCAGCCACAACAGCCCACAACCGGAGCCCCCTTGACCCCAGCCTTGAAGTGCCCACTCCCAATCCTGGTCAGACCTCACCGGAGTTCGATGGAGCTTCGGCGTGGCTCGCTGTACCCCCAGCCAACCCTCCTAACTCACCAATCAAGCATGCACTAAGTGGGAGAATCGGTTTGGTGGTGCAACCGATTGCACCACCGACCAAAGTGGTGATGGCCGGCCCACCAGCCAACACCCCCACCCTCTACTCGACTCTTGGGTCTAAGGCATACCTGAAATTTCTGAAGAAGATGATTAAAAGTTGCCAGGAGCTCCCCGGATCATGGTGCAGCTCCCTTTTCTCCTTTACGCTTGCTTCTTCTTGGTTGCTTAGATTGCCTGAGCTGGTGGCCTCGCCGGAACTCAGTGGCACCACGCCAGAGAGGAGGAAGAGATGCTCTGGTGGTTTCATGGAAGAGGAGAGAGGGGTGGCTAGGGCTGAGGAGGTTTTGTTTGCATCCAACCCTCCAACTTCCCTAGCCTTCATGGCTATTCAAGTCACTTCAAGGCATGCCAAAATGGCACCATTCCAAAGGCATCCAAAAGTCACGAAATAATGTGCATCCAAACCCCAAATGCAACCCTTCCAATTCCATGCCACCTCAACATGGGCTCACCCAAACTCGCACCATTCACCCACTCGGATCGGATCGAGTCGATCAGGCTAGCAAATGCATACTCGCCGGTGAGTCACACTCGATCGACCGACAAGGAACCCGATTAAAATTAAGCATACAAACATACCAAAAACACAATTAGATAATCTAAGAGCTAAATTATACATAAACGAGGAGAGTGGACTTATTAATATTATAGCAGGAGAGTAGGTCTCACACTAAGTACCCTCGGACCTAATTTCTCAAGTGATAGGAGCCGTGCAAGAAGAGGGAACACTTACTCACTTATTTCTTATCTACACATGAACCAAAACCCCTACACTTAATGTCTCACAACAGTAGTTTAAGGTCCTTGACTACAACAAACTTCATTATATTAACAGACATGAATTATTCAATTCACTCAGTTCAGGGTGAACTTCTTTATTTATTTGAGTACTGAAACCCTATGATTACTCTCCCCCAAGGGAAAAACGGGGTGCATCCTAACGACTAGATAAGGCCTAAAGCCGGTATACTAGATATCCTAATGCATCAAGTTCAAGACAATTTTGGGAGCTTCCTTTTACTTTGCCTCTCAATGGTTTCGCACATGCCAAACACATGCAAAACCCACAAAACATTTTCTTTCACAAACACATGAAGATTTTGAAAGAAATGTGAAAATTTAAAGCACTAGGCAAGCAAAAGAATACAAGTCACCCAAGGATCATGGCAAGCAGATATATGATATTAAATGCAACACACTAACATGACCCTATCAATACAAATAAAACAAAACAAAAGGAGAAAGACTCGACTATGTACACACGTAAAACACCCCCACACTTACGTCATGCACTGTGCTCAATGAATGTGAGCATGGTACTATATGAATTTATGCATGAAAAAGAAAAGATCTCACCAACATGAATCACCAAGGGAAGTTCATGGTTATGTTGATAGACACAAATCTGTATTCCCCCTCAAAACCTGTGAAATACTAAAGAAGGGAGACACATACGTGAAACAAATGGGGCCCAAATACTCAAGGGTTGGGACCCACAACAATCAGTGCTCACTTGTTGAGTATTTTTTTATTTTTTTCGTTCATTCTTTCTTCTTTTTTTTTCTTTTTTTCTTTTTTCAAATATAACTATGTACAATAATGGGCTCCCACCTTCATATGTCAAGAGACTTCAACTGGGAACCTGCCATCTCTCGAGCCAGAAATGCACTTGCATGGGCTCACAACATAAGAAATAGGAGGATTGTTGTGAGGTTTACGAACCATGAATGGTCGTTCCTGCCTCTCAAAACCAGGGGCTGTGAAAGGAAATGGAAACAAATATGTTACCATTCCACGACAAAGCTGAGGGTCATCAATATATACCCTCCAACAGACATTTGGGTGCATCGGGATCATTTCACCTACACAAGGTGACACTTTGGACTTATTACCCATATGGCAAAGTCTAGAAATAGAATTGCTTGACCACCTGACACCCTTATAAGAATTGTGGTCGTTTGATGCCACTTGAGGATGAGCAAGATAGGAGGCACGAATGAGAGGTGAACCTCTGTCTGGTTGTTTGAAACGTAGGGTATCAGGTGGTTGATTCTTAACCTACATGGGATCCTCAATAGACACAAAGTGAAGAGAAGGTGGCCCAGAGGCCACAAAATGGTATTTTGTGGGTGAAGAGCCATGTGATCGAAAGGATGTGGCTCAAAGGCCACAAGATCACAAGATAAGACACCTTCTTGTGCCAGCCTAGGTGAAACATCTTCACTACCATCAGGATCTCCATCGAACAACTCTCTAAAATATTTGAAGGTGCCTTCGACTTCAATCTCATCCATGCCCTGGATAAGGTTGACCCCAAGAAGGTCATCGAAAGCACCTAGCTTTTTGCCGATGGTGAAGATGTTGAAATCAGCGCACTGACTACCAAATGTCAAGCGCATCAGACCATTGCGAAAATTGGTCAAAGCATTGGAAGTCGCTAGAAATGGTCACCCCAAAATAACAGGAATTTGTCCAAGTGGGTTTGGCACAAGTTCAATAACCAAAACAATGAAATCGACTGGATAAATGAACTCACCCACTTTGATCAGAACATCTTCCACCACGCCCCTCGATATCTTCATAAACTTATCAGCCAATTAAAGAGTGGTTTTTGTTTATTTAATTTCTCCAAGAATGAGGTGAACGTAGACCGAATACGGAAGAAGATTAACAGATGCACCATGGTCCAATAAAGCTCCATGTATTGAGACATCACCAATCACGCAAGAAATAATAGGACAACCAGGATCCTTGTATTTGACTTTCATGGGTTGTGCCAACAATGAAGTCACATTTCTTACAAGAAAAACTTTCTTGGGAGCATGGATTTTACTCTTCTTAGTGCATAAGTCCTTGAGAACCCTTGCATAAGGTGGCATTTGCTTAATCACCTCCAACAGAGGGATGTTCACCTTAACTTGTCGAAAGATCTCAAGCATCTTGTCATGCTAATCTGAACTTTTCTTTCTAAGGCACTCAGGGAATGACACCTTTGGGGCATAAGGGTCTTTCAAATGAACCTCAGAATTCTGGTCCATAGAAATATGAGTGGGAACATCAGAATATGATTCCTTTGGCACAAGATGAGACAAAGGGACCTCAGGGTTCGGCCCTATTGTTAAAATAAATGTAGAAGGAACCTCAGGATCAAGCTCCTTCCTGGAAGTATTTGTTGAGGGAACTACTAGGACCCCAAGAGAAGTTAGGATGGTTGCATCATCCCGGGTTGTAGGAGTGACTGTACAAGGTCATTACGGGGCCTTCATTGATACATCGCATTTGCATGCTCAGTATCCCTTGGAGCGTAAGAACATTCCAAGTCATCATGTCCAGTAAGTCCACACCTACTACATGCGGGAGTAGCGACCGAGCTACAAGAGCTCAACTTGATATGATCCAGCTCGACCAAAAGACCTGACGGCTGGTGGCTCTCTAATGGTGTCCCACTCAAAGGTACGTTCAACCATTAATTGAAAAGTGACTCATGCCCCATCAATGGGTTTCATTTGGAAATCACTCTGACATATCGACTCCAAAAATTTATGGGTGTTGTAGTTGAGGCCCTCATAAACAATTTGGCACAACTGTCATAGCTCAAGTCTATGATGAGGGCATTGATGGAGAAGGTCTTTGAACCTCTCAAAGAAAGCATGAAAAGATTCGATCTCAGTCTGATACATTTGATGTATCTAATGCCATATCTATTGACTTTTCCTTTGAGGGAAAAATCTCTTCAGAAAGATGGTCACAAAGTCATCCCAAGACCGAATAGAGTTTTTCGGGAGGCTCTACATCCATTTCTTCCCGTTATCCTTCAACGTGAAAGAAATCATCCTAAACCAAACATAATCCTCATCAAGTTGTTGAAGCTTGAACATTGAGCATACCTTCTCGAATTCATGCATAAAATATATAAGTGAGTCATGAAATGAGTCCCAGTTCCATCCCTAACTTGGATTTCAAAACTTGAGCAAGATCAAGTTATTTGGTGA
Organism: Triglochin maritima; assembly: GCA_963682175.1. NCBI lineage: Eukaryota > Viridiplantae > Streptophyta > Magnoliopsida > Alismatales > Juncaginaceae > Triglochin > Triglochin maritima. The sequence goes on from OY821779.1 coordinate 31,306,343, forward strand.
AAGAATCAACTATATTGTCTTCGGTTACCAACAAAATCAACAGTTATCACCCTTTCCAAGACGAATTCCCTTCCAAACTTTAGTCTGATTTGGATGCGTCTCCTTTGTTTGTTATTATACTTTGATATTCTTAGCATTGCAATAGTATTCATACTATCACAATGCACAGATATTGCAGGAACTGGTTTGCTAGTCATTGGCAATTCAGAAAGGAGTCTTTTCATCCATTCAACTTTTATTCTGCTTGTATCTAAAACACAAAGTTCAGCCTCAAACGTAGATGGAGACATTATGGTATGCTTTGTAGACCTCCAGGAGACTGCACCTCCACCCAGAGTAAAAACATACCTTGTAACACTATTACTTCCAGATTTTTTGATTATCCAGCTTGCATCACTGTACCCTTCGAGTATAACTGCAACTTTCCAATAATGCAGCCTAAGAGTAGAAGTACCATTTAAGTACTTTACTACTCTATCCAAATCCTCCCAATGAGTACGATCAGGACAACTTGTGTATCTACTAAGTTTGTTCACCGAGAAGGAAATATATGGTCATGTATAATTCACAAGATAAATCAAGCTACCTATAATTTGAAACTATCTCAATTGTGAAACTGGAACACCACTCTTGTTCTTTTACAAAGGTTTTCAAAAATCATATGGGATTTTCACAGATCTACAATTTGTATAGCCAAATCTCTGAAGATCCTTCTCAACATAGTGAGATTGAGATATGGAAATACCCTCAACTGATCTAATTAGTTTGATACCCAAGACCACTTTTGCAACACCCATATCCTTCATCTCAAACTTAGTACACAAGAAGGACTATGTTTCATGTATAATGTTAAGGTTTGAGCCAAGCAGTAATATGTTATCGACATATAAACACAATTGCTTCACCTTGAACTTTGAAACAGACACATTTGTCAGAATCAATAACATGGAATCCAAATGATAATATTATTTTTGCAAATTTCTCATGCTAAGTCCAAAAAGAGACTCAACAAGTTTACAAACTTTGTTCTCTCTTTCAGAAGCTACAAATCCTTCAGGCTGGTCCATATAAATTTCTTCTTCAAGATCACCATGAAGAAAAATAGTTTTTACTTCCATATGATGGATCGTAAAATCATATACGGACACCAATGCTAAAAGCACTCGGATAGTAGTCATACAAGACACTGGAGAATAGGTATTTAAATAGTCTATTTCTTCTTTTTGTTTAAACCCTTGGCAACCAATAGGCTTTATACTTATCAATGGAACCATCTGGTTTTAATTCTTTTTAAATATCCATTTACAACCAATTGTCGAACAACCTGGAGGAAGACTACAAACTCCCATGTCCCATTTGACACATTAGAGTCCATTTCGATTTTAACTACATCTTTCCAATGCTTTGCTTCGGATGAAGCCATAGCATCCTTGAAAGTAGTTGGATAACCCTCGATGTGGTATGTGATGTAATCACTTCCCAAATCCTTGGCAATTCTATATTGTTTATATTACTTCTTCTAGGTTAAATTTCAACTTGAGTTTGAGAAAACTCAGATTCGGTAACGGATCGGTCTGCCCCCACGTTTGTCATCCTTTCCACATATTCATGGATGGAACCAGATGTAGATGGATCACTCAAAAAGGAAACTTGTTGAGGAATGATTGACATCATATCATGCATATATTTGTGTCTAGTATCCTTTATTCTCAACTTAAGCAATGCTACATAACAAGTCTTATGTTTAAGTTTAAGGAATAAAACAAGTGAGAAGAATAGACACAAAAAGGACCTAATAGAAAGAAAAAGGAATGAATTGCATGACTTATGGACTGATATGTAAGAGAGAAGGACCCGGATGTAAAACCAAAAAGGACCAATGAGCAAATAGAGAAACTCCACACCATCATGAGGAGTATTTTGGCATCGATTCGGGCCTAAACTCCAACAACCAACTCGGGTGCATCAAACATGAAGAAATCAAGCAAAACAACCACACTTCTACATTCACTAGCCTATTTTAGGGATAAATTTGGCATGTTTTGACTTGTAGTTTTCCCCCAAATTAACAATAAATTCCCTTTATCAACTTGGCCTCTAAAATCCAAAGCAAAAGATTAGGCATTCTTGCTTGTTTAGGTCATGCATCATATACTTGACTTAGGAACGTAGTTTGTCTTTTATTTTAGCTTTACTTTCAGTTGTTGAGCGCTGACATGTTGTACGCATATTGTACTCTCATTCATGTATTTTGTATGACCATGCATTAGTTAGTAGGAATTGCGTTGCAACAAGTATGAGTTCAGCATTTGTTTGGAGAGTTGATTTCTAGATTAAGACTTCAAAACGCTACTAAGGAGGGGTTGTCAAAGATAAGGTGGGGGATTTCATCACCCTTTCCTTAGCCCCAAAAGTCACACTAATCAAAGCCTAATTTCTAACAACAAGTAGACATTGGCCCTAAGGTTTTTGGGTGCACTAGGAGAGTGATCGAGTTGAGACGGTCATGACCTGATCGGCGTCACCTGTGTGTCGATAGTAGGATGTACTGGATCTCCGGGTCTGGTATCACTTGCTGGGTATTGTGGTCTTCGTTGTAGGGAGGTGAGACATGACAAGACTAGTGATCTCGAAGTTAGACGTCGTCTAGTCTAATGACCTATAGCCATAAATTGTTTGAGCCTTGTTTGGTTGTGTTCTTCTACCTTCACCCACAACCCACGCTAGCTCTAGGGATTCTTACTTTCTCATATAAGTCTTCTCCTCCTCTATATTCTTTGTTACAGTCTCCTCCTCTGATTACACCTTCTGTTGTGTGTTGTTGTAGAGTTGAGTTGAGCATTTTATGTGAGGTTGGGCTTGTTCTGGTAAGAGCGTTCGACTTGAAAGAGGTTGGGAATTTGTTTGATATGGATGGGCTAGGTGTTCACCATCTCCACCTCGTCCCCTTTGGAGAATGAGGCCGAGTCGTCTCGTGGCAGTGGGGGAGACTGGGTTCCATACATGGATTACCTCGGTCCGCTCCCACCACCACGTAGACCTCCTTCTCCTCCTCCTCTGACTCAGGAGGAAGAGGAATTTGGTCAGGATCGAGTTCTTGGTGAACCACCACCTTTTGCTTGACAGGATAGACCAATAACTTTGTGGGAGAGGACCCATCCTGTTCGGGTCATGCAACCTTCTTGCATAGTTCTCCCGCCAGCTAGTGGGAATAACTGTGAGTTGAAACCAAAATATGTGAGCATGCTTCCTACCTTCACTACCAATAAGGAGGATCTGTATATTTTTTACGTGAATTCGAGGATGTATGCTCCATATTCAAGCTTCTACAACTTGACGAGGATTCAGTCCGATTGAGGATGATTTCATTAGCGTTGAAGGATAACACGAAGAAATGGATGTACAACCTCCTGGCGAGCTCTATTCGGTCTTGGGATGACTTTGTGACCGTCTTTCTGAAGAGATTTGTCCCTCAAAGGAAAACTCAACAGATACGACACCAGATACATAAAATGTATCAGACTGAGACCGAATATTTTCATGCTTTCTTTGAGAGGTTCAAGGACCTTCTCCAGCAGCGCCCTCATCGTAGAGTTGAGCTATGACAGCTATGGCAGATTGTTTATGAGGGCCTCAACTACAACATCTGCACATTGTTGGAGTCAATGTGTCAGGGTGATTTCCAAATGAAACTCATCGACGAGGGATGGGACACTTTTGAATTGATGGTTGAACGTACCTTTGAGTGAGACACCATGAGAGAGCCACCAGCCGCCAGGTGTTCGGGTCGAGCTGGATTATATCAAGTTGAGTCAACTATCGCGTCTGAATCGAAATTGGTTGCTCTCATGGGTAGGATTGAGAGTTTAGAGTTGGACCGAGCTCTTGTAGCTCAAATCGCTACTCCCGTATTTACTAGGTGTGTAGTTACAAGACATGATGAGTTGGAATGTGCTTACACTCCAAGGGACACTCAGCATGCAAATGCGATGTATCAACAGATGCCCTGTAATGACCCGTACAATCAGTCCTACAACCCAGGATGGCGTAACCACCCTAACTTCTCTTGGGGGGCTAGTGGGGGCCAAGGTCAGAGTTCTCAATGTGTGACAACAATAGTTGTATCTTAAAATGATATAATTGTGTATTTTACTAGTATAGTAGTGTAAGAATCTGATAGAATTGTGTGTTTACTACAGGTTTGAAATGACTTTAAATTCCAAAGAGAGAGAAAATAGATGAGACTTTGATAGTAGAGAAAGAATACCTCAATTCATCACAAGATGGGCAATGGAGAAATAAATGGCCAATGTTTATACACTAAATATCTTCAAGCTCTTCCAAAATCAATTGGATAAATATTTTTCGTGTAACGTCAATATTGGAAGGTCAGAAAAAAAATTAGTTATTTACTTTGTAACAAGTATAGATGATGATTTTGTTTCTATTAGAGAGGTGATATATTATAACGAAGAAAAAATGCTTCATGTGAATATTGTTTGTTGGAGTTTGAAGGAATACCTTGTATACATATATTGGCAGTGTTGAAGCATCTTGAATGAAGAGAATTGTCATCTTTGTATATATTGGACAGATGGAGGAAAGGAATAAAGGATGGAATTATATTTCCCATTTATGATGGAGATAGTTGTAGTTCATCTCATAATACACATATGAAGAAATTGAGCAAGATATCCAATGAATTGATACATGAAGCTTCCAAAAATGAAGAAATTTATGCAATTGTGGAAAAAGCATTGTCAAATGCTTTGACAGAAGTGCACAAGATAAATTTTATTTCAGCAAGTCCGAATGAAATTCCTAATCTGAGAAAGGATGAAACAGAGTCCTCCAGCCAAGAAAGTCCAAGGAAAAAGGTAGTGGACAAAGTGGAAGGCCAAAGGTGGGAACTACATGACTAAAATCTATTGTGGAAAAGAAAGTTAGGCAATGCAAATTCTGTATGAAGTACGAAACACATGACATTCGTAATTGTCCTAAGAGAAAAATAAAGAGATGATATTAAAGAAGTCATACAAGATTAATGTTTACATGTAATTAAGTTCCAATTCCGGAAACTCGAAATTTATACATTGATGTATCAACTTGATATTCCATATGATATCTTCTTTATTTATAAATTGCTTATATGTGTAGACTTGTATGATTTGATAATGATAGATTGTTTGACAGATTTTTAGAAATAATTTTTTTGTTGCTTGACAGATTTTTATGAAGGAGTTGTTGAACTTGTGTAATAAAATGATACCATTGTGTATGAAATGATATATTGGTGTATTAAACATATACTATTGTGTAGTGAACGCATATAGATGTGTAGTGACTTGAAGTTTTATTTAAGAAAGTTATGCAGTTGATTTGAAGTTTTATTTGAGAAAGTGATGCAGTTTTGTAGAGTCTTCCATGCCATTTCTATCTCCCACATCTCTCTGACCCCCCTCTCTCTCTCTCTTTCCTATAGAAAAACATGCAACACATGTTTTACATATAGCCTTCCATCCCCTACTATAGTAATTTAGTCTTTTGTAACAAATTGCTTGTCATTTTTAGAAATGATTTTGTTGTTGCTTGACAGATTTCTACGAAAAAGTTGTTAAAGTTGTATAATAAAATGATACCAGTGTGTATTGAAATGATATATTGGTGTATTAAACATATACTGTTTGTCTATTGAACGCATATACATGTGTATTGACTTGAAGATTTAAGAAAGTGATGCAGTTTTGTAGAGTCTTCCATGCCATTTCTATCTCCAAAATCTCTCTTACCTCTCTCTCTCTCTCTCATTCCTATGGAAAAACATGCAACACAACTCTCTCACATAGTCATCCCCTACTATAGTAATTTAGTCTTATATGTCAGATTGCTTGACAAGTTTGTTGTGGATTTTGGATTTTATTTTGTTTTGTTTTCTTGTGATTATAGGAGTTTGATTGGATTAAAATTTGCATTAGTCACAAACTCGGAATAAACAATTTGGAGCAATATGAATATACACTAGTCTTTCAAAATAGAAATGTGCTAGGAATTGCAATGCAATAGTTGCAGATCCGCGTGAAATTGATGAACAAGCATTTCAACGAGCAGATTGAAGTGTGTAAAATTGCAAAGTTCAACTTCAATGAGTTGGGAGAGTGGATGAAACTATCAAAATGAAACATTCTGAATTTTTACATCTCCTAATGATGTTGTAGGAATAAGAACTGCAGGCCTTTAACAAGTTAATTCAAGCTTCCTTTCATAATACCTAAATGTCGATTTAATTTCACATAATCATGCACATAATAGGAAAGGCAATAAGATGTAATTAGCTTGAACTCTAACATCATCATAGTACCATACACGTTGAACCACGAACATTGTAAACATGTTCATCTATATATACATGTAAAGGCTACAAGAAGACCATGCAGACTACCATAGTTGAGAAAAATATGCAACCACTTTATAAAAGCATTCCTCTGATTGTAACCTAACCTGTTACAAGACATAACACCTGAATCACGGTTTTCATCTCAGTTTGAATTCTGATCACTATTGACTTCCACAGTGAGAAAAGATCAGAAGATTCTTCTTTGAGGCACCAAAATATACAAGCTTGGGAGACAATTTACAGTGCAGGTTGTAAGTTGTAATGCTTCTTAAAAGATTCGTTTGTTGCCTTCCCCTTGACCAAAGGAATATACGAATTGTCATTTCATTCAACATCGACCAATTCCAAGTTCTAAGTTGTAACACTTCTTCATCCATGAACGTTGACAGTTCAAGATCTAAGACCACTTCCCTACTGCAACGGTAGACAAAGAACAGAAAAATAATTTGTATTATAGAACTTTCATGATTCTTTGAAAGATATTGCATACATAGGCCCACTTAATTCAATGGCAAACAAACTTTCAAACAGGACACTCAAAAATATTTTTGTAGTGTCAACATAGGGCAAGCAGTATATCAAGAACATGAAAGGAAATTTTGAACAAGTAAATCATGAAACTCTGATTGATCTCGTTTTATATTTAACCGCAAGTGCACGGCCGCGTTGAAGCTGTGGCAAATACGGGTCATCCACTGGGAGGTGTGTCGACACTTGGTTTGTTCGAAGGCGAGAGGTGAAGAAAGGGAAGAAAGGTTGGTTACACTAAACTACACTACAAAGCTGAAATGGAAATGGAAGAAAAGCAAGAAAACTAAACCCCAAAGGGGGTAGAGAAATAATGTGAACATAAAGAAGTGTATGTGTGTGTGTTCATTAAGCTCTTCACAACATGTAGTGCATGAAATCATAAAACTACATCCAACTTTGCCTCAACATGAATTAAGATAAGACTACATCATTAAAACATACAAGACAATAATTGGAATGAAGCTAAATGAACTCAAGTATAAAGACTAGACCCTACTATGCCTCCACATGAATTAAGATAAGACTACATCATTAAAACATACAAGACATTAGCTAAGGTAAAGGCAACAAGAGCACATACACTACAACTTGTGTTTCCAATATTAACTTCATCCATATCCTAACCTTATCATTCCCCATAAAATAGGTCCACTAATCAAAGCATAAGCTAAGCTTCATTCAAGAGCATTAGCATATCAAAGATAAGAGTGAAAACTCATTAGATGGTTATGGAAATCATATAAAGCTCAAGGGATAAAAATAACACACACTTAATACACTACATGATTATGTCACATATTTCTCCACCCCCCAAATGGGGATGGAACTACTCACTACGCATTACACTACTGATTAGACTAAGCAAAGAAAACATTTAACTAAGATACTGAAATTACTAAACAAGAAATTAAACAAAGTAAAGCAACCCACACAAAACAAGCAACATAACAAGACAAGATTAAAAGAAACAAATAACCTTTTATTAACAATGACTCACATTGAAGGTAGCACTCTTCTCCACCTTGAGTTATTGCTTCAAGGCTCACTCCTTAGTAGAGAGAATGCCACCAAACAATGGGTAATTACAATGGAAGGTGAAGAGTTCTATTTATAAGCATGGAAAAAGCTAATCGGGGACAATCCCCCGATGTGGGACTAAACCAATACCAAAACTAGCCTAAACGAACATTAATACAAGCCCAGGAGAAATTTCGACGGATCCTGAGCAATATGGACCGCCAATTAGCGGTCCAAGACCGCCAATTGGTGGTCCAAAATCTTCGGATCGTGTTGGAATTTGTTGTGGGCTTTTGTTTCTGGTATTGTTGGTCTTTGATGCGGTTACTTGACTTGTTGGAGCTCCGACCCGACTCGAATTGGTAAAATACTCCCCATGATGGTGTGGAGTATTCTGTTTTGCTCTTAGGTCCTTCAGTCTAACGATCAGGTCCTTCTCCCTTGCATCTTAGTCCCCAGGTCTCACAAGTAAGTCCTCTTTCCTGCTTTTGGATCCTTTCATGGCTCTTCTCTTCAAACCTCTTTATTCCTGAAAACTAAACATAAAACTCGTCACGTAACATTCCTTAGGTGTAAGATAATGGATATAAGGTACAAATATAAGCATGAAATGATGTCAATCAAACTCCAAACCTGTAATATAAGTGTCAGTTCAAACTCTTGGGCCTCATGGATCTCCTTGTTGATGATCTAACAAAATACCATTCTAAATTAGGCACCAAACAATATTAGTTTATTCTTGGAAGTGAATAACTTGTGACATAATAGACACGGTCCAATAGATAAATTTAAAAAACTTGTAGGAGTGGCTTCTTTTAAAATCATGGCAGCAATTTCTGCCCTATATATTTGAATGTCAAAATCTGTGAAATCCATTTCTTTTGCATCAACTAAACAAATGATATATTTCAACACATGTAGCGCACAATCAAGAGAATTTTCATCTTGTTGTGGGCATAATTCCTGTGTAGTTTGCCATTTCGAAAAATCCATACCATAAGAGTATTGAAAGAAAATCTTCAACAATTTGACTTGTTTATCAAATATAAACATTATATATGTTTTTCAAATAAAAAACACATATCAAATAAGTAAAAGAAACTTAAATCCGTATTTCACAAACCATTAATCTGACTGTTGCCACTGACTTTGATATGCCTTTAATTGAATTGTATGATTTGAAACATAAGCACTTGAAGTCCATAACCAAAAGATGTCAATGATTAGTTTCATAAAGTATCATGAACATAAAATCCAAGTATTCAATCACCACATCACCAAATTTGAAGTCTTTAAATAGTTTGAAATAAGAGTCTTTGAATTCGTTTTGCCTTACATTTCCATTTGCATTTGTGAAACATTGTAGCATTTTCTGAAATGGAAAAAAGAGGATTTCAAAGTCACAAACTACTATAAAAATTGTTTGGGGTATTCAAATAATCTTTTGGAAAAATATACCTGAAAGTCAATAGGTATCAAGTGGCAATAAAACTTGGAATGAATAAATCTTTCAATGAATACATCACAATTGTTTAATCGTTTTATTAATAACCGCAAGTGCACGGCCGCGATGAAGCGGTGGCAAGTACGGGTCGATCCGCAGGGAGGTGAGTAGCCTCTGGTTTGTCAGAAATCAAGTGACGAATAAAGGGAGAAGAGTTTGTCTATGCTAAAGCTAAACTACACTACACTAAGAAGTAAGAAATGCGAAAGAAAGCAAGAAAAGATTGGAAATCAGAAAGAGAAACACCTAAGGGGTGGAGTGTGTGCACATATGAAGTGAAATAAGTGATGAATGATTCATGTAAGCATGTATGTGTGTGTGTGTGTTGTGTGTGTGTCATGCATAGGAAGTGTCTAAAGATGTGACAAAACCTATCAATCCATTCACACAATGTATAGGCAATTACTACTTGATTATCATAAGGTTAGGCTAAGCATGAGAAGTGTCTAAAGATATAGCAAAACGCATCAAAAACCATAAACTCGTGTGAAGAACAAAAGTAAGCATGGGAGGTGTCTAAATGTTATGGCAAAACCCATCAAAACCAAGTTTCTTCAATCAATCAAGCAAACAAACACAAATACAAACACATAACTAACATGTAGCATATTCAACAGGAATTTTCTGTCAATAAACATGAGAAAACTAAGCATGGGAAGTGCCTAAATCTTATGCAAAACCCATCAAAATTCCCCAACATGTAGATGATCAAATTACTCCAATGAACATACAAAACATGCAAGTCTACACAATAAAAAATTCATCAACATCCAAACTTCACAATATATATGAACATCATCTCCACCCCCCAAAGGGGATAAATCTACTCACTACATATTATTCTAACAATTAAACTAAAGAATAAAGGAAACATTCTAACTACTTTAGCCTACAATCAAAGAAATAAGACTAAGCTAAGCATGCATAAAGATATACATAAGAACAAAACAATGGAAACATTATTTTATTAAATGACTCATATCACTAGCAGCATTCTTCTCCACCTTGAGATTTTTCTCCAAGGCTTACTCCAAGTAGAGAGAATGCCACCAAGCAATGGGTGATTACAATAGAAGGTGAAGAGTTCTATTTATAGCCATACAAAAAGATAATCTAGGATAATCCCCAGTATTGGACTAAACCAATACCAGCAATAGACTAAATACACACTAATACACTCCCCACATAAATCTTAGCGGCTCCGGACCAAAAGAGACCGCCAATTAGCGGTCTTGGACCTCAAATTGGCGGTATACAGTGTTCGTATCGCTTTGGATTTTCTTCTGGGCTTTTCGGAATGGCTTGGTTTGTCTTTGATGCATCTACTTCGCTTGTTGGAGCTCCGACCCGAATAGAATTGCCAAAATACTCCCCATGATGGTGTGAAGTATTCTTGTTTGCTCATTGGTCCTTCGATCTTACATTCATGTCCTTTGATCTTGCATCTTAATTCTTGAGTCTCTCAACTCAGTCCTTTTTCATGCTTTTAGGTCCTTTTATGCCTCTTCTCTTCAAACCTATTTATTTCTGAAATTCAAACATAAAACTCGTCACGTAGCATTGTTTAGGTGAAAGATAATGGATATAAGATACAAATATAAGCATGAAATGATGTCAATCAACAACAAATGCAAAAAATATGCCAAAGAATTGCAATACAACATCATAAACAATAGTAAACAAATGAATTTATTGAATGTTAAATGAATGTTGTACTTACCTCATTGCTAACCATCTTATTGAAAAGGAGATTGTGTATTTAAGAACCCCTACACCACCCTCCCTTTTGTGAAGATTTAAGATAAGTAGAATATTGTTAAAAAAGATTTAAGGTTTAATGTAAATTAACAACAAAAGCAAAAAATATTGTTACAAATATGAGCATATTTAAGATTTAATGTAAATTAACTAAGATAAGTAGAATATTGTTAAAAAAATATAGTTAGTTCTAGTAATAAAACTTACATTTCGGAAGGATTACTTAAGAACTTCTCAATTATGTCCCTCTCTTCTGATCATAACCTGGATAATCAGTTCGAGCCTCTTAAAAACCTAAAAGGGATCAAAAAATTAGTTTCATAATTTTAAAAACAATAGAAACACATTTACATGACAAAGTAGCGACGGTGGAGGAGATGATAAACATTAAACAACCAAACTTGGAAGCAAAAGATGCATATGTTTTGCCTCTGTGATTGTGATCGTGATAATGTTTGTGGGAATCTATATGATTAAGCTTTTTAGGAGTTTGGTTCAATGACTGTTTTGGTGTTAGACCCCACAATAAGTTATAAGATCCAAGGAATTGGTAGGAAAATAATTAGGTACCAAACAACAAGTATGGGTCATTTCCTTGACTAGGCATGCTACGACACAAATAAACTACAAAAGATCACTACAACTATCTAACAATTAACAAGCAAATGCAAACAATACCAATGATCCAAACCAAATGTGTCAAAAATTATGGAAATGTCTTTTTAACCGTTCTACATTAGACATTTTAATAAATAGGAAATACCAACAACTACCCTAGTTGGTAGCCTGGTAGGCTCTATGTTCCTCTATGGAAACTGAGAGATGAGGAAAGAGATTATCATTGTTTGTGCATTGTAATATTTTATTGTTTGATGAAAAGAGAGAGTGTCATATATCATTCATTGTTTCGATGAGCGTGAATTCAGACCGACCATAATAACCTTTGACACAAATAGTCCTGGCAAGTGTTCTTTCAACATAGTGAGTGATTAGTTGCTGCTATTTTGTTATTTTGTATAACTCAGGTGCAATCAAGTGCATCATTAATGAAAATTTCACAGTTAAAGAATCCAGAAGCTATATAAGAGATGCACACAAATATGGACCACTACAACTATCTATCAATTAACAAGCCAACTTAAATTAGCTAACAATCTCAGTATACATCTGATTTTTTAACTCAATCTCAGTAGAAAAGGTGTTGTGTACATATGATTTTTCAAATTTACATGACAAAGTAAATTAGAAAGGTAAAATTACATACCAAAGAGTAGCTAACAATCTGTCCTTCATTGTTTGCAGTCACTTCATCTTCAGAAACAACAGTTTTGTAGTATCTCTTTGAGTTTTGTTCAATCACTTTGTTTGCAGCCTCATCCTTTGGAAAATTATCAAAGATAAGTTGCGCATTTGTTGCATCCTTATTTTGAAATCCTTCATCTTTGTCTTTGTCTTCGTCTTTTTTCTTCAATTTAAAGTCATCAAACATTCTCTTTTTCCTATCATCTCTTTCTTTACAATGACAAACCATTGAAGGAATGTTCTTTTCCAATTTCTGTAACTTTCTTCTCTTGGTAAAAACCTTTAAAGGTGGATGAATCAATTTCTCAACAGTTGCTTCTGGGCACAAGTTTGGAGAAATTCCCAAACTGAAAGTTGGTGCCACAATTCCTGTTGATTTTTTATTCTCAGTTGGAGTACAAACCACTTCAACGTCAGTTGTGTCATCAAATGTTTCCAGGACAGGACCCTTCTCTTTCTCAAAGAATTCAAGTTGTTGCTTTAGTTCCACATTCTGTTTTTTCAGAACCAAATTTTCATCTTTGAGGTTCTTGTTCTCTGAATTCAACATGTTCTTCTCTTCATTTAGTCTCTTTATTTCTTCCAACAAATTCAAATTTTCCTCTTTTACCAATTCATTGCTTCCTTTAATTTATTGAGTTTGTCCTTCTTCAGTTTCTCCTCTTTGACCAATTGTCTCTTGTTGTCTTCTTTTTTCTTTTCTTTTCACAATTATGATGATATTTTCAGTGGTAATGTCTTTTTATCAGGTTTTATGTAATTGTCCTCATACGCATCCTTTACGGTGGGCCTACATTCGTCCAGCACCGTTTAAGTGTTCCGTGGCATCCCGTGATTTATCAACTTTTGCCTCCTATTAACACCTTAAAACTCTAATTAATATCCCGACCCGACTGCAATTACAACTTAAAATCCCGACCCGGTTGTGCACCCAACCCGACTCAAATTCTCCAACCAAATCCCTAACCCCATTTCTTGACATAGTGAATCTCGACCCGGTGGTGCACCCAACCCCATAATGGAGAATCCAATTATGGTGTCCAACCGGGCAACCCTGTAACTAGATTCTTCAAGTTGGGGAAGGGGCTAGGGATTTGGTGGGAGAATTGAGGTCGGGTGGGTGCACCACCGGGTCGGGATTTAAAGTTGTAATTCGGGTCAGGTCGGGATGTTGATTAAAGTTTTAAGGTGTTGATAAGAGGTAAAGGTTGAGAAGTCACGGGACATCACGGAAAACATAAACGGTGGCAGACGAATGTGACCCCCACCGTAACAGATAGGTATGAGGCCAATTACATTGTTTTGATACGTACATGACCAATTTCCCTGAACCATGGGTACGTCGCCGATTACTAATGTTTTGATCGATACAGAAGCAAAAACCTCATTGATAAATCACGGGATGTTACAGAAAACGTTAATGATTGTGGGCCCCACCGTAACGGATGGGTATAAGGTCAATTACATTGTTTTTGATATGTACAAGGCCAATTTTCTTTGAACCATGGGTATGTCGCCAATTAGCGATGTTTTGATAGATACGGAAGCAAAAAAACCATTTATAAACCTTAATGGAGGAAGAAGTTTTTTGATTCCAACTGGTAACCATTACAACAATAAACCAATCAACCAAAGCCATAACAATCGGAACCACAAACTCAAATCCTCAAAACTACAAACTTATATCGTAAAAAATGAACCAAACAAATAAACCAAATCATAACCGACACAAAATCCACCACAATGATCAACATCATTGTTTGGGAATTTAGTCTAGCTTGTAATCAAACATGCTTTACAAACTAGTAACCATTACAACCAAAATGCTCAAACATATAATCAAATCAACAAATCACCAAACTCGAACAACTAACCAAACCAAGCAATCATGAAACAACTATTTTTCAGTTTCAAAAGATGAGCAACATTAGCCAACTATTTGTAAGTCAGTAATCATGTTCAGTGATTTTATCATAAATAAAAACAACTTTCCTACTAATAAAAAACTTCACACACTAAAAGTTGGCAACATTCAGAATCATGTTTTTCTCATTCTTCTAGCATATGGGTTATAACATTACCTTCCCATAGTCTTGTCAAAACACTTCTACTGACGTACAATACAAATCATGTGTACATCTTCCTGCAAACAAATGAAATGTCAGATCCTCACCTCCCATTTAATCTAAAGTTCTAAACAAACATTCATTTTGCAGCCCTATACAAGTCTGATTCTATAGCTTCTAACAACTTGTATAGGGCACATTTGGGGGCCATGACATTAGTGAAGCTTACAAATAACATATTTACAAAATCTGCATTTGGAACCCCATAGCAAAACATATCCAATTATTTCATGATCTTGTTCAATCTCGAAGAGCTCAACAATGATGTAAATTCCAAAAAATAACACGAGACAGGTAAAACCAATAGACTAAGGGAAGAAATCTAAATTTCCTTTCATTTCTCACAGGGATACAAATATTTCCCATAAACCCATTGTATTCCCCGCAACTGACACTTCAAATCAGAGTAAAAAAGAATCGATCAAGAATTGTGAACAAAACAATTGAAAATTGATCAAGATCTTCCCAAATCTCTCTCTACAAGCATAACAATTGCTAATAAATTAGTGTTTCCTTTTTGGCCTTAATCTATGTTTTGATGATTTAATCAACCTAATCTTAATTGTGATCATGTAGAGTAGCACACTTATTGTATTGCATATATATTGCTTGGTGCTAACTTCTACAGGTAATCAAGACTCAATGAAGAAAGGAAATGAAGTCAAGACAAGTAATCAAGGTCATTCGAAGACATGTAATTTGTATTTCTTTGTGTCTTACGAACTTTGTGTAATTGAGCATACTTGAGCTAAAAACTACTAAACCACACACTAGGTTCCCTATAGAAGTCACACACGACATTTCACATAATTTGGACTTCAATAGATCACCAAACTTAGACCGGAAAACACTAAACCAAAACCTAAACAGTCTGCCCACATTCGGTCGACCGACACAGACCGTTCGGTCGACCGAGTGATCATATATGTTGTTAGTGTTTTACTACCCATGTTCGGTCGACCGTCCAGACCTTTTTGGTCGACCGAGTATCACCATATTTCCGATCGTTTGTTTTGTCGTATATACCCAACGGTCGTATTCGTATTATCTCCAAATACCCCAAATACATTTTGGGTATTGGTCGACTGAGGACCTTGTTCGGTCGACCAAATTTATGTTCCTTGACAAACTCAAAGTGTCTATCGGTTTTCGGTCGACCATATTACTTGTTTTGGTCGACCGAATAGATCTTGTTAGTGTTTTACTGCCCATGTTCGGTCGACCGTCCAGACATTTTCGGTCGACCGAGTGTCAACGTATTTCCGACCGTTTGTTTTGTCGTATATACCCAACGGTCGTATTTGTATTATCTCCAAATACCCTAAATACATTTTGTGTATCGGTCGCCGAGGACCTTGTTCGGTCGACCAAACTTATGTTCCTTGACGAACCCAAATTTCCTGTCGGTTTTTGGTCGACCATGCTACTTGTTTCGGTCGACCAAATATGATCTTGTTTGTCAACCCTAAAGAGCCTATTGTGAATCGGTCGACTGTACCTATATCTGTGTTCGACCGATAACTTAAGTGTACCTGAGTCATAGCCTTTGGCGGTCGACCGTTCTTTAACCGATCGACCAAACCGAGTTCAAAATTGCCAAATGGTCAACTGTTCAGCTCGATCCGGTCGACCGAACTTACTTAGAATTGGGTCTTGTCAGTTTCTGTTTTGTGTATCTTATACAATCTTTATCCAATTCATCCCCAACGGTTATAACTCTTTAGGAGCTTATAAATAGAGTTGTAAAACACATTTTAACACAACTCTCCAACTACTATTTGTCCCCTACATTAGAGAGAAAGATCCAAACATTCCAAGCCTCAGCACTTCCACACTTTAGTCTTAAATCCTAATCTCACTCAAGTGTGCTCAAGATTAGAGAGTGTTGTTCGCAAGTTTGAAGATTGTAAAGGCGTTCTCTCCTGGCTCGAAACGGGGAGTGGTTAGTGAAGTCGTGAGCGGAGGTCGGTGATTCGAGCGGAGCTTGCAAGAGAGGAATAGGACCCGGGTGGGGTGCCGAACCTCTATAAAAATCCCCCGACTCCTTGTGGTTTGTATTTTCTATTCCTTACTTGCTTGTTTAGCTTTAAAGTCCGCTGCATATCTTTGATTGTTTAAACAAGTAGGTAATTAGCTTAAAAGTGATTAGAATTAGAGACCCACACGATCCTACAATTAGTACACAACAAAATGTTGCGTTTAGCAATTATCAGTCTTCACCATTAAGAAGAATCTGGATAATCTTCAAACTAAACACCCGAACACAAAATACCGATGAAAATGTCGCTCTAACATGTCAATGCACAAGGATACCAAATTTGCACACTTCTGGTCACTGTAGTCGTCGAATCAAATAAACAGATCACCAAACTCGAACAACTAACCAACAACAAATCATAACCGACACCAAATCCACCACAATGAGCAACACAAACCGGTAACCATTACAACCAAAATGCTCAAACATAGAATCAAATCAATAGTTCATCAACTTTCTTAGGAATGGTGTATTTTCTTAACCACTTGAAATATTAAACCAAAAACTAACAGAGAATACAACTCATCCACACGTTCGTAACCACAAAACTGTCATTCCTAAACTTTCCATCTTTATATCAACAGATAAAAGAAACAATCTAAGCCAAAACCTAAAGCAAAAAAATAAAGATCCACAAGTTCAGCAAAACCACTTAAACACCAAAAAAATTAAACATAAACAAAAAATATCCAGTACGAAAAAATTAACAAAAACTAGGGTTTCACGAACAGAATCACGACTTAAGGAACCAACTCAACTACCGAGATGCTACCCATGACCGAAATGGAAAAGAAAAGGAAATTAGATTGTAAAACTCAGAATTCGGAACGCAAACATCCTCAAACCAATCAATGATCAAAATCCAGTAACCATCAGAAACAACCGCAAACACAAACATGAGAATTATCTTCAGACAACATCTAGTACGCAACACTACTTGATGATGAAGGATAACCCCTAAACACAATATTTGTCGGAGGATTTGGATCAACGATCCAAACCCTAACCCCAAACACAACAAAAGGAGACGTACATTGACAACATGGTCATGAAGGCAGGAATCAGAGGGTGGCGACGCCGGAACTGATGATGAGTCTGAGGCAAAAGAGGACCGACGAGCGTAGGAGGAGATCATCGGAGCAGTAGGAGACTGTTTAAACGTTTTAAATACCGCAAGTGCAAGGCATCGGTGAAGACGTGACAAGTATGGGTCGATCCACGAGGAGGTGAGTAGCCTCTGGTTTATCCAAAATCAAGTGGCAAAAAGGGGAAAGAAATTTGATTGTGCTAAGCTAAACTACACTAAACTTGTAAGTAAGAAATGTGAAAGAAAACATCTAAAGATTGTAAATCAGGAAGAGAAACCCCTAAGGGGTGGAGTGTGTGCACATATGAAGTGAAATTAGTGATGAATGATGCATGTAGGCATGTATGTTTGAGTGTTTTGTGTGTATTTTCATGCATAGTAAGTGTCTAAAGATGTGGCAAAACCTATCAATCCATTCACACAACGTATCGGCAATTATTATTTGATTATCATAAGATTAGACTCAGCATGAGAAGTGTCTAAGGATATACCAAGACTCATCAAAAACCATAAACTCATGTGAAGAACAAAGCTAAGCATGGGAGGTGTCTAAATATTATGGCAAAACCCATCAAATAAAGTTTCTTCAATCAATAAAGCAAGCAACCACAAATACAAACACTTAACTAACATGTAGCATATTCAACATCAGATTTCAGTCAATAAACATGAGGAAACTAAGCATGGGAAGTGTCTAAATCTTATGACAAAACCCATCAAAAATCCCCCAACATGTAGATGATTAAAATACCATCAATGAACATATAATATGTAAGTTTACACAATCAAAAAAATCATCAAACATCCAAACTTCACAACATATATGTACATCATCTCCACCCCCAAAGGGGGATAGAACTACTCACTACTCATTGATAAAAAAAGACAAAACAAAATTAAACTAAGCATGCAATAATTGAAAAAGACAATATAAAACTAGCTAAGAAAATTATTTTATTGACATGACTCACATTACAAGTAGCATTCTTCTCCACTTGAGTTTTGATCCAAGGCTTACTCTAAGTAGAGAGAATGCCACCAATCAATGGGAAAATACAAATGAGAAGGAAGAGTTCTATTTATAGTCATAGAAAAATGCAATCGAGGACAATTCCCCGATGTATGACTAATCCACTACTAAAAATAGACATAAAACACTCTAACACATAACCCGCTAAATCTTATCAGATCTCGAGAAGAATCGACTACCAATCAGCGGTCTTGGACAGCCAATTGGTGGTCTATATACTCTGGATCGGGTCTGGATTTGGAGTGTGGTTGTCTGGCTTGATTTCTTCACGTCTGATGCACCCGATTTGGTTGTTGGAGTTTAGGACCGAATCGAATTGCCAAAATACTCCTCTTGATGGTGTGGAGTTTTTTCATTTGCCCATTGGTCATGTTGGTTTTACGTCTGGGTCCCTCTCTCTTGCATCTCAGTCCATAAGTCTTGCAACTTTGTCATTTTTCTTGCTTTTAATTCTTTTTTGAGTCTCTTCTTCTCAAACATGTTTATTCCTAAAACTTAAACATAAAACTCGTTACGTAACATTGCTTAGGCTAAGAATAAAGGATATAAGACACAAATATATGCATGATATGATGTCAATCAAATACCCCCACACTCACATTTGGCTAGTGCCGAGCAAAACAAAGAAACACAAAATCAAATAAAGGAAAAACATACAAAAAACAGGGAAATCTTAACTCACTTTTGTAGGAATCACGGTTGCACGTAGCATGTGGAACAAGTCCTTAAACCCTCTTGTCGCCAAGGAGGAAGAATGTAGTCTCCTGAGGGTTTTCAGCGGATATACCCACAAAATCCAAAAATTGATGCATAATTCAATCTAGAAACTAAACTTGATGGACTTATTTTTGTCGATCATTGGACACAATAGCCCTACGGGCCGACTCTATATATGTATCCAATCTACACAGCTAGCCTAGTGAATCATTCATGCAAGTTAATTAAGGACTTAAGTGAAAGACATAGACAACCTTAACATTGTCAAGTGATACAAAGTGTAAAGTCCATTAAGGTTCTTATTTGCATTACAATTTTGTTTCTTTTTGTTTCTTTTGTTTCTCCTTTTTTCTTTCTTTATACTAGTTGGTGTATAATTCTCCCAGGGTTAGGTTTCGTGCATCATTGCCTATGCGAACTTACTCAATCACGTACACCTTTCCCACATCTCCACATAGGGCAATCCCTATCACCTATGTAACAGGAGTTCGGTCGGTGCATCCCAAGTCAGAGAAATTGAAAGCACATACTCACTTATTTCTTATCTACACATGACCCAAAATCCCTACACTTAATGTCTCACAACAAGAGTTAAAGGGTCTTTGACTACAACAAACTTCTTTATATTAACATACACGAATTATTTGACTCAATGGGTTCAGGGTGGACTTTTTTAATTATTTGAGTACTGAAACCATATGATTACACGCCTCGAGGGAAGACCGGGGTGCATCCTTACGACTAGATAAGACCTAAAGCCGGAATACTAAATATCCTATGGAGTTTCTTCATTTGCTCATTAGCCATGTTGGAGTTATGTCCAAGTCCCTCTCTCTTGAATCTCAGTCCAAAAGTCTTGCAACGTAGTCCATTTTCTTGCTTTTAAGTCCTTTTTGAGTCTCTTCTTCTCAAACATGTTTATTCCTAAAACTTAAACATAAAACTCATTACGCAGCATTGATTAGGCTAAGAATAAAGGATATAAGACGCAAATATATGCATGATATGATGTCAATCAAAGACGGATGCAAGCGACAAGGGAGTCGAAGATTGGAGTGGGCGGCGTCGTTGCACCGAGAGTGAGAAACAGGAGTATTGGAGGTCGGAGTATCGGAGGTCGGAGTATGCGGCAATCGAGAAAAAAGAGGAATCAGTGTGGTGTGTAAGAAATGGTATTTTGTGTTGTGTGTGATGGCATTACCATATTACCCTTTAGTTGTATAAATTATATGTTGGATATCTCAACAATTGGATTGAGATCTAAGGGAGGAAAATATGGGGTCTCATTGTAAAATTCCTTTATATATATATATATATATATATATATATATATAGAGAGAGAGAGAGAGAGAGAGAGAGAGAAAGAACAAGGATAGAATGAGCCCGGTGCTCACTTAAGCTTAAATGAGCCCCTAACGATCTAACCATTGATCTCAATCTGAAGGGTTGTGAATCATTTACTTTAACTGAGGGTACTCAAGTAATTTTACAAGTCTTTCTAATTCTCTTCTTCTTCTTCTTCAGTTTCTTCCATGAAACCCAACTTTCCCTTCTTCTTCCCAAACTCCCACCCATCCATCCTCACCTACCTCCTCTCCCTCCTCAACCTCCACGACAACTGCCCCTCCCCCTCTGACTCATCCAACACCCTCCATAGTGTCGCCTCCATTTTGGGACTATGCTCCCTCAAACTATGATTATTGGAATCAATTGGATCTAAAGAAATTAGGTTGGTTTTGTGGATATTTGGTTTGGTATATTGTGTGGTTTGGTTTTGTGGATATTTGGCTTTTTAGAGAATTTGCTGATTTTGTTTTGTTTGGTTTTGGATTTTGTTTTGTAAACTGGAAAAATAAAATTTGAATTGGGTCGGATTCCCTTCTTCAAATTTTCTTCAAATCAACTCATCGTTGCCAACGTTGAAGCTACAATCCAACTTCCGAACCCACATATCCAAGCTACGTTGAAGGAATGGGGAGAGGAAGTTTTTTTTTGTTTTTTAATTTAGAATAACATGTGGTAGTAGTAGATGAAACTCATTTCGAATGGATCCAAATGCAATTACAAATAATATGAATTAGAATAACATGTATCGTTGTTCTCAACAAATTTAATACTACGTTCACAACCGTAATATAAAATTGTTAGCTGTAATATTATGTAGTTAGCCGTAATACAACAAAACTATTTGTAATAACAATCCTAAAATAATGGTGATGAATAGAGGCGGGTATCGGGTCGGGCCTGGAAAAAAATGGGTCGGGCTTTAGGCCCGACCCGTTTGCTCACAAATAACAAAAGAAAAAAAACCACACCCCAACACCTGACCCGATCCAAACCTTATAGATTGCCAATTGGCGGTCTGGGTTGCTCCGGATCCGATGTGGTTTAGTCAGGTCATGTATTATAGTGTTTGATGTCTATTTTTAGTAGTGTTTTAGTCTCATATCAGGGGATTGTCCCCAATTGTACTTTTCTATGACTATAAATAGAACTCCTCCTCTTTTATTCACCCATTGCTTGGTGGCGTTCTCTCTACATGGAGTAAGTCTTGGAGCAAAACTCAAGTGGAGAACAATACTATTTGTAATGTGAGTCATGTAAATGGAATATTTTTTCTTAGTTTCTTTTAATATTGTCGTCTTTTAATTCTTGCATGCTTCTTTAGTTTAATTTCCTTTCATTTAGCTTCTTTAATATTTCTTGTTTTCTTAGTTTAATTTCCTTTTATTAGAATGTTTCGTTTTGTTAATGTAGTTTGTAGTGTAACAATTAGTGAGTAGTTCCATCCCTATTTGGGGGTGGAGTAGATGTCTATACATGTTATGTACATGGAATGAATGTTAAACATTGTTGTATGCGAGAAATGTTAGTATGCTTGTTTGAATTAAAGAGAATACATAACTTAATGGTTTCTACCATAATGTTTAGGTAAATTCCATGCGTGTTTAGGTTCTTAATAACAAACTTGCCATGCTCATATTAATCACCTAGGTTAGTTCTTTGAATGATAGGTTTTGCCATGAGGTACTTCTTATTCATTCCAAACACTAACTACATTTGTGCTTATTCTATTCATTCATCACCTCTTATTTCATGTGTACACACACTCCACCCCTTAGGGGTTTTCCATTCCTGATTTCTGGCCTCTTCTATTAGTCACTTAGTTTCATTTCTTCTTGCACTTTCATCTTGTTTGTTGGTTACGCGTGTAGTGTAGTTAGTCTAGTTTGTTTAATCAATCTTTTCTTCACCTTGTTTCTCACTCACCTTCGAACTAACCAAAGTCGACACACCTCACTGTGGATCGACCCGTATTTGCCACCACTTCAACGCGGCCGTGCACTTGCAGTTATTTTAAAACGTTCAATCAAGTTTTTTGGCGCCGTTGCCGGGGAAGGTGCTATGTCTAGACTTTGGTTTGGACGATTCGAGTGGTTTTAATTTTTTGTTTGTAGTTTTAGTTTGTTTCGGGAGCTTTCAAAGATCAAGAGACATCGCTAGGAGAAGCTGGGAGGGGAGCAGGCCCAAACAAGCCGCCAATCAGCGATTCTGGTCTGCCAATTGGTGGCCTGGTGAGCACCAAAATACTTCTTATTTTTTCTGGTTGTTTCTACAATCACTAGGTCATCTGGGGGATCAATTTGGAATGTTTTGATTTGTAGCTTGCTCCCATATTAACAATTAAGTCCTTTTAATCAACTTGGACCTTAAAACTCAAAGCAAAAGAGTACATTGATTGCCATCTAGGTCATCCACCATTTGTAGACCTTACACGCACTCGTCTTTCTTTTCTTTACATTATTGTTGTTGATTGCTGGCGTGAGGTACGCATTTCCTACTCTCATTCATGCATTTTGTATGACCATGCATTAGTTAGTAGGAATTGCATCGGGATAAGAGTGAGGTGATCGTTTGATTGGAGAGTTGATTGCTAGATTAAAACTCAAAACACTACTAAGGAGGGGTTGTCCTATACAAAATAAGGTAGGGATTTCATCACCCTTTCCTATGCCTCGAAAATCACTCTTAATCAAAGCCTTAATTCTAAAAGCAAGTAGACATTGACCGTAAGGATTTCGGACGCATTAGGAGAGTGATCTAGTTGAGATCGTCATGACATGATCGGCGTCGTCTGCCTTGTCGATTGTATGAAGTACTGGATCTCCAGATCTGGTATCACTTGCTGGGCATTGTGATCTTCATTGTAAGGAGGTGAGGTGTGTCCAGACTAGTGATCTCAAAGTTAGGTGTCGTCTAGCCTAAGGACCCATAGCCATAAATTGTTTGAGTTGTGCTTTCTAGACTAGGCTTCTACCCTCACCCTTTACCCACGCTAGTTTTTAGGGATTCTTCCATTCTCCTCTGAGTCATCTTCTTCTCACCTACTTCTACGTTCTAGTCTCCTCCCCTTTACACTCTCTGTCAGCGTTTTACGGTCGAGTCAAGCACTTTTTGCAAACTTGGCCTCGTGGTGGTGAGAGTGGTCGACTCGAGAGTTTTTTGTTGAGATGGATGGTTACATGGGCGACCATCCATATCATTGTTTGGACTAGGACAATTGTCCCTGGTACTCCGAACCCATGCATCCTGGGGTGCCTCAGACAAACACCATGTATGGTTGGGACAATGTTAATTGTGTGACTAAGCAATCTTCATATTGGGGTAGTATGAGAGAGGCAGCGACTGCTAGACCATCATCTAGTTACTTTGAATCATACGTCATCAAACTGAGACATTGCAAGACCCTTTGGCCTCTTTCATGCACGTGGTAGATGACATGAGTGCACCGGTGGCTCCAGTAGCTGTACCGTGTGACTGTTGTGGGTTGAGTGGACATGTTATCGGGGAATGTCCTCATGTTCCCCTAGAGCCTGAGTATGAGCATATCTTTTCCCAAAATGCTCAATATGACCATTACACATCCGCGTACAACCCGAGAGGGATGCATTCGTGGGGAGACAATTCCTATTTAAATTCTTATACATCATTTCCACCCATGTATCCTCCTCCCGAATACCGAGAATTCTACCAACACCTTACTCCAAATCATTGGACTCATTCTCAGCCTATCAACATCCAACCCAACAATTTCCCAAATTCTGACTTGATTATCACAGTTAACCCCAGACTTGATTCCATAAAACAAACCCTCCAAACATTCATGGAAACCACTAAAAATATAATGAAGTCCACTCAAAATTCCATGCAAACTATGGAAATGTTTGCAACCGTAATATATTGTTGTTAGCCGTAATATAATGTAATTATTTTTAATAACATTCCTTAAATAATGGTGGATGACTACAATATGTGTAACATGTATCTATGTTCATAGAAAAATTAATATTACGTTCACAACCGTAATATAATGTTGTTAGCCTAAATATAATGTTATTATTATGGTGAGAATAAAAAATTATGGATCACACAGGATAATATATATACACATATCGTAAAAAATAGATTTAAACCTGACAAATGAATACTTTGTCATTAACTTTGTAAAAATCCAATACGAGGATCCCTACGTCAATATCCTCAAGTAGTCAAGTATAAGCACACATACACATATATACACACACAACAAACTTCAATTATCTAATTTAGTGTACAAGACAAATTTTGGAAACTAATCGTCAGACTCTCAACTTAAATTTTCCACAAAGTATCATAATAACATATTCTGCACGTATCTGAGCCATATTTTCTTTCACGTTCAGTCTTCAGAGACTCCTGAAAACCACAGAATATCAATTAATACACCGTAAAAAAACACCCATGCGGTGTGATGTTCTAGGTAGGATGTAATGCCAAAATCAACTCAATCTAGAGTTTTAATAACTTGAAGGACATTAAGTCAAAGTTCTATACCTGTCATGATTCGAGAGCATTCTGTCCATAGAATTAGGAAAAGCAATCGTTATCCGACCAAGATATCTCAATAGTGTGTTGGTTCCATGGAGCTCAAACCTGCAGAAGTTGTTTTTAAATGATCAAAGATGTATCAAGGTTTTTAGCACACATGCAAAAGGGAGGAGCATCTAATCTAACCCTTAACGTAGGCTTTGAGCTAGACGTATATTTCCACAGATGAAGATATTGATTTTCGGTTTGGTCCGTGTAATAAAAGAGAGAGGAAAAAGAGCATGGTTAATGAAAAGTTGTTGGAGCAAATCTAAAGCTAGCTTTGATTTGTATTTTGAGTTACACCAAGAAACAGTCAAGTCATTTGCAGTAGCATATGATACACGTAACACTAAGTTAACACATTTTTAGAAGAAGAAAAAAGTCTGCTTATAGAAAATTTGAAGGATATACCTACTTACACATTTCTAGAAGAGGCGGATGACATATTAATATCTACCCAAGAGAATTCAGAAAGTCAGACATGCTTACCATATTAAGCATCATAAGCCTCTAAATATATCAAATAGAATCATAATTTATTGTTTTACTTGTGCTCCCTTTCAATTTAATAGTATCACTACTGACTAAACTTGCGAAACAGGGCTAGCTTATTTAGTAAATCTCTAATTATAGATTATCTATGATCATGATTATTCTCTTAATAAAAAATACGCATTCTTAGGTTTGGTCACAGTAAAATAAAAATTGTCAAAAGAAGACTCAACTACGGTATCTTCAGTAGACTGGGAATCATGATGCTTGGTGCTATGTTATATTCATTATACTAAACAACGTTATATCATTGTCAAAATCATCACTTGCAAAAAAATTAAGATTTTGCCTTTTTCTTGAGGGCTATCTTGGATAAATTAAACTAGTGAGCCTTCGATGAGTTAAATATACATGCACTGTGCAAATTGACGACAACGAAATCGGTCAATCAAATGGACAAAATTGGAAATCTTTGAGCACAGCATAATTGAACAAAGTTGCTTACACAACTTGATCTCTTCACACAAAAAACACATCAACCAATCCAAATCTCGACCAAAACATTATAAAATAAAAAGCATAAGCAAAAGAAAGTTGAGACGATGAAACTGAAAGTCACATTTGTTGGATCGTGAGGGTCTCTAATTCTAATCACTTTTAAACTAATTATCCACTTCTTTAATCGATCAAGTTATGCGCAGCCGAATTTAAAACTAAAACAAGCAAGTAAGAAGGAATATGCAAACCACGATGGACTCGGGGGTTTTTACAAAGGTTCGGCCACCGCCTACGTCCTCTTTTGCAAGCTCCGCTCAACACTTCGAGCTCCGCTCCCATCTTCACTATCCACTCATCGTTCTGGGCCAGGAGAGAACGCCTTTACAAAACAAGCTCCACAAACACCCTCGTGAGCTTGACTTTCTTCTCTCACAAATCGAGAGGAACCCTTCGGGCTTTCACCAAAGTCCTTGCTTCTTTTACAAACGAAATCTTGAGTGGAACACACACTCTAACTTGAGCACACTTAGCTTAGGATGTGGAATTTATGCTAAGGTGTGGAAGTGTAAGCTTGGTGTGTAGGATAGGGGAAATATGAGCTTGGGAGTTTCTCTCTAATGTATAGGACAATTATGTGTGGGAGAGTTGTGTTAAAATGTGTTTTACAACTCTATTTATAAGCATTAGAGAGAATATAGACGTTGGGGTTGATTGGGTAAGTATTGGTGTAAGATACACAAAATAGAAACTAGCAGGACCCAATTCCGAGTTAGTTCGGTCGGCCGAAGTGGGTAGTTCGGTCGACCGGTTAAGGAATGGTCGACCGCCCAACGCTAAAACTTAGGTACACTTAAGTGATCGGTCGAACTCCGAATAGGGTTCGGTCGACCGATTTACACTAGGCAGTTTGGGGATGACAAACAAAGTTCTATTCGGTCCACCGAAACAAGGTCCACGGTCGACCGAATTCCAGCAGGAGATTTGGGTTTGTCATGAGACATAAATTTGGTCGACCGAACAAGGTCCTCGGTCGACCGATACATAAAATGTATTTGGGGTATTTTTGGTTAATACGAATACGACCGTTGGGTATACATGACAAAACAAACGGTCGGAAAATAGTTGACATCCGGTCGACCGAAAAGGTCTGGACGGTCGACCGAATTTGGGCAGTGAAACACGAACAAGATATATGATCATCCGGTCGACCGAACGGTTTGTTTCGTTCGACCGAATGTGGGAAGACAATCCAATTTAAGTGTTTCGTGATTTCTTGTCTAAGTTTGGGTGACCTATTGTAGTTCAAATTGTGTGAAATTTCGTGTGTGACTTCTATAGGGAACCTAGTGTGTGTCTGAGTAGTTTTTAGCTCAAGTATGCTCAATTACAAAAAGTTCGTAAAGACTCAAAGAAATGCAAATTACATGTCTTGAAACGAGCTTGATTACATGTCTTGACTTGATTTCCTTTATTCCTTGAGTCTTGATCACCTGTAGAGGTTAGCACAAAGCAATATACATGCAATGAAACATGTGTGCTACTCTACATGATCATAATTAAGATTAGGTTGTTTAAATCATCAAAACATAGATTAAGACCAAAAAGCCAACAACATTTATTGAAACCAACGAAACAGAGCACTCACAACACCGACCAAATCCACAAATCTCCCAACCGAAATAAACTTGAAAACACCATACCATCCTAGGGATCCGAAAGAATTCAGAGCCAAACGCAGCACGAACAGAAGTTGCAACGTGCAAATTCCAAAGTTTTTGGTAAAGTTGAGGGGAAGACTGACCTAGTGGAGATGAGAACGGAGTCCGAGAGGGTGGGAAGGAAAGTAAGATTCCATCATCTGACTCCACCTCCAATGACGGCGGACCTGACGCCCCTCCCGACAGCCTTGAAGCCCCGGAACTTGGGGAGGATGCGGGCGGACGGTGGTGGGAGCAGAGGGAGGGCTTGGAGAGGTGAAATGTGTGTTGGGTTTTAGAGAGAAGGATTAATTTGATTTTCAATTTTATCCTTTTTGTGAGTAAAAATAAAAAGATTTAACATCCACTTTTGGATTTGATTTGAATAGTGGATGTTTAGAGGGCTCACTTAAGCTAAATGAGCCCAGAGCTCATTCTATAATATATATATAACCGCGAATGACTTAAATGCAATAAGAAATTAGCTCGAGGGTCAAAAAGATATAACTATCACATTGAGGATAAAGTCTATTTCCCCTAAATCCCTTGCTGCCTCGGCTTGTCCCGCCCCACAACGTGCGTGGAGAATTCTATACTCTTCTTTCTACTCATAAGGGTCATGAGAATGAAAGGTGAGCACATGACACATGACTCAATAAATCTCATCTTCAACTCAACATTGGATTTTGTCAATTAAATTGTTCATGAGCCTAACTCAAACAATCCAACAAAATTGACCATTGATATCATTAACCGCTTCAGTACTCATCTTTTATCACGTAATGGATATAGGGCATCAATAAAAGTTATACTACTTTGGTTATCTAAATATTAATATAAATAAACACAAAATGCAGAATTCCTTAATATAGTCTCTCAGCTGTTACACCATTGGAGGTGCATCCCTCACATCTTTGTCCAATGAACATGATGGTTAAGTTGTTAGCAAACAACGTTTCTACAGGTTCAGGAGTACCTTTCTTGGAGAGAACTTGTGGCAGCAGAAGGAAGATCGGAGGTCACCTTACGGAATCCTTTTCACCGGTTGGTCTCCTACTCTCTTGGAGAAGGAGCGCGAGTCCACAACCCAAGAGTCCACGGAATGAGCTTGGTGGAGGTGGAGGGACGAAATGGGAGAGAGAGAAGGTGGCGGCTAGGGTGGGTGGAGGCTAGGGTTTGCACCCTTGTTGTTCCATCCAATGGGAGGCACCCCTCCTTATATAGATGGCCCCACCCTAAACCCTTAATTGTGTAGTCCAATAGGGACGCGTCATGTGTCAGTGCTTTGGGAAAATATCTTATTAATCCTAGATTAATCCAATATCTCCCATTTGCACAACAACACGATAACAACATGTCATCTGCTTTTGTTTCCCCGACACATATGCATATATCCCTGATACATACAATCACACAATGGCAATATGTCACCTCTTTATGTGTCCCCGACACATATGTATATATCCCTGATACATACAACTACTCCTCTCTCCAAGTACACATCCACAATACGCAAGTCTCTGATCATGTATCCTCGATACACGACCATCTGTGTCCCCGACACATGTACTCTTCCGATCATATGGACAAATGGGTCGTGCGACCGGTGATGCACCTGCAATTTAGGAGTCTCAAACTAGAAACCTTACTAGAAGGCCAGAGTGACAACATCCTCATAAAACAACAAATAAACAGTCAAAATCACATCACAGTTCCCCAAGTTTACTAAGAAACTCACTTAACATGAACGGTATCTCGATCCCTCGGAGAGAATACCTTCTTGTCCTCAAGGTACTTGCTACTGTATCCAATATAGTTGGGCCCAGCAAATACTTTTAGTGCAGTCGAGTCAAACCTTTCCCTTCGCCGCAGACCACCATTACACTCAGAGTTGACTCCTTTCCCGAAGATGCATCTTTAGACCGAATCTCTCATGGTCATAGATAACATCCCAAAGTAGGCACATCAACTTTTACTTCATGGTGTCGTCGAAGGTCACTGAGGGCAACTAATGACAATCAAGTCTTGGACTCACACAGTGAAGGAGCAGGGATCTATCCTTTCACTTCCAAATGGTCGCTCAGCACATGTTGTATGACAAACATGTTATGATGGATCATACTGTACACAACAGTATGTCTGTCTCTCAACACCATACAAGTCTTAGTCCAGTCGCACCCCCTCTGCGCCTGACCCGAGCTTCATCATTGTCTCCTTAACACCATACAGGTGCCACCTGGCGCCACATGTGATGCT
Organism: Triglochin maritima; assembly: GCA_963682175.1. Classification (NCBI taxonomy): domain Eukaryota; kingdom Viridiplantae; phylum Streptophyta; class Magnoliopsida; order Alismatales; family Juncaginaceae; genus Triglochin; species Triglochin maritima. The sequence goes on from OY821779.1 coordinate 31,336,700, forward strand.
CGCACTTGGCTACTATAGGTCACATGAATCGTGGGAACATTCATTTCAATCCTCACCAACATAGAGGATCTAATCTTGATTCCTAATCAAGGCGACTGTCCTATCATGAACTGCTCTGGATCTATCATACAAGATCTCCTCATGATCAGTCTCATCTCTGCTCGCTATCAAAAGAGGCAGACGTGAATGCTCGTGTGAGTGAGCATTCTTCAGCCTATTGACAGAAGAATATTTTATGCTAGAACAACTACATCAACCAAACAGATATAGTCGAAAGGAAAACACAATCACTCATAAAAGGAAGTTAGACATGTCAATGCATCAAAGTCTGCGTAAGCCTAAGGACTTCACATGAGACACATACGAGTCCTTACCTATAGCCTTGCTAAGAGGGTCAGCCCATAAGACTAGTAGACACATGTCTTAACACAACTTCCTTTCTCGCTATGATATCCTTCACAAAATGATACCTAACCTGTATATGTTTGGTGTTTCCATGATATTTGGGGTCTTTCACATAACAAAGGGCAGCCATGCTGTCACAATAGACAACAACAGGCTCATCCGATGTCTCTACTAGCCCAGTATGTTGTAAGAACCTCCTCAACCAAACTGCCTCCTGTACTGCTGCAGAGCATGCAACATACTCTGCTTCCATAGTCGACAGGGCTACACAGGTTTGTTTCTTGCTGGACCATGAGATGACCCCATTAGCCAGCAAGAAAGCATAACCAGAGGTAGACTTCCTTTCATCAATGTCTCCAGCCCAATCGGCATCACTATAGCCAATCAGGCGGAGATCTGATGCTTGGTAACACAACATGTAGTTACTCGTTCCTCTGAGGTATCTCATGATTCTCTTGACTGCCTTCCAGTGCTCCATGCTTGGGCTAGACTGGCATCGACTCACCATGCCCACAACATGACAAATGTCTGGCCAAGTACACATCATAGCGTACATAAGGCTTCCCACAGCATTGGAGTATGGAACCTTGCTCATTTTGGCCTTCTCTTCAGGAGTCTCAGGATGCTTATCAAGGCTCAAGTGCAAACCCTTCTCAATAGGAGTGTCGATTGGTTTGCATTTGTCCATATGGCATTTCTTCAAGATGTTGTTAATATAAGTCTCTTGAGACAATCCCAGAAGTCTCTTGGACCTATTGCTAACTATCTTGACACCAAGGACGTAACTAGCTTCACCCATGTCCTTCATATCAAACGTGGAGGACAACCACTCTTTAGTGGATTTCAGCAACTCTTTGCTATTGCCAACCATGAGTATGTCATCAACATACAAGGTCAGAATGACAAATTTACCATTGGATGTCTTAACGTACACATAGTGATCTTCCTCAAGCATAGAGAACACATTCTCTGATATAGCTTGATGGAAGTGAATGTTCCACTGTCTAGACGCTTGTTTTAAGCCATACAAGGACTTATTGAGCTTGCACACTTTGCGCTCTTGTCCTTTGACTTCAAAACCTTGAGGTTGATCTATATAGATCTCCTCCTCAAGTTCTCCATTGAGAAAAGTAGTGTTTACATCCATTTGGTAAAGCTCTAAGTCCATCTGAGCTACAATAGCTAGTAGAAGGCGGATGGAGGCAAACCTAACCACGGGTGAAAAGGTTTCATCAAAATCCACGCCTTCTCTTTGGGTGTAGCCTTTTGATTGACATCATTTCATGCTTATATTTGTATCTTATATCCATTATCTTTCACCTAAACAATGCTATGTCACGAGTTTTATGTTTAGTTTTCAGGAATAAATAGGTTTGAAGAGATGAAGCATAAAAGGACCCAAAAGTTTGGAAAAGGACTGGATTGTGAGATCTGGGGACCAAGATGCAAGGGAGAAGGACCTGAACGCAAGACAGAAGGACCTAAGAGCAAAACAGAGAACTCCACACCATCATGTGGAGTATTTTGGCAATTCTATTCGGGTCGGAGCTCCAATAAACAAAGTAGATGCATCCAAGACCACCAAATACACAAAGCAAAGCCCAGAGGAAGATTCAACTGGATCCAGATCTTTTTGACCGCCAATTGGCGGTCCAAGACCGCTAATTGGCGATCATTTTTGGCCCAAATCCACCAATTTTCTCCTGGACGTGTATTAATGTTTGTTTAGGCTAGTGTTGGTATTGGTTTAGTCCCACATCGGGGGATTGTCCCGGATTAGCTTTTTCCATGCCTATAAATAGAACTCTTCACCTCCTTTTGTAATCACTCCATATTTTAAGTGGCTATTCCTCCTAGTAGAAGTGAGGCCTTGAAGCACACACTAAAGTAGGAGGATGCTACTTTTAATGTGAGTCATTTTATCAATAAAGTTTTGTGTTTCTTTCATTGTTTGTTTATGCTTCTTTTATTGTTTGTGTATGTTTTAGTTTAATCGTCTTTTATTTCTAGCTTAGTTTTAATATGCTTTCTTTGCTTAGTTTAATAATTAGTGTAATGTTTAGTGAGTAGTTTCATCCCCTTTGGGGGGTGGAGTAGATGTACATACATGCATTAGAGAATGGGATGCATGCTTTATTTTTGATGTGTTGATAAAACATGAATGTATGCTTGCTTGTTTAGGATAGAATTTATGACTTGATGAGTTTTGCCAAAAATGATTAGACACCTCTCATGCTTGTTTAGGTTCTGAAATAAACATCTTGCATATGTAAATGCTAATCAACTAAGTTGGTGAATAGATTGATAGGTTTTGCCATAACATTTAGACACTTCCTATGCTTGATAAACACCACCTTCATGTGCTTAAAGAATGTATTCTACACCCACCTCTTTGCATGTGTGCACTCACTCCACCCCTTAGGGGTTTTCCCATTTCTGTATTCCAACATTCTTCTTTTGTTCTTAGCTTAGTTGTCATTTCATTGCTTGTTTCTTTCGTTCGCATTTCATACTTCTTAGCGTAGTTTAGTGTAGAGTAGCATAATCAATCTTTCTCCCCCAATTTTTGCCACTTGATTTCTGATAAACAAGAGGCTGCTCACCTCCCTGAGGTCGACCCATACTTGCCACCGCTTCATCGCGGCCGTGCACTTGCGGTTTAAAATAAAACGTTCAACAAGTTTTTGGCGCCGTTGCCGGGGAGGTGCCAGTCCAGACTCTTGTTTGGACGATTTGAGTGGATTTAATTTTTATTTTGTAGTTTTTCTTTGTTTCAGGAGACTTGGAGTGGTCAGGAGGAGCACATGGAGAAGTTTTGAAGCAAGCTGGGCACTGTAGACCGCCAATCAGCGGCCTAAGACCGCCAATTGGCGGTCTGGTAAGCTCAGCTCGCTCTCTTATTTCTTTGGTCTGTTTACTCTATCTGATATAGTGGTCTGGGACTTAATTTGGCATGTTTTGACTTATAGTTTGTTCCTAGATCAATAATCAAACCTCCCTTAAGCAACTTGGACCCTAAAACTCAAAGCAAAAGATTAGGCATTCTTTTTGTTTAGGCCATGCATCATGTATGTGACTTAGGCATTTAGATTGTCTTTTATCTTAGCTTTATTTTCTGTTGCTGAGAGCTGGCGTGAGGTACGCACCTTCTAGTCTCATTCATGCATTTCGTATGAACATGCATTAGTTAGTAGGAAGTGCATTGCAACAAGTGTGAGTTGAGCGTTGTTTGGAGAGTTGATTGCTAGATTTAGGACTCCAAAACGCTACTAAGGAGGGGTTGTCCCATAAAAGATAAGGTGGGGGATTTCATCACCCTTTCCTTCGCCCCAAAAACCACACTAATCAAGAGCCTAATTTTAAAATCAAGTAGACATTGGCCCTAAGGATCTTGGACGCATTAGGAGAGTGATCCGGTCCCGACCGTCATGACCTGATCGGCGTTGCCCACTTTGTCGATAGTAGGAGAGACGAGATCCCCGGATCTTGGCTCACTTGCTGGGCTTTGTGGTCCTCGTCGTAGGGAGGTGAGGCGTGTTGAGGCCGTGTGACCACGCAGTTAGGCGTCGTCTAGCTGTAAGGACCTATAGCGACCTTAGGATTGTTTGAGCCTTGTTTGCTTCTACCTGTACCCATCCGCCGTAGATTAAGGACTTCTTCCCTTCTCTCCTGAGTCATTCTTTCTCTCCTGTGTTCCCCCGTCTTCTCCCCTACGTACATTCTTTGAAAAAAAAAGAGTTGTGGTTTGTGTGTGCACCTTTGTGCATGCTTTCGTGGACACGAGACGAGAGTGGTCGTTTGACGAGGAGCGTTGTCAATCCGGCTTCGGTCATCAATTTCTCGACACCTCCCTCCTCTCGTGTCGCACGTAGTTCGGGTCCAATGGCTGCTAATTTCCGTGAGGAGGAGCAGTTGCTGGACCCACCTGCTCCACCAGTGCTTCCGGTTGTCGTTCCCATACCTCTTCGTGATCGATGCTACCCGAGCCGTACAGATCTACCCTCATGCATTGTATTACCAGAGGCTAATGTGAACCATTTTGAGGTTAAGCCTCAATTCATTTCCATGCTCCCTCATTTCACTGGGAAAGGTGACCCCTATATCTTTCTCAGGGAATTTGAGGAGGTCTGTGCTATGTTCAAGCTGCAACAACTTAGCACAGACTCCATCCATCTTAGGCTCGTTCCTTTTGCACTAAAGGATGACGCCAAGAAGTGGTTGTACAGCAACCAGGCGAATTCCTTTAGGACTTGGGATGAGTTTCAATCTGCATTCCTCAAGAAGTACTTTCCTAATCATCGGACTCAAAAATTGAGGAACGAAATCAATTCGTTCTATCAACATGAGACCGAACCATTTCATGCATATCTTGAGAGGTTCAAAGAGCTACTATCCTCGTGCCCTCACCATGGCATTGAGTTGTGGCGTCTTTGTCAGATTGTGTATGAGGGTCTTCACATCGCGTCCAGAACGCTCCTTGAGTCCATGTGTCAAGGAGAGTTCTTGGGAAAGGATGAAAGGGAGGCATGGGCCTTCCTAGAAGACCTCGCTGAGAAAACCATGCAATGGGAGAGTGTGAGGGAACCACCTGCATCATCTAGTATAGGAGCGCGGATCGCGAATGCAAACTCAACTAGATCGGGTTCCGCATTTGCTATCGATACCACTACGGCCACCGAGGCACGCATGGCGGCCTTAATGCGCCGTATGGATTCGATTGAGCTCCAAAACCAACAAAGTGCACCTCACATGTCCACATCTGGTCCAGTTCCCTGTCATTCATGTGGTAGGATAGGTCATGTAGAAAGCGAGTGTGAGTCCATTCCTCCTGAGATGGAGCGTGTCAACGCCGTCTATGATAGAGCCAGGAATGACCCATACTCATCATCTTATAATCCTGGATGGAGGAACCACCCCAATTTTTCATGGAACCAAACTAATGCCCCGGGTGGTCCTTCAAACTCCTCTAGACCACCCTACCAATCACACCAACCTCCCATGCATGCACCATCTTATCAGCAACCCCAAGCTCCAAGCACCAACCAACCAGGTTTCCCAAATTCTAACAACTTCGAAACCCGGTTTAATTCGCTTGAGAACTTGACTCGTGGACTTGAGAACTCTATGAAAAATTTTATGTCGTCCACAAGTCAAGTTCTCACTTCAAATCAGCAGACCATCAAATCTCTAGAGCTTCAGATGGATCAATTGGCTCAGTCTGTACATGAGAGAGAGAGAGAGAGGGTCTTTTCCTAGCCAGCCTGAGGCTAACCCCCGCATGTACCAACAACAACAAATGCAAAATGAGAATGTGGTACCTCGGGGGAGGCAAGTGAACCATGTGGAGGAACCTGTTCACCATGTCAATTCCATTGTGACCTTAAGGAATGGAAAACAGGTTGACAATCACATTTCCTTGCCACACCCACCACCATCTATGCAGCCCGTCAGTGGGAATGGTGGTGAAGAAGAAGCTGAGGGTGAGGGTAATACACCAAAGCTTTCTTCTCAGGCACAGCAGAAAACCTACCTGCCAAAAGCTCCCTATCCAAGTAGGTTAAACAAAAAGCAGAGTGACAACATGGACAAGATATTAGAGGTGTTTAAGCAAGTGAAGGTTAACATCCCCTTGTTGGATGTCATCCAACAAATACCTCAATATGCCAAAGTGTTGAAGGATCTCTGCACAACCAAGAGGAAGACCAATGTTCCTAAGAAAGCATTCTTGGCTGCAAATATCAGCTCACTTTTGTCCAATCCCACCTACACAAAATACAAGGACCCGGGGTGTCCTACTATTCAGTGTACGATAGGGGACACTAGAATGAGCAATGTTTTGCTTGATTTAGGATCAGCGGTCAACCTCCTCCCATTCTCTGTTATCAACAGTTGAACTTGGGAGAATTGAAACCAACTAAGATCACCCTCCAATTAGCGGATAGATCCATTCGTATTCCCATGGGGATTATCGAGGACGTGCTTATCAAAGTTGGAGATTTTATATTTCCAGTCGATTTTGTTGTCCTCGATACCAATCCTGTTGCGAACACCCACTCTCAAATACCTTTGATTTTGGGTAGACCATTTCTGGCAACCTCCAATGCCTTGATTAATTGTAGAAATGGTCTCATGAAGCTCTCATTCGGTAACATGAGAGCCGAGTTTCATGTGTTCAACTCTGGTAAGCAATAGGAACCCATGGATGAACCTTTAAATCTAAATCTCATCCGCCAATTGGAGAAAGCACCACAAAATCAACGAACACCCCTAACCCCAATGCAACCCGTTGAGAATGTTCGTGGGCCCAGCGAAAACTCATTGCCTGTCTTCGCAATGCAACAGGGTGAGCTGGCCTGGAACATGAATGTCCAAAGGGAGTGTTCGTTGCATGATTCAGTTGAGAGTACTAGTGAGAGTGAGACACCTCATCATATGCCTATACCAGAAGGTGTCTCTACCTTATGTCCCATGGCCATTGAGCCATTTGAGCTTCATATTGACTCCAACAAGGACCCACCTATGACCGAGCTTATGCTTGATGATCTAAATGATGGTGGGAGGTCCTTGTTGGATGACTTGGGGAGAAGCCCCATTCTTAGTGATGCAGGTCTGCTGCATCCATCGAATGAGCTTGAGGAACTCATTCCGATGCACCCGCCTATTGGTTGGAGGGTTTTCTTCGATGAGCAATTAAACCCTAGTGAGGCAACACAACTTCATTCTTTGTTGCCCACACCCAACCAATATCATGAGGGGTTCGAGCCTTTCAGCTTTGACCTTTCACCCCTCATGACACCTCAGAGTACCAGTGGAGTTTGCCCATCTCGGCAAGTCTCTGGTCCTCATGACTTGATGTTCTCATTTGATGTTCCTTGACCAAATGATTATGAGAATATCTTGGTTGATGTATATATCTTGTAAAAAAAAAGTGTAATAAAAGACTCATTTAGTGAGCATCGATTGTTGTGGGCCCCAACCCTTGTGTACTTGGGCCCAATCTCTTCACGTATTTATCTCCCTTCTTCAGCTTCTCACAGGTTTTGAGGGAATTTGGGTTTGTGTCCATCAACATGACCCTGAATGTCCCTTTGTACTTCATGTTGGTGAGATCTTTCCTTTTTCATGCATATCCATGTAGTATCTTGTTCGCATTCATTGAGGACAATGCATGAAGTAGGTGTGGGGGGGTGTTTTACGTGTGTACATAGTCGAGTCTTTTTCTTTGGCCTTTTCTTTTTCTTTTTGTGTGTATTGTTAGGGTCATGTTAGTGTGCCGCATTTAACATTGATATATATGCTTGCCATGATCCTTGGGTGACTTGTCTTCTTTTGCTTGCCGAGTGCTTTAAAATTTTCACATTTCTTTCAAAATCTTCATGTGTTTGCGAAAGAAAATGTTTTTGTGGGTTTTGCGTGTGTTTAGCATGTGCAAAACCGTTGAGAGGCAAAGTAAAAAGATAAGCTCCCAAAATTGTCTTGAACTTGATGCATTAGGATTTTTGGTTTACTGGCTTTAGGTCTTATTGAGTCGTTAGGATGCACCCCGGTTTTCCCTCGGGGGGGCGTGTAATCATAGGGTTTCAGTACTCAAACATTTAAAGAAGTCCACCCTGAACCTAGTGAGTCAAATAATTCGTGTTTGTGAGTATAAGGAAGTTTGTCGTAGTCGAGGGCCCTTAATCTCTTTTTTGTGAAACTTAAGTGTAGGGGTTTTGGTTCCCATGTAGATAAATAAGTGCTGGTTTCTCTTCTCGCACGTCTCCTATCACTCGGGAAAGTAGGTCTGAGGGGACTTTGTGCCTTGTGCTTTCGAGTCATCTGACTTGGGATGCGCCGACCGAACCCCCATTACACGGGTGGTAGGGATCGCCCTATGTGGAGATTTGGGGGAAGGTGTACGTGATAGTGTAAGTCCTCATGGGCAATGATGCACGAAACCTGACCCTGGGAGAATCAAAAACCAACCAATAAAATGCTCCAAAGAAAAAAAAAGAAAAAAAAAGAAAAGAAAAAAAGAAAAAGAAAAAAAAGAGTCAAATAAGAACCAAAATGGACTTTACACATTGTATCACATTCAGAAGTTAAGGTTGCCCATGTCTGTCACTTAAGTCCTTCACTAACTCTCACGAATAACTCATTAGGCTAGGTGTGTGGACCGATTACATTTATAGAGTCGACCCGTAGTATTACCGCATCCCATGATCGACAAAATGAGTCCAACGAGTCGTGTAGCTAGATTGATTAATGCATCTTGTTCGGATTTTGTGGGTATATCCGCTGAAAACCCTCAGGAGACAACACTCCTCCTCCTTGGCGACAAGGAGGTTTAACGGCTTGTTGCACGTGCTAAGTGCAACCGTGATTCCTACGAAAGTGAGTTAGGATTTCTTGTTTTTCGTATGCTTTTCTCTTTCTTTGTTTTGCTCGGGACTAGCAAAAGTTAGGTGTGGGGGTATTTTATTGACATCATTTCATGCTTATATTTGTATCTTATATCCATTATCTTTCACCTAAACAATGCTATGTCACGAGTTTTATGTTTAGTTTTCAGGAATAAATAGGTTTGAAGAGATGAAGCATAAAGGACCCAAAAGCTGGGAAAAAGGACTGGATTGTGAGATCTGGGGACCAAGATGCAAGGGAGAAGGACCTGAACGCAAGACAGAAGGACCTAAGAGCAAAACAGAGAACTCCACACCATCATGTGGAGTATTTTGGCAATTCTATTCGGGTCGGAGCTCCAATAAACAAAGTAGATGCATCCAAGACCACCAAATACACAAAGCAAAGCCAGAAGAAGATTCAACTGGATCCGGATCTTTTTGACCGCCAATTGGCGGTCCAAGACCGCTAATTGGCGGTCATTTGTGGCCCAAATCCACCAAGTTTTCTCCTGGACGTGTATTAATGTTTGTTTAGGCTAGTTTTGGTATTGGTTTAGTCCCACATCGGGGGATTGTCCCGGATTAGCTTTTTCCATGCCTATAAATAGAACTCTTCACCTCCTTTTGTAATCACTCCATATTTTAAGTGGCTATTCCTCCTAGTAGAAGTGAGGCCTTGAAGCACACACTAAAGTAGGAGGATGCTACTTTTAATGTGAGTCATTTTATCAATAAAGTTTTGTGTTTCTTTTATTGTTTGTTTATGCTTCTTTTATTGTTTGTGTATGTTTTAGTTTAATCGTCTTTTATTTCTAGCTTAGTTTTAATATGCTTTCTTTGCTTAGTTTAATAATTAGTGTAATGTTTAGTGAGTAGTTCCATCCCCTTTGGGGGGTGGAGTAGATGTACATACATGCATTAGAGAATGGGATGAATGCTTTATTTTTGATGTGTTGATAAAACATGAATGTATGCTTGCTTGTTTAGGATAGAATTTATGACTTGATGAGTTTTGCCAAAAATGATTAGACACCTCTCATGCTTGTTTAGGTTCTGAAATAAACATCTTGCATATGTAAATGCTAATCAACTAAGTTGGTGAATAGATTGATAGGTTTTGCCATAACATTTAGACACTTCCTATGCTTGATAAACACCACCTTCATGTGCTTAAAGAATGTATTCTACACCCACCTCTTTGCATGTGTGCACTCACTCCACGCCTTAGGGGTTTTCCCATTTCTGTATTCCAGCATTCTTCTTTTGTTCTTAGCTTAGTTGTCATTTCATTGCTTGTTTCTTTCGTTCGCATTTCATACTTCTTAGCGTAGTTTAGTGTAGAGTCGCATAATCAATCTTTCTCCCCCAATTTTTGTCACTTGATTTCTGATAAACAAGAGGCTGCTCACCTCCCTGAGGACGACCCGTACTTGCCACCGCTTCATCGCGGCCGTGCACTTGCGGTTTAAAATAAAACGTTCAATCACCTTTAGCTACCAGTCTAGCCTTGAATCTCTCAATAGATCCATCCGCCTTCCTCTTAATCTTGAGGATCCACTTGGCCCCAATGGCCTTTCGGTTCGGCGGTAAGTCGACCAAGTCCCAGACTCGATTAACTTTCATCGACTCCAACTCTTACTTTATAGCTTCTAACCACTCTTTCGCATTTGGACCTTCCAAAGCCTCTTTCAAGGTCTCCGGTTCTTGCTCATCGATTACTGTCATCCCAGATGATTTGTTATCAATTTCTTCTTGAACTATCATGAGGGCCTCTTCCTCTAAGCGAAACCGCCTACGAGGAATGAGCCCGCGTTTACTTCGACGCAGATGGGTATGTGATGGCTCATCCTCCGTGACAGCTATCGGATCCTTAGCATTGCTGCTCCCACCAGGATTGACTGGTGGAACCTCATGTTCAACTTCCAGATCCTGATCCCGTGGAGTGGCAATGTCCTCATCTTGTTGTTCAAAGAAGTTCACTTACTCTTTGATAGCTCCAGGAAGAGTTGGAAAAACATTTTCCAAGAATGTGGCATCCCTAGACTCCAGTTCCGTCTTTCTTTCATTCTCGTCTAACCCGATAAAAACATAACCTTTGGAGAGATTACTGTATTTTACAAAGATACACTTTTTCCCTCTAGGTCCTAGTTTTCCATATCGGTGACTAGTAGAATGAATGTATGCCGTGCATCACCAAGGATGCAGCATACTAAAATCCGGCTTCCGTCCTGTCCATAACTCATATGGAGTTGAGGGAACCGATTTTGGTGGAACTCTATTGAGGATATAGGCAGCAGTCATTAGAACATCTCCCCAAAATGAAATTGGCAAGCTCGCATGTGCCATCATGGATCTAACCATGTCTAGCAACGTTCTATTCCTTCTCTCGGCAACACCATTTTGCTGAGGAGTATAAGGCATAGTGAGTTGTCTAGATATCCCCTTTTCATCACATAACTCCTTGAACATTATGGAGAGATACTCCCCACCTCTGTCCGTTCTGAGAGTTTTTATCTTATTATCCAATTGATTCTCTACCAAGCTCATGAATTTCTTAAAGCATTCTAGAGCTTATGACTTGTGAGAAATAAGATAAATATGACCATATCTAATGTAGTCATCAATAAATGTGATGAAGTAACTTTGTCCATGTCTAGTACGCACATTCAAAGGTCCACAAATATCCGAGTGAATTAGTTCTATAGGAGAAGAAGCCCTAATGGCTTTTCCGAATGGGTTTCTAGTTGTGTTTCCAGCTAGACAAGATTCACAGGTCGGCAATTCAAATTTGGAGCATTCACCTAATACCCCCTCCTTTGCCAACCTGTTCATCCGGTCAACACCAATGTGACCTAGTCTAGCATGCCACATAACTGAATCATTATTCATGGAACCTTGACTCATAAAGGCACTAGTGTTATGATTGAAATCATAAATTGCGTCCAACACAATAAAACCGTCTGAAAGAAAGGCACGTCCATAATAAATGTTAGCAATGTATAAACCCATATCATTGTTCTCAAAAACAACTTTAAAACCATGTCTCATCAAAACAACAACAGAAATAATATTTCACCGTATAGCTGGTGCATACAACACGTCGTGAAGTAATAGGATCCGACCACTTCGCAAAGCAACTTTGCATGTGCCAACTTCAAGAACTTCAATGCTAGTGTTGTTCGCCATGTTTATTCGCCTACCACTTGGAACTCGCCGATATTCCACGAAGGCAGAACGATCCTTTGTTACGTGGTCCATGGAACCTGAATCCACAATCCACACAGGAGAGTGATCAGTGAGCATCACAGAACTAGTCACGATACAATTCAAGGGATTACACACAGAAGTTACCTTTTGCTTAGTGCACTCACGAGCAAAATGTCCAGTCTTTTGGCAGTTAAAACAAGTCACATTAGACTTATCTTTCCCACCTCTGGATCCTCGAGGTCGTTTCTTTCCAGCTTTGTTTTCTGTTTTGTTTTTATTTGCACCCTTCTTGCCTTTAAAACCCTGAGCTCTATCTCTTTTGCGCTTCAAACCTGCACTCCTCCGAGGAGCGCGAGCTTCAGCAGCAAACACTTCAGTTAGAGGACTTCCACAAGCATGCGGTCCTCCTCCAGCTTTAGGTGTTTTGCGGCCTGGTCAAAAGTCCTGATGTCATCAGCATGAGTCAGATGGACCTTCATATGCTCCCAACGCTTCGAAGGCAATGATCTGATGAGAGCAGACACTTGCTCCTCATCGGTCTTTGCACGACCGGCAGCGCTCAGCTCGCTTATCATGTTTTACATTGCGGTAATATGCTGCCTCATCGTGTGACCTTGGCGCATTTTATACCCATCCAACATGAGCCAGGCTGGCGGGCCCTTGTGACGGAGGTCACTCTGTACTGAAACTTCATAGCTTCGCACAAGGCCTTTGTAGTTCGCAATTTTTCGAACCGCAGTAACAGATCATCTCTCATTGAACTCAGAATTGTAATGCGACCTATGCGGTCTTTCTTTTTCCATGCATTATAGACATCCATATTTCTGCGATGCTGCGCAGTGTTCCCCTCCTCGGGATGAGACATAGTTTGGGTTATATTTTCTAACATGTCCTGATCCTCTAAGAGATACTCAATTTTACGATGCTACAGATCGTAATTTCTTTCAATGAGTTTATGTCCTCGAGTCAGATCAGCGACAATGCTTTTGAAAGCAGCCATAAAAATCTAGGACAAAAAAACCACATAGCGATACATGAGTTCTAGCATAAAATATAACGAGCCGCAATAGTCATAAAAAAAACTAACTTATTAACTATAGCATTCAGACCAAAGGAAAACATAAAGTGTTCGATCAAATCCTCATGCAATAGTTAATAAAGCTATTTTGCCAATTCATATATTGTGCTCTGTCATGATTTAATAACCCTAAAAAACGTATAAATCATGGCAAATCAACATCAAATAAATAATTATCCGTCGGTTGCAAGGTGGTTTACACAAAACACTTCTACCTTGCAACTCCCACTAGGCATGCAAGTTCCAAAATAACGTTCCTTTCAGAACATTCCAATCTAGATCACACAGAAATTAATTGCTACATTACTTCCATATCGAGCTAAGGATCCCCCATAGGGATTTAGCACTGTAGATGGGAACCTGCATAAGCCTTATAGCAATAATATCACAATAATAAAAATAAAGGAGTCCCTCGTCTCCCTAGGGCAATAAACAGTCCACAATCCATAATTATTACAGTCCATAAATATTACACCCCATTGCGATATCTATTGCAAATGGAAATGAATGAATGAAATTACGCTGAACTCTCAATAAGGCAGCAAAAATAAATCAGCATCCATTCACACCATTCACACCATACAAGCGCAATCTTTCCATACGTTAGCACAATCACACGCATGAATAAAGTGTACACCACTTCCAAATAAGAAGGAAGTAATATATAAGGAAACAACGCATATATGGAGCATAAGAAAAACGTATATGGAAATACCAATCAATCTCCATAATAGTATCACAAAACGGAAATTTTCTTATCTTTCCCCAATCAACATAATCATGAGAGCGTAAAAATTATCCTACTCGCATTAGGAAAGAAAAATCCGGAAAAAATCCTCAATGAGATCAACACATGTATGTGGATTTAATCATAAAGGAAATGTTTCAAATGAAATGCATGCTATCATTCCAAAAAATTCGAAATTCCTTAAATGAGATCAACACATATATGTGCATCAAAGGAAAGCATTCAAAAAATACTTTTAAGGCAACAAAACTCCAGCCCATAATATGCTCTAAAAAAATTCAGAATTTGCCAATCATTCCTTAATCAATATAAGCATACAATCAACAATAATTATGCTACTTGTATTGGAAAAAAAAATTCGAAATTTTCAAGATAACAGCAAGCATATATGCGCATTTTTCAGTAAGGAAACAAATCAATCACATGCATGTTAATGCTCCAAAAACAGCCATATCCGAAATTCTTTGGACAACAAGGCAACACAATTATCATGCATATGCATATGGCAATAAACATCTACTCTAGATGCATGCTCATATTGAAAAATGCTAAATAAACAAGCATATACACAAAATTCCAGCAAACATGAGATCTAGTCATGCATGTACACGAATCAGAGATAACAACATTTTATCCATCCATGCAATCCGACATGCATGATGATATACAAATGACATACAAACATTATCATCTAATTCAAGCATGAAAAAATATCAGAGAATTAAACTACTGATTATCATATAAAACATGCGCAAAAACAGAAGATCATCATGATAGGGTTAACACAGATTTCATGTATACATGCTCAAAGATTAGAATAAATAATATCTAACCCTAATTCGGAAAAATCAGGAAAAATAGACATCTGATTTCATGTATACATTTGCACGATTTAGAAGAATCAACATGGAAAATAACTTCTGATTTTATCTAATACATGCACAAAGAATAGAGGTAACAACACAGAAAAAATAGAATTCTGGTCACATCTATGTATGTGCGATGATAGGAGAGCAACATATCATATTGGCTCGAAATAAAATCAGGAAAAATCCATCTTAAACCATGCATACATGCGCAAGAATGGAGGAGCAAAATCTAACCCTAGATGCATGCTCTAATGAACCAAAACGTGCGCAACAAGTAGAGTCTAGTCTAAACCTTAATCGCATGTTAGAAAGAACTCAGCAAACATGCACCACTTATATCTCTAAATGAACGATCATATTATTTCATTTAAAGATAAAAAAACTCTGAGTTTTCATTTCCAGAATATCAAAAACGAATTTGAAAGAAAAAACATGAACAATCAACATATATAACATGCGCATCATGTAAATAAGCAATACTGATTTTTCTGTTGTCTTTCTTTCTCCAAAATACATAACCACCGAATTTTTATCTCAAATCAGATTATCATGAAACAAAAATTTGTCAAGCATGGTGAGGATTCGAAGGTAACCGAGATGGCTCTGGTACCAATGTTAGCAAACAACGTTTCTACAGGTTCAGGAGTACCTTTCTTGGAGAGAACTTGTGGCAGCGGAAGGAAGATCGGAGGTCACCTTACAGAATCCTTTTCACCGGTCGGTCTCCTACTCTCTTGGAGAAGGAGCGCGAGTCAATAACCCAAGAGTCCACGGAATGAACTTGGTGGAGGTGGAGGGACGAAATGGGAGAGAGAGAAGGTGGCGGCTAGGGTGGGTGGAGGCTAGGGTTTGCACCCTTGTTGTTCCATTCAATGGGAGGCTCCCCTCCTTAGATAGATGGCTCCACCCTAAACCTTTAAATGTGTAGTTCAATAGGGACGCGCCATGTGTCAGTGCTTTGGGCAAATATCTTATTAATCCAAGATTAATCCAATACAAGTAACATAAGTAGTAATTATGTTCATTGCATTTATCTAATTTGTAATTTTTATTATATAGTACAACCACGAACTGACCTAGTGGTATTTTGTTTACACTTACAGTACAGGTGTAAGATATGAACTAATTTTCGTTCAACGATGGATAATGTGAATTTGAATACTCAAAAGAAATTTAGGATTTTTGTGTCACTTGATTTTGAAACATTTCATGTGTAGGTACCGAACTCTTACAAATTAATGGAGGTTCAAGTTACGAATTTATAAAAATATAATGTTTTATGGTCAATTTTTGTATCTTTTAGTAATATATATAGAGAAATTGACCATTGATTTCGTTAACAGTTTTGTTACTCATCTTTTAGCTGGTAAGGTGTTGAGTCCCTAACCTTGCTTAGGCTAATCCCGTGTTTAGTGGGGAATTAGCATGGGGAAGAGGAGGTGAATAGTGGGTTGGTGATGGGTGATGGAGTAGGGTGGCCGGTTACTGTTGGGTTGGGTTGGTTTTGAGGAGAAATCCTTTCTCTTCCTTTCTTCACCCAAACTTCTCCCTCGGGCGAGGAGGCACGTGTGCGGTCGCCGATTGGAGGTCGTTTTGTGGGTTCTCCGGCGGGCGTCGTTGATCGCTTTGTTGAGGTATGCCAGCTTACTAGTATGGTTTTGTTGTTCCCCACGTTGGTTGGAAGTTCTGGTCGGTCGCGCGACGAGAAACGGCGTAAAATCCTTGGCTGGCGCAAGGTTGCTGTCGACCGGTACCTTCGGGCGGTCGACTGATTTTACCTTTTTGCCTGACTTTAACCAACGCCGGTCGAATGATGCCAATGTGGCGACCGACCGGTTGCATATGTGCTGGTGGGTTGGAGGCTTGATGTCCGATTTCAGTCGACCGTCCCTTGTTTTGGGGTCGACCGGAACATAAGTGTACTTGATATTATTGGATGTTGTTTGACCGATTTTGCTATCTTGTTCGACCATTATATGACGTAGACTATTAGGATGACCCTGGTAGTTTTCGGTCGACCGAATAGACTTGTTGATTTTGACCAACTACGGTTTTTGACCTCGTGTTCGGTCGACCGGTTTTAGACTGTTGTTCGACCGTTTGGACTTATGTGACGCACCGAATAGTTTGACCATTGTAGACTTTCGGTCGACCAAACCTATTGGGGACGGTCGACCAGTTAGGCTTTTTCGGTCGACCGTTTGTGTGCAGAACTGAATTTCGGGTTCTCGTGTTGTGTCAACTCTATCCACGGAAACCCGTGTCCTCGCTGAGAGCATGAGCCAGGAGGTGACGACGGGTACGTGCTCGTGCCTGCCCAGGGACCACCATGCCGAAGAGTGTGGACACTTGGGTCGCGCGCACCTCCGTGATGGACCGTGGTGTGACGTTTTGTTGCCTTACTCTTGTTGAGTAGCAGACCTGAGGGATCGCGGATCCCAATGCGTGTTGACGCTTGGCTCGTGGAGCATGATGACCATGTAGACTACGGTCTGGACCCGTCCGATGTTGCGCCGGACGTATGTTGTACTGCCGATGTTGTGCCAGCGAGGTTTTTGCCGGCGATGATGGTGTCGACGATGTTCCAGCTTGTGGTTGTGCTGTCCAATGTTGTGTCGAACGTATATTGTACTGCCGATGTTGTTCCGGTGATGTTCCCCGATTGGGCACCTATCTTGGGATGTTGACCGACCGGGTACAACACCGTCGATGGTGGTGTAGACCATGTGGTTCTTTGCGCGGAAGTGTGGATGCTCCTCACCGATACCTTTGGCTCGAGTAGTCGCGTGTGGGGGGTGCGTCGCGTACTGTCCGTAAGACCGTATGTGCCTACGGTAGGTTTCCGAGGGAGACCGTTGTTGTTGCTGGACTGATGTCCTTGCGGACCCTGTTGAGGGTCATTGCTGTTGTTGGACTGAGGTCCCGTTTATCCTTGGAGGGATTTGATGCATTGCAGATGTGATATGACATGTTACTAGTATGACAGGTTCATATACTGTACTGTTGCATTCATATAGTTGAGCTTGGAATACGGGGTTTCCGAATGGGAAACTCAGGCATTGTTGTTTGATTCATGTTTCAGTGCCACAGTAGGTTCTGTCGGGTGGTGACAGCGGGCGCACACATTTTGGGGTCAGGATCCTCTTCGGACTCTTCGTGGTCGTCATGATTACTTGTACCGTCTTTTATAGTATTGTTGTAATCATGTCTTTTGACAAACTCTGTTGTATTATTGGTGCACCGACTGTTGATTTATATGAGTAACATTCCCGTTGATGAGTTTTATCTGAGTATCTCTTGATTGTTCAATTTTTTAAAATTCCGCTGTTTCGGGATGTTACAACTTGGTATCAGAGCGGTCGGTCCCTATGTGTGACTCCCAAAGAAAGCACCCCAGTGTAGTAGTGTAGGTTGCATTTTACATTTAGCATGCATTCATGGCTGATATTGAGTTGTTTCTTGTGCCAGATGCCTCCGAGACATGTGAGGAACGTCATGAATGAGCGCAGTGCTAGTAATGCCACTGAGGGCGGTACCTGGGATAAGTTGGGCGACTTCCTCGAGCGTCAGGCGGCGAGGGCAGAGCAGACAGGGACAAGTATAGAGTATGATCACTTAATGAGGCAGCACCCGCCTAGTTTTGACGGCAGGAGTGACCCTGAGGCTGCATAGGACTGGGTCTTTAAGATCTAGAGGATTTTCCTCGCAATTGGCTGTGTACCAGAGTGTATGGTGGGCCTGGCCACCTATGTGCTGGATAGAAAGGCAGCGAATTGGTGGAGGACCACATCTTTAGTGCTTTTTGCTGACCGAGACGACGTGAGCTGGGAGGAATTCCTTGAGGAGACAATCGTTCTTTCCGCAGCATGTCAGAGACAAGAAGAAGGAGGAGTTCTTGGCCCTCGAGCAGAAGGAGATGTCCTTGGCTAGCTACATCAGCAGGTTTAACGCCCCAGAACGTTAATGTTCTGAGACTTATGTGACGCCCGAGCAGCGTGCACGGAAGCTCATCAAGGGGTTAAGGAAGCATCTCAGGTCGCGTGTGATCACCAGCATGCCGCAGACCTTGGCGGATGTTGTGAAGTATGCGACTATCATCGATCAGGACTACCAGGAGAATTACCAGTGAGCACGGGAGGACGTACAGTTGGATGTTCCACTGGGAACCCGGGCAAGAGGCCCCGGGTTTATAGAGGAGGATCACGGCAGTCTGGCACGTGTGGTACTTGCGGGAGATCTCATCCGGGTCAGGAGTGCCCCCGACGTACAGATGCATGCTTGGGATGCGGTCAGATGGGCCATTTTATCCGGGATTGCCCGATCAGGTAGGGCGAGACGAGCAGGAGGCCAGGACAGCCAGCCTCAGGGAGGAGCAGAGGTAGGAGGTCAGTTGTTCTTCAGAACCAGAGCAGGAGAGCAGGGCGAGTCTTCACTATCCGAGATGAGGAGGCGAAGGACTCCAACACTGTCGTGGAAGGTACCCTTGTGATTTCAGGTGGTTGCTCAAGTTTTATTTGATTGCGGTGCCACACACTCCTTCATTTCGGAGAAGTTTGCTGGTAACTTGGATCAGACCCCTGAGCTACTGACCGATTTGTTGGAAGTCAGTACGCCCATGGGTGAGGTGGGCACTGTGGGTAGCTTTCTCCCCGGCACCACAGTTGTTTCGGAGACCATGATTTTCTAGCAGATCTGGTCTTGCTACCGATGGAGGACTTCAACGTCATACTGGGGATGGACTGGCTATCATAGTACGATGTGCGAGTCTTTTTACGTGAGAAGAAGATTCTTATTCTGAGGAAGGACGTGCCCGATGTGTTGATCAGAGGGACGAGGAGTAGAGGAGGTCGTCTGATTGTGTCTGCAGTTAAGGCACAGAGGCTGATGCATCAGGGTTGCACAACGTTTGTGGTGACCTTGGTTGTTCATGATCCTGAGACGAGAAGGCTGGAGGATATAGAGGTTGTACGAGAGTTCCCTAAGGTGTTTCCTGTAGAGATTCATCGTTTACCGCCGCATCGAGAGATCGAGTTCGACATTGAGTTGGTGGCTGGCACGACACCCCAGTCGAAGGCTCCGTATCGGATGGCACCTGCTGAGCTGACAGAGCTAAAGAAGCAGTTGCAGGAGTTGATGGACTCCGGGTTTATCCGACCGAGTGTCTCCCCATGGGGAGCGTTTGTGTTGTTCGTGAAGAAGAAGGATGGGTCGTTGTGGATGTGCATCGACTACAGGATGCTGAATAAGGTTACCATCAAGAACCGATACCCTTTGCCCAGGTTTGATGATCTGTTGGATCAGTTGCAGACAGCGAGAGTATTCTCGAACATTGATCTGCGTTCGGGTTATCACCAGTTGCGGATCAGAGAGGCAGATGCTCAGAAGACAACCTTCAGGACGCGGTACGGGCACTACGAGTTCTTGGTGATGTCGTTTGGACTGACGAATGCACCTGCAACATTCATTGACTTGATGAATAGGACCTTTCAGCCGTACCTTGACAGTTTTGTTGTCGTATTCGTGAATGACATCTTGGTGTACTCGCCTGACAAGGAGCACATCGGGAGCACCTGAGGATTGTGCTTGGCATCTTGAGGGATCAGCAGCTTTCTGCCAAGTACACGAAGTGCGAGTTTTTGTTGGACCAGGTTGCATTTGTTGGGCCTATTATGTCAGCAGATGGGATTTCAGTGGATCCGGCGAAGGTTGAGGTTCTGACTCAGTAGAGAGCCCCGACGAGCGTGACAGAGATCAGGAGATTCATGGGACTTGCTGGGTATTATAGACGGTTCATTCAGGATTTCTCCAGACTTGCCTCGCCACTTACAGCATTGACGCAAAAGGGCGTCAAGTTCGTTTGGTCCTAGAAGTGCGAGGACAGTTTCCAAGAGCTGAAGAGGCGACTGACGACAGTGCCGATTCTGACGCTACCAAGTGGCAGTGGAGGCTACTTGAGACATTGTCAGAGTGAAGGCCATTTTTATAGGGGGCTCTGAGCGAGCAATGTTAGCTGGGCTTCGGGTAGAGCCGCAGACCGTCTCGCAGGTGGTACAGGATCAGCAGGATGATGAGGAGTAAGCTGGTCTGCTACAGTTGGCTGGCAGAGATGGATCAGACTTCAGTGTGGGGGTTGATGGTGGTCTGAGGTTCAGGAGTCGGATCTGGGTGCCGAAGGTTGATGGGCTGAGAGATGACATCATGGAGGAGGCACACCAAGCGAGATATACCATCCACCCTGGGAGTACGAAGATGTATATGGACCTGCAGCGGAACTTCTGGTGGAAGGGCATGAAGAGAGATATTGCAGAGTTTATGGGCTGGTGCTTAGTCTGTCAGCAGGTGAAGATTGAGCATCGGCGACCAGCGGGACCGATGTAGTGTATAGAGCTTCCTGAGTGGAAGTGGGAGCACGTGACTATGGATTTTGTCACGGGGCTGCCGAAGACAAGGAGATTTCACGACGTGGTTTGGGTAATAGTCGATCGACTGACCACGTTGCCTCTGGAGGGTCTAGCTATGTTGTACGCGGAGAAGATAGTCAGGATGCACGGAGTACCAGTGAGCATCATCTCTGATCGAGATCCCAGGTTTACGTCCAGGTTTTGGGGGAGTCTTGATGCATTGCATACATTGCATCATATGTCTCATTTAGATTAATTTTATATCAATAAATGCCACTAAGGTATATGTTTAGTCTTATTTACAGAATACATGGACCTGAATGCAAATTACCAATATCCCGAGCATAAATGCGTGCCAGAGACTCATTTCTGTCATAAATGTGTGCCAGAGACTCATTTCTGTCATAAAAGCATTCAAGGACCTAATTGCAAAAAGGCCAAGGACTTAGCACAAAAGTAGCCATGGACTGAATTGCAAAAGGCCGAGGACCCGACTGCAATTAAAGCACCAAAATATTATCTTGGAGAAATTCTAAAGAAAAATCAATTTGGATCTCCAAATATATGAAGAAATTAATTCGGAGCTAAAAAGAAAGGAAAGAAATCATCCAGACGTGCAAAGGATATTGAAATCATACCATAAACACACAGGAAAAATCCAGATTAAATCAGCGCATATATTGCGGCGAAATCACCGCATCCTACGTGTATTGTGCGGCGTAAACGCCGCCCCCTTGTGGATCCGTGGCTCCGGATTTTGTCCAGTCGTGTTTCGCCACGTGTACTTTCCTATTTTATACCTAGGTCCCTTGTATCGGCTATAAATAGCCCCGAAACGTTGTTTAGAGGATGTTCTTAGTTTATGTTCTTAATTTTACTCTTAGTTTTTGTTCTTCTCTTTAGCAATAAAATTCTGTTATTTTATTTCTTGTTTTTCGTTTTCTTTTGCAGTTTCTCTAGGACCCCTTCTCCCTCTCTCCATCTATGAGTTTCTAACTCTTTCCAAAGGGTGGAGGTGACGGATTTAGGGTGAAGAGAAGAAGAATAAAAGTTATTATTTTAATTTTGTGTTAGTATATTTTGATTACTTGAGTTTATGTTAAATCATTTATCATGTAATGCTTTATAACTAATATGATTTATTAGAAGTTTCTGAATTCTCTAGTCTAAACCCTATATCTAAACCTCCACCCAACGGAATTCACCATCCTTGTTCTTATTTTAGTTTTATTTGTTCATGTTTCATGCTTTAGAAAATTAAAAACCAAAAATCTCAAAACCAAACTTATTCTTCTCTCCTTCTTTTCATTAATCGAAAATCACACAAATAACAATATCTCTCCCTCCTTGTGTTCGACCCGTACTTGCCACGTCTTCATTGACGTCGTGCACTTGCGGTATAAATTTAATTCCCATCAAGTTTTTGGCGTCGTTGCCGGGGAGGCGACGCCGATTTTGTTTTTTTGTTGATTTCGATTCTATTCTGTTTATCTTGTGCGCGATCTAAGTATTTGGATTTGTGTTTCAGGAGAAAATAGAGCGCGCGGTGAAATCTGAACGCAGTCTGAGCAACAAGGGCGACGGAATCGCCGCATACCAAGAAGAACCTGCGGCGGAATCGCCACACATTTGGAGCATCTGGGCTTCAATTTTTTTCTGGGGTTCGCACCATCTCTGTGTGGACGCGTGGAATTACTGAAATTTCGAGAGCGGGCGGTGAACCCGACTTAGCATTGCGTAGGTAACCTTTGTTGCCTTTTTCCTCGTAATTTGTAGTTTCGGAAAATTCCATTTTCGTAGAACTACACGTGTTAGGGCAAAATTCCATAATTGGCAATAATTCAACTCTGACCTAAAAATTGGCAAAATTGGGAGGACTTAGTGCATGCATCATATAATGTTTTGTTTGCATTATTATTGCTAAATTCTTGCAAATTATTTTTATTGTTGAAAGAGTGCTGGAGGCAAGGTACGTATCGCGTTTTAACGATTGCATCTAAGCATTTAATTTAGTTTGCATACAACCTTGCAATTGCCCCCCAATTAAAGACCAATGTTTGACTATCTTTGCTAGATTTAAGTTAAACTATCTTAAGGGCAACTCTGTAGGAAAAGATACGGTGGGGATTTCATCACCCTTCCGTGACCCACAAATCACAACCCTAAAGTGTCACCCAAGCCTTAAATTAAAATCAATTAGACATTGGCCCCTAAGGATTCAGACTCAATTAAGGAGAAGATTGGTTTGACTTGCTATGACCTGAAGCTGATCGAATTTAATTTGGTGTCTAGAAAGTGTTTTTGTGTTGACGTAAGTCTTCCAAGCGAAGTGGTTGTCTAATTGGCACCGACTCTGTCGGAAGTGCCCCCACTAGCTATACACGGCCTGGCCAAGTTGGTTTGATTAGTGAGGGAGGTGAATCAAACAAATCAACTCGACTCAACCAGTTAGGAGTCGTCTAGATTTAAGCGACACTAGGTCTAGGTTTGTTTGAACCGTGCTTGTTCAAGAAATTTCTGACCGACCCTCTTTTCTATCTTTAGAGTTAAGTTTCCCTTCTCATCTGAGTCTTCTTTCTCTTCTCACCTCAATTCTCTAGATTAGGATTCCTTTCTCATCTTTCCCCATTCTATTGTTTGTTTCCATTTTCAAAAAAAATAAAAAATAAAAAACAAAAAAAAATTGTATTTAATTCTTGAAATTAAATTTGGAATTTAAATTTCGAATTTGAACTCAAAAATTGATTCAACCCGGTGCACTCAGATTTGGATTCGGGACTTGAGTAATCGACTCTCACGAGTTCATCTAGATTCCAGTCTAGAACTTAGCCCCAATCCATCTGCTGCAACACCTCACCCGGATCCAATGGGTGAGAATGTAGTGGACCCACCTGTTGCGCAACCTATAACTCTGAGGGATCGATGCTACCCAGCGATGGCTGCTCAGCCATCATGCATCGTTATGCCCACCATACAGGGTCGCGACTTCGAACTTAAGGCATAATACATGAGTATGTTGCCTAAGTTCACCTCTAGGGAAGACCCATATCTCTTCCTTAGAGAACTTGAGGAAATCTGCTCTCTTATGCAATACCAGCATATCCCTGAGGAGGCAGTGCGTCTGAAATTCGTGCCTCTAGCACTAAAGGACGACGCTAAGAAATGACTTTATAGTTTAGCCGAAAGATCCATTAGAAGTTGGGCTGAGTTTGTTCAAGTATTCCTAAAAAAATATTTCCCCAACCATAAGACTATGAGGATTAGGAATGAAATTGTTGCATTCCTTCAATCTGAGAGCGAGCCGTTCTATTCCTATCTAGAAAGATTTAAAAGTGTGCTGACCCAATGCCCTCATCATGGAATTCCAAGATGGCAATTGTGCCAAATTATTTATCAGGGATTGACACCCACATCTAGGGTTATGGAAGAATCCGTAATCCAAGGGAACTTCATGTTAAAAAATGAAAATGATGCCTGGACTTTTCTTGAGGATTTAGCTGAAAACAGTATGCAATGGGACAATGCTAGAGCACCGCTTAACCCGAGTATTGGATCTAGAATAGCAAGTCAACCGAGACCAGGTGTCTTAGCTGTAGATGCCAACATAGCGGCTGAAGCAAAACTAGCTACCCTTATGCGCAGAATGGAAAGTCTAGAGCTACAAACCCGACCCCGAGTGAATCAAGCCTCGTCTATCCCTTGCTCTAGATGTGGTCAGACTGGTCATTTAATGGAGGATTGTGCGGACTGGGAACAAGTTAATGCCACGTTTAACCATGCTAGAAATGACCCATACGCATCAACCTATAACTCGGGTTGGCGTAACAATTCCAATTTCTCATCAAGCCAACAAGGTCAACCTCCTAGACAACAACCAAACCCGTATAACCAAAATAATACATCATCTGGGTTTAGTAACAATGGCGATCATGAGGTTAGGTTGAGAAGCATGGAAAATTTGATGAAAACCTTTATACAAACAATCAACCAGTCCTTCCAAAGGCTAGAGACACAAGTCAGCCAACTCACGCAAATTGTAGGTGCAAGAGAAAAAGGGTCAGTTTCCAAGTCAACCTGAGGTGAATCCAAGATCTAATAATTCATATCAGCCCTATCAACCACCTCTAGGAAATAACAACCCTAGACCGGTTCAAATGGTTAATGAGGAAGGACCGTTCCAACAAATAAATGCAGTAGTATCATTACGGTCCGGAAGACAAGTCGATAACAATGTGGTAAATCCTAGAACATCTAATCAATCTAGCCATCAAGCAACCACATATGACCTAACCATTGAACCTGACGTCCAATCTGAAACGCCCAACCCACCTACTCAAACTGAACCCATAGCTCAACCAGAGCGAGTCTATGTTCCTAAAGCTCCATTCCCCAATAGACTCAAGAAGAACTCTAGTGCACAAATGGAGAAAATCTTGGAAGTATTTAAGCAAGTTAAGGTGAATATTCCACTCTTAGATATGATTCAACAAATACCTGCTTATGCTAAATTCTTGAAAGATCTGTGCACTAAAAAGAGAAAAACGAACGTACCAAAGAAGACATTCTTAACTGCAAACATAAGCTCTATTCTGTCAAATTCGTCTCCTATAAAATATAAGGACCCTGGGTGTCCCACAATTTCATGTGCAATAGGAGATACTTTTATCAACAAAGCCCTTCTAGACCTTGGTGCTAGTGTTAACTTACTCCCGTTCTCTGTCTATGAGCAACTCAACCTTGGTCCACTAAAACCCTCTAAGACAACCCTTCAATTTGCTGATTGCTCTATTAAGAAACCAAGAGGTATAGTAGATGATGTTTTGATTAAGGTATTTACCCAGTGGATTTTGTCATTCTAGACACTGAACCTGTTGTCGATCCTAAGAGGCAAATCCCTATGATACTAGGCAGACCATTTTTAGCCACTTCTGAAGCTTTGATAAATTGCCAAAATGGGCTCATGCAACTATCTTTTGGAAACTTAAAAGCTGAATTTAATATCTTTCATGTTGATAATGAGCCAAAAATAGTATGCAATCAAAGTGATGTTGTGATGAGATCGCGTATTTATAAGATTTCTGAATCAAATAAATCATCACAAAATCAAAAAGGAAGTAAGAAAAAGGGGAGTAATTCTTCGACACACCCACCATCACTCGAGAAAATAAGAGAACCAATACATGTGAGGGGTGTGGAATCTGTGCCTCAGTGCAACATGTGGAACAATTCAACTGGATACATGCACCAACATGGTGTCATTCAATCCAGTTCTGACTGTGGTTGACTCTGAGCAAATTTAACCCCTCTACCGCGTGCATTTGCTTTCTCTTTGCATACATTGAGGACAATGCATGATTTAGGTGTGGGGGGGGGGGGGGGGGGTATTTATCTATCTATCTGTTTTATTGTTCTTTTAAAAAATCAATTTTCCATGACATAGCTTAAGATCGAACTGCCAAAACCCGTGTACAAAATGCATTGAGTTTTTGTTCCTTATTATATAGTTTTGCTTGTAGAAATTATTACATAAATCTAAGTTCAAAAGAAATAACCCATTACCCTTTAAAGACATGTATGCACTTAAATTGGATGAATCAAATCTTTGAAGTGGTTGATAAAAAGCAGAGGTTGAGGAAAATATACCGGGAAGTGTGGACTTCTAATAGCAATTAAGCCTTGAGGAAAATAAAAGTAAAAATAAAGGAATAAAGTGAGGAAAACACATTTTGCAAAATGATTACAAAAGCCCAAGCCTCTGAGTCACTGGTCCGTAGGGGTATCTTGAAACCCGATAACTTGAGTCCGTCAGCTCGGGATTATCGACCAAACTCGCTACACGAATGCAAAAATGGTAAAAGTGTCAGAAAAAACAAATGTGTTGAATCACGGAAAAAGAAAAAAAAACTCAAGTCCAAAAGCTAAAAGAATGATCCATGTCATGGTAGATCCGAATGATACTTCACCACCAGAGGAGGCGTGCAAAATAATTTAAGTGATAACATGTGAAGAAGGGTTAGTGATGTGAATGTTGGAGGAACAAAGACCAAGTCAAAAAAAAATTATGAGTTAGACTTGTATAATTAGCATGCAAGAATTCTAAGTGAGATGTATAAGGTTGAGGTGGAGATATTGCTATTAATGGAATGTTGAATTAAGACTTTGTGGGTGTGTCAACTGAAAACCCTCACGAGACAAAACTCGTCCTCTAAGGAAACTTGGGGGTTTAAAGGCTTGTTGCACGTGCTAAGTGCAACCGTGATTCCTACGAAAATGAGTTAGGATTTCCCTCTTTTCAGTTTCTCTTATATTCTGTTTTGCTAGGGACTAGCAAAATCTAGGTGTGGGGGTATTTGATGCATTGCATACATTGCATCATATGTCTCTCATTTAGATTAATTTTATATCAATAAATGTCACTAAGGTATATGTTTAGTCTTATTTACAGAATACAGGGACCTGAATGCAAATTACCAATATCCCGAGCATAAATGCGTGCCAGAGACTCATTTCTGTCATACGTTCCAGAGACTCATTTCTGTCATAAAAGCATTCAAGGACCTAATTGCAAAAAGGCCAAGGACTTAGCACAAAAGTAGCCATGGACTGAATTGCAAAAAGCCGAGGACCCGACTGCAATTAAAGCACCAAAATATTATCTTGGAGAAATTCTAAAGAAAAATCAATTTGGATCTCCAAATATATGAAGGAATTAATTCGGAGCTCAAAAGAAAGGAAAGAAATCATCCAGACGTGCAAAGGATATTGAAATCATACCATAAACACACAGGAAAAATCCGGATTAAATCAGCGCATATATTGCGGCGAAATCGCCGCATCCTACGTGTATTGTGCGGCGGAAACGCCGCCCCCTTGTGGATCCGTGGCTCCGGATTTTGTCCAGTCGTGTTTCGCCACGTGTACCATCCTATTTTATACCTAGGTCTCTTGTATCGGCTATAAATAGCCCCGAAACGTTGTGTAGAGCATGTTCTTAGTTTATGTTCTTAATTTTAGTCTTAGTTTTTGTTCTTCTCTTTAGCAATAAAATTCTGTTATTTTATTTCTTGTTTTTAGTTTTTCTTTTGTAGTTTCTCTAGGACCCCTTCTCCCTCCCTCCATCTATGAGTTTCTAACTCTTTCAAAAGGGTGGAGGTGACGGATTTAGAGTGAAGAGAAGAAGAATAAAAGTTATTATTTTAATTTCTTATTAGTATATTTTGATTACTTGAGTTTATGTTAAATTATTTATCATGTAATGCTTTATAACTAATATGATTTATTATAAGTTTCTGAATTCTCTAATCCAAACCCTATATCTAAACCTCCACCCAACGGAATTCACCATCCTTGTTCTTATTTTAGTTTTATTTGTTCATGTTTCATGCTTTAGAAAATTAAAAACCAAAAATCTCAAAACCAAACTTATTCTTCTCTCCTTCTTTTCCTTAATCGAAAATCACACAAATAACAATATCTCTCCCTCCTTGTGTTCGACCCGTACTTGCCACGTCTTCATTGACGCCGTGCACTTGCAGTATAAATTTAATTCCCATCAACTCTGCAGCAGGCTTTGGGGACACGACTGAGGTTCATTACAGCGTTTAGCCCACAAACAAATGGTCAGTCAGAGAGGACGATCCAGACCCTGTAGGATATGTTGAGAGCATGCACGCTGGATTGGTCAGGACACTGGGATGAGCACCTGCCGTTGATACAGTTCGCCTACAACAACAACTACCATTTGAGTATTGGGATGGCACCGTACAAGGCATTGTACGGGAGGCCTTGCAGATCACCAGTATGCTGGAGTGATGTAGGCGAGAGGCAGTTAGTGGGGTCAGAGCTCGTGCAGATGTATGCAGAGAAGGTGGATGTGATCCGGAGGATATTGGCCACAACACAGAGCAGGCAGAAGAGTTATGCCGACAGACGCAGACGGGTGCTGAGCTTTGAGGTTGGCGACCATGTTTTTCTGAAGATCTCCCCAACTCGGGGAGTAATGAGGTTTGGGAAGAAGGGGAAGCTCAGTCCGAGGTATGTCGGGCCGTTTGAGATTCTGGACCGAGTCAAAGAGGTTGCCTATAGGATTGCATTGCCACCGCAGTTTTCGGGTCTTCACAACGTCTTCCATGTATCGATGCTGAGGAAGTACGTTGCAGATTCAGCTCATGTGATTGAGATTGTAGTGCCAGATATCCAGCATGACTTGTCGCTCGAGGAGAGACCAGTCGAGATCGTTGATCGTATGGATCACCAGCTGATTGATCATTTTAATTTAAACCGCAAGTGCACGGCCGCGTTGAAGTGGTGGCAAATACGGGTCGTCCACTGGGAGGTGTGTCGACCTTTGGTTTGTGCGAAGGTGAGTGGTAAAAAATGGAGAGAGAGATTGATTACACTAACTACACTAGAATGCAAAAGGAAATGAAAGATAAGCAATAAAAACTAAACCCCATAGGGGGTAGAGAAATAATGTGAATATAAAGATGTGTGTCTGTGTTCAATTAATCCCTCACAACATGTAGTGCATGAAATCATAAAACTACATCCAACTTTGCCTCCACATGAATTAAGATAAGACTACATCATTAAAACATACAAGACAATAATTGGAATGAAGCTAAATGAACTCATGTATAAAGACTAGACCCTACTATGCCTCCACATGAATTAAGGTAAGACTACATCATTAAAATATACAAGACATTAACTAAGGTAAAGGCAACAAGAGTACATACACTTCAAATTGTGTTTCCAATATTAACTTCATCCATATCCTAACCTTATCATTCCCCATAAAATAGGTCCACTAATCAAAGCATAAGCAAAGCTTCATTCAAGAGCATTAGCATATCAAAGATAAGAGTGGAAACCCATTAGATGGTTATGGAAATCATATAAAGCTCAAGGGATAAAGATAACACACACTTAATACACTACATGATTATATCACATATTTCTCCACCCCCAAGTGGGGATGGAACTACTCACTACTCACTACTCACTACTCATTACATTAACTATTTTACCAAAATGAAGCATAATACTGAAATGAAATTACCCTAAGAAAGCAAGAAGTATTAAAGAAGCTTAAAAGGAAAGGAAAGACTAAACAAGCATGCACAAATTAAAAGACAACATTAAAAGAAACTAGAAGAATTATTTTATTAACAAGTGACTCACATTGAAGGTAGCATTCTTCTCCACCTAGAGTTTTTGCTTCAAGGCTCACTCCTTAGTAGAGAGAATGCCACCAAGCAATGGGTGATTACAATAGAAGGTGAAGAGTTCAATTTATAGGCATGGAAAAAGCTAATTCGGGACAATCCCCCGATGTGGGACTAAACCAATACGAAAAATGGACTAAGAATACACTAATACACGTGCCCCACAAATCTGAGAGGATCCAGAGTGATTTGGACCGCCAATTGGCGGTCTATTGGCGGTCTATTGGATCTGGATTCGTCTGGGATTTGTTGTGGGCTTTGCTGGTAGTCTTTGTTGGTCTTTGATGCATCTACTTTGTTTATTGGAGCTCCGACCGGAATCGAATTGCCAAAATACTCCCCACGATGGTGTGGAGTTTTCTGTTTTGCTCTTTGGACCTTCGGTCTTACGTTCAGGTCATTCTCCCTTGCATCTTAGTCCCCAGGTCTCACGATTAAGTCTTTTTCCTGCTTTTGGGTCCTTTTATGGCTTTTCTCTTCAAAACTCTTTATTTCTGAAATTCAAAGATAAAACCCGTCACGTAGCATTGCTTAGATGTAAGATAATGGATATAAGATACAGATATGAGCATGAAATGATGTCAATCAAATACCCCCACACCTAAGTTTTTGCTAGTCCCGAGCAAAACAAATAAAGAGAAAAGCAAACGAGAAACAAGAAATCCTAACTCACTTTCGTAGGAATCACGGTTGAACTTATCATGTGCAACAAGCCGTTAAACCTCTTTGTTGCCAAGGAGGAGGAGTGTTGTCTCCTGAGGGTTTTCAGCGGATATACCCACAAAATCCGAACAAGATGCATTATTCAATCTAGACTCTCGACTCGTTGGAAATATTTTGTCGATCATTGGACGTGGTAATCCTATGGGCCGACTCTATATAGGTAATCAGTCCACACCTAGCCTAATGAACCATTCGTGCAAGTTAAATAAGGAATTAAGTGAAAGACATGTACAACCTCAACATCCTCAAGTGATACAAAGTGTAAAGTCCATTAAGGTTCTTATTTGCATTTTTTTCCTTTTTGTTTCTTTTCTCATTTTTGTGTTTTTTTCTTTTCTTTTTCTTAGTTGGAGCTTCATTCTCCCAGGGTTAGGTTTCGTGCATCATTGCCCATGAGGACTTACACTATCACGTTCACCTTTCCCCGAATCTCCACATAGGGCAGTCCCTTCTGACCTACTTTCCCGAGTGATAGGAGCCGTGCGAGAAGAGATAACACCTACTCACTTATTTCTTATCTACACATGACGAAAACCCCTACAATTAATGTCTCACAACAAGATTTAAAGGGTCATTGACTACAACAAACTTCCCTAAGTTAACAGACATGAATTATTGACTCACTAGGTTCAGGGTGGACTTCTTTAAATGTTTCAGCACTAAACCCAATGATTACTCACCCCCAAGGGAAACTGCGGTGCATTCTCATGACTTGATAAATCCTAAAGCCACAGTACTACATATCCTAATGCATCAAGTTCAAGACAATTTTGGGAGCTTTCTTTTTACTTTGCCTCTCAACGGTTTTGCACATGCTAAACACACGCAAAACCCACAAAACATTTTCTTTCGCAAACACATGAAGATTTTGAAAGAAATGTGAAAATTTTAAAGCACTAGGCAAGCAAAAGAAGACAAGTCACCCAAGGATCATGGCAAGCAGATATAACGATATTAAATGCAGCACACTAACATGACCCTAACAATGTAAACAAAAGAAAACAAAATCGAAAGAAAAGACTCGACTATGTACACACGTAAAACACCCCCCATACCTACTTCATGCATTGTCCTCATTGAATGCAAGCAAGATACTACATGGATTTATGCTTGAAAAATGAAAGATCTCACCAACATGAAGTACAAATGAAAGTTCATGGCTATGTTGATGGACACAACCCAAATTCCCTCAAAACCTGTGAGATGCTAAGGAAGGGATACAAATACGTGAAAGAAAATGGAGCCCAAATACACAAGGGTTTGAGCTCACAACAATCGATGCTCACTGAAGGAGTCTTTTATTGTACTTTCTTTTTTTTTCTTTTTTTTCTTTTTTTATATAACTATGTACAAACATAAGTTCCCGTCTTCATTTGTCAAAAGACATCAAATGGGAACCTCAAAAGTGGGTCAATGCACTTGGAAAGGGAACATGACACCACGCGGGGCCAGAATACGCATGCGTGGGCCCCCTTCACAAAGAGCACCAGATGAAATGAGAGGTTCATGAATTGGACGCAAAGGCATCTCATTCAAAGGATCAAACTGAAAGAGCTTGAACCTCTCAAGAGTTTGGGAAATATGGGGAAACAGAAGAACAGTTTCTCCTGTTGCGGTGCTGAAGTTATGATCGTCAATCCAAACTCTCCATCCAACAGGTTTGTGCATCGGAACGAGGTCAAGAACCTTGTTAGGCATGTCCGACACACCAAGCGAACAAAAAGTGGGTCTCATACCCAAGGTGTACTCCAAGGAACTCCTAATTCCCTCATGAGCAATGTAGTTGTTTGATGTTCCATCATTTCCAAGATGATCAGGAACAATAGTGAGAGGCAAACTCTCATCAGGTTGTTTGAAATTGAGGGCACTAGGGAGCTCTTGCTCCACCAGAGGTGAGTCCTTGGGAGGTACAATAATAAGGTCATGTGGCTCAAGGGCCACGGGACAAGAAGATAACGCACAATCATGTGCCGACTCGTAATGAAGTTGGTCCATGTTATTCTCAATTGGGATCGAATCGTCCACCAAGTGATCGTGAATTGAAACCCCAAGTCCCTTAGACTGACTAGGAGTTTGACTTTGAAAGATTGTGGTCTGAATTTGTGGATGTGGTGGTGGCGGTTCGATATCAAAAGATGAATCCTCATGTTGACAAGAAACGTTACTCTCCTCACGTTCACGTAATTGCTGCAACATTTGACTCACTTGCAGTGCCATATTTTGTATTGACTGTTGAATGGTTTCCATGACCGTAAGGAAAGTTTGTTTTGAGGAATCAGGTATGTGGTTAACTATGAGGTCCAAGTCAGAGCTTGGGAAATTTTGGGGTTGGGGGTTGATGGGCTGAGAATGAGTCCAATGATTTGAAGTGGGGTGTTGGTAGAATTCTGGGTATTCGGGAGGGGGATACTAGGGTGGAAATGATGTATAAGAATTTGAATACGAATTGTCTCCCCACGAATCCATCCCTTTCAGGTTGTACGCGGATGCGTAATGATCATATTGAGCATTTGGGGAAAAGGTATGCTCATACTCAGGCTTTGGGGGAACATAAGGACATTCCCCGAAATCATGACCACTCAACCCACAATGGTGACACGGTACGGCTACTGGAGCCACCGGTGCACCCATGTCATCTACCACATGCATGACAGAGGCCAAAGGTTCTTGTAATGTCTCAGATTGATGACCAACATATGATCCGACGTAACTAGATGGTGGTCGAGCAGTCGGTGCCTCTCTCATACTACCCCAATATGCAGATTGCTCAGTCACACAATTAAGATTGTCCCAATCATACGGGGTGTTAGTCTGAGCCACCCCAGGATGCATGGGTCGAGAGTACCAGGGAGAATCGTCCTGGTCCCAACAATGATATGGATGGTCGCCCATGTAACCATCCATCACAACAGAGAACTCTAGAGTCGACCACTCTCACCACCACGAGGCTAAACTCGCAAAAAGTGCTCGACTCGACCCTAAAACGCTACCAGAGAGTGTAAAGGGGAGGAGACTATAACGTAGAAGAAGGTGAGAAGAAGATGACTCAGAGGAGAAGGGAAGAATCCCTAAGC
Organism: Triglochin maritima; assembly: GCA_963682175.1. NCBI lineage: Eukaryota > Viridiplantae > Streptophyta > Magnoliopsida > Alismatales > Juncaginaceae > Triglochin > Triglochin maritima. Next base: position 31,370,816 of record OY821779.1, read on the forward strand.
TAGCATGGGTAACGAGAGAGGGTAGAAGCCTAATCTAGCAAGCACGGCTCAAACAATGTAAGGCAATGGGTCCTTAGGCTAGACGACGCCTAACTTCGAGGTCACTAGCCTCGACACGCCTCACCTCCCTACAACGAAGACCACAATGCCCAGCAAGTGATACCAGATCCGGAGATCCAATACCTCCTACTATCGACAAGGTAGGCAACGCCGATGAGATAAATGAAGCAGTAAAGATCTAAGAGTTGTGGTGCTAATTTTCTTTTCATGCACTTGCTTGATTACAACATAGATGAAAGTGTATCTGGACTGCACTTAGTTTGGTGCAGTGTGGTTCATGTTTCAGTTCAGCATTCTAGATTCAGTGTAGTGTAGGACTAAATTCAACACTCTTTGTTGTAATTTTCCAAAAAAGTAGAAAATTTAAACAAAATCTCAAGACAACATAAGACCAAAAATAACGGGACATTACTTATAAATACTTGAAATAAGGTGCACCATTACAAGAAGGTTCAAATTTGATTTCAACAAAAAAAGAAAAGTCCATAATACATATAACAATAACAACTTGGGAGATAAGACTGGAGGATCCGGTATGGGGTATACTCATCATTGGTGACCACCCACTCAGCATCGCTCAAGGCCCTGAAATGCAACATCATAAAATGCTTGAGTTTTCATAACAAAAACATTGTATACGAAGTCTGCTGACTTTTTGGCCTTAATCTATGTTTTGATGATTTAATCAACCTAATCTTAATTATAATCATGTAGAGTAGCACACATATTGCATTTCATATATATTGCTTTGTGCTAACCTCTACAGGTGATCAAGACTCAAGGAAGAAAGGAAATCAAGTCAAGACATGTAATCAAGCTCCTTTGAAGACATGTATTTTGTATTTTCTTTGAGTCTTAGGAACATGTGTAAATTGAGAATACTTGAGCTAAAATCAACTTAAACACACACTAGGTTCCTCATAGAAGTCACACACGAAATTTCACATAATTTGGACTTCAATAGATCACCCAATCTTAGACCGGAAAACACTAAACTTGAACCCTAACTGTCTGCCCACATTCGGACGACCGCAACAGGCCGTTCGGTCGACCGGATGATCAAGTATTCTGTTTTGTGGTTCCCTCTCTAGTTTCGTTCGACCGCACCTTCTCTTTTGGTCGACCGTTTGAACTTAATTTTCTGACCGTTATTTTTGTCGTATATACCCAACGGTCGTATTCGTATTAAACCAAAAATACCCCAATTACATTTCATGTATCACACGACCGAGGACCAAGATCGGTCGACCGTTTGTCCATCTCTTGACAAACCCCAAGTGCCTGTTGAAAATCGGTCGACCGCTAGACGTGTTTCGGTCGACCGAATATCCAATTGTTTGTCAACCCCAAAGTGCCTGGACGAAATCGGTCGACCGAACCCTTTCTTGTGGTCGACCGATGACTTAAGTGTAACTAAGTCGTAGCGTTGGGCGGTCGACCGTTACCTAATCGGTCGACCGAAGTTAGTTCAAAACTACCAAACGGTAGACCGTTCAGCCCAATCCGGTCGACCGAATTCATCCAGAATTGGGTCTTGTAGTTTCTGTTTTGTGTAATAACACATCAACCCATACCCAATCATTCCCAACGGCTCTATTCTCTGTAATGCCTATATAAAGAGTTGTAAAACACATTTTAACACAACTCTCCCACTCATACTTGTCCAATACATTAGAGAGAAACCCAACACACTCAAAGCCTCAAACCTTCCACACTTTAATCACAAATCCAATCCCATTCAAGTGTGCGCAAGTTTAGAGAGTGTGTTCCACTCAAGTTTGTTGCTGTCAAAGTGAAGTAAAGGTTTCGGTGAAAGCCTGAAGCATTCCACTGGGATTGTGAGAGAAGAAAGTCAAGCTCGCGAGGTTGTTCGCGGAGTTTGTTTTGTAAAAGGCATTCTCTCCCGGCCCGGAACGGGGAGTGGTTAGTGAAGACGTAGGTGGAGCTCATGGAGTCGAGCGGAGCTTACAAGAGAGGACTAGGACCCGGGTGGGGTGCCGAACCTCTATAAAATCCCCGTGTGATTGTGGTTTGCTTATTTATTCCCTACTTGCTTGTATTTGTTTTAAATTCCGCTGCATCATCTTTTGACTTGCAAGTAGAGTTTGTTTAGGATTATATTTGTTAATTAGCCTTAATTGTGGACCCATAACCTACATGATCCTACAAAGTCCACCTAAAATATGAATGTACAGTATATCTCATGACATGATGATACAACAAGGAAACATTCCCCAAAAGGGCAAAACGGACAACAATCCCACTAACAACATCGGGTCGCCCAAGGGCACCCACCACAGGCACGCACGGTCTTACGGAGAGTAAGCGACACACCCCCACTTTTGACTTCACTAATAATGAGGGGTTCGGTGAGGGTCGCACGCACTTCTGAGTCATAAATACAGATATAACTTGTGGTCCTTATGCCACAACTCTGTCTAGACGACCATACCCGCAGAGCCGTGCCACAACCCTGACGATGATTGCCTCCGAAACAAGTCTAGACGACTATCTCCGCGTCACAATGGTCAAAAGGTCGTCTCTGCCGAATTGAAGTTTGAGCAGTCATCTCGCTCTGTAGAGTTGCGTAACACTGCAATGCATTGGGATCTGCGATCCCTCAGGTCTACTACATAGGGTGTGTCAATGAAATGCATAAAGACACAAAGGAGGCATGTGTACCAAGCATCCACACTCATTCGCTTGGTGGACCCTGGCAGACGCGATCATCGCACCCACAATCACTTTCTGACTCATGCTCGAAGAGAGGACACGGGCTTCCGAGGAAACAGTTTGACACTTCAATACACTTTCTCACTTGACGGTCCCTAGGCAGGCGTGACCATCACACTAACCGTCACCTCTCAGCTCACGCACAAAGTGAGGACACGGGTTTTCAAGGAAACAGTTCAACGCTCAACTCTCACGTCAACGATGTCGTCTCGCCCATCGTGTCTCGTTTACACCTACCCTCATTGTTTGCGCCTCACCTGTGCTCACGTGGTTGCTCCTCACCCACACGCTCACACCTCACCTCCGTGCGCTCATGACTCCACACTCGCACCTTACCTTGCCTGGACCGCCTCCACGTGCTCGAGCCTCGTCTCATCTCACCTCCATGCGCTCTCTTTTGGCCTTGCCTCAGCTCGCTCGCACCTCACCTTGCCTTTGCACCCGCGTACCTCGTCTCATCACTGCAAGAACGCCCACAACCCGCGCCCTCAGCCCTTGCCTGGCCGACGTCGAATAACGTTCGGTCCGCCAGCCCTCCCGCAAGCCCCACTCGTCAACATCCACCATCAAACAACAAGGTCGGATGGTGTCTTACAACCCTTGCATGGATAGCCGACCCAGCTTGGCTCCAGCATGGGCTGCCACCCGACAGTCCTTCGATCGTCGCTCCTCACAGGCGAGCCTCCGACCGGCCGACGACGAGCACCCTCCCACACCTTGTGTGAGCTAAAAGTAAACTTGGCATACCTTTTCAAGTTTGTTGGAGCTCCGATCATCGCCGACAGCCATACCCCTCACAACCTTGCACCTCCGATAGCCACCACATCGCTGATTGCCTCCTTGCGCCGCCCCAACGCCAGCTGAGCCTCCACGTCGCAAGTCCAGCACTGGCCACCTACCTCACTGCAACTCATCCTTACGCAACTGTCCACTATCAGCCGCAACAACTCTAGCAGTAGAGAAGAGGGGAAGAGATGGGAGATGGGTTGGGAGAAGAGAGGAGAGTTGAATTGGAGGGAGAGAGATGTATGTGTTTTCTTTCCAAAACACACACACAACCCAAGGCGAAGCATGGTCCAACATGCCTACCCCATGCATCCTACACCCCCCACCATACCTCAACCCATGCCCTCTACACTCCTGCCCAACATACCCCACATGCACCCATGTTTCTCAAGTCAAAGGAAACTTCAGCACTAATCCACACCACTAAGCATGATTAAGCCACACTAATCCATTTGAAATCTCCACTCATCTTAAGTGACTTCAAATCATGATTAACCACTAATTGAGATCAGGACTTAACACATGTAGTGATGAGGGGTAGGACCATTCAGTTATTGGTGCAGTGATCAATAATGCAGGCATACCCCTTTCTTCCTGTTTTTGTGGGCATGAATTCTAATTTGGAGTTGTCGGATGTAACCTACTGACCTTAATCGGGTGGATTGGTTCTGTAAGGGTTTGGAATATGGATTGAGGCTGATGGAATTGCAGTCCAGAAATATTTCATGTTGATCTTGTTCACGTGGCCTGGTTTTCAGTTCAACCCAGGTTCAAGGACTAGATTCTGGTTTGGTTTAGTGATGGGAGGCAGGTACCTTCAGTTCCTGGTCCAAGGTTCTTGGACTTCTATAACTGGTTGGTTTGCAATTCACCTAATGGTGAGCAATTAGTTGGATTTGTAGTGTATCTCCATGGATTTTGTCCAGTTTGCAATAGTTAGTAGAGATGCAGTTGGGCTGTAGTTCTGTTCAGGATTTGGATTTAGTTATGGATTTTTTTCTGGATTCAGTTCAGCAGTATTTCTGGATATAATTCAGTTTAGGAGTTTAGTTCAGTTTTTCTTGATTCAATTTAGTTCAGGAGCTTTTCTGGATTCAGTTCATTTTAGGAGCATTTGTTAGAACCTAATCCCTATTTAGGAACTAACAAGGTTTTAGTTGGCTAATGGGTTTGGGTGTCTTAGGTGGAAGGATGAGGTGCTAGGTTGAGAAGAAGGGTGAAGGCAATTTTCTTTTGCCGTGTACACGTGTGGTGGGTTGATAGGTTATAAAAGGGGGTGTGAAGTGAGCAGAAGAGGGTTGTTGGTTTTTGTTTTGTTTGATTAAAGTGAAGAATCAAGAGAGTTGAGAGAGAGGGTTTGAGAAGCGAAGTCGGAAACAAAGAGAAGAAGAAGAAGAAGAAGAAGAAGAAGAAGAGAATCAAAAGAGAAGGAGAAAGGTTGGAAGGAGATGGAGCTCCGACAAATCAAGTTTGCTGGAATTCGGAGAAACAAAGTGGTGACCGCCAACAACATTTGGAGCATTGTCGACCATGAGAAATGTATGTCAAGTTCAATTAGAAGTTTACACAAGGTGTGTGAGGGGTCGAGGGATTCGTCGGAGGTCGGAGACCTCATCAATGCCAAGGTGCAGCAAAGTTGCTACACTAGAATGGTTGACCGATTTTGGTATTGGTCAACCGGTCTCAGTGTAAATGTGATATTTTAACCTGCACAGGTTGAACAATTTCTTATGGCGGTCGACCGGTTATGCTTGATATTGCGTGAAGAAGATGTTTTTTTCTAGTTTCGGTCGAATGAGACCCTTGTTGTTCGACCGATTGGATCAAAAGTAAGTTCGTCAGGGCCTAGACCATCTAAGCGGTCGACCGCTCCTTGACTTTGTTCGACTATGTTTAATATATAATTGGTTTGACCGATGGTTTGTGGTTTGACCTAAGTACATGTATTAACGACCAACTGGTCGACCGTTGGTGCACTGGATTGTATTGTATGTTTATGAGCCCGTTGTCACGTGGATTTGTTTTATGAATTATGTTCCAATGATATGACATGTACATTGAGACCTACGTAGTAGACCCGTCGGACCATATTCCCCTTTGCATGATCTATATGATGTGGCTCTACGGAGCAATATGACCGTTAGCCTGTGTGGCAACGAATATGACCGACCGATGTTGTTATGGTGGATGTGCTCGACCGATGTTGTTCCGGAGAATATGATCGTCAAGCTGTGGCACGACTGGCGAGTATGACCGACCAGAGTGACAACTTTGGCGGATTGTGGCCTTTCGACCAAAGATCAAATCTGATTGATGACGTGCGACATTCATCAAACCCATATGAGTAGTATATCTGTGAGTGGGGTGTCGCGTACTTTCCGTATGACTGCATGTGCTTGTGGCAGGTATCTACGAATGTCCAACATTAGACTTATGACTATATCAACCCTGTGTGGGAAAATGACTACTATGAATTTATATGATCCCATGATACTAGTATGATATGTCATGTTTTGAGTATTGCATGTGCATATAGGTGGACTTAGTATATGAGGTTTCTTATGGAAATTAATACATTGTTGTTTATATTTTTCAGGTATTGAGCAGGGTGGTGACCGAGGACAAGTACATGTAGGAGTCGTGTCTCATGTGTATTTTGAGGTGGTTATGACTACTTGTATTATGTTTGTTACATTTTGATGTAGTCATACTTTTGACAACTCTTGTAGTCTTGTATGTGGTGCACCTTATATTACATGTATATATTTTGAGTAGCGTTCTCATGTGATCTGGTTATCGATTAATATTGAGTATCTTTTAAAAGTTTAAAATTTCCGTTGTTTCAGGGACGTTACAACATTTCTGGATCTGACACTTCTAGTCTTATTCATATGCTCAAGCATTTCTATATTGATAATCAGTTTTTGGATGATATTTGGAATGAATACATCTCTTTGATGCATTTTGTTCTCAAAGCTAACACACCTTTGCAGGTCCAAGTTATGCTTACAAGGTATATGTTTTGCATATTGCATCGGCAAGCCTTTTGTGGACTCAATCAAATAACTTTCCGTCTTTCTTAGGGTCCGTTTGGGTACATCCGCGTCTGAGTCTCGGAGAGTCAGACGTTGTGTCTCAACGTGTTGGTGGGATGCTGACGTTTCGAAGATCTAGCGAACTAAACACAGGAGGTTGTTTGGGTATTGCGGCAAAACAATTACGGTAGCGGTACCCTTTGATTTTTTTTTATTTTACCCATTATTTTTTATATTATTTTACCCACAACCTAGTTAATTGCGGTAGGCGTGCCCTTTAATCTATTTTTAATTCTTTTTTAAAAATGTTTTCTAATTGTTATTTTTTAAAATTAATCTTTTTTAATTTTTTTCAAGATCAACCTCCAAATGACACGAAGGATAGTGTATTGAAAACTTGGGTTATTGGAGGTCGATCCAGGAAAAAATTAAAAACAAAACTAAATTTAAAAAAAAACAATTAGAAACATATTTAAAAAATATTTTAAAAAATAGAATAATCATGGAACTAACCTTATAATCAAACAATAGAGAAATAAGGGGTAATATCGGTAACTCAACAAAAAAAACTACGTCTGGATGAAAAGCTAACTTTGGCCAGCTCCTCAACTGGGTGGATTTTACACAGGAGTGTCTGACCTTCAGAGGCATAAACCCAAACCAACTTTTGTTGTTTGGTTGTACCAACCAACGTCTAGATGTCTACCCCGACGCAGACGTTGACTTTGGTGCTCCCCAACGGACCCTTAGACCATGTTAAACAGTGGTCGGGCTACCCCCGAGCGTCCCGCTCCCTCTCTCTGCCATGTCAGCTCACCCCACCCACCCAAAAAACTCGATTAACCATGCCCAGGCTACCCCCACCCACCCTACACTCTCTTTCCTCCACATTATTTGTTAATTAAACAGTTTTAATTCTTACACCACATTTAACAAACTACATTTTACATAATTCTTATTCTAATTATGTTATAATTCCAATTGACAAAATGATTAATATTAATAATTAACATTAATAATTAATATTAAACCACATGAATTTTTAGTAATTAAAATTAGAAATGCACAGTAGACGCGTGAATGCACAGTACACGCGTGCAACGAAGGTAGTCCGCGTGAATGCACAGTATCCGTGTGAATGTACAATACACTCGTAAATGCACAGTGTCCGATTTTCCCTCTATATATACCTTATACAAAACACAACATAAACTTCACACAACTTCGCAATGTATTCTACAGACCACAACTGTTCTCCCCGTCGTTCCCAATGAAATCCACGTCGACACTATCCATACGGATACCCCGTCCATATTTCCCACAACCATTCCAATAACCACACTTCTCTCATTACGCTCAGCCATTCCAACAGTTAGACGTCTCCCAATACGCACCACCATTCCCACAAAATCAACCCAATTTCATATGTTTGGCCGCAACATGTCACAAGTAAGTACTCCTAGTATGGAGGACACTGAAGAAGACGATCAAAATGACGATGCGTTCCCACCAAGCCATACCGTCGCACCATCATCCCATGTCCACACCGACGCCGCAACAAGCAAGTCAAAGCCATCAAAAGCAATCCAAAGTTGTGGACCACACATGAGGACGAGCGACTCGTGTTGGCATATAGGGAGGTCAGTTCTGATACAGTGATGGGGACAAACCAGAAGGCCACTTCCTTGTGGACCAAAGTAAAACGGGTTTACGACATCTCCGTCGAAGAAACAGGCCTCCCTGAGAGGAATGCGGAGTCCTTAAAAGGACGGTGGAGGCGAATTATACCTCTTCTCAACAAGTGGGTTGGTGCTTCGATCTGGCGCACCGACAGAAAAAAAGCGGGCAGAACAACGAAGTTGTTGTCCAGCAAGCTCACCACATCTACGAGCGCACTAATAAGTCTAAATTTCTTACTTTGATGCTTGGGTCATGTTGCGTAGGAACCGAAAATGAGATTCGCTGATATCTGGAGCAAATGTCGTGAGTGTTGGTTGGGAGTCCCTGGAGTTTCACGATGAAAGTAGTTCCCATTAAGGAAGCCTTGGGAAAAGAAGGAGCACTGATGACTCCAGGACGCACTCACCATCGGAAGTGGAGGAAATGATGTCAGGATCGTCTGCATGCCCACCAGGTGTGAAGAAGACAAAAAAGGGTAAAAGTTCATTAGGCTCCGAAGGCAACACCGACGTTCTGGAACTAGCACAACAAATTGCATACACCGCCCAAGTGAGAGAAGAATGTTTCAACAAGTAGGAGGAATTAGCAGAGCGTAATTTTCAAACACATGTTAAAAAAATTAAGCTCGACATGCTTCACTCTCTGATGAAAAGGGCAACCCGTCAAAGCGGGATCAAAAGGCGATTGCGAAACTCATGGACTGGGTGGAAGAGAATGGTTTGCTGTAGTTTGTTAGTTTTTATTAGTTCGTATTTCGTTTACTTTATATTACGTGTACTTTGTTGTATTTCGTGTATTTCATACTGCTTCGTATTTACGTCGACTTTGTATTTCGTAACGCAATGTGTTGTTGCTATGTTGTTTTAGTATTAATATATTTTCTAATTTGAGCATTAAATACGGATTTATCTTTTATTTGAGCATGAAATTTAATGTACTATAAGAATTTAAAATATTTTTCAAATTACTAACATCAAAAATTATCACCCCACATTAATAAAAAATACCCAATACATTATCAATTACCTCTAATAACAATTCCTCCACTATAATAAAAAAATTAAAAAATGGACCAATTGCGGGGCAACAAGTGCCCCCGCCCGAATGCCACCCGGGCGTCCCGGGTTGCCGCTCGAGCCGTTAACGGGGGGTCGCCCAGGTGCGCACCCCGTGTTAAGGTTGCCCTTAGTGATTTGATCGCCACTGAGAAATTTACTTTCACATCTGTCCTTGCCCACTTAAGTACCTTATTCTAATTCTTGCACATTTTGTTTTGATTGCATATCAGCCAATTTTGAGCACCAGTTGACGAGTTTATTTTTTGATGAAGTTGGTGCAATTTTTTCAAGATCATCGGCAAACCAACTTAGGAGCCAACCAAATCAATTTGAATAGGGAAGTCTCGTTCTTGCAGTTTTGTTTGGCAATTTTGACTCACTATGTTACATGATGATATCTCACTCATAGAATATACATACTTTTTCTTCTCTCTACTCAGGATTTACTTTGGGCACGAACATTGCCCATCAGTAGATTTGAAGACCCCTTTTTCATCTCAAATGGTTTTGGTGCTGCTAGGCATCTTGTGCTGGATCTGCAACAAGTTTATTGACTGCTGATGCAGGAATTCGTAGCTGGAATACATTGCAGTGTTGAGGGTGCTTATTCTACTTCAATTGTTTTACTAAAATTCTATTCATCGCCAAAAAACAACTTAAATTGCCCCAACCAATTACCGTTTTGCCCTTCTGTCTTTTTTACTTATATAACTCTCTATTTCATTCTCCTAACACCACTCTCTTCATATTACACACATATTCACCCAAAATCATGTCTCGGAGGCCCGGAAAAGAGCTAGCGGACCCCGGGTCTATTCGATTCTTGTAAAATGCATTGTTTAGTTTTTGTATATTTTAAATATAAAAAAATTGGGTCGGGCGTTCAGGGGAGACGCTCGACCCAACGTGTAGGCGAACGCGATAGCCCCCCCAGGGGCGACGCCAACTGGGGCGCCCGCCGGAGCTGCCCCTCCCTCGGGGGAGGCGGCTCCGTCAGACGCCCCCCCCCCCACCCCACATTTTTTTCAGATTTTTTTAAAATTTAAATTGATTATAATTTATGATAAATGCTAAATAAAATGATTAGTAAGTTAATAATTAGTGAAATTAGTTTAGTAATTGGTTAAATTGACTAATTATTATAATTGATTTCATGATCAATTTGTAAATCCATTAACCAAATGTTATTTCTAAAATTGAATTAATAGTCATCGGGTTACCGTGGAGGAAAAGGGAAATAAATTCCCTTATGCATTGTACATAGTTTAGCAGACGAGTCAGGTCCCTGTCATCCACGGAGATGGGATATTTTTGCTTCAGTTGGGAGAGAGTGAGAGATATTTTACGTCGTCGTCAGACACTTGATGATTCTTTCGACGATGAGGATGATTCAGATGAGGTGACGAGTCACGACGAGAGTGACGATGGGGTCAGTGGAACCGCAGAAGAGGCGAGAAAATAGTATGGTCGAGGACGAGGGCGACATTGTAGTCCTTCGGCTGAGTGGGTCATTAGGAAGGGTCGAGGTGGCCAATTTGTGACCGATGATTCGAGTTCGTGCAGTGCAGACGCCCGAGCTCAGAAGAAGAAGAGGGTTGAGGACTATTCTTGGATCATGACGAGTATGATGTTTGGTGGTCCTCTAGATGGCAGCGTCATTCCAAGTTTCGTAGGCCACATCGCAAGACGCATTTGGGAGGGCGAGGATCGAAAGGTTCTGAAGTGTCATAATCGGCACAGAGCCTGTACGACATTGCAGGCTTGGCGTTGAGTGATGATTTGTGATATGACATCGACCATTGTGATAGTGGATTGGGTCACTTGTCGTACAACATGTTCTCCTGCCTTGACATGCCGTTGATTTCCACCTTCATGGAGAGGTGGCAGCCTGACACAAACACTTTCCACATGCCTTTCGGAGAGATGACGATGATGTTGCATGACGTCTTCCAGATTTTGCGCATTCCTGTTGAGGGTCGTATGGTCGGTGCTTTGGCACCGACGTTTGAGCTGAAGATGTATGTATCACAGTTGCTCAGGGTCGGTCTTGATGGTCTTGGGCGGGATAGCTCATTGTGGAGTGGCAGTGGTGTTAGCATGGACGTTGTGGACGACTGTTGCCGACGGGGACGACCACCACAGACTGAGGATACACAAATAACTGCCTACCTCTTCTTACTGCTAGGATGCGTCTTGTTTGTCAACAAGAGCGGCTACAGAGTCAGACCACACGACCTATTGGAGGTGAGGGACCAAGATACCATTGGTTATTACTCATGGGGGTCGGCGACGTTGGCATATCTTTATCGCCAGTTGGGGATAGCGAGCTGTGTTGATTGTTCTGGAATTACGGGTTGTCTTACTTTGTTGTAGGCTTGGATATCGAGAGTGGTAAATCATTGAGGATGATCATCCTCGTTCGCATATGTGAGTTGTTCGGACCGAGGATAAAAGTGAGGGACGACTCCTTTCCATTCGTAGACGGCTAGACCAGATGACTGCATCGCAAGTATAAAATTTATATATCATTCATGTTTATTTAAATTATTATTAATGTATAAACGTTTAGGTGGAGTGGTTGCCGTATGGTCCCCAGCCTGCTGCAGCTGTGCCGAGGACTACATTTATGGACGTTATTCATTATCAGGATATCACAAAGCCTTATTTACCTCATCGCGTCTTGTGTCAGTTAGGATACGTTCAGGTGATTCCGGTTGACATCTTGACCCCAGAGCATGCAGTACAGACTGCGATGACGTACGACGTCAGGCACAACGCTTCGAGTGCGGAATCGATTTGGAGGACATTTCCGAGAGTAGGACGACTTCACCTAGACGATCTGAGGCGTAGTCGTGACCCCTCTACTTGTGATGCAGATTATTTGCAGTGGTTCGGTAGGTGCTCACATCTAGTTATCGTTTGCAGTGGTTGGATAGGACATGTGGCGATGCGGTAAATTTATCTAATTTAATTTTTATTTGTAATTTTTATTTTGTTTTTATTGATAATGTACGCTAATTTTTATGTTACTTACAATGAATGAGTAGGGTGATACGGTATACGCAGTCATTCTTGCAGCACAAGGACCGGATGCCGAACGAGGAGACGAGAGCAGCATGTACAAATTGGGATGACCTCATTGAGGAGTGGAACAGTCAGTTGGGCATCTCAGATCAGGATTCAGATGATGAGTTGTAGTTGGTTGGGCACTTATTTATTTTATTATATGTTGAACTGTTACTACATTTGTTGGTACTTTCTTATATGTTGTACTCTTATTATTTATTTGTGACAAACATATTTTCTCCTTATTTGTTTATCTGTTGTACTTTTATTATTTATTTGTCACGAGCATATAGTAGACCTGTTTGGTATATGTGATGTAATGTAATTTAAAATCTGATAAAAACAACACGATATAAGTACAAATACACGATATATTATATATTACAAATGCATTACAAGTACAAACACACGATATATTATACATTACAATCGGTCAACCGATAGGCAAGTTTCGGTCGACTGGTGAACACGATTTTGCTAGAATTATTAAGAGACTAGTGTTGATCATGGATTTGATTTATTCCAATTGTGGTCAAACGTGGATGTGTGTGATTATGTGTCAATTTGTGATTGGTTTTAGGGAGAAAAATGCATGAGATCATGGGTAAGTGGATTACCCATAATGTAGGGGTTGGGAAGCCTATAAATAAGTCTCATATCCCTCGTATTAATTAAGGCAAAAATTCTCTCTCTCACTAACCTCCCCACTAATCCATCTGAATTTATCCTAATTATTCAATATTTTGGAGATTAAATTCTCAGGGAGCTTTAGAGGGGTTATTAGCTAGATTCTAACCTTGATTTAGAGATTGAATTGGCTAGCTCATTTCTCTCTAATCTTGTTTAGAGTTTGGTGAACAATCGAAGGCAACGCAACTTCAGATCTTCATAAAGGTTTTAGAGAACCTTTGAGTATGATCTCCTTCTATATATTTTAATATATATGTAGATTACATTATATAAGAATAAATACAAAATAATGTACATGAAATCGTTGAAAATATGGAAATCAATCTTGTATGCATATATAAAATTTTCGAATTATATACTTACATAGGGGAAAGAAATCTAATAGTTGTATCAGAATATTTAGTCCATATTTTCAATGATTAGACTATATAATTAAATTTTTCTACCATCTCTAATCGAAACAATTCATATTGATGTCTTTTTCAAGTTTTTTGATAGTTTTGTCGATGTAATTCTAATCGATTATTTTGATAGTGTTAAATGTTTAAAACATGTCATATTAATGTTCAAATCAAGATTTAGACAACCTCTAATTGTGTATAATTCTCGTTTGTATTAAATGATTGTTTTACAAGGAATTGACAAAATTAAAGAGACAAATAAGTTTATTTTTCCTTGAATTTTTTCTTTTAAGAATTTAGATAAACTTCGGTTCAAATGTTTTGTGTTTTGAACTTTGGATGTATAAATTACTTTTAATGGATTTCAAATGATTTAGGAATTGTTCGATTAAGAGATGAAGGATAAACTAAATTGTGTAATATCTAGTATATGTACATGTGTTGCACTAGTTCTTTTTTGCAGGGACAAGTGAGTTTATGTGTTCCAACAAAGCCATGTGTGAATGAATGTTGTGTATGTTATTATTATTCTTCAATAATAGGGGCTTATGTATATGTAAAAGCCAACTACTTATGTATATGCATGCATATGAGAGGATTTTTACATAGAACTTTCACTTGACAATTTTCAAAATTGTGAGATGCATGTTTATATTTTGCAATATTTACATTTATGGTGCAAGAAGAAGTCACGGAGAAGGCGCAAAGGTTAAGAACACAGTGATTGAACGTTTTATAATAACCACAAGTGCACGGCCGTGTTGAAGCAGTGGAAAATACAAGTCGATCCACAGGGAGGTGTGTCGACTTTAGTTTGTTTGAAGGCGAGTGGGAAAGAAAGGAGAGAAAGGAGTTACGATGAAACTATATTAAAATGCAAAAGGAAATTGAAAATTCAGCAATAAAACTAAACCTCATAGGGGGTAGAGAAAGAATGTGAATACAAAGATATGTGTACGTGTGTGTTTTCAAGTATACTCATCACACACATGTAGTGCATAAAAATAATAAAACTAAATCCAACTTTGCCTCCACATGAAATAAGATAACACAATATGATTAAAACATACAAGACAATTAATTGGAATGAAGCTAAATGAACTCATGTATAAAGACAAAACACCACTACGCCTCCACATGAAATAAGATAACACAATATCATTAAAATATGCTAGACATCAACCAAGGTAAGGGCAACAAGAGTTAATATAACTATAAGTCATGTTTCCTTTATTAGTTCAATCCATATCCTCACCTCATCATTCCCCCCATAAAATAGGTCGACTAGTCTAAGCATATGCTAAGCCTCATTCAAGAGCATTAACATATCAAAGACAAGAGTGAAAACTCATTAGATGGTTATGGAAATGATGTAAGGCTCAAAGAATTAAGATAACGCACACTTAATACATCACATAATCATATCACCTATTTCTCCACCCCCCAAATGGGGATGGAACTACTCACTAATCATTACACTAAGTACATTAACAAAATGAAACATTCTACTGAAAGGAAATTAAACTAAGCAAGCAAGAAATATTGAAGAAGAGAAATGAAAGGAGATTAAACTAAAGAAGCATGCAAGCATCAAAATAAACACAATATAAAACTAACAAAACTATGAAGAATTATTTTATTTACATGACTCACATTACAAATGACATTCTTCTCCACCTTGAGTTTTTGCTTCAAGGCTTTTACTCCAAGTAGAGAGAATGCCACCAAGAAATGGGTAGGATACAAAGGAGGAGGAGGAGTTCTATTTATAACCATAGAAAAAGGTAATCTAGGACAATCCCCCGGTATGGGACTAAACTTATACCAAAAATAGGCTAAACAAACCCTAATACATGACCCGACAAAGTTTTATCGGATCCGGACCGAAACAGACCGCCAATCAGCGGTCTTGGACCGCCAATTGGCACTCTATATTGTTTGGATCTGGCATGGTTTTGGAGTGTGGTTGTCTGGCTTGTTTTCTTCATGTTTGATGCACCCAAGTCGGTTGTTGGAGCTCAAGCCCGAATCGAATTGTCAAAATACTAATCATGATGGTGTGGAGTTTCTTGATTTGATCATTGGTCCTTTGGGCTTACATCCGGGTCATTCCCTCTTGCATCTCAGTCCCCAAGTCTTGAAACTCAGTTTTTTTTGTAACTTTTAGGTCCTTTTATGTCACTTCTCTTCAAACTTGTTTATTCCTGAAACTCAAACATAAAACTCGTTACGTAGCATTATTTAGGTTCAAGATAATGGATATAAGATACAAATGAATGCATGAAATGATGTTAATCACACGACAACATATTAAATCACACCAATATGTGTGTGAATGGATTTAATTTATGTTTGTGTACTTGACATGTATGTGATTGTGTGAATGAATGTTAGGATGTGTATAGATATAAATATGCATGATTAACTAAATTCTAAAATCATATAAATGTTTAATTGTCCAACCCAAAACTACGAAGGTTTTCTTTCTTATTTTATCCACTAGAAGTCATTGACCGAGGGACATTCTGCTCGCCCTTAGCGGGAGATAATTTCCTCCATCTTTGGAAATAGTGGGAGATATAAGGATATCTATTGTTGTGCCATGAATAGATGCATAAGGTGAGATTCACCCTCAGTGGACACCGAGTGTATTTGTTTGTGAATAAAATGGACAAATGTACATTGTATCAAATAAAATATTTTTTCTTAACAAGACTGGAGTCCTCTCTTGATTTTGAGAAAAAGAGTTTTGAGAAAAATGTGTCTCAAGACAGGTCATATTTGGAAACTGGAAAATCGACAGATCATCAATAATTTCTGCATAACGTTCCCCTCCGATACCGAAATAAGGCAATTCAAGATGTTTTATAGAGATAATTTTGAGATGCAAAACATTCCTATTTAAGATATTTCCGAATTCGGAACCTCATGGGTTTATAAATGGCGTGGAAGATGCACTAGTCCTGCTTGGGACCCACTTGTCCTGTGCATGACAGATCACTTGTTTTACTCATAACATCCACATCCTAATATAGAATTTGATGATTCTAGATCCGCTGGAAAGATAATTGAAAGGAGAACATATTACTTTGGAACCGTACATGAGATTTTCAACTCATAGGGCTCTCTCCACCTGCCATTCTGGTTTGCTGCTTTCTCAATTTTTTAGGGCAAGGAAGCTGCGACTAATTTTCATTGTTGCCGATCTCAACAAGGGAAAAAGAAACTTATGACTTGCCCAATTCCAATGATAGGAAGGTGAAAAATGTGTGTGAAGACGGACCCATATTGGGAAATTCGACAATCAACAAATCATCATTGATTCGTGCATAATGCTCTCCTTCGATATCCAAATAAGACGATTCAAGATGTGTTACAAAAACAATTGTGAGACGCAAAAGTCTGATATTTAACATAATTACAAATTCAGAACCTAATGGGCTCATAAATGACGTTGAAGACACACCAGCCCAACTTGGGACGCACTCGTCCCGCGAGAGACGCACCAGTCATGCTCAGGACGCACTCATCTCGTGCATGACACATCACTTGTTTTACTCATAACATCCACATACAAATATAAAATTTTATGATTCTAGATCTGTTGCAAAGATAATTAAAAGTAGAACATATTAGTATGTTACGACTTGCCAAATTTTGATGATACAATGGTGAATAATGTGTCTCAAGATAGGTCGTAGTTGGAAACTGGAAAATCGACAGATCATCAATAATTCGGGCACAACGTTCTCCTCCCACATCTAAAAAAGGAGATTCAAGATGTTTTACAAAGAACATTTTGTGACGCAAAACTTTTCTATTTAAGATATTTCAAAATTTGGAACCTCATGGGTTCAACAATGGCGTGGAAGATGCACTAGTCCTGCTCGGGACGCACTCGTCCTGCGCATGACAAATCACTTGTTTTACTCATAACATCTATATCCCAATATAGAATTTGATGATTCCAGATTCGCTGAAAAGATAATTGAAAGGAGAACATATTAGTTTGTCTTATGACAGTGATTGACATCATATCATGTATATATTTGTGTCTTATATCCTTTATTTTTATTCTAAGCAATGTCATGTAACGAGTTTTATGTTTATGTTTCAGGAATAAACAAGTTTGAGAAGAAGAGATTCAAAAAGGACTTAAAAGCAAGGAAAATGACTAAGCTACAAGACTTATGGATGAGATGCAAAAGAAAAGGACTCGGATGTAAAACCAAAAGAACCACTGAGGTAATAAAGAAGCTCCACACCATCATGAGGAGTATTTTTGTAATTAGTTTCTGGCCTAATCATCACCAACCAAATTGGGTTTATCAAACATCAAGAAATCAAGGCTTAACCGAGTCGCCGAAATCCAGACTTGATACAACCAATCCAGTCTGTCAATTAGCTGTCCCAGACCACCAATTGGCGGTCAAAATGAGTCCAAATAGTTTATGGTTTAGTCGGGTGTTCGATTATGTTGTTTTATGTCTATTTATAGAATGCATTTTGTCCCACATCGAGGATTGTCCTCGATTATATTTTTTATGACTATAAATAGAATTCTTCCTCCATTGTAAACATCTCCTCTCTTGGTGGTCATTCTCTCTACTAGGAGTAAAAGGTCCTGGAGCAAAACTCTGGTGGAGAGAGGCTACTTGTAATGTGAGTGAGCAATAAAAAATATTTTGTTAGTTTCTTTGTGTTTCTTTTAAGTCTTGCATGTTTAGTTAATTTTGTTTGTTTTAATCTTCGTAGAAATAATTAGCATGTTTTATTTCCTTAATGTGAATGTTAGTTTAATAATGTATGAGTAGTTCCATCCCCCTTTGGGGGGTGGAGATGATGTACATATATGATGTGAAGTTTGGATGTTTGGTGAATTTTTGATTGTGCAGTGTGCATGTTTATATGTTAATCGGGGGTGTTTTAATCATCTACATGTTGGGGGATTTTGATGGGGTTTTCCATAAGATTTAGACATTTCCCATGCTTAGTTTCCTCATGTTTATTTACTGAAATTTCCTGTTGAATATGTTACATGTTAGTTATGTTTTTGTATTTGTGTTTGCTTGCTGGATCGATTGAAGAAACTTTGTTTTGATGGATTTTTCCATAACATTTATGCACTCCCCATGGTTAGCTTTGTTCTTCACATGAGTTCTTGGATTTTGATGAGTCTTGGCATAACATTTAGACACCTCTCATGCTGAGCCTAGTCTTATGTTAATCAAGTAGTAATTTAGGATACATTGTATGACTGGATTGATAGGTTTTGCCACATCTTTAGACACTTGCTATGCATGAAGACACACAGATGACACGCACACATACATGCTTACATACGTCATTCATCACTTATTTCACTTCATATGTGTACACCCACCACCCCTTAGGGGTTTTCATTCCTGAACTCTAGTTTGTTGACTTAGTTTAGTTTCATTGTTGTGTGCTTTCATTTCCTTGTTTATGCTTACTAGTTTAGTTTAGCGTAATCAACTTATTACCCCTATTTTCCCCACTTTCCATCGAACAAACCAGAGTCAACACGCCTCCTCGTGAACACGACCCGTATTTGTCACGTCTTCACCGACACCGGGCCCTTGCGGTAATATAAATGATCAAACAAGTTTTTGGCACCGTTGTCGGGGAGGTGCTTAGTCCAGATTTTGGTTTGGACGATTTGAGTGGTTTTAATTTTTTGTTTAAACTTTTCCTTTGTTTCAAGAGGCTCTAAATATCGAGAGACATCACAAGGAGAAGTTTGGAGGGGAACAAAGGTGAACAGACCGCCAATCAGCGGTGGTGGATCGCCAATTGGTGGCCTGGTGAGTTCAGTTTTTCCTCTACTTTTTTTAGTTATTTCTACATTCACTAGCGTGTTCTGGGGCTCAACTTGGCATGTTTTGACTTGTAGGTTGCCCCTAGATTAACAATCAATCCTCTTTAATCAACTTGGCCACTAAAATCCAATGCAAAATATTAGGCATTCTTGCTTGTTTAGGTCATGCATCATATACTTGACTTAGGTACGTAGTTTGCCTTTTATTTATCTTTACTTTCAGTTGTTGAGTGTTGGCATGAGGTATGTGTTTCCTACTCTCATTCATGCATTTTGTATGACCATGCATTAGTTAGTAGGAATTGCATTGCAACAAGTGTGAGTGGCGCATTTGTTTGGAGAGTTGATTTCTAGATTAAGACTCCAAAATGCTACTAAGGAGGGATTGTACCATACAAGATAAGATGGGGGATTTCATCACCATTTCCTTAGCCCAAAAAATCACACTAATCAAAGCCTAATTTCTAAATGTATGTAGACATTGACCCTAAGGATTTTAGACGTACTAGGAGTGATCGAGTTGAGACCATCACGACCTGATCAGTGTTACCTACCTTTTTGACAGTAGGAGGTACTAGATCTCCGTATATGGTAGCACTTGCTATGCATTGTGGTATTCGTTGTTGGGAGGTGACGGCGTGTCAAGACTAGTGATCTCGAAGTTAGGCATCGTCTAGCCTAAGGACCAAAATAGCCAAAAGTTGTTTGATCCTTGTTTGATTCTACCTTCTCCTATTACCCACGCTAGCTCTAGGGATTCTTCCTTTCTCATCTGAGTCTTCTCCTCCTCTATATTCTTCGTTATAGTCTCCTCCTCTGAGTACACCTTCTGTTGTGTGTTGTTGTAGAGTCGAGTTGAGCATTTTATGCGAGGTTGGGTTCGTTCTGGTGAGAGTGCTCGACTTGAGAGTGTGCATTTGTCTGACATGGACGGGCTAGGTGTTCTCCCATAGGGGAGACCGGGTTCCATATTGGATTACCTCGGTCTGCTCCAACCACCATGTAGACCTCCTTCTCATTCTCCTTCTCCGACTCTAGAGAAAGAGGATCGAGCTCTGGGTGCATCACCACATTTAGCTCGACTGGATAGACCGATGCCTTTTTGGGAGTGGACCCATCCTATTCGGACTGCGCAACCATCTTGCGTAGTTCTCCTACCTGCTCGTGGGAACAACTATGAATTCAAACCTCAATATGTAAGCATGCTTTCTACCTTCACTGCCAATAAGGAGAATCTGTATATCTTTATACGTGAATTCTAGGAGGTATGCTCCATGTTCAAGCTTCAATAACTTGACGAGGATTTAGTCCGATTGAGGATGATTTCATTCGTGTTGCAGGATAACACGAAGAAATTGATGTACAACCTCCCAGCAAGCTCTATTTGGTCTTGGGATGAATTTGTGACCGTCTTTCTGAAGAGATTCTTCCCCTAAAGGAAAACTCAACAGATAGGCACCAAAAACATCAAATGTATCAGACTGAGAGCGAATCATTTCATACTTTCTTCGAGAGTTTCAAAGACCATTTCCAGTAGTGCCCTCATCATGGACTTGAGCTATGGCAGCTGTGCCAGATTGTTTATGAGGGCCTCAACTACAACACTCGTACATTGTTGGAGTTGATGTGTCAGGGTAATTTTCAAATGAAACTCATCGATGAGGCGTGTGACACTTTTGAATTAAGGGATGAACGTACAATTGAGTGGGACACCATGAGAGAGCCATCAATCGCCAAGTCTTCTAGTCATGCTTGATCATATCAAGTTGAGTCAACTATCGCATTTGAGGCGAAATCGGTTGTTCTCATGCGTAGGATTGAGAGTTTAGAGTTGGACTGAGCTCCTGTAGCTCAAGTTGCTACTCCCACGTGTAGTAGGTGTGGACTTATGAGACACAGTGACTTGGAGTGTGCCTAGGCTCCAAGCGATACTGAGCATGCAAAGGCAATGTATCAACAGAGGGCCCGTAATGACCCGTACAGTCACTAATACAACCCAGGATGGCGAAACCACCCTAACTTCTCTTGGGGGCCTAGTGGGGTGATTGACACCATTTCATGCTTATATTTGTATCTTATATCCATTATCTTACAGCTAAGCAATGCTACGTGGCGAGTTTTATGTTTAGTTTTCAGAAATAAACTGTTTTGAAGAGAAGAGTCATTAAAGGACCCAAAAGCAGGAAAAAGGACTTAATTGTGAGACCTGGGGACTAAGATGCAAGGGAGAAAGACCTGATCGTAAGACCGAAGGACCTAAGAGCAAACCAGGAAACTCCACACCATCATGGGGAGTATTTTGGCAATTCGATTCGGGTCGGAGCTCCAACAAACCAAGTAGATGCATCAAAGACCAAGAAATTCTTCCAGAGAAGCCCAACACAAAACCCAGACGGATCTGGGCCTTATAGGCCGCCAATTGGCGGTCTGGATCACCCAAGATCCGCTAAGTTTTCTCCTGGACTTGTACTATTGTGTGATTAGGCTATTTTTGGTATTGGTTTAGTCCCACATCGGGGGATTATCCCGGATTAGCTTTTTCCATGCTTATAAATAGAACTCTTCACCTCCCATTGTAACAATCTCCCTCTTTGGTGGCATCTTCCCTACTAAGAGTGAAGCCTTGAAGAAAAACACTTGTGGAGGAAGGGCTACTTGTAATTGAGTGAGTTAATAATAGATGTTTTACTTTAATTGTGTTGTTTCTCTTAGTTTAATTTCCTTTCATATGCATGCTTGCTTGTTTGTTTTGTTTTATGCTTCTTTAATATTTCTTGCTTGATTAGTATAGTTTCATTTCAGTATAATGCTTTCCATTGTTAGAGTAGTTAGTTTAAATATGTGTGAGTAGTTCCATCCCCATTTGGAGGTGGAGAAATATGTGATATAATCATGTAGTGTATTAAGTGTGTGTTATCTTTATCCCTTGAGCTTTATATGATTTCCATAACCATCTAATGGGTTTTCACTCTTATCTTTGATATGCTAATGCTCTTGAATGAAGCTTAGCTTATGCTTTGATTAGTGGACCTATTTTATGGGGAATGATAAGGTTAGGATATGGATGAAGTTAATATTGGAAACACAATTTGTAGTATATGTGCTCTTGTTGCCTTTACCTTAGCTAATGTCTTGTATGTTTTAATGATGTAGTCTTATCTTAATTCATGTGGAGGCATAGTATGGTCTAGTCTTTATACTTGAGTTCATGTAGCTTTATTCCAATTATTGTCTTGTATGTTTTAATGATGTAGTCTTATCTTAATTCATGTGGAGGCAAAGTTGGATGTAGTTTTATGATTTCATGCACTACAAGTTGTGAGGAGCTTAATGAACACACACACACACTTCTTTATGTTCACATTATTTCTCTACCCCCTTTGGGGTTTAGTTTTTATTGCTTATCTTCATTTACTTTTTGCATCTTAGTGTAGTTTAGTGTAATCAATCTTTCTCTCCTTTCTTTACCACTCGCCTTCGCACAAACCAAACGTCGACACACCTCCCAGTGGACGACCCATATTTGCCACCGCTTCAACGCGGTCGTGCACTTGCGGTTTAAATAAAACGATCAATCAAGTTTTTGGCGCCGTTGCCGGGGAGGTGCTTGTCCAGACGTTGGTTTGGACGATTCGAGGGGTTTTTAATTTTTTGTTTCCAGTTTTTCTTAGTTTCAGGGAACCATCAGATCCAAGGGAGGCTACTGGACAAGTTTGAGGAGCAAAAGCTCCAAAAGGACCACCAATCAGCGGTTGGAGACCGCCAATTGGCGGCCTGGTGAGGGACTCGTGCTCTCAAAATTTTGCTGGTAGTTAGTTCTGTAATTTGTGTTATCTGGGAGCCCTATTTTGCATGCTTTGACTTCTTGTTTGCTCCCAGATCATTAATCACTCCCCCATTAATCAACTTGGCCATAAAATCCAAAGCAAAAGACTAGACGTTCTTATTTGTTTAGGTCACGCATCATGTATTGACTTAGGCATATAGTTGTCTTTTCTTTTAGCTTTATTTTCAGTTGTTGACTGCTGGCGTGAGGTACGCATTTCCTACACTCATTCATGCATCTCGTATGCCCATCCATTAGTTAGTAGGAATTGCATCAGGACAAGAGTGAGTTGAGCGTTTGATTGGAGCGATTGATTGCTAGATCTAGGATCAAAACGCTACTAAGGGGGGTTGTCACATAAAAGATAAGGTGGGGGATTTCATCACCCTTTCCTTGGCCCCAAAAATCACTCTTAATAAGCCTTAACTAAAAGCAAGTAGACATTGGCCCTAAGGATTGCGGGCGCACTAGGAGAGTAATCTAGTTGAGACCGTCATGACCTGATCGGCGTTGCCTACCTTGTCGATAGTAGGAGGTACTGGATTTCCGGATCTGATATCACTTGCTGGGCATTGTGGTCCTCGTTGTAGGGAGGTGAGGCGTGTCGAGGCTAGTGACCTCGAAGTTAGGCGTCGTATAGCCTAAGGACCCATTACCTTACATTGTTTGAGCCTTGCTTGCTAGTTAGGTGATTGTCATCATTTCATGCTCATATTTGTATCTTATATCCATTATCTTTCACCTAAACAATGCTATGTCACAAGTTTTATGTTTAGTTTTCAGGAATAAATAGGTTTGAAGAGATGAAACATAAAAGGACCCAAAAGCTGGGAAAAAGGACTGGATTGTGAGATCTGGGGACCAAGATGCAAGGGAGAAGGACCTGAACGCAAGACAGAGGGACCTAAGAGCAAAACAGAATACTTCACACCATCATGTGGAGTATTTTAGCAATTGGATTCGGGTCGGAGCTCCAACAAACGAAGTAGATGCATCAAAGACCACCAAAAGCACAAAGAAAAGCCCATAATAAAACTCAACTGGATCCAGACATTTTGAACCACCAATTGGCGGTCTGGATTAGTCCAGATCCGCCAAGATTTGTCCTGGACTTGTATTAATGTTCGTTGAGGCTATTTTTGGTGTTGGTTTAGTCCCACATCGGGGTATTGTCCCGGATTAGCTTTTTCCATGCCTATAAATAGAACTCTTCACCTCCTATTGTAATGACTCCATATTTTAAGTGGCTATTCTTCCTACTAGAAGTGAGGCCTTGAAGCACACACTAAAGTAGGAGGATGCTACTTGAAATGTGAGTCATTTTATCAATAAAGTTTTGTGTTTCTTTCATTGTTTGTTTATGCTTCTTTTATTGTTTGTGCATGTTTTAGTTTAATCGTCTTTTATTTCTAGCTTAGTTTTAATATGCTTTCTTTGCTTAGTTTAATAATTAGTGTAATGTTTAGTGAGTAGTTCCATCCCCTTTGGGGGGTGAAGTAGATGTACATACATGCATTAGAGAATGAGATGAATGCTTTATTTTTGATGTGTTGATAAAACATGAATGTATGCTTGCTTGTTTATGATAGAATTTATAACTTGATGAGTTTTGCCAAAATGATTAGACACCTCTCATGCTTGTTTAGGTTCTGAAATAAACATCTTGCATATGTAAATGTTAATCAACTAAGTTGGTGAATAGATTGATAGGTTTTGCCATAACATTTAGACACTTCCTATGTTTGATAAACACCACCTTAATTTGTGCTTAAAGAATGTATTCTACACCCACCTCTTTGCATGTGTGCACTCACTCCACCCCTTAGGGGTTTTCCCATTCCTGAATTCCAGCATTCTTCTTTTGTTCTTAGCTTATTTGTCATTTCATTGTTTGTTTCTTTCGTTCGCATTTCATACTTCTTAGCGTAGTTTAGTGTAGAGTAGCATAATCAATCTTTCTCCCCCAATTTTTGCCACATGATTTCTGATAAACAAGAGGTTGCTCACCTCCCTGAGGACGACCCGTACTTGCCCCCGCTTCATCGCGGCCATGCACTTGCGGTTTAATTAAAACGTTCAACAAGTTTTTGGCGCCGTTGCCGGGGAGGTGCCAGTCCAGACTCTTGTTTGGACGATTCGAGTGGATTTAATTTTTGTTTTGTAGTTTTTCTTTGTTTCAGGAGACTTGGAGTCGGCAGTAGGAACATCTGGAGAAGTTTTGAAGGAAGTTGGGCACTGTAGACCGCCAATCAGCGGCCTGAGACCGCCAATTGGCGGTCTGGTAAGCTCAGCTCGCTCTCTTATTCTTTAGTCTATTTACTTTATCTGATATAGTGGTCTGGGACTTAATTTGGCATGTTTTGACTTATAGTTTGTTCCCAGATCAATAATCAAACCTCCTTTAAGCAACTTGGACCCTAAAACTCAAAGCAAAAGATTAGGCATTGTTTTTGTTTAAGCCATGCATCATGTATGTGACTTAGGCATTTAGATTGTCTTTTATCTTAGCTTTATTTTCTGTTGTTGAGAGCTGGCGTGAGGTACGCACCTTCTACTCTCATTCATGCATTTCGTATGAACATGCATTAGTTAGTAGGAAGTGCATTGCAACAAGTGTGAGTTGAGCGTTGTTTGGAGAGTTGATTGCTAGATTTAGGACTCCAAAACGCTACTAAGGAGGGGCTGTCCCGTAAAAGATAAGGTGGGGGATTTCATCACCCTTTCCTTCGCCCCAAAAGCCACACTAATCAAGAGCCTAATTTTAAAATCAAGTAGACATTGGCCCTAAGGATCTTGGACGCATTAGGAGAGTGATCCGGTCTCGACAGTCATGACCTGATCGGCGTTGCCCACTTTGTCGATAGTAGGAGAGATGAGATCTCCGGATCTTGACTCACTTGCTGGGCTTTGTGGTCCTCGTCGTAGGGAGGTGAGGCGTGTTGAGGCCGTGTGACCTCGCAGTTAGGCGTCGTCTAGCTGTAAGGACCTATAGCGACCTTAGGATTGTTTGAGTCTTGTTCGCTTGTGTGCTTCTACCTGTACCCATCCGCCGTAGCTTAAGGACTTCTTCCCTTCTCTCCTGAGTCATTCTTTCTCTCCTGTGTTCCCCCGTCTTCTCCCCTACATACATTCTTTGAAAAAAAAAAGAGTTGTGGTTTGTGTGTGCACCTTTGTGCATGCTTTCGTGGACACGAGACGAGAGTGGTCGTTTGACGAGGAGCATTGTCAATCCGGCTTCGGTCATCGATTTCTCGACACCTCCCTCCTCTCGTGTCGCACGTAGTTCGGGTCCAATGGCTGCTAATTTCCTTGAGGAGGAGCAATTGCTGGACCCACCTGCTCCACCAGTGCTTCTAGTTGTCGTTCCCATACCTCTTCGTGATCGATGCTACCCGAGCCGTACAGCTCTACCCTCATGCATCGTATTACCAGAGGCTAATGGGAACCATTTTGAGGTTAAGCCTCAATTCATTTCCATGCTCCCTCATTTCACTGGGAAAGGTGACCCCTATATCTTTCTCAGGGAATTTGAGGAGGTCTGTGCTATGTTCAAGCTGCAACAACTTAGCACAGACTCCATCCATCTTAGGCTCGTTCCTTTTGCACTAAAGGATGACGCCAAGAAGTGGTTGTACAGCAACCAGGCGAATTCCTTTAGGACTTGGGATGAGTTTCAATCTGCGTTCCTCAAGAAGTACTTTCCTAATTATCAGACTCAAAAATTGAGAAACGAAATCAATTCGTTCTATCAACATGAGACCGAACCATTTCATGCATATCTTGATAGGTTCAAAGATCTACTATCCTCGTGCCCTCACCATGGCATTGAGTTGTGGCATCTTTGTCAGATTGTGTATGAGGGTCTTCACATCCCGTCCAGAACGCTCCTTGAGTCCATGTGTCAAGGAGAGTTCTTGGGAAAGGATGAAAGGGAGGCATGAGCCTTCCTAGAAGACCTCGCTGAGAAAACCATGCAATGGGAGAGTGTGAGGGAACCACCTGCATCATCTAGTATAAGAGCGAGGATCGCGAATGCAAACTCAATTAGATCGGGTTCCGCATTTGCTATCGATACCACTACGGCCACCGAGGCACGCATGGCGGCCTTAATGCGCCGTATGGATTCGATTGAGCTCCAAAACCAACAAAGTGCACCTCACATGTCCACATCTGGTCCCGTTCCCTGTCATTCATGTGGTAGGATAGGTCATGTAGAAAGCGAGTGTGAGTCCATTCCTCCTGAGATGGAGCGTGTCAACGCCGTCTATGATAGAGCCAGGAATGACTCATACTCATCATCTTATAATCCTGGATGGAGGAACCACCCCAATTTTTCATGGAACCAAACTAATGCCCCGGGTGGTCCTTCCAACTCCTCTAGACCACATTACCAATCACACCAACCTCCCATGCATGCACATTCCAATCAGACACCCCAAGCGCAAACCACCAATCCATCGGGTTTCCCAAATTCCAATAATATGGAAACCCGATTCAATTCGCTTGAGACCTTGACTCGTGGACTTGAAAACTCAATGAAAAATTTTATGTCTACCACAAGTCAAGTTCTCACTTCAAATCAGTAGACCATGAAATCTCTAGAGCTTCAGATGGGCCAATTGGCTCAGTCTGTACATGAAAGAGAGAGAGGGTTTTTTCCTAGCCAGCCAGAGGCTAACCCCCGCATGTACCAACAACAACAAATGCAAAATGAGAATGTGGTACCTCGGGGGAGGCAAGTGAACCATGTGGAGGAACCTGTTCACCATGTCAATTCCATTGTGACCTTAAGGAATGGAAAACAGGTTGACAATCACATTTCCTTGCCACACCCACCACCATCTATGAAGCCCCTCAGTGGGAATGGTGGTGAAGAAGAAGCTGAGGGTGAGGGTAATACACCAAAGCTTTCTTCTCAGGCACAGCAGAAAACCTACTTGCCAAAACCTCCCTATCCAAGTAGGTTAAACAAAAAGCAGAGTGACAACATGGACAAGATATTAGAGGTGTTTAAGCAAGTGAAGGTTAACATCCCAACAAATACCTCAATATGCCAAAGTGTTGAAGGATCTCTGCACAACCAAGAGGAAGACCAATGTTCCTAAGAAAGCATTCTTGGCTGCAAATATCAGCTCACTTTTGTCCAATCCCACCTACACAAAATACAAGGACCCGGGGTGTCTTACTATTCAGTGTACGATAGGGGACACTAGAATGAGCAATGTTTTGCTTGATTTAGGATCAGCGGTCAACCTCCTCCCATTCTCTGTTTATCAACAGTTGAACTTGGGAGAATTGAAACCAACTAAGATCACCCTCCAATTAGCGGATAGATCCATTCGTATTCCCATGGGGATTATCGAGGACGTGCTCATCAAAGTTGGAGATTTTATATTTCCAGTCGATTTCGTTGTCCTCGATACCAATCCTGTTGCGAACACCCACTCTCAAATACCTTTGATTTTGGGTAGACCATTTCTGGCAACCTCCAATGCCTTGATTAATTGTAGAAATGGTCTCATGAAGCTCTCATTCGGTAACATGAGTGCCGAGTTTCATGTGTTCAACTCTGGTAAGCAACAGGAACCCATGGATGAACCTTTAAATCTAAATCTCATCCGCCAGTTGGAGAAAGCACCACAAAATCAACGAACACTCCTAACCCCAATGCAACCCGTTGAGAATGTTCGTGGGCCCAGTGAAAACTCATTGCCTGTCTTCGCAATGCAACAGAGTGAGCTGGCCTCGAACATGAATGTCCAAAGGGAGTGTTCGTTGCATGATTCAGTTGAGAGTACTAGTGAGAGTGAGACACCTCATCATATGCCTATACCAGAAGGTGTCTCTACCTCATGTCCCATGGCCATTGAGCTATTTGAGCTTCATATTGACTCCAACAAGGACCCACCTATGACCGAGCTTATGCTTGATGATCTAAATGATGGTGGGAGGTTCTTGTTGGATGACTTGGGGAGAAGCCCCATTCTTAGTGATGCAAGTCTGCTGCATCCATCGAATGAGCATGAGGAACTCATTCCGATGCACCCGCCTATTGGCTGGAGGGTTTTGTTCGATGAGCAATTAAACCCTAGTGAGGCAACACAACTTCATTCTTTGTTGCCCACACCCAACCAATATCATGAGGGGTTCGAGCCTTTCAGCTTTGACCTTTCACCCCTCATGACACCTCAGAGTACCAGTGGAGTTTGCCCATCTCGGCAAATCTCTGGTCCTCATGACTTGATGTTCTCATTTGATGTTCCTTGACCAAATGATTATGAGAATATCTTGGTTATGTATATATCTTGTAAAAAAAACAAAAAAAAAGAAACAAAAAAGAAACAAAAAAGTGTAATAAAAGACTCCTTCAGTGAGCATCGATTGTTGTGGGCCCCAACCCTTGTGTACTTGGGCCCCAATTTCTTCACGTATTTATCTCCCTTCTTCAGCTTCTCACAGGTTTTGAGGGAATTTGGGTTTGTGTCCATCAACATGACCCTGAATGTCCCTTTGTACTTCAAGTTGGTGAGATCTTTCCTTTTTCATGCATATCTACATGTAGTATCTTGTTCACATTCATTGAGGACAATGCATGAAGTAGGTGTGGGGCGGGGGGTGTTTTACGTGTGTACATAGTCGAGTCTTTTTCTTTTGATTTTGTTTTCTTTTTGTGTGTATTGTTAGGGCCATGTTAGTGTGCCGCATTTAATATCGATATATCTGCTTGCCATGATCCTTGGGTGACTTGTCTTCTTTTGCTTGCCTAGTGCTTTAAAATTTTCACATTTCTTTCAAAATCTTCATGTGTTTGCGAAAGAAAATGTTTTTGTGGGTTTTGCGTGTGTTTAGCATGTGCAAAACCGTTGAGAGGCAAAGTAAAAAGAAAGCTCCCAAAATTGTCTTGAACTTGATGCATTAGGATTTTTGGTTTACTGGCTTTAGGTCTTATCGAGTCGTTAGGATGCACCCCGGTTTTCCCTCGGGGGGCGTGTGATCATAGGGTTTTAGTACTCAAACATTTAAAGAAGTCCACCCTGAACCTAGTGAGTTGATGCATTGCATACATTGCATCATATGTCTTTCATTTAGATTACTTTTACATCAATAAATGCTACTAAGGTATGTGTTTAGTCTTATTTACAGATTACAGGGACCTGAATGCAATTTACCCACATCCCGAGCATAAACACGTGCAAAAGATTCATTTCTATCATAAAGACCAAGTTCAAGATTATCGGGTTACGAATGAAAATGTATCCAAGCATAAAAGCATTCAAGTCCTAATTGCAAAAAGAACAAGGACTTAAGCACAAAAGTAACCGGGGACTTAACTGCAAAAAGTCAAGGACCTAATTGCAAATCACGAGTAGCTTTTATTCTCTTGGAGAAAATATATAGAAAAATCAATGTATATCTCCAAATATGTGAAGGAATTAATCCGGAGTTCAAAAGAATGGAAAGAATCAATCGAGACGCGCAAAGAAGGATCAAATCATACCATAAACATTCAACCAAAATCCGGACAAAATCAGGCCAGATTGTGCGGCGTTTCCGCCGCACCACACACACAATGTGCGGCGTTTCTGCCGCCCAAGCATCGATCCGTGTGCTCCAATTTCGTCCAATCGTGTCTGGACACGTGTACTTTCCAATATTAAACTATAAATAGACCCGAGAACGATGTTAGAAGGGTCCTTAGTCTTTGGTGTTAGTTTTTATTTTTAATCTTAGTTTTGTATTCTTCCTTTTCATTAATAAAATTCTGTCTTTTATTTCTTACTTTTAGTGTTCTTTTGTAATGTCTCAAGGACCCCTTCTTCCTCCCTCTATGAGTTTCTAACTCCTTCCAAAGGGTGGAGGTGACGGATTAGGGTGAAGAGAAGATGAATGAATGTTATTATTTTAATTTCGTGTTAGTCTATTTTGATTACTTGAGTTTATGTTAAATCATTTATCATGTAATGCTTCATAACTAATATGATTTATTATAAGTTTCTAAATTCTCTAATCTAAACCTTAAATCTAAACCTCCACCGGACGGAATTCACATCTTTGTTCTTGTTTTAGTTTTAATTGTTCTTGTTTCTTGCCTTAGATAATTAAAATCCAAAAATTTCAAAACCCAATTATTTCTTCTCTCCTTCTTTCCCCCAATCGAAAATCACGAAAATAACAAATCTCTCCCTCCTTGTGTTCGACCCGTATTTGCCACGTCTTCATTGACGTCGTGCACTTGCGGTATAAATTTAATTCTCATCAAGTTTTTGGCGCCGTTGCCGGGGAGGCGATGCAGTTTTTTTTTTTTTTTGATTTCGATTTTATTTTGTTTATCTTGTGCGCGATCTAACTATTTGGATTTGTGTTTGAGGAGACAACAGAGTGCACGGCGAAATCCGAGCACCATCTAAGCTAAACGAGCGGCGAAATCGCCGCACATCAAGAGTAACTTGCGGCGAATCCGCCGCACACCTGAAGCTTCTGGGCTTCAAACTTTTCTGGGACGCGACTCATCTCTGGGTGGACGCGTGAAGCTACTGAAATTTCGAGAGCGGGCGGTGAACCCGACTGAGCATTGCATAGGTAACCTTTGTTGCCTCTTTTTCTCGTAATTTCTATTTTCAGAAAATTTCCTTTTATTAGAATTGCACGTGTTAGGGCAAAAATTCCATAATTGGCAATAATTCAACTCTAACCTAAAAATTGGCAAAACTAGAAGAACTTAGTGCATGCATCATATAATGTTTTGTTTGCATTATTCTTGCTAAATTCTTGCAAATTATTTTTATTGTTGAAGAGTGCTGGAATCAAGGTACGTATCGTGGTTTTTATCGATTGCATTTAGGCATATAATTTAGTTTGCATACAACCTTGCAATTGCCCCCCTCTAAAGACCATTGTTTGACTATCTTTGCTAGATCTAAGTTAAACTATCTTAAGGGCAACTCCGTAGGCAAAGATACGGTGGGGATTTCATCACCCTTCCGTGGCCCACAAATCACAATCCTAAAGTGTCACCCAAGCCTTAAATTAAAATCAATTAGACATTGACCCCTAAGGACTCGGACTCATTTAAGGAGAAGAATTGGTTTGACTTGCTATGACCTGAAGCTGATTGAATTTAATTTGGTGTCTAGAAAGTGTTTTTGTGTTGACGTAAGTCTTCCAAGCGAAGTGGTTGTCTAATTGGCACCGACTCTGTCGGAAGCGCCCCCACTAGCTATACACGGCATGGCCAAGTTGGTTTGATTAGTGAGGGAGGTGAATCAAGCAAATCAATTCGACTCAACCAGTTAGGAGTCGTCTAGATCTAAGCGACACTAGGTCTAGGATTGTTTGAACCGTGCTTTCTTAGGAATTTTCTAACCAACCCCCTTTCTATCTTTAGAGTTAGGTTTCCCTTCTCATCTGAGTCTTCTTTCTCTTCTCACCTAAATTCTCTAGATTAGGATTCCTTTCTCATCTTTCCCCATTCTATTGTTTGTTTCCCTTTTGAAAAAGAAAAAAAAACATAAAAAAAACGAAAATTAAAATATAAAAAAAAATATAATTAATTCTTGAAATTAAATTTGGAATTTAAATTTCGAATTTGAATTCAAAAATTGATTCAACCCGGTGCACTCAGATTTGGATTCGGGACTTGAGTAATCGACTCTCACGAGTTCATCTAGATTCCAGTCTGGAACTTAACCCCAATCCACCTGTTGCACCACCTCACCCAGATCCAATGGGTGAGAACGTAGTGGACCCGCCTGTTGCACAACCTATAACTCTGAGGGATCGATGCTATCCAGCGATGGCTGCTCAGCCATCGTGCATCGTTATGCCCACCATCCCGGGTCGCGACTTCGAACTTAAGGCACAATACATGAGTATGTTGCCCAAGTTCACCTCTAGGGAAGACCCATATCTCTTCCTTAGAGAATTTGAGGAAATCTGCTCTCTTATGCAATACCAGCATATCCCTGAAGAGGCAGTGCGTCTGAAATTTGTGCCTTTGGCACTAAAGGACGACGCTAAGAAATGGCTATATAGTCTAGCTGAAAGATCTATTAGGAATTGGGCTGAGTTTGTTCAAGTATTTCTGAAAAAATATTTCCCCAACCATAAGACTATGAGTATTAGGAATGAAATTGTTGCATTCGTTCAGTCTGAGAGCGAGCCGTTTTATTCCTATCTAGAAAGATTTAAGAGTGTTCTGACCCAATGCCCTCATCATGGAATTCCGAGATGGCAATTATGCCAAATTATTTATGAGGGATTGACACCCACATCTAGGGTTATGGTAGAATCCGTAAGGCAAGGGAATTTTATGTCGAAAAATGAAAATGATGCCTGGACTTTTCTCGAGGAATTAGCTGAAAATAGTATGCAATGGGACAATGCTAGAACACCGCTTAACCCGAGTATTGGATCTAGAATAGCAAGTCAACCCAAACCAGGTGTCTTAGCTGTTGATGCCAACATAGCGGCTGAAGCAAAACTAGCTACCCTTATGCGCAGAATGGAAAGTTTAGAGCTACAAGCCCAAAACCGAGTGAATCAAGCCTCAACTGTCCCGTGCTCTAGATGTGGTCAGACTGGTCATGTAATGGAGGATTGTGCGGAATGGGACCAAGTTAATGCCATGTATAAGCATGCTAGAAATGACCCATATGCATCAACCTATAACTCGGGTTGGCGTAATAATTCCAATTTCTCATCTAGCCAACAAGGTCAACCTCCTAGGCAACAACCAAACCCTTATAACCAAAATAATACATCATCTGGGTTTAGTAACAATAACGATCATGAGGTTAGGTTGACGAGCTTGGAAAATTTGATGAAAACCTTTATACAAACAACCAACCAGACTTTCCAAAGGCTAGAGACACAAGTCAGCCAACTAGCACA
The DNA here is from genome assembly GCA_963682175.1 of Triglochin maritima. Classification (NCBI taxonomy): domain Eukaryota; kingdom Viridiplantae; phylum Streptophyta; class Magnoliopsida; order Alismatales; family Juncaginaceae; genus Triglochin; species Triglochin maritima. The sequence continues at coordinate 31,404,880 of OY821779.1, forward strand.
AATAGTAGGTGAAAGAGAAAAGGGTCGGTTTCCAAGTCAACCTGAGGTGAACCCTAGAGCTAATAACTCATATCAATCCTATCAACCACCTTCAGGAAATAACAACCCTAGACCGGTTCAAATGGTTAATGAGGAAGGATCGTTCCAACAAATAAATGCAGTAGTATCATTACGGTCCGGAAGACAAATTGACAATAATGTGGTAAATCCTAGAACGTCCAATCAATCTAGTCATCAAGCTACCACATATGACCTAACCATTGAACCTGACGTCCAATCTGAAACGCCCAACCCACCTACTCAACCTGAACCCATAGCTCAACCTGAACCTGAGCGAGTCTATGTTCCTAAAGCCCCATTCCCTAATAGACTCAAAAAGAACTCAAGTGCACAAATAGAGAAAATCTTGGAAGTATTTAAGCAAGTTAAGGTGAGCATTCCACTCTTAGACATGATTCAACAAATACCTGCTTATGCTAAATTCTTAAAAGATTTGTGCTCTAAAAAGAGAAAAACAAATGTACCAAAGAAGGCATTCTTAACTGCAAACATAAGTTCTATTTTGTCCAACACATCTCCTATAAAATATAAGGATCCTGGATGTCCCACAATTTCATGTGCAATAGGAGATACTTTTATCAACAAAGCCCTTCTAGACCTTGGTGCTAGTGTTAACCTACTCCCGTACTCTGTCTATGAGCAAATGAACCTTGGTCCACTAAAACCCTCTAGGACAACCCTTCAATTTGTTGATTGCTCTATTAAGAAACCAAGAGGTGTAGTAGAGGATGTTTTGATCAAGGTTGGTGACTTCATTTACCCAGTGGATTTTGTCGTACTAGACACCGCGCCTGTTGTAAATCCTAAACAACAAATCCCTGTAATTCTAGGCAGACCCTTTTTAGCCACTTCTGAAGCATTGATAAACTGTCGAAATGGGCTCATGCAATTATCTTTTGGGAACTTAAAAGCTGAATTTAATATCTTTCATGTTGATAGTGAGCCCGAAATAACATGCAATCAAAGTGATGTTGTGATGAAATCGCGTATCTATAATATTTCTGAATCGTCACAAAATCAAAAAGGAAGTAAGAAAAAGGGGAGGAATTCATCTACACACCCACCGTCGCTTAAGCAAATAAGAGAACCAATTTATGTGAGGGGTGTGGAACCTGTAACTCAGGACTCTCATTGCAACATGGGGAACAATTCAACTGGATACATGCACCAATATGGTGTCATTCAATCCAGTTCTGACTATGGTTGACTTTGAGCAAATTCCATCCGTCCACCGCAGTTCACCAAGGTAATAAGTGCATTTGCTTTATATTTGCATACATTGAGGACAATGCATGATTTAGGTGTGGGGGGGGGGGGTGTTTATGTACATATTTATCTATAGATCTGTCTTTTATTCAAAAAAAAATCAATGTTTCATGACATAGCTTAAGATTGAACTGCTAAAACCCGTGTACAAATTGCATTGAGTTTTTGTTCCTTAGTATATTGTTCTGCTTGTAGAAATTGTGACATAAATCTAAGTTCCAAAGAAATAACCCTTTGCCCTTTAAGACATGTATGCACTTAAATTGGATGAATCAAATCTTTGAAGTGGTTGATAAAAAGCAGAGGTTGAGGAAAATATACCGGGAAGTGTGGACTTCTAATAGCAATTAAGCCTTGAGGAAAATAAAAATCAAGGAATAAATTGAGGAAAACACATTTTGCAAAATGATTACAAAAGCCCAAGCCTTTGAGTCACTGGTCCGTAGGGGTATCTTGAAACCCGGTAACTTGAGTCTACCAGCTCGGGATTATCGACCAAACTCGCTACACGAATGCAAAAAGGGTAAAAGTGTCAAAAAGCAAATGTGTTGAATCACGGAAGAAAAGAAAAGAAAAAAAATAATAATACTCAAGGCCCAAAGCTAAAAGAATGATCCATGCCATGGTTGATCCGAATGATACTTCACCACCAGAGGAGGCGTGCAAAATAATTCAAGTGATAAACATGTGTAGAAGGGTTAGTGGTGTGAATGTTGGCGGAATAAAGACCAAGTCATATTTTTAATGAGTTAGATTTATATAATGCGCATGCAAGAATTCTCAGTGAGATGTATATGGTTGAGGTAGGGATATTGAGAACTATTAATGAAATGTTGATTCAGGATTTTGTGGGTATATCCGCTGAAAACCCTCAGGAGACAACACTCCTCCCCCTTGGCAACAAGGAGGTTTAAAGGCTTGTTGCACATGCTAAGTGCAACCGTGATTCCTACGAAAGTGAGTTAGGATTTCCCTGTTTTTATTTTTCGTATCTTCTGTTTTGCTAGGGACTAGCAAAATCTAGGTGTGGGGGTATTTGATGCATTGCATACATTGCATCATATGTCTTTCATTTAGATTACTTTTACATCAATAAATGCTACTAAGGTATGTGTTTAGTCTTATTTACAGATTACAGGGACCTGAATGCAATTTACCCACATCCCGAGCATAAACGCGTGCAAAAGATTCATTTCTATCATAAAGACCAAGTTCAAGATTATCGGGTTACGAATGAAAATGTATCCAAGCATAAAAGCATTCAAGTCCTAATTGCAAAAAGAACAAGGACTTAAGCACAAAAGTAACCGGGGACTTAACTGCAAAAAGTCAAGGACCTAATTGCAAATCACGAGTAGCTTTTACTCTCTTGGAGAAAATATATAGAAAAATCAATGTATATCTCCAAATATGTGAAGGAATTAATCCGGAGTTCAAAAGAATGGAAAGAATCAATCCAGACGCGCAAAGAAGGATCAAATCATACCATAAACATTCAACCAAAATCCGGACAAAATCAGGCCAGATTGTGCGGCGTTTCCGCCGCACCACACACACAATGTGCGGCGTTTCTGCCGCCCAAGCATCGATCCGTGTGCTCCAATTTCGTCCAGTCGTGTCTGGACACGTGTACTTTCCAATATTATACCTAGATCCCTTGTAGCAACTATAAATAGACCCGAGAACGATGTTAGAAGGGTCCTTAGTCTTTGGTGTTAGTTTTTATTTTTAATCTTAGTTTTGTATTCTTCCTTTTCATTAATAAAATTCTGTCTTTTATTTCTTACTTTTAGTGTTCTTTTGTAATGTCTCAAGGACCCCTTCTTCCTCCCTCTATGAGTTTCTAACTCCTTCCAAAGGGTGGAGGTGACGGATTAGGGTGAAGAGAAGATGAATGAATGTTATTATTTTAATTTCGTGTTAGTCTATTTTGATTACTTGAGTTTATGTTAAATCATTTATCATGTAATGCTTCATAACTAATATGATTTATTATAAGTTTCTAAATTCTCTAATCTAAACCTTAAATCTAAACCTCCACCCGACGGAATTCACATCTTTGTTCTTGTTTTAGTTTTAATTGTTCTTGTTTCTTGCCTTAGATAATTAAAATCCAAAAATCTCAAAACCCAATTATTTCTTCTCTCCTTCTTTCCCCCAATCGAAAATCACGAAAATAACAAATCTCTCCCTCCTTGTGTTCGACCCGTATTTGTCACGTCTTCATTGACGCCGTGCACTTGCGGTATAAATTTAATTCTCATCATGAGTCAAATAATTCGTGTTTGTGAGTATAAGGAAGTTTGTCGTAGTCGAGGGCCCTTAATCTCTTTTTGTGAAACTTAAGTGTAGGGGTTTTGGTTCCTATATAGATAAATAAGTGGTGTTCTCTCTTCTCGCACGACTCCTATCACTCGGGGAAGTAGGTCTGAGGGGACTTTGTGCCTGGTGCTTTCGAGTCATCTGACTTGGGATGCGCCGACCGAACTCCCGTTACACGGGTGGTAGGGATCGCCCTATGTGGAGATTTGGGGGAAGGTGTACGTGATAGTGTAAGTCCTCATAGGCAATGATGCACGAAACCTGACCCTGGGAGAATCAAACACCAACCAATAAAATGCTCCAAAGAAAAAGAAAAAAAATCAATCAAATAAGAACCAAAATGGACTTTACACATTGTATCACATTCAGAAGTTAAGGTTGCCCATGTCTTTCACTTAAGTCCTTGGCTAACTTTCACGAATAACTCATTAGGTTAGGTGTGTGGACGGATTACATATATAGAGTTGACCCGTAGTATTACCGCGTCCCATGATCGACAAAATAAGTCCAACGAGTCGTGTAGCTAGATTGATTAATGCATCTTGTTCGGATTTTGTGGGTATATCCACTGAAAACCCACAGGAGACAACACTCCTCCTCCTTGGCGACAAGGGGGTTTAATGGCTTGTTGCACGTGCTAAGTGCAACCGTGATTCCTACGAAAGTGAGTTAGAATTTCTTGTTTTTCGCATGCTTTTCTCTTTCTTTGTTTTGCTCGGGACTAGCAAAAGTTAGGTGTGGGAGTATTTGATTGTCATCATTTCATTCTCATATTTGTATCTTATATCCATTATCTTTCACCTAAACAATGTTATGTCACGAGTTTTATGTTTAGTTTTCAGGAATAAATAGGTTTGAAGAGATGAAACATAAAAGGACCCAAAATCTGGGAAAAAGGACTGGATTGTGAGATCTGGGGACCAAGATGCAAGGGAGAAGGACCTAAACGCAACACAGAGGGACCTAAGAGCAAAACAGAATACTTCACACCATCATGGGGAGTATTTTAGCAATTGGATTCGGGTCGGAGCTCCAACAAACGAAGTAGATGCATCAAAGACCACCAAAAGCACAAAGCAAAGCCCATAATAAAACTCAACTGGATCCGGACATTTTGGACCGCAAATTAGCGGTCTAGAACCGCCAATTGGCGGTCTGGATTAGTCCAGATCCGCCAAGATTTGTCCTGGACTTGTATTAATGTTCGTTGAGGCTATTTTTGGTGTTGGTTTAGTCCCACATCGGGGGATTGTCCCGGATTAGCTTTTTCCATGCCTATAAATAGAACTCTTCACCTCCTATTGTAATGACTCCATATTTTAAGTGGCTATTCTTCCTACTAGAAGTGAGGCCTTGAAGCACACACTAAAGTAGGAGGATGCTACTTGAAATGTGAGTCATTTTATCAATAAAGTTTTGTGTTGCTTTCATTGTTTGTTTATGCTTCTTTTATTGTTTGTGCATGTTTTAGTTTAATCGTCTTTTATTTCTAGCTTAGTTTTAATATGCTTTCTTTGCTTAGTTTAATAATTAGTGTAATGTTTAGTGAGTAGTTCCATCCCCTTTGGGGGGTGGAGTAGATGTACATACATGCATTAGAGAATGAGATGAATGCTTTATTTTTGATGTGTTGATAAAACATGAATGTATGCTTGCATGTTTATGATAGAATTTATAACTTGATGAGTTTTGCCAAAATGATTAGACACCTCTCATGCTTGTTTAGGTTCTGAAATAAACATCTTGCATATGTAAATGTTAATCAACTAAGTTGGTGAATAGATTGATAGGTTTTGCCATAACATTTAGACACTTCCTATGCTTGATAAACACCACCTTAATTTGTGCTTAAAGAATGTATTCTACACCCACCTCTTTGCATGTGTGCACTCACTCCACCCCTTAGGGGTTTTCCCATTCCTGAATTCCAGCATTCTTCTTTTGTTCTTAGCTTAGTTGTCATTTCATTGTTTGTTTCTTTCGTTCGCATTTCATACTTCTTAGCGTAGTTTAGTGTAGAGTAGCATAATCAATCTTTCTCCCCCAATTTTTGCCACTTGATTTCTGATAAACAAGAGGCTGCTCACCTCCCTGAGGACGACCTGTACTTGTCACCGCTTCATCGCGGCCGTGCACTTGCGGTTTAATTAAAACGTTCAACATTAGGCTTCTACCTGATCCCACTACCCACGCTAGCTCTAGGGATTCTTCCCTCCTCATCTGAGTCCACTCCTCATCTATTCTCTACGTTTAGTCTCCTCCTCTAGTACACCTTCTGTTGTTTGTTGTTTAGAGTCGAGTCGAGCATTTTTATGCGAGGCTGGGCTCGTTCTGGTGAGAGCGCTTGACTAGAGAGAGTGCATTCTTCTGAGATGGACGGTCTTGGTGATCGACCATCTCCGCCTCTTGCTCCTTTGGAGCATGAAGCCGAGTCGTCTCGTGGTGGCGAGGGAGACCGGGTTCCATACATGGAATACCTCGGTCCGCTTCCGCCACCACGTACACCTCCTTCTCCTCCTCCTCTGACTCGAGAGGAAGGGAGATTCGGTCAGGATCGAGTTCTTGGTGCACCACTGATTGACATCATTTCATGCTTATATTTGTATCTTATATCCATTATCTTTCACCTAAACAATGCTATGTTACGAGTTTTATGTTTAGTTTTCAGGAATAAATAGGTTTGAAGAGATGAAACATAAAAGGACCCAAAAGCTGGGAAAAAGGACTGGATTGTGAGATCTGGGGACCAAAATGCAAGGGAGAAGGATCTGAACGCAAGACAGAAGGACCTAAAAGAAAAACAGAATACTTCACACCATCATCGGGAGTATTTTAGCAATTGGATTCGGGTCGGAGCTCCAACAAACCAACCAGATGCATCCAAGATCAACCAACACTTCAAGCAAAGCCCACAAAGAAAACCAAACGGATCTAAACCATATAGACCGCCAATTGGCGGTCCAGATGGCCCAGAATCCGTTTAGTTTTCTGTAGCACGTGTATTAGTGTATGCTTAGTGTATTTTTGGTATTGGTTTAGTCCCACATCGGGGGATTGTCCCGGATTAGCTTTTTCCATGCCTATAAATAGAACTCTTCACCTCCTTTTGTAATCACTCCATATTTTAAGTGGCTATTCTTCCTACTAGAAGTGAGGCCTTGAAGCACACACTAAAGTAGGAGGATGCTACTTTTAATGTGAGTCATTTTATCAATAAAGTTTTGTGTTTCTTTCATTGTTTGTTTATGCTTCTTTTATTGTTTGTGCATGTTTTAGTTTAATCGTCTTTTATTTCTAGCTTAGTTATAATATGCGTTCTTTGCTTAGTTTAATAATTAGTGTAATGTTTAGTGAGTAGTTCCATCCCCTTTAGGGGGTGGAGTAGATGTACATACATGCATTAGATAATGGGATGAATGCTTTATTTTTGATATGTTGATAAAACATGAATGTATGCTTGCTTGTTTAGGATAGATTTTATAACTTGATGAGTTTTGCCAAAATGATTAGACACCTCTCATGCTTGTTTAGGTTCTGAAATAAACAACTTGCATATGTAAATGTTAATCAACTAAGTTGGTGAATAGATTGATAGGTTTTGCCATAACATTTAGACACTTCCTATGCTTGATAAACACCACCTTCATGTGCTTAAAGAATGTATTCTACACCCACCTCTTTGCTTGTGTGCACTCACTACACCCCTTAGGGGTTTTTCCATTCCTGAAATTCCAGCATTCTTCCTTTGTTCTTAGCTTAGTGTTAGTTCATTGAGTGTTTCTTTCGTTCGCATTTCATACTTCTTAGCGTAGTTTTGTGTAGAGTAGCTTAATAAAAATCTTTCTCCCCCTATTTTTGCCACTTGACTTCGTACAAACAAGAGGCTGCTCACCTCCCTGAGGACGACCCGTACTTGCCACCGCTTCATCGCGGCCGTGCACTTGCGGTTTAAATAAAACGTTCAACAACCACCACCTTTAGCTCGACATGATAGACCGATGACTTTGTGGGAGCGGACCCATCCTGTTCGGGCCGCACAACCTTCTTGCATAGTTGTTCCCCCTGCTCGCGGGAACAACTATGAGCTGAAACCTCAATATGTGAGCATGCTTCCAACCTTTACTTCCAATGAGGAGGATCCGTATATCTTTGTATGCGAAATCGAGGAAGTATGCTCCATGTTCAAGCTTCAACAGCTTGACGAGGATTCTGTCCGGTTGAGGATGATTTCTTTCGCATTGAAGGATAATGCGAAGAAATGGATGTATAGCCTCCCGGCGAGCTCGATTCGGTCATGGGATGACTTTGTGACCGTCTTTCCGAAGAGATTTTTCCCTCAAAGGAAAACTCAACAGATATGGCACCAGATACATCAAATGTATCAGACCGAGACCGAATCATTTCATGGTTGCTTTGAGAGGTTCAAGGACCTTCTCCAGCAGTGCCCTCATCATGGATTTGAGTTATGGCAGCTGTGCCAAATCGTTTATGAGGGCATCAACTACAACACCCGCACATTGTTGGAGTCGATGTGTCAGGGTGACTTCCAAATGAAACCCATCGAGGAGGCAGGGGACACTTTTGAGGCTATGGTTGAGCGTACCTTCGAGTGGGATACCATGAGAGAGCCACCAGCCGCCAGGTCTTCTGGTCGAGCTGGATCATAATATATTGAGTCAACTATCGCGTCTGAGGCGAAAATGGCTGCTCTCATGCGTAGGATTGAGAGTTTAGATTTGGACCGAGCTCCTGTAGCTCAGGTCGCTACTCCCGGGTGTGGTAGGTATGGACTTACGGGTCGTGATGACTTGGAATGCGCTTACGCTCTAAGGGATACTGAGCATGCAAATGCGATGTATCAACAGAGGCACCGTAACGACCCGTACAGTCACTCCTACAACCCGGGATGGCATAACCATCCTAACTTCTCTTGGGTGCCTAGTGGGGGTTGATTGACATCATTTCATGCTTATATTTGTATCTTATATCCATTATCTTTCACCTAAACAATGCTATGTCACGAGTTTTATGTTTAGTTTTCAGGAATAAATAGGTTTGAAGAGATGAAGCATAAAAGGACCCAAAAGCTGGGAAAAATGACTGAATTGTGAGATCTGGGGACAAAGATGCAAGGAAGAAGGACCTGAACGCAAGACAGAGGGACCTAAGAGCAAAACAGAATACTTCACATCATCATGGGGAGTATTTTAGCAATTGGATTCGGGTCGGAGATTCAATAAACAAAGTAGATGCATCTAAGACCACCAAATACACTATGCAAAGCCCAACACAAATTCCAGATGGATCCGAACTTTTTATACCGCCAATTGGCGGTCACTTTTGGCCCAAATCCGCTAAGATTTCTCTGGGTTACGTATTAGTGTGTATTTATTCCATTTCTGGTATTTGTTTAGTCCAACATCGGGGGATTGTCCCAGATTAGCTTTTTCCATGCCTATAAATAGAACTCTTCACCTCCTATTGTAACCACTCCATATTTTAAGTGGCTATTCTTCCTACTAGAAGTGAGGCCTTCAAGCACACACTAAAGTAGGAGGATGCTACTTTTAATGTGAGTCATTTTATCAATAAAGTTTTGTGTTTCTTTCATTGTTTGTTTATGCTTCTTTTATTGTTTGTGCATGTTTTAGTTTAATCGTCTTTTATTTCTAGCTTAGTTATAATATGCGTTCTTTGCTTAGTTTAATAATTAGTGTAATGTTTAGTGAGTAGTTCCATCCCCTTTAGGGGGTGGAGTAGATGTACATACATGCATTAGATAATGGGATGAATGCTTTATTTTTGATATGTTGATAAAACATGAATGTATGCTTGCTTGTTTAGGATAGATTTTATAACTTGATGAGTTTTGCCAAAATGATTAGACACCTCTCATGCTTGTTTAGGTTCTGAAATAAACAACTTGCATATGTAAATGTTAATCAACTAAGTTGGTGAATAGATTGATAGGTTTTGCCATAACATTTAGACACTTCCTATGCTTGATAAACACCACCTTCATGTGCTTAAAGAATGTATTCTACACCCACCTCTTTGCTTGTGTGCACTCACTACACCCCTTAGGGGTTTTTCCATTCCTGAAATTCCAGCATTCTTCCTTTGTTCTTAGCTTAGTGTTAGTTCATTGAGTGTTTCTTTCGTTCGCATTTCATACTTCTTAGCGTAGTTTTGTGTAGAGTAGCATAATCAATCTTTCTCTCCCAATTTTTGCCACTTGATTTCGTACAAGCAAGAGGCTACTCACCTCCCTGAGGACGACCCGTACTTGCCACCGCTTCATCGCGGCCATGCACTTGCGGTTTAATTAAAACGTTCAACAAGTTTTTGGCGCCGTTGCCGGGGAGGTGTCAGTCCAGACTCTTGTTTGGACGATTCGAGTGGATTTAATTTGTGTTTTGTAGTTTTTCTTTGTTTCAGAAGACTGGGAATAGCAAGGGAAGGCTTTTGGAAAAATTACAAGGCTAACTGGGCACTTCACACCGCCAATCAGCGGTCTGAGACCGCTAATCTGCGGTTGGGTGAGCTCAGTTCACCTTCTACTTTTTTGTTGTTGTTAGCCTAATTGATATAGTAATCTGGGACTCCATTTGTGCATGTTTCGACTCTTAGATTGCTCCCAGATTAATAATCAACTTCCCTTAAGCAACTTGGACCCTAAAACTCAAAGCAAAAGATTAGGCAAATTTTTTGTTTAGGCCATGCATCATGTATGTGACTTAGGCACTTAGATTGTCTTTTATCTTAGCTTTATTTTCTGTTGCTGAGAGCTGGCGTGAGGTACGCACCTTCTACTCTCATTCATGCATTTCGTATGAACATGCATTAGTTAGTAGGAAGTGCATTGAAACAAGTGTGAGTTGAGCGTTTGTTTGGAGAGTTGATTGCTAGATTAGGACTCCAAAACGCTACTAAGGAGGGGTTGTCCCATAAAAGATAAGGTGGGGGATTTCATCACCTTTCCTTCGCCCCACAAACCACACTAATAAAGAGCCTAATTTTTAAAATCAAGTAGACATTGGCCCTAAGGATTTCGGGCGCATTAGAAGAGTGATCCGGTCCCGACCGTCATGACCTGATCGGCGTTGCCCACTTTGTCGATAGTAGGAGAGACGAGATCCCCGGATCTTGGCTCACTTTCTGGGCTTTGTGGTCCTCGTTGTAGGGAGGTGAGGCGTGTTGAGGCTGTGTGACCTCGCAGTTAGGCGTCGTCTAGCTGTAAGGACCTATAGCGACCTTAGGATTGTTTGAGCCTTGTTTGCTTGTGTGATTCTACCTGTACCCATCCGTCGTAGCATAAGGATTTCTTCCCTTCTCTCCTGAGTCATTCTTTCTCTCCTGTGTTCCCCCGTCTTCTCCTCTACGCACATTCTTTGTTAAAAAAAGGTTTTGGTGTGTGTGCACCTTTGTGCATGCTTTCGTGGACACGAGACGAGAGTGGTCGTTTGACGAGGAGCGTTGTCAATCCGGCTTCGGTCATCGATTTCTCGACACCTTCCTCCTCTCGTGTCGCACGCAGTTCGGGTTCAAGGAGCCAGATACTGAGGTTCTTTCTACATTTCCTTCGACAAAGGGGTCGAACCCTGAGGTCCCCTTGTCTCCTCTTGTGTCGAAGGAACCAGATTCTGAGGTCCCCACTCATGTTTCTTTGGACCTGAAATCTGGGGTGCCTTCGCATCCTTATGCCCCAAAGGCGCCATTCCCTGAGCGCCTTAAAAAGAAAACCTCTGATCAGCATGACAAGATGCTTGAGATGTTTAGGCAAGTTAAGGTGAACATCCCTCTGTTGGAGGTGATTCAGCAAATGCCACCTTATGCCAAGGTTCTCAAGTACTTATGCACCAAGAAGAGAAAAACTCATGTTCCCAAGAAAGCTTTTCTTCCGGCTAACGTGAGTTCTTTGTTGGCACAACCCATGCAAGTCAAGTACAAGGATCCTGGCTGTCCTACTATCTCTTGTGTGATTGGTGATGTGTCCATACATCGAGCCTTATTGGACCTTGGTGCATCTGTTAATCTTCTATCATATTCTGTCTACGTCCACCTCGGTCTTGGAGACCTCAAACAAACAAAGACCACTCTTCAATTGGCTGATAGGTCTATGAAGAAACCGAGGGTGTGGTGGAAGATGTGCTGATCAAAGTTGGAGAGTTCATTTATCCAGTCGACTTCTTTTTCTTGGATACTGAACCTATGCCAAACCCACTTGGACAAATTCCTGTCATTCTAGGGCGACCATTCCTTGCGACTTCCAATGCATTGATCAATTGTCGCAATGGTCTGATGCGCTTGACTTATGGTAGTCAATGCGCTGATTTTAACATCTTCACCATCGGCAAGAAGCCAGGTGCCTTCAATGACCCTGTTGGGGTCAACCTTATCCAGGGTTTGGATGAAATTGAAGTTGAGGGCACCTTCAAGTACTTCAGAGAATTGTTCGATGAAGCTCCTGAAGGTGGTGAAGATGTTTCACCTGGGTTGGCACAAGAAGGTGCCTTATGTTCTGATCATGTGGCCTCAGTGCCACCTCCTTTTGATTTTGTGGCCCTTGAGCCGTATCCTTCTGATCTTGTGGCCCTTGAGCCACATCCTTTTGATCTTGTAGCCCTTGAGCCACATTCTTCTGATCTTGTGGCCCTTGAGCCACATCCTTTTGATCATGTGGCCCTTGAGCCACAACCTTTCGATCACGTGGCTTTTGAGCCCCAAGATACCATTTTTATGGCCTGTGGGCCACATGATCTTCATTCTGTATCTGCTGAGGACCCCATGTGGGTTAAGAATCAACCACCTGATACCCTTCAACTTGATAGAGGTTCACCTCTCATTCATGCCTCCTATCTTGCTCACTCTCAAGAGGCATCAAACGACCACAACGCTTATAAGGGTATCAGGTGGTCAAGCAATTCTGATGTGTATGTCGCGAGCCCATGCATGTGCATTTTTGGCTCGAGTAATGGCGGGTTCCCATTTGATGTCCCGTGACATATGAAGATGGGAGCCCATTTTTTTTGTACATAAAAAAAAGAAAAAAAAAGACTCCATGAGCGAGCATTGATTGTTGTGGACTCCAACCCTTGAGTATTTGGGCCCCATTTTTTTCACGTATTTGGTCTCCCTTTTTAAGTATCTAACAGGTTTTGAGGGAATTCGGGTTATGTCCATCAACATGACCTTGCACTTCCCTTTGTACTTCACGTTGGTGAGATCCATTCTTTTTCATGCATAGCTCCATGTAGTATCTTGCTCGCATTCATTGAGGACAATGCATGAAGTAGGTGTAGGGGGGTGTTTTACGTGTGTACATAGTCAAGTCTTTTCTTTTGATTTTTTTTTCTTTTGTTTGCATTGTTAGGGTCATGTTAGTGTGCTGCATTTAATATCGATATATCTGCTTGCCATGATCCTTGGGTGACTTGTCATCTTTTGCTTGTCTTGTGCTTTAAAATTTTCACATTTCTTTCAAAAAATCTTCATGTGTTTGCGAAAGAAAATGTTTTGTGGGTTTTTGCGTGTGTTTAGCATGTGCAAAACCGTTGAGAGGCTAAGTAAAAAGAAAGCTCCCAAAATTGTCTTGAACTTGATGCATTAGGATATCTAGTACTGTGGCTTTAGGATTTATCGAGTCGTTAGGATGAACCCCAATTTTCCCTTGGGGATGAGTAATCATAGGGTTTCAGTGCTTAAACATTTAAATAAGGTCACCCTGAACCTAGTGAGTCAATAATTCGTGTCTGTTAACTTAAGGAAGTTTGTTGTAGTCAAGGACCCTCTAAATCTTGTTGTGAGACATTAAGTGTAGGGGTTTTGGTTCATGTGTAGATAAGAAATAAGTGAGTAGGTGTTATCTCTTCTCGCACGGCTCTTATCTCTCGAGAAAGTAGGTCTGAGGGGACTTTGTGCCTGGTGCTTTCGAGTCATCTGACTTGGGATGCGCCGACCGAACTCCCGTTACACGGGTGGTAGGGATTGCCCAATGTGGAGATTCGGGGAAAGGTGAACGTGATAGTGTAAGTCCTCGTGGGCAATGATGCATGAAACCTGACCCTGGGAGAATGAAGCTCCAACTAATAAAAAGAAAAAGAAAAAAAATTTGTGAAAAGAAACAAAAGAAAAAATAAATGGTAATGCAAATAAGAACCTTAATGGACCTTACACTTTGTATCACTTGAGGATGTTGAGGTTGTCCATGTCTTTCACTTAATTCCTTATTTTATTTGCACGAATGGTTTATTAGTCTAGGTATGGACTGATTACCTATATAGAGTCGGCCCGTAGGATTACCACGTCCAATGATCGACAAAATATTTCCAACGAGTCGAGTGTCTAGATTGAATAATGCATCTTGTTCGGATTTTGTTGGTATATCCGCTGAAAACCCTCAGGAGACAACACTCCTCCACCTTGGGAACAAGGAGGCTTAACGACTTATTTCACGTGCTAAGTGCAACCGTGATTCCTACGAAAGTGAGTTAGGATTTCGTGTTTCTCGTTTGCTTTTCTCTTTCTTTGTTTTGCTCGGGACTAGCAAAAACATAGGTGTGGGGGTATTTGATTGACATAATTTCATGCTTATATTTGTATCTTATATCCATTATCTTACACCTAAGCAATGCTACGTGACGAGTTTTATGTTTAGTTTTCAGGAATAAAGAGGTTTGAAGAGAAGAGCCATTAAAGGACCCAAAAGCAGGAAAAATGACTTAATTGTGAGACCTGGGGACTAAGATGCAAGGGAGAAGGATCTGATCGTAAGACCGAAGGACCTAAGAGCAAAACAGGAAACTCCACACCATCATGGGGAGTATTTTGGCAATTCGATTCGGGTCGGAGCTCCAACAAACCAAGTAGATGCATCAAAGACCAACAAATTCTTCCAGAGAAGCCCAACACAAAACCCAAACGGATCTGGGCCTTATAGGCCGCCAATTGGCGGTCTGGATCATCCCAGATCCGCTAAGTTTTCTCCTGGACTTGTATTATTGTGTGTTTAGGGTATTTTTGGTATTGGTTTAGTCCCACATCGGGGGATTGTCCCGGATTAGCTTTTTCCATGCTTATAAATAAAACTCTTCACCTCCCATTGTAACAATCCCTCTTTGGTGGCATCTTCCCTACTAAGAGTGAAGCCTTGAAGCAAAACTCTGGTGGAGGAAAGGCTACTTGTAATTGAGTGAGTTAATAATAGATGTTTTCCTTTAATTGTGTTGTTTCTCTCTTAGTTTAATTTCCTTTCATATGCATGCTTGTTTGTTTGTTTTGTTTTATGCTTCTTTAATATTTCTTGCTTGATTAATATAGTTTCATTTCAGTATAATGCTTTCCTTTGTTAGAGTAGTTAGTTTAAATATGTGTGAGTAGTTCCATCCCCATTTGGGGGGTGGAGAAATATGTGATATAATCATGTAGTGTATTAAGTGTGTGTTATCTTTATCCCTTGAGCTTTATATGATTTCCATAACCATCTAATGGGTTTTCACTCTTATCTTTGATATGCTAATGGTCTTGAATGAAGCTTAGCTTATGCTTTGATTAGTGGACCTATTTTATGGGGAATGATAAGGTTAGGATATGGATGAAGTTAATATTGGAAACCCAATTTGTAATGTATGTGCTCTTGTTGCCTTTACCTTAGCTAATGTCTTGTATGTTTTAATGATGTAGTCTTATCTTAATTCATGTGGAGGCATAGTAGGGTCTAGTCTTTATACTTGAGTTCATGTAGCTTCATTCCAATTATTGTCTTGTATGTTTTAATGATGTAGTCTTATCTTAATTCATGTGGAGGCAAAGTTGGATGTAGTTTTATGATTTCATGCACTACATGTTGTGAGGAGCTTAATGAACACACACACACTTCTTTATGTTCACATTATTTCTCTACCCCCTTTGGGGTTTAGTTTTTATTGCTTATCTTCATTTCCTTTTTGCATCTTAGTGTAGTTTAGTGTAATCAATCTTTCTCTCCTTTCTTTACCACTCGCCTTCGCACAAATCAAACGTCGACACACCTCCCAGTGGACGACCCGTATTTGCCACCGCTTCAACGCGGTCGTGCACTTGCGGTTTAAATAAAACGATTAATCAGGGGGCCACGGTCAGAGCTTGCACGCTCAACCTCAACCTCCACACCTTATCACCCTCCATGCCTATCGGAAACCTTCCAACCCCCACATCAAAGGTCTCAGCCTCATACTCACCAACGTACTCAAGCCTCCCTTTCGGGTTATTCTAGTCAAATTCTACCCCAGCGGGTTGACCCTAAGGATCTCTCTCCTGATCAATCTTTTCAAGTGTTCATGCAAAGCATGCAAAGTTTGTTTAAAACTTTGGAAATGCAAGTCAGCTAGTTGGCTCATCAGCTCAATGAACGTGAGAAAGGACAATTTCCTAGTCTCCCCGAGGTGAATCCTCGGGGTACCCATTCTCAAGGAAGGCCCCTGGTACCTCAAGATACCTCTGAACCGATCCATCATCTTAATGTGATTCGGACTTTGAGGTCCGGTAAGGAGGTGAACAACCACATTGGGGTGCCTTCCTTGCAATCACCATCTATTGGTGTCACCAGACATGCAGTGATACCTACATCTACGAGGGGACCGAATCCTGAGGCCCACTTGTCCCATTTTGTGTCGAAGGAATCAGATTCTGAGGTCCCCACTCATGTTTCTATGGACCAGAATTCAGAGGTTCCTTCGAAAGACCCTAATCCCCCGAAGGCACCGTTCCCTAAGCCTTAAAAAGAACACTTCAGATAAGCATGACAAGATACTTGAGATCTTTCAACAAGTTAATTTGAACATACCTCTATTGGAGGTGATTCAGCAAATGTCACCTTATGCCAAGATTCTCAAGGAATTATGCACCAAGAAGAAGAAAACTCATGTTCCCAAGAAATCGTTTCTTGCGGCTAACGTGAGTTCATTGTTGGCATCACCCACACAAGTCAAATACAAGGACCCTGGTTGTCCTACTATATTTTGTGTGATTGGTGATGTGTCCATACATTGAGCTTTATTGGACCTACGTGCATATGCCAATCTTTTGCCATATTCTGCCTACGTCCACGTTGGTCTTGGAGACCTCAAACAAACAAAAACCACTCTTCAGCTGGCTCATAGGTCAATGAAGAAACTGAGGGGCATGGTGGAAGATGTCGTGATCAAAGTGGGTAAGTTCATTTATTTAGTCAATTTCTTTGTTTTGGATACTGAACTGTGCCAAACCCACTTGGACAAATTTCTGTTATTTTGGGGTGACCATTTTTATCGACTTCCAATGCCTTGATCAATTGTCGTAATGGTCTTATGTGCTTGACTTATGGTAGTCAATGCATTATTTTCCTCATCTTCACTATCGGGAAGAAGCCTGGTGCCTTCGATAAACCTGTTGATGTCAATCTTATCCAGGACATGGATGAGAACAAAGTTGAAGGCACCTTCATGTATGTTAGAGAATTGTTCGATGGAGATCATGATGGTGGTGAAGATGTTTCACTTGGGCTAGCACAGGAAGGTGCCTTATCTTGTGATCATGTGGCCTTGGAGCCACAACTTTTTGTTCATGTGGCTTTTGAGCCACAAGATACCATTTTTATGGCCTCTGGGCCACCTGCTCTTCACTCTGTATCTGTTGAGGACCCTATGTGGGTTAAGGACCAACCACTTGATACCCTACATTTCAAACGGCCAAACAAAGGTTCACCTATCATTCATGCCTCGTATCTTGCTCATTCTCAAGAGACATCAAACGACCACAATGATTATAAGTGTGTCAGGTGGTCATGCAATTTTGTGTCTGGACTTTGCCAGTAGGGTAATAAGTCCAGGGTCTCACATTGTGTGAAATGATCCCGGTGCATCCAAATATCGGTTTGAGGGTATAATTTGATGACCCTCAATTCTGTCGTGGATTGGAAACATTTTTGTTTCCATTTCCTTTCACTGACCCTGGTTTTGAGAGGCATGAACCACCATCCTTGGTTCATACACCTCTTAACAATCCTCATGTTTCATATGTTGCGAGTCCATGTAGTTGTATTTTAGGCTCGAGAGATGGCGGGTTCCCATTTGATGTCCCTTGACAAATGAAGATGGGAGCCCATTGTTAGACATAGTTATATTTTAAAAAAAACAAAAATAAGTGAAACAAAGAAAGAAAGAAAAAAGAAAGGAAAGAAGACTCCAAGAGTGAGCATTGATTGTTGTGGGCCCCAACCCTTGAGTGTTTGGGTCACATTTCTTTCAATATTTGTCTCCCTTCTTTAGTATTTCACTGGTTTTGAGGGGAATTCGGGTTTGTGTCAATCAACTTAACCATGAACTTCCCTTTGTGTTTATCGCTGGTGAAATCTTTTCTTTTTCATGCATAAATCCATGTAGTATCATGCTCACATTCATTGAGGACAATGCATGAAGTTAGGGGGAGTGTTTTATGTATGTACGTGGTTGAGACTTTAGGTCTTATCAATTCGTAAGGATACACCCCGGTCTTCCCTCGGGGGTTGTGTAATCATAGGATTTCAGTACTCAAACATTTAAAGAAGTTCACCCTGAACCTAGTGAGTCTAATAATTCGTGTATGTTAGTGTAAGGAGGTTTGTTGTAGTCAGAGACCTTTAAAATCTTGTTGTGAAACTTTAAGTGTTGGAGTTTTGGTTCCAATGTATATAATAAATAAGTAGTGTTCTCTCTTCTCGTACGACGTCTATCACTCGAGAAATTAGGTATGAGGGGACTTAGTGTCTGGTGCTTTCGAGTCATCTGACTTGGGATGCACCAATCGAACTCACATTACACGGGTGGTAGGGATCACTCTATGTGGAGATTTTGGAGAAGGTGTACGTGATAGTGTAAGTCCTCACAGGGAATGATGCACGAAACCTGGCCCTGGGTGAATCAAACACCAACTAGTGTAATTCATAATGCTCAAAAAGAAAGAAAAAGAAGAAGAAGAAGAAGAAGAAGACAAATAAGAACCTTAATGGACTTTAGACTTTGTATCACTTGAGGATGTTAAGGTTGCCCATGTATGTCACTTAAGTCCTTAACTAACTTGCACGAATGGTTCATTAGGCTAGGAGTGTGGACAAAACACCTATATAGAGTCGGATCATAGTATTACCGTATTCTATGATCGACAAAGATAAGCTGATCGAGTCATGTTGTTAGGTTGAATAATGCATCTATGTTCAGATTTTGTGGGTGTACCCGCTGAAAACCCTCAGGAGACAACCATCCTTCTCCTTGGCGACAAGGAGGTTTAATGTCTTGTTGCACGTGCTAAGTGCAATCGTGATTCCTACAAACGTGAGTTAGCATTTTCCTGTTTTACGAATGATTTTTCCTTTCTTTCATTTTTCTCCTTTGTTTTTCTCAGGACTAGCAAAACTTAGGTGTGGGGGTATTTGATTGACATCATATCATGCATATATTTGTGTCTTATATCCTTTTTTTTAGTCTAAGCAATGCTACTTAAAGAGTTTTATGTTTAAATTTCACGAATAAACAGGTTTGAGAAGAAGAGACTCAAATAGAACTTAAAAGCAAGCAAAAGGTCTAAATTGTAGAACTTATGGACGGAGATGCAAGAGAGAAGGACCCGAATGTGAACCAAAAGAATCAATGAGCAAATCAAAAAGCTTCACACCATCATGAGGAGTATTTTGGCAATTAGATCCGGGCCCAAACATCAACAACCAAATCGGGTTCATCAAACATCAATTGGCAATTGGCTGTCCCAGGCCACCAATTGGCGGTCTAAATGAGTCCAAATAGTTCATCGTGTTAGTCGGGTGTTCGATTATGTTGTTTTATTTCCATTTATAGTATGTGTTTTGTCGCAGATTATATTTTTTATGACTATAAATAGAACTCTTTCTCCCTCATTGTAAGAATCTTCTATCTTGGTGGTCATTCTCTCTACTAGGAGTAAAAAGCCTTAGAGCAAAACTCTGGTGGAGAGAGGCTACTTTTAATGTGAGTGAGCAAGCAAAAATGTTTTGTTAGTTTCTTTGTGTTTCTTTTAAGTCTTGCATGTTTAGTTAATTTTGTTTGTTTTAATCTTCATAGAAATAATTAACACGTTTTATTTCCTTAATATGAATGTTAGCTTAATAATGTGTGAGTAGTTCCATCCCCCTTTGGGGGGTGGAGATGATGTACATATATATTGTGAAGTTTGGATATTTGATGAATATTTGATTGTGTAGACTTGCATGTTTATATGTTCATCGGGGGTGTTTTAATCATCTACATGTTGGGGGATTTTTGATGGGTTTTGCCATGAGATTTAGACATATCCCATGCTTAGTTTCCTCATGTGTTGTTGACTGAAATTTCCTGTTGAATATGCTACATGTTAGTTATGTGTTTGTATTTGTGTTTGCTTGTTTGATCGATTGAAGAAACTTTGTTTTGATGTGTTTTTCCATAACATTTTGATACTTCCCATGCTTATATTTGTCCCTCACATGAGTTCCTAGTTTTTGATGAGTCTTGGCATAACATTTAGACACCTCTCATGTTGAGACTAATCTTATGCTAATCAAGTAGTAATTGCCGATTTGTTGTGTGAATGGATTGATAAGTTTTGCCACATCTTTAGAAACTTCTTATGCATGAAGACACGCACACATACATGCTTACATATGTCATTCATGACTTATTTCACTTCATATGTGTACACCCACCACCCCTTAGGGGTTTCTATTCCTGAATTCTAGTTAGTTGTCTTAGTTAGTTTAGTTTCATTTTTGCGTGCCTTCATTTCCATGTTTGTGCGTACTAGTTTAGTTTAGTTTAGCGTAATCAACTGCTTACCCCTCTTTTTCCCAATTGCCTTCGAAGAAACCTGAGTCAACACACCTCTTCGTGGACACGACCCATATTTGTCACGTCTTCACCGACGCCGTGCACTTGCGGTAATATAAACAATCAAACAATTTGCCCAATTCCAATGATATGAGGGTGAAAATTGTGTGTGAAGACGTACCCGTATTCGGAAATCGGAAGCTCGACAGACTCGATAGATGTTCAATAGGAACATGATTGTTGTGCTCGATAGACTCAATTCCTTTTTCATGTGAGCTTCATAAAGCTTGACAAAAAATCTGTTGAGTCTATTTTAACTTTACGAGCTAGGTCATTTGGTCGAAATGAGCTGGGTCATTTTTCCACAAAACAAAACTGAGACACAACAGTCTTGCGTGAAACGCACCAACGAGCTATGTTGTTTTCACCAAACGAGTCGGGTCATTTTCACCAAATGAGTCGGGTCATTTTCACTAAACAAGTTGGGTCGTTCTAGAAAATAACCTAGGTTGTTTTTCCACAAACAAAGATGGAATGCAGCAATCCCGTGTAGGATGCACCACTGACCTTGGTCGTTTTCACCAAACGAGTTGGGTCGTTTTCACCATACAAGTTGGGTTGTTCTAGCAAACGAGTTAGGTCGTTTTACCACAAAACAATGTTAGGACGCAACCGTCCCATTTGGGACGCACGAACGAGCTGGGTCGTTTTCACCAAATGAGCGGGGTCGTTTTCACCAAACACGTTGGATCGTTCTAGTAAACGAGCTGGGTCATTTTTCCCAAAAACAAAGCTGGGACGAAGAAGCCCAGCACAGGATGCAACAACGAGCTTGGTCATTTTCACCAAACGAGTTGGTTCGTTTTCACCAAACAAGTTGGGTCGTTCTAGTAAACGAGGTGGGTCTGATATTTCGAAACTCGACAATCGACATATCATCAATAACTTTTGGATAACCCTTGCATCCGATATCCAAATAAGGAGATTCAAGATGTGTTACAAACACAGATTTTGAGATGGAAATCTTTTATATTTAACATATTTCCAAATTCGAAAGATAATAGGCTCATGAATGTCATGGAAGAGCAC
This sequence comes from Triglochin maritima, assembly GCA_963682175.1. Classification (NCBI taxonomy): domain Eukaryota; kingdom Viridiplantae; phylum Streptophyta; class Magnoliopsida; order Alismatales; family Juncaginaceae; genus Triglochin; species Triglochin maritima. The sequence continues at coordinate 31,426,446 of OY821779.1, forward strand.
CAATCTAATTCGGGACGCACTTGTCCAACTCGGGACACACTAGTCTTGCACAAAATCGACACATCTTCAGGAATTTGTGCATCACTCTCTCCTCCAATATCTAACTAAGGTGATTCAAGGCTCGTTACAACGACAATTTGGATATGTAAAACTTATGTATTTAACAAATTTACAATTTTGGAACGAAATGGGCTCATAAATGACATGGAAGATGAACCAGAATGTGTGTCCAAAGTGTGACCATCGAGCAACTATCGAACTCATATCGAGTCCATCGAGTTTCGTTGGAATGAGTGACCAAAATGAGTCTAAAATGTGATCATCGAGCATTTATCGAGCCCATCGAGAAGTCGTCCAACTCGGGACACACCAGTCATGCACGAATTTTGGAACTAATAGGCTCATAAATAGGATGGAAGACAAACCAGTTTAACTCGAGACACACTTGTCCAACTCGGGACGCACCAATCCTAAATAACATCGACACATCATCAGTAATTTGTGCATAACTCTCTCCTCCAATATCAGACTAAGGCAATTCAAGGCTCGCTAAAAACAAAATTTGGAGAGGAAAACCTTTGTATCTAACAAATTTCTAAATTCAGAACGTAAAGGGCTCATAAATGACATGTAACATGCACAAGAATGTGTGTCCAAAGTGTGACGATCGAGCAACTATCGAACTCATATCGATCCCATCGAGTTTCATTGGAATGAGTGACCAAAATGTGTGTCCAAAGTGTGACCATCTAGCATTTATCAAACTCGTATCGAGCACTCTTCCAACTCGGGACGCACCAGTCCTGCACAAAATCGACAGATCATCATTAATTTGTGCATAACTCTCTCATCCAATATCCACATTAGACGATTCAAAGCTCGTTACAAAGAATATTTTGAGACGCAAAGCTGTTCTATTTATCATATTTCAAAATTTGGAACCTACTAGGCTCATAAATGGCATGGAAGACACACCAGTCTAACTCGAGACGCACTTGTCCAACACGGGACGCACAAGTTCGGCACAAAATTGACATATCATCAATAATTTGTGGATAACTCTCTCCTCCAATATCTAACTATGGTAATTCAAGGCTCGTTAAAAATACAATTTGGAGACGCAAAATTATGTATGTAACAAATTTCCAAATTCGGAACGTAATGGGCTCATAAATGACATGGAAGATGCACCAGAATGTGTGTCCAAAGTGTGACCATCAAGCAACCATCGAATTCATATCGAGCCCATCAAGTTTTGTTGTAATGAGTGACCAAAATAAGTATCCAAAGTGTGACCATCAAGCATTTATCAAACTCATATTTAGCCCATCGAACACTCGTCCAACTCGGGACGCGCCAGTCCTGCACAAAATCGATAAATCATCATTAATTTGTTCATAACTGTCTCATCTGATATATACATTAGACGATTCATTGCTCGTTACAAAGAAAACTTTGAGACACAAAACTGTTCTATTTAACATATTTCGAAATTTGGAACATAATAGGCTCATAAATGGCATGGAAGACATACCAATCTAACTTGGGACACACTTGTCCAACTCGGGACACACCAGTCCTGCACAAAATCGACACTTCATCATTAATTTGTGCATTAGTCTCTCCTCCAATATCTAACTAAGGAGATTCAAGGCGTGTGAGAAACACAATTTGGAGACGCAAAACTTATGTATTTGATTTTTTTCTAAATTCAGAACGTAATGGGATCATAAATGACAAGGAAGGTGCACCAGAATGTGTGTCCAAAGTGTGACCATTGAGAACTTATCGAACTCATATCAAGCTCATCAAGTTTCATTGGAATGAGTGACCAAAATGTGTGTCCAAAGTGTGACCATCGAGCATTTATCGAACTCATATCTTGCCCAATGAGCACTCGTCCAACTCGGGACGCACAAGTCCTGCACGAAATCTAGAGATCATCATCCATTTGTGCAAAACTCTCTCATCTGATATCCACATTAGACGCCTCAAGGATCGTTACAAAGAAAAGTTTGAGACGCAAAATTGTTCTATTTAACATATTTCAAAATTTGGAACCTACTATGCTCATAAATGGCATGGAAGACGCACCAGTCCTGCACAAAATCGACACATCATCAATAATTTGTGCATAACTCTCTCCTCCAATATCTAACTAAGGTGATTCAAGGCTCGTTACAAAGAAAATTTGGAGACCCAAAAGTTATGTATTTAAAAATGTCCAAATTCGGAATGTAATGGGCTTATAAATGACATTGAAGATGCACCAAAATGTGTGTCCAATGTTTGACCATCGAGCAACTATTAAATTCATATCGTACCCATCGAGTTTTGGGATGAGTTATCAGAATGTGTATCAAAGGTGTGACCATTGAACATTTATCGAACGCATATGAGCCCATTGAGCACGTGATTGATATCATTTCATGCTTACATTTGTATCTAATATCCATTATCTTTCACCTAAACAATGTTACATAACGAGCTTTATGTTTGAATTTCAGAAATAAAGAGGTTTGAAGAGAAGAGGCATGAAAGGACTAAAAAGAAGGAAAAAGGACTGAGTAGAGAGACTCGAGGACTACAATGCAAGATCGAAGGACCTGAATGCAAGATAGAAGGACCAATGAGCAAACAAGAATACTCCACACCATCATGGGGAGTATTTTCGCAATTCTATTCGGGTCGGAGCTCCAGCAAGCGAGGTAGATGCATCAAAGACCAACAAATCCATCCAGAAAAGCCCAGAACAAAAACCAAACGTATGCAAACCCTGTAGACCGCTAATTGGCGGTCTGGGACCGCTAATTGGCCGTCCGGGTTGTTCCAAATCCGCTAATATTTCTGTGGGTTATGTATTAGAGTGTGTTTAGTCTATTTCTGGTATTTGTTTAGTCACATACCGGGGGATTGTCCCAGATTACCTTTTTCTATGGCTATAAATAGAACTCTCCCTCCTCTCTTGTACCCCATCTCTCTCTTGGTGGTCATCCTCTCTACTAGGAGTTAAAGCCTTGAAGCAAAAACCCTGGTGGAGAGAGGCTACTTGTAATTGAGTGAGTAATAATAGATGTTTTCCATTAGTATGTTGTTTCTTTCTTAGTTTAATTTCCTTTCATATGCTTGCATGCTTCTTTTGTTTTATGTCCTTTTAGTTTCTTTAATATTTCTTGCTTGCTTAGTTTAGTTTCATTTCAGTAGAATGTTTCATTTTAATGTAGGTTGTAGTGTAATGATAAGTGAGTAGTTCCACCCCCATTTGGGGGGTGGAGAAATGTGTGATATGATCATGTGGTGTATGAGGTGTGTGTTATCTTAATCCCTTGAGCCTTATATGATTTCCATAACCATCTAATGGGATTTCACTCTTGTCTTTGATATGCTAATGCTCTTGAATGAAGCTTAGCTTATGCTTAGATTAGTGGACCTATTTTATGGGTAATGATAAGGTGAGGATATGGATGGAATTGATGAAGGAAACATGATTTGTAATTGCATGTACTCTTGTTGCCTTTACCTTGGTTAATGCCTTGTATGTTTTAAGGATAATGTGCTATCTTATTTCATGTGGAGGCATAGTATGGTCTAGTCTTTATACATGAGTTCATTTAGCTTCATTCCAATTATTGTCTTGTATGTTTTAACGATATTGTGTTATTTTAATTCATGTGGAGGCAAAGTTGGATGTAGTTTTATGATTTTCATGCACTACATATTGTGATGAGCTTAATTGAACACACACACACATACACATATCTTTGTATTCACACCCTTTTCTCTACCCCCTTTGGGGTTTAGTTTTATTACTTATTTTCCATTTACTTTCGCATTGTAGTGTAGTGTAGATAATAACTCCTTTCTCTCCTTTCTTTCCCACTCGCCTTCGCACAAACTAAAGTCGACACACCTCCCTGTGGATCGACCCGTATTTGCCACCGCTTCAATGCGGCCTTGCACTTGTGGTTTTAATTAAAACATATCAATCAGCACTCGTCCAACTTGGAACACACCAGCCCTGCGTGAAATCGACAGATCATCATTAATTTGTTCATTTCAAAATAAGACGATTCAAGGCTCGTTACAAAGATAATTTTGAGATGCAAAATTTTCCTATTTAACATATTTCCAAATTGGAACGTAATAGGAGCACAAATGGTGTGAAGACATACAAGTCCAACTCAGGACGCACCAGTACTCCGTGAAATCGACACATCATCAGTAATTTGTGCACAACTCTCTCCTCCAATATCCAAATAAGGTTATTCAAGGCTCGTTATAAAGACAATGTCAATACGCAAAAATCTTCTATATAAAATATTTCCAAATTCTGAACTAAATTGGCTCATAAATGGCGTGGAATATGCACCAGTCCCGATGTGCCCAGAATTTGTCCCGAACAAGCTGGCTCGTTTGACCAAACGAACTGGGTCATTCCACCAAATGAGCTGGGTCATTTTTCAACAAAATATGGTTGGGACGCACCAATGCCGCATGAGACGCACCAAACGAGTTGGGTCGTTCTACGAAACGAGATGGGTCGTTTTCCCAAACAAACAGGGTCGATGGTTCCAGATCGGTTGGAAAAACAATTGAAAGGAGCACATATTAGTTGCTCTTACGACTAGCCGAATTCCGATGATACAAGGGTAAAAAAGTATCTAAAGACATATCATATTTGGAAATTGGACAATTGACAGATCTTTTGTCATTTGTGCATAACTCTCCTCCGATATCCGAATAAGGTGATTAAGGACTCGTTGCAAAGAGATTTTGAGATGCAAAACTTTTATATTAAATATATTTCCAAATTAAGAACCTAATGAGTTCATAAAAGTTTGAATGTTTGGGATTTTGTATTGGAAGGAGGAAGGTTTGGTGAGTTTGTTTGGGATGTGAGATGGTGGTGATGGGGGTGAGGGTATTTTAGGGATAAAATTGGAAATATATTAAATTTTTAGCCTTCAAACAAAAGAACTTATAACTTATTGGCCTTACGTAACATTTGGATGACCTACTTTGGTCCTTTAATATATTATCCCAGAGAATATATTATATTAAAGGACCAAAGTTGGTCATCCAAGAATATATTAAAAGAGCAAAGTAGATCATCCAAAATCCAAAATGTTACGTAAGGTCAATCACCGTAGAAACTCTTCACTATGAAGAGACCTTTATTACTTAACTTTCGATGCCTTTTATCTGACATGTTTGTTGGTTGGAATGCAAGGTACAACATATACAAGTTGTTAATTTGATCCTCAGTCATTGAGTAAAGGAATCTCTTTTTCAGTCATAGAGGTGGGAATGGATCATTTCCCCAATTTTTTTAAATGTTATTCATGTTTTTTTTGACACCCTCATAGGTTCCAGATGACTTGCAGTTATTGGTGTATTATTGCACCACGACTCGAACCAAAACATGGTTGATTTAGCCTGTTCCCACTGTTTTGTTGCAATTGCTGCAAATTGTTGGGATCCAAACTATTAGATCCCTAAAGAAAGGGGATATACTTTGTTTAATCATTGAATTGGGTTACTACTGTCATTTTTCAATCATTGAATTTATGTGTCATGCTATGAAATTACGAGGGCAAGTATTTGAACATCATCTTAGAAGTGTGGCAAGTGCTCGAAAAAATCAAATTAGTTTCATACATATGGGATTGATAATTGGGTCAAACAAAAATGATTTGCATATGCTTTTATTTATTTAGTGAAGGTTAACATAGAATACTAAAAACTTTATAGATTGGGTTTTCAAAAGAAAAGGAATGTGCTACCAAAATATGTTAAATAGATTAGTGATATGCATGATGGTGTTAAAACTTGCATGAAAGCCTGTGAAGGTGAGATCAATGTATTTCTTGCCAGGATAGTTTAGTGGGTTTAAGTTTATCGTTTTGCTTTAGCGATGAACGGATCATGTAGGGACATAATCTAGGTCTCGGGATGCATTTTTTGTTTGACGAGAGTAGGCTAAGTGTCGATAGAGTAAGTAAAGTGCCAGAAAGATACTTCGGTATCAAAAAGCTTTAAATTATGGAAAATTATAGAAATATCACTCTTAAATTATAGATATATCACTCTTATGGACATAAATTATAGATATAACACTCAAATATCTTGAAATTTTAAAGGGAAATGCTAAGTGTGCTCTTTTTGTGTGTTATTGGGAAAAATTCCAGATATACCTGGGAATATAATGATTTCTCACACTCCACGTCTCCTCAAATATATCTGGGGGTAACCAGATATATCTGATAGTATATTACAAGTATTTCATTGTTGGTTTAATGCATATCTAGGGTAACCAGATATATTTGGGGGTAACCAGATATATCTGAGGAGACGTGGAGTGTCAGAGATCATTATATCTCCAAATATATCTAGGATTTTGCCCAAAAAGCTCAGAAAATTACCCACAAAAAAGAGCACATGGAGCATTGCTCATTTTTAAATGTAATAGTTTAGCTCCTTGAAGTTTTGATTCGCTAAACTTTTCAAATTCCTTTTATTAATAATTTGTTGAATTTGGACATATTCAACGTTATTTTCTCAAATTCTTCTGTACTATTATGCACAAATCCTCATAATTTTACCTTTTTTATGGACTGAAGTTCAAAATTGTGTCGAATTGGTTCAAATTTTTATGCAATGTGATATATATTATAACAATGGCTAAATTAACTTCGATTCACCTAAAATTTTAATACGTTATAACTTAAGAGATAATAATAAATGTAATTAAGTTGATTTAAAAAATCAACTTTAAAATGTCTTAATTTTGAGTGTTCCAGCCAAGTTAGTTATATAATCTCTTACAACCCCATTGGTCTCTCTATATATATACACACACAAAAATTGAACCAAATTTAATGCAATTGTGATTTTCTTAAAATTACAAATTTAGGAGTTTGGTGAAAGATGAGAAAAAGTGAAGAAAATAATGATGCATATGTCAAAAATTGACACATTGTTATCGGAACAGACTGCAAAATCTACGAATCAAAACATAAGTGGGTGTAACTGTGATGTTTCAAAATTTAGAGAGTTTAAATGTTACATGTGCTTAATTGAGTTCATTTGTAATTTACACTTTCAATTTGAGTTCTTAAATTGAGTACATGCAGGTAAGATTGAATTTGGAAGCGCTATTTGATAGTTCCATGGAATTCACCATCGACGGGATTCACAATTCAGAAAATTTATGAATGACGTGATTTGTATTTAGGCTTAATTACAATTTGCCCCCCGAACTATGTCTTGGTATCACTTTGCCCCCCTCAAGTTTCAAAGTTAACAGTTACCTCCCCTGAACTTTAATTTTGTAATTTTTTACGTCCTTGAACTTCAAATTTTCATTATTTAACACACATACGACGTTTGTTTCCTAATTTTTTTTGTTGTATCCCTAATACACTCCTAAACCTATATTTACGTGAAAGTTTGGATGGAAACGGAGGTCCGATATGGTTGGAATTTGGGTCGGATTGAGTGTCAATCTGACCCAAATTCCAACCATATCCGACCTCCGTTTCGATCCAAACTTTCACGTAAATATAGGTTTAGGAGTGTATTAGGGATACAACAAAAACAATTAGGAAAAAAACGTCGAATGTGTGTTAAATAATGAGTTTTTGAAATTCAAGGGGGCAAAGTGTTACAAAATTAAAGCTCAGGGGAGGTAACTGTTAACTTTGAAACTTCAAGGGGGCAAAGTGATACCAAGTCATAGTTCAGGGGGCAAACTGTAATTAACCCTTATATTTATATGTTTGGATAAACATGTTATTTTAAATCACAATAAAAAAATTACATGATATTTTATTACCTTTTCATTTTAGAATTGTATCCAAACCGTAAAAAAACACATAGTATTGTGCATAAAATCATGTTTGAAATACAACAGTAAAAATTTATATCAATTTAAATGGCTTCAGTAAAAATAAGTTAAAATAATTGTATATTCCATCACACATTGTGTATAAATGACAAACCTAGTCAGACTATAAAAATAATATAATCAAATTCTATGCCCAAAATTATTCAATGAAACAACAATGAGTGACTATAATAAAATGTTGTAATATTTATTTAAATAACAGTAACAAAACGTCGTTTGTCGTAATATAATCATATTATGTTCAAAATATATAAAAACCATGAAGCAATAATAATTGATGACTACAACATATATAAAAATTTGTAACAATATTTAAATAACAGTAACATAACGTCATTAACACTAATATAATCATAGTTTGTTCAAAATGAAGAAAATAACTAAAGGTAAATTACCATGAAGCATATGCTTGAGCCAAACGCGTAGATGCTCACAGACTTCCTATTTCCAACCCTTTGGCTTAGTATTTCGCCGTGTATCAAATGAAGTTTCTCCATTGCTAGGCTATGAATAGCCTCAAACCAATTAGAGAACTTCATGTTCTCTACTTTGTCAAAAATTGACAATGCAGCTCTTGGAACATTTGAACCTGACTCAGACAATCAGAAAGTTGAACACATCAACAAAATCAAAAACTTGATATAGTCGTAAATTGTCTCTTCATGGTCTTTATCATGTAAAGAAACCAAAACTTCTTGAACTTGTGTTGTATTAAAAGTGAAGGAGATGCTACTATGTTAATTGGAAGCTAACATGCTAATAACCTAGTTAACAAGTTAGAGACACTACTAAACTAACAATACAGCAAAGACATAAACCAACTCACATAAACACTACGAAAAAAATAAAGAAAAGCTAACCAACATTAAGATGGTGAAAATTATCCACTATAAATCTATAAAGCCTGAAAAGAAAAAGCATAGATTATCAAGCATTGAAGTGGATTAGATGAATCTTTTTTTAATGGTTCAAATCCAAATCAACATTACGCAGTGCATGTTCGTGATGTCATCTATCTAAATAAAAGCCTTTCTAGATCATGAACGTTTTTGGTTCATTGAAGCAACTTGTTCAAGATCTTGCAATAACATACTAAAAAGTGAATGCATTGGCATAAAGAAATAATTATTTAAACACGGCCTTCACTTGCAGAATTTGAAATATTATCTCATAAAAAATGCTACTTAGAGTAGTGTTGATGCACTCAGTAGAAGTTAAAAGGGGCTTCCACTATTACTATCTGCGTAACATGTTTACATAGTTCGGTAAATAAAACTCAAGAGAAAACAACCATTGGAAGAAAATTGAAACTCATAGTTCCGAAAAAAAAATTAAAGATCCGGATAAAACTAGTATTTGGGACTGGAAGTGTTGTGCATGGTCTTTTTGCCTTTGGTCGGTTTGGTGGTGATGACGAGGTTGTTTTAAAGATTAGACAAGAGTGGAGGGAAGCGTGTGTTGTGGATTGGAAACGAAACCCCCAATAGACGTCGCGTGGGTTGTATAGCTGATTGATCGTTTTATATTAACCGCAAGTGCACGGCCGAGATGAAGCGGTGGCAAGTACGGGTCGTCCTGAGGGAGGTGACTAGCCTCTTGCTTGTACGAAATCAAGTGGAAAAAATAGGGGGAGAAAGATGTTTATGCTACTCTACTTTATACTACGCTAAGAAGTAGGAATTGCGAAAGGAAGAACCAAACAATGAAATAATAACTAAGCTAAGAACAAAAGAAGAATGCTGGAATACAGAAATGGGAAAACCCTTAAGGGGTGGAGTGAGTGCACACAAGCAAAGAGGTGGGTGTTGAACACATTCTTGTTAGGAATCTTCGATTGAATCTACAGGTTCAGAATTACCTTTGGTGGAGAGAACCTGTGGCAGCAGAATGGATCGGCGATCACCTCACGGAATCCTCTGGAGCACCGGTCGGTCTTCTACTCTCATGGAGAAGAAGCACGAGTCCACAACCCAAGAGTCTACGGATTGGCTTGGTGGATGTGGAGGGACGAATGGGAGAGAGAGGTTGAGGTGGCGGCTAGGGTTTGGTGGGGGCTAAGGTTTGCACACAAGAAATTAGTTCATCCAATGGGAGGCTCCCCTCCTTATATAGATGGCCCCACCCAAAACCCTAATGCGCAACCAATGAGAGTGCGCCACGTGTCAGTGCTTTGGGCAAACATCATCTTAATCCTTAGATTAATCCAATATCTCCCACTTGCACAATAGCACGTCAACAACACGTCATCTTCTTTTGTGTCCCTGACACATACGTATATATCCCCGATACATACAATCATAAGATGGCAATGTGTCACCTCTTCATGTGTCCCTGACACATATGTATACATCCCTGATATATACAACTATTTCTCTCTTCCAAGAATGCATCCACAATACGCAAGTCTCTGATCATGTATCCCTGATACAAGACCATATGTGTCCCCGACACATGTACTCTTCCGATCATACGGACAAATGGATCGTGCGACCGGTGATGCACCTGTAATTTAGGAGTCTCAAACTAGAAACCTTACTAGAACGCCAGAATGACAACATCCTCACAAAAATAACAATTAATTAACTTCGAGGTCCCACCGAGGACCACTAGTCTGTAGGAAATCAAGAACCCGGAGGTCCCTAATATCTCAGGGAGACTAGATGGGCAACGACGTTTAGGCCGAAAGGGTCTTAAACATCGAGGACCTCTAATCTATAGGAAATCAAGAACCCGAAGGTTCCTAAAATCTCAGGGAGACTAGATGGGCAACGACATTCAGGCCATAACGGTCTTAAACGGTTTCCTCTCCTTAATGCGTCCGAAAATCCTAGGGGCCAACGTCTAATTGATTTTATTAAGGGTCTTTTAGTAAGTGGTTTTTGGGCCAAGGAAAGGGTGATGAAATCCCCCACCTCATCTCCTATAGGTGACTGCCCCCTAAGTGTTTTTCATACCTTAATCTAACAAACAACACACCAAACAAACACTCACCTCACTCTTGTTACAATGCAAGTCCTACTAACTAATGCGTGCTTTCTAATGAATGATGAGTGAAAGATAGTACATACCTTACGCCAGCAATCTACGGCAGAAATCGTAAATAATAGAAAAATACAATGCATGCAAATCCTATATGATGAATGACTTAACAAATATTGTCTAATCTTTTGCTTTGGGTTATTAAAGGCCAAGTTGTTTAAGGGGGGCAATGAGTTATTATCATAATATTAAAAATTCAATAAATTAAGGCAATAAACATTTAAAATATTAAAATCAAGTATTAAAACTAATTACTTGAATTGACAGAAAAACATTTTAAACACAAACTATCATGTTATTAATAATAATTGGGAATAAAATTTTATTGAAATTTTGGCAGAACCTCCACTTAAAATTTGATATGTAAAATTCTTCAAATCCTGAAATCAACAAGAAAATCCTAATATCTAGTTATCTAATCACATTCACATCTAGTTATCCACTTAAATTTTATTCAAATCCTAATATCTTGTTATCTAATCACATTCACATTATGTATTTCTCTACTCAATCCAAACCAAATTCTTAACATAATCCAAACCAAATCAATCCAATGAAAACAAAGTTTGGTTAAATCATCCAACCAACCCAACTCAATCCAAACTAAATCAATCCAATGAATATGTTTATCAAATATCAACACATAACACACATGCAAAAAAACTCCGAGAAGAAGTTGGTTATCACGTCTACATGTCAAGAGTGTACATCCACATCAAGACCATACAACTCATGCCATTACACATCATCAATCCATAATTTTGATTTCTTTTTTTCTACTTTGGAAACCATTTGCTACACACCAACAAATTGAATCATTAATTAACTTGGAAAATAAAAGGAATTCTAAATGTTGATATTTGCATCAATACACTTAGATTATCACATTAACCAATATTTGCATCAATACGTTATTATTGTGAACTAATCCTAATTTGGCGTTGGATTCTTGGTCTAAACTAATCCTAAATTAAGGATCTAAAATTGAGCACGAACCAGAGGAGGGAAAAGTTGTGATGCCGGAGGAGCTCTTTGTGGTTCCCGAAGACGTCGCGGAGGAGACGGCTGTAAACGACACGAGGAAGCTACATGCGGAGGAGGCTAAGTTAGAGAGAATATGTGGAGAAAGACGAACTTAAAACAAGCAAAAACGAACTTAAAACCTACATGTGGAGAGAGACGGAGGAAGACGGAGGAAGAAGGAGAAGAGGGCCGGAGAAGTGGAGGAGCGCTTGGGAGCTCGCTGCGGTGCCGGAGACGGTGCGGATCGGTTGGAGGATGGTCGCGGAGGAGAGTTCGGTCGCGGGACGGCTAGGGTTTGGGTGGGTTTCGACTGAAATGAATGAAAGAAAGCGCGTCTGTCCGATTTCTTTAAGACCTATATACGTCGGATATTCTATAACACCGACGTCTATACCTCGACGTCTATATGGATGGAGTATAGACGTCGGCCTTACCTTACGTCCGACGTCTATAGGCCGACGTCTATACCCTATAGACGTCGGATTCACAAGGTACTAAAACACCGACGTCTAAAGGTCGACGTCTATACACTATAGACGTCGGTTAATTGTGTTATTCCTACACCCGACGTCTATAGTGTCGCATAGACGTCGGCTTCCATTCCAGCCGACGTCTATTCTGTCCTCTCCACACTAGACGTCGGCCGTTGTAACGGCCGACGTCTATTGGGCGACGAGTAAAGCCAATTCTGCACTAGTGTAAGCAGTCAACTGCACATCACTGTTCCCGAGGTTTACTCAGAAACTCACTTGACATGAACGGTATCTCGATCCCTCGGAGAGAATACCTTCTTGTCCTCAAGGTACTTGCTACTGTATCCAATACAGTTGGGCCCAGCAAATACTTTTAGTGCAGTCGAGTCAAACCTTTCCCTTCGCCCAGACCACCATTACACTCAGAGTTGACTCCTTTCCCGAAGATGCCTCTTTAGACCGAATCTCTCATGGTCATAGATAACATCCCAAAGTAGCCACATCAACTCTTTGCTTCATGGTGTCGTCGAAGGTCACTGAGGGCAACTAAATGACAATCAAGTCTTGGACTCACACAGTGAAGGAGAAGGGATCTATCCTTTCACTTCCAAATGGTCGCTCAACACATGTTGTATGACAAACATGCTATGGTGGATCATATTGTACACAACAGTATGTCTGTCTCTCAACACCATACAAGTCTTAGTCCAGTCGCACCCCCTCTGCGCCTGACCCGAGCTTCATCATTGTCGCCTTAACACCATACAGGTGTCACCTGGCGCCACATGTGATGCTCGCACTTGGCTTCTATAGGTCACATGAATCGTGGGAACATTCACGTCAATCCTCACCAACATGGAGGATCTCATCTTGATTCCTAATCAAGGCGACTGTCCTATCATGAACTACTCTGGATCTATCATACAAGATCTCTTCATGATCAGTCTCATCTCTGCTCGCTATCAAAAGCACCAGAGGAGAATGCTCGTGTGAGTAAGCATTCTTCAACCTATTGACAGAATAATATTTTATGCTAGAACAACTACATTAACCAAACAGATATAGTTGAAAGGAAAAACACAATCACTCATAAAAGGAAGTTAGACATGCCAATACATCAAAGTCTGCGTAAGCCTAAGGACTTTACATGAGACATAAACGAGTCCTTAGCTATAGCTTTGGTAAGAGGGTCAGCTACCATAAGACTAGTAGACACATGTCTTAACACAACTTCCTTTCTCGCTATGATGTCCTTCACAAAGTGCTCCATGCTTGGGTTGGACTGGTATCGACTCACCATGCCCACAACATAACAAATGTTTGGCCTAGTACACATCATAGAGTACATGAGGCTTCCCACAGCATTGGAGTATGGAACTTTGTCCATTTTGGCCTCCTCTTTAGGAGTCTCAGGATGCTTATCAAGGCTTAAGTGCAAACCCTTCTCAACAGGAGTGTCGATTGGTTTGCATTTGTCCATATGGTATTTCTTTAAGACGTTGTTAATATAAGTCTCTTGAGACAATCCCAGAAGTCTCTTGGACCTATTTCTAACAATCGTGACACCAAGGACGTACCTAGCTTCACCCATGTCCTTCATATCAAACGTGGAGGACAACCACTCTTTAGTGGATTTCAGCAACTCTTTGCTATTGCCAGCCATGAGTATGTCATCAACATATAAGGTTAGAATGACAAATTTACCATTGGATCTCTTAACGTACACAGTGATCTTCCTCAAGCATAGAGAACGCATTCTCTGATATAGCTTGATGGAAGCGAATGTTCCACTGTCTGGATGCTTGTTTTAAGCCATATAAGGACTTATTGAGCTTGCACACTTTGCGCTCTTGTCCTTTGACTTCAAAACCTTGAGGTTGATCCATATTGATCTCCTCCTCAAGTTCTCCATTGAGAAAAGCAGTCTTTACATCCATATGGTAAACCTCTAAGTCTATCTGAGCTACAATAGCTAGTAGAAGGCGGATGGAGGCAAACCTAACCACGGGTGAAAAAGTTTCCTCAAAATCCACGCCTTCTCTTTGGGTGTAGCCTTTAGCTACCAGTCTAGCCTTGAATCTATCAATAGATCCATCTGCCATCCTCTTAATCTTGAGGATCCACTTGGCCCCAATGACCTTCGGTTCGGCGGTAAGTCGACCAAGTCCCAGACTCGATTAACTTTCATCGACTCCAACTCTTCCTTTATAGCTTCTAACCACTCTTTCGCATTTGGACCTTCCAAAGCCTCTTTCAAGGTCTCCGGTTCTCGCTCATCGATTACTGTCATCCCAGATGATTCATAATCAATTTCTTCTTAAGCTATCATGAGAGCCTCTTCCTCTAAGTGAAACCGCCTACGAGGAATGAGCCCGCGTTTACTTCGACGCAGATGGGTATCTGATGGCTCATCCTCCGTGAGAGCTATCGGATCCTCAGCATTGCTGCTCCCACTAGGATCGACTGGTGGAACCTCATGTTCAACTTCCAGATCCTGATCCCGTGGAGTGGCAATGTCCTCATCTTGTTGTTCAAAGAAGTCCACTGACTCTTTGATAGCTCCAGCAAGGGTTGGAAAATCATTTTCCAAGAATGTGGCATCCCTAGACTCTAGTTCCGTCCTTTCATTCTCGTCTACCCCGATAAAAACATAACCTTTGGAGAAATCACTGTATTTTACAAAGATACATTTTTCCCTCTAGGTCCTAGTTTTCCATATCGGTGACTAGTAGAATGAATGTATGCCGCGCATCCCCAAGGACGCAGCAAACTAAAATCAGGCTTCCGTCCTGTCCATAACTCATATGGAGTTGAGGGAACCGATTTTGTTGGAACTCTATTGAGGATATAGGCAGCAGTCATTAGAGCATCTCCCCAAAACAAAATTGGTAAGCTCGCATGCGCCATCATGGATCTAACCATGTCTAGAAACGTTCTATTCCTTCTCTCGGCAACACCATTTTGCTGAGGAGTATAAGGCATAGTGAGTTGTCTAGATATCCCATTTTCATCACATAACTCCTTGAACATTATGGAGAGATACTCACCACCTCTATCCGTTCTAAGAGTTTTTATCTTATTATCCAACTGATTCTCAACTAAGCTCATGAATTTCTTAAAACATTCTAGAGCTTCTGACTTGTGAGAAATAAGATAAATATGACCATATCTCGTGAAGTCATCAATGAATGTGATGAAGTAACTTTGTCCATGTCTAGTACGCACATTCAAAGGTCCACAAATATCTGAGTGAATTAGTTCTAAAGGAGAAGTAGCCCTAATGGCTTTTCCGAACAGTTTTCTAGTTGCCTTTCCAGCTAGACAAGGTTCACAGGTCGGCAATTCAAATTTGGAGCATTCTCCTAATACCCCCTCCTTTTCCAACATGTTCATCCGGTCAACACCAATGTGACCTAGTCTAGCATGTCACATAACTGAATCATTATTCATGGAGCTTTGGCTCATAAAGGCACTAGCGTTATGATTGAAATCATAAATTGCGTCCAACGCAATAAAACCGTCAGAAAGAAAAGCATGTCCATAATAAATGTTAGAAAGGTATAAACCCATATCATTGTTCTCAAAAACAACTTTAAAACCATGTCTCATCAAGACAACAACAGAAATAATATTTTGCCGTATAGCTGGTGCATACAACACGTCGTGAAATAATAGGATCCGGCCACTTCGCAAAGCCACTTTGCATGTGCCAACTCCAAGAACTTCAATGCTAGTGTTGTTTGCCATGTTTATTCGCCTCCCACTTGGAACACGACGATATTCCACGAAGGCAGAACGATCCTTTGTTACGTGGTCCGTGGCACCTGAATCCACAATCCACACAGGAGAATGATCAGTGAGCATCACAGAACTAGTCACGATACAATTCAAGGGATTACACACAGAAGTTACCTTTTGCTCAGTGCACTCACGAGCAAAATGTCCAGTCTTTTGGCAGTTAAAACAAGTCACATAAGACTTATCTTTCCCACCTCTGGATCCTCGAGGTCGTTTCTTTCCAGCTTTGTTTTCTGTTTTGTTTGCATTTGCACCCTTCTTGCCTTTAAAACCCTGAGCTCTATCTCTTTTGCGCTTAAAACCTGCACTCCTCCGAGGAGCGCCAGCCTCAGCAGCAAATACTTCAGTTAGAGGGGCTTCCGCAAGCATGCGGTTCTCCTCCAGCTCTAGGTGTTTTGCGGCCTGGTCAAATGTCCTGATGTCATCAGCATGAGTCAGATGGACCTTCATATGCTCCAATTTCTTTGAAGGCAACGATCTGATGAGAGCAGACACTTGCTCCTCATCGGTCTTGGCACGACCGGCAGCGCTCAGCTCGCTTATCATGTTTGACATTGCGGTAATATGTTGCCTCATCGTGTGACCTTGGCGCATTTTATACCCATCAAACATGAGCCCAAGCTGACGGGCCCTTGTGACGGAGGTCACTCCGTACTGAAACTTCACAGCTTCCCACAAGGCCTTTGCAGTTCGAAACTTTTCGAACCGCAGTAACAGATCGTCCCTCATTGAACTTAGAATTGTGATTCGAGCAATTCGGTCTTTCGTTTTCCATGCATTATAAACATCCAAGTTTCTGGGATGTTGCGCAGTATTCCCCTCCTCGGGGGAGACATAGATTGGTTTATGTTTTCTAACATGTCCTGATCCTCTAAGAGATACTCAATTTTACGATGCCACATATCGTAATTTCTTTCATTGAGTTTATCTCCTCGAGTCAGATCAGCGACAATACTTTTGGAAGCAGCCATAAAGAATCTAGGACAATCAAAATACGTAGCGATACATGAGTTCTAGCATAAAATATAACGAGCTACAATAATCATAAAGAATAAACTGACTTAATAGCTATAGCATTCAGACCAAAAGAAAACATAAAGCATTCGATCAAATCCTCATGCAATAGTTAATAAAGCCATTTTACTAATCTAGATATTGAGCTCCATCATGATTTAATGACCCCAAAAAAACATTTTAAATCATGGTAAATCAGCAAAAAAAATATTTGCCGCCGGTTGCAAGGTGGTTTACACAAAACACTTCTACCTTGCAACTCCCACTAGGCATGCGAGTTCCCAAAAAAATGGTTTTCAAAAGAAAAAAAACCAATCAACATCACACAGATATGATTACTACATTACTTCCATATCGAGCTAATGATCCCCATTAGGGATTTAGCCTCGTCGATGGGAACCTGCATGAGTCTTATAGCAATAATATCGCAATAATAAAAAATAAAGGAGCCCCTCGTCTCCTTAGGGCAATAAACAGTCCACAGTCCATAATTATTACAGTCCATAAATATTACAGTCCATTGCGATAACTATTGCAAATGGAAATAAATGAATGAAATTACGCTCATCTCTCAATAAGGCAGTAAATAAAATCAGCAATCATTCATTCCACATAGCCACAATCTTTCCATACGTTAGCACAATCCGACGTATGAAAAAAAAATACCATAAAGTGTGCACCTCATTCAAACAATAAGGAAGTAATGCATAAGGAAACAATGCATGAATGGGGCACGAAAATAGGCAAAAAAAACGTGTTAGGTAATGACAAACAATCTCCACAATAATCATTCTCAAAACAGAATTTTGTTTTCTTCTTTCCATAATCAATATAATCATGATAGCACAAAATTATCCTACTTTGAATAGGAAAGAAAAATCCGAAATTATATGGTGGAGAGCAACACATATTTTTGCATCAAAGGAAAGCATCCAATCACATTTTTAAGGCAATAAAATTTCAGCCCATAATATCTTTCCAAAAATTTCAGAATTAGCCAATCTTTCCATAATCAATATAAGCATGCAATCAATAATAATTATGCTACTTCTAATGGAAAGAAAATTTCGAAATTCTTTGGTGGAGAGCAACACATATTTTTGCATCAAAGGAAAGCATCCAAACATATTTTTAAGGCAATAAAATTCCAGCCCATAATATCTTTCCAAAAATTTCAGAATTAGCCAATCTTTCCATAATCAATATAAGCATGCAATCAATAATAATTATGCTACTTGTAATGGAAAGAAAAATTCGAAATTCTTTGGTGGATGGCATCACATATATGCACATTTGATGAAAAGGAAATATTTCAAATGAAATGCATGTAATCATTTCAAAAGAAATCCAAAAAATCCTTAATGAGATTAACATATATGTGCATTCAATCATAAAGGAAATATTTCAAATGAAATGAATGCTCTCATTCCAAAAATCCGAAATACACAATATGGTAACTCAATATTCATGTATGTGCATGATTTTGCAATCAACATCTAATCCTAGATGCGTGCACATGAGATTAAAAAATTACATATACATGAATAAGGCAACAAGCATCTAACCTTAGATGTATGTGCAAGAGTTTTTAAAAAAATGCACAATCAAATCATACCATCCGAAATATATGATCACATTATATGATACATGCAATAATTAACTCTTGTAAAATTATCATCATATTTCAAACAACATATATGTGCAACTAATCAAGAATAAACCAACTCTAGCCGCAAGCTTTGGTTGAAAGAAATATGCGCAACAAACATAGATTAACATGTAACCCTAGGTACATGCATAAAGTGAAATCTAAGCTATGCTCAAGAATGAAGCAATAATGAAACTTGTAATACAATTCGCATGTAATAAAATGAATCAAGAAAAACATGCGCCAGGGTGAGAAAAATGCCATCAAACCCTAGGCGCATGATGAAGAGAAAAAAAAAACTACACATGTATGCGATTTCTCTCAACAACTACCGAAATTATTTCAACATATATGAAATAAGAAAGTGCTCAAAAAATTCGGAGGTGACCAAGATGGCTCTGGTACCAATGTTAGCAATCTACGATTGAATCTACAGGTTCAGAATTACCTTTGGTGGAGAGAACCTGTGGCAGCGGAATGGATCGGCGATCACCTCAAGGAATCCTCTGGAGCACCGGTCGGTCTTCTACTCTCTTGGAGAAGAAGCACGAGTCCACAACCCAAGAGTCTGCGGATTGGCTTGGTGGATGTGGAGGCACGAATGGGAGAGAGAGGGAGAGGTGGCGGCTAGGGTTTGGTGGGGGCTAAGGTTTGCACACAAGAAATTAGTTCATCCAATGGGAGGCTCCCCTCCTTATATAGATGGCCCCACCCAAAACCCTAATGCGCAACCAATGAGAGTGCGCCACGTGTCAGTGCTTTGGGCAAACATCATCTTAATCCTTAGATTAATCCAATATCTTCCAAGAATGCATCCACAATACGCAAGTCTCTGATCATGTATCCCTGATACAAGACCATATGTATCCCCGACACATGTACTCTTCCGATCATACGGACAAATGGATCGTGCGACCGGTGATGCACCTGTAATTTAGGAGTCTCAAACTAGAAACCTTACTAGAACGCCAGAATGACAACATCCTCACAAAAATAACAATTAAGCAGTCAACTGCACATCACTGTTCCCCAGGTTTACTCAGAAACTCACTTGACATGAACGGTATCTCGATCCCTCGGAGAGAATACCTTCTTGTCCTCAAGGTACTTGCTACTGTATCCAATACAGTTGGGCCCAGCAAATACTTTTAGTGCCGTCGAGTCAAACCTTTCCCTTCGCCCAGACCACCATTACACTCAGAGTTGACTCCTTTCCCGAAGATGCCTCTTTAGACCGAATCTCTCATGGTCATAGATAACATCCCAAAGTAGCCACATCAACTCTTTGCTTCATGGTGTCGTCGAAGGTCACTGAGGGCAACTAAATGACAATCAAGTCTTGGACTCACACAGTGAAGGAGAAGGGATCTATCCTTTCACTTCCAAATGGTTGCTCAACACATGTTGTATGACAAACATGCTATGGTGGATCATATTGTACACAACAGTATGTCTGTCTCTCAACACCATACAAGTCTTAGTCCAGTCGCACCCCCTCTGCGCCTGACCCGAGCTTCATCATTGTCGCCTTAACACCATACAGGTGTCACCTGGCGCCACATGTGATGCTCGCACTTAGCTTCAATAGGTCACATGAATCGTGGGAACATTCACGTCAATCCTCACCAACATGGAGGATCTCATCTTGATTCCTAATCAAGGCGACTGTCCTATCATGAACTACTCTGGATCTATCATACAAGATCTCTTCATGATCAGTCTCATCTCTGCTCGCTATCAAAAGCACCAGAGGCGAATGCTCGTGTGAGTAAGCATTCTTCAACCTATTGACAGAATAATATTTTATGCTAGAACAACTACATTAACCAAAAAGATATAGTTGAAAGGAAAAACACAATCACTCATAAAAGGAAGTTAGACATGCCAATACATCAAAGTCTGCGTAAGCCTAAGGACTTCACATGAGACATAAACGAGTCCTTAGATATAGCTTTGGTAAGAGGGTCAGCTACCATAAGACTAGTAGACACATGTCTTAACACAACTTCCTTTCTCGCTATGATGTCCTTCACAAAGTGCTCCATGCTTGGGTTGGACTGGTATCGACTCACCATGCCCACAACATAACAAATGTTTGGCCTAGTACACATCATAGAGTACATGACGCTTCCCACAGCATTGGAGTATGGAACTTTGTCCATTTTGGCCTCCTCTTTAGGAGTCTCAGGATGCTTATCAATGCTTAAGTGCAAACCCTTCTCAACAGGAGTGTCGATTGGTTTGCATTTGTCCATATGGTATTTCTTTAAGACGTTGTTAATATAAGTCTCTTGAGACAATCCCAGAAGTCTCTTGGACCTATTTCTAACAATCGTGACACCAAGGACGTACCTAGCTTCACCCATGTCCTTCATATCAAACGTGGAGGACAACCACTCTTTAGTGGATTTCAGCAACTCTTTGCTATTGCCAGCCATGAGTATGTCATCAACATACAAGGTTAGAATGACAAATTTACCATTGGATCTCTTAACGTACACAGTGATCTTCCTCAAGCATAGAGAACGCATTCTCTGATATAGCTTGATGGAAGCGAATGTTCCACTGTCTGGATGCTTGTTTTAAGCCATATAAGGACTTATTGAGCTTGCACACTTTGCGCTCTTGTCCTTTGACTTCAAAACCTTGAGGTTGATCCATATTGATCTCCTCCTCAAGTTCTCCATTGAGAAAAGCAGTCTTTACATCCATATGGTAAACCTCTAAGTCTACCTGAGCTACAATAGCTAGTAGAAGGCGGATGGAGGCAAACCTAACCACGGGTGAAAAAGTTTCCTCAAAATCCACGCCTTCTCTTTGGGTGTAGCCTTTAGCTACCAGTCTAGCCTTGAATCTATCAATAGATCCATCTGCCTTCCTCTTAATCTTGAGGATCCACTTGGCCCCAATGACCTTCGGTTCGGCGGTAAGTCGACCAAGTCCCAGACTCGATTAACTTTCATCGACTCCAACTCTTCCTTTATAGCTTCTAACCACTCTTTCGCATTTGGACCTTCCAAAGCCTCTTTCAAGGTCTCCGGTTCTCGCTCATCGATTACTGTCATCCCAGATGATTCATAATCAATTTCTTCTTGAGCTATCATGAGAGCCTCTTCCTCTAAGTGAAACCGCCTACGAGGAATGAGCCCGCGTTTACTTCGACGCAGATGGGTATCTGATGGCTCATCCTCCGTGAGAGCTATCGGATCCTCAGCATTGCTGCTCCCACTAGGATCGACTGGTGGAACCTCATGTTCAACTTCCAGATCCTGATCCCGTGGAGTGGCAATGTCCTCATCTTGTTGTTCAAAGAAGTCCACTGACTCTTTGATAGCTCCAGCAAGGGTTGGAAAATCATTTTCCAAGAATGTGGCATCCCTAGACTCTAGTTCCGTCCTTTCATTCTCGTCTACCCCGATAAAAACATAACCTTTGGAGAAATCACTGTATTTTACAAAGATACATTTTTCCCTCTAGGTCCTAGTTTTCCATATCGGTGACTAGTAGAATGAATGTATGCCGCGCATCCCCAAGGACGCAGCAAACTAAAATCAGGCTTCCGTCCTGTCCATAACTCATATGGAGTTGAGGGAACCGATTTTGTTGGAACTCTATTGAGGATATAGGCAGCAGTCATTAGAGCATCTCCCCAAAACAAAATTGGTAAGCTTGCATGCGCCATCATGGATCTAACCATGTCTAGCAATGTTCTATTCCTTCTCTCGGCAACACCATTTTGCTGAGGAGTATAAGGCATAGTGAGTTGTCTAGATATCCCATTTTCATCACATAACTCCTTGAACATTATGGAGAGATACTCACCACCTCTATCCGTTCTAAGAGTTTTTATCTTATTATCCAACTGATTCTCAACTAAGCTCATGAATTTCATAAAACATTCTAGAGCTTCTGACTTGTGAGAAATAAGATAAATATGACCATATCTCGTGAAGTCATCAATCAATGTGATGAAGTAACTTTGTCCACGTCTAGTACGCACATTCAAAGGTCCACAAATATCTGAGTGAATTAGTTCTAAAGGAGAAGTAGCCCTAATGGCTTTTCCGAACAGTTTTCTAGTTGCCTTTCCAGCTACACAAGGTTCACAGGTCGGCAATTCAAATTTGGAGCATTCTCCTAATACCCCCTCCTTTGCCAACCTGTCCATCCGGTCAACACCAATGTGACCTAGTCTAGCATGCCACATAACTGACTCATTATTCATGGAGCTTTGGCTCATAAAGGCACTAGCATTATGATTGAAATCATAAATTGCGTCCAACACAATAAAACCGTCAGAAAGAAAAGCATGTCCATAATAAATGTTAGAAAGGTATAAACCCATATCATTGTTCTCAAAAACAACTTTATAACCATGTCTCATCAAGACAACAACAGAAATAATATTTCGCCGTATAGCTGGTGCATACAACACGTCGTGAAGTAATAGGATCCGGCCACTTCGCAAAGCCACTTTGCATGTGCCAACTCCAAGAACTTCAATGCTAGTGTTGTTTGCCATGTTTATTCGCCTCCCACTTGGAAAACGACGATATTCCACGAAGGCAGAATGATCCTTTGTTACGTGGTCCGTCGCACCTGAATCCACAATCCACACAGGAGAATGATCAGTGAGCATCACAGAACTAGTCACGATACAATTCAAGGGATTACACACAGAAGTTACCTTTTGCTCAGTGCACTCACGAGCAAAATGTCCAGTCTTTTGGCAGTTAAAACAAGTCACATAAGACTTATCTTTCCCACCTCTGGATCCTCGAGGTCGTTTCTTTCCAGCTTTGTTTTCTGTTTTGTTTGCATTTGCACCCTTCTTGCCTTTAAAACCCTGAGCTCTATCTCTTTTGCGCTTAAAACCTGCACTCCTCCGAGGAGCGCCAGCCTCAGCAGCAAATACTTCAGTTAGAGGGGCTTCCGCAAGCATGCGGTTCTCCTCCAGCTCTAGGTGTTTTGCGGCCTGGTCAAATGTCCTGATGTCATCAGCATGAGTCAGATGGACCTTCATATGCTCCAATTTCTTTGAAGGCAACGATCTGATGAGAGCAGACACTTGCTCCTCATCGGTCTTGGCACGACCGGCAGCGCTCAGCTCGCTTATCATGTTTGACATTGCGGTAATATGTTGCCTCATCGTGTGACCTTGGCGCATTTTATACCCATCAAACATGAGCCCAAGCTGACGGGCCCTTGTGACGGAGGTCACTCCGTACTGAAACTGCACAGCTTCCCACAAGGCCTTTGCAGTTCGAAACTTTTCGAACCGCAGTAACAGATCGTCCCTCATTGAACTTAGAATTGTGATTCGAGCAATTCGGTCTTTCGTTTTCCATGCATTATAAACATCCAAATTTCTGCGATGTTGCGCAGTATTCCCCTCCTCGGGGGAGACATAGATTGGTTTATGTTTTCTAACATGTCCTGATCCTCTAAGAGATACTCAATTTTACGATGCCACAGATCGTAATTTCTTTCATTGAGTTTATCTCCTCGAGTCAGATCAGCGACAATACTTTTGGAAGCAGCCATAAAGAATCTAGGACAATCAAAATACGTAGCGATACATGAGTTCTAGCATAAAATATAACGAGTTACAATAATCATAAAGAATAAACTGACTTAATAGCTATAGCATTCAGACCAAAAAAAAACATAAAGCATTCGATCAAATCCTCATGCAATAGTTAATAAAGCCATTTTACTAATCTAGATATTGAGCTCCATCATGATTTAATGACACCAAAAAAACATTTTAAATCATGGTAAATCAGCAAAAAAAAATATTTGCCGCCGGTTGCAAGGTGGTTTACACAAAACACTTCTACCTTGCAACTCCCACTAGGCATACGAGTTCCCAAAAAAATGGTTTTCAAAAGAAAAAAAACCAATCAACATCACACAGATATGATTACTACATTACTTCCATATCGAGCTAATGATCCCCATTAGGGATTTAGCCTCGTCGACGGGAACCTGCATGAGTCTTATAGCAATAATATCGCAATAATAAAAAATAAAGGAGCCCCTCGTCTCCTTAGGGCAATAAACAGTCCACTGTCCATAATTATTACAGTCCATAAATATTACAGTCCATTGCGATAACTATTGCAAATGGAAATAAATGAATGAAATTACGCTCATCTCTCAATAAGGCAGTAAATAAAATCAGCAATCATTCATTCCACATAGCCACAATCTTTCCATACGTTAGCACAATCCGACGTATGAAAAAAAATACCATAAAGTGTGCACCTCATTCAAACAATAAGGAAGTAATGCATAAGGAAACAATGCATGAATGGGGCACGAAAATAGGCAAAAAAAACGTGTTAGGTAATGACAAACAATCTCCACAATAATCATTCTCAAAACAGAATTTTTTTTTCTTCTTTCCATAATCAATATAATCATGATAGCACAAAATTATCCTACTTTGAATAGGAAAGAAAAATCCAAAATTATATGGTGGAGAGCAACACATATTTTTGCATCAAAGGAAAGCATCCAATCACATTTTTAAGGCAATAAAATTTCAGCCCATAATATCTTTCCAAAAATTTCAGAATTAGCCAATCTTTCCATAATCAATATAAGCATGCAATCAATAATAATTATGCTACTTCTAATGGAAAGAAAATTTCGAAATTCTTTGGTGGAGAGCAACACATATTTTTGCATCAAAGGAAAGCATCCAAACATATTTTTAAGGCAATAAAATTCCAGCCCATAATATCTTTCCGAAAATTTCAGAATTAGCCAATCTTTCCATAATCAATATAAGCATGCAATCAACAATAATTATGCTACTTGTAATGGAAAGAAAAATTCGAAATTCTTTGGTGGATGGCATCACATATATGCACATTTGATGAAAAGGAAATATTTCAAATGAAATGCATGCAATTATTTCAAAAGAAATCCAAAAAATCCTTAATGAGATTAACATATATGTGCATTCAATCATAAAGGAAATATTTCAAATGAAATGAATGCTCTCATTCCAAAAATCCGAAATACACAATATGGTAACTCGATATTCATGTATGTGCATGATTTTGCCATCAACATCTAATCCTAGATGCGTGCACATGAGATTAAAAAATTACATATACATGAATAAGGCAACAAGCATCTAACCTTAGATGTATGTGCAAGAGTTTTTAAAAAAATGCACAATCAAATCATACCATCCGAAATATATGATCACATCATATGATACATGCAATAATTAACTCTTGTAAAATTATCATCATATTTCAAACAACATATATGTGCAACTAATCAAGAATAAACCAACTCTAGCCGCAAGCTTTGGTTGAAAGAAATATGTGCAACAAACATAGATTAACATGTAACCCTAGGTACATGAATAAAGTGAAATCTAAGCTATGCTCAAGAATGAAGTAATGATGAAACTTGTAATACAATTCGCATGTAATAAAATGAATCAAGAAAAACATGCGCAAGGGTGAGAAAAATGCCATCAAACCCTAGGCGTATGATGAAGAGAGAAAAAAACTACACATGTATGCCATTTCTCTCAACAACTACCGAAATTATTTCAACATATATGACATAAGAAAGTGCTCAAAAAATTCGGAGGTGACCAAGATGGCTCTGGTACCAATGTTAGCAATCTACGATTGAATCTACAGGTTCAGAATTACCTTTGGTGGAGAGAACCTGTGGCAGCGGAATGGATCGGCGATCACCTCACGGAATCCTCTGGAGCACCGGTCGGTCTTCTATTCTCTTGGAGAAGAAGCACGAGTCCACAACCCAAGAGTCCACGGATTGGCTTGGTGGATGTGGAGGGACGAATGGGAGAGAGAGGGAGAGGTGGCGGCTAGGGTTCAGTGGGGGCTAAGGTTTGCACACAAGAAATTAGTCCATCCAATGGGAGGCTCCCCTCCTTATATAGATGGCCCCACCCAAAACCCTAATGAGCAACCAATGAGAGTGCGCCACGTGTCAGTGCTTAGGGCAAACATCATCTTAATCCTTAGATTAATCCAATAATTCTTTAAGCACAAATTAAGGTGGTGTTATCATGCATAGGAAGTGTCTAAATGTTGTGGCAAAACCTATCAATCTATTCACCAACTTAGTTGATTAACATTTACATATGCAAGATGTTTATTTCAGAACCTAAACAAGCATGAGAGGTGTCTAATCATTTTGGCAAAACTCATCAAGTTATAAATTCTATCATAAACAAGCAAGCATACATTCATGTTTTATCAACACATTGGAAATAAAGCAGTTAATCCATTCTCATTTGCATATATGTACATCTACCACTACAAGAAACTAAACCTACAGCCACGGGAGGCTTATCCGTGGCTGTAGGATCCGTCGCTATTGCCTACAACAACGACGGATGTGAACGAATCAGCCACGGATAAATCCCGTAGCTGAATCATTACTACAAATTCTCGAAAAGAAAACCCGACTCCCTCACCCCCAAATCAATCCTTCTGCAAACCCTCAACAACAAAAAAAAACCTCACCCTCCTCCGACCCAACCCTCCTCCGACCCAACCCTCCTCCGACGTCAACACTCCTCCGACCCACCCCTCCTCCGACCTCAACCCTCCTCCGAGCCACCCATCCTCCGACCTCAACCATCCTCTGACCCAACCTCTTCCCTCACTCGAACCCCGAATCCCCCTTCCGAAACTCTGAATCCCGCTATCGTCCGCTTGGGGTACAAGGCCAAGTAGGTATTGGTTTCTTTTTGATCTCTCAATGTTTGGCCTTTTTTGGTTTTGGCCTTCGTTTTTTGTGGATCGAGTTTGAGTTGTCGTTTGAGTCAGTGTTTTTTTCGGCGTTATTTTATATCGTGGTTCAGATCTATTTTGGTTTCTCTGAAAATGTGATTAGATTTGTCGTTGGTTTATGTGCCTTAGGTGATGCTAGAGATTTAGGATGCAGTGCAGTATGATGACATTTTGTTCGGTTTTGTTGATTGAACTTAAACTAGAACTACACGTTTAATCCGATTGATATGTACATCAGAGAAATACAGATATAATGTTAAAATGTAAATCATGTAAGTCATTTCTGCCACCCGATGTTCTGAAATATGATAGTCGATAATTAGTACTTATTATCCAACCCACCAGGTCCAAGCTCACGTCGTCCAACCTCGCGCCGTCCAACCCTCCAACCTTGCGTCGTCCAACCTCGCGTCGTCCAACCCTCCAGATTTTGTGGGTCTTTCTTTTCCATTGGTTTTGGAAGGATTTGGTAACCTATAGTTGTGAGATCTTGTTTGAACTTATCTATGAAATAATAATCTTTGTTTGTTTGTGCTTAATCTCGTTTTACATGGAGTCAATTTTCGTTAGTTTGATCATGTATTGGGAGATTTTGAGATTTGACAAACCGGATTACATCGATCCAAAGTTGTTAGAGTATATTAAAGTCAAATAAATCTTCAACAATATCATATTGAGATTTGAGAACTTGATTGGCGGGTGCATCATAATCCATTCATTAGCCATTTGGTAGTCTTTCCTCGTCAATAAATCTTCACCTGGTCATGAAGTTTTTATTTTATTAGAGACTTGACTTGCAACTAATGAACGTCAAGCTTAATTTAAACAAAATGCTCATTTCATTCACCTTCTGATTTATTGTTCAACATGGATTTCTTGTAATTTTATCCAACATAGTTTTTGTGATTTATTTGAACTTGATAAAGACAGCATGGAGTCTAACAGAAGTTGGATGTATGGTGGAAGAAGTAGTTCTACATTTTCCGGTCGACTTAATGGTTTTCTGGATTTTGCGTTTGCATCTAGTCAGAGTTCACATATAGTTTGTCCTTGTTCTAAATGTAACAATTCCAAATGGAAGAAACAGAAAGATGTATATGAAGATGTTATTTGTCAAGGTTTCACTCGTAATTACACATGTTGGATTTTTCATGGCGAGGACTTTGGAATTTCAAATCCATCGACCACGTCACGAATTGAGGGAGAGAATGTTGAGGAATTTGATGACATGCATGGCATGGTCCAGGATTTGTTACGCAATCAAATGGATGCAAACGAGTTGCGTGATGAAAACATGGAAGATTCAATTCCTGTAGGTGACCAAACGACGAAGCTTTACCAATATTTAGAAGATGCAGAAGAAGAATTATATCCTGGTTGTAAATTGGGGCTCACAAAGTTGTCTTTCATCACAAGGCTATTCCACTTGAAGTGCGTAAGCAAGTGGACCAATAGTTCATTTAATAAATTGTTGGAGTTCTTTGCGGATGTACTTCCAGATGGTGCACATGTGCCTAAAAATCATTATGAAACAAAGAAGATGATGAACAACTTTGGATTTGGTTACAATAAGATACACGCTTGTCGTAATAGTTGTATCTTGTACTGGAAAGAATTGAGTGAAGCCATTTCTTGTCCCATATGTGGAGTTTCACGATGGAAGGTTGTAGAAATAGACGAAGATGATGAAGACATAATTGCCACTACATCGAAGAAGAAAAATAAGCAGGAGAAGATTCCAGCAAAGGTCTTACGTCATTTCCCAATTAAGGATAGACTTCAAAGGTTGTTTTCCACCAAAAATGTGGCATTGTCGATGAGATGGCACGACGAGAATCGGAAAAGAGATGGAGTTTTGAGACACCCAGCTGATTCAGAAGTTTGGCATGCATTTGATAGAATCCATCCATTTTTTGCATGTGAACCAAGAAATGTCAGACTTGGATTACCATTAGATAGTTTTCAACCGTTTCGAGGGTCTGCACATAGTACTTGGCCAGTGATACTTGTAGTTTATAACTTGCCACCATGGATGTGTATGAAACATCCATATTTCATCATGTCGCTCCTAATACCAGGCCCACAAGCCCCAGGAAATGACATTGATGTTTACTTGCAACCTTTAATTGAAGAACTCAAGGAATTATGGGTTTCAAGAGTAAACACTTATGATGGATCTCGAAAAGAAACATTTTCAATGCGATGCGCACTTTTATGGACAATAAATGATTTTCCAGCGTATGCAAACCTAAGTGGTTGGAGCACAAAAGGTCGTTTCGCTTGTCCTTGTTGCCAAGGAGAAACTTGCTCTCGATGGTTAACAAATAGCAGAAAATTTTGTTACATGGGGCATCGTCGCTGGTTAGATGAAAACCATCTTTGGAGAAAGGATAAAAGACACTTTGATGGATCTACTGAACAAAGAAGTGCTCCTGTTGCTTTGACTGGTGATGTAATTTTTGATCGGGTGAAAGAATTTGAAGTGGTATTTGGGAAAGGACAACCACATGCTGATTTAGGTAAAGATCACAGTTGGAAGAAACAAAACATAATCTTTGAGTTGCCTTATTGGAAGACATTCTGGTTCGGCACAATCTTGATGCAATGCATATTGAAAAAAATGTGTGTGATAGTTTGTTAAGCACTGTGGTGGGTGTTTTGCCTAACAGTAAAGACAATCTAAAGTCTAGGAAGGACTTGCAGTTGATGAACATCAGAAAGGATCTACATCCACACAATGGACCAAATGAAGGGAAATTCAAACCTGCCGCCTTTTGGATGAAAAAGAATGAGCAGAAAAACTTTTGTCGGGTATTGAAGTTTTTGAAAGTGCCAAATGGATTTTCATCGAATATATCACGTTGTGTTAAAGTGAAAGAACGGAAGTTACATCAACTGAAGAGTCATGATAGTCATATTTTGATGCAAGAACTGCTCCCTTTGGCCCTTCGACGATCACATGGAGTAAAGCATGTCCGAAAAATTGTGATTGACATGTGTCAATTCTTTAGAGGTCTGTGTTCGAAAGAATTTAGGGTTGTAGACTTCCTTCAACTAGAAAAGAAGATATCTCATACCTTATGCGAGTTGGAAATGATATTCCCACCAAGCTTCTTTGATATAATGTTGCACTTACCTATTCACCTAGCTAAGGAAGCTAGTTTATGTGGTCCTGTGTATTACCGTTGGATGTATCCATTCGAAAGGTAAGAGTACATTATGTTCGTACTTGTAGTAAGTAATAATATTATTTAGGATATGTTTATAAATATGTAGTCAAATTTCAGGTACATGGCAAGGTTGAAATCATATGTTCGTAATACAAGTCGTCCAGAAGGGTCAATGGCTGAAGGTTACATTGCCGATGAGTGTGCGACATTTTGCTCACGTTATTTGCGTAAATATGATACTCTAATCAATCAACCATTAAGAAATGAAGGAGACCAAGGTTGTGAAATAGGATGTTCTGACATGTGTCGAATTGAAACAACTGATTTAGAGAAAGCACATCGTTGGATTTTATTCCACAACGAAGAAGTTCAACCATATATAGAGTATGATTACTTTTTTTTCCTTTGGTCACTTTTGTTTGTCTATTTCAAACAAAATAATTCATTTCTGGACTACAGGCATTGGAATGTATTGAATGCCATGCGGGGTCGAAGGCGTATTCGAAGAGATGTTACCAATCAACGAAATAGGGAATTTAGTAGCTGGTTTTCTGACACAGTTAGAGAGGAAAGTGAATCAGGCATGACTTTGTCTAACGTCTTAAAGGCACTGGCGAGAGGTCCAAATACAATTGGCAAGCGTTATTCTGCTTATTTAAGCAACGGGTATCGGTTCAACACCGCAGATCGTGAATCAACCCGAAAGACACAAAATAGTGGTGTAGCCGTCACAACATCAACTGAAAGTTACTCAAGCAGAAGAGACTCTAATCCCGTTGTAGGAGAAGTTGAATATTTTGGTGTTCTTAAAGATATCATACAAATTGACTACTTTGATGATATAAAAGATGTATTATTTAAATGTGATTGGTATGACACTACTTGTCGGGATACTGGGATAAAAAGTGACGAATTCGGGTTTACTTTGGTGAACCCAAAAAGGTATCTGAATAGTGACGAACCTTTTATTTTTGCAAGTCAAGCAGAACAAGTTTTTTACGCAAAAGAAAAACTCTTGAATCCTGGAGAGCAAGAATGGCTTGTGGTTATTAGGACCACACCAAGGCATTTATATAACATGCCAGAGTCTGACACACCAGAGACATATGAGTTATATTGTCAAGCTCATCCTCTGGATTTAAGTAATACCCATGTTGAAATTGCTGATGTCGATTGGAGTAGACCTGACCTTGAGGAATTAGTAGATCCTCCACATGCAGTAGAGGAGGATGATGTAGATAGTGATAATTGGTAAATTATTTATATATTTATAATTCTGGATTTGTATTGCATTTATATGACAAGTTTTACAATCTTGGTTTTTTTAAACTATTGATTTAATGAAATTTAACATTTGTTTTTTTTTAAACATTTCGCAGATATGAAAAGATTGAGACGTTTTGTGAGGGGTTCTTCGAGTCAAACATCACAACCCACTCAACATGAGAATGAGAGACAAGAAGATCCAGTTGAAGACATCCCTCCACACGTGCCTGAGGATGACAATAACGTTGACGCATCACTTCCTTCCTCAAGTTAGTAAATTGATTTACATAGTTAGTGTGTTTGATACAAGTGGTGTTATTTACTCATTTATTTAAACTTCTAAATTGTTGCGTAGTGGATTCGAATTCCACAAAACGTCGGGGACGCACCCAAGCTCTTTCTACATGGGAGCTCAATTCCGAAAATAAGTTAATGTGGAGTTGGGACGTGAATGGGCTTCCTGTCGGGCCTAATGCAGTTACATTAGCAACATTTGTGGGTAGCATTGTGAGGAAAGGTAATCTTCTTCCATTGACGTATTCTGACTGGCGTTCTGTCCCTAAAGAAGATAAAGAAAAGGCATGGAACATTGTTAAGGTACATTTACACTCCCAAATTTTAATTAATGTAATGTAAATTTGTTTTTTAACAAATACTTTTATAAATTAGGAGCGATTTAACATTGAGGAACATCACAAGAAGAAGCTGATTGCTTGGATGAATCTGAGATGAAAAGGGTGGAAAAATAAATTACATGTTTTAGTTGAGGGTTTGGAGAGTAGATCTGATCGACTTGGTGCTAGACCCGATGAAGTTAATCCTCAACAATGGGTTACACTATTAGACTATTGGGAAACCCCAGAATTTAAGGTAAATTGGTATTTTAAATTAGTCAAAGTTATGATATACTTTTAATTTGTATTTTTACTAATACATTATATTTTTGTACATTTAATTAGCGCAAAGTGAGGTAAACAAGAACAATAGAGCCAAAAATGTAATACCCCACAGTTGCGGCACGAAGTCCATTGCTCGCAAAGCTGAGGAAATTGTAAGTTGTGAGCAAATTTAACTCATTTTCTTAATTTCTTGGTATGGAGAGCAAAAGGCAAATTTAACTCCTTTTCTATCGTGTATGTAGAGAAATCTAAGTAAAATTTATTTTTACTGCTTAAAATGGTTTCTTTTTTGTTGTTGTATGTAGAGAAAATCAAAGTAAACTTGATTTTGTCAACATAGTATTGAGTAATGTCATGACCTTTTTTGTTTTTCTCCTTCAGACCAATTTTGTGCTTCTCCTAGTCCTTTAATTTACCAATTCAGATTGTTATTCAAAAAAAATAAAAAATGCACACACATAAACAACAGAATACCCAAGGCACACATGCTAAATTTATGCTCATTCTGTTTATCATGCCTTGAGAAGCATTTCTGGAAGCTAATTTTTCTAATAGCACTGACAACAGAAACATACTTAAATTCAGATTGTTCATTAGTTGGTTATTGTGTCATATACTCTCTTTTTCCTTGCAAGCAACATGCTGACATGTTAACACAAGATTTTGTAAATCTGTCAACAGTAAATCATACTTAGATTAATTTAGTTTCCTCTCTATTGGCCTTACACACTGATATTAACGCGATCCTAACTATCAATTTACCTCTGATGTTTTTCATAGATTAAGCGTAAATTATACTGGAAAGTATTTGCAGAATATGCAGTGTAAGCTAAGAACCAGCTCATGAATATTTAAATATTTAACAACAAAGCTAAGGACCAGTTCATGAAATCCTTACTTGTGGAGAGACATATTACAAGTAAGCTGCTGGGATACTCTTAGGTAAAATGGAATGATCATACAACTATTACGACCTCGGATGTTGTTTTAGCAGACCATATATTATGGTTGTCATTCTAAAACAAATGCTTCAAAGCCCACCACCAACCAGTCAACAATAGAAAAACAGTCCACTTGCTGCTCAGAATAGTGTTTTATTAGCTTATTTGACATTTCATAGTGCAAGCAATATGATCCACGGTAACTTTAGCCATCTAAATAACATGCTTATTCATCTTAAGTTTGTTTGCCTAGCACATATAGGCACAATTACACCTAAAGTATTGTGAAAAGTAGCTTATCATGGTTTATCATTGAAGTTGTGTGGTACCCTTCCCTCCACATGAAAAATTTCTCTAATAGCACTGACAAGAGAAACATACTTAATCTAGTGCAACATTAACTGTGGTTTACTGATTTTTAGTGTAAAATAAAAAAACAACATTTCAAATCTGATTAGACTACATATAACATATGTAGTCCCTAGTACCTTAATCAAAGTTAGTCTG
Organism: Triglochin maritima; assembly: GCA_963682175.1. Taxonomy (NCBI): domain Eukaryota; kingdom Viridiplantae; phylum Streptophyta; class Magnoliopsida; order Alismatales; family Juncaginaceae; genus Triglochin; species Triglochin maritima. Next base: position 31,460,925 of record OY821779.1, read on the forward strand.
TTTGTTATGGTTATGCATTTTGTAGAGAAAAGCGAATCCAGAAGACCCACCTCCAACTCGAGCACAGATGTGGTGTTTGTTGCATTCTGACAAAGATCCTGCTTCAGTGGAGATTAAGGTGATAATATAGTTTTTTAAGCTTAATTCTTGTTGTTGTATGTCAAATTATTTTTATTACAATGATGAATGTGTGTGTAGAGTAAACTGAGAGAAGAGGAAGCAAATATCAGAGATTCTGGTTCTATGGTTAGTACCGGTAGACACGACGCCCTTGCAAAAGTAATGGGTAATGACGAGCACGGCCGTGTTCGAGCAGTAGGCGCTCTCGTTACTCCTACCGACATATTTGGTTGTAGAGGTGCTCCAAGTTCTGAAGAGATAAATTTCCGAGTCGAAGTCGGAATCAACCAGAGAATGGAAGCCATAGGAAGTGAGCGAGAAATAATAGCCGAGCAACGAGAAACAATAGCCGAGCAACGACAAATAATAGCCGAGATGAAAGAAAGGATGAGCCTTAATGAAGCTCGATGTGCTCAACATGATCAGTTTTTCCTCCAAATGTTGAGAAGATTTGGCTTCAACTTAAGTGACATGGTAAATATACAAACTTTTTTATAGATAGTTATAGAATTTTACGATAATTGGATATTTTTTAATTAAATTTTTATGAAACTCAGAATGAAGATGGAGTGCAAGATGAATCTTCTCCAATGACTACTAGGAATGGACGGGGAGTTGGGGGAGATGTATAAGTTTTTTTCCTTTACTTGAGTCTTAAAACACTTGTTCTTTTTTACTTTGACTAGTAACTTAAATATTTTGTTGAACCTTGCTTATTAATATCAATGAATCGTATGCATGATTGTAATTGACAATGAATTTCTTGTATGCATGTGTTTGTAAGATGATGGATATACAATGTGTTTCTTGTATGCATCTGTTTTACAATCTATTGTATGAAACAGGATTTGAAATGAATAATATCAAAAAAATGGGCTGCTTTTATGTGTGGAATGAAACTTAGCTACAGCCACGGATAATTTCCGTGGCTATTCGTCCTCTGTCAATGACCAATAGCCACAGATATTCTCCATGGCTGTTCCTACAGTAACCATATCAGCCACGGATACGATCCGTGGCTGATACATATTTACGCGCTCACTTTTCCCGCCAAAAAGGAAACAACGTCGGTATTTTTTCGTCACAATATCCGTGGCTGAAGATCTACAGTGACCGTCGAATTAGCCACGGGAAAAATCCGGGGCTGATGGTCCATTGCGACGGACATTAAGTTACAGCCACGGATATTTTCCGTGGCTAAAGGGTAAAAATGTTATAGTGTACTCCACCCCCCAAAGGGGATGGCACTACTCACTAAACATTACACTAATTATTAAACTAAACAAAGAAAGCATATTAACTAAGCTAATAAAACTAATGAAATGAGATTAAGCAAAGCAAAACAAGAAACATAAAACAAACAACATAATAAAGAAAACTTGTATTAAAATGACTCACATTAAAAGTAGCATCCTCCTACTTTAGTGTGTGCTTCAAGGCCTCACTTCTAGTAGGAAGAATAGTCACTTAAAATATGGAGTGATTACAATAGTAGGTGAAGAGTTCTATTTATAGCCATGGAAAAAGCTAATCCGGGACAATCCCCCGATGTGGGACTAAACCAATACCAAAAATAGCCTAAACAAACATTAATACAAGTCCAGGAGAAATTTGGGCGGATCCTGAGTAATATCGACCGCCAATTAGCGGTCCATAAACTTCGGATCGCGTTGGAATTTGTTGTGGGCTTTTCTTTCTGGTATTGTTGGTCTTTGATGCGGTTATTTGACTTGTTGGAGCTCCGACCCGAATCGAATTGGTAAAATACTCCCCATGATGGTGTGGAGTATTCTGTTTTGCTCTTAGGTCCTTCTGTCTTGCAATCAGGTCCTTCTTCCTTGCATCTTGGTCCCCAGATCTCACAATTCAGTCCTTTTTCCCAGCTTTTGGGTCCTTTTATGCTTCATCTCTTCAAACATATTTATTCCTGAAAACTAAACATAAATTTCGTGACATAGCATTGTTTAGGTGAAAGATAATGGATATAAGATACAAATATAAGCATGAAATGATGTCAATCAAATACCCCCACACCTAACTTTTGCTAGTCCCGAGCAAAACAAAGAAAGAGAAAAGCATACGAAAAACAAGAAATCCTAACTCACTTTCGTAGGAATCACGGTTGCACTTAGTACGTGCAACAAGCCGTTAAACCTCCTTGTCGCCAAGGAGGAGGAGTGTTGTCTCCTGAGGGTTTTCAGCGGATATACCCACAAAATCCGAACAAGATGCATTAATCAATCTAGGTACACGACTCGTTGGACTCATTTTGTCGATCATGAGACGCGGTAATACTACGGGTCGACTCTATATATGTAATCGGTCCACACACCTAGCCTAATGAGTTATTCATGAAAGTTAGTCAAGGACTTAAGTGAAAGACATGGGCAACCTTAACTTCTGAATGTGATACAATGTGTAAAGTCCATTTTGGTTCTTATTTGATTTTTTTTCTTTTTTTTCCCTTTTTTTCTTCTTTTTCTTTTTCTTTGGAGCATTTTATTGGTTGGTGTTTGATTCTCCCTGGGTCAGGTTTCGTGCATCATTCCCTATGAGGACTTACATTGTCACGTACACCTTCCCCCAAATCTCCACATAGGGCGATCCCTACCACCCGTGTAACGGGAGTTCGGTCGGTGCATCCCAAGTCAGATGACTCGAAAGCACCAGGCACAAAGTCCCCTCAGACCTACTTTCCCGAGTGATAGGAGCCATGCGAGAAGAGAGAACACCACTTATTTACTTATCTACATGGGAACCAAAACCCCTACACTTAAGTTTCACAAAAAGAGATTAAGGGCCCTTGACTACGACAAACTTCCTTATACCAACAAACACAAATTATTTGACTCACTAGGTTCAGGGTGGACTTCTTTAAATGTTTGAGTGATGAAACCCTATGATTACACGCCCCCCGAGGGAAAACCGGTGTGCATCCTAACGACTCGATAAAACCTAAAGCCAGTAAACTAGAAATCCTAATGCACCAAGTTCAAGACAATTTTGGGAGCTTTCTTTTTACTTTGCCTCTCAACGGTTTTGCACATGCTAAACACACGCAAAACCCACAAAAACATTTTCTTTCGCAAACACATGAAGATTTTGAAAGAAATGTGAAAATTTTAAAGCACTAGGAAAGCAAAAGAAGACAAGTCACCCAAGGATCATGGCAAGCAGATATATCGATATTAAATGCAGCACACTAACATGACCCTATCAATACACACAAAAGAAAACAAAATCAAAAGAAAAAGACTCGACTATGTACACACGTAAAACACCCCCCCACACCTACTTCATGCATTGTCGTCAATGAATGTGAGCATGATACTACATGGATATATGCATGAAAAAAGAGAGATCTCACCAACATGAAGTACAATGGGAAGTTCAAGGTCATGTTGATGGACACAAACCCGAATTCCCTCAAAACCAGTGAGATCCTGAAGAAGGGAGATAAATATGTGAACAAATGGAGCCCAAGTACACAAGGGTTGGGGCCCACAACAATCGATGCTCACTGAAGGAGTCTTTTATTACACTTTTTTCTCTTCTTTTTTTCGATTTTTTTTACATGATATATACAGCAACAACGATATTCTCATAATCATTTGGTAAAGGAACATCAAATGAGAACATCAAGTCATGAGGACCTTAGACTTGCCGAGATGGGCAAACCTCACCGGTACTCTGAGGTGTCATGAGGGGTGAAAGGTCAAAGCTGAACGGCTCGAACCCCTCATGATATTGGTTGGGTGTGGGCAACAAAGAATGAAGTTGTGTTGTCTCACTAGGGTTTAGTTGCTCATCGAACAAAACCCTCCAACCAATAGGCGGGTGCATCGGAATGAGTTCCTCATGCTCATTCGATGGATGCAGCAGACCTGCATCGCTAAGAACGGGGTTGCTCCCCAAGTCATCCAACAAGGACCTCCCACCATCATTTAGATCATCAAGCATAAGCTTGGTCATAGGTGGGTCCTTGTTGGAGTCAATATGAAGCTCAAATGGCTCAATGGCCATGGGACATGAGGTAGAAACACCTTCTGGTATAGGCATATGATGAGGTGTCTCACTCTCACTAGTACTCTCAACTGAATCATGCAACGAACACTCGCTTTGGACATTCATGTTCGAGGCCAGCTCACTCTGTTGCATTGCGAAGACAGGCAATGAGTTTTCGCTGGGCCCACCAACATTCTCAACGGGTTGCATTGGGGTTAGGGGTGTTCGTTGATTTTGTGGTGCTTTCTCCAATTGGGGGATGAGATTTAGATTTAAAGGTTCATCCATGGGTTCCTGTTGCTTACCAGAGTTGAACACATGAAACTCGGCACTCATGTTACCGAATGAGAGCTTCATGAGACCATTTCTACAATTAATCAAGGCATTGGAGGTGGCCAGAAATGGTCTACCCAAAATCAAAGGTATTTGAGAGTGGGTGTTCCCAACAGGATTGGTATCGAGGACAACAAAATCGACTGGAAATATAAAATCTCCAACTTTGATAAGCACGTCCTCAATAATCCCCATGGGAATACGAATGGATCTATCCGTCAATTGAAGGGTGATCTTAGTTGGTTTCAATTCTCCCAAGTTCAACTGTTGATAAACAGAGAATGGGAGGAGGTTGACCGCTGATCCTAAATCGAGCAAAACATTGCTCATTCTAGTGTCCCCTATCGTACACTGAATAGTAGGACACCTAGGATCCTTGTATTTTGTGTAGGTGGGATTGGACAAAAGTGAGCTGATATTTGCAGCCAAGAATGCTTTCTTAGGAACATTGGTCTTCCTCTTGGTTGTGCAGAGATCCTTCAACACTTTGGCATATTGAGGTATTTGTTGGATGACATCCAACAAGGGTATGTTAACCTTTACTTGCTTAAACACCTCTTCATGTTGTCACTCTACTTTTTGGTTAACCTACTTGGATAGGGAGCTTTTGGCCGGTAGGTTTTCTGCGGGGCCTGAGAAGGAAGCTTTGGTGTATTACCCTCACCCTCAGCCTCTTCTTTACCACCATTCCCACTGAGGGGCTGCATAGATGGTGGTTGTTGTGGCAAGGAAATGTGATTGTCAACCTGTTTTCCATTCCTTAAGGTCACAATGGAATTGACATGGTGAACAGGTTCCTCCACATGGTTCACTTGCCTTCCCCGAGGTACCACATTCTCATTTTGCATGTGTTGTTGTTGGTACATTCGGGGGTTAGCCTTAGGCTGGCTAGGAAAAGACCATCTCTCTCTTTCATGTACAGACTGAGACAATTGGCCCATCTGAAGCTCTAGAGATTTGATGGTCTGCTGATTTGACGTGAGAACTTGACTCGTGGTTGACATAACAATTTTCATTGAGTTTTCAAGTCCACGATTCAAGGTCTCAAGCGAATTGAATCGGGTTTCCATATTATTGGAATTTGGGAAACCCGGTGGATTGGTGGTTTGCGCTTGGGGTGGCTGATAGGAATGTGCATGCATGGGAGGTTGGTGTGATTGGTAATGTGGTCTAGAGGAGTTTGAAGGACCACCCGGGGCATTAGTTTGGTTCCATGAAAAATTGGGGTGGTTCCTCCATCCAGGATTATAAGATGATGAGTATGGGTCACTCCTGGCTCTATCATAGATGGCGTTGACACGCTCCATCTCAGGAGGAATGGACTCACACTCGCTTTCTACATGACCTATCCTACCACATGAATGACAGGGAATTCGACCAGATGTGGACATGTGAGGTGCACTTTGTTAGTTTTGGAGCTCAATCGAATCCATACGGCGCATTAAGGCCGCCATGCGTGCCTCGGTGGCCGTAGTGGTATCGATAGCAAATGCGGTACCCGATCTAGTCGAGTTTGCATTCGCAATCCTCGCTCCTATACTAGATGATGTAGGTGGTTCCCTCACACTCTCCCATTGCATGGTTTTCTCAGCAAGGTCTTCTAGGAAAGCCCATGCTTCCCTTTCATCCTTTCCCAAGAACTCTCCTTGGCACATGGACTCAAGGAGCGTTCTTGACGGGATGTGAAGACCCTCGTACACAATCTGACAAAGGCGCCACAACTCAATGCCATGGTGAGGGCATGAGGATAGTAGCTCCTTGAACCTCTCTAGATATGCTTGAAATGTCTCGGTCTCAAGTTGATAGAACGAATTGATTTCATTCCTCAATTTTTGAGTCCGATGATTTGGGAAGTACTTCTTGAGGAATGCAGATTGAAACACATCCCAAGTCCTAAAGGCATTCGCCTGGTTGCTGTACAACCACTTTTTGGCGTCATCCTTCAGCGCAAAGGGGACAAGCCTTAGATGGATGGAGTCTGTGCTAAGTTGTTGCAGCTTGAACGTAGCACAGACCTCCTCAAATTCCCTGAGAAAGATATAGGGGTCACCTTTCCCAGTGAAGTGGGGGAGCATGGAAATAAACTGAGGCTTAACCTCAAAATGGTTCCCATTAGCCTCTGGCAATATGATGCATGAAGGTAGAGCAGTACGGCTCGGGTAGCATCGATCACGTAGAGGTATGGGAACGACAACAGGACGCTCAGGTGGGTCCAGCAACTGCTCCTCCTCACGGAAATTAGCAGCCATTGAACCCAAACTATGTGCGACACGGGAAGAGGAAGGTGTCGAGAAATCGATGACCGAAGCCGGATTGACAACGCTCCTCGTCAAACGACCACTCTCGTCTCGTGTCCACGAAAGCATGCACAAAGGTGCACACACACCAAATATTTTTTTTAACAAAGAATGTACGTAGAGGAGAAGACGGGGGGACACAGGAGAGAAAGAATGACTCAGGAGAGAAAGGAAGAAGTCCTTATGCTACGGCGGATGGGTACAGGTAGAAGCACGCAAGCAAACAAGGCTCAAGCAATCCTAAGGTCGCTATAGGTCCTTACAGCTAGACGACGCGTAACTGCGAGGTCACACGGCCTCAACACGCCTCACCTCCCTACGACGAGGACCACAAAGCCCAGCAAGTGAGCCAAGATCCGGGGATCTCGTCTCTCCTACTATCGACAAAGTGGGCAACGACGATCAGGTCATGACGGTCGGGACCGGATCACTCTCCTAATGTGTCCGAATTCCTTAAGGCCAATGTCTACTTGATTTTAAAATTAGGCTCTTGATTAGTGTGGTTTTTGGGGCGAATGAAAGGGTGATGAAATCCCCCACCTTATCTTTTATGGGACAACCCCTCCTTAGTAGCGTTTTGGAGTCCTAATCTAGCAATCAACTCTCCAAACAAACGCTCAACTCACACTTGTTGCAATGCACTTCCTACTAACTAATGCATGTTCATACGAAATGCATGAATGAGAGTAGAAGGTGTGTACCTCACGCCAGCACTCAGCAACTGAAAATAAAGCTAAAATGAAAGACAATCTATATGCCTAAGTCACATACATGATGCATGACCTAAACAAAAAGAATGCCTAATCTTTTGCTTTGAGTTTTAGGGTCCAAGTTGCTTAAAGGAGGTTTGATTATGGATCTGGGAACAAACTATAAGTCAAAACATGCCAAATCAAGTCCCAGATCACTACATCAATTATGTAAACACGCCACAGAAATATGAGAGTCAAATGAGCTCACCAGACCGCCAATTGGCGGTCTCAGGCCGCTGATTGGCGGTCTGAAGTGCCCAGAATGCCTCCAAATTTCTCCAGGTGCTCCTCCTGGCGACTCCAAGTCTCCTGAAACAAAGAAAAACTACAAAACACAAATTAAATCCACTCGAATCGTCCAAACAAGAGTCTGGACTGACACCTCCCCGGAAACGGCGCCAAAAACTTGTTGAACGTTTTAATTAAACCGCAAGTGCACGGCCGCGATGAAGCGGTGGCAAGTACGGGTCATCCTCATGGAGGTGAGTAGCCTCTTGCTTGTACGAAATCAAGTGGCAAAAATAGGGGGAGAAAGATGTTTATGCTACTCTACTCTATACTACGCTAAGAAGTAGTATTAAAATGACTCACATTAAAAGTAGCATCCTCCTACTTTAGTGTGTGCTTCAAGGCCTCACTTCTAGTAGGAAGAATAGCCACTTAAAATATGGAGTGATTACAATAGGAGGTGAAGAGTTCTATTTATAGCCTTGGAAAAAGCTAATCCGGGACAATCCCCCAATGTCGGACCAAACCAATACCAAAAATAGCCTAAACAAACATTAATACAAGTCCAGGAGAAATTTGGGCGGATCCTGAGTAATATCGACCGCCAATTAGCGGTCCATAAACTTCGGATCGCATTGGAATTTGTTGTGGGCTTTTCTTTCTGGTATTGTTGGTCTTTGATGCGGTTACTTGACTTGTTGGAGCTCCGACCCGAATCGAATTGGTAAAATACTCCCAATGATAGTGTGGAGTATTCTGTTTTGCTCTTAGGTCCTTCTGTCTTGCAATCAGGTCCTTCTTCCTTGCATCTTGGTCCCCAGATCTCACAATTCAGTCCTTTTTCCCAGCTTTTGGGTCCTTTTATGCTTCATCTCTTCAAACCTATTTATTCCGGAAAACTAAACACAAAACACGTGACATAGCATTGTTTAGGTGAAAGATAATGGATATAAGATACAAATATAAGCATGAAATGATGTCAATCAGTAAACAAACAAGCTAAAATGAACTAAACAACTAAGCTAATCAACTAATGCAAAAGATAAAATCACAGGAATCAAAACCCCTCAGGGGTGGAGTGTGTGTGTGTGCACATGAAATAAGTGTGATATGAAATGCATACAAGAAGCTCAAGTAGTTAGTGTTGTTAATGCATAAGAAGTACCTAACTATGGCAAGACCTATCATTACAACACTAACTTATGTGTATAATATGAGCAATGCAAGGTTGTTATTAAGACACTTAGACAAGCATGGAATGTACCTAAGCTATGGCAGAAACCATCAAGTAAGGTTCTTAATAATTCAAGCAAGCATACTAATATCAACACAAAACATTCATATTAAGCATTCATACCACCTACATAACATGTACATACATCTACTCCACCCCCAAAGGGGATGGAACTACTCACTACTCATTACACTAACTATATTAACAAAAGAGAGCATAATACTGAAATGAAAGTTAACTAAGAAACCAAGAAGTATTAAAGAAGCTTAAAAGGAAATGAAAGACTAAACAAACATGCATAAATTAAAAGACAAGATTAAAAGAAACTAGAAGAATTATTTTATTAACAAATGACTCACATTGAAGGTAGAATTCTTCTCCACTTTGAGTTTTTGCTTCAAGGCTCACTCCTTAGTAGAGAGAATGCCACCAAGCAATGGGTAATTATAATGGAAGGTGAAGAGTTCTATTTATAGGCATGGAAAAAGTTAATCAGGGACAATCCCCCGATGTGGGACTAAACCAATACCAAAAATAGCCTAAACAAACCATAATACACGTCCAGGAGAAAACTTATCGGATCTGGAATGATCCAGACCGCCAATTGGCGGTTTCAGACCGCCAATTGGCGGCCTATAGGATCCAGATCCGTCTGGATTTGTTTGTGGGCTTCTCTTGAAGTGTGTCTTGGTCTTGGATGCCTCTACTTCGTTTATTGGAGCTCCGACCCGAATCGAATTGCCAAATACTCCCCATGAAGGTGTGGAGTTTCCAGTTTTGCTCTTAGGTCCTTCTGTCTTACGTTCAGGTCCTTCTCCCTTGCATCTTGGTCCCCAGGTCTCACAATTAAGTCCTTTTTCCCTGCTTTTGGGTCCTTTTATGCTTCTTCTCTTCAAACCTCTTTATTTCTGAAATTCAAACATAAAACTCGTCACGTAGCATTGCTTAGGTGTAAGATAATGGATATAAGATACAAATATAAGCATGAAATGATGTCAATCAAATACCCCCACACCTAAGTTTTTGCTAATCCCGAGCAAAACAAAGAAAGGGAAAAGCAAACAAGAAACACGAAATCCTAACTCACTTTGGTAGGAATCACGGTTGCACTTAGCATGTGCAACAAGCCGTTAAACCTCTTTGTTGCCAAGGAGGAGGAGTGTGGTCTCCTAAGGGTTTTCAGCGGATATACCCACAAAATCCGAACAAGATGCATTATTCAATCTATACCTCGACTCGTTGGACAATTTTTGTCGATCAACGGACGCGGTAATGCTACGGGCCGACTCTATATAAGTGATCAGTCCACACCTAGCCTAATGAACCATTCGTGCAAGTTAAATAAGGAATTAAGTGAAAGACATGGACACCCTCAACATCCTCAAGCGATACAAAGTGTAAGGTCCATTAAGGTTCTTATTTGCATTTTTTTCTTTTTTTTTCTTTTTATTAGTTGGAGCTTCATTCTCCCAGGGTCAGGTTTCGTGCATCGTTGCCCATGAGGACTTACACTATCACGTACACCTTTCCCCAAATCTCCACATAGGGAAATCCCTACCACCCGTGTAACGGGAGTTCGGTCGGTGCATCCGAACTCAGATGACTCGAAAGCACCAGGCACAAAGTCCCCTCAGACCTACTTTCCCGAGTGATAGGAGCCGTGCGAGAAGAGAGAACACCTACTCACTTATTTCTTATCTACACATGAACCAAAACCCCTATACTTATGTCTCACAACAAGATTTAGAGGGTCCTTGACTACAACAAACTTCCATAAGTTAACAGACACGAATTATTGACTCACTAGGTGATTGACATCATTTCATGCTCATATTTGTATCTTATATCAATTATCTTTCACCTAAACAATGCTATGTCACGAGTTTTATGTTTAGTTTTCAGGAATAAATAGGTTTGAAGAGATGAAACATAAAAGAACCCAAAAGCTGGGAAAAAGGACTGGATTGTGAGATCTGGGGACCAAGATGCAAGGGAGAAGGACCTGAACGCAAGACAGAGGGACCTAAGAGCAAAACAGAATACTTCACACCATCATGGGGAGTATTTTAGCAATTGGATTCGGGTCGGAGCTACAACAAACGAATTAGATGCATCAAAGACCACCAAACGCACAAAGAAAAGCCCAGAATAAAACTCAACTGGATCCGGACATTTTGGACCACCAATTGGCGGTCTGGATTAGTCCAGATCCGCCAAGATTTGTCATGGACTTGTATTAATGTTTGTTGAGGCTATTTTTTGTGTTGGTTTAGTCCCACATCGGGGGATTGTCCCGGATTAGCTTTTTCCATGCCTATAAATAGAACTCTTCACCTCCTATTGTAATCACTCCATATTTTAAGTGGCTATTCTTCCTACTAGAAGTGAGGCCTTGAAGCACACACTAAAGTAGGAGGATGCTACTTTAAATGTGAGTCATTTTATCAATAAAGTTTTGTGTTTCTTTCATTGTTTGTTTATGCTTATTTTATTGTTTGTGCATGTTTTAGTTTAATCGTCTTTTATTTCTAGATTAGTTTTAATATGCTTTCCTTGCTTAGTTTAATAATTAGTGTAATGTTTAGTGAGTAGTTCCATCCCTTTTGGGGGGTGGAGTAGATGTACATACATGCATTAGAGAATGGGATGAATGCTTATTTTTGATGTGTTGATAAAACATGAATGTATGCTTGCTTGTTTAGGATAGAATTTATAACTTGATGAGTTTTGCCAAAATGATTAGACACCTCTCATGCTTGTTTAGGTTCTGAAATAAACAACTTGCATATGTAAATGTTAATCAACTAAGTTGGTGAATAGATTGATAGGTTTTGCCATAACATTTAGACACTTCCTATGCTTGATAAACACCACCTTCATGTGCTTAAAGAATGTATTCTACACCCACCTCTTTGCATGTGTGCACTCACTCCACCCCTTAGGGGTTTTCCCATTTCTGTATTCCAGCATTCTTCTTTTGTTCTTAGCTTAGTTGTCATTTCATTGTTTGTTTCTTTCGTTCGCATTTCAAACTTCTTAGAGTAGTTTAGTGTAGAGTAGCATAATCAATCTTTCTCCCCCAATTTTTGCCACTTGATTTCTGATAAACAAGAGGCTGCTCACCTACCTGAGGACGACCCGTACTTGCCACCGCTTCATCGCGGTCGTGCACTTGCGGTTTAATATAAAACGTTCAACATGTTTTTCGCGCCGTTTCCGGGGAGGTACCAGTCCAGACTCTTGTTTGGACGATTCGAGTGGATTTAATTTGTATTGTGTAGTTTTTCCTTGTTTCAGGAGACTTGGAGTCATCAGGAGGAATGCCTGGAGAAGTTTTGAGTGAATCTGAGCATTTAAGACCGCCAATCAGCGGCCTGAGACCGGTTTTGTCTCGTATTTCTTTGGTTGGTTTTCATAATTGATGTAGTGATCTGGGATTTAATTTGGCATGTTTTGACTTATAGTTTGTTCCCAGATCCATAATCAACCTCCTTTAAGCAACTTGGACCCTAAAACTCAAAGCAAAAGATTAGGCATTCTTGTTGTTTAGGTCATGCATCATGTATGTGACTTAGGCATTTAGATTGTCTTTTATCTTAGCTTTATTTTCTGTTGCTGAGAGCTGGCGTGAGGTACGCACCTTCTACTCTCATTCATGCATTTCGTATGAACATGCATTAGTTAGTAGGAAGTGCATTGAAACAAGTGTGAGTTGAGTGTTTTGTTTGGAGAGTTGATTGCTAGATTAGGACTCCAAAACGCTACTAAGGAGGGGCTGTCCCATAAAAGATAAGGTGGGGGATTTCATCACCCTTTCCTTCGCCCCAAAAACCACACTAATCAAGAGCCTAATTTTAAAATCAAGTAGACATTGGCCCTAAGGATTTCTGGCGCATTAGGAGAGTGATCCGGTCCCGACCGTCATGACCTGATCGGCGTTGGCCACTTTGTCGATAGTAGGAGAGACGAGATCCCCAGATCTTGGCTCACTTGCTTGGCTTTGTGGTCCTCGTCGTAGGGAGGTGAGGCGTGTTGAGGCCGTGTGACCTCGCAGTTAGGCGTCGTCTAGCTGTAAGGACCTATAGCGACCTTAGGATTGTTTGAGCCTTGTTTGCTTGTGTGCTTCTACCTGTACCCATCCGCCGTAGCTTAAGGACTTTTTCCCTTCTCTCCTGAGTCATCCTTTCTCTCCTGTGTTCCCCCGTCTTCTCCCCTACGTACATTCTTTGAAGAAAAAGAAAAAAAGAGAGTTGTGGTTTGTGTGTGCACCTTTGTGCATTCTTTCGTGGACACGAGACGAGAGTGGTCGTTTGACGAGGAGCGTTGTCAATCCGGCTTCGGTCGTCGATTTCTCGACACCTCCCTCCTCTCGTGTCGCACGTAGTTCGGGTCCAATGGCTGCTAATTTCCGTGAGGAGGAGCAGTTGCTGGACCCACCTGCTCCACCAGTGCTTCCAGTTGTCGTTCCCATACCTCTTCGTGATCGATGTTACCCGAGCCGTACAGCTCTACCCTCATGCATCGTATTACCAGAGGCTAATGGGAACCATTTTGAGGTTAAGCCTCAATTCATTTCCATGCTCCCTCATTTCACTGGGAAAGGTGACCCTTATATCTTGCTCAGGGAATTTGAGGAGGTATGTGCTATGTTCAAGCTGCAACAACTTAGCACAGACTCCATCCATCTTAGGCTCGTTCCTTTTGCACTAAAGGATGACGCCAAGAAGTGGTTGTACAGCAACCAGGCGAATTCCTTTAGGACTTGGGATGAGTTTCAATCTGCATTCCTCAAGATGTATTTTCCTAATCATCGGACTCAAAAATTGAGGAACGAAATCAATTCGTTCTATCAACATGAGACCGAACCATTTCATGCATATCTTGAGAGGTTCAAAGAGCTACTATCCTCGTGCCCTCACCATGGCATTGAGTTGTGGCATCTTTGTCAGATTGTGTATGAGGGTCTTCACATCCTGTCCAGAACGCTCCTTGAGTCCATGTGTCAAGGAGAGTTCTTGGGAAAGGATGAAAGGGAGGCATGGGCCTTCCTAGAAGACCTCGCTGAGAAAACCATGCAATGGGAGAGTGTGAGGGAACCACCTGCATCATCTAGTATAGGAGCGAGGATCGCGAATGCAAACTCAACTAGATCGGGTTCCGCATTTGCTATCGATACCACTACGGCCACCGAGGCACGCATGGCGGCCTTAATGCGCCGTATGGATTCGATTGAGCTCCAAAACCAACAAAGTGCACCTCACATGTCCACATCTGGTCCAGTTCCCTGTCATTCATGTGGTAGCATAGGTCATGTAGAAAGCGAGTGTGAGACCCTTCCTCCTGAGATGGAGCGTGTCAACGCCGTCTATGATAGAGCCAGGAATGACCCATACTCATCATCTTATAATCCTGGATGGAGGAACCACCCCAATTTTTCATGGAACCAAACTAATGCCCCGGGTGGTCCTTCCAACTCCTCTAGACCACATTACCAATCACACCAACCTCCCATGCATGCATATTCCTATCAGCGACCCCAAGCGCAAACCACCAATCCATCGGGTTTCCCAAATTCCAATAATATAGAAACCCGATTCAATTCGCTTGAGACCTTGACTCGTGGACTTGAAAACTCAATGAAAATTTTTATGTCTACCACAAGTCAAGTTCTCACTTCAAATCAGCAGACCATGAAATCTCTAGAGCTTCAGATGGGCCAATTGGCTCAGTCTGTACATGAGAGAGAGAGGGTCTTTTCCTAGCCAGCCTGAGGCTAACCCCCGCATGTACCAACAACAACAAATGCAAAATGAGAATGTGGTACCTCGGGGGAGGCAAGTGAACCATGTGGAGGAACCTGTTCACCATGTCAATTCCATTGTGACCTTAAGGAATGGAAAACAGGTTGACAATCACATTTCCTTGCCACACCCACCACCATCTATGCAGCCCCTCAGTGGGAATGGTGGTGAAGAAGAAGCAGATGGTGAGGGTAATACACCAAAGCTTTCTTCTCAGGCACAGCAGAAAACCTACCTGCCAAAAGCTCCCTATCCAAGTAGGTTGAACAAAAAGCAGAGTGACAACATGAACAAGATATTAGAGGTGTTTAAGCAAGTGAAGGTTAACATCCCCTTGTTGGATGTCATCCAACAAATACCTCAATATGCCAAAGTGTTGAAGGATCTCTGCTCAACCAAGAGGAAGACCAATGTTCCTAAGAAAGCATTCTTGGCTGCAAATATCAGCTCACTTTTGTCCAATCCCACCTACACAAAATACAAGGACCCTGGGTGTCCTACTATTCAGTGTACGATAGGGGACACTAGAATGAGCAATGTTTTGCTTGATTTAAGATCAGCGGTCAACCTCCTCCCATTCTCTGTTTATCAACAGTTGAACTTGGGAGAATTGAAACCAACTAAGATCACCCTCCAATTGGCAGATAGATCCATTCGTATTCCCATGGGGATTATCGAGGACGTGCTTATCAAAGTTGGAGATTTTATATTTCCAGTCGATTTTGTTGTCCTCGATACCAATCCTGTTGCGAACACCCACTCTCAAATACCTTTGATTTTGGGTAGACCATTTCTGGAAACCTCCAATGCCTTGATTAATTGTAGAAATGATCTCATGAAGCTCTCATTCGGTAACATGAGTGCTGAGTTTCATGTGTTCAACTCTGGTAAGCAACAGGAACCCATGGATGAACCTTTAAATCTAAATCTCATCCGCCAATTGGAGAAAGCACCACAAAATCAACGAACACCCCTAACCCCAATGCAACCCGTTGAGAATGTTCGAGGGCCCAGCGAAAACTCATTGCCTGTCTTCGCAATGCAACAGAGTGAGCTGGCCTCGAACATGAATGTCCAAAGGGAGTGTTCGTTGCATGATTCAGTTGAGAGTACTAGTGAGAGTGAGACACCTCATCATATGCCTATACCAGAAGATGTCTCTACCTCAGATCCCATGGCCATTGAGCCATTTGAGCTTCATATTGACTCCAATAAGGACCCACCTATGACCGAGCTTATGCTTGATGATCTAAATGATGGTGGGAGGTCCTTGTTGGATGACTTGGGGAGAAGCCCCATTCTTAGTGATGCAGGTCTGCTGCATCCATCGAATGAGCTTGAGGAACTCATTCCGATGCACCCGCCTATTGGTTGGAGGGTTTTCTTCGATGAGCAATTAAACCCTAGTGAGGAAACACAACTTCATTCTTTGTTGCCCACACGCAACCAATATCATGAGGGGTTCGAGCCTTTCAGCTTTGACCTTTCACCCCTCATGACACCTCAGAGTACCAGTGGAGTTTGCCTATCTCGGCAAGTCTCTGGTCCTCATGACTTGATGTTCTCATTTGATGTTCCTTGACCAAATGATTATGAGAATATCTTGGTTGATGTATATATCTTTGTTAAAAAAAGTGTGTAATAAAAGACTCATTAGTGAGCATCGTTTGTTGTGGGCCCCAACTCTTGTGTACTTGGGCCCAATCTCTTCATGTATTTATCTCCCTTCTTCAACTTCTCACAGGTTTTGAGGGAATTTGGGTTTGTGTCCATCAACATGACCCTGAACGTCCCTTTCCACTTCATGTTGGTGAGATCTTTCCTTTTTCATGCATATCTACATGTAGTATCTTGTTCACATTCATTGAGGACAATGCATGAAGTAGGTGTGGGGGGGGTGTTTTACGTGTGTACATAGTCGAGTCTTTTCTTTTGATTTTGTTTTCTTTTGTGTGTATTGTTAGGGTCATGTTAGTGTGCCGCATTTAATATCGATATATCTGCTTGCCATGATCCTTGGGTGACTTGTCTTCTTTTGCTTGCCTAGTGCTTTAAAATTTTCACATTTCTTTCAAAATCTTCATATGTTTGCGAAAGAAAATGTTTTTGTGGGTTTTGCGTGTGTTTAGCATGTGTAAAACCGTTGAGAGGCAAAGTAAAAAGAAAGCTCCCAAAATTGTCTTGAACTTGATGCATTAGGATTTCTAGTTTACTGGTTTTAGGTCTTATCGAGTCGTTAGGATGCACCCCGGTTTTCCCTCGGGGGGCGTGTAATCATAGGGTTTCAGCACTCAAACATTTAAAGAAGTCCACCCTGAACCTAGTGAGTCAATAATTCGTGTATGTTAGTATAAGGAAGTTTGTCGTAGTCAAGGGCCTTTAATCTCTTTTTGTGAAACTTAAGTGTAGGGGTTTTGGTTCCCATGTAGATAAATAAGTGGTGTTCTCTCTTCTCGCACGGCTCCTATCACTCGGGAAAGTAGGTCTAAGGGACTTTGTGCCTGGTGCTTTCGAGTCATCTGACTTGGGATGCGCCGACCGAACTCCCGTTACACGGGTGGTAGGGATTGCCCTATGTGGAGATTTGGGGGAAGGTGTACGTGATAGTGTAAGTCCACATAGGCAATGATGCACGAAACCTGACCCTGGGAGAATCAAACACCAACCAATAAAATGCTCCAAAGAAAAAAAAAGAAAAAGAAAAAAAATCAAATAAGAACCAAAATGGACTTTACACATTGTATCACATTCAGAAGTTAAGGTTGCCCATGTCTTTCACTTAAGTCCTTGGCTAACTTTCACGAATAACTCATTAGGCTAGGTGTGTGGACGGATTACATATATAGAGTCGACCTGTAGTATTACCGCGTCCCATGATCGACAAAATGAGTCCAACGAGTCGTGTAGCTAGATTGATTAATGCATCTTGTTCGGATTTTGTGGGTGTATCCGCTGAAAACCCTCAGGAGACAACACTCCTCCTCCTTGGCGACAAGGAGGTTTAACGGCTTGTTGCACATGCTAAGTGCAACCGTGATTCCTACGAAAGTGAGTTAGGATTTCTTGTTTTTCGTATGCTTTTCTCTTTCTTTGTTTTGCTCGGGACTAGCAAAAGTTAGGTGTGGGGGTATTTGATTGACATCATTTCATGCTCATATTTGTATCTTATATCCATTATCTTTCACCTAAACAATGCTATGTCACGAGTTTTATGTTTAGTTTTCAGGAATAAATAGGTTTGAAGAGATGAAACATAAAAGGACCCAAAAGCTGGGAAAAAGGACTGGATTGTGAGATCTGGGGTCCAAGATGCAAGGGAGAAGGACCTGAACGCAAGACAGAGGGACCTAAGAGCAAAACAGAATACTTCACACCATCATGGGGAGTATTTTAGCAATTGGATTCGGGTCGGAGCTCCAACAAACGAATTAGATGCATCAAAGACCACCAAACGCACAAAGAAAAGCCCAGATCCGCCAAGATTTGTCCTGGACTTGTATTAATGTTCGTTGAGGCTATTTTTGGTGTTGGTTTAGTCCCACATCGGGGGATAGTCCCGGATTAGCTTTTTCCATGCCTATAAATAGAACTCTTCACCTCCTATTGTAATCACTCCATATTTTAAGTGGCTATTCTTCCTACTAGAAGTGAGGCCTTGAAGCACACACTAAAGTAGGAGGATGCTACTTTTAATGTGAGTCATTTTATCAATAAAGTTTTGTGTTTCTTTCATTGTTTGTTTATGCTTCTTTTATTGTTTGTGCATGTTTTAGTTTAATCGTCTTTTATTTCTAGCTTAGTTTTAATATGCTTTCCTTGCTTAGTTTAATAATTAGTGTAATGTTTAGTGAGTAGTTCCATCCCCTTTGGGGGGTGGAGTAGATGTACATACATGCATTAGAGAATGGGATGAATGCTTATTTTTGATGTGTTGATAAAACATGAATGTATGCTTGCTTGTTTAGGATAGAATTTATAACTTGATGAGTTTTGCCAAAATGATTAGACACCTCTCATGCTTGTTTAGGTTCTGAAATAAACAACTTGCATATGTAAATGTTAATCAACTAAGTTGGTGAATAGATTGATAGGTTTTGCCATAACATTTAGACACTTCCTATGCTTGATAAACACCACTTTCATGTGCTTAAAGAATGTATTCTACACCCACCTCTTTGCATGTGTGCACTCACTCCACCCCTTAGGGGTTTTCCCATTTCTGTATTCCAGCATTCTTCTTTTGTTCTTAGCTTAGTTGTCATTTCATTATTTGTTTCTTTCGTTCGCATTTCAAACTTCTTAGAGTAGTTTAGTGTAGAGTAGCATAATCAATCTTTCTCCCCCAATTTTTGCCACTTGATTTCTGATAAACAAGAGGTTGCTCACCTCCCTGAGGACGACCCGTACTTGCCACCGCTTCATCGCGGTCGTGCACTTGCGGTTTAATATAAAACGTTCAACACTAGGTTCAGGGTGGACTTCAATAAATGTTTGAGCACTGAAACCCTATGATTACTCACCCCCAAAGGAAAACTGGGGTGCATCCTAACGACTCGATTAATCCTAAAGCCACTGTACTAGATATCCTAATGCATCAAGTTCAAGAAAATTTTGGGAGCTTTCTTTTTACTTTGCCTCTCAACGGTTTTGCACATGCTAAACACACGCAAAACCCACAAAACATTTTCTTTCGCAAACACATGAAGATTTTGAAGGAAATGTGAAAATTTTGAAGCACTAGGCAAGCACAAGAAGACAAGTCACCCAAGGATCATGGCAAGCAGATATATCGATATTAAATGCAGCACACTAACATGACCCTAACAATGCAAACAAAAGAACACAAAATCAAAAGAAAAGACTCGACTATGTACATACGTAAAACACCCCGCACACCTACGTCATGCATTGTCCTCAATGAATACGAGCAAGATACTACATGGATGTATGCATGAAACAGAAGAGATCTCACCAACATGAAGTACAAAGGGAAGTTTCAGGTCATGTTGATGGACACAACCCAAATTCCCCTCAAAACCTGTGAGATACTTAAAAAGGGAGACCAAATACGTGAAAGAAAGGGGTCCCAAATACTCAAGGGTTGGGGCCCACAACAATCGATGCTCACTGAAGGAGACTTTTATTGTACTTTTTTTTCTATTTTTTTACTATTTTTTTTAATAACTATGTACAAACATAAGTTCCCATCTTCATTTGTCAAAAGACCTCAAATGGGAACCTCAAGAGTGGGTCAATGCACTTAGAAAGGGAACATGACACCCACGCGGGGCCAGAATACGCATGCGTGGGCCCCCTTCACAAAGAGCACCAGATGAAATGAGAGGTTCATGAATTGGACGCAAAGGCGTCTCATTCAAAGGATCAAACTGAAAGAGCTTGAACCTCTCGAGAGTTTGGGAAATAAGGGGCAACGGAAGAAAAATATCTCCCGTTGTAGAACTGAAGTTATGATCATCAATCCAAACTCTCCAACCAACAGGCTGGTGGGTCGGAACGAGGTCAAGCACCTCGTTATGCATGTCCAACTCACCAGGAGAACAGGAAGTGGGTCTCATACCCAAAGTATCCTCCAAGGAACTCCTAATACCCTCATGAGCAATGTAGTTGTTTGATGTTCCATCATTTCCAAGATGATCAGGAACAATAGTGAGAGGCAAACTCTCATAAGGTTGTTTGAAATTGAGGGTACTAGGGAGCTCTTGCTCCACCAGAGGTGAGTCCTTAAGAGGCACAACATGAAGATCATGTGGCTCAAGGGCCACGGGACAAAAATATAAGGCACAATCCTGTGCCGACTCATAATGAAGCTGGTCCATGTTATTCTCAATTTGAAATCGAATCCTCCACTAAGTGATCGTGAATTGAAACTCCAAGTCCCTCAGACTGACTAGGAGTTTGACTTTGAAAGGTTGTGCTTTGAATTTGTGGATGTGGTGGTGGTTCGATATCAAAAGAAGAATCCTCATGTTGACATGAAATGTCACTCTCCTCACGTTCACGTAATTGCTGCGACATTTGACTCACTTGCAGTGCCATATTTTGTATGGACTGTTGAGTGGTTTCCATGAACGTAAGGAAAGTTTGTTTCAAGGAATCAGGTATGCGGTCAACTATGAGGTCCAAGTCAGAGCTTGGGAAATTTTGGGGTTGGGTGTTGATGGGCTGAGAATGAGTCCAATGATTTGAAGTGGGGTGTTGGTAGAATTCTGGGTATTCGGGAGGAGGATACTGGGGTGGAAATGATGTATAAGAATTTGAATACGAATTGTCTCCCCACGAATCCATCCCTCTCGGGTTGTACGCGGATGCGTAATGGTCATAATGAGCATTTTGGGAAAATGTGTGCTCATACTCAGGCTCAGGGGGAACATAAGGACATTCCCCGATAACATGACCACTCAACCCACAACAGTCGCACGGTACGGCTACTGGAGCCACCGGTGCACTCATGTCGTCTGCCATACGCATGAAAGAGGCCAAAGTTTGTTGTAATGTCTCAGTTTGTTGACCAGCATATGATCCGACATAACTAGATTGTGGTCTAGCAGTCGGTGTCTCTCTCATGTTACCCCAATATGAAGACTGCTCAGTCACAAAATTGCGATCGTCCCAACCATACGGGGTGTTAGTCTGAGCCCCCCCAGGTTGCATGGGTCTGGAGTACCAGGGAGAATCGTCCTGGTCCCAACAATGATATGGATGGTCGCCCATGTAACCATCCATCTCAACAGAGAACTCCCGAGTCGACCACTCTCACCACCACGAGGCTAAACTCGCAAAAAGTGCTCGACTCGACCCTAAAACGCTACTAGAGAGTGTAAAGGGGAGGAGACTAAAACGTAGAAGTAGGTGAGAAGAAGATGACTCAGAGGAGAAGGGAAGAATCCCTAAAGCTAGCGTGGGTAGAGGGATCAGGAAGAAGCCTAACTAGCAAGCACGGCTCAAACAATGTAAGGCAATGGGTCCTTAAGCTAGACGACGCCTAACTTCGAGGTCACTAGCCTCGACACGCCTCACCTCCCTACAACGAGGACCACAATGCCCAGCAAGTGATACCAGATCCGGAGATCCAGTACCTCCTACTATCGACAAGGTAGGCAACACCGATCAGGTCATGACGGTCTCGACTAGATTACTCTCCTAGTGCGTCCGAATTCCTTAGGGCCAATGTCTACTTGCTTTTAGTTAAGGCTTTATTAAGAGTGGTTTTTGGGGCCAAGGAAAGGGTGATGAAATCCCCCACCTTATCTTTTATGGGACAGCCCCTCCTTAGTAGCGATTTGATCCTAGATCTAGCAATCAATCGCTCCAATCAAACGCTCTCTCACTCTTGTCCTGATGCAAATCCTACTAACTAATGCATGGGCATACGAGATGCGTGAATGAGTGTAGGAAATGCGTACCTTACGCCAGCACTCAACAACTGAAATTAAAGCTAAAAGAAAAGAAAACTATATGCTCAAGTCAATACATGATGCGTGACCTAAACAAATAAGAACGTCTAGTCTTTTGCTTTGGATTTTAGGGCCAAGTTGATTAACGGGGGAGTGATTAATGATCTGGGAGCAAACTAGAAGTCAAAGCATGCAAAATAGAGCTCCCAGATAACAAAATGGAAGAACTAAACTACCAGAAAAAATTTCAAGGCAAGAAACTCTCACCAGGCCGCCAATTGGCGGTCTGCAACCGCTGATTGGCGGTCTGTTTAGGTCTTCTCTTCCTCTAACGTCTCCAGTAGCCTCCCCTTGATCTTCTGGTTCCCTGAAACTAAGAAAAACTGAAAACAAAAAATTAAAAACCCCTCTAATCGTCCAAACCAAGGTCTGGACAGAGCACCTCCCCGGCAACGGCGCCAAAAACTTGATTGATCTCGTTTTATATTTAACCGCAAGTGCACGGCCGCGTTGAAGCGGTGGCAAATACGGGTCGTCCACTGGGAGGTGTGTCGACACTTGGTTTGTGCGAAGGCGAGAGGTAAAGAAAGGGAAGAAAGGTTGGTTTGGTTACACTAAACTACACTAAGGTGCAAATGGAAATGGAAGAAAAGCAAGAAAACTAAAAACCCCAAAGGAGGTAGAGAAATAATGTGAACATAAAGAAGTGTGTGTGTGTTAATTAAGCTCCTCACAACATGTAGTGCATGAAATCATAAAACTACATCCAACTTTGCCTCTACTTGAATTAAGATAAGACTACATCATTAAAACATACAAGACAATAATTGGAATGAAGCTACATGAACTCAAGTATAAAGACTATACCCTACTATGCCTCTACATGAATTAAGATTTCACTACATCATTAAAACATACAAGACATTAGCTAAGGTAAAGGCAACAAGAGCACATACACTACAAATTGTGTTTCCAATATTAACTTCATCCATATCCTAACCTTATCATTCCCCATAAAATAAGTCCACTAATCAAAGCATAAGCTAAGCTTCATTCAAGAGCATTAGCATATCAAAGATAAGAGTGAAAACTCATTACATGGTTATGGAAATCATATAAAGCTCAAGGGATAAAGATAACACACACTTAATACACTACATGATTATATCACATATTTCTCCACCCCCCATAATGGGGATGAAACTACTCAGTACTCATTACACTACTGATTAGACTAAGTAAAGAAAACATTTAACTAAGATACTAAAATTACTAAACAAGAGATTAAACAAAGTAAAGCAACCCACACAAAACAAGCAACATAACAAAACAAGATTAAAAGAAACAAATAAACTTTTATTAACAATGACTCACATTGAAGGCAGCACTCTTCTCCACCTTGAGTTATTGCTTCAAGGCTCACTCCTTAGTAGAGAGAATGCCACCAAACAATGGGTAATTACAATGGAAGGTGAAGAGTTCTATTTATAAGCATGGAAAAAGTTAATCGGGGACAATCCCCCGATGTGGGACTAAACCAATACCAAAAATAGCCTAAACGAACATTAATACAAGTCCAGGAGAAATTTTGACGGATCCTGAGCAATATGGACCGCCAATTAGCGGTCCAAAATCTTCGGATCGTGTTGGAATTTGTTGTGGGCTTTTCTTTCTGGTACTGTTGGTCTTTGATGCAGTTACTTGACTTGTTGGAGCTCCGACCCGACTCGAATTGGTAAAATACTCCCCATGATGGTGTGGAGTATTCTGTTTTGCTCTTAGGTCCTTCGGTCTTACGATCAGGTCCTTCTCCCTTGCATCTTAGTCCCCAGGTCTCACAATTAAGTCCTTTTTCCTGCTTTTGGATCCTTTCATGGCTCTTCTCTTCAAACCTCTTTATTCCTGAAAACTAAACATAAAACTCGTCACGTAGCATTGCTTAGGTGTAAGATAATGGATATAAGATACAAATATGAGCATGAAATGATGTCAATCACTACTCTAGATAGACTTTATTCATGTCCATGGACACAAACTACTTCCTTTCCATGCCTTTTAGTGGATCTCATATGTTATATCATGTGTCAAACTGTCAATACAAGTTAAATATTTGTTTTTAGCTTCCTAAAATAGATGTGTTATATTGAAATCTGAATGTTGTATTCTGAATTATGATATTTGTACAAAGAATGGTCATTCAGAAATTCAACCCTAGTTCAGTTTATAGGTTTAGCTAATCTTTTCTCGATGAAGTTTTTGAAAGAATTGTTTTCTAATTACAAGTTTACTTTTATGTGTCTTTTATTATGAATTGAATGTATTAATTTACATTTTGTTCCTTAATTAATGTATTCGTCTTTTGGAAGTGTTAAGGAAGAGACTCTTGGTCCTTAACTGTAGAGCTATAAAAGATAATGGCTTACATAAATCAAAAGTGATTCACAATCATGGTGGTTAACATGGGACATTAATTACCGAGATAAGAATGTCGTGTTGGTTAAAAGAGATATTGTAGCTCTACAAATATTTAACAAGAGGAATATACGAAATGGAAAATGTTTCTTTCATATATTGAATTGACCTACCAAAATGAAACATTATGGAATTGTGTTTGTGTCATTAGTGTTTCATTTTGTCATTGAATCCTAAGTATGAGACCAATATATTTTCACATGAGAAGTGTATAATTTGACTATTATCAAAAGCTATTATTGAGTATAGTGATAAAGATAATAGTTGGTTATACATGACTTGTGTCGAAAAAGATGATATGTCAAAAGATTATCATTGCTTCTCTTGACTTGAGTGATGATATTGCTGGACCCTTTGATGAAACAAAGTTATAATGTGCACAATATAACTTATGTATAGTTACATATTTTATAATTTTCTTGAGAGATCAAGAAAGAAATATATAATACAAAGATGATATATTTCTACTTTGTATAATATTCTTAATATCATGAGGCAATGGATAGACACAAATGATATTACTTATATCGCTAAATGAATTGTGTTTTTTTCGAGTTAACAAAACATCTTTGTTATTTGGGTAACTATAATGTGTAGCTAGATACCGCTTATAGTTTACGATATAAAATGTTGTATATCATTGCCAACATAACTTAGACTCTCCTATAGGTCACACCACAAAACTAGGAACAAGAAATATAATTTTGTATTTTATATGTTGTATTAAAATTCATTTGATATGGAATTAAATACATATTGTAAAATGACAAAATTAATATGTCGTGGAAACGACATTGTTAGAATAATAAATAAATTCATATGAGATGTATATATATTATGGGGTATAATATTTTGACATTATATATGATAATTTATTACATGATATAATGTGATCCGCAATATTATAACATATGAATTTGCTAAAACCCCAAAGTTAAAACTTTGTTGGATATTAATCCAAAATTTCGTAAAGTCAAAAATAGTGATAAATGATCTTATCATTTGCCTACGTTTTTGCATATATTACTAAAACATTTTTGTTGATTAATGACTGGATTTAATCCACCTTGGTATGGGATGATGATGTGGCAAAATAAATAAGAGATCATAAGCAAAGTAGTTTGCACATGATGTGGTTTAGTGGAGAGACTAACAAGAGATCATGTGTAAGTGGTTTGCACATGACTTGGGTTAGAGGAAACCCTAAAAATAGGTCCATCCTCCCATCGTTGTTTACAGTAATGCAAAAAAAATGTCTCTCCAATTTTCTCCATCTTTCCATCCGAAATTATCTTATTTTTAATTGTGTGCTAGAGATTAATTTCTTTGGAGCATAGAATGGGTTATTAGCTAGATTCTAACCTCGTAATAGAGATTGATTGACTAGCATAGATCTCTCTAATCTTGTGTAGAGTTTGATAAACACTTAGAGGTAAATCTGAAGCGATTTGACGCGCAACTAGACTTCCAATTGGTAAAAGGGATTTGATAATCCCTTGGATATGATCCAATCTATGTATTTCAATATTAATTAGTTTATTAGATATGTTGAAATACAATTAGAAATTGTGTACATAAAATTGTGAAAAATATGAAAACCGATCATAATTGCTTGTAAGGTTTTTTAAAATATACACAAGTATAGAGCACGAAATCCAATAGTGTTATCAGACCTTTTTTCATATTTTCACTAATTATCCTATTTAATAAGGTATAGTTTGTCGTCTCTTAATTAAATAATTCAAGTTTTGCCTTTTTCGAGTCCAATTTGATTTTCAATGGATGCATCAAATTGTAATCATGGATTTTTATGTTTCTTATTTTCCTACATTATTTTGTAATGCTAGAAAATATATTAACTACTAAGATCAATGGATTAATTTTGATCTTTAAGGTGAAACAAAAAAAGGGAAAAAATATTGTTTTGTCGATTTTCGTTAGAATTATTCCTTTGAGTGTTTTAAATGTTCTAAACATGTCATATGATGATTAGAATCAAGTTTTAGACTTTTGTCTAATTTTGTAAATTTTTGTTTATTTAAAATGATTATTTTACTGAGAATTGAAAAAACAAAGTGAGCAAATAAGTTTATTTTTCCTTGAAGTTTTTCTTTTACGAATTTAAATAAACTTCGGTTGAAATATTTTTAATATCTTGAAATATGGATGCCTGAATCATTTTAAAGGATTTTCAAATGATTTTGAATTATTTAATTGAGAGATGAAAGATCAACTAAATAGTGTAAAATAGAATATGTACATATTGTTACACTTGTTCGGTTTTGAAGGAATAAGTGAGTTTATATGTTCCAATCTAAGCCATCATTGAATGTATGATATGTATATCATTATTGTTATTATTATTTATCACAAGGGCTTATGTATATGTAAAAGCCATTTATTTTGTATGCATGCATATGATAGGACTTTACATAGGACTTCACTAGCTAATTTAGTTTCGATAAGATTCATATTGAGAGATGCATATTTATATTTTGCATTTTTTACATCCATGGTGCAAGAAGAAGAAACGAAGATTGAGTGCATGGAAACATATAAACTCACACCAATGTGTGAATGGATTTATTTTATGTTTGTGTGCATGTGATTGAATGAATGGTTAGGATAGGTATGAATGTATGCATGCATGACCACCTAATTAATTGTAATATCACATATATATAAAAAAATTAATTATCCAAACTAAAAATTAAGAAGTTCATTCTTTCTTATTTTAACCACTAGAAGCCACCGATCGATGGACATTCTGCTCGCCCTGAGCAGGAGATGATTTCCTCCATCTTTGGAAATAGTAGGAGATAAAAGGATATTCATTATTGTACCATCAATAAGTACATGAAGTGAGTTTCACCCATAGTGGACACTAAGTGTATATGTTTATGAATAAATGGACAATCGTATCTCATATCATAGGAAATAAGTTTTCTTAACAAAACTAGGAGTCCTCGCTCGATTTTGAGAAATGGAGTTTTTCTTAGGAGGATTGGACAAATTCCCTCTTAATTAAAATGACAAGAATCATAAGTGTTTGATAAACACAAATGTTTGCAAATTTTCAAAATAGTTATGATTACAAAATATTTCTTACCTTGAATTGTGATATATTTGATAGCCCATAGCTAGTCTATGTTATAAATGATAGGATCTTGTATTGCTGCAATTATGGACATATTTATTTATTTATTTGCAGTACAGATTTTTATGAACATAAAATTGACATGAAAAACCTTATAAATTAGTTTATAGAAATGTCAAACATTCAACCTATTGTGCGATCTATGATTGAAAAACATTCATTGGCAAATGATGGCTCCAACTTCAATAGTTGCAGCTCAAGCTCAACATCGTGTTGAAGTTTGAAAAATTATCTCATATTTTGGATGGTGAAATCCCAAAATTAAGTGAGAAGGCAACCGATGCTGAGAAAGAGGTTGTAGCAAAGTGGGAAGACCAAGAAAACCAAGTTCACGGTCTAATGCTAACCTCCATGGGTGACTCGCTTCAAGCGAAACACTTGGACTCAAAACCCAAGAAGACCATGGAAGCTCTCACAAAGATGTTTATGGATAGTGCCCGAAAGGAGCGTTATACGACCACCATAGCACTCACAATGTACCACATGGCGGAGGGAACATATGTGTCTATGTATTTCTCAAGATACAGGGATACCTTAAGAAGTTAGAAAAGCTCTCTTCCCCGATGTTCAATGACATTGCGGAAGATTTGATTCTTGGCTCCCTAGCCCCATCCTACAAGGATTTCATAATGCATTACCATGTGCGTGAGAAAGGGTAAGTCTTGAGGATCTTCATAACGCTCTCAAAACGGTTGAAGTTGATGTGGGAAAAGGTAGAGACAAGAATGTCCTAGCCATCCATGGTGGAAGTAGAAAGATCTCCAAGAGTAAAGCAAAATACAAATTCACCAAAAAGTCATCAATCAATGGCAAGGGAGTAGGAGGTGCTCATGCGAGTGCCTCAAAGGCGAATTCTTTGAAATCTCCAAGTCCCAACACAAAGTACTTTCACTACTGTGAAAAAGGACACATCCAGCAAAAAAGGATACATCCAACCTGATTGCCCCAAGTACAAGGAAGACATTGACAATGCATTGATTGAGCTTATTTGCCCCAAAAAGGTCAAAAGTATATTTGTTATTGAAATAACTTTAGCCCCCTCTATCCATGATTGGGTACTTGATACTGTATCTTCTTCTCACAAAGTTTCCAATGTGTAGCAACTAAAGGATAGGAAGGATATCGCAAGAGGATAGTAGATTCTGAAGGTTGGAAATTGTGGAAACGTCACTGAGATTGCACGGGGCTTCGTGGATCTTCATTTATCTAGTGGTTTAATTTTAAGTTTAATGATTACCTTCAATTAGCAATAATTTTATATTGTATTGTGTTTAGATATTCATGACTTTGTAATAAAATTTTCAAATTCTTGCATGTCTTTATCGAAGAATGGAATTTCTATGCAGATGTTTTCATAAGAAATGTACTCTATTTGCTTGAATTGAAGAATAGACAAGTTTTAAAATCAATAAAAAAAGACTTAAGACAACTCACGTAAATGATACAATCTTATGGCATTATCACCTTGGTCACATCAATGAAAAACACATCAAGATTGCAGGAAACTAAAATTCTTTGTCCTATTGATTTTAAATCATTAAAGACCTTGCCTTATAGGCAAATTGAGCAAGAGACCATTCAAGAAGAAAGGTCAGAGAATAAGTGACTTGCTGGATTTGATACATTCTGATGTATATGGTCCAATGAATACAAGTGCAAGAGATGGTTATAGGTACTTCATTACGTTCATGAATGACTATAACCGTTACGGTTATATTTATCTAATGAGAAACAAAAGTGAATCCTTTGACAAGTTCAAGGAATTCAAGAATGAAGTAGAGAACCAACTCAATACGAACATCAAATCTCTACGAACTGATCGTGGAAGTGAGTACTTCAGTGCCAAATTCGAGTCGTTTCTAAAGGAGTGTGGTATTATACCAAAACTCACTCCACCCGAAACACCTCAGTGGAATTGTGTGTCTGAACGAAGAAATATGACATTGCTCGACATGGTTTGAGGAATGAGGAGTCAAGCTGAATTATCACTTTATTTTTGGAGTTATGCACGACAAGCTACGACTTACATACTGAATAATTTTCCATCCAAATCCGTAGAGAAAACGCCAAATGAGATTTGGAGTGGTAAAATACCCAAGCTCAAATTTCTCAAGATATGGGGTTGTGAGGCCTTTGTCAAAAGTTTGATGTCAACCAATCTTCAACCAAAGCGGATAAATACTTATTTATAGGTTATCCTCGTGAGACAAGAGGATACTATTTTTGGCATAAAACCTCCAATCGAGTGATTGTCGAGAGAGATGGCGTATTCTTAGAGAATGAATTTCTCGAAAGAATAAGGAGTGGAAGTGGAGTTGTGTTTGAGGAAACTCAAGATACTCTACAAGATCATGATGTAAATGATCACCTTCATTATCATGAAGGCCCAACCAAGTTTTCTTTGGTTAGTGGGAGCATGAGTGAGCAACCCTCGCATCCAATTCGGGGAGAAACTCAATCATCCCTGCCTAGTGTTCGTTCAAGAATTGAACAGGTTCATGTTCTGGAAGAAATTATGGAAGAAATTTAAGAAGTGCACGAGAACCAATTGAACTTAGAAGGTCAACAAGGGAGAGAAAGAAGCTTGATATGTATTTGAGACTTCACAAAATCATGGTACTCGATATTGATGATCCATCGACCTTTCAAGAAGCAATGGAAAGAAAAGACTCCAAACTATGACTTAATGCCATAGGATCCCAAATACAATTCATGTATGACAATCAAGTATGAGACTTGGTTGACCTTACACAAGGAAGGAAACTTGCTCAAAACAAATGAGCTTTTAAGAGAAAGATATACATGGATGGGAACTTGACAACCTACAAAGCGAGGCTTGTAGCAAAAGGTTCCACTCAAATTCAAGGAATTGACTAAAACTTTTTCACCAGTTGCCATGTTCAAATCAATTTGGATTATGCTCGCTATTGCCGTATTTCATGATTATGAAATATGGCAAATGAATGTCAAAACAACGTTCTGTAAGGGGAACATGGAGGAGGATGTGTACGTGGTACAACCTCAAGGTTTTGAAGATTGAAAGAATAGTGAGAAAGTATGCAGCTTAAATGATCCATTTATGAATTTAAAAAAGCATCAAGGAGTTGGAACAAGCGTTTTGACGAGGAAATCAAAAAGATTAACTTTGTCCAAAGTAAGGAAGAACCTTGTATATACAAGAAGGTCAGTAGGAGTCATGTAGTGTTTCTGATCTTGTATCTCAATGACATACTCCCCATGGGAAATCATATCCCTTTGTTAGAGCAAATGAGAACTTCATTGAAATATGCATTTTCAATGAAAGACATGGGTGAGGCTAAATATATCTTGGGAATCAAGATATATAGAGATAGACCTCGTAGACTCATTGGCATGAGTCAGCCTACATACATTGACAAGGTCTTGGAGAGGTTCAATATAAACAATTCCAAAAAGAGCTATGTGCCAATAGTATGGGTGTGCAACTCAAGAAGCCTCAACGTGCAATATCACGTAAGGACTTGAAGTACATGAAATACATTCCTTATTTGTCAGCAATAGGATCGATCATGTATGTGATGACTTGCACAAGACCCGATGTCTCGAATGCTTTAAGCGTGACAACCTGTCACCTATCAAACGCATGACCTGATCATTGGATTGCGGTCAAAAATATTCTGAGGTACATTAATCAGACCAAAGATAAGTTTCTTGTTTATGGAGGACAAAGGGAGTTAGTAGCCGTAGGCTACACGGGTGCGAGTATCATTAGTGGTCCTGACGATAGAAGGTCTCAATCAGGATATGTTTTTATTCTGAATGGTGGAGCAGTCAGTTGGTGTAGCTTGAAAAAGGCTACAACGGCTGACTCAACTACCGCTTCAGAAGTGATGGTTATCGTTGAAGCGAGCAAAAAAATGTGTGGATTAAGAAGCTCCTTGAAGTGCTTGGAATAGTTCCCTCGAGTGAGGAACCCATAGAGCTATTTTGCAACAATAACCCATCTATTTCTCAAATCAAGGATCTTAAATCCCATCACAAGGTGAAGTACATGGATCGCAAGTACTTTGTCACTCGTGATTTCATCGACAAAGGCAAAATAAATTTATTATGGATAGACAGAAACAACAACATAACTGATACATTCACCAAACCCTTATCCCAAGCCAAAGGCAAAATGTGTTTTGAGTCCATGGGTTTGAAGAACCTTGTAGAGTGACTTGATGAGTGAATGAAACGGTTACCCTAGTTATTATAGTTTTATACTTTGTGAATGTATGTGAGCGAAAACTTTGATAACAAGTGGGAGATCAAAAGGAAAGTGTTTACAAAAGTTTACTTTTATATGTCATTTATTATGAATTGAATGTATTAATATTTTGTCCCTCGATTAATGTATTCGACTTTTAGAAGTGTTAAGAAAAGAGATTGTTGGTCCTTAACCGTAGGGCTCTAAAAGATAATGACTTACATAAATCAAAAGTGATTCACAATCATGGTGATTAACATGTGACATTAATTACCGAGATAAGGTTGTCGTGTTGGTTAAAAGAGATATTGTAACTCTACAAATATTCAACAACACGAGTATATGAAATAGAAAATGTTTCTTTCATATATTGAATTGACCTAACAAATGAAACATTATGGAATTGTGTTTCTGTCATTAGTGTTTCATTGTGTCTTTCAATCCTAAAATATGAGACCTATATCTTTTCACATAAGAAGTGTATAATTTAATTATTTTCAAAAGCTATCATTGAGTATAGTGATAAAGATAATAGTTGGTTATACATGACTTGTGTCAAAAAAAGTTTATATGTCAAAAGATTATCATTGCGTCTGGTTACTTGAGTGATGATATTGTTGGACCGTTTGATAAAACAAAGTTGTAATGTACATAATGTAACTTATGTATAGTTACATATTTATAATTTTCTTGAGAGATCAAGAAATGAATATATAATACAGATGATACATTTCTACTTTGTATAATATTCTTAATATCATGAGGCAATGGATAGACACAAGTGATATTACTTATATCGCTAAATGAATCGTGTTATGTTCAAGTGACAAAACATCTTTGTTATTTAGGTAACTATAATGTGTAGATAGATACTGCTTATATTTATGATTTAAAATGTTGTATATCATTGCTAACATAACTTAGACTCATATAGGTCACATCACAAACTAGAAAACAATAAATATATAATATTTTATTATGCATATAATTATTTGTATTATTATTGCTATTATGTGTGGATGTTTGATGTTATTTTATATGAATTTGTGAATGTTTAGATTATGGATTTTTGATGTTTTAAACAAGTTTAACTAGTTTTTATCCATTTAACTATTTACAAAATTCTTATATCGATTTTAGTATCCACTAAGTTTGAACCATATAACCATTTAACCGCCCAAAACCGTTTAATTTAATTAAACGGGTAGGGTCATGGGTAGAGGTAAAAATAAATAGGTTTCTAACCGAACTGTGAACCGTTTAATTAAGCAAGTAGTGGCCTGAGTAAACCCTATAACTGCCCACGAACAACCCATTTACAGCCCTAAATGCACTACTTCATATAGTTGCAGAAAAGTTGCACCATATCGAACTTTTATATAGCGGCTACAGCTGGACATGAAAAGGTTCATTTGATCGACCACCTTACTTTCCCTTTCCGTTATATGCTCTTGCTTGCAAACCAATGAACATGCAATATTGCAATTGTTACCTTTCACTTTTGTGCATGATTACGAGTTAGAATAAAAAAACACATAAATTAAAGTTCCAATTTTTTTGTGGTTTACCAGCCTTTGTTGTGTTGGGATACACTTGGGGGACAATGAATCCAACAATACAGAAGGATGACAGCAAAAGAACAACAGGACTGACTTGTATTGGGAGGACATGTTTCTTTTGGACTCCAATGGATGCCTCAATTGCAGTGTGATCTTTGCTGGCTTTCCCAATTCTAACATTCCATGTGTTTTATACTTTTATTTGCTTCTCCGCATGTGCATGTGATCTCTACTTTTGCCTGTGCTCTTAAGCCCTATTTCTTAAGGAATACTTCGGTGTTTGATGAAATTAAAATGCTAAAGAAGTATATATAGCTTTTGATATTATATTTGTCTGCATATATAATAAAATTGTGTTGTGTTGTCTTCCCAAATCAAGATCCAATCTACTTCACAGCTGGACTCTTGTACTTCATAATAATTTGATGGCTTGGTACCATCCAAAATTGATAGCTCACCTGTGAAGATGCAGAAGAAACTATGACACCCAAGAAGTTGGCCATCCATTTGTGCACCCAACACATAACCACTTCCTCTTTTATTGCAACTAATTAACCAGATAAACTGATCAATCCATTTAATAAAGTCGAAGATGTTCCTGGAAAAATGTGCAATGAACAAGGAAAAACTCATTAAAGAATTAAAGATAATTGAAAACACGTCCTCCAACAAAATTAGAAGAAGTTGTCATTTGTATTCTTCGGATCATCATGAATACTCTCATGTCGTTTGTATTCTTTGGATCATCACCTATAGCGTTGTTATTGGATTAAGTTTATATTTGCCCAAGGTACTGACACGTGGTGTGTCTGTATTGGTCAAAAAAAATAGAATTATAAGAAGGTCACATAATGAGAATTAAATTTATATCGCAAGTGCACGGCGTCAATGAAAAAAGACGTGGCAAGTACGGGTCGAACACAAGGAGGGAGAGATATTGTTATTTTTGTGATTTTCGATTAAGGAAAGAAAGAAGGAGAAATAAGGTTGGTTTTAGATTTTTTGGATTTTTTTTATTTCTAAAGCAAGAACAACAAAAACAAATTAAAAATAAAGCAAAGATGGATGAGAGTCCAACGGGTGGAGGTTTAGATATCGGGTTTAGATTAGAGAATTCTGAAACTTATAATAAATCACATTAGTTATAAAGCATTACATGATAAATGACTCAACATAAACTCAAGTAATTAAAATATACTAATACGAAATTAAAATAATAACATTATTCTTCTTCTCATCACCCTAAATCCGTCACCCCCACCCTTTGGAGAGAGTTAGAAACTCATGGATGGAGGGAAGGAGAAGGGTCCTAGAGAAACTACAAAAGAAAACTAAAAACAAGAAATAAAATAATAGAATTTTAGTACTAAAATATGGAACAAAAACTAAGACCCCTTTGGATACATGATTCGGCTTTATTTATAGCCTCAACCGTGCATCCCAATACATAAAAGAAAAGTACACGCGTCAATACAGCATTGGTAAAAATTTGAGCGCACGGATCGACCTTTGGGCGGCGGAATCGCCGCATTTTGTACATGGGGTGCGGCGGAATCGCCACCTTTTGGCTCAGATTCGATCCGGATTTTTCCTGTGTGTTTATGGTATGATTTAAATGTCATTTGCGCGTCTGGATTGATTTTTTTCCTTTCTTTTGAGCTCCGAATTAATTCCTTCATATATTTGGAGATCCAAATTGATTTTTCTTTAGAACTTCTCCAAAATAATATTTTGGTACTTTAATTTGCATTCGGAACCTCGGCTTTTTACAATTAAGTCCCTGACTACTTTTGTGCTTAAGTCTTTGGCATTTTTGTAATTAGGTCTTTGAATGCTTTTATGCTTGGATGGATTTCCATTTGAATCCCGATAATCTTGACTTGGTCTTTATGATAGAAATGAGTCTCTTGCACGCGTTTAGGCTCGGGATATGAGTAATTTGCATTCAGGTCCCTGTATTATGTAAATAAGACTAAACACATACCTTAGTAGCATTTATTGATATAAAATTAATCTAAATGAAATACATATGATGCAATGTATGCAATGCATCATCACATATAAATATATTCTTAATATCACGAGGCACTTGGTTCGTGGATTCGCGCTCCTCCTCCAAGAGAGTTGGAGACCGACTGGTAGAAGAAGAAAGTCTTTGTAAGGCAGCTGCTCGATTTATCTTCCGTTGCCTGGGTTTCGATCCCGCAGGGTAAATCACGTTTCACCAACATTGGTATCAGAGCTAGATTTGTTGTTTTCGAATCAAATCTTCTTTTATGATGAAAATCATTTTCTTTGATGCTCTTATTCAAAACGTAAACAAGAGTGACATAAGGAAGATTTTTTTTTGTGCTTAGAAGATTGCATTGTTGTTTGCAAAGTTTTCTATATTATGTTGATGAGATTATTGCCCACACTTGCATGTTGATGTTCCTATTAGACAATTAATTTTATCTTGATTTTAAAACAGAAATTATATCACTTTTTTTTTAGTTTTGTTGGTGTATTGTGCAATTTTTTGGTTAATTGCACACATCTGTTGTTGCATGTCTTGATGCGTGTAAACGTCACATTCCATTCAGTTGCATGTATGTTATGTTGTTTTTGATGCAATCTTTTGTTAATATCTGAATCAAAATGCTTTGCCACATGCTTCAATCTTTTTGTGAATCGAAATCTTGAAGAGACTGGTTTGTTGGCTTGCTGACATCTTCTCTTTGGGATTGTTTTCTTCCTTAAATTAATACTAATTATTATTATTGGTAGAAGAAAGGAAACATGTGCTGGCTGGTTTTTTCCATTCTTGTATGCACGTGCATGTTCAAGTTTCCCTTGGATTTGTTGGTATACGTGTGTCTTAATTTTAGAAATTAACATACTTAGCATGTTGCTATTTTGATAAGATTGGAGAGAGAAATTTTATACTTTTGGAATGTTTCCTTTATGTCTCCATGCGACTTGTTGTTTCCTATTATATTTATGGAAGTTTCTATTAAGTCACATCTCTTTCAGCTTGAAATCAATTTTACTACCATATGTTTGTAGATTCGTAATCCAATCATATGCTTTCTAAATATTGTATGTCTGATTTTGTTGTTCCAATATCTATGCTTCAATTTTTTTTCCGCTTGCCATTGTATCGACATTGCCCTGTGTTAATCGAGTTAGAAAATTTTGTTTGACGATAATTAATTGTGTATCTTTTAGCATCATTTTGATCATTCACTGGATTCAGGAATGCTAAATTAATTAATTTCCGTGTGATTTTAATTACAATGTTCTATTTGAACGTTTTTTGGAGAATTAAACAAATGACATACTTAGTGGGAGTTACAAGGTAGAAGTCTTTTGTGTAAACCGCTTTCTAACAGGATAGCTGGAAATTTATTGTTTATTTCTCACTGATTTGCCATGATATATATATACATATGTAGGTCATTGAATCACGATGGAGCGCTATGTATAAATTAGTAAATGACTTATTTAACTATTGCATGAGGATTTGATTGAATGCTTTTGTTTTCTTTTGGTCTAAGTGTAGTTGTATTAAGTTATTTTATTATTTTTATGTTGTTGCTGCTTAAATAATTTTATACTAGAACTTATTTATCGCTATATTTATGTCTTAGATTTTTTTTCATGGTTGCTCCCAAGAGCATTGTTGCTATCTGAGTCGAGGAGACAAACTCAATGTGAGAAACTACAATTTGTGGCATCGTAAGATTGAGTATCTCCTAAAGGATCAAGACATGTTGGAGAACATAACCCAAACCATGACCTACCTGAAGAAGGCAACACTGTGCAACATCACAGAAATATGGATGTCTATAATGCATGGAAAAGGAAAGACTGTATTGCTCACATTACAATTCTGAGTTCGATGTGAGATGATATGTTGTTGCGGTTCAAAAAGTGTCGAACTACAAAGACCTTGTGAGAAGCTGTCAACTTTCAATACGAAGTGACTTCCTTCACAAGGGTCCACCGGCTTGGGCTTATGTATGATGGGTATAAAATGCACCAAGGTCACACTATAAGGCAGTATATTACTGCGACGTCAAACATGATAAGCGAGTAGAGCGATGTCAGTCATGCTAAGACCAATGAGGAGCAAGTGTCTGCTCTTATCAGATCATTGTGTTGGAAGAATTGGGAGCACATGAAGGTTCATATGACTCACGCTGATGACATTAGGACATTTGACCAGGTTGCCAAGTACCTTGAGCTAGAGAAGGACTGCATCATTGTGGAAGCTCCCCAAGGTGAAGTCTTTGCTGATGAAGCTAGCACTCCTTGGAGGAGTGCAGACTTTAAGCACAAAAGAGAGAAAGCTCAAGGTTTTGGAGGCAAGAAAGGTGGAAATGGAAACAAATCATAAAAGAAAGCTGAGAAGAAACAAGCTCGAGGACCCAGAGGCGGGAAAGACAAGTCAAATGTAACTTGCTTTAACTGCCGCAAAGTTAGACATTTTGCTCGTGAATGCACTCAGCAAAAGGTGAATACTGTGTGTAATTCTTTGAGTTGTTACGTAACTAGTTTTGTGATGCTCATTGAACATTCTCATGTGTGGATTATGGATTCAAGTGCAATGGACCACGTAATGAAAATCGTTACGCCTTCGTGAAATATCGCCGTGTTCCAAGTGGGAGGCAAATAAGCATGGCAAACAACTCCAGTATTGAAGTTCTTCAGATTGGCACATGCAAAGTGAGTTTACGAAGTGGCTGAATCCTATTACTTCACGATGTGTTTTATGCGCTAGCTATATGACGAAATGTTGTTTCTGTTATTAATGAGACATGGTTTTAAAGTGGTATTTGAAAACAATGACGTGAGTTTTACCTTGGTGGTATTTTTTATTGTCGTGCTTATCTCTCGGACAGTTTTATTGTGTTGGACGCGATTTATGGTTTCAATGATCGTAATACTAGTACTTTTATGTGCCAAAATTCCATGACTATTGATTCAGTTATGTGGCATGTTAGACAAGGGCACATTGGTGTTGACCGGATGAATAGGTTGGCAAAGGAGGGGGTATTAGGTAAATGCTCTAAATTTGAGTTGCCAACCTGTGAATCTTTTCTAGCAGCAAAAAAAATTAGAAAATCATTCGGAAAAGCTATTAGAGCTACTTCTCCTTTAGAACTAAATCACTCAAATATATGTGGAACTTTGGATTTGTGTGCACTAGAAATGGACAAAAGTATTTTATCACAATTATTGATGACTTTACTGGATATGGTCGCATTAATCTTATTTCTCACAAATCAGAAGCTCTAGAATGTTTTAAAAAAATCATGAATTTGGTTAGAATCAACTGAATAATAAGATAAAAACTCTCAGAACGAATAGAGGTCAAAAGTATCTCTCCGATATGTTTAGAGAGTTATGTGTTGAAAAGGGGATAACGAGACAACTCACTAAACCTTATACACCTCAAAAAATGGTGTTGTTGAAAACAAGGAATAAAACATTGCTAGACATGGTTAGACCTATGGTCGCGCATGCGGGCTTACCAATTTCCTATTGGGGAGATGCTTTATTAACTTCTACCTATATCCTTAATAGAGTTCCAACAATGTCAACCCCTTCAACTCCATATGAGTTGTGGACAGGAAGGAAGCCTGATTTTTGCCAACTGTGTCATTGGGGATGCACGACATATATTTATTCTGCTGCTCACTGATATGCAAAGCTAGTACTTAGAGGGAGAAAGTGTCTTTGTGAGATATTGTGATTTCGCTAAATCTTATGTTTTTATCCGGTTAGACAAGAATGAGAGAAGGATGAAATTAGAGTCTAGAGATGCCACATTTGCAGGGGCTACCAAAGAGTCAGTGGACTTGATTGAATTAGTCAAAATACCACAAGTACAGGTCGGTCAACAGGGAGCACGTGTGAGTCAGATTCACAATACTCGAGTGGGGGAGAAGAAAAGAGAGATGTGATCGAAATTAAACTACAATGCGTGGGAAATCAGAAAAATAAGAAATAAAACTAAACCCCTCGGGGGATAGAGAAAAAATGCGAATACAAAAATGTGTGTTGTGTGTGTGTGTTAAAATGTGCTCATCAAAACATGTCATACATGAAATCCATTAAACTCAATTCCATCTTTGCCTCCACATGAAATAAGATAAGACATTATCATTAAAACATATAAGACAATAATTGAAATGAAGCTAATATGTTCACATGCATCATGACTCAAATCCATCTGTCTCCACATGAAATAAGATTTATCACAATCATTAAAACATACAAGACATTAATTTGGATAAAGCCAACATGAGCACATGCATGCACATGCCTTGTTTTCTTACTCTATCCTTATCCTAATGTCATCATTCCCCATAAAATAGGCCCACTAATCTAAACATTAAAGAGCATTAGCACGTCAAAGATAAGAGTGAAACTCATTAGATGGTTATGGAAATCATGTAAGGCTCAAAGGATTAAGATTAACACACACACTAATCCATCACACAATCAAATCACCTTCCTCTCCACCCCCCCCCCCCACCCCCCAAGGGATGGACTACTCTCTACTCTCTACTCATCTCTACACTAAAGAAAGCATGAAAAGAATATAAACCCAAAATAGAAATGAAGCAAAACAAGATTAAGCAAACAACAATATAAAGGAAATTGCATCAAAATAAAGACACTAAAGTAAAGAACAAGAAAAAAACTAGATTAAGAAATAAAAATACAAAGTTTGCTCCTCCCCAACACCCTTATTACACTACTAAAACAGGAAACTAAAACCTACTCTAATGGGGGAAGGAGGAGGAAGAGGTAGAGGAGGGATTACAATGGTTTATATAGGCTAATACATGGTTAGGATCAATCTGGAAATAATCGGACGACTCTAAATCACTTATGATTGTCTGGGAATGCTCCAAACCGAATACCTGACCCACGACCAAAATTTCAGCCCATTTGGACCATTTTGATCCGCTAGTGGCAGATCCAAATCCTCCACTTGCGGATCAAATGGGTCCGATCAGGTTGAAATTTTGTGTGTTGCTTTATTTCTTCAATTGGCATGTGGGGTGAAGTCCTAGTCTTCTGGCTCGAATCACTTTGAGTTTAATTGGCGAAATAATGATCTTATTTAAGTCATGTGTCACCATATTTTGCACTTCACAATCAGGTCCCTCTGGGTTTGCACATGGGTCCTTCCTGATTTGCGATCCAGTCCTTGTGCTTACAAATAGGTCCAGAACCTTCCAAATCAGTCCATACTTGCTATATTTAGGTCATTTTTGCTCCCTTCCTCTTCTTTATTACCTAACTCCTGAAACACCACAAACAACAACTCGAGTAACACAATATTGGGATAAAATAAAGGATATATAGCATGAATATGATGCATGATATGCTACTAATCAGACTTCTTTGAAAAAAAGATGGACAAATTACTACTTCACGAAATCAGGATCTGGAAGTTGAACATGAGGTTCCACCAATTGATCCCAATGGGAGTGGTAACGTTGATGATCAGATAGCTCTCACAGAGGATCAGCAATATAAATTCCCATCTGCATCAAAGCAAATGTGGGCGCATTCCTCGTCGATGATTCGGCTTGGAGGAAGGTGCTCGTATGATAGTTCAAGAAGAAATTGATCGTTAATCATCCAGGATGACTATAATCAATGAGCAAGAGCTAGAGACTTTAAGAGAGGTTTTGAATGGTCCACATGCAAAAGAGTGGTTAAAGACTACAGAGAGGAGTTGGAGTTAATGAAAGTTAATCATGTATGGGATTTGCTTGACTTACCACAAAACCGAAAGGCCATTGGAGCAAAGTGGATCTTCAAGATTAAGAGGAAGGTGGATGGATCTATTGAAAAATTCAAGGCTAGATTGGTAGCTAAAGGCTACGCCCAGAGGGAAGGCATGAATTTTGACGAAACTTTTTCACCAGTGGTTAGGTTTGTCTCAATCCATCTTCTGCTAGCTATTCTGGCTCAGATGGACTTAGAACTTTACCAAATGGATGTAAAGACTACTTTTCTCAATGCAGAACTTGAGGAGGAAATATACGTGGTTAAACCTCAAGATTTTGAAGTCAAAGGACAAGAGCGTAAGGTGTGTAAGCTCAACATGTCCATATATGGCTTAAAATAAGCATCAAGATAGTGGAATATTCGCTTCCATCAAGTTATAACAGATAATGCATTCTCTATGCTTGAGGAAGATCACTATGTGTATGTTAAAAGATCCAATGGTAAATTTGTCATTCTAACTTTGCATGTTGATGACATCATCATGGCTGCCCATAACAAAGAGCATCTAAAATCCACTAAAGAGTTGTTGTTCTCTACATTTTATATGAAGGACATAGGTGAGTCAAGCTATGTTCTTGGCGTCAAGATAGTTAGAGATAGGTCCAAGAGACTCTTGGGATTGTCTTAAGAGACCTACATTAACAATGTCTTGAAAAAATACCATATGGAATGCAAACCAATTGACACTCATGTTGAGAAGAGTTTGCACTTGAGCCTTGATAAACATCCTGAGACTCCTGGAGATTAAGGCAAAATGGACAGGGTTCCATACTCCAGTGCTGTAGAAAGCCTTATGTATGCTATGATGTGTACTAGGTTGGATATTTGCTATACTATTGGCATGGTGAGTTGATACCAATCCAACCCAAGCATAGAGCATTGAAAGGTGGTCAAGAGAATCATGAGATACCTCAAAGGAACGAGTAACTATATGTTATGTTACCAAGCTTGAGAGCTCCTTCTAATTGGCTATAGTGATGCCTAATGGGTTGGAGATATTGATGACAGGAAGTCTACCTCTGGTTATGCTTTATTGCTTGCAAATGGAGTCATCTCGTGATCCAGAAAGAAGTAAACTTGTGTAACCCTGTCAATTATGGAGGCAGAGTATGTTGCATGCTCTGCCGCAGTGCAGGAGGTTGTTTGGTTGAGGAGGTTCTTACAACATACTAGGTTAGTAGAGATGATTGACATGATATCATTTAGTTTTAGCCTAAGCAATGCTATGTAATGAGTTTTATGTTTAAGTTTCAGGTATAAACATGTTTGAGAAGAAGAGACTCAAAATGGACTTAAAAGCAAGGAAAAGGAGTGACATGCAAGACATATGTACTGAGATGCAAGAGAGAAGGATCCGGATGTAAAACCAAAAGGATTGATAAGCAAATCAAGAAGCTCCACACCATCATGTGGAGTATTTTGATAATTTGATCCGGGCCTAAGCTCCAAATAATGTTACGTAACAAGTTTTATGTTTAAGTTTTAGGAATAAAACAAGAGAGAAGAAGAGACACAAAAATGACCTAAGAGAAAGAGAAATAGCTGAATTGCAAGACTTATGAACGGAGATGCAAGAGAGAAGGACCTGGATGTAAACCAAAAGGACCAATGACCAAATGAAAAGGCTCCCCACCATCATGAGGAGTAATTTGGCAATTAGATATGGGCCTAAGCTCCAAATACCACTTCGGGTGCACCAAACATAAAGAAATCGATCCACAAAAGTCTCCACCAAAGCACAACCCAATCAGCCGAAAATAGACCGCCAATTGTCTATCCCAAACCACCAATTGGCGGTCCATTTGGATGCAAACCCAATAAGCCTCAGTGAGGTGGTGTACTAGTATGTATTTAGTTAGTTGTATATTGTCTCTTTCAATTATTGCATATTTAGTTTAATTTGTCTTGTCTTCCTATCTTAATGAGTAGTGAGTAGTTTCATCCCCCTTTGGAAAGTGGAGATCATGTACATATATGTTGTGAACTTTGGATGTTTGATGAATTTTTTTGATTATGTAAACATGCATATGTTCATTAGGGGGTATTTTAATCATCTATATGAGACATATATAGATGAGACATATATATATAATGGTCAAAAGATTGGCACTTGGGGCACTTGGAAACTTGGGCCTAAGATGATTGTAATTATTTTTTACTATTTACTCGTGTATAGACGTCGGATGTATCGAATGACCGACGTCTATATGACGTAATTTTTTTATTATTGGTATATAAATGTATAGACGTCGGATGTATGATGTGGCCAACGTCTATCAGTCGTACTGTATGTATAGTCGTCAGTCACCCCATATATCCGACGTCTATAGGCCGTAAAGTTTAGTCCTACATCGACCGATTTTTTTTGTTGCTGTGGTTGAAGTACTCCATCACTCCTACACCGGTGAATGCGAATGAGTTTGGTCACTTGGGCGACTTGGGCTTGATTACTGCAGAGGTTGGGTGCCTGTTATAGGCAGTATAACAAGCGTAATATTTTTGTTGGGTAAATTATAGGTATAATAGACATCGGCTATAGATGACCGACGTCTATACACTATATATCATTTTTGTATAGACGTCGGTCGTATATAGCCGACGTCTATACACAAGGGTATAGACGTCGGTGGAATATACGTCGGACACTTGGATCGCACAAATCCGTCTTATATACCACTGTATATCCGACGTATATGACACTTTTTCCACTAG
This sequence comes from Triglochin maritima, assembly GCA_963682175.1. Lineage (NCBI taxonomy): Eukaryota > Viridiplantae > Streptophyta > Magnoliopsida > Alismatales > Juncaginaceae > Triglochin > Triglochin maritima. The sequence continues at coordinate 31,505,032 of OY821779.1, forward strand.
TGATATATTCGTTTCTTAATCTCTCAAGATAATTATAAATATGTAACTATACACAAGTTACATTGTGCACATTATAATTTCACTTTATCCATGAGCCCAGTAATATCATATCTCTAGTCAAGAGAGACAATGATAATTTTTTGACATATCAACTTTTCCATCCCAAATTATGTATAACCAACTAATACATTTATCATTATACATATTGATAGCTTTTGATAATAATCAAATCATACACTCATTATGTGAAAAGATATGTCTCATATCTTAGGATTCAAAGACACAATGAAACATTAGTGACACAAACACAATTCCATAATTTTCATTTGTTGGGTCAATTCAATATATGAAAGAAACATTTTCTATTTCATATATTCATGTTGTTAAATATTTGTAGAGCTACAACATCTCTCTTAACAAACACAACATTCTTAACTCAGTAATTAATGTCCCAGGTCAATTACCATGATTGTGAATTATTTTTTATTTCTGTAAATCATTATCTTTTAGAGCTCTGTGGTTAAGAACCAAGAGTCTCTTCTTTAACACTTGTAAAAGATGAATACATTAATCAAGGAATAAAATGTTCAATACATTCATTTCATAATAAAAGACATTTAAAATTAAAACTTTTAGAACACATACATTTCAAGTAAGTCTCCCAGAAATGGAAGACTGAATATGTCTCGGTTGACCATTTCTGGGAGTCCAGTAACTTCTATGAAGTATATGTCGTCATGGAAACGGACGTCCAAACATGCTTCGAACGTTGGAACGGTCCACCGTCTTCCTATCGGTATACTGAACCATCCACGACAGGCCACCATAACACCAACACAAAGGTTAAACATCCATCAACTTTCAAATCCATTAACCCAAAACGTTCATTCATTACACCTTCCCCAAAAAACTACAACAACCACTCCATTAGAACACAAACAAGATGAACCAAACCACATTCCTTGGCTGAACTCCACGACTTACATCATCGATGCACACAAACCCGACAAAAACAACAAACATAACTTTGAGAAAAACAGTCAACTTACTAAAGAAACCCATGCATTTCACGACATACGCGCGCACCCCAAACATTTCTTAGTTGAGGTGGTCAACCTTATTTTCAATCACCCTTAACTTATCCATAACTGCCACCTAGAGTTGATCAAATGAAGGGCGTACATCACTCGGTACCTCAGAAAAATCCAGCCACCGGAAGGTGGAACATTTCCTCTGGTATGTCCGCCAGTAGTTTGAACAGAAAATAAATAAACAGTTGTAAGACCTATACTACTTTGAGGTGTACATCTTGCATGTCAAACCACAATCGCAGAGAGGGAGGGGGTCAACAGTAGGTTCGTTGTTGCAGGACCTCTCACGTTCGGTGGAGAAGTGGGATGAGGTGGAATTGGACGTCATTGGAGGATTGATCAGGAGGGAGAGGCACACATTACGAGGATGAATACGGCTGGACTGATGTGGAGGTGAGATGGGGCTTCGAGGAATAAATGTGAGGGAGAGGGGCGAAAAAAGGAAAGGATTATGTCTCAATGGAAGGGGAGAAAGGGTTAATAAGTTAAGTTATTTGTCATGTTCGGTCGATTGAACCTTAGTCAGTACATTGTTTTCTATGCAACAGAGACTTCATAGAAGTTTCATTTTTGCTACCCATGTCATTGGCTATGAATAATGGAACTTGCACTACTACAGAAAAGGGCATATACGTCGGATGTACGGGGGTATATACGTCGGATATAAGCACTCACAGACCCGACGTCTATGTGTGCGTCGTCTATACATAGACGTCGGACGTCCAATATCCGACGTCTATTCTTGAAGAATATATGTCGGCTTCTACATACAGCCGACGTCTATTCTTTAAGAATAAATGTCGGCCGTTCCATCTAACTGACGTCTATTAGTAGGTATAGGCTTCGGTGAACTAACAGACGACGTCTATTCTTAAAGAATAGACGTCGGATTATAAATAAAGCCGACGTTTATTCTTTTCTTCAGAGGAATAGACGTCGGCTAGTATAAATATCTGACATCTATTCCTAAACCTGGACAACAACAAAAAATAGCATCCTGCAAACTTGTTTTTAGTCATCGTATTCGTGTACATACAACCTGCACCAAATTCGTTCACAGATGCTCACACTTTCATCCACATGTACGTACAAGCACAAACACACATTTGCCAACTTGCACAAACACAAACATAAAACCATACATGCACAAAGACAAACATACAAGCATACACAATTGACATTCAACACACTTGCAATTAATTCATTCTAAATTTAAGGCGATTTTATTAAGGCATAAATTGTAGGTTTGTAATACAAGTGCACTTGTTAACTAAATTACAAAAAATGTTAGTGATAGGAGAACCTCTTAGTTTGTCAACATGTTTCTGATAAAATAGCGAGCTCATCGATCGCGAGTTTCATCAAGCTCCTGTTGCGAGAAGGGATCACTACTTTTTAGGAATACCTATCAAAAAAATACAAGTGTGAATGTTAATAATTAAATATTGAAACTACAACTATACAATTGATTAACGATCTAATTGATTTTATTAAGGCTCTTTTATTAAGTGGTTTTTGGGCAAAGGAAAGGGTGATGAAATCCCCCACCTCATCTCCTATTGGTGACTGCCCCCTAAGTGTTTTTCATACCTTAATCTAACAAACAACACACCAAACAAACACTCACATCACTCTTGTTCCAATGCAATTCCTACTAACTAATGTGTGCTTTCTAATGAATGATGAGTGAAAGATATTACGTACCTTACGCCAGGAATCTATGACAGAAATCGTAAAATTTATAATAAATACGATGAATGCAAATCCTATATGATGAATGACTTAGCAAATATTGTCTAATCTTTTGCTTTAGGTTACTAAAGGCCAAGTTACTTAAGGGGGTCAATGAGTTATTATCATAATATTGAAAATTCAAAAAAGCAAGGCAATAAACATTTTAAATATTAAAAGCAAGTATTTAGAATAATTACTTGGATTGACAGAAAAATATTTTAAACACAAAATATCATGTTAAGCACAAAGAAAGAGCATCTACCTCTAAATGGAGATCAAATGAAAACATAATTTAAAGATATTTTGTGTTCAAATTTTCATACCCAATCAAATTTGTCAATTCATACTTTCTATTTTCATACCCAATTTATCAAGAGCACCACATTCGTATTGAATCAATTTGTCAATCCTTTGTTTTTTCTCCAAATTTTCATACCCAATTCATACTTTCTATGCTTATTTTTTCTTTCAAACCTAAAGCTCAATAAAAATGAGACCAATTAAATACCCAATCACCTAAACGTTTCTGAACCAATACCCAAAATGATCGAACGACAAACTTAACCGCTAAAATCATCCTCACAATCATCTAACAATACATGCATTAGAGCTAACCATCCAAAAAGGATACATGCACAAGATCAGGGCTTCGAGACCATACTAAATACCATCGTCATTTCATATATATGCAACAAGTTAGTTACTACCATTAATCACTATCACTACCATACTACGAGGATCATTAACAGTATGAGCACGAACCAGAGGAGGATGAGGTCGTGCGGTGACGGAGGTCGCGGAGGAGGGTGTGGTGACGGTGGTCGCGGCGGGCTACGGAGACGGTGCAGAGGGACGGAGAAGTGGAGGAGAGCACAAGGGACGTCGCTGCGGTGGTGGAGATGTTGGAACTCGGTCGGAGATCGGTCGCGGAGGAGAGTTCGGTCGCGGGACGGCTAGGGTCTAGGTGGATTTTCGTCTGAAATGAATGACAGAAAATGCATTTATTCGTTTTCTTTAAGACCTATAGACGTCGGATGTTATACATGTCCGACGTCTATATGCAGGGATTATAGACGTCGGATATTTATAGCATCTGACGTCTATAGGTCGACGTCTATACCTTATAGACGTCGGCTGAACAGGGTATTCTAATATCCGACGTCCATTTGTCGACGTCTATATCCCATAGACGTCGGATAAACTCGACAATACAATAGTCGACGTCTATATTACACATAGATGTCGGTTGTAGTAACAACTGACGTCTATGTTATGCTCTCCCTCCTAGACGTCGGTTGTTATAAAGGCCGACGTCTATTGGTCGACGAGTAAAGCATATTCTGCACTAGTGTTGTGATAAAATATTCTTGCCTTTTCATCTCCCTCGACATCTATTAAAAGAATACAATAGATCCAAAATTGCTAGAGACACCTCTAGGGTTTTCAACATCCTAAATTCCATCATATTGTTTTGCTACCCGATCTTTGTTGACATCCAGCTCCACTTAATAAGTTTGTCCACACCAAAGTGAACTTAAACTGACATCCCAACAATTTCATCATTGAAAAAGTGTGGTAACATATCACACTAGTATGTAAAAAGCGATTTTTTCTCGAAAAAGATTATTTTGAGGGGACTTAGCTGAGGTCAATCTAATCTTTTTGATAATTTTATTTTCTTGTTTATTCCACAAGAATTCAATATTTTGCATACCATAGATTAAATTGTTATTCTTGCTAATTAACATGTTCACATTTATATTGAATATCTTGCAACATATGTATACCTACTATTAATATTACTACTAACATAAGGCCACCCTTAATGGGTGGCGGTTTGCTCAGGTGCCCAATTGGGAGCCCAAGCTGCCCATCCATAATGGGTGGGTGGCTCCCCGACACCCAATTTGGGGGGGCATGTAGCCCCCTTGGATTGGGTTTTTTTAAAATTTGTTTTTTTGTTTTGTTTTTAAAGTTAAAAGAAAACGATTACATATGTAATTAGGCTAATGCATTGATTAATTAAATTTTAATTTAATTAACCAGATTTTGTAATTTAATTATGGTAAATGTATTGATGTTGTTTGAATTTGGTAATTAGTGTATAATTTTTTTAATTAATTAAAGTGTTTTGATTTAATAAGATTTAATTAAATTTAAAAATGAAAAAAACATATATGATTGAGATAAGTCACAAAACATTTACAATACAAATAAACTTCAGATGAACAATACAAATACGGATATGAAATACAATACAAATACATATACAAAATTTAAATAGATGTTAGTACAACAGTACCGATAAATTACGAAACACACATTAACTCCCAATAAAATAAAATAAACTACAAAAATCCTTGTGATTTAGCTCAATCATTGAGTTCAGCAAGTATATATTTATCGAACTCGTCCTTGTTTTCCTTCTTAATCAGAGAAAATAGTACGTCAAACTTTTTGGTGTTGAGTTTCCTTTGGAACTTCGCTTCAGCTTCAATGTGTTTCCTCTTTACATGTTCTTGGTAACGCAAGTACTTGTCTTCTGTCACTCTGGCGTTATATTCAATTTGTTTTCTCAGTTCTAACATATTGGGATCGAGTTGCGACTGAACTGATTCTTTCCCCTTCTTTTTGGCTCTTTTTGTAGGATTTCTTGTTTAATTGTACATATTTATTTTCGAAATTTTATGCACAATAAGGATCAATTACAATTTTTCTATGATTTGTTTTATGCATGCATTGGTTTGTTTCAATAACTAGTTTTAAAACTTTATTAAAACAAACATGGGACTCCGAAATTCATACCTAGAAGTTCTTTAAAACTTCCTGAAGATTCGGAGACGTTGAGGATGCTTGTTGCTGCGCCGGATGCCTCCGAGATTTCACCAAACTCTAAACAAGATTGGAGAGAGAAGAGCTAGTCTCTCAATCTCCAATAGGGTTTAGAATCCAATTACTAACCCCTCTTTAGTTCCCTTGAGAAGATGATCTCTTAAAAAACTAAAACTAAACTTAAGAATTAAGGGAATTTCGTGGAGAATTATGGAGAGAGTTTTTGCATGAGAAAACAATGAATTAATTAATGAGGTAATGAGATAAACTTGTATTTATAAGTTCTCTCCAAATTACCTATTCATGTGCAACCTCTTGCCCATAATTTCATGCAAACTTCCATCTAACCATCCATTATTTGCTAACAAATAATCTTAGCCACGAATTAAATCAATTATGGACCAATTCCATGCATGATCTAATTAATTCTTAAATTAATTATGCATAAAACCGTCTGGACCGGTCGACCGTTTGGAGGTTCGGTCGACTGCTCGAACCAAGTTTCGGTCGACCGTTCGACATTCGGTCGACCGTTCGCAACAATAAAATATTTCATCGCAATGTTCGGTCGACCGACCGATAGATTCGGTCGACCGTTCTGAACAGACGAAAATTCCCTGTTACCGGTCGAGACGTGTCCGGTCGACCGTGCACTGATCGGTCGACCGTTTACTGTTAACCGGTCGACCGTTTGTGCACAGTACTGCAGACTTGTCTAATTTCGGTTTAACCCCTACAAAATTTGACATTTCGGGATTAGTAGTAAATTCACAACTTATGTAACATATTATCCTATGTAATGATCAATCATTACACCCCATAATATTTTTACATCACATATGAATTTAATTTAGATTCTAATTATGTTATTAATCACAACATAACTTTGATTTTGCTTGTTCACCCCATGTGTCATATTTTCTACATGAAACCCGACACATCTTATGAACTCAAAATCCTCATTTCTTGTTTCCCAGTTTTGTGGTGTGACCTATGGGAGGATCTAAACTAAGTTGGCAGTGATATTAAGAGCTTAATACCACAAGCTATAAGCGGTATCTAGCTACACATTATAGCTCCCAATTAGTTAGATGTCTTAATTCCACTTGAACCAAAACCCGATCCATTTAGTGATGGAGTGCATCACTTGTGTCCGTCCCTTGCCTCATGATATTAAGAATACACACAAAGTATTATTGTGTCATCTTTGTATTAGTATTCATTTCTTGATCTCTTCAAGTCAGTTATAAATATGTGACTTAACTCAAATCACATTGTGCACATTATAACTTTGCTTTATCAAGGGGCCCACTAATATCATCACTCAATTAAGAGGGGCAATGATATTCTTTTGACTAACTATCTTCTCCAACGAAAGTCACACTTAACCAACTAATGCCTTTACACTACACTCATCGATAGCTTAAGACACTAGTCTAATTTAGCATTTCTTAAGTGATCAGATATAAGTCTCATATCAAAGAACCAAAGACACAGTAAAATATTAATGACACAAAAACACATTTCTATAATATTTTACTTATTAGGTCTATTCAGTATACAAAAGTAATATTTTACTCTTTTGTGTACCCGTGTTGTCACTCACTTGTAGAGCTACAATGATCTATGACCAACACGACAATCTTAACTCGGTAATTAATGTCCCTTGTTAATTACCACGATTGCGAATATTTTTTGTTTTATGTAAACCAATATCTTTTAGAGCTCTACGGTTAAGGACCAAGAGTCTCTTCCTTAACACTTCTAAAAGACGAATAACATAAACAAGGAACAAAACGATTTCTCATTCAATTCATAATAATTGACATGTAAAAGTAAAACTTTTAGAACACATTCCTTTCACTTTTAACACCTTCTGGACAACGACATGGTTCATATCAATTGTGTGATCGCACTACACATTTGAACATTCGAAGTGATTTGATCGACAATATATGACAACGATTTGGAGGAAATGCGTCTTTATGTATTTTTAGCTTCAATATTTAATGATATATTTTTATTTTTAGTATTTAAAGTTCCAATTAATGTACTATGTAACGTGATTTCCTAAATTTTAATAATATTTTCCTATTTATATATTAATTGTTAATTAAAATCAAATGAATTAATTAAATTGAGTGATTACAATAATGATTATTAATATATTTGTTGATTGTTGTGAGAGTTCTAGAGAAGAGAATAAAAACAATGGTGTTACAACAAATTTTATAACGTGACTGAGTGGATTGGATAATGGTTAAGTATTTTTTAGGAGGGTTGTATTGTGTTGACGTGGTAAAAAGATAAACTGACGTTACTGAAAGAGAAAACTAAAATCCCGGAAAGTACTCTTAATTACGATGGCTTAATGGCTCACCTCCGCCACCAAATGTCAAATCAAAACTTATTTAATATTTTATTTGTGGGGCAATCTCCATAAAATAATTCGGTGGAAACGAAAAAATCTGGTAAAACTGCAGTTTTAAGTGGAATTTGCATACACGGGATAATTTTAAATTTGCACATGCCTTAGCATTGTCCCAACTTAATAGTCCGAAACTTAATATCATCTGGTTACAACAATTGTCTTAGATGTTACTCAAAATATGATTAACATCCATAATGTTATTATGTTTTCAAATTGGTTTTGGATTTGTCACTATCCTAACTTTTTCTTAAGTGATGTCTCACTAAAAAATTAATATTTAATTGTAAATTTTATAAATTCACCACCGAATAACTTAACAAGCATTTCCTTCTTCTCTCTTTCTCCCTCCTCTCTGTCATCTTTTGTGTCCTCTCTCTCTCTCTCTTCCCAATCCTCTTTCTCTTCTTTGTCCTCTCATTCGTTTCTCCCTCCTCTTTGACTCTCTCCCCTCTCTCGTTAGTATTGTTTAGGGACAGAGAGAGGAATGAGAGGGAGAAGATAGAAAGGAGAGAGAAAAAAAAGAGAAGATTGAAAGATTAATTAAGTTTTTGGGAGGTGAATTTGTAAATTTCACCTTTAAATAAAAATTCTTTTAACGTTGTTAACTTAGTAGTAAGGTCACTAACGGAAATTTCAACAAAGTGGTAAATCCACGTCAATCCGAAAATATAATGACAATTTAAATGTAAACTATGTTTTGAATTTTAAGTGACATGTAAGATAATAATGGTAACTAGATGACATTTTAGAAACCAATTGTTTTTGAGTTATTCAACAGCAACAAAATCTTCGTGATGGGTAGTAACTACGCACGTGAGTAAAGAAACTGAACACATGGCCAGATAAGAAGGCTATTAAATTTGCAAACTCTTGGCAGCCTTACACAATGTAATATCTTATGATCACTACACATGATCTTGTGATCGACCTGTCCACATCATCAAAATCTGTCTTTTTTACCGCTCAGAAAACGGCAGAAGAAATCTTATGTCAATCTTCAAATAATTTTTGTAACGGATAGAGAGATAGATAACTAAGTTTAACCAGAGAACGTGTCGGTTGTCCTACGTAATTAACCTAACCGCTCTTGTAAAAATGTTTCCGATGCCCAAACATTTCGTTGAATTGGTGCTTCCGGCTACTCCCTTTTCCATACTTTTTGGAGGAATTTATTGGAATCCGTTCAAGTGTCTCAAATGAAAAATACCACCAATAGTCTCTAATATTTCATAACAACTTGTGTAGCCTTTGATCTGACCAAAGCGTCCAATTATACGTACCCTTTTGTCATCCATTCTATCTGTAATTTGAATTAAAGAGGATCCATATATATTCATACTTTCGAATCGAGATCAACTATAAAGGCTTGAATTTAACATCTAACCACATCTTGATCACCAGATTAAGCCGTGACTTAAGATTGGGATACAGTTGAAAATCAACTTAAAATCGGAAGGTATTTAAGATGTTATGATAAATTAAAAATATATAAATCATATTATCTGGAGGGGAATTTTAGGAATTACCCCTTCTTTTTCCCGTACCCGTCCAAGCACATTGAGCCATTCCGACGAAGTTTATTCTGATCACAAATAACAAATTAGGGAGAAATTTAATCTGATTTTAAAATGTAATGATATTTTCTCTCATTTCTAACTTTATTCTTGCCCTAGAAAAATGAAGAGTACTAGTAACTTTCAACCCAACAGTTAAGTAAGACTTTCGTCTATATACTTTCCTTTTCACCAGTTTTTTTTATCCTTAATAAAATCTTGTTTTTTTCTGGGACACGCAACACCAAATAAGTTTAATTGGACCAACAAAGACAACTTATTGCGGTAATTATTTCCTACTCATTTTCTCACCCAAAAGAGAAAGAAAAGATTCTTAAACCTTGTGGAAGTAACTCATTGAAACTATTAATCAAACAGTCATTCCTAATGCCCACCAATTCTTGCTCTCTCTCCACATTATTCCTCCCAAACCAAACCAAAGAGATCAATCGATCCCATGGCCAAAGAGGAGGAAGTCCCACTGTTCGTCTCGTTTCTATCGTCCCTCCTGGAGAGAATAGCTAAGTCGAACGACGCGGTGGTGGCGGCCGGAAGGCAGCAAGGAATGCAAAAGGTGACGGTGTTCCACGGCTTGACCCGACCCGCGATAAGCGTCGGGAATTACCTCGAGAGGATCTTCACGTACGCCAATTGTAGCCCTTGTTGTTATGTTGTGGCGTATATTTACCTCGACCGGTTCGTCCAGCGGCAGCCGCTCATAGCCGTTGATTCACTCAACGTTCATCGTCTTCTAGTCACTAGTGTCATGGTCGCTACCAAGTTCATGGACGACATGTAAGTCACGTTTCTTTTGTTTCTTGCATTTCTTCTTTCTTGAATGAAATATTGCTAGGTGGGGTTTCGTAATTGGAATTTCAATTTCTTTTCCGTTGATGGAAGGGTCAATTGTAATTCAGCGAATTGTGACGGTTGCAAATGTGGTTATGTTATCTTTGTTTGATGAATTTATTGGAATCAAGAAGATATAACAAGAATTGGTCATGGAATTCCAGGCCGGTACAATAAGATCATATTTTATTTGCCGCATTTGTGTTTTTGTTGTTTTACTTTCATTTCGTTTGTTGAGTTAAGGTTTGAGACCATGTTCCATGACTCAGTTTTAAGTCCATGAATTCTTGAATTTCAAATTCCATCGTTTTTCTTGTTTCTTAGGCATTTTATATCCTATGTGTGTATAGAGGAAGTTGAATTGGGTTTGATCGTTTATGATTTCACATTTTATCCTTTAAAATCGTATTAATATTCGAAATGCAATTTATTGGATTCTAAAAAATGGAGAATCAAAATGTGAACATATACCCACTAGAATATTGTGGTCAAACATTTATATTGTCTCGTCTTATTGGCACTCGATGAAAATATATAGACAAGTTACTAATATTTTCTATATTCTTATTCTGTTTTTGACATTTTTCTTCCTTTTTATAACACTTCATGACTACTCTTTGTCTTTGGTGGTACATGGAAGAAACTAATTTCCTAAAAACATAGATAAGAGTTTTAAATAGATTACAAGTACACAGACCCAATTCTGTTGCCCACTTTTTGTCCATCTGCCAACCAGAAGCAGGTGGGCATATGCATGTCTTTGAAGGTATTTGCCTGCCAGACAGATCCAATCTAACATGGGGGCAAGTTGTCAGATCTTGTGTTAGTGAATAACTCTCACCAATAAACCACCAGTGGGCTTTACTTGAACCCCACCAAGTGACAACTCATTGAAGGGGATACTTATTATAACTTAATCAAAGTAAACAATTCCAATCCCAACTATCTTTTTTGGCATCCAACAATGGTAACAACTAGCAACAGCTTGTTAAGTTTGAGAGTGACTTAAAATACACGTACACTTTTTCCAGACCACATCTAATGCATGTGCTGATTTTATATTCCATCGATTGATGGAGGGTTGTTTTGGTAATTGAGTTTTAAAATTCTTACTGAGAGTGTAGCACTTGTATATTTGAGCATTAATGTATGGTTAATTAATTTGATCTTAAAAGTATTACATAAATAATGGCGGATCCTGGAAAAAAAATTAAGGGCAAAAAATAGGTGGGTGTAATACAAGAAGGATAAAATATAAACTGTCTTCGAATTATTACGTCGATATTAGTTCTTCTCTTTAATTATCATATAATTTGTTTTACTTCTTATCTAGAAGTCCATAAAAAACTGACCCACAAGTATCTAATGGTATATTAATATTCGGACAAAATATTTGTGTATGTTGTATCATCTTAATTTATTAAGCTCCTCTTTGTCCAAGGAAAGTTGGCATTAGTTATAAGAACACGCGTCAACTATCACAACAATCAAGGTTAAACATTTTAAAGGAACATTTATGTGGTTGATATTAAAGTTGTCGTGTATCATTTTGATTGGCGCGAAACATCTTGTAGTAGAAGGAAAGAAGGTGCAATTACTGAATACTATACACCATATACGTGAAGTTGCATTAACTAAATCCTAAAGAGATCATAATTGAGATTCCGTGTTCGGACCACCAGGTTAGCCAATTTATGCACCTCGTTTAGTCATCAGAATGGCTTCACTCCAGTTGACACTCTTTTTACTCAGCATAAGTTTTGATTAATTATGATTTATATACTCCACAGTTTAAAATAAAATGATTCTAACTACTATTATTGTTATGCTATTGTAGATGCTACAACAATGGCTACTTCGCAAAGGTTGGTGGAATCAGCACATTGGAGATGAACCTCATGGAGAGGGACTTCTTGTTCGGGCTAAATTTCCGGCTGAACGTTACCCCGAACTCGTACCAATCTTACTGCTCTTACCTCCAAAGAGAGATGTTTTTGGAGCATCCCTTCATTTCATCGAGATCGCAATGCCTCTTCTTCTTCTCCGACTCCGACGAGCCCACCAATCACCAACAACAATCACAACAACTTATAGTGTGATAGCTTCCATAGCTTGATTGCTAGCTCTTTTTTCTTTCTTTCTTTCATTTTTTTTGGAGTACTTACGTTTTACATTGTGAGTTTAGGTGTAGCTACCATCAAGTCCTTTTCTTTTCTTGGGGTCTTCATTTCACTTTCTTGATTTTTGCTTCTGCTTTTGGTAAGAGTGGTCTGTACAAGCTGTGTTTGGTTGTTTTGTATGGTACAAGACGTTCCCTGTCCAGAAATTTGAATATGATTGGATTGTAAAAGTTGTCCCTCTTTTATTCATATATATGTACATACCACGTAAATATGTGTCCTCGGCCCATTGGTTACCCTCCATACATTTTTTGCTTATTAACTGGGACTATTTGTGTAGACATGAGTTCCTGACTTTTCTTGAAAAGCTTCTCTTAAAATGTATTTACAATTTGTCACCTCAATTTCGGTAATTACTAATGTGAAATTATCGAACAATCAAAATAAAGATGTTGACTTTGCACAAATAATGGGGGTAAAATGAATATTTTACATCACAGTGTATGACAAACTCTGTAGAAGCTTCCCCAAATTAGAAATCACATTAAATAAAATTAAGATCCAGAAATGTCGCACTATCTCAACAAATAAGCATTAAAAAGAACAACCGTTAGTATTTCAAAGTGTCCCAGGTTATGTAAACTCCTTTGAATAAAATATCTCAATTCCTCTCGAAGAACACCTTCATAATTCATAACTCTAACTACCTACTTGCTATTGTCCCCAACACAGTTGGAACTAATAAATTCTTACAACGCAATTAAATGACATCTTTCGGTCACCCCGAAAGATCCTCTTTAGACTAAATCAATCGTGATCATAAGAAATATCCCAAAGTAGCCACATCACCTCTTTATTTTATAATGCGCTGCAAGTTATACCAGAAACAATTAAAATTAAGTCTACAAACTCACAAAATAAAAAATTAAGGATTCATTCTTCAATTTTCAGTGGTCCGTACACAACTGTACTATACATGTCTAAGGTGAGTGAATAGATTAAATTTACCAACTTTGCAAAGTAAAAGAGCTCTACAATCAAAACACACGACAAGCGATATTGTATCCCCTAGTTTGGCTTCCTTGAGAGTGGAACAATTAGAACACATGGAAAACAATCCAAACCTAAATTTGCTTGAAATTCCCCGAAATTCATCTTTAACTCTGACCGAGGCATTACCACTTTACACCCCTGAGTTAATGAACTTGCGAATCCCTTCACCTTTCACAACCGAGAGGAAGCCTTTGCTCCTCAAAAAATCTTTACATACACTTCAAATGAATGAGAATTAAAATTATTGGGGTTAATTAATTATATCCCGATTACACTGTCTTCCTAAACTTTAAAAGACGATAATCCCCTCCCTTGTACTTTTATTTGTAATAATTTTCCCCCTACCTCACCCGAACTTTAAAAAATTATTATTTTAACACATAATCTACCATAAAAGTTATGATTATGAGTGTATTATGTATACAACGTAAAAAAAATAACGACGAATATATGAAAAATAATATATTCTTAAAGTTCAAGAGGACAATGTGTTATAAAACGAAAATATAAAGGAAGTTATTGTCGACTCTTAAAGTTTAAAGTGGTAAAGTGAAATCAGAACGTAGTTTAGAAATCAAACCGTAAATAAACACTATTGGTCAACCTAACAAGAGAATTCGGAGATGATTTTAGTGTCACGCGTAAGTGGTGAGAACTTGAGCCCAGGAGCACTTTGCTACCAATTGGCAGGTCTGAAAACGTTCAGCAGTCCCCGTCGGTAGATGATTAGGACGTACCCAAATTCTGATCCAGTTTCTTTTTTTTTTCTTTTTTTGAGGTTAATTGGTTGTGAATCTTGTTATCCCTTTCTTTTCTTGAAAATTAAGGGAGCTTTAAAATCCGCATATAATCTACCATGTCATCTGGAAGGAAAGCAACCCAACTCTTGCAACTTCAACCAACGAATGATTTGGAAGGAACACTATTTGTGGGTTAAATATATCTAACATTTAACTTTAGTATAACCCTTAATATTGCAATATGGGTTGCCCTCGGAATAGGTAGCATACTCTCTCATAACCAACATTCAAAGTTCGCCTTGGAAGCATTGTGTACAATCTTATTTGTAGGTTAGAGAGTTGATTCTCAGTATTCAACTCTTTTTCATCACTTCAACTTGTGCCAGTTAACATTTTCCAAACGATATAAATGGAATGCACATCATGACAATGTCATTCCGTAGCACAGAAAAGGATTGGTTGGACCTGCCTTAAAATCTGAAGAATTGATACGACACAGGAATTTGCTGACTACAAAAATACAACTTTTCCATTGCAGGTAAAATCCTTGGAGTATGAACTGAAACCTATATAAGCTGAGCTTTTTTAAGATCTGAGACAACACTACGGTCTTCGTGGCCCCTTTCGTTGTACAAGACCTGCAAAATTAAATTTTATTTCGAAGATGAGTTTTCTCAAGTAATTGAGGAGGATTCTGATGATGGTTCAGCTGTCAAACCTTATCAATGATGCCATATTCCACTGCCTCAGTTGGACTGAAATATTTTGGGCGTCGAATGTCCTCCTCGATTTGCTCGGGAGTCTTGCCCATGTGCCTAGCGTAAAGTGCAACCTGACCACATCGACCAGATTAGTTATGTGCTTTTTGCATGTAAATCCTGTGCTAAGTTTCTAACTAGAAGAATAAATCGCTTTTCTAAGACCCGACATGCTGTGATAAAACAAAGAATTTAGAAGTAGATAGTAGACTAGCTATTTTATTTCATGGAGATAATAACAATCATGATCTTTTGCATATGTACCCATCTTTAAAAATTGAGCCAATATAGAAATTGAACGTTGTAGAATATGAAGCTAAAACAACAGAACGGAGGTTTTAATTCAAAACCAATTGGGGTAGACTAGAAAATTCAAACCTACATACAAACACCAACTCATGTAATTGAAGACATTTAAAATGGAAACTATGCTACACACAAACATTTAATGTACAAAAAACGTGAACAGAAGGGCATATATCTTATTTTCTATGTGTTAAAGAGGGTATATTTGTGTATCTCTGAATTTAGAAGGATTGTACACCTAATTACAATAGCATTGGTACAGCTAACAGCTCTCTAAGTACAAGGTTGAACATGTTAAAAACCCAAATATATACCGAATACTTTCTGGCTTAAGAACATGGGGTATTTTTACAAGAAGATACAATATGAACTATAATTCTGCGAAGTAGCTTATTATCGAAGTAATAATTACCAGCTCGGCTTTGACATTTTTCACTTCTTTTCGTGCAAGTTCAATATCCGACGCTTGCCCCTGGAACTTAGCAATAGGCTGCAGATTGAAGGCAGAGGCAACAGGCACGGGTTTAGTGATAAAAAGACCCACAAATGGATGTCTCCGGTCATAATGAAATTATGAGAAATATATATAATGGGGGCCAACCTGCTTGATCATAATGGTTGATGACGGCAGAGCAGTACGATTTCCTTTTGCACCAGCAGCCAAAAGTAGAGCAGCCTCTCCCCAGGCATTGCCAACACACAAAGTAAAAATAGGTGGCTTAACATATCTGAATTGATGAAGAGAGGTGGTTAACGCCTTGAAGGGTCACTGATAGATAGTATTAATGTTGACTATCTACTTGGATCAAATAGACAACTATTTATTTTCTAATCTTCAACAAGGACTTCAAACAGAATAGTGATATCAGGGTTGACAAGGTGGAAACTATCCTAATTCTTAAGCATAAGAACAGAAACACCCATTACTTCGATCTGTACATACACACAACAAATAAAGATCATAGTACCTCACAACAAAACATGTGAACAAGTGTCATTGGCATGCAAAGCTCAAGGTTTAGATATGTGAAATATCATCTATCATAAATATTACCTCATGACGTCATAAACTGCGAATGCCTCTGTTTCATAACCTAATTTTTCTCCACCCTGTACGAAATTAATAGTCTTATTAAAATCAAAATAATTCCTATTGCTAACTCTAGTAAAATAACAGGAAGAAATGACTTTAAGGCTTTTAATTAAATGAATCACTCCCAACCCAATAATGCATTTCAACATTCTTTCATGTAATATGTCAAGGTACATGTTAACACACAACAAAGCAAAGAAAAATAAATTAAAAGTAACAATCAATTAGTGCAAAAAAAAAATCCTAGTCCAAGATTGATTTGTTTTCACTAGCATTGAACAGGACAACAAAATCGATTGCAAAAGGAATTCCAAAGTATTAAGAACAACAAGACTCAAGAGTGTGGCTGCCCAATGCAGAAATACCAACAATTAGAAGGTTAGAGTTCACGCTGATTTGGTTGCTAACATCCCTTGTTTTATTAAAGAAACTGATAGATCAATTTCTTAATTTACTTTTCATTTGTATTATCCTACGAAAACTGAATTAAAGTGATTTAGAGAATTAGAGTTCTGATAACTAACCGCTCCAACTTATGCTTAGCCACTCATTCCACACTAGTTTCAGCATTTTGGGCAGAGAACTACCTTGCGGGAGAAAGTCAAAAGGATGGATCATGGAAAATATCCTAGTATAGGAAAGCATCAAGTGGTTACATATGAAAAAGTTTCAGTATATAATGGTAACAAAGTTCATAAGTAATGTCAAAACGACAATATAGGACACCAATTAACTGATAACATGTGAAAAAGGAAAACACACGACAACGACAAAGTAATAAGTTATGGCAGAAAGACCATGCACTGACATTTTGAACAAGCTTTTTAGAGCAAAATGCAGACTCTCCGTGTATTTGAGTAGTTCGTCATACCTTTAGAAGTAGGAAAAGCACTTTCTCATGGATATCACTACACAAACCAATTCGTCGCAAAACTGCAACTAGGAGCCTATTGTGCATGCAATGCTATCAATATTGCCCACAGGTGATGTATTGAAACATACAAACACCCAAGAAAGAACACTAATCCTCTATTAAAATGCACCTAAACGAATCAGAACTATAATTCATTTTATCCTGCATTGCCAATTCGCCCATAGCTCCATACAAACGACAATTTTCGGAATGATAGATAAAAAGGAACTTCCAGGACATAATACAACTCTGAAGGGCCGTAGGCACAGGAGAGTAAATTCAGAAGGCATTATAGGGAAGCAATCAACAAGAAGCCCAACTAACAGCACTTATTTCACACATACAAGTTATACGAGACTATATATCTTACTATAAATAACTTGTACAGTACAATAAAAATTCCTGTTGTTAACAAGCAACAATTATTTTATTTTATTTTTTATTGGAAATTAACATGCAACAATTGTTACGCCAGGCTATCTAGTACATTTTTTAATGGTGCTATCTAGTGCAATTAAAATGTCAAACAGAAGAAAGCACATGCAAACCAAAAAGAGAGAGGATACCAACCTTGGTTGTGCCAGTAGAGTTGATGTATAGGTAAATTGGCTTCTGATCATCATCATATTGAAGGTAAAGGAACTCTGCTAGCATCAGCTCGGTCACAGATGGGACAAGAGACATGCCTAGGTATACAATTCGATTTTTATACAAGTAAGAAGCTAAATCTGGTGGTGGTTGCTCCCAAGCATTTCCCCTCAAGAAAGGAATCACCTGCAATGATGAAACAGATACACTAAAAATAAAGCATAGCCAAGATAAATTGACAAGGATCAATGAGTTTCTGGAAGTAGCAACACATAGAAGCTCAACAAATTTATCTTAGCACACAGATAAATACACATTTCAAAAGAAGGGACATCAGCATAATAATAATAACATATTTACTGTCAATGTTGATTTGGAAACAGAAAAAAAGGAGAAAAGACAAGAAAAAAGAAGCCAATGTTGATTTCACTACTTTTTTATGGATGTTCACGTAGGAGTCTCGCAATTCTCTTGTTCAGATAGGAAACTAAAGAAAAAAAAATGAAATGAAAAAACTTCTGTTATTTTACCAAGATAACCATTTATTTGTCAGTTGTTTTAGAAACATAACCTTGATCTCACTATCCTTCCATTATTATTGTTATTTTGATCAGTACAATCCCTCCATATTTGTCGTTCATTTTTGTCCTCAAATGACAGCAATGGCTCTAATAAAGGATGGAAGTTGGGCATTTTACCTTTTAACGTTATAGGACTACACCAATAATTTTCCACTTTGCCACTGGTGTGAGGTCTAAGATGACTTCATTGAAAATTAAGTTGACTCTAATTTCAGTTGCTGAAGTGCTAACATACTGTATGAATTAATCACTATTAACAATTGAAGAAACACATGTACTCTTTCTAAAGAATCTATACAAAATACAAAATTATTAGAGAGTGAAGCTGAGTCCAATGACAGAGATAATATGATACCAAAACAAAGGAGAATAAACATCTTCAATTGTGCTTTTTAAGATCTTTCCTTGAAAGAAGCAAGCATGTTCACAAGCAAATAAAGATTGATATGTCATCAGGAAGGATTAAAAAAAGATTGATACGTCATCAAGAGATGTTATGCTAATTAACACACTCTTCATGGAAGCAAGAAGAGTGGACAAACCCAAGCAACTAATTTTAGCAAAGAGCATCATAATAACAACCTCTATCTTCAAAATAACAGCTCTACTTTCTTGTTGATAACATACTTTGATTGTTTGAAATATTTCATCCTAATTCCAGAAGGCAATGAGAAATGCCAACATGTAAAGAAACAATACCACACCATTACAGTGACGTGAATGCTTCTTTTACCATTCAGTTAACAAGAAGTAGCTTTTTTTGCACTGCATGTAGTCATGTACATCGTTATATGAAGAAATTCTGCTACTAATTGTGAAAATAAACCCTTTCATGTTAAGATTTAAAAAAATATCCACTTCAGCAGAACAAAAAACATGTTAAAATCAAGAGTGAACAAAGAATGTCAACCATAACATTACGAAAAGTGCAACAATCAAGAAACATTTGCTACAGAATAACTGATATTGCTAACTGAATTCAAAATGCTCACGGGCACAACTACAAAGTGCTTTAAGACCAAACAACACTAGCACAATGTTGCAGTGGAATTATTTCCCAAGGACACTTTTAAACCTTTGCTAATTAACTAGACCACAATAGAGGGCTCTGGAAGTTAAATAAAAAACTACATTAGCTAGGCTCAAAGTGAATGAACATTAGCATCCAAAGGCCCACGATGAAGTGCATTGTCTTTGTTATCCAGGAGTACAAAGTAGTGCAAACTAAGACAGTTCTTAAAATTGACTCAAACAAGTAGTCAAGGAGTTTGCAGAATTAGCCTGTTTACCAACTCTTGAAGACCAAAGCACTACGGTCACTAGGCTTGTAAAACAGGTCGGGTAATACCCGTATACCCGCACACCCGACCCGTACGGGTACGTGTATGGGTACAAAAATCAGTACCCGTTTAAAATTTTGTACCTGTTAACCCGTACCCGTTTTTCCGCCAGATAAATGGGTCGGGTACGAGTACGTTCCTTACCCGTTAACTCGTTAACAATATATTAGTATATTATTCTCACAGTCTCACAATCACATACTTAAATCCAAGGTTTTCAGAACCAAACCGGACATCGAACCGGCAACGTCAAAGGTTCAAAGGTTCGACCGGGGTCGGACCGGAATCGAACCGGTTGAACCGGTGACGTCAGCATGACGTCATAAATATATATTATAAATATAATAATTATATTTAATTATTTATTAAACAAAAAATATTCAAATCATATTATAAATATTCAAAAAAATAGATTTTTTTCCTGAACCGGCGGTTGAACAGCTGGTTCAATGCAAAAACGGGTTTGGGAGGTGAACCGGACCGGACAGGCCTCCGGTTCACTGTTGAACCGGCCGATCCGGTTTTCAGAACAGTGCTTAAATCCTTAATCAATAAATAACTCCCAAATCTAACAGGACTACGTTTGTTTCTCCCAATCCCCAAATCTACCAGGAGAAACAAAGCCCCCAAATCTAACCTAACCGTCTCGCCTCCACCCGATCCCGCCGCCTCCTCGCCTTCGCCGCCTCCTCGCCGTCTCGCCTCCTCCTCTCTGTCTCGCCGTCTCCACCTTGCCTCCTCGTCGTCGCATCGTCGCCTCCTCCTCGCCTCATTGGAATACCTCGCCGTCGTCCTACCTGTCGGCCGCCAAGACCTCCACACGCATTGTCTCCCTCCACAAGCCGATTCTTTTCTCTTCTTGTTGGTTTGGTTTGATTTAGGGTTTTGATTTGGGAAGTTAAGTAAAAGAAGACGGAGATGATGCTTTGCCTTTGATGGACGCTGATTTGAAGATGAGTGCCTTGTTAGAGCAATTTGTTGTTATTTAACGTTTATTTTTGTTGTTTTGGTTTCAGTTGAGTAGCTTCCTTGCTTTTATTTTATTTTATGGTAACATTGCCTTTTTCTTTGTGTGGGTTTGTTAGACATGTATTTTTTATTGTTGACATTTGTTTGTGATTGTTAAGACATTCATGTTTGTGTGATTTTAATTTTTTTTGATATTTACAGGATATTTTTAATAGGTTTAACCCGCTTACCCGCCCCGTACCCACTAACCGAGCGGGTACGGGTAGACGAATATTGGGTCGGGTATATACCCGTACCCGTTAATTTTGGCGGGTACGGGTCCGGGTGCGGACATACCCGCCCCGTACCCGACCCGTTTACAGGCCTAACGGTCACAGATAAAGGTCATAAACCTTATTATTTAATTTCACTGAATTTTTTTTCTTAATCCAACACTTCCCAAACACGTCTACTGCTTAAAGACATTGTTCTTTTCATGACCACTCAGACAATACCGGAAATGTCCCTCTTGTCAACCCCGACAAGATGTCATACTAAAGCACGAACTTCCGTCCCAGAACAAAATTATTTACGAGTAGATATAACGAAAAACTTTTAGTTACAAATGTTTTCCTTCAGTTCCAAACATTAAAAAAACCATTCAAAACAATTAGCTCAACTTCTGGATAAAAGTTACCAAATGGTTTCAAGAGCTTAACTAATCTCACACGAATAAGCTCAATTACTCAACCCAAAAGACATTTACACATAGTAATATAGTATACAAAAACAAAAAAACATAACCCATAACTTCATTTCACCCATTACACTTCACAACCGACCCTAAACCAACAAACTAAAGGACCCGAAAAAAAATCATCCTTTATTCCATGAAAACTTAACCGAGAACATAATTACAAAAAACATACCAAAACAAAAGCAAAACGCTTAAATGGAAGAACTGAAAGCGACCCAAAACTCAAGAGAGTACCATAGTGACGACGCCCCTTTTCCCACCGGAGCCGGAAGAAAGCAGCGACGGCACGCAGAGCTTCTGGCCGGAGAAGCTGCCGGAAACGCTTCCGCCAACGAACGGAGCGACGAGGGAGGAGGAAAGGGGGAGGGCGGCTCTGGCAGAGCACTTGGCTTTGGTGTAGTAGAGGGAGGAGCAGGACAGTACTCGAGATGGCACCGCGACGTCCATTGTTGGGAGTGGGATGAGAGAGAGAGAGAGAGAGAGTAGACTCAACCCCAATCCGATGCTTGATTGTTTCTGTGCTAGAGGTTAGTGCTATGGGCCGGCCTTCAACGGATGGCCCAACAACTTCATGGGCTTTTATGTTTTAGTCCTTAGGATTTCGGTAAATTACTAAATGCACGCATTTTTTTTTGGAATTCACTAATTCTATGATAACAATATATATATTGATAAACATCGTCCCAAAATTACTTAAATCGTCCCTTGAAATTACCATTTTGCCATTCTCTCATTTCTACTGCTATAACGCGACATTTTACCCTCATATCACACATTTCTCTTCATATTCATCTTACAATCATAAAAAATAATGTTTTGGAGGTCACTAATGAGCCAACGGACGCCCCAGTGTACTCGAATCTGGTAAAATATCTAACATCTTTTTAATAAAAAAATAATAAAAAATTACGGGCGTCCGACGGAGCCGCCCCCACGTAGGAGGGGGCGTCTGGATAAGACGCCTCCCCCATGGGGGAGGCATTTTACCCAGACGCCCCGCTCATCGGGGAGGCGTTTTACCCAGACGCCCGTCCATGGGACCGGTGAGGTGGAATGTCGCTCGCTCACCGGGGAGCGATACCCCCGAACGACCTGTCGAGGTGGTATTTGTAAGTCAGGATGTTTTACCGCCGGGGTATTTTGGATCTTAAAAAATGTTGGATTTGGAATTTTTTTGAATCTTCATCACTTGCAAAAAACTCATTGTAATCAAACCGGTTACCACTGAAAACTTGCAAAGAAACGTCAAATGATTTGAGATAACACACCGTATAATTTAAATTTGACAAAAAAATTTAAAAAAACGGGACGTCTGGCTAAGACGTCTGTACCATCGTGGAGGCATCTGGCTAAGGCGCCTCCACCATGGTTGAGGCGTCTTAGCTAGACGCTTAGACAATGGTATAGGCGTCTGACTAAGACGCCTATACCGACAAGTTCGAGAAGTACACGTAGAACCAAAAGAACTTAGAAGGTAAATGTGTAGGATTTCGTGTCCCTATGTATGTATATATTTTAAAAAAATTAATACAACATACAAGATCGATTTCATATTTTCAACAATTTTTATGTACATTACTTTGTGTTTATTCTAATATCATGCAATCCTACATATATTAAAATAAATCACAAATAGAGAATCATACCTAAAGGTTCTTTAAAACTTTTTGAAGATCCGGAGTCGCTTTGCCCGTTGAATCGCTCGCCGATTCGCCTCCAAGTGTTCACCAAACTCTAAACAAGATTAGAGAGAAATGAGCTAGTCAATCAATCTCTAATAGGGCTTAGAATCTAGCTAATAACCCCTCTTTGAGCTCCTGAGATTTCTATCTCCCAAACTCAAAATTAATAAGAGATTTTCGTGGTGATTAGAGGAGAGATTAATGAGAGAAAGAATTTTTACATTAACATAAACAAGTAGGATGGGGGGTCCTTTTATAGGCTCCCAAAACATCCTTATCAACAACTATTATTTAGTCATGATCTCTTGCTTATTCTCTCCTAAAATTAATATTTAATTGTCACATAAGCATCCTCTAAAACGTTTTAATTAAATCTGGAATTAATTCACCCATGATCTAATTAATCTCTTAATAATTCAGGCAGAAATCGCACTGTTCGGTTGACCAAGAATTTTTCTCGGTTAACCGAACCATTCGGTTTTAACACGTGTTCGGTGCACCGTGAGCTAGACGTTCGACCAAATTTGCATGAGAAAAATTCTCTGGAAATATTCAGACGAACCACGTCTTTTACTCGGTCGACCGTGAAGGGAATGTGTTCTAAAAGTTTTACTTTTAAATGTCAATTATTATGAATTGAATGAGAAATCATTTTGTTCCTTGTTTATGTTATTCGTCTTTTAGAAGTGTTAAGGAAGATGCTCTTGGTCCTTAACCGTAGAGCTCTAAAAGATATTGGTTTAGATAAAACAAAAGATATTCGCAATCATGGTAATTAACATGGAACATTAATTACCGAGTTAAGATTGTCGTGTTGGTCATAGATCATTGTAGCTCTACAAGTGAGTGACAACACGGGTATGCAAAAGAGGAAAATATTACTTTTGTATACTGAATAGACCTAATAAGTAAAATATTATAGAAATGTGTTTGTGTCATTAATATTTTACTGTGTCTTTAGGTCCTTTGATATGAGACTTATATCTAATCACTTAAGGAATACTTAATTAGATCAGTGTCTTGAACTATCGATCAGTGTAGTGTAAAGGCATCGGTTGGTTAAGTATAACTTTCGTTGGAGAAGATAGTTAGTCAAAAGATTATCATTGCCCCTCTTAATTGAGTGATGATATTAGTGGGCCCCTTGATAAAGCAAAGTTATAATGTGCACAATGTGATTTGAGTTAAGTCACATATTTATAACTAGCTTAAAAAGATCAAGAAATGAATACTAATACAAAGATGACACAATACTACTTTGTGTGTATTCTTAATATCATGAGGCAAGGGACAGACACAAGTGGTGCACTCCATCACTAAATGGATCGGGTTTTGGTTCGAGTGGAATTAAGACATCTAACTAATTGGGAGCTATAATGTGTAGCTAGATACCGCTTATAGCTTGTGATATTAAGCTCTTAATATCACTGCCAACTTAGTTTAGATCCTCCCATAGGTCACACTGCAAAAACCGTGAAACAAGAAGCTTGATTTTTGGTTCATATGATGTGTCGGGTTTCTCATAGAAAATATGACACATGTGGTGAACAAGTAAAATCAATTATGTTGTATATAAACATAATTAGAGTCATGATAAATTCATATTAGATGCATATATTATGGGGTGCAATAATTTATTGTTGCATAGGATAATACATTGCAAAAGTTGTGAATTTGCTAAAACCCCCTTAAGTTCAAATTTTGTTGGAAATAAATCCAAAATTTGAAATAGGCAAAATCGGGTAGAAGTTCGGTAATCCGTTGAGGTTCGGTCGACCGAAGGATCTATGGATCGGTCAACCGAACGTGGAACGGATAATCGTAATTGATTGACCGAACTTGACCAAAGTGCCTGGAGCTTTGGTACGGTATACCGAACCAGAAACGGTCGACCGAACAATGTCAAGTTCCGATATTTTCGGTTAACCGAATAGCACTCGGTCTTAGACGTGAATGAGTCCGATCGGTTAAGGAGAATTTTTCCCCTTAAGATTCGGTCATCCGTCACGTACTCGGTTAAACGATCGTGACAAATTCGGTTAACCGAGTGGGACTCGGTAAACCGAACAGCGGTCGATTTTCTGCCTTTGATTATTAAGAGATTAATTTGATCGATGGTTGGATTAGCTCCAAATTTGGTCAAACGTTTTATGGGTGCATATAATGCATTATGGAATTAGTTTGTGAGAGAAATTGTCATAAAACCGTGGCTTAAGAATAGCCATGATTAAGAGTAAGATTGGAACCTATAAATAGGTCCTTATTCTCCCTAATTGTGACACACAATTCAGAAATTATTTTCTCTCCTAATTCACTACTAAAACCCACGAAAATTCTCTTAGTTTTCAAAGTCTTTGGAAGGAGAAATCTCAGAGGCTAAGGAAGGGGTTTGCAGCTATATTCTAAGCTTGTTTGGAGATTGATTGGCTAGCTCCTTTCTCTCCAACCTTGTTTAGGGTTTCGGTGAACACTCGGAGGCATCCGGCGCGGCGAGAAGCATCCCCAAACGTCTCCGAATCTTCAAGAAGTTTTTGAGAACTTCTAGGTATGAATTTCGGAGCCCTTTTTTGTTTTAATAGAGTTTTGAAACTAGATGTTAAAACAAACTGATGCATGCATGAAATAAATCAAAGAAAAATTGTAATTGATCCTTATTATACATAAAAATTTCGAAAATATATATGTATAATTAAACATGAAATCCTACAGTGGTATCAGAGCATAGGGTTCAATTTTCTCAAGATTTATGGCTGTAAACAAATCTAGTTTACCATCTAGGATTTAAACAATTCGTTTTACCGGTTTTTCGGTCTTTAAATGTTTGTTGAAATAATTCTTTATAATAATTCGTTTTAAATGTTTTGAATGTTTAAAACATGACATATAATTATTAGAATTATGATTTAGACACAAGTCTAACTTGCAACAATTTCGTTTTAAGTATAAACGATTATTTTGTAAGAGAATTAACAAAACCGAAAAACTGCGATTCATCTTTCCATTGGAAATTGGATGGACAGCGGTTCATAATTAATTTGTGAACTATGGATGTATGAAAAATGTTTTTAATGGATTTCAAAATATTTTTCAAAGAATTGTTGAGAATTCTGGATGATTGATAAATTAGATTCTGTAGTTTATAGCAATTGCGTGCATGGATGCTTGAGTTGCTTTGCAGGATTGTGAGTTTATATGTTCCAAATCAGACACTACAAATGTATGTAATTATTATTATACAGGGGCTTATGTATGTAAAAGCCAAAATTCTCTCTATTTCCGTCTTTTAGATAGTTGCATTTGCATATGAGAGGTTTTTACATAGGACTTGCACTAGTCGGTTTTATCGAATGTGAGGAGCATGTTTATTTTCTGTAAAATCTACATCTCCGGTGCAAGAGGAAGTCGCCGCTGTAGCGCATCGATCGAGGATCGAAGATCAGGGATCGAGGATCGAGGATCAAAGGGAACATATAAACTCACACGATGTGGATTGTGTGAATGTTTAATTTCTGTTTTTATCTTGATATGCATGTGATGAATGTGTTGAATGTTAGGATGTGTATGATTAATAATATGCATGATAACCTAAAATTCTAAATCACATGTTAAATTGTCCAACAAAAATTAAGAATAAATTTCCTTCTTATTTCATCCACTAGCAGCCATTGATCGAGGGATATTCTGCTCGCCCTTAGCGAGAGATAGCTCCCTCTATCTTTGGGAATAGTGGGAGATATAAAGGTTGTCTGTTGTTGTGCCACAATTAAATATATGAGGTGTGTTTCACCCTAGTGAACCCCCAAGTATGTTTAGTTGTGAATACAATAGATAAACGTATCTCGTATCAAATGAAAATAAGTTTTCTTAACATTACCTAGAGCCCTCGCTCGGTTTTGGGAAAAAGTTTTTCTTACGAGGATAGGTCGTATTCCCTCATAATTAAAACGACAAGAGTCACAAGAGTTTGAAGATGCTAAATGTTGCTAAAATTCAAAAAGGTTGTGATTAGAAAATGTTTTTCTTACCTTGATATTGTAATGTATTCGATAGCCCTTAGCTAGTCTATATTACAATTAATAGGATCTTGGGTTGTTGCATTTATGGGCAAGATTTTAATTTGCAACATTTACATTTATATATTCGATATATGTATGCATGTGTATTGAAACATAATATTGGCATTAAAAACCTATATGATTTATTTTGTAGAAAAATGTCGAACATCCAACCTATCGTACGATCCATGATAGAAAAACACCCTTTAGCGAATGATGACTCGAACTTCATTAGTTGGCAACTCAAACTCAACATCGTGTTAAAGTTTGAGAAACTATCTCACATTTTGGAAGGTCCAATCCCAAAGTGGAATGAGAGATTAACCGATGAAGAGAAAGAGGCTAAGGCCAAGTGGGAAGACCAAGAGAACCAGGTTCACGGTCTTATGCTAGCATCCATGGGTGACTCGCTCCAAGCGAAATACTTGGATTCAAAACCCAAGAAGACCATGGAGGCTTTATCTAAGATGTTCATGGATAGTGCCCGAAAGGAGCGCTATAAGACCACCATCGCACTCACAAGGTGCCATATGGCGGAGGGAACATCGGTATCTATGCATTTTCTCACGATGCAAGGATACCTTGAGAAGTTGGCAAAGCTCTCTTCACCAATGCCCGAGGACATTGCTGAAGATATGATTCTTGGCTCTCTAGCCCCGTCCTTTAAGGACTTTGTGATGCACTACCACGTGCGTGAAAAAGGGGTGAGTCTTGAGGAGCTGCACAACGCTCTCAAAACTGCTGAAGTTGACATGGGCAAGGGTAGGGACAAGCAAGTCCTTGCCATCCATGGAAGGAGCCAAAAGATTGGTAAAGGAAAGGGCAAATCTACCAAAAGTGGTTCAATCAAGAGCAAGGGAGTAGGAGGTGCTCATAAGAGTGCCTCGAGGGGGAAATCTCAGAAATCTCCAACTCCCAATACGGAGTGCTTTCACTGCGGTGAAAAAGGACACATCCGGCCAAATTGCCCCAAGTACAAGGAAGACCTTGACAACGGAGTGATTGAACGTCGGCGCCCCAAAAAGGCCAAAGGTATATTTGTTATTGAAATAAATTTAGCCACCTCTGTCCAGGATTGGGTAATTGATACCGGATCTTGTGCTCACATAGTTTCTAATGTGCAGCTACTCATGGATAGGAAGGAACTCGTAAGGAACGAGGTAGAATTGAAGGTCGGAAATGGTGCGAACGTGTCTGCGGTTGCACAAGGTTCTGTGGTGCTTCAATTATGTAGTGGTTTAAATTTATGTCTAAAGAATGTTTATTATGTACCTTCGATTAGCAAGAATATTATTTCTGTATCATGTCTAGATATGGATAATTTTAATATAAATATTTCAAATTCTTGTTTGTCTATATCGAAGAATGGTGTGTTCTATGCAAATGCGTTCATAAGGAATGGTCTCTATTTGCTTGAATTGGATAATAAACAAATCTTTAATATCAATAACAAAAGACTTAAGACCACTCACGAGAATGATACTCTCTTGTGGCACTATCGTCTTGGTCACATAAATGAAAAGCGCATCAAGAAATTGCAAGAAGCTAACCTTCTTGGTCTACTTGATTTTAAATCATTGGAGACGTGCCAACCATGTCTAATGGGAAAAATGACCAAAAAGCCTTTCAAGAAGAAAGGCCCAAGGGCGAGTGGTTTGTTGGATTTGATACATTCCGATGTATGTGGTCCAATGAGTACTAGTGCACGAGATGGTTTCAAGTACTTCATTACGTTCACGGATGATTATAGTCGTTATGGCTATGTTTATCTAATGAGAAACAAAAGTGAATCTTTTGACAAGTTCAAAGAATTCAAGAATGAAGTAGAGAACCAACTCGACAAGAAAATCAAGTCTCTACGAACGGATCGTGGAGGTGAGTACTTAAGTGCCGAATTTGACTCATACATAAAGGAGTTTGGTATTGTACCTCAACTCACCCCTCCCGGTACACCTCAGTGGAATGGGGTATCCGAAAGGAGGAATAGGACATTGCTCGACATGGTTCGGTCAATGATGAGTCATACGGAATTACCTCTTTACTTTTGGAGTTATGCACTACAAACTGCGGCTTACACACTAAATAATGTTCCATCCAAATCCGTGGAGAAAACTCCTTATGAGCTATGGAGTGGTAAAACACCTAAGCTCAGTTTTCTCAAGATTTGGGGTTGTGAGGCTTACGTCAAGAGATTGATGTCGACCAAACTTCAACCAAAAGCGGATAAGTGCTTCTTTATTGGTTATCCTCGTAAGACAAGAGGATACTACTTTTGGCATATCACCTCCAATCGAGTGATTGTAGAGAGGGATGCCACATTTCTGGAAAAAGAATTTCTAGAAAGAGTAAAAAGTAGTGGGAGTAGGGTTGTGCTTGAGGAAACTCAAGATACTCTACAAGATCATGACATGAATGATGACATTCAAGATCATGAAGGCCCAATCGAGATTCCTTTGGTTAGTGGGAGCGTGAGCGAGAGACCATCACAAGAAATTGTGAGAGAATCTCAATCATCCCCACCAAGTGTACGTTCAAGAGTTGAACGTGAACCCACTCCTCAAGAAATTGTGGAAGAAGTTTGAGAGACACGAGAAGAACCAAAAGAACTTAGAAGGTCAACAAGGGAAAGGAAGAAACCCGATTTATATCTGGGACTTCATGAAATCATGGTACTAGATACCAATGATCCCTTGACCTTCCAAGAAGCAATGGAAAGGGAAGACTCCAAACTATGGCTTAAGGCCATGGAATCCGAAATAGAATCCATGTATGATAATCAAGTATGGGACTTGGTTGACCTTCCTCAAGGGAAAAAGGCCATTCATAATAAATGGGTTTTTAAGAGGAAGATGGACATGGATGGGAACTTGACAACCTACAAAGCGAGGCTTGTAGCGAAGGGTTTCACTCAAGTTCAAGGAATTGACTATGATGAAACTTTTTCACCGGTTGCCATGTTCAAGTCTATTCGGATCATGCTCGCTATTGCCGCATTTCACGATTATGAAATATGGCAAATGGATGTCAAAATGGCGTTCCTGAATGGGAACTTGGAGGAGGATGTGTACATGGTACAACCTCAAGGTTTTGAAGATCCAAAGAATAGCGAGAAGGTATGCAAGCTTCAAAGATCCATCTATGGATTGAAGCAAGCATCAAGGAGTTGGAACAAACGCTTTGACGAGGAAGTGAAGAAGCTTCACTTCATTCAAAGTAAGGAAGAACCTTGTGTATACAAGAAGGTTAGTGGGAGCCATGTAGTATTCCTAATCCTATATGTCGATGACATATTGCTTATGGGCAATCATATTCCTTTGCTTGAGCAAACGAGAAGTTCATTGAAATCTGCATTTTCGATGAAAGACATGGGTGAGGCTCAATACATCTTGGGAATCAAGATATATCGAGATAGATCTCGCAGACTCATTGGCCTCAGTCAACGTGCATACATTGACAAGGTCTTGGAAATGTTCAAGATGAACAACTCCAAAAAGGGCAGTGTGCCAATGAGTATGGGTGTGCAACTCAAGAAGTCTCAACGTGCGCAATCACGTAAGGACTTAGAGTACATGAAAGATGTCCCTTATGCTTCGGCAATTGGGTCGATCATGTACGCGATGACTTGCACAAGACCCGATGTCTCGTATGCTCTAAGTGTGACAAGTCGTCACCAATCCAACGCAGGTCCTGAGCATTGGACTGCGGTCAAGAATATCCTGAAGTACCTTAACCGGACTAAGGATACGATTCTTGTTTATGGAGGACAAAGGGAATTGATAGCTGAAGGTTACTCGGATGCGAGTTTCATGAGTGATCCAGACGATAGAAGGTCGCAATCAGGATACGTCTTCCTTCTGAATGGTGGAGCTGTGAGTTGGCGTAGTTGGAAGCAAAACACTACTGCCGACTCAACCACTGCTTTCGAAGTGATGGCTGTCGCTGAAGCGAGCAAGGAAGGAGTGTGGATTAAGAAGTTCCTTGAAGAGCTTGGAGTAGTTCCCTCGAGCGAGGGACCAATAGAGCTATTTTGCGACAATAGTGCATCTATCTCGCAAATCAAGGATCCCAAATCACACCACAAAGTGAAGTACATGGATCGTAAGTACTTCGTGACGCGTGACCTCATCGACGAAGGCAAAATAAATCTGTTATGGGTGGATACCAACAGCAACACAGCTGATCCATTCACAAAACCCTTATCCCAAGCCAAGGGCGAAATGCATTTCGAGTCCATGGGATTGAGGAACCATGTAGATTGGCTTGATGATTGATATGTAATGGGGTTTACCCTAGTTATTATTGTTTTATGCATTGAGTATGTATGAGAAAGAAAACTTTAATAACAAGTGGGAGATTGAAGGGAATGTGTTCTAAAAGTTTTACTTTTAAATGTCAATTATTATGAATTGAATGAGAAATCATTTTGTTCCTTGTTTATGTTATTCGTCTTTTAGAAGTGTTAAGGAAGATGCTCTTGGTCCTTAACCGTAGAGCTCTAAAAGATATTGGTTTACATAAAACAAAAGATATTCGCAATCATGGTAATTAACATGGAACATTAATTACCGAGTTAAGATTGTCGTGTTGGTCATAGATCATTGTAGCTCTACAAGTGAGTGACAACACGGGTATGCAAAAGAGGAAAATATTACTTTTGTATACTGAATAGACCTAATAAGTAAAATATTATAGAAATGTGTTTCTGTGTCATTAATATTTTACTGTGTCTTTAGGTCCTTTGATATGAGACTTATATCTAATCACTTAAGGAATACTTAATTAGATCAGTGTCTTGAACTATCGATCAGTGTAGTGTAAAGGCATCGGTTGGTTAAGTATAACTTTCGTTGGAGAAGATAGTTAGTCAAAAGATTATCATTGCCCCTCTTAATTGAGTGATGATATTAGTGGGCCCCTTGATAAAGCAAAGTTATAATGTGCACAATGTGATTTGAGTTAAGTCACATATTTATAACTAGCTTAAAGAGATCAAGAAATGAATACTAATACAAAGATGACACAATACTACTTTGTGTGTATTCTTAATATCATGAGGCAAGGGACGGACACAAGTGGTGCACTCCATCACTAAATGGATCGGGTTTTGGTTCGAGTGGAATTAAGACATCTAACTAATTGGGAGCTATAATGTGTAGCTAGATACCGCTTATAGCTTGTGATATTAAGCTCTTAATATCACTGCCAACTTAGTTTAGATCCTCCCATAGGTCACACCGCAAAAACCGTGAAACAAGAAGCTTGATTTTTGGTTCATATGATGTGTCGGGTTTCTCATAGAAAATATGACACATGTGGTGAACAAGTAAAATCAATTATGTTGTATATAAACATAATTAGAGTCATGATAAATTCATATTAGATGCATATATTATGGGGTGCAATAATTTATTGTTGCATAGGATAATACATTGCAAAAGTTGTGAATTTGCTAAAACCCCCTTAAGTTCAAATTTTGTTGGAAATAAATCCAAAATTTGAAATAGGCAAAATCGGGTAGAAGTTCGGTAATCCGTTGAGGTTCGGTCGACCGAATGATCTATGGATCGGTCAACCGAACGTGGAACGGATAATCGTAATTGATTGACCGAACTTGACCAAAGTGCCTGGAGCTTTGGTACGGTGTACCGAACCAGAAACGGTCGACCGAACAATGTCAAGTTCCGATATTTTCGGTTAACCGAATAGCACTCGGTCTTAGACGTGAATGAGTCCGATCGGTTAAGGAGAATTTTTCCCCTTAAGATTCGGTCATCCGTCACGTACTCGGTTAAACGATCGTGACAAATTCGGTTAACCGAGTGGGACTCGGTAAACCGAACAGCGGTCGATTTTCTGCCTTTGATTATTAAGAGATTAATTTGATCGATGGTTGGATTAGCTCCAAATTTGGTCAAACGTTTTATGGGTGCATATAATGCATTATGGAATTAGTTTGTGAGATAAATTGTCATAAAACCGTGGCTTAAGAATAGCCATGATTAAGAGTAAGATTGGAACCTATAAATAGGTCCTTATTCTCCCTAATTGTGACACACAATTCAGAAATTATTTTCTCTCCTAATTCACTACTAAAACCCACGAAAATTCTCTTAGTTTTCTAAGTCTTTGGAAGGAGAAATCTCAGAGTCTAAGGAAGGGGTTTGCAGCTAGATTCTAAGCTTGTTTGGAGATTGATTGGCTAGCTCCTTTCTCTCCAACCTTGTTTAGGGTTTCGGTGAACACTCGGAGGCATCCGGCGCGGCGAGAAGCATCCCCAAACGTCTCCGAATCTTCAAGAAGTTTTTGAGAACTTCTAGGTATGAATTTCGGAGCCCTTGTTTGTTTTAATAGAGTTTTGAAACTAGATGTTAAAACAAACCGATGCATGCATGAAATAAATCAAAGAAAAATTGTAATTGATCCTTATTATACATAAAAATTTCGAAAATATATATATGTATAATTAAACATGAAATCCTACAGACCGTTGGTCCACTAGAATCTCTCCTGGGACATAGTCATCGGATGTCCGTGTCACCTTCGGTCTACCGAAAATATTACTTCTCGGTTGACCGTGCACACTCGGTTAACCGAACCCGATTGTCCAGGCACTCCAGACAATTTCGGTCAACCAATTGTGCTTACCCGTTCCCTATTCGATCAACCGATCCGAAGATACCCCGGTCGACCGAACCCTGAACGGTTCACCGTGTTTGACCCCGATTTTGCCTTTGTCAAATTTTGGATTTATTTCCAACAAAATTTGATCTTTTGGGGTTTTTGGCAAATTCACATCTTATGTAATATATTAGCCTGTGTAATATTAAATTATTACACCCCATAATATACACACCTCATATGAATTTATCATGATTCTAATTATGTCAATTCTCATGACATATTGATTTTATTCGTTTACCACATGTGTCCATTTTTCACATGAAACCTGACACATCATATGAACTCAAAATCAAGCTTCTTGTTTCCCAGTTTTGTGGTGTGACCTATAGGATGATCTAAGCTAAATTGGCAGGGATATTAAACACTTAATATCTCAAACTATAAGCGGTATCTAGCTACACATTATAGTTACCCAATTAGCATAGATGTCTTTGTTCCACCCGAACCAAAACACGAACCATTTAGTGATGTAAGTGCACCACTTGTGTCCATCCCTTGCCTCATAATATTAAGGATATATACAAAGTAGACATGTGTCACCTTTGTATTATATTCCTTTCTTGATCTTTCTAAGCTAATTATAACTATGTAACTTAACTCAAGTTACATTGTACACATTATAATTTTGCTTTATCAATGGGCCCACTAATATCATCACTCAATTAAGAGGGGTAATGAAAATCGTTTGACTAGCTATCTTTTCCAGCACAAGTCATGTTCAACCAACTAATGCCTTTATCACTATACTCATTGATAGCTTTTGACAATAATCAAATTAAGCACTTCTTGAGTGAAAAGATATAAGTCTCATATCTTAGGATCCAAGACACAGTAAAACATTAATGAGACGAAACACAATTCCATAATGTTTTACTTGTTAGGTCTATTCAATATATAAAAGTAATATTTTCCTCTTTTATATACTCGTGTCGTCAATTATTTGTAGAGCTACAACAATCGATGACCAACACGACAATCTTATCTCGGTGATTAATGTTCCATGTTAATTACCATGATTGTTAATAACTTTTGATTTATGTAAACCATTATCTTTTAGAGCTCTACGGTTAAGGACCAATCGCATTTTCCTTAACACTTCCAAAAGACGAATACCATAATTAAGGAACAAAATGTTTGCACATCTAATTCATAATAATTGACATATAAAAGTAAAACTTTTAGAACACATTCCTCTCAAAATTAGGGAAAGGAAGAAACCCAACATGTATTTGGGACTTCATGAGATCATGGTACTTGATACTAATGACCCCTCAACCTTTCAAGAAGCAATGGAAAGAGAAGACTCCAAACTATGGTTTACAGCCATGGAATCCGAAATAAAATCCATGTGTGATAATCAAGTGTGGAACTTGGTTGACCTTCCTCAAGGAAAGAAGGTCATTCAAAATAAATGGGTCTTGAAGAGGAAGTTGGACATGGATGAGAACTTGACTACCTACAAAGTAAGACTTGTAGCAAAAGGTTTCACTCAAGTTCAAGGAATTGACTATGATGAAACTTTTTCACCGGTTGTCATGTTCAAGTCTATTCGGATAATGCTCGTTATTTCCGCATTTCATGATTATGAGATATGACAAATGGATGTCAAAACGGCGTTCCTTAATTGGAACTTGAAGGAGGATGTGTACATGGTACAACCTCAAGGTTTTAAAGATCCAAAGAATAGAGAGAAAGTATGAAAGCTTCAAAGATCCATTTATGGATTGAAGCAATCATCAAGGAGTTGGAACAAACACTTTGACGGAGAAGACAAAAAGATTCACTTCATCCAAAGTAAGGAAGAACCTTGTATATACAAGAAGGTTATTGGGAGCCACATAGTATTCTTGATCTCATATGTCGATGGCATGCTCCTCATGGGAAATCATATACCTTTGCTTGAGTAAACGAGAAGTTCATTGAAATCTGCATTTTTAATGAAAGACATTGGTGAGGCTCAATACATCTTGGGAATCAAGATATATAGAGATAGATCTTGTAGACTCATTGGCCTAAGTCAACGTACATACATTGACAAGGTCTTGGAAATGTTTAGCATGAACAACTCGAAAAAGGGCAATGTGCCAATGAGTAAGGGTGTCCAACTCAAGAAGTCTCAACGTGCTGAATCACGTAAAAACCTGGAGTACATGAAAGATATTCCTTATGCTTTGGCAATAGGATCAATCATGTATGTCATGACTTGCACAAGTCCCGATATCTCGTATGCCCTAAGTGTGACGAGTCGTCACCAATCCAACGCAGGTCCTGAGCATTGGACTGTGGTCAAGAATATTCTAAGGTATACCTCAACCAGACCAAAGATAAGTTTCTTATTTATGGAGGACAAAGGGAGCTAATAGCCGAGGGCTATTCGGATGCGAGTTTCATGAGTGATCCCAACGATAAAAGGTCGCAATTAGGATATGTCTTCCTATTGAATGGTGGAGCTATGAGTTGGCGTAGTTGGAAGCAAACCACTACGGCTGAAGCGAGCAAGGAAGGAGTGTGGATTAAGAAGTTCCTTGAAGAGCTTGGAGTAGTTCCCTTATGCGAGGGACCAATAAAGCTATTTTGTGATAATAGTGCATCTATCTCACAAATAAGGATCCTAAATCACACCACAAAGTGAAGTACATGGATCGCAAGTACTTTGTCAAACATGACTTCATTGACGAAGGCAAAATAAATTTATTATAGGTGGACACAAACAACAACATAGCTAATCCATTCACCAAACCTTTATCCCAAGCCAAGGGCGAAATGCATTTTGAGTCCATGGGTCTGAGGAACCATGTGGATTGGCTTGATGAGTGATTAGAGAAGTTACCCTAGTTATTGTTGTTTTATACATTGAGGATGTATGTGAACGAAAACTTTGATAACAAGTGAGAGATTGAAAGGAATGTGTTATAAAAGTTTTACTTTTATATGTCAATTATTATTAATTGGATGTGCAAACATTTGGTTCCTTGATTAATGTATTCGTCTTTTGGAAGTGTTAAGGAAGAGACACTTGGTCCTTAACCGTAGAGCTCTAAAAGATAATGGTCTACATAAATCAAAAGTTATTCACAATCATGGTAATGAACATGGAGCATTAATTACCGAGATAAGATTGTCGTGTTGGTCATCGATTATTGTAGCTCTACAAATATTTGACGACACGAGTATATAAATGAGGAAAAGATTACTTTTTATATATCGAATAGACCTAACAAGTAAAACATTATGGAATTGTGTTTCATGTCATTAATGTTTTACTGTATCTTAGATCCTAAGATATGAGACTTATATCTTTTCACATAAGGGATGTTCAATTTGATTATTGTCAAAATATATCAATGAGTATAGTGATAAAGGCAATAGTTGGTTGAGCATGACTTATGCTAGAAAAGATAGCTAGTCACAATATTATCATTGCCCATCTTAATTGAGTGATGATATTAGTGGGCCCCTGATAAAGCAAAATTATAATGTGCACAATGTAACTTGAGTTAAGTTACATAGTTATTATTAGCTTAAGATATCAAGAAATTAATATAATACAAAGGTGACAAATTTCTACTTTGTATATATTCTTAATATCATGAGGCAAGAGACTGACACAAGTGATGCACCTACATCACTAAATGGATCGTGTTTGGTTCGAGTGGAACAAGACATCTTTGCTAATTGGATAACTATAATGTGTAGCTAGATACTGCTTATAGTTTTAGATATTGAGTGTTCAATATCTCTACCAATTTAACTTAGATCCTCTATAGGTCACATCACAAAACTGGAAAACAAGAAGCTTGATTTTGAATTCATATGATGTGTTGGGTTTCATGTGAAAAGTGACACATGTGGTGAATCAATAAAATCAATATGTCCAGATAATTGACATAATTAGAATCATGGATAAATTCGTATAAGATGTATATATTATCTCGTGTAATAATTTGACCTTACATAGGATAATATATTACATGAGATATGAATTTGCTAAAACCCCAAAAGATCAAATTTTGTTTGAGATAAATCCAAAATTTGACAAAGGCAAAAGCAGGTTCAAAACAGTCAACCGTTTTGGGTTCGGCGACCGGGTTTCTTAGAAATGGTCAACCGGACGAATATCGGATACGCGAGTGGTCGACCGAAAATTATCAGGACGTGTCATGATAATAAGATCGGTCGACCGGGCGTGTGTACGCGGTCAACCAGAAATTTCCAAGACATGTTGATTAGTAGCATATCATGCATCATATGCATGCTATACAACATTTATTTTACCCCAATATTGTACTACTCGAGTTGTTGTTTGTAGTGTTTCAGGAGTTAGGTAATAAAGAAGAGGAATGGAGCAAAAATGACCTAAATATAACAAGTATGGACTGATTTGGAAGGTTCTGGACGTATTTGTAATGCACAATGACTGGATCGCAAATCAGGAAGGACCCAAGTGCAAACCCGGAGGGACCTGATTGTGAAATGCAAAATATGGTGACATATGACTTGAATCAGATCAATATTTCGCCAATTAAACTCCAAGTGATTCGAGTCAGCATACCAGGACTTCACACCACGTGTCAATTGAAGAAATAAAACAACACACAAAATTTCAACCCGATCGGACCCATTTGATTCGCCAATGGTGGCTTTTGATCCACCACTGGCGTGTCAAAATCGTCCAAATGGGCTGAAATTTTGGTCGTGGGTCGGGTATTCGGTTTGGCGCAAACCCGGACCATCAGATGTGATTTAGAGTCGTCGGATTATGTCCAGATTGATCCTAACCATGTATTAGTCTATATAAACCATTGTAATCCGTCCTCTACCTCTTCTTCCTTCTACCCCCATTAGAGTAGGTTTTAGTTTCCTATTTTAGTAGTGTAATAATTGGGGTGGAGAGGAGCAAACTTTGAATTTTTGTTTCTTAATCTAGTCTTGTTCTTGTTCTTTACTTTAGTGTCTTTACTTTGATGCAATTTCTTTTATATTGTTGTTTGCTTAATCTTATTTTGCGTCATTTCTATTTTGGGTTTATGTTCTTTTCATGCTTTCTTTAGTGTAGAGATGAAGTAGAGAGTAGTCCATCCCCATGGGGGTGGAGAGGAAGGTGATTTGATCATGTGATGGATTAATGTGTGTTAATCTTAATCCTTTGAGCCTTACATGATTTCCATAACCATCTAATGAGATTTCACTCTTATCTTTGATGTGATAATGCTCTTGAATGAAGCTTAGCACATGCTTAGATTAGTGAGCCTATTTTATGGTGAATGATGAGGTTAGGATAAGGATGGTGTGGAAGAAGGAAACAAGGCATGTGCATGCATGTGCTCGTGTTGGCTTTATTCAAATTAATGTTTTGTATGTTTTAATGATTGTGATAAATCTTATTTCATGTGGAGACATAGTTGTATTTGAGTCATTTTGAATGTGAACATATTAGCTTCATTTTAATTATTGTCTTGTATGTTTTAATGATAATGTTTTATCTTATTTCATGTGGAGGCAAAGTTGGAATTGAGTTTTATGGATTTCATGTATGACATGTTTTGATGAGCACATTTGAACACATACACACAACACACATTTTCATATTCACATTCTTTCTCTACCCCCCCCCCCCCCCCCCGAGGAGTTTAGTTTTATTGCTTGTTTTTCCGATTCAACGTGGCCGTGCACTTACGTATTTGAACTGATTCAATCACATGTCTTGGAGATATAGCGGCCGACCGGTACAAGGACATGGTCGACCGAAATTTACCAGGAGAAATTTTGGTAGGTAAACGGTCAACCGGAGCGAGATGTGGTTCGACTGAAATTTTCCAGGGAATTTTTCTCATGAATATTCGTCTGGCTCACGGTCCTACCAAACTTGCAAAAAAAAAAACCGAACTGTTCGGTCGGCAGATTGGAAACTCCGATTCACCGTTCAGCACGATTTCAGCCTGAATCATTAAGAGAATAATTAGATCATGTGCCGGATTAATTCCAAATTCGGTCAAACGTTTTTTAGGATGCTTATGTGTCAAATTGGGATTAATTTTAGGAGAGAAAAAGCAAGAGATCATGGCTAGAGAATAGTTCATGATAGGGGTGTTTTGGGAGCCTATAAAAGGACCCCTCACCCTACTTGTTTATGTTAACGCAAAAAAATTCTCTCCCTAATCTCTCCCATAATCACCACGAAAATTCTCTTAATAGTATAAGTTTTGGAGATTAAAATCTCAGGAGCTTTTAGAGGGGTTATTAGCCAGATTCTAAGCTTAATTAGATATTGATTGCCTAACTCCTTTCTCCCTAATCTTGTTTAGAGTTTGGTGAATACTTGGAGGCGAATCGGCGGTCGATTCGACGGGCAATGGAACTCCGGATCTTCGAAAATGTTTTAGAGAACATTTTGGTATGATCCTCTCTCCTTTTGTTTATTTTAATATGTGTAGGATTGCATGATATTAGAATAAACATAAACATGTCCATAAAATCAATGGAAATATGAAATCGATCATGTATGCTTGTATTATTTTTTAAAAATATATACATACGTAGAGACACGAAATCCAACAGCTCCTCCCTCAGCCCACTCCATGAACGTGCCATTAATGCGTCCATGTCCTGCCCTTTGGTCGCCCCTCCAAACTAGGTTCTATCGCATGCCTACGCCTGCCTCTACCTCCCTCTAGATTGCCACCCTTGTCACTGTCTTTGGGACATCCTCCAACGCCTGGCAATCTCACGTGCCCTACCTTTTCATGTGCCTCCTCGGAGCGAAAGAGCTCCCCTTGGCCATTGTGTCCATCGACCACCTTGAACATTTCTCCTTTGTTTGCTTCCTTAGTCAGACGGGCGGTGCTCATCTTGTGGTGGCACCACTTCTTCTAGTGCTCAAAGCACCTACAATTTGAGCATCTTGGTGGTCGATGGATATAGATCAGCGGTATGTCTAAGATCTCATTCTCAAGATCACTTTTTGTTACAATTTTGCGATCGTTGGAAACTATTTACGAGCATATATAGCAATATAGAGTTTGGCGTTCGACCCTTCTCACCTTAAAGGGAAGGAGTCCA
This sequence comes from Triglochin maritima, assembly GCA_963682175.1. Classification (NCBI taxonomy): domain Eukaryota; kingdom Viridiplantae; phylum Streptophyta; class Magnoliopsida; order Alismatales; family Juncaginaceae; genus Triglochin; species Triglochin maritima. The sequence continues at coordinate 31,546,196 of OY821779.1, forward strand.
CCTTGATCGGTCGTCCGATCAAGGACCCTGCTCGGCTAAATGACTCATTGTCGCAGAGATGACTGGGGAAGGCTGGGAGCGTAACCCAAATATGTACCACCCACGACACCATCTCTTCCAATGCTTTGGCTTGACTCCACAGTCTAACAAAGGTGAATACCCCAAGTATGAATTCATCCCCCATGTCCAGAACCATTTTGTAATCCTCGGCACCTTTGAAATAAACATAAAACGCCTCGTTACATCTTGTTCGCACGTCAAAACCTCTGCTTGGCCTCCACAACCTTTTGATGTAGTCAGCCATTTGCTATTCATACAACTCCCCCATAGTCTTGAGCACCACTATTCCTCCTCATTCCTCTGAGCCCTACATTGGATCTCCTCCCCAATCAATGCCACCATCTCCCCATTCACCTCAATTGGTGAAAAGAACCATAAAGAACAATCTTCCTCTTTAAGTCCCTTCCTCAAGGTGTCTGCGAAGGACCGCCCCTTGCTATGAATGGCCTCGTTGGCCTCCTTCCCTTGTCTTTCTTCAACATCTCAGCAAAAGTTGTGTCAACCCCTTGCCCCTCAGACCCCCGACCAGAAAGAGGAGGGCCACCCGTGAGGGGTGGAGACCCACTCAGTCCATCACCATCATCCATGGAGAGGGTCAAGACGGAGATTTCCCAAAAACGTCAAAGTCGCCAAGAGAGAGACAGAGAGATGGCTTGTTTTAGAGTTTCTTCCTACTTTCACATCCTTCTTGATTAATTTGATGCATCTTCCATTCCAAGTTGCAACGTTCGTTTGGTATGAATGAAGGACCAACCCTTTGCATTGCATATGTTAGGTAGCAACTCCTTTGGTTTTGTATATTGATTGATCGTTTTAATAACCACAAGTGCACGACATCGGTGAAGACGTTGCAAATACCGGTCGAACCTCAAGGAGTTGTGTGCGTTGTTGTTATCACCATACTCAAGTGGGAAGAGAAATATATTGAGATATTTAAGTTAAGCTAACTAAACTAAACCCATTGGAGTGGATGTGCAATAGTGAGGTGTGTGTGCATGAGAGTGTCCAACCATTAAGCATATGTGTAAGAGTGTGTGTTTACATGTAGAAGCTAGTGTGGAATCTAAGTGTGAAGCACATACAATTACATGGTATACAAGACTAGGATAGGTTAGCATGAAGTTAATATCATGGATTCTCAAGTATGCAATAACACCTAGTGTAGCCATTAAGCATCAATCAATCCTAAGCATAACCATAGTTCATTAAAGAAACATAAACCAAATCAAGCAATCTTTCATTTCAAGTCAATTCCATCATCAAATAAAACCAATCACAAGCAACATGTCAAAAATAGATCTAGCATAAAACAAGTACCTAGTGTGGCCATTATTTCATCTAAAACAAGATTAACATGCTATAAGTTTTAGATCTAACATTAAGCACATAAAAATGACACAAACTTAGGAACTCATCATACACTTCACCATCAACTACATTGCTCCACCCCAAATGGGGTCGATCTACTCACTAATCATAATAACAAGCATGAAAAGTAAGAAATTAAGACTAAACATGACATAAAACTCTAACTAGAAAACTAACCAACAAAATCAAAAACTAATTGGATAGAAAGAAAATTAATGACAAGAGGAACATGAATCCAACATTATATTAATGAAAATGTGAAATTACAATCTTCATCCACATTTCTCTACTTGCAGCCAAATTGGGTAAAAACTAACATACTTTAATGGTGGAAGTGGTGAAAAATCAGAAAGGTAGGAGAAACATTGCTATTTATAAAAGAAAGAGTGATGTAGATGAATCTGGAAGCATTCTGACACTGTGATCGCTTTCTCTTTGGTTTGGTGCACCCAAATAACCAAGCTCAAGCCACATAAGAGATTAGGGCGCATTTGGGCCAAAATGAAATGCCAGTGGCGGATATTTTGTGTCTGATCCATCTTGATTTTCTTCAACAACTTAAGTTCTCTATTTTTCACGTGGGGTGAACACTCGATCCGCTGGTTCGAGCATGTTTGGTCTTAATTTCCCAAATACTCTTCAAGATCATGATATTGAGGAATTTTTGCTCCCGAAATGTTTTTCTTTTGTTCAGGTCCCTCTGAGTTTCATCTGGGTCCTTCCTGAATTGTAGATGGGTCCTTAAGTAAGGCAATTTCTTCTTGCATTTAGGTCATTTTTGGTTCGTTCCACCTTTTTATTATCTAATCCTGAAACACATCAAACAAACACTTAAGTAGCACAAAATTGGGGTAAAATAAAGAATATATAGCATGAATGCAATGTATGATATACTACTAATCATATATGTTGGAATTTCATAGATACCCTTCAAATAAGCTTTAATTTCACCAATACTAAGGCTTTAGTGGGTGCAACGATCATTGATACAATCCCACGGTTCAGATAGTGGCACTCCTCATACTCTACTTTCTTCTTTGCTGGGGTTCTTCGTCGGGTCTATTAGATTTAAGATATGAACAATTAAACCAAAGCAGGATACAAGTACAAAATAAAAACAAAGTACATATAATTGTTGGAATAATAGCCTAACCTTGATATATCAAATTTAATGTAGTGGACATGAATTTTGACAAACTTATATGTGGTAATAACCTAAGGTACAAATTTTATCCTTATTTTAGGAAAAGGCCAAGTTGGTTTATGTAATGCTAGAATTGTGTAGAAATTCAATAGAACCTAAGAGGGAGACATACTAATCTTAGATCAATTACTGTGAGAACTCGCGGTTTAGGTTCATATTAGTCAACAATTATCACAGTCTCCCATCGTATTGTAAGCACACTGAGTGTAAAGGTACATATTTTGGATACTATTTACTTGAAATACTTTTGCATTAAACTAAATGCAGTTTTTCATTCCACGGGAACTTCATAAAGTGCAATTTCAAGTATCAGGAATCGTTATATATTATCAAAAAAATTAATTCCTAAACAAAGTGCAACTTGTAAGACAGTATAAACCATTGTAAGTACATACGTTGTTGTTCAATTTAATCACACCTTTTACACTTGTATTTAAGGGTTTAATCAAAGGGGCATGTAAAACCTAAGGCTAGCAATTCAGGTCATGACACGAAACCTAAACCCGAATCCGACCCTAAATATCAAAATTCGGGTCAACACGAATGACACAAACTGTAATTTGGGTCGACACGAATTACACGAACTACAATTCAGGTCAGGTTCGGGTTGGAGCATTTCGTGTTTCGTGTAATTCGGGTTGACACGAATAACATGAACTGTAATTCGAGTCGGGTTCGTGTTTCGTGTAGTTGGTGTCAAACATGCTAGTTCGTATTCAGGTTAATTCGTGTTTGTGTAAATTTGTGTCAAACATGTCATAATTGGTGTCAAACATGTTGTTTCGTGTTCAGGTTAATTCGTGTTTGTAAAAAATCGTGTCAAACAAGTCAGTTTGAGTTATTCGGGTTAATTCGTGTTAGTGTCAACACAAACACGAAAAATAGATTCGTGTCAACGTGGGTTGTGTTCGTACTCCTGTCGACTATTTCTTATTAATTCCTGTTCATATTCGGGTCGAGGAAAACCAATTCGTGTCAATTTGTGTTCGTGTCAAACACAACACCAAACACGAATTTGCCAGTCATAGTAAAACCCCCAAAACAGTATGTTGTGATGAAGAAGTAGCTTGAAGTACATCTAAACAAAAAAACATTTCCATTTGTATGCAACCTAAAACCTTAATATACTTGCAAGATGCATGTTCGGACAATACAATATATATATAAGGTACCTAACATTACTCAACTGCAATACCATAAAACCAAAAAAAATTGAGAAGAAAATATCCATATGATGTGTTGGAGTTGGGTCTTCTATTGGACCGTTGACCTGCTCTAGAGCTCGTCCTATTGTCGAGGTTTAACAAAGCGTTCAGTACCAGCTTATGACCATGTTCATCAAATGAAGGCAGAAGATGAGGGTATCTTATCCAAGAAAAATCGACAACGAACCAAAAAAACTTAGATTGATGAAGAGGAGGGGACCGTGGAAGAAGCAAAGGGACATGGGCAAATAAAGGAAGGAGAAAGCCTTCATGGGGAATCTAGCAAAAGGAGTAAGTCTAACATTTTAGCATGGATGGGACGATCTTAGGTTTTTACAAACCATTGCATCCAACCCGTTTTAGCATGGTGTTTGGGGCATTTGAAACTGATGTTTCACGGGCAACCCGTGGAAACATGTTTTCTTTGGTTTCTTGAGAAACTGCAACCCAATCTTGATGCATCCAAAGTCCAAACATATATGGTCTAAGAGTGTGATTGGTTGGGTAACTTTCATGAACTTTGAGGAAGTGCGGAACTAGGGTGGGCTTAACCCGTCAACCCGCCCCGTGTGGGGCAGGTTGTTGTTGTTTTTTGCACAACCCGCAACCCGCCAACTTTCGACCCTCCAACCCGTTAGTTTAAATGGGGCGGGTTGCGGTTGAAGGTTAACCTGCCCCACTAACCTGTCAAATCCGCCAAACTATATGTAAATATGCATCTATATTGTATTTTAAGGTATCCCATCTTTTGGTCCCTTAAAGAAATCCTGACCACCAAAAATATAAAAATAAATCTCAACCCTCCATTTAAAACAATTATATATATTGTCCTCTGACCCTATCACACCCCTATCTGAGACACATCTTCACTATTGTGCCAAACGTCGCCGAAGATGAAGCGACACCTACCCTGATTCTAACCGGCGACAACTCTGCTCCGAAATCCAAAATGCTATAAATAGGAGCTTTCCGAGTTCCAACTCATACTTTCTTCTTTCTCCTCAACCACTTTACTTTGTACAGAGCAAACAACCAACCTTCACAGCAAGATCAACAATCATTCCAACAGCCCGACTCGTCCAATCTCGCCACCAAAGTCTATTTCATGTTAGTTCTTTGATTGACATCATTTCATGCTTATATTTGTATCTTATATCCATTATCTTTCACCTAAACAATGCTATGTCACGAGTTTTATGTTTAGTTTTCAGGAATAAATAGGTTTGAAGAGATGAAGCATAAAAGGACCCAAAAGCTGGGAAAAGGACTGGATTGTGAGATCTGGGGACCAAGATGCAAGGGAGAAGGACCTGAATGCAAGACAGAGGGACCTAAGAGCAAAACAGAATACTTCACACCATCATGGGGAGTATTTTAGCAATTGGATTCGGGTCGGAGCTCCAACAAACTAACCAGATGCATCCAAGACCAACAAACACTTCAAGCAAAGCCCACAAAGAAAACCAAACGGATCTAAACCATATAGACCGCCAATTGGCGGTCTGGAACCGCTAATTGGCGGTCCAGATGGCCCAGAATCCGTTTAGTTTTCTGTAGCACGTGTATTAGTGTATGCTTAGTGTATTTTTGGTATTGGTTTAGTCCCACATCCGGGGATTGTCCCGGATTAGCTTTTTCCATGCCTATAAATAGAACTCTTCACCTCCTTTTGTAATCACTCAATATTTTAAGTGGCTATTCTTCCTACTAGAAGTGAGGCCTTGAAGCACACACTAAAGTAGGAGGATGCTACTTTTAATGTGAGTCATTTTATCAATAAAGTTTTGTGTTTCTTTCATTGTTTGTTTATGCTCCTTTTATTGTTTGTGCATGTTTTAGTTTAATCGTCTTTTATTTCTAGTTTAGTTTTAATATGCTTTCTTTGCTTAGTTTAATAATTAGTGTAAATGTTTAGTGAGTAGTTCCATCCTCTTTGGGGGGTGGAGTAGATGTACATACACGCATTAGAGAATGGGATGAATGCTTTATTTTTGATGTGTTGATAAAACATGAATGTATGCTTGCTTGTTTAGGATAGAATTTATAACTTGATGAGTTTTGCCAAAATGATTAGACACCTCTCATGCTTGTTTAGGTTCTCAAATAAACAACTTGCATATGTAAATGTTAATCAACTAAGTTGGTGAATAGATTGATAGGTTTTGCCATAACATTTAGACACTTCCTATGCTTGATAAACACCGCCTTAATTTGTGCTTAAAGAATGTATTCTACACCCACCTCTTTGTATGTGTGCACTCACTCCACCCCTTAGGGGTTTTTCCATTCCTGAATTTCTAGCATTCTTGTTTTGTTCTTAGCTTAGTTCTTATTTCGTACTTCTTAGCGTAGTGTAGTGTAGGTTAGAATAATAACATCTCTTCTATTTTTTTTGCCACTTGATTTCGGATAAACAAGAGCCTGCTCACCTCCCTGAGGACGACCCGTACTTGCCACCGCTTCATTGCGGCCGTGCACTTGCGGTTTAATTAAAACGTTCAACATTCTTTAAGGTAGGTCAAAGTACCAATGGATCATTGGGACTAAGAAACGTTTGAGAAAGGTGTTGAGCAAAAGAAGTAGAAGCAAAACAAGCCAACCGATATTGTATGTTTTCTACCATTCTCATCCATTTGTGCCTTGATAAAACTTCATAAAGCTTTATGTCTTGGGAGTACTATACAAGAATCAATTAATCTTTGTGCGATGTACTATATCCCACAAATTCAAGTGGATAAAAAATGAGCCATCCAATCATCGTAGTTTTTTCAACATAGCCCCATACATCAATCAACTAATTGCTGCAACAACTTCAAGTCTTTGGTGATGATAACATATGATACTCATGCATTACCTTAATATATTCTTCCTGTTTTATATGAGAGTACCGAAGATGTTGTAGTATTTTGATCCCATTGAATTTCATTTCAAGTAGGGGTGGTTATTCATTTATTCTCGCCATCCACGTCATTTTTGTCCAAAAACATCCTAAGCTCTTAAGCATTAAGTGGGAGAGATAGTTGATGTGATATCTTCTCATGCACTTTGTATAAAACAATCCACGCAAAACTTCAACAATCCGTAGACAACAAGTAGTCTTACACTGACATTTAAAGTAACAAATTTATTTTATAGTCCCCTAATATAACTTCATTCCTTTTCTTCCAACATATAATAAAAGGAATTTTGAAGATACGAATGAACTTTACTTTTGATGTTCTCTAAAATTTCTACTCAAATATCTATTGATTGACATCATATCATGCATCTAATTGTGTTTTATATCCTTTATTCTTAACATAAGCAATGCTACGTTACGAGTTTTATGTTTAGGTTTCAGGAATAAAATAAGTGAGAAGAATAAACACAAAAATGAACTAAAAGCAAGAAAAAAGACTGAATTGCAAGACTTATGGACTGAGATGCAAGAGAGTAGTGTTGGTTTTTTGGCATTAATCTATGTTTTGATGATTTAATCAACCTAATATTAATTATAAATCAATGTAGAGTAGCACACATATTGCATTGCATATATATTTACTTTGTGATAACTTCTACAGGTGATCAAGACTCAAGGAAGAAAGGAAATCAAGTCAAGACATGTAATCAAGCTCATTTGAAGACATGTAATTTGCATTTCTTTGAGTCTAAGGAACATTGTGTAAATTGAACATACTTGAGATAATACTTACTCAAACACACACTAGGTTACTTATAGAAGTCACACATAAAATTTCATATAATTTGAATATAAATAGATCACCCAAACTTAAACCGGAAAACACCAAACCAAAACCTGAACAGTCTGCCCACATTCGGTCGATCGAAACAGACCGTTCGGTCGACCGAGTGATCATAAATCCTGTTAGTATTTTACTTCCCGATTTCGGTCGACTGTGCATACCTTTTTGGTCCACCGTGTAAACTTATTTATCCGACCATTAGATTTGTCGTATTACACCCAACGGTCGTATTCGTATTATTTCCATATACCCCAAAATACATTTAGTGTATCGGTCGACCGAGGACCTTAACCGGTCGACCGAACGTATGATAACTCGACAAACCCAAACTGCCTGTTTGTTTTCGATCGACCGAATATGATCTTGTTTGTCAACCCCGTAGAGGCTTTTACAAATCGGTCGACCGAACCTATCTCCGTGTTCGACCGATCACTTAAGTGTAGCTAAGTCATAGCCTTTGGCGGTCGACCATTCCTTAATCGGTCGACCGAACTGAGTCCAATATTTCCCAACGGTCGACCGAACTTACCGATCCAGTCGACCGAACTTATGCAGAAATGCATCCTGCAAGTTTCTATTTTGTGTATCTTCCACAATCTTTTACCAAACTTGTCCCAACGGCTATAACTCACTTAGAGCTTATAAATAGGTGTTCCTATGACACAATCAGACAACTCTTACACTTCCTATTGTCATATACACCTAAGAGAAACTCCCAAGTCTCACAATCCCCATATCTACTCTCCAAGCCTAAACTTCCACACTTTAGTATCAATTCCACATCCTAAGCTAAGTGTGCTCATGTAATAGAGTGTGTTCCACTCAACTTCTCAGTTGTAAAGAAGCAAGGACTTCGGTGAAAGCCCGAAGTGTTCCTCTCGAATTGTGAGAGAAGAAAGTCAAGCTCACGAGGGTGTTCGCGGAGATTATTTTGTAAAAGGCTCAATCTCGGCCCAGAACGAGGTTGATAGGGAAGACGCTAGTGGAGCTCAAGGGAGATCGAGCGGAGCTTTCAAGAGAGGAAGTAGGCGGGAGGCCGAACCTCTATAAAATCCGGTGTCATCATTGTGGTTTGCTTTACTTGCTTGTTTTTGTTTAATTCCGCTATGCATTCTTTGATTGCTTAAACAAGTAGATAATTAGCTTAAAAGTAAGTAGAATTAGAGACCTTTATGATCCTACAAGAAGGACCCAGATGTAAACCAAAAGGACAAATGAGCAAATCAAGAAACTCCACACCATCATGAGGAGTATTTTGTCAAGTTGATCTGGGCCTAAACATTAACAACCAAATCGGGTTCACCAAACATGAAGAAATCAAGCATGAATCAAGCCACCCAAAACCATACCCGATCAAGCCCATCCAGACCGCCAATTGGTTGTCCCAAACCTCCAATTGGCGGTCCATTTGGCCCAAAATGATACATGCTTCAGTCGGGTGTTAGATTAAGTTGTATTTCGTCCATTTATGGTATGCGTTTTAGTCCCATACCGGGAGATTGTCCCCGGTTATCTTTTTTCATGCCTACAAATAGAACTCTTCCTTGTCCTTTGTAATTACCCATTTCTTGGTAGATTCTCTCTACTTAGAGTAAGTCTTGGAGCAAAACTCAAGTGGAGAAGAATGCTACTTGTAATGTGAGTCATGTCAATAAAATAATTTTCTTAGTTAGTTTTATATTATCTCTTTCAATTCTTGTAAGCTTAGTTTAATTTTGTTTTGTCTTCTTTTGCTAATGAGTAGTGATTGACATCATTTCATGCTTATATTTGTATCTTATATCCATTATCTGACACTTAAACAATGCTACGTGATGAGTTTTATGTTTGAATTTCAGAAATAAATAGGTTTGAAGAGAAGAGGCATAAAAGGACCTAAAACATGAAAAAAGACTGAGTTGAGAGACTCAAGGACAAAGATGCAAGATCGAAGGACATGCACGTAAGATCGAAGAACCAATGAGCAAACAATAATACTTCACACCATCATGGGGAGTATTTTGGCAATTCTATTCGGGTCGAAGCTCCAACAAGCAAAGTAGATGCATCAAAGACAAACAAAGCCTTCCAGAAAATCCCACAAGAAAATCCAGAGCGATCCGAACACTGTACACCGCTAATTAACGGTCCAAGACAACTAATTAGCGGTCTTTTTGGCGGTCTCTTTTGGTCCGGATCCGCTAAGATTTATGTGGAGCTTGTATTAGTGTGTATTTAGTCTATTTATGGTATTTTTTAGTCCCATACTGGGAATTGTCCCGGATTACCTTTTTCTATGGCTATAAATAGAACTCTTCACCTTTTATTGTATTCACCCATTGCTTGGTGGCATTCTCTCTACTTGGAGTAAGCCTTGGAGCAAAATCTCAAGGTGGAGAAGAATGATACCTTCAATGTGAGTCATCTAATAAAATAATTTTTCCATTGTTTTGTTCTTATGTTGTTTCTTTATGCATGCTTAGCTTAGTTTTATTTCTCTGATTCTAGGCTAAAGTAGTTAGAATGTTTCCTTTCTTCTTTAGTTTAATTGTTAGAGTAATGTGTAGTGAGTAGATCCATCCCCCTTTGGGGGTGGAGATGACGTTCATACATGCATTAAAGAATGGATATGAATGCTTTATATTTTGATTGTGTTGATAAATGTGAATGTATGCTTGCTTGTTAGAGTAGAATACTACACTTGATGGGTTTTGCCACACATCTTAGACACCTCCCATGCTTGTTTAGGTTCTGAAATAACCAGTTTGTGTATATGAATGTTAATCAACTAGGTCAGTGAATGGATTGATAGGTTTTGCCATAACCTTTAGACACTTCCTATGCATGAAAACACTACCTACATTTGTGCCTATAGAATGCATTCTTCACCATGTTTTTACATGTGTGCACACACTCCACCCCTAGGGGTCTTTCTCTTTCTGATTTCCAATCTTTGTATTAAGTTCTTTTAGTTTTGTTCGAAGTAATCATTAGTCACTTTGCTTTGCATTTTCTTCTTACTAGTTTAGTGTAGCGTAGATTAGCATAAACCAAACTCTTCCCCCTTTTGTTGCCACTTGATTTCTGAAAAACCAGAGAGTTCTCTCGGCCCCGTGGATCAACCCACATTTGCCACGTCTTCACCGACGTCGTGCACTTGCGGTATTATAAACGATTAAACAAGTTTTTGGCGCCGTTGCCGGGAAAGTGCTCTGTCCAGACTCTTGTTTGGACGATTCGAGTGGTTTTAATCATTTGTTTTAGTTTATTTTTGTTTCAGGGACATTGCAGCATTAAGGGGACACACCAGGAGAAATTGTGAGCAGAGAACGACTTTTTGGACCGCTAATCAGCAGTCTCACCGGTCTGAGACCGCCAATTGGCGGCCTGGTGAGTTTCTTTTGCTCCCATTGTTGTTCTGGTGGTTTGTTGTTTCAGTGTAGTAGTTTGGGAGTTTAATTTGTCATGTTTCAACCTATAGTTAGCTCCCAGATTAATCAATTCCCCTTTTTAAGACAACTTGGACCATAAAACTCAAAGCAAAAGATTAGACTTCTTCCCATCTAGGTCATGCATCATTTGTAGACCTTGCACACATTTGTCTTTTCTTTTCTTTAAATTCTTGTTGTCGATTGCTAGAGTTAGGTACGTGCACCCATTCTCTCATTCATGCATGGTTAAAGCATGCATTAGTTAGTAAGGTGCATCGGGACAAGAGTGAGGTCCGTGCTTGTTTGGTGAGTTGCTTGCTAGCCTAAGATTTCAAAATATCTTTAAGGGGCATCACCTATAGTCTTCAAAGATAATGTGGGGGATTTCATCACCCCTCCCTTAGCCCCAAAAAACACACTCAAGTAAAGCCTTAATCTAAAAGCAAGTAGACATTGGCCCTAAGGAATTCAGACGCACTAGGAGAGTGATCTAGTTGAGACCGTCATGACCTGATCGACGTCGCCTGCATTATCGATAGTAGGAGGTACTGGATCTCCGGATTTGGTATCACTTGCTGGGCATTGTGGTCTTCGTTGTAGGGAGGTGAGGCGTGTCGAGACTAGTGACCTCGAAGATAGGCGTCGTCTAGCCTAAGGACCCATAGCCTTAAGTTGTTTGAGCCGTGCTTTCTAGATTAGGCTTCTACCTTCTCCCATTACCCACGCTAGCTCTAGGGATTCTTCCCTTCTCCTCTGAGTCATCTTCTTCTCACCTACTTCTACGTTCTAGTCTCCACCCCTTTACACTCTCTGTTAGCGTTTTAGGGTTGAGTCGAGCACTTTTTGCGAGTTTGGCCTCGTGGTGGTGAGAGTGATCAACTTAAGTTAGAGTATAGAGAAGAAGCAACGGTATTTAAAGAAGTTGTGAAATCCTACACCAACTTTGGTGTATAGGACTTTATACGAAATCTAGCAACATTTGTGGGTTCTATATGAAAATTAACATAACTGTTAAACATAAAATATCTACTAATATAAAATAATAATTGCAAACACCAAATATAAATATGACTAAGTCGGTAGTAGATTATGTATGAAGTAATACACATTTTAATAATAATAACAATGGAAGCACTATGATCATCGGAATACCACCCAGGCACCCATAAAATCCTAATTCACAAATAGAGAAAACGAAAAGCAAAAACCAAGCATAAGTTTTCCATGAACTTCATTCTCATAAAAGCCAAGCCATGAACAAATTAATTAACATCAAGGAAAGAATCAAAGACTCTCCTAAAACCTAGGGCATCCAAAAATACCAACAAAATACTTTAGAATTGAATCACAAATAGACACGGCAATATCATGAGTTCGTTGACGCATGTCCACCTTATCCACTTAAAGAACCTCAGGCCTCTTGTCTTGACCTCTCAATCTAGAATTGCATTGTGAAGGGTAATAAGTTTTCTAAGGCGCTGAAAATGCTAGCTTGCTCACCTACTGTAACATCCTCAAAATCGGAAGAAAATTAATTTTTTAATAAAACACAACACGAGGATATTACCGAAGAAAACAGACAACTGATGCACCAACATATTTACAATATATATATCTGAGAGTTTCAAGAGTGTGATTACAATAAAAGATAAGGAAAATATACATGTAATCACTCGGACCTCAAAAACAAGAAAAACAGGATTTGGTCCCGAACGTGCTCCTCCTCAGTCACCATCTCCTAGTGCCGCTCACGACATGAAATAAAACATGTATATTCCTGAGTTTCCCATAAGGAAACCCCGTATGCCAAACTTCTATCACAATAAATGAACTAGACATCTAAAGCATGTATGATATGAAATGCAATAAACAAACATTGTCTCACTGGGCCTTCGGGAACTCTCTCCCTACCACAACCACAGTAGACACCAAGCAGTGACGGGTCTCGTGGGTCCTCTAGCCCAATCCTCACACGTGCCCCAAGCACCACAACCGGAAACACCCTCGGCTACTGATGAGAATTTTATTTATACCGCAAGTGCACGGCGTCAATGAAGACGTGGCAAGTACGGGTCGAACACAAGGAGGGAGAGATTCTGTTATTAGTGTGATTTTCGATTAAGGGGAAGAAGGAGAGAAGAAATAATTGGGTTTTGAGATTTTTGGGTTTTAATTATCTAAAGCAAGAACAAGAGCAATTAAAACTAAAACAAGAACAAAGAGGTGAATTCTGTCGGGTGGAGGTTTAGATTTAAGGTTTAGATTAGAGAATTCAGAAACTTATAATAAATCATATTAGTTATGAAGCATTACATGATAAATGATTTAACATAAACTCAAGTAATCAAAATAGACTAATACGAACTTAAAATAATAACATTCATTCATCTTCTCTTCACCCTAATCCGTCACCTCCACCCTTTGGAAGGAGTTAGAAACTCATGGAGGGAGGAAGAAGGGGTCCTTGAGACATTACAAAAGAAAACTAAAAGTAAGAAATAAAAGACAGAATTTTATTAATGAAAAGAAAAGATTACAAATAAAAACAACAACTAAAAACTAGGTCTAAGGCCAATGACCCTTCTAACATCGTTCTCGGGGCTATTTATAGTTGTTACAAGAGACCTAAGTATAGAATTGGAGAGTACACGTGTCCAGACACGACTGGACAAAATTGGAGCACACGGATCGCCAAGGGGGCGGCGTTTCCGCCGCACAATGCATGTAATATGCGGCGATTTCGCCGCACAATCTTCTCTGATTTAATCCGGATTTTTGCTGGTAGTTTATGGTATGATTTGATCCTCCTTTGCGCGTCTGGATTGATTCTTTCCATTCTTTTGAGCTCCGGATTAATTCCTTTATGTATTTGGAGATTTACATTGATTTTTCTTTAGGTTTTCTCCATAATAACTCGTGAATTGCACTTAGGTCCTTGTCTTTTTGCAATTAAGTCCCCGGCTACTTTTGTGCTTAAGTCCTTGTTCTTTTTGTAATTAGGACTTGAATGCTTTTATGCTTGGATACATTTCCATTCGTAACCCGATAATCTTGAACTTGGTCTTTATGATAGAAATGAGTCTTTTGCACGCGTTTATGCTCGGGATGTGGGTAAATTGCATTCAGGTCCCTGTATTCTGTAAATAAGACTAAACACATACCTTAGTAGCATTTATTGATGTAAAAGTAATCTAAATGAAAGACATATGATGCAATGTATGCAATGCATCAAATACCCCCACACCTAGATTTTGCTAGTCCCTAGCAAAACAGAATATTAGAAAAATGAAAACAGGAAAATCCTAACTCACTTTCGTAGGAATCACGGTTGCACTTAGCATGTGCAACAAGCCGTTAAACCTCTTTGTTGCCAAGTAGGAGGAGTGTTGTCTCCTGAGGGTTTTCAGCGGATATACCCACAAAATCCTGAATCAACATTTCATTAATAGTTCTCAATATCCCTACCTCAACCTTATACATCTCACTGAGAATTCTTGCATTCTCATTATATAAATCTAACTTATTAAAAATATGACTTGGTCTTTGTTCCTCCAACATTCACACCACTAACCCTTCTACACATGATATCACTTAAATTATTTTGCACGCCTCCTCTGGTGGTGAAGTATCATTCGGATCAACCATGGCATGGATCATTCTTTTAGCTTTGGGCCTTGAGTATTTTTTTTTTCTTCCGTGATTCAACACATTTGCTTTTTGACACTTTTACCCTTTTTGCATTCGTGTAGCGAGTTTGGTCGATAATCCCGAGCTGGTAGACTCAAGTTATCGGGTTTCAAGATACCCCTACGGACCAGTGACTCAAAGGCTTGGGCTTTTGTAATTATTTTGCAAAATGTGTTTTCTTCACTTTATTCCTTTATTTTTATTTTTATTTTCCTCAAGGCTTAATTGCTATTAGAAGTCCACACTTCCCGGTATATTTTCCTCAACCTCTGCTTTTTATCAACCACTTCAAAGATTTGATTCATCCAATTTAAGTGCATACATGTCTTAAAGGGCAATGGGTTATTTCTTTGGAACTTAGATTTATGTCATAATTTCTACAAGCAGAACTATATAATAAGGAACAAACACTCAATGCAATTTGTACACGGGTTTTAGCAGTTTAATCTTAAGCTATGTCATGAAACATTGATTTTTTTTTAATTTTTTTTAAGAAATAAAAGACAGATCTATAGATAAATATATACATAAACACCCCCCCCCCCCCCACACCTAAATCATGCATTGTCCTCAATGTATGCAAATATAAAGCAAATGCACTTATTACCTTGGTGACTGCGGTGGAAGGATGAGATTTGCTCAAAGTCAACCATAGTCAGAACTGGATTGAATGACACCATATTGGTGCATGTATCCAGTTGAGTTGTTCCCCATGTTGCAATGAGAGTCCTGAGTCACAGGTTCCACACCCCTCACATAAATTGGTTCTCTTATTTGCTCGAGTGATGGTGGGTGTGTAGATGAATTCCTCCCCTTTTTCTTACTTCCTTTTTGATTTTGTGATGATTCAGAAATCTTATAGATACGCGATTTCATCACAACGTCACTTTGATTGCACATTATTTCTGGCTCACTATCAATATGAAAGATATTAAATTCAGCTTTTAAGTTCCCAAAAGATAATTGCATGAGCCCATTTCGACAGTTTATCAATGCTTCCGAAGTAGCTAAAAAGGGTCTGCCTAGAATTACAGGGATTTGTCGATTAGGATTTACAACAGGTGCAGTATCTAGTACGACAAAATCCACTGGGTAAATGAAGTCACCAATCTTGATCAAAACATCCTCTACTATACCTCTTGGTTTCTTAATAGAACAATCAGCAAATTGAAGGGTTGTCTTAGAGGGTTTTAGTGGACCAAGGTTCATTTGCTCATAGACAGAGTATGGGAGTAGGTTAACACTAGCACCAAGGTCTAGAAGGGCTTTGTTGATAAAAGTATCTCATATTGCACATGAAATTGTGGGACATCCGGGATCCTTATATTTTATAGGAGATGTGTTGGACAAAATAGAACTTATGTTTGCAGTTAAGAATGCCTTCTTTGGCACGTTTGTTTTTCTCTTTTTAGTGCACAGATCTTTTAAGAATTTAGCATAAGCAGGTATTTGTTGAATCATATCTAAGAGTGGAATATTCACCTTAACTTGCTTAAATACTTCCAAGATTTTCTCCATTTGTGCACTTGAGTTCTTCTTGAGTCTATTGGGGAATAGGGCTTTAGGAACATAGACTCGCTCAGGTTCAGGTTGAGCTATGGGTTCAGGTTGAGTAGGTGGGTTGGGCGTTTCAGATTGGACGTCGGGTTCAATGGTTAGGTCATATGTGGTAGCTTGATGGCTAGATTGATTAGACATTCTAGGATTTACCACATTATTGTCAATCTGTCTTCCGGACCGTAATGATACTACTGCATTTATTTGTTGGAACGATCCTTCCTCATTAACTATTTGAACCGGTCTAGGGTTGTTATTTCCTGAAGGTGGTTGATAGGATTGATATGAATTATTAGATCTAGGGTTCACCTCAGGTTGACTTGGAAACCGACCCTTTTCTCTTTCACCTACTATTTGTGCTAGTTGGATGACTTGTGTCTCTAGCCTTTGGAATGTCTGGTTGGTTGTTTGTATAAAAGTTTTCATCAAATTTTCCAAGCTTGTCAACCTAACCTCATGATCGTTATTGTTACTAAACCCAGATGATGTATTATTTTGGTTATACGGGTTTGGTTGTTGTCTAGGAGGTTGACCCTGTTAGTTTGATGAGAAATTGGAATTATTACGCCAACCCGAGTTATAGGTTGATGCGTATGGGTCATTTCTAGCATGGTTATACATGGCATTAACTTGGTCCCATTCCGCACAATCCTCCTTTACATGACCAGTCTGACCACATCTTGAGCACGGGATAGTCGAGGCTTGATTCACTCGGTTTTGGGTTTGTAGCTCTAAACTTTCCATTCTGCGCATAAGGGTAGCTAGTTTTGCTTTAGCCGCTATGTTGGCATCTACAGCTAAGACACCTGGTTTGGGTTGACTTGCTATTCTAGATCCAATACTCGGGTTAAGCGGTGTTCTAGCATTGTCCCATTGCATACTGTTTTCAGCTAATTCCTCAAGGAAAGTCCAGGCATCATTTTCGTTTTTTGACATAAAGTTCCCTTGGCTTACGGATTCTACCATAACCCTAGATGTGGGTGTCAATCCCTCATAAATAATTTGGCATAATTGCCATCTCGGAATTCCATGATGAGGGCATTGGGTCAGAACACTTTTGAATCTTTCTAGATAGGAATAGAACGGCTCGCTCTCAGACTGAACGAGTGCAACAATTTCATTCCTAATCCTCATAGTCTTATGGTGGGGAAAATATTTTTTCAGGAATATTTGAACAAACTCAGCCCAACTCCTAATAGATCTTTCGGCTAGACTATATAGCCATTTCTTAGCGTCGTCCTTTAGTGCTAGAGGCACGAATTTCAGACGCACTGCCTCCTCAGGAATATGCTGGTATTGCATAAGAGAGCAGATTTCCTCAAATTCTCTAAGGAAGAGATATGGGTCTTCCCTAGAGGTGAACTTAGGCAACATACTCATGTATTGTGCCTTAAGTTCGAAGTCGCGACCCGGTATGGTGGGCATAACGATGCACGATGGCTGAGCAGCCATCGCTGGATAGCATCGATCCCTCAGAGTTATAGGTTGTGCAACAGGCGGGTCCACTACGTTCTCACCCATTGGATCTGGGTGAGGTGGTGCAACAGGTGGATTGAGGCTAAGTTCCAGACTGGAATCTAGATGAACTCGTGAGAGTCGATTACTCAAGTCCCGAATCCAAATCTGAGTGCACCGGGTTGAATCAATTTTTGAATTCAAATTCGAAATTTAAATTCCAAATTTAATTTCAAGAATTAATTAATTAATTTTTTTTATTTTCGTTTTTTTTATATTTTTTTTCAAAAGGGAACACAAACAATAGAATGGGGAAAGATGAGAAAGGAATCCTAATCTAGAGAATTTAGGTGAGAAGAGAAAGAAGACTCAGATGAGAAGGAAAAACCTAACTCTAAAGATAGAAAGAGGGTTGGTCAGAAAATTCCTAAGAAAGCACGTGTTGAACGTTTTAATTAAACCGCAAGTGCACGGCCGCGATGAAGCGGTGGCAAGTACGGGTCGTCCTCAGGGAGGTGAGCAGCCTCTTGTTTATCAGAAATCAAGTGGCAAAATAGGGAAGAGAAAGATTGATTAAGCTACTCTACACAAAACTACGCTAAGAAGTATGAAATGTGAAAGAAGCAAACAAACGATGAAATAAGAACTAAGCTAAGAACAAAACAAGAATGCTGGAATTTCAGGAATGAAAAACCCCTAAGGGGTGGAGTGAGTGCACACATACAAAGAGGTGGGTGTAGAATACATTCTTTAAGCACATGAAGGTGGTGTTTATCAAGCATAGGAAGTGTCTAAATGTTATGGCAAAACCTATCAATCTATTCACCAACTTAGTTGATTAACATTTACATATGCAAGGTGTTTATTTCAGAACCTAAACAAGCATGAGAGGTGTCTAATCATTTTGGCAAAACTCATCAAGTTGTAAATTCTATCCTAAACAAGCAAGCATACATTCATGTTTAATCAACACATCAAAAATAAAGCATTCATCCCATTCTCTAATGCATGTATGTACATCTACTCCACCCCCCAAAGAGGATGGAACTACTCACTAAACATTTACACTAATTATTAAACTAAGCAAAGAAAGCATATTAAAACTAAACTAGAAATAAAAGACGATTAAACTAAAACATGCACAAACAATAAAAGGAGCATAAACAAACAATGAAAGAAACACAAAACTTTATTGATAAAATGACTCACATTAAAAGTAGCATCCTCCTACTTTAGTGTGTGCTTCAAGGCCTCACTTCTAGTAGGAAGAATAGCCACTTAAAATATGGAGTGATTACAATGGAAGGTGAAGAGTTCTATTTATAGCCATGGGAAAAGGCAAACCGGGACAATCCCCCGATGTGGGACTAAACAAACACCAAAAATAGCCTAAACGAACATTAATACAAGTCCAGGAGAAATTTGAGCGCATTTGGGCCAAAAGTGACCGCCAATTAGCGGTCTTGGACCGCTAATTAGCGGTCTACAGTGTCCGGATCGCTCTGGAATTTCTTGTGGGCTTTTCTGGAAGGCTTTGTTGGTATTTGATGCATCTATGTTGCATGTTGGAGCTCCGACCCGAATCCAATTGCTAAAATACTCCCCATAATGGTGTGAAGTATTCTGTTTTACTCTTAGGTCCCTCTGTCTTGCAATCAGGTCCTTCTCCCTTGCATCTTAGTCCCTAGATCTCACAATTCAGTCCTTTTTCCCAGCTTTTGGGTCCTTTTATGCTTCATCTCTTCAAACCTATTTATTCCTGAAAACTAAACATAAAACTCGTGACATAGCATTGTTTAGGTGAAAGATAATGGATATAAGATACAAATATGAGCATGAAATGATGTCAATCAGCACGGTTCAAACAATCCTAGACCTAGTGTCGCTTAGATCTAGACGACTCCTAACTGGTTGAGTCGGATTGATTTGCTTGATTCACCTCCCTCACTAATCAAACCAACTTGGCCAGGCCGTGTATAGCTAGTGGGGGCGCTTCCGACAGAGTCGGTGCCAATTAGACAACCACTTCGCTTGGAAGACTTACGTCAACACAAAAACACTTTCTAGACACCAAATTAAATTCAATCGGCTTCAGGTCATAGCAAGTCAAACCAATTCTTCTCCTTAAATGAGTCCGAGTCCTTAGGGGTCAATGTCTAATTGATTTTAATTTTAAGGCTTGGGTGACCTTTAGGATTGTGATTTGTGGGCCACGGAAGGGTGATGAAATCCCCACCGTATCTTTGCCTACGGAGTTGCCCTTAAGATAGTTTAACTTAGATCTAGCAAAGATAGTCAAACAATGGTCTTTAGAGGGGGCAATTGCAAGGTTGTATGCAAACTAAATTATATGCCTAAATGCAATCGATAAAAACCACGATACGTACCTTGACTCCAGCACTCTTCAACAGAAATTGATTTGCAAGAATTTAGCAAGAATAATGCATACAAAACACTAGATGATGCATGCACTAAGGTCTTTCTAATTTTGCCAATTTTAGGTCAGAGTTGAATTATTGCCAATTATGGAATTTTGCCCTAACACATGCAGTTCTATGAAAAGGAAATTTTCTGAAACTAGAAATTACGAGGAAAAAGGCAACAAAGGTTACCTACGCAATGCTCAGTCGGGTTCGCCGCCCGCTCTCGAAATTTCAGTAGCTCCACGCGTCCACCCAGAGATGGTGCTAACCCCAGAAAAATTTGAAGCCCAGATGCTCCAAGTGTGCGGCGGATTCGCCGCAAGTTCTTCTTTAGGTGCGGCGATTTCGCCGCTCGTTTAGCTCTAAATGTGCCCGGATTTCACCGCGCACTCTGTTGTTTCCTGAAACACAAATCCAAATACTTAGATCGCGCACAAGATAAACAGAATAAAATCGAAAACACACAAATAAACAAAATCTGCGTCGCCTCCCCGGCAACGACGCCAAAAACTTGATGAGAATTTTATTTATACCGCAAGTGCACGGCGTCAATGAAGACGTGGCAAGTACGGGTCGAACACAAGGAGGGAGAGATTCTGTTATTAGTGTGATTTTCGATTAAGGGGAAGAAGGAGAGAAGAAATAATTGGGTTTTGAGATTTTTGGGTTTTAATTATCTAAAGCAAGAACAAGAGCAATTAAAACTAAAACAAGAACAAAGAGGTGAATTCCGTCGGGTGGAGGTTTAGATTTAAGGTTTAGATTAGAGAATTCAGAAACTTATAATAAATCATATTAGTTATGAAGCATTACATGATAAATGATTTAACATAAACTCAAGTAATCAAAATAGACTAATACGAACTTAAAATAATAACATTCATTCATCTTCTCTTCACCCTAATCCGTCACCTCCACCCTTTGGAAGGAGTTAGAAACTCATGGAGGGAGGAAGAAGGGGTCCTTGAGACATTACAAAAGAAAACTAAAAGTAAGAAATAAAAGACAGAATTTTATTAATGAAAAGAAAAGATTACAAATAAAAACAACAACTAAAAACTAGGTCTAAGGCCAATGACCCTTCTAACATCGTTCTCGGGGCTATTTATAGTTGTTACAAGAGACCTAAGTATAGAATTGGAGAGTACACGTGTCCAGACACGACTGGACAAAATTGGAGCACACGGATCGCCAAGGGGGCGGCGTTTCCGCCGCACAATGCATGTAATATGCGGCGATTTCGCCGCACAATCTTCTCTGATTTAATCCGGATTTTTGCTGGTAGTTTATGGTATGATTTGATCCTCCTTTGCGCGTCTGGATTGATTCTTTCCATTCTTTTGAGCTCCGGATTAATTCCTTTATGTATTTGGAGATTTACATTGATTTTTCTTTAGGTTTTCTCCATAATAACTCGTGAATTGCACTTAGGTCCTTGTCTTTTTGCAATTAAGTCCCCGGCTACTTTTGTGCTTAAGTCCTTGTTCTTTTTGTAATTAGGACTTGAATGCTTTTATGCTTGGATACATTTCCATTCGTAACCCGATAATCTTGAACTTGGTCTTTATGATAGAAATGAGTCTTTTGCACGCGTTTATGCTCGGGATGTGGGTAAATTGCATTCAGGTCCCAGTATTCTGTAAATAAGACTAAACACATACCTTAGTAGCATTTATTGATGTAAAAGTAATCTAAATGAAAGACATATGATGCAATGTATGCAATGCATCAGCTACAACACAACGTTGGATCACTCTCAGGCCGGTAATGTCTGTACCGTTGCCCCTCCAGGGCCCGAGACCCGTTGCCATCTTGAGCTTATCCAGTGAACCACTCTCAGGCCGGTAATGTCTGTACCGTTGCCCCTCCAGGGCCGGAGACCCGTTGCCATCTTGAGCTGGCCCCACAACACTCATGAACCACTCTCGGCCGGTAATGTCTGTACCGTTGTCCCAAAAAGGCCAGAGACCCGTTGCCATCTTGAGCTGGCTCCACAACACACCCACACAAAACTGCACACAAACGGTCGAACAAAACCTCCCAACCGGTCGACCGAATCCTCTTCATAGGACTGGCCCAACCAAAAAACCTATCAACCGGTCGAACGGCAAAGGGGACCCGTTCGACCGAATTCGACTAGTAAAAACTCATTGTCACAATAAAAAGAACAACCGGTCGAACCACACGTGATCACCGGTCGACCGAAAATGGGCAGTAAAATCCAATTCATAACAAGGTACACCGGTCGACTGAAACCCTCAACCGGTCGGACAAACTTTAAGTCATTTTAAGTCGTCGGTCGAACGAGTCAAATATGCGGTCGACCGTTTGGATGGTCAACGCCCCAACCGACCTACAACAGTGCTTTCGGTCGACTGGCAAAGGGGTCCCGTTCGACCAAAAACACCCAGAGCCTCCCTCTCTCGCTCAACATGCACCACCGGTCGACCACCCTAAGGTATCGTTCGACCGGTGCGAGAGATTTCGCCCATTTTACACTACGAACGGTCGACCAAACCATGCCACCGGTCGACCGTTACAGTGCAGAATGCTGCTGCACAGGTCCGACGAGTCATCCGGTCTACCGTCGACCACTCCAACACTCACGAAAGCATAAGTGAGCATCAAAGTAAAGCTTGACATACCTTGAAGGCTTGAAGAAGCCTTTAAAGACCCAACGACGAGCTTTTCCTCACGAATCCAAACTCCGGCGACAACCAACCGAGTCACGATCTACTCCACTCCGGAGAACGTTCGAGTTTCACCTCGCCTTACAAAAACAACTTCCTCCGGCCCTCCGAAAGCTGCGGTTCAGATTAGAAAGAGGGAGAGGATTTGAGTGGGAGAGAGAGAATAACGAGAGAGAGAGAGAGAGACTCACCAACTTATACTCTTCTCCTCCCATCTCCACCATCCACCACATCTCCACCAACTCAATCCCAGCCCTCCATCCTAATCCACCAATTAGGCACCTAAAAAGCAATTAACCCAGTTAATAAAGGTTCAGGATATTACACCTACAACAAACTCTTCCCGTAAATGGGGGAAAACAATAAGAACTCAAACCTGAAATTGGTGTTCTAATAATCTATTCTGATAAAATATATATAAAGTGTACCAGAGCTACCAAAATTGATTGAGAATTCTTGATCAAGCGGTCATGCACCTCACAAATCTGAATTTGGCGGCGAAGAAGTTTTGCTAGTTGTTTTTGACGGAATTGACCTATTTGTTGTAGTGTGGACCGGAATTTTTCAAAGGACAGTATGTTATATAACCAATCAACATAAATAGAAAAATAACCATATGTCATACCTACTCTCCTCCAGTGGTTGAGATTGGAATTTCCCAAGGAAATCGAGTTCTTCGAGCGCCTTGGCTTTGCTCAATTAACATCTACTTCAGCTTATCCAATGAGGCTCCCACAATGTGACCAATATCTTCCGTTGTGCTCTGAAGTTTACTCATCTTGGTGGACATCAAATTTTTAACTTGGTCGATCTCATTTTCTATGCCTAGACTAACGTAAACATGCAATTTAAAACACATTGAGAAATTAAAAGAATAAGTTGAATTTGGTGACAAGGTACAGAAGAAATTGTGTCGATGTAAATGATATTGTACAAAAGGTAGAGAAATTAAATGAATAAATGAATTTGGTGACAAGGTTGAGATTAACATAAATAACATTTTTTGGCAAAATATCTTTGATGGTATATACGAAAAAATATATCATCTTCCAAACATTGCTAGTATTTCACTTAAGCTACAAAACATCAAGTGATTTCTCTATAAGCTAGAGAGCAACATCAAGCGATTGAAATTAATCAACTTATTTCTTAAGCATATATGAACAATCTAACTTGGGAGGCAAAATGTGATAATATTTAAATAACAATTGTAATTTATGGCATTGCAAATGGAATACGTTATGACTTCAAATTCTAAAGCAGAAATACGTTAATCTTAAAAGCATCTATTCAAGGCCACTTCAATATAGATAGATGTTTAAACGTTTTAAATACTGCAAGTGCACGACGTCGGTGAAGACGCGGCAAGTACGGGTCGATTCACGGGGAGGTGAGTAGCCTCCGGTTCTTCCGAAATCAAGTGGCGAAAAAGGAAAAGAAATTTGATTATGTTAAACTAAACTACACTAAACTAGTAAGCAAGAAATGCGAAAGAAATCAACTAAAGATTGGAAATCAGGAAGAGAAACCCCTAAAGGGTGGAGTGTGTGCACATATGAATTGAAATACGTGATGAATGATGCATGTAGACATGTATGTGTGTGTCTTGTGTGTGTTTTTATGCATACTAAAGATTTGACAAAACCTATCAATCCATTCACACAACGTATCGGCAATTACTACTTGATTATTATAAGATTAGACTCAGCATGAGAAGTGTCTAAAGATATGGCAAGACTTATCAAAAACCATGAACTCATGTGAAGAACAAAGCTAAGCATGAGAGGTGTCTAAATGTTATGGCAAAATCCATCAAAATAAAGTTTCTTCAATCAATCAAGCAACCAACCACAAATACAAACACTTAACTAACATGTAGCATATTCAACAGGAAATTTCAGTCAATAAACATGAGAAAACTAAGCATGGGAAGTGTCTAAATCTTATGGAAAAACCCATAAAAAATCCCCCAACATGTAGATGATTAAAATACCCCCAATGAATATACAAACATGCAAGTTTACACAATAAAAAAAAATCAAAATTCCAAACTTCACAACATATATGTACATCATCTCCACCCCCCAAAGGGGGATGAAACTACTCACTACTTGTTTAATCGTTTATAATACCGCAAGTGCACGGCGTCGGTGAAGACGTGGCAAATACGGGTCGATCCACGGGGACGAGAGAACTCTCTGGTTTTTCAGAAATCAAGTGGCAACAAAAGGGGGAAGAGTTTTGTTTATGCTAATCTACGCTACACTAAACTACTAAGAAGAAAATGCAAAGCAAAGCGACTAATGATTACTTCGAACAAAACTAAAAGAACTTAATACAAAGATTGGAAATCAAAAAGAGAAAGACCCCTAGGGGTGGAGTGTGTGCACACATGTAAAAAGATGGTGAAGAATGCATTCTATAGGCACAAATGTAGGTAGTGTTTCATGCATAGAAAATGTCTAAAGGTTATGGCAAAACCTATCAATCCATTCACTAACCTAGTTGATTAACATTCATATACACAAGTTGGTTATTTTAGAACCTAAACAAGCATGGGAGGTGTCTAAGATGTGTGGCAAAACACATCAAATGTAGTATTCTACTCTAACAAGCAAGCATACATTCACATTTATCAACACAATCAAAATATAAAGCATTCATATCCATTCTTTAATGCATGTATGAACATCATCTCCACCCCCAAAAGGGGCTGGATCTACTCACTACACATTACTCTAACAATTAAACTAAAGAAGAAAAGAAACATTCTAACTACTTTAGCCGAGAATCAAAGAAATAAAACTAAGCTAAGCATGCATAAAGAAACAACATAAGAACAAAACAATGGAAAAATTATTTTATTAGATGACTCACATTCAAGGTAGCATTCTTCTCCACCTTGAGATTTTGCTCCAAGACTTACTCCAAGTAGAGAGAATGCCACCAAGGAATGAGTGAATACAATAGAAGGTGAAGAGTTCTATTTATAACCATAGAAAAAGGTAATCCGGGACAATCCCCCGGTATGGGACTAAAAAAATACCATAAATAGACTAAATACACACTAATACACGTCCCACATAAATCTTAGCGGATCCGGACCAAAAAAGACCGTCAATTAGCGGTCTTGGACACTAATTAGCGATCTACAGTGTTCGGATCTCTCTGGATTTTCTTGTGGGCTTTTTGGGAAGGCTTTGTTTGTCTTTGATGCATCTACTTTGCTTGTTGGATCTCCGACCCGAATAGAATTGCCAAAATACTCCCCATGATGGTGTGAAGTATTCTTGTTTGCTCATTGGTCCTTCGATCTTATGTTCAGGTCCTTCGATCTTGCATCTTAGTCCTTGAGTCTCTCAACTCAGTCATTTTTCATGCTTTTAGGTCCTTTTATGCCTCTTCTCTTCAAACCTATTTATTTCTGAAATTCAAACATAAAACTCGTCACGTAGCATTGTTTAGGTGAAAGATAATGGATATAAGATACAAATATAAGCATGAAATGATGTCAATCAAATACCCCCACACCTAACTTTTGTTAGTCCCGAGCAAAACAAAGAAAGAGAAAAGCATACGAAAAACAAGAAATCCTAACTCACTTTCGTAGGAATCACGGTTGCACTTAGCACGTGCAATAAGCCGTTAAACCTCCTTGTCGCCAAGGAGGAGGAGTGTTGTCTCCTGAGGGTTTTCAACAGATACACCCACAAAATTCGAACAAAGATGCATTATTCAATCTAGCTACACGACTCGTTGGACTTATTTTGTCGATCATGGGACGCGGTAATACTATGGGCCGACTCTATATATGTAATCAGTCCACACACCTAGCCTAATGAATCATTCGTGAAGGTTAGTTAAGGACTTAAGTGAAAGACATGGGCAACCTTAACTTCTGAAAGTGGTACATTGTGTAAAGTTCATTAAGGTTCTTATTTGACTTTTTTTTTCTTTTTCTTTGGAGCATTATATTGGTTGGTGTTTGATTCTCCAAGGTCGGGTTTCGTGCATCATTGCCTAGGAGGACTTACGCTATCACGTACACCTTCCCCCAAATCTCCACATAGGGCTATCCCTACCACCCATGTAACGGAGTTCGGTCGGTGCATCCTAAGTCAGATGACTCGAGAGCACCAGGCAAAAAGTCCCCTCAGACCTACTTTCCTGAGTGATAGGAGCCGTGCGAGAAGAGAGAACACCACTTATTCACTTATCTACATGGGAACCAAAACCCCTGCACTTACAGTTTCACAAAAAGAGTTTAAGGGGCCTTGACTACGACAAACTTCCTTATACTAACACACACGAACTATTGACTCACTAGGTTCAGGGTGGACTTCTATAAATATTTGAGTACTGAAACCCTATGATTACTCGCCCCCCGAGGGAAAACCGGGGTGCATCCTAACGACTCGATAAGACCTAAAGCCAGTAAACTAGATATCCTAATGCATCAAGTTCAAGACAATTTTGGGAGCTTTCTTTTTTACTTTTCCTCTCAATGGTTTTGCACATGCTAAACACACGCAAAACCTATAAAAACATTTTCTTTCGCAAACACATGAAGATTTTGAAAGAAATGTGAAAATTTTAAAGCACTAGGCAAGCAAAAGAAGACAAGTCACCCAAGGATCATGGCAAACAGATATATCGATATTAAATGCAGCACACTAACATGACCTTATCAATGCACACAAAAGAAAACAAAATCAAAGGAAAATACTCAACTATGTACACACGTAAAACATCCCCCCACACAGCTACTTCATGCAGTCCTCAATGAATATGAGCATGATACTACATGGATTTATGAATGAAAAAGGGAAGATCTCACCAACATTAAGCGCAACAGGACGTTCATGGTTATAGTAATGGACACAAACCTGAATTCTCTCAAAACCTGTGAGATACTGAAGAAGGGAGACAAATACGTGAAAGAAATGGGCCCAAATACACAAGGGTTGGGGCCCACAACAATCAATACTCGCACATGGAGTCTTTTATTGTACTTTTTTTATAACAAAACTATGTACAAAAATAAGTTCTCATCTTCATTTGTCAAATGACATCAAATTGTAATCTGAAAAGTGGGTCAATGCACTTGGAAAGGGAACATGACACCACACGGGGCCAGAATACTCATGTTTGCCCCCCCCCCCCTCACAAAGAGCACAAGATGAAAGAAGAGGTTCAAGAATTGGACGCAAATGCGTCTCATTCAAAGGATGAAAGTGAAAGAGCTTGAACCTCTCAAGAGTTTGGGAATAATTGCGCAATGGAAAAAGAGTTTCTGCCGTTGCGGTACTGAAGTTATGATCGTCAATCCAAACTCTCCAACCA
This sequence comes from Triglochin maritima, assembly GCA_963682175.1. Classification (NCBI taxonomy): domain Eukaryota; kingdom Viridiplantae; phylum Streptophyta; class Magnoliopsida; order Alismatales; family Juncaginaceae; genus Triglochin; species Triglochin maritima. Next base: position 31,574,341 of record OY821779.1, read on the forward strand.
ATAGGCTGGTGGGTCGGAACGAGGTCAAGAACCTTGTTATGCAAGTCCGACTCACCAGGTGAACAGAAAGTGGGTCTTTTACCCAAGGTATCTTCCAAGGAACTCCGAATACCCTCATTAGCAATGTAGTTGTTTGATGTTCCATCATTTCCAAGATAATCAGGAACAATAGTGAGAGACAAACTCTCATCAGGTCATTTGAAATTAAGGGTACTAGGGAGCTCTTGCTCCACCCGAGGTGAGTCCTTAAGAGGCACAACATGAAGATCATGTGGCTCAAGGGCAACGGGACAAAAAGATGCGGCACAATCCTGTGCCGACTCATAATGAAGTTGGTCCATGTTATTCTCAATTTGGATAGAATCCCCCACAATGTGATTGTGAATTGAAACCCCAAGTCCCTCTGACTGACTAGGAGTTTGACTCTGAAAGATTGTGCTTTGAATTTGTGAATGTGGTGGTGGTTCGATATTAAAAGATGAATCCTCATGTTGACAAGAAATGTCACCCTTCTCACGTTTACTTAATTGTTGTGTAATTTGACTCACATACATTTCCATACACTAGTGCAGAATAGGCTTTACTCGTCGCCCAATAGACGTCGGCCGTTATAACAACCGACGTCTAGTGGGGAGAGGACGGAATGGACGCCGATCCTTACCGAGGCCGACGTCTATGTGGTACTATAGACGTCGGGTGCAGGAATACCAAGTTTAGCCGACGTCTATAGGGTATAGACGTCGACCTATAGACGTCGGTTGGTTGAGTACCTTGTGAATCCGACGTCTATAGTGTATAGATGTCGCCCTATAGACGTCGTATTTAATATACGACCGACGTCTATGCTCTATGCATATAGACGTCGAGGGATAGACGTCAGTGTTATATAACAGCCAACGTCTATATGTCTTAAAGAAATCGGACAGACACGTTTTCTTTCATTCATTTCAGACGAAACCCACCCAAACCCTAGTTGTCCCGCGACCGAACTCTCCTCCGCGACCGATCTCCGACCGATCCACACCGTCTCCTGCACCGCAGCGAGCTCCCAAGCTCTCCTCCACTTCTCCGGCCCTCTTGTCCTTCTTCCTTCGTCTTTCTCCACATGTAAGTTTTAAGTTCGTTTTTGGTTGTTTAAGTTCGTCTTCCTCCGTCTTTCTCCACATATTCTTTCTAAGTTAGCCTTCATCTCGTGTCGTTTACAGCCGTCACCGTACCACCTCCGCGACGTCTTCCGGAACCACAAAGACCTCCGGCATCACTACTTTCCCCTCCTCTGGTTCGTGCTTAACCACCTATAGAAAAATCATATTGCTTGATTAGGTTCTCATGGTGTTCGGATATGTTTAGATATGTTCTCTATACACTAACTTTGCAACTTCAAATGGTGAGTGAAATCCTACACACTTCTCCTCATGCCTTCGTCCCTATTTGTTGGTTCTAGATGTCAGAACTCATTGAACAACTTGCTTTGATTGAATTCTATGTTCAGAACAGACAAACATCAACTATTTGGTGAAATTCATGCGTCAAATTTTCCTCTAATCAGTTTTCAATTCTCAAGTCCACTAATTATTCAAATAAATACTTAATTCATTGTGTTCAATTTCTAATTTATTTAATTTTTCGTTGATTTTGTTTTAAGGTGTGCACAAATCCAAAAAAGAGCCAGTTGAACCACATGGGTCAAGGAATAGGAGAAGACAAGCTTTTGTGGTGAGTTACATTACTTTGCTTTGTTTATGTTGGTTTACTTTTATTTGGGTTGGTTGTATAATTAGTACGTCTACAATTACAAAGTTCCCTTAGATTCTCTAAAAAATTCGTGTGCGTAGAAACAACTTATTAGGAAACCCTCCACAAAAATTGTAACATCCCAAAACAGCAGAAAATTTGAAAATTTAAACAAACAAGAGATTTCAAGATAATACTCATCAACGGGAATGTTACCCATATAAATAACCAATCGGTGCACCAAATACAACAAAGTTTGCCAAAAGATATGATTACATCAATGCAACGAAAGATAGATACAGGAAATCATGACGACATCGAAGAGTCCGAAGAGGATTCTGGCCCCAAAATGTGCACGCCCGCTGTCACCACCCCCACAGAAACTTATTTGGCAAAATATGCACATTGAAAATGACACCTCCAGTGCCGTTTTGATTAAGTGAAAATTAAGTGAAAACGACACCTCAGGTGTCGTTTTTATCACAATTGAAAATGGCACCACTGGTGTCGTTTTTAACCTAGGGAAAAACGACATCCGAGATGCCTTTTTCCTTAGGGTTTAAATGGGGCTGGCCAGCCACCATCGTCCTTCTCCGACACCCAAATTTCCCCTCACTCCCCATTACTCCCTCTCTCGGGCGACCAACACTGTTGAGGTTTGGTTTTTATTTTGGTTTTTGGTGTCGTTTTTATCACAATTGAAAACGACACCACTGGTGCCGTTTTTAACTTAGGGAAAAACGACATCCGAGATGCCTTTTTCCTAGGGTTTAAATGGGGTTGGCCAGCCACCATCTTTCTTCTCCCACACCCAAATCCCCCTCCCCCCCCCACTCCCCATTACTCCCTCTCTCCGGCGACCAACATTGTTTAGGTTTTTGGTGTCGTTTTTATCACAATTGAAAACGACACCACTGGTGCCGTTTTTAACTTAGGGAAAAACGACATCCGAGATGCCTTTTCCCTAGGGCTTAAATGGGGTTGGCCAGCCACCATCTTTCTTCTCCCACACCCAAATCCCCCCCCCCCCCCCACTCCCCATTACTCCCTCACTCCGGCGACCAACATTGTTTAGGTTTGGTTTTTTTTGACATGAAATATAATGCATGTATAGTTAATATCTTATTGTTATGTTCTTGTATGAAATGTAAATTTTCTACACTCGAAGTAATGAGCTCCGATACTGGATTGGTTATCGGTTTTTTCGATGGAATTATTACATTCGTAGATGGGGTACTAGAATATGAAGTTGGTTACAGACGGATGTTTAATGTTAATACTAAAATACGATATGATGATCTCTGTAAAACAGTTTGTCGAGTTTGTGGTTTCCGAGAAGGAGAGTTTGATCTGAAGTTAACCTGCTAATGACCACTATATGAAAAGTATACATATGCTGAAGTTTTTGATGATTAGAGCAAGGCTACGGTGCTATCTTTATTTAACTTCATGAATACGGTTGTATTGTTTGTCCAGAAACAACCCAAACACTATACTACTGTCCACCAAAGTCAGTTGACTAAGGATTATCAACAAATGTCACAAACATATAGCCAATATGAAGCATGTCTGTCGTCGGTTGTTCCTCAGTCCTATTTTGAACCGTATGAGCACACACCAATGGATATTACTAATTATGAAGTAGACGTATTTCAATTACATTCTCAAGGAAGACATGTTGAAGATGCAAAGAGTGATGAGACAGCTTTTGATGAGGTAGATGGTCAAATGGATGGTGATGAGATAGACATTGTTGATGTAGATTCAACCCCACTTCCGAAGCTACAGAACATGTTTTATCATATGGCAGACGCAGTGAATCGAGAACCTGATGGCAACGTACATGAAGTCATCGTCAGGAATGAATTGCCGCCATTGACAGTACTACCAGATTTGAGGTACTTGCCAGACATAGAGCCTGACGAGAACTGGATTAAAGATTCAGTCATTGGAAATGTCGATGGCGTATTGTTGCATACACTGAATATTATAACTTAGAAGATGGACGAAGTTATTGGTTGCATAAAACTTTCTCACCAAAAAAAGATTTGTTGCATGAGTTGAATGAATGACATTTGCGAAAAAGTGTCTAATTCAAAGTGTTAACGTCTGGGCCAAAAATATTTACAGCTGATTGTTTGAAAAAGGAGTGTGAATAGAGGATACATGCCTCTTATAGTCAGAGCAAAGAATGTTTTGAAGTTAAGAAGTACAAGTCTGAACACACCTGTAGTAACGAGGGTCATGTGCAATGTGATGCCGGTTTAATTTCTAACATGATTCTTGCCACCATTCGAACAAACATAATCATTACTCATGCAGAAATTCAAGCTTTTGTGAAGACTCATTACTTCATAGATATCAAGTATGACAAAGCTTGGTACGCCCGCAAGAAAGCATTGGAACAAGTATACGGAGTTGATGATGCATTTTATCGTAATTTAAGATGTTTTATGTCTAATATTTGCACCACCAATCCTGACACCATGGTTGAGATTCAGGCACAGAGGATAAATCACAACATTGAGCAGTTTCAAAGAATTTTCTGGTCATTCGCGGCCTCAATTGAAGGTTTTCAGTACTGTAGACCTATGTTGAGCATTGATGAGACTCATTTGTTTGGCAAGTTCGAGGAGACTCTTTTGATTGCTATGGGTACGGACGCGAACTCCAGTTTGTTTCCTTTGGCGTTTGTTGTTGTTGAAAAAGAATCAGGCAGCTCATGACAATGGTTCTTAAGTATTTTGGCGAGTAGAGTATGCATACGAGATAGATTATGTATTATTAGTGACTGGTTTCTGGGTCTTACAAATATTGTGAAGACGTTTTTCTCCCAGAGCGAGGTCACGTTCACAGGTTCTGTCTGAGACATATGAGTGAAAATATGTCAAGAAATGCTCGGTGCATAAATGTAGAATTGTAACATAAATTTTGGTTTGCCGGTGTTGCTCTTGATAAAAAAACATTTGAAGAGCATCTGAAGGATATCGAGGCTAATTACCCTCATAGGTTCAAGTGGATTAAAGAATTAGAAGACGTTTTGTATTGGGCATTAAGTCACGATTTTGGCCACCGTTTCGGTATAATGACCAGAAACTTGTCAGAAAGCTTCAACAATGTGTTAAAATATGTACGTGGCTTACCACTTTGTCCTCTCATCATGATGGTTTATCTGCGGCTGAATAAATATTTTGCCAGTAGAAGAGATGAATGAGAGAATATGATATTGGCATATCCTAAAAAATCAGAGAAATATGTTTTCGCAAAAATTCTCTTGGACTTTAAATCCAAGTCTTGTACACTTGTGGGGGAAAATGCAATTCGAATCTCGTACAATAACAAACATACAAGACATTTCAGACAATTAAACCGCAAAATAAAATTATTCTTAACACATGAAATTGTTCTTAACCAAAATGCACCTAAACCAAAATGTAATTACAACTAAGGTGGAGAAAAAGAATTAGTAGGAATTTTATTTCGTCCACCTAGTCGTGGGGCCTTTGAAGGGCAACGACTGTAAACCTCGGTTATCACACCAACATTACCTTCAGCAACCCCACCGACAGCACCTCTTTCGACTTCAAGAGATTGAAATCCTGAACTTTCGCCCACGTGAAATGAACAACCTGACCTTGAAAGAACGTAGTACCACCCGATTCATGAGTCTAAATCCCTCCATCGTTGGCAGACACCCCGGTGAAAATGAAAGTATCCTCTTCATCAAGCGATGATTGACATCATTTCATGCATTCATTTGTGTCTTATATCTATTATCTTGAACCTAAACAATGCTACGTAACGAGTTTTATGTTTGAGTTTCAGGAATAAACATGATTGAGGATAAAAGGCATAAAAGGACCTAAAAGCAAGAAAAAAAGACTAAGTTGCAAGACTTATGGACTAAGATGCACAAGAGAGGGACCCGAATGTAAAACCAAAGGGCCATTGAGCAAATGAAGGAACTCGACACCATCATGAGGAGTATTTTGGCAATTGGATTCGGGTCGCAACCTACACAACCGCTTAGGGTGCATCAAACATGAAGAAATAGAGCCAGACAACCACACCCCAACACTTGACCCGATCCAAACCTTATAGACCGCCAATTGGCGGTGCAAGACCGCTGATTGGCGGTCTGGGTTGCTCCGGATCCAATGCAGTTTAGTCGGGTCATGTATTAGAGTGTTTTATGTCTATTGTTAGTAGTGGTTTAGTCCCATATCGGGGGATTGTCCCCGATTGCCTTTTTCTATGACTATAAATAGAATTCATCCTCCTCCATTTGTATTCACCCATTGCTTGGTGGCATTCTCTGTACTTGGAGTAAAGTCTTGAAGAAAAACTCAAGTGGAGAAGAATGCTACTTGTAATGTGAGTCGTGTTAATAAAATAATTTTCCTAGTTAGTTTCATATTGTCTCTTTCAAGTCTTTCAATTCTTGCATGCTTAGTTTAATTTTGTTTTGTTTTGTTTTGTTTTCTTAAAGATTAGTGAGTAGTTTCATCTCCCTATGGGGGTGAAGATGACGTACATATATGTTGTGATGTTCGGATGTTTGATAAATTTTGGATTGTATAAACTTGTATGTTTGTATGTTCCTTGAGAGTATTTTAATCATCTACATGTTTGGGGATTTTGATGGGTTTTGCCATAAGATTTAGACACTTCCCATGCTTAGTTTCCTCATGTCAATTGACTGAAATTTCCTGTTGATTATGCTACATGTTAGTTAAGTGTTTATATTTGTGGTTGCTTACTTGATTGTTTGAAGAAACTTTGTTTGATGAGTTTTGCCATAACATTTAGACACCTCCCATGCTTAGCTTTTTTCTTCACATGAGTTCATGGTTTTTTATGAGTCTTTCCATATCTTTAGACACTTCTCATGCTGAGCCTAATCTTATGACAATCAAGTAGTAATTTCCGATACATTGTATGAATGGATTGATAGGTTTTGCCACATCTTTAGACACTTCCTATGCATGGCAACACACATACGATACATACACATACATGTTTACATGCATCATTCATCACTTATTTCACTTCATATGTGCACACACTCCACCCCTTAGGGGTTTCTCTTCTTGATTTTCAATCTTTCGTTGCTTTCTTTCACATTTCTTACTTACTAGTTTAGTGTAGTTTAGCTTAGCATAACCGAATCTCTTTCCCCTTTTTTCCACTTGATTTCTGACAAACTAGACGCTACTCACCTCCCCGTGGATCGACCTGTACTTGCCAACGCTTCATCGCGGTCGTGCACTTGCGGTAATTAATAAAACGTTTAAACAAGTGACACTCCTATTTCTAGGAGATTTTCCTCAAAATTTGTTCGATCTGGTTGGGAGCACACACCTTGTGACAATCTACACTCTTGAAGCATGTCATCATTTCCTTAATCTGTTTCTTCAATTTCGTCGTTAATGACTGAGTGGGCCTGTGTGAGAATGCATCCCTTCAAGATGGTGAATATCTTCATGTAAGTTGTGTAAGCCATGAAGCTGCAAGAAAAAACACATCTATGATTAGAAAGTGAAAATTAGAAGCTTAACCAAAATTATAAGATTTTCATTTCTTACCAAGTATCGATCTCTAGCAGCTAGATGCCTATAATTTGGTAATTCTGCATTTTGAACTCTTCTCATCAGCCATGAACCGTAATCTACCAATATCACTCCATGTAAATATGTCTACAAGCATCTAAATCTTCTGACAGTCAAGAGACCTCGATCTGTACAAACTCTCGCCGAGCCTTCTTCATCTTGCAAATCTCCATTAATTTTGGACTATGTTGCCGCAATCCAAACCGACGCATCACCCTGTCTGGAACGTGCATGGCGGCAACTCTGAAACAAGCAATCCACGTTTGCTCATCCAGACTTCATGTCCTTGGCGGCAATCAGCAGGTAACACCATCAGATCTACTTCTTTGTATGGGTTCCAACAAACTTGACTTTCTTCATGAACGTCCAACTCATTTATGTTAAATTCAATCTAAGTCGTCTTCACATTGTTCGCCCACGACCTAGGAGTCCACCAACGTGAACCTAAAGGACATAATTGAAATTGCACACTGGGAATTCTAGATGGTCGTCCGACATGAAGATGTTCCCAACACCATATCTGTAACAATGTAAGGAAACCAACTAATTGTTTTCCTTTTTTCAGACAAGCCTGATCCATATATTGGTACATAACAACTAATGATGCAACTCCCCAACTGTAGTTTCTACATTCAAATATGTTCTCCAACAACAGTAAATATCTAAGGTGAACTTTGTTTCCACTCTTATCGCATATTATCCCGGAGTCTAACTGAAACAAAATGTAGGCTCTCGTATGCTGCATAACTTGCTCATCTGTTGCATCTGGCTCGACAACTTGATAATTTTGCTGCAACCACTGCAATGACACATATCCACCTTTCACTGCAATTGTCGCTTCTTTTTATTCAGCACCCAACATATTCATGCAAACCTGAGTCCAATCATGATCTAAGATTGCACACACCGCCAAACTGTCAACCGAAGACCACTAAGCATAGCTACGTCTTGTAGCGAGATGGTCATCTCCCCGTGTCTAAAATGGAAGGTGTGTGTCTCAGGCCTCCACCTCTCCACAACAACACAGATAAGATTTCAATCCAGTTGCAGTCATTCCAATCGAGACACGGTGCAAAATCTCACACCTTTCATCTTGCACATTCCACGTGTTGTTCTGAATGACATGCTCGACACATTTAATATCTGTCAAAGGCTCCTGAAAAAGAAAATTAATTACTTCAGGTCTAATATAAACCAATACCGATACACATAATTTTGAAATTAAAATTAAAATACTTACATTTTCGAGAATCGAAGATGATCTATGATTTTTCTGTAGTACTAACACTGACGGGTCAACATGACCGTGACAATCGTATGAAGACGATATTTTGGAAACTGTTGAAACATAATTAACAAAAAAAGAATTACGTACTATTCAGTTTAAATAATACAATCCAAACAAATTTCATACATTATTCACAATCAACCAAATTTCAACAACTACAACATTGATCATTAACTTTAATTGGTTTAACACAAATTCACACAATGCGAAACTCATCCAGACATTGTAAACTCATTAAATTGGGACTTTGGAGATTAATTGATTCATTAATCAACCAAACTAATCCGCACAAGATTAATTAATCATAATAATGTAGCATCACCCACACAAGATTAATTAATCAAAACAAGGTAAATTCATCAACTAAATATCAATCAATCCAATCCAAATCAAACAAATTCAAATAAAACAAATCCGCACAAATCCTAACCAAACCAAACCAATCAAATGCATATAAATACAAACTAATAAAGCAAAACCTTAACGCAAAAAGTCTAAAAATACATGAAATCGCCGGAGAAGGGGCAGCAAAAATGAAAAAAAATGAATTTGGAAAAATTGGAGAAATGACAACCTTGGTGTCGTTTTCAATTGAGATAAAAACGACACCTGAATTGTCGTTTTCAATGTGCATATTTTGCCTAATAAGTTTCTACGGTGCATATTTTTCATTTTTTTATTTTAAAAAAATTTCTATATTTTATTCGACGAAAGAGTCTAACATGTTTACTATAAAAGGGTATTTCTTGCTTTGATCGTGTCACATGTGTAAAAAAAGGCGCATACGGGTGGTTTGACTTCCGAGTACATGTTAAGGATGATATCTATGATTTTTCCGAGTGATACGAACTAAACATGGCTAACTGGTCTGGTATGATCAATACTGATGTGAAGTTGGAGGCGGGTAAATGCAGTCGGTAATGTTGTTTTAGACTATATTACAGACAAATAACTTTAATTTGATGTAAATCACTTGTATTTGTTGTTGGAAAGACCATGTAGTTTTAAAACGTTTCTATTTTGATTTTGCTATGTGTTGGATTACTGTGTGGTCATAATTTCAAAGAGAAGAGATAAGTTAAATTTCTCCTTCATCATAACGCATTCCTCTTCTGGTTTTCTTATTTTGCTTGGGTATTGTAATATTAACATTAATAAAAGTGACTATTTGGATTTTTTTTGAATCTTTAGGAAAAAATAAGGTATGTCTGGAATCACATTTTAAGAATCAAAATTTGATTCCCAAAAATCAAGTGTGACCATACAATTAATATCTATAATTAACTTTTGTTTGTAACTTGCGCATAAAAAACCCTTTGCACCATTGATATATCAAAACACCTCTCATTTGTTACAAATTTTGTTATTCTAGCGCACAGGTTGAATGCTAGTTATAAATATATTATTTAAAAGTTTAAGATTATAATTATAATAAAATAAATATATTTATCTTTTTTTTTATTAACTAAGTCTCTTTTAGTCTTTTATATTTTTACATCTTGGTTTTACATGTTTGATTTGTCGGATCGTGTGGGTTATGGGTCCACTAATCACTATTAATCTAATCACCTACTTGTTTAACTAAGTCAAGATGCACAGCGGAATTTTAAAGCAAACAAGCAAGTAAGGAAGAATAATGCAAACCACAAATCGACTCGGCGTTTTTATAGAGGTTTGGCACCCCCACCCGGGTCCTAGTCCTCTCTTGCAAGCTCCGCTCGGATCACCGAGCTCCGCTCACGACTTCACTAACCACTCCCCGTTCCGGGCCGGGAGAGAACGCCTTTACAACCGTCAAACTTGCGAACAACCCTCGCCGAGCTTGGAATCTTCCTCTCACAATCCGAGAGGAACACTTCGGGCTTTCACCGAAGTCCTTGCTTCCTTTTACAACAATTGTAACCTTGAGTGGAACAACACTCTCTAAACTTTGAGCACACTTGAGTAGGATGAAGAAATGATCACTAAGTGTGGAAGGTTTGTAGCTTTGAGTGTTTGGGATTCTCTCTAAAGTTTGGGATAAGTTTGTAGTGGGAGAGTTGTGTTAAAATGTGTTTTACAACTCCTTATATAGGCATTAGAGAGAATATAGTCGTTGGGATTGATTGGGTATGAGTTGATGTGTGATTACACAAAACAGAAAAGACAGGACCCAATTCTGGCTGAATTCGGTCGACCGGATCGGGCAGAACGGTCGACCGTTTGGTAGTTTTACACTCAGTTCGGTCGACCGGTTAAGCAACGGTCGACCGCCCAACTCTACGACTTAGGTTCACTTAAGTCATCGGTCGAACACAAGATAGGGTTCGGTCGACCGATTTCGACCAGGCATTTTGGGGTTCACAAACAAATGTGTGAATGGTCGACCGAAACAGGTTTGGCGGTCGACCGATTAAGGACAGACACTTTGGGTTTGTCAAGAGATGGACAAACGGTCGACCGATCGTGGTCCTCGGTCGACCGATACATGATATGTATATTGGGGTATTTTTGGTTTAATACGAATACGACCGTTGGGTATATACGACAAAAGTAACGGTCGGGAAAATATGATCTGACGGTCGACCGAAAGGTAAAACACGGTCGACCGAAACAGGGCAGTGAAAACACAAACAAGAGATTTGATCATTCGGTCGACCGAACGGCATGTTGCGGTCGACCGAATGTGGGCAGACATTTTTTCAGTTCAGGTTTGCTGTTTTCCGGTCTAAGTTTGGGTGATCTATTGAAGTCCAAATTATGTGAAATTTCGTGTGTGACTTCTATAGGGAACCTAGTGTGTGATTAAGTTGATTTTACCTCAAGTATGCTCAATTACACTTTGTTCCTAAGACTCAAAAGAAATCAAGATTACATGTCTTCGATTTAGCTTTAATTACATGTCTTGACTTCATTTCCATCTTTCTTGAGTCTTGATCACCTGTAGAGGTTAGCACAATACAATATATATGCAATGCATAGTGTGTGCTACTCTAATTAAGATTCGGATGATTAAATCATCAAAACATAAGATTAAGGCCAAAAAGCCAACAATCTCCCCCTTTTTGATGATGGCAACCGATATCTTAATACTTGAAATTTGTATATGTAAACTATGCATATAAATGCTCCCCCTATGGATGTGCATAGTTTTTGTTCAAATTTTATCAAGTTTTTCAAGTTCAAGTTTTTCAAGTTACCCCCTTAATTATCTCTCCCCCTTTGACATCCATCAAAAACATTGATAATTATATAAGTCAAAAGGATGTCATCGTAATGAAATTGCTCCCCCTAAATTTTGCACTTCATTACTCTAATAAAAGATATAACATTTAAGCTCCCCCTATCAATAAGGCTAAATTGAAACAATGAGTATGATGAAATTTTAAGTTCAATTAAGTTTCTACTTAAGCCTTATTCTAACATCCATTTAAAAAATGACATTTAAAATCAATGAATGTGATAAATGATTTGCAATAAATAGGGTATATGATTTGCAATGAATTAAACTCTAAGGATATGACAATTAAGCATATATAAACTAGATTAGAGCTAATTTTTCAGAAAATTTAAAGATAGAAATTTTATACCAAACTTGAATATTGATTAGCTCCAATCTTGACTTGGTGATGCAACCGAATTCGAATTTGACGCTTTGGCTCTTCCGGTCACCACCAATCTCCTCCTCAAGTACCTACAAGTGTAGATTTTGGTACCCATTTTTGTTTGGGTCCATTCAATTTAGCTTTTGGCACCCAAATCCAAGTTGATTTAGGTACCCAAACACTTAAGGTTCTTTTCATGGCAATATGATGATAATAATTGTTTTGAACACGAAAGTTCTTAACATAATAATCACTTGTGTTGCCATGTGTGAACTTATGCAATTTATTTGACAATTGTTTGTTTAATGCATTAAGTTCACTGTTTTTAGTTGCTAAAGATTCATTTAAGCAATTTAGATTTTTAATCATTGAATTATGCTTTTTATTCATGTTAAGCATGTGAATCTCTAAATTTGCAACCTTTTCATTCATGCAATTCAAGTCATGTAATAATTTCTTGCTTTCTAAATGAGATTTATCAAGTTTAATAAGCAAGTCATTAGTATCAATTTCTAGCATATGACTATCTATTGCATAAGATGAGGTATTTTTAACATTAAAATTTTCTTCCTTCAAGCATGCATTCTCTAAAGTTAGAACTTCAATTTTTGCAAGCAAATCAACTTTATCATCTAAGATAGATGCATTTTGACATTCAAGATCATGGATTTGTTTATTTGCTAATTGATTAGTCTTGTGAAGTTCTTTATATTTTTCAAATAATCTTTGAAATGCATTTTGTAGTTCATTAAAATCATGGGCATTATCTTTTGAACTACTACTTGAAGAAGAGCTAGAAGATACCTCATCTTCACTTTCTCCGTCGGATGAGCTTGATGATGATGAAGACGTTGAGTTAATCTTCATTTTCTTTTCTTGAGCTACATCCTTCGGATTTGCTTCTCCCTTCTTCCCGGTTGGTGAATCTCCTTCACCATAACTCCTTTCTAATGTTTGCCATATAGAATAAGCACTATCACATGAGCAAACAACATTTAAAAAGTTCATCTCCTAATGCACAAAATATGACATTCATAGCCTTAGCATTTAGGGATGCATTTTTCTCATCTTCTAAACTCCATTTACTAAAATCATATCTAGGTGATTCATATGGAGTTTGAATCATAAACCACAAGCTAATGTTCATGGATTTAATAAATGACATCATTTTAGATTTCCATGAACTAAAGTTATTACCATCAAAGTAAGGTGGTTTACATGATTCTAAAGGTGTGGATGCATTAAGAGTCATGTTAATTTATCGGTTAAGAACAAAATTAACGAACGAGGCTCTGATACCAAATGTCGGATCATGTGGGTTATGGGTCCACTAATCACTATTAATCTAATCACCTACTTGTTTAACTAAGTCAAGATGCACAGCGGAATTTTAAAGCAAACAAGCAAGTAAGGAAGAATAATGCAAACCACAAATCGACTCGGCGTTTTTATAGAGGTTCGGCACCCCACCCGGGTCCTAGTCCTCTCTTGCAAGCTCCGCTCGGATCACCGAGCTCCGCTCACGACTTCACTAACCACTCCCCGTTCCGGGCCGGGAGAGAACGCCTTTACAACCGTCAAACTCGCGAACAACCCTCGCCGAGCTTGGAATCTTCCTCTCACAATCCGAGAGGGACACTTCGGGCTTTCACCGAAGTCCTTGCTTCCTTTTACAACAATTGTAACCTTGAGTGGAACAACACTCTCTAAACTTTGAGCACACTTGAGTAGGATGAAGAAATGATCACTAAGTGTGGAAGGTTTGTAGCTTTGAGTGTTTGAGATTCTCTCTAAAGTTTGGGATAAGTTTGTAGTGGGAGAGTTGTGTTAAAATGTGTTTTACAACTCCTTATATAGGCATTAGAGAGAATAGATTCGTTGGGATTGATTGGGTATGAGTTGATGTGTGATTACACAAAACAGAAAAGACAGGACCCAATTCTGGCTGAATTCGGTCGACCGGATCGGGCAGAACGGTCGACCGTTTGGCACTTTTACACTCAGTTCGGTCGACCGGTTAAGCAACGGTCGACCGCCCAACTCTACGACTTAGGTTCACTTAAGTCATCGGTCGAACACAAGATAGGGTTCGGTCGACCGATTTCGACCAGGCATTTTGGGGTTCACAAACAAATGTGTGAACGGTCGACTGAAACAGGTTTGGCGGTCGACTGATTAAGGACATGCACTTTGGGTTTGTCAAGAGATGGACAAACGGTAGACCGATCGTGGTCCTCGGTCGACCGATACATGAAATGTATATTGGGGTATTTTTGGTTTAATACGAATACGACCGTTGGGTATATATGACAAAAGTAACGGTCGGGAAAATATGATCTGACGGTCGATCGAAAGGTAAAACACGGTCGACCGAAACAGGGCAGTGAAAACACAAACAAGAGATTTGATCATTCGGTCGACCGAACGGCATGTTGCGGTCGACCGAATGTGGGCAGACTTTTGCAGTTCAGGTTTGGTGTTTTCCGGTCTAAGTTTGGGTGATCTATTGAAGTCCAAATTATGTGAAATTTCGTGTGTGACTTCTATAGGGAACCTAGTGTGTGATTAAGTTGATTTTAGCTCAAGTATGCTCAATTACACTTTGTTCCTAAGACTCAAAAGAAATCAAGATTACATGTCTTCGATTTAGCTTTAATTACATGTCTTGACTTCATTTCCATCTTTCTTGAGTCTTGATCACCTGTAGAGGTTAGCACAATACAATATATATGCAATGCATAGTGTGTGCTACTCTAATTAAGATTCGGTTGATTAAATCATCAAAACATAAGATTAAGGCCAAAAAGCCAACATGATTTTGTATGATTTTTATAAGTTTTGAATTTTAATTTCATTTGATACATATTATGGGTCCAAATTAAATTATATAAAAATCAACATGTTTAACCCGCCAAACCCACCCTTAAATGGGGCGGGTAGCGATTAGAAAAAAATTGACCCACCCCACTTACCTGCTGAACTTTGGCGGGGCAGGTAGCGGTCGGTGCGAAACCGCCCCGCCCTTTCCCATTTATATATTGTATCCAATTTCCAACTTACCCTCCATCTCAAATTGGGTGGGAAGATGGGTTATGGTTTCTTTTCTTTAATTTATTCTAGGTTTTTATACATGGAGCCCGAATCAGCACCTTATGTGGGGGCAAGAGTTTGAATCTGAGAATGATGGTTATGAGTTTTATAATAAATTTGCTGGATTACTTGGATTTGGTGTTAGAAAGGAAACCGCAAATAAAAGCAAAGTTACAGGAGTAATCACATCAAGATGGTATGTTTGAGGTAAAGAAGGGTTAAAAAAGAAGGATAAACCGGATCATCAGAAAAAGAAGAAGAAGCTGAAACAAGGTGTGGTTGTTCGGCAAAGTTGGTTATTCATTTAAACCCTGATCGTGGGAAATAGTGTCTCAATTATATAATGATCATAATCGCCCTTTGCACTCAAGCCATTGTCTCCCACATGATTCCTTCACAAAGGAAAATATGGAAGCTCTTTTTTTTAATGC
Source organism: Triglochin maritima (assembly GCA_963682175.1). NCBI lineage: Eukaryota > Viridiplantae > Streptophyta > Magnoliopsida > Alismatales > Juncaginaceae > Triglochin > Triglochin maritima. The sequence goes on from OY821779.1 coordinate 31,590,077, forward strand.
AACGCAGGACAAATTACAAAGAAAATTTGAGTTTCTACGTTTAAAGTGGCTTAAAATCGGAAAAAAATACTCACATATTAACATCGTCTGAAAACATGTTTATGTTCTACTCCTCAAAACATCATTACCATTTAAATAACCCAAAATCTCTCTCTCTCTCTCTCTCACTTAGGCATCTATTTGAACACTCTCTTTCCAAAGAAAAACACGCCTCAACCTCCATTCTCTCTCTCCCACTCGACCCCTCAATCGAGCTGAATCAAACCCACTGTCTTGGACCCTGTTGAAGGTTCTCCATTGTAATTGAACCTACGTCGTAGAACAACTCCTCCATTGAAGTCGACGCTCGATAGGATCGATATTAGTTCGATAGGAGCTCGATTCCGTTTGCAGTTTTAGGTCATATTGATTCCGTTTGCATCTGATCTCCATAGGGTTCGATAGGAGCTCGTAAGGTTAGATTTGTTGTTATTTACTGGGGTATTTATGTTTTCACGATGTTCTGGATATGCTCACGCTATGAACTCGATAATATGCTCAATTGGAGACAATGGTTAGTGGTAGTTTTTAAACTGGTTGTTTTTCAACCTAATTTGTCGCACATTACATACAACGAATTCCCATTAAAATCTGATTGAACACCATAAGTTTCCATATAACATTCCACTTAAAAATTCAACATTACAAACACACAAAAATTCCAAGGAACACTACACAAACACAAACACACAAAAACTATAAATATCTTCGAAGTCAATTGGAAGAGAATCATCTGCTCAGATGTCGTCTGCAAGCCTAAAAGATGATTTTGTTTATCTCTCGGGTCTAACTCAACTTAGCAAGCTTCCAGAGAAGCTTCCACATCCCTGGGTTATTTATGTTGTCGTCAGTTACTCCACCGGTGGTGTTGGTGTTCCATCGTCCCAGACGAAGTACCAACAGTAAAGGGTTGGCTCCAAGGAGCCACAAACATAAAACGTTTTGCTAATCTTGTAAGGAGTAAACCGCACCTACATGTGCGATAGGGTAAATGTAAAACTCATGGTATTTCAATGGGGGACAACCTCTCATATTGGTCCACCGAGGATGTACTTATCTTCACCAGAGTAGTCGTTGTTGCCATCGTGTTGGAAGTCCATATTTTGGGAGAGCCGGGGATCAAATAGACAAATACACAACTAAATGGAGGATATTTTTTGGGGGTCCGAGGATCGAATACTATGATTTTATAGACCCCGTAATGATTTTATGGAACGGTTGTGTCTCTTCACATTCTAATGGTTCCCCTCCCTCCAAACGTCACCCCCGTAATGAAGAGCTACCAATGGTCAGCTCGATATGCATGTGATATGATGAAGCAAGAGAGTTCGCTTCAATGAGATCGATGAGCTCGATGAGAACTCGATATGAGCGTGATACGTGACGTGACTGCTCCTGACTGAAAGAAATGTGGTCTAAAAGTTTTACTTTATATGTCAATTATTATGAATTGGATGTGCAAACATTTTGTTCCTTGATTATGATTCGTCTTTTGGAAGTGTTAAGGAAGAGGCTCTTGGTCATTAACCGTAGAGCTCTAAAAGATAATGGTTTACATAAATCAAAAGTTATTCACAATCATGGTAGTTAACATGGAACATTAATCACCGAGATAAGATTGTCGTGTTGATCATTGATTGATCGTTTTATATTTAACCGCAAGTGCACGGCCGCGTTGAAGCGGTGGCAAATACGGGTCGTCCACTGGGAGGTGTGTCGACACTTGGTTTATTCGAAGGCGAGAGGTAAAAAGAAGGGAGAAAGATGTATTACACTAATCTAAACTACAAAGCTGAAATGAAATGCAAAGGAAGTGAAGATAAGCAATAAAACTAAACCCCAAAGGGGGTAGAGAACTGATGTGAACATAAAGATGTGTGTGTGTGTGTGTGTTCAATTAAGCTCCTCACAACATGTAATGCATGAAATCATAAAACTACATCCAATCTTGCCTCTACATGAATTAAGATAAGACTACATCATTAAAACATACAAGACAATGAGTGGAATGAAGCTACATGAACTCAAGTATAAAGACTAGACCCTACTATGCCTCCACATGAATTAAGATGACTACATCATTAAAACATACAAGACATTAGCTAAGGAAAAGGCAACAAGAGTACATACACTACAAATTGTGTTTCCAACATTAACTTCATCCATATCCTAACTTTATCATTCCCCATAAAATAGGTCCACTAATCAAAGCATAAGCTAAGCTTCATTCAAGAGCATTAGCATATCAAAGATAAGAGTGGAGACCCATTAGATGGTTATGGAAATCATATAAAGCTCAAGGGATAAAAATAACACACACTTAATACACTACATTATTATATCACATATTTCTCCACCCCCCAAATGGGGATGGAACTACTCACTACTCATTACACTAACTAATTTAGCAAAGGAAAACATAATACTGAAATGAAATTTATACTACTTAAGCAAGAAATATTAAAGAAGCATAAACTAAACAAACAAACAAGCATGCAAAGGAAATGAATTTAAACTAAGAGAGAGACAACATCATTAAAAGAAAACTTATATTATTAACTCACTCAATTACAAGTAGCTCTTCCTCCACTAGAGTTTTGCTTCAAGGCTTCACTCTTAGTAGGGAAGATGGCCACCAAGAGGGAGATGGGTACAAAGGGAGGTGAAGAGTTCTATTTATAAGCATGGAAAAAGCTAATCAGGGACAATCCCCCGATGTGGGACTAAACCAATACCAAAAATACACTAAGAATACACTAATACACGTGCTACAGAAAATTGGACGGATCCTGGGCTAAATGGACCGCCAATTAGCGGTTCCAGACCGCCAATTGGCGGTCTATAAAGTTTAGATCCGCCTGGTTTTCTTTGTGGGCTTTTCTTGAAGTGTTTCTTGGTCTTAGATGCATCCGGTTGGTTTAGTGGAGCTCCGACCCGAATCGAATTGACAAAATACTCCTCATGATGGTGTGGAGTTTCCTGTTTTGCTCTTAGGTCCTTCTGTCTTACGATCAGGTCCTTCCCCCTTGCATCTTGGTCCCCAGGTCTCACAATTAGGTCCTTTTTTCCTGCTTTTGGATCCTTTCATGGCTCTTCTCTTCAAACCTCTTTATTTCTGAAAACTAAACATAAAACTCGTCACGTAGCATTGCTTAGGTGTAAGATAATGGATATAAGATACAAATATGAGCATGAAATGATGTCAATCAAATACCCCCACACCTAAGTTTTTGCTAGTCTCGAGCAAAACAAAGAAAGGAAAAAGCATACGAAAAACAAGAAATCCTAACTCACTTTCGTAGGAATCACGGTTGCACTTAGCACGTGCAACAAGCCGTTAAACCTCCTTGTTGCCAAGGAGGAGGAGTGGTGTCTCCTGAGGGTTTTCAGCGGATATACCCACAAAATCCGAACAAGATGCATTAATCAATCTAGCTACACGACTCGTTGGACTTATTTTGTCGATCATGGAATGCGGTAATACTACGGGTCGACTCTATATATGTAATCAGTCCACACACCTAGCCTAATGAGTTATTCGTGAGAGTTAACTAAGGAATTAAGTGAAAGACATGGGCAACCTTAACTTCTGAATGTGAAACAAAGTGTAAAGTCCATTTTAGTTCTTATTTGACTCTTCTTTTCTTTTCTTTTCTTTTTTTTTTCTTTTTCTTTTCTTTCTTTCTTTTTTTTTCTTTTTCTTTGGAGCATTTATTGGTTGGTGTTTGATTCTCCCAGGGTCAGGTTTCGTGCATCATTGCCTATGAGGACTTACACTATCACGTACACCTTCCCCCAAATCTCCACATAGGGCGATCCCTACCACCCGTGTAACGGGAGTTCGGTCGGTGCATCCCAAGTCAGATGACTCGAAAGCACCAGGCACAAAGTCCCCTCAGACCTACTTTCCCGAGTGATAGGAGCCGTGCGAGAAGAGAGAACACCACTTATTTATTCATTTATCTACATGGGAACCAAAACCCCTACACTTAAGTTTCACAAAAAGATATTAAGGGCCCTTGACTACAACAAACTTCCTAAATTAACAAACACGAATTATTTGACTCACTAGGTTCAGGGTGGACTTCTTTAAATGTTTGAGCACTGAAACCCACTGATTACTCACCCCCAAGGGAAAACTGGGGTGCATCCTAACGACTCGATAAATCCTAAAGCCACGTACTAGATATCCTAATGCATCAAGTTCAAGACAATTTTGGGAGCTTTCTTTTTACTTTGCCTCTCAACGGTTTTGCACATGCTAAACACACGCAAAACCCACAAAACATTTTCTTTCGAAAACACATGAAGATTTTGAAAGAAATGTGAAAAATTTGAAGCACTAGGCAAGCAAAAGAAGACAAGTCACCCAAGGATCATGGCAAGCAGATATATCGATATTAAATGCAGCACACTATCATGACCCTAATAATGCAAACAAAAGAAAACAAAATCAAAGGAAAAAGACTCGACTATGTACACACGTAAAACACCCCCCCCCACACCTACTTCATGCATTGTCCTCAATGAATGCAAGCAAGATACTACATGGATGCATGCATGAAACAGAAGAGATCTCACCCACGTGAAGTACAAAGGGAAGTGCAAGGTCATGTTGATGGACATAACCCGAATTCCCTCAAAACCTGTGAGATGCTAAAGAAGGGATACAAATACGTGAAAGAAATGGAGCCCAAATACACAAGGGTTGGGGCCCACAACAATCGATGCTCACTGAAGGAGTTTTTTTTTTTTTTTTTTTTTTTTTTTTTTTAACTATGTACAAACATGAAAACTCAACCACTCATGTAGGAGCATGAATGGTTGAGTGCGAGGGAGGTTCATGAAGGAACATGACCTCCTCGACTTCGGCTGGTGCCCCCTCCAAATAGGGTTTGAGGCGTTGTCCATTAACTTTGAACACGTCCCCATTCCCTGGGTTCAAGATTTCAACCGCTCCATGAGGATAAACGGTTTGGACAATAAACGGGCCAGACCAGCGACTGCGGAGCTTACCCGCAAACAGATGAAGCCGGGAATTGTAGAGCAACACCTTCTGCCCGGCCGAAAACACCTTTCGCATAATCATGCGATCGTGAAACATCTTGGCTCGGGACTTATGAATTTTGGCATTCTCGTACGCATCATTGCGTAACTCTTCTAATTCCACAATGTCGAACTTACGTTGTACTCCTGCTTGATCAAGATCCATATTCAGGTTCTTGATCGCCCAGAAAGCACGATGCTCAAGCTCGACGGGTAGGTGGCAAGCCTTGCCGTACACTACCCGATAAGGGGACATACCCAAATTGGTCTTGTACGCGGTGCGGAAAGCCCACAATGCGTCATTCAATTTGGTAGACCAATCCTTCCTCGAGGAACTAACCGTCTTCTCAAGAATTTGCTTTAATTGACGGTTAGAGATTTCGACCTGCCCACTAGTTTGCGGATGGTATGGGGTCGCAAGCTTGTGGGTGATCGAATATTTCCTCATAAGCGCTTCAAAGGAGCGATTACAGAAGTGGGTACCCCTATCGCTGATTATGGTACGAGGAGTACCAAATCGCGCAAAAATGTCCCTCAAGAATTTGGTGACCACCTTGTTGTCATTGGTCTTTGTGGGTATAGCCTCAACCCACTTAGACACATAGTCAACGGCCACCAGAATGTAAACTTTCCCGAAAGAGTTCGGGAAGGGACCCATGAAATCGATGCCCCACACATCGAAGATGTCGACAACAAGGACATTTTGCAAAGGCATCATGTCACGTCGACCAATCCTGCCAAGGCGCTGGCACCTATCACATTGCTTACAAAAGTCGTAAGCATCCTTGAAAAGAGAGGGCCAGTAGAATCCAGATTGGAGCACCTTGGCAGCAGTTTTCTTTGCTCCAAAGTGTCCTCCACATGCCTTGGAATGGCAGAAATGGAGCACACTTTGGAACTCGGTATCTGGGACGCACCGCCTGAAAATTTGGTCAGAGCAGTATTTGAATAGGTAGGGGTCGTCCCAGTGAAAGAATCTGACATACGATCTAAATTTGGATTGGTCAGATTTTGACCAACCCACAGGAAATTGCTCGGTCACGAGGTAGTTCACGATGTCGGCAAACCAAGGGTTATCTTCGATCATGAACAACTGCTCGTCAGGAAATTTATCGTCAATGATTTGGTCCTGTGGGTTGGTCGTCTCTAGACGAGACAAGTGGTCAGCTACAACGTTTTCACACCCTTTTTTGTCCCGAATCTCGAGATCGAATTCTTGTAACAACAAGATCCATCTCAAGAGTCGGGATTTTGCATCTTTCTTCGCCATGAGGTGCTTGATGGCTGTGTGATCAGAATAGATAATCACGTGGGAGCCAATCAAGTACGACCGGAATTTCTCCAAAGCAAATATGATCGCTAAGAATTCCTTCTCGGTCACAGTGTAGTTCAATTGGGCATCATTGAGTGTTCTACTGGCATAGTAGATCACATGAGGCAATTTGTCCAATCGTTGCCCAAGCACTGCTCCCACAGCGAAGTCAGATGCATCACACATTAACTCAAAGGGTTCAGTCCACACCGGTGCCTTAATAATGGGAGCTGAAGTCAACTCTTTCTTCAAGGTCAAAAAGGCATGGTGGCAATCCGGTGTGAACTCAAAAATGGCATCCTTAGCCAACAAGGCGGTGAGAGGTCGAGCGATTTTGCTAAAATCCCGAATGAACCGCCGATAGAATCCAGCATGCCCCAAAAAGGCTCGGATATCCTTCACATTACGTGGCGGTGGGAGATTAGCAATGATACCCACTTTGGCGGGATCGACCTCAATTCCCCTACTTGAGACCACATGTCCAAGTACAATCCCTCGCTTCACCATGAAATGACATTTCTCCCAATTGAGAGCGAGGTTCTTCTCACGGCATCGCTTGAGGACAAGGCTCAAGTGATGAAGGCACTCATCAAAGGAAGCGCCAAATATGGAAAAGTCGTCCATGAAGATCTCAAGGAAACGCTCAACCATATCGGAGAAGATGCTGATCATACACCTCTGAAACGTTGCCGGCGCATTGCATAACCCAAAGGGCATGCGACGGTAGGCAAACGTGCCAAAGGGACAAGTGAATGTGGTTTTCTCTTGGTCCTCGGGGGCGATGGGAATTTGGTTGTAACCGGAGTATCCATCAAGAAAACAATAGTACTCATGTCCGGCCAACCTTTCCAACATCTGATCAATGAATGGCAACGGGAAATGATCTTTCCGCGTTGCCGCATTGAGCTTGCGATAATCAACGCAAACTCGCCAGCCAGTTTGCAGGCGTGTCGGGATAAGCTCATTATGCTCATTCTCCACAACCGTCACGCCTGACTTCTTGGGAACCACATGGACAGGACTCACCCACGAACTATCAGAGATAGGATAGATTATGCCATGATCCAAGCACTTAAGAACCTCCTTTCGGACGGCTTCTTTCAGTACAGGATTCAATCTCCGTTGTGGGTCCCTGCGGGGCCTAGAATCCTCTTCCATGTGGATCCGATGCTGAACAATACCAGGGCTAATTCCCTTGATATCCTTCAAGGACCACCCGATCGCCTCTTTGTTTTCAAAGAGTACTCTTTTGAGGGCAACCTCTTGATCTTTTTCAAGATCAGAAGCAATAATGAGTGGCAAGGTCTCATTATCCCCTAAAAAGATGTACTTTAGGTTATCGGGGAGCGGTTTAAGCTCGACCAGAGGTGGGTCCTTGTCGGTTTCAGAGTTAATTTCAAGTGGCTCAAGGGCCACGGGGTAAGAGGAGCAAGCACCCAGATGTGCCTCCTCGTCCAGAGATATGCTGGCGGATTCCTCAAAATCCTCTTCACTCGCAACCTGATCATTAGGCACCTCAATAATATGTCGATGTGAGTCGAACATGCCTAATGAATCGGGCTCATCCGTGTCCTGGATGAAATTGGCTCCGACTGAGTCGTCGAAGAGCCCAGGTTGCTTACCAAGAGTGAAGATGTTGAAATCCGCCGTGAGGTTTCCAAAAGACAACCTCATCAAGCCATTGCGACAATTGATCAAGGCATTAGATGTCGCAAGAAATGGCCTCCCAAGGATTACAGGAATTTGTCCTTGTGGGTTGGACACGGGTTCGGTATCCAAGATGATGAAATCAACTGGAAATACGAACTCACCCACCTTGATAAGGACATCCTCCACACTCCCTCGTGGGATTTTGACGGATCTATCAGCCAACTGGAGGGTTGTCCTCGTTGGTTTAAGATCGCCTATCCCAAGGTTGACATAGACTGAGTAAGGCAGGAGATTCACAGATGCCCCCAAATCCAATAGAGCTTGAGAGATGGTCACATTCCCAATCGTGCAAGAGACAGTTGGACAACCAGGGTCCTTGTACTTGACAGTCATGGGTTGTGTCAATATGGAGCTCACATTGGCGGCCAAGAAGGCCTTCTTGGGCACATTTGTTTTTCTCTTGGTGGTGCAAAGGTCTTTGAGGAACTTGGCATACGGTGGCATTTGTTGAACAACGTCCAACAACGGGATGTTCACCTTTACTTGCCTAAGTACCTCAACGATCTTATCCCAATGCTCATCACGTTTTTTAGTCAACCGATGAGGGAATGGTGCCTTGGGGACATAGGAATCACGAGGAGGAGTCTCAGAATTAGGTTCCTTGACAGGCTCAAGACTCTCCTCGGAAGACTTGCCAACAGGGTTGGCTTCCGGCATGTTCACATTGTTGTCAACGACCCTTCCCGATCTCAAGGTATGAATAACATTAGCATGTTGGGAAGGGTCACTTTCAACATTGTGTACATTCTGCCTGGTATTAGCAGGCTGACCCCTGGGATTTACCACAGGTTGACTCGGGAACTGACCCTTCTCGCGTTCATGGAATTGATGAGCCAATTGGCTAACTTGCATTTCCAAAGCCTTGACTGTACTTTGCATGCTCTGCATGAATGCTTGAAGGGTCGGATCACTAGAAGGGTCCTTGGGGTCAACCCGCTGAGGTGGTGGAGTCTGGTTAGAATAACCCGACGAAGAGGCCTGACCAGGTTGGTAATTTTGGTGCTGAGACCTTTGATGTGGGGGTTGGTAGGTCGCCGATGGGCGTGGAGGTTGATAAGGTGGAGGTTGAGGTTGAGCGTGCGAGCTCTGACCGTATCCTCCACTAGACCCCCAAGAGAAGTTAGGATGGTTACGCCATCCCGGGTTATAGGAATGACTGTACGGGTCGTTTCGGGGCCTTTGATGATACATCGCATTTGCATGCTCAGTATCTCTTGGAGCGTAAGTGCACTCCAAGTCATCATGTCCCGACAGTCCACACCTAGTACACCCGGGAGTAGCGACCTGAGCTACAGGAGCTCGGTCCATCTCCAAACTCTCTATCCTACGCATGAGAGCAGCCATTTTCGCCTCAGATGCGATAGTCGACTCAACATGATATGATCCAGCTCGACCAGAAGACCTGGCGGCTGGTGGCTCTCTCATGGTGTCCCACTCGAAGGTGCGCTCAGCCATGGATTCAAAAGTGTCTAGTACTGCATAGTCGCCATGGAACTACTCACTACTCATTACACTAACTAATTTAGCAAAGGAAAACATAATACTGAAATGAAATTTATACTACTTAAGCAAGAAATATTAAAGAAGCATAAACTAAACAAACAAACAAGCATGCAAAGGAAATGAATTTAAACTAAGAGAGAGACAACATCATTAAAAGAAAACTTATATTATTAACTCACTCAATTACAAGTAGCTCTTCCTCCACTAGAGTTTTGCTTCAAGGCTTCACTCTTAGTAGGGAAGATGGCCACCAAGAGGGAGATGGGTACAAAGGGAGGTGAAGAGTTCTATTTATAAGCATGGAAAAAGCTAATCAGGGACAATCCCCGGCAACGGCGCCAAAAACTTGATTGATCGTTTTATATTTAACCGCAAGTGCACGGCCGCGTTGAAGCGGTGGCAAATACGGGTCGTCCACTGGGAGGTGTGTCGACACTTGGTTTATTCGAAGGCGAGAGGTAAAAAGAAGGGAGAAAGATGTATTACACTAATCTAAACTACAAAGCTGAAATGAAATGCAAAGGAAATGAAGATAAGCAATAAAACTAAACCCCAAAGGGGGTAGAGAAATAATGTGAACATAAAGATGTGTGTGTGTGAGTGTGTGTTCAATTAAGCTCCTCACAACATGTAGTGCATGAAATCATAAAACTACATCCAATCTTGCCTCTACATGAATTAAGATAAGACTACATCATTAAAACATACAAGACAATGATTGGAATGAAGCTACATGAACTCAAGTATAAAGACTAGACCCTACTATGCCTCTACATGAATTAAGATGACTACATCATTAAAACATACAAGACATTAGCTAAGGAAAAGGCAACAAGAGTACATACACTACAAATTGTGTTTCCAACATTAACTTCATCCATATCCTAACTTTATCATTCCCCATAAAATAGGTCCACTAATCAAAGCATAAGCTAAGCTTCATTCAAGAGCATTAGCATATCAAAGATAAGAGTGGAGACCCATTAGATGGTTATGGAAATCATATAAAGCTCAAGGGATAAAAAATAACACACACTTAATACACTACATTATTATATCACATATTTCTCCACCCCCCAAATGGGGATGGAACTACTCACTACTCATTACACTAACTAATTTAGCAAAGGAAAGCATAATACTGAAATGAAATTTATACTACTTAAGCAAGAAATATTGAAGAAGCATAAAACTAAACAAACAAACAAGCATGCAAAGGAAAGGAAATTAAACTAAGAGAGAAACAACATCATTAAAAGAAAACTTATATTATTAACTCACTCAATTACAAGTAGCTCTTCCTCCACTAAAGTTTTGCTTCAAGGCTTCACTCTTAGTAGGGAAGATGGCCACCAAGAGGGAGATGATACAATGGGAGGTGAAGAGTTCTATTTATATGCATGGAAAAAGCTAATCCGGGACAATCCCCCGATGTGGGACTAAACCAATACCAAAAATACACTAAGAATACACTAATACACGTGCTACAGAAAACTAGATGGATTCTGGGCTAAATGGACCGCCAATTAGCGGTTCCAGACCGCCAATTGGCGGTCTATAAAGTTTAGATCCGTCTGGTTTTCTTTGTGGGCTTTTCTTGAAGTGTTTCTTGGTCTTAGATGCATCTGGTTGGTTTATTGGAGCTCCGACCCGAATCGAATTGACAAAATACTCCTCATGATGGTGTGGAGTTTCCTGTTTTGCTCTTAGGTCCTTCTGTCTTACGATCAGGTCCTTCCCCCTTGCATCTTGGTCCCCAGGTCTCACAATTAGGTCCTTTTTTCCTGCTTTTGGGTCCTTTCATGGCTCTTCTCTTCAAACCTCTTTATTTCTGAAAACTAAACATAAAACTCGTCACATAGCATTGCCTAGGTGTAAGATAATGGATATAAGGTACAAAAACTTGATTGATCGTTTTATATTTAACCGCAAGTGCACGGCCGTGTTGAAGCGGTGGCAAATACGGGTCGTCCACTGGGAGGTGTGTCGACACTTGGTTTGTGCGAAGGCGAGAGGTAAAGAAAGGGAAGAAAGGTTGGTTACACTAAACTACACTAAGATGCAAATGGAAATGGAGATAAGCAATAAACTAAGCCCCAAAGGGGGTAGAGAAATAATGTGAACATAAAGAAGTGTGTGTGTGTTCATTAAGCTCCTCACAACATGTAGTAAATGAAATCATAAAACTACATCCAACTTTGCCTCTACATGAATTAAGATAAGACTACATCATTAAAACATACAAGACAATAATTGGAATGAAGCTACATGAACTCAAGTATAAAGACTATACCCTACTATGCCTCTACATGAATTAAGATTTCACTACATCATTAAAACATACAAGACAATAATTGGAATGAAGCTACATGAACTCAAGTATAAAGACTATACCCTACTATGCCTCTACATGAATTAAGATTTCACTACATCATTAAAACATACAAGACATTAGCTAAGGTAAAGGCAACAAGAGCACATACACTACAAATTGTGTTTCCAACATTAACTACTATTTTTACGTGTGTACATAGTCGAGTCTTTTTCCTTTGATTTTGTTTTCTTTTGTTTGCATTATTAGGGTCATGATAGTGTGCTGCATTTAATATCGATATATCTGCTTGCCATGATCCTTGGGTGACTTGTCTTCTTTTGCTTGCCTAGTGCTTCAAATTTTTCACATTTCTTTCAAAATCTTCATGTGTTTTCGAAAGAAAATGTTTTGTGGGTTTTGCGTGTGTTTAGCATGTGCAAAACCGTTGAGAGGCAAAGTAAAAAGAAAGCTCCCAAAATTGTCTTGAACTTGATGCATTAGGATATCTAGTACGTGGCTTTAGGATTTATCGAGTCGTTAGGATGCACCCCAGTTTTCCCTTGGGGGTGAGTAATCAGTGGGTTTCAGTGCTCAAACATTTAAAGAAGTCCACCCTGAACCTAGTGAGTCAAATAATTCGTGTTTGTTAATTTAGGAAGTTTGTTGTAGTCAAGGGCCCTTAATATCTTTTTGTGAAACTTAAGTGTAGGGGTTTTGGTTCCCATGTAGATAAATGAATAAATAAGTGGTGTTCTCTCTTCTCGCACGGCTCCTATCACTCGGGAAAGTAGGTCTGAGGGGACTTTGTGCCTGGTGCTTTCGAGTCATCTGACTTGGGATGCACCGACCGAACTCCCGTTACACGGGTGGTAGGGATCGCCCTATGTGGAGATTTGGGGGAAGGTGTACGTGATAGTGTAAGTCCTCATAGGCAATGATGCACGAAACCTGACCCTGGGAGAATCAAACACCAACCAATAAATGCTCCAAAGAAAAAGAAAAAAAAAGAAAGAAAGAAAAGAAAAAGAAAAAAAAAAGAAAAGAAAAGAAAAGAAGAGTCAAATAAGAACTAAAATGGACTTTACACTTTGTTTCACATTCAGAAGTTAAGGTTGCCCATGTCTTTCACTTAATTCCTTAGTTAACTCTCACGAATAACTCATTAGGCTAGGTGTGTGGACTGATTACATATATAGAGTCGACCCGTAGTATTACCGCATTCCATGATCGACAAAATAAGTCCAACGAGTCGTGTAGCTAGATTGATTAATGCATCTTGTTCGGATTTTGTGGGTATATCCGCTGAAAACCCTCAGGAGACACCACTCCTCCTCCTTGGCAACAAGGAGGTTTAACGGCTTGTTGCACGTGCTAAGTGCAACCGTGATTCCTACGAAAGTGAGTTAGGATTTCTTGTTTTTCGTATGCTTTTTCCTTTCTTTGTTTTGCTCGAGACTAGCAAAAACTTAGGTGTGGGGGTATTTGATTGACATCATTTCATGCTCATATTTGTATCTTATATCCATTATCTTACACCTAAGCAATGCTACGTGACGAGTTTTATGTTTAGTTTTCAGAAATAAAGAGGTTTGAAGAGAAGAGCCATGAAAGGATCCAAAAGCAGGAAAAAAGGACCTAATTGTGAGACCTGGGGACCAAGATGCAAGGGGGAAGGACCTGATCGTAAGACAGAAGGACCTAAGAGCAAAACAGGAAACTCCACACCATCATGAGGAGTATTTTGTCAATTCGATTCGGGTCGGAGCTCCACTAAACCAACCGGATGCATCTAAGACCAAGAAACACTTCAAGAAAAGCCCACAAAGAAAACCAGGCGGATCTAAACTTTATAGACCGCCAATTGGCGGTCTGGAACCGCTAATTGGCGGTCCATTTAGCCCAGGATCCGTCCAATTTTCTGTAGCACGTGTATTAGTGTATTCTTAGTGTATTTTTGGTATTGGTTTAGTCCCACATCGGGGGATTGTCCCTGATTAGCTTTTTCCATGCTTATAAATAGAACTCTTCACCTCCCTTTGTACCCATCTCCCTCTTGGTGGCCATCTTCCCTACTAAGAGTGAAGCCTTGAAGCAAAACTCTAGTGGAGGAAGAGCTACTTGTAATTGAGTGAGTTAATAATATAAGTTTTCTTTTAATGATGTTGTCTCTCTCTTAGTTTAAATTCATTTCCTTTGCATGCTTGTTTGTTTGTTTAGTTTATGCTTCTTTAATATTTCTTGCTTAAGTAGTATAAATTTCATTTCAGTATTATGTTTTCCTTTGCTAAATTAGTTAGTGTAATGAGTAGTGAGTAGTTCCATCCCCATTTGGGGGGTGGAGAAATATGTGATATAATAATGTAGTGTATTAAGTGTGTGTTATTTTTATCCCTTGAGCTTTATATGATTTCCATAACCATCTAATGGGTCTCCACTCTTATCTTTGATATGCTAATGCTCTTGAATGAAGCTTAGCTTATGCTTTGATTAGTGGACCTATTTTATGGGGAATGATAAAGTTAGGATATGGATGAAGTTAATGTTGGAAACACAATTTGTAGTGTATGTACTCTTGTTGCCTTTTCCTTAGCTAATGTCTTGTATGTTTTAATGATGTAGTCATCTTAATTCATGTGGAGGCATAGTAGGGTCTAGTCTTTATACTTGAGTTCATGTAGCTTCATTCCACTCATTGTCTTGTATGTTTTAATGATGTAGTCTTATCTTAATTCATGTAGAGGCAAGATTGGATGTAGTTTTATGATTTCATGCATTACATGTTGTGAGGAGCTTAATTGAACACACACACACACACACATCTTTATGTTCACATCAGTTCTCTACCCCCTTTGGGGTTTAGTTTTATTGCTTATCTTCACTTCCTTTGCATTTCATTTCAGCTTTGTAGTTTAGATTAGTGTAATACATCTTTCTCCCTTCTTTTTACCTCTCGCCTTCGAATAAACCAAGTGTCGACACACCTCCCAGTGGACGACCCGTATTTGCCACCGCTTCAACGCGGCCGTGCACTTGCGGTTAAATATAAAACGATCAATCAAGTTTTTGGCTATGTACAAACATAAGTTCCCATCTTCATTTGTCAAAAGACATCAAATGGGAACCTCAAGAGTGGGTCAATGCACTTGGAAAGGGAACATGACACCACGCGGGGCCAGAATACGCATGCGTGGGCCCCCTTCACAAAGAGCACCAGATGAAATGAGAGGTTCATGAATTGGACGCAAAGGCGTCTCATTCAAAGGATCAAACTGAAAGAGCTTGAACCTCTCAAGAGTTTGGGAAATAAGGGGCAACGGAAGAAAAATATCTCCCGTTGCGGAACTGAAGTTATGATCATCAATCCAAACTCTCCAACCAACAGCCTGGTGGGTCGGAACGAGGTCAAGCACCTCGTTATGCATGTCCAACTCACCAGGAGAACAGGAAGTGGGTCTCATACCCAAGGTATCCTCCAAGGAACTCCTAATACCCTCATGAGCAATGCGGTTGTTTGATGTTCCATCATTTCCAAGATGATCAGGAACAATAGTGAGAGGCAAACTCTCATCAGGTTGTTTGAAGTTGAGGGTACTAGGGAGCTCTTGCTCCACCAGAGGTGGGTCCTTAAGAGGATCAAAATGAAGATCATGTGGCTCAAGGGCCACGGGACAAAAAGATAAGGCACAATCCTGTGCCGACTCATAATAGAACTGGTCCAAGTTATTCTCAATTTGAATCGAATCCTCCACTAAGTGATCGTGAATTGAAACCCCAAGTCCCTCAGACTGACTAGGAGTTTGACTTTGAAAGATTGTGCTTTGAATTTGTGGATGTGGTGGTGGTTCGATATCAAAAGAAGAATCCTCATGTTGACAAGAAAGGTTACTCTCCTCACATTCACGTAATTTCTGCGACATTTGACTCACTTGCAGTGTCATATTTTGTATGGACTGTTGAGTGGTTTCCATGAACGTAAGGAAAGTTTGTTTCAAGGAATCAGGTATGCGGTCAACGATGAGGTCCAAGTCAGAGCTTGGGAAATTTTGAGGTTGGGTGTTGATGGGCTGAGAATGAGTCCAATGATTTGGAGTGGGGTGTTGGTAGAATTCTGGGTATTCGGGAGGAGGATACTGGGGTGAAAATGAAGTATAAGAATTTGGATATGAATTGTCTCCCCATGAATCCATCACTCTCGGATTGTACGCGGATGCGTAATGGTCATAATGAGCATTATGGGAAAATGTGTGCTCATACTCAGGCTCAGGGGGAACATAAGGACATTCCCCGATAACATGACCACTCAACCCACAACAGTCGCACGGTACGGCTACTGGAGCCACCGGGGCACTCATGTCGTCTGCCATACGCATGAAAGAGGCCAAAGTTTGTTGTAATGTCTCAGTTTGATGACCAACATATGATCTGACGTAACTAGATGGTGGTCTAGCAGTCGGTGCCTCTCTCATGTTACCCCAATATGAAGATTGCTCAGTCACACAATGAGGATTATCCCAACCATACGGGGTGTTCGTCTGAGCCACCCCAGGTTGCATGGGTCCGGAGTACCAGGGAGAATCATCCTGGTCCCAACAATGATATGGATGGTCGCCCATGTAACCATCCATCTCAAGAAAAACTCTCGAGTCGACCACTCTCACCGCCACGAGACTAAGCTCGCAAAAAGTGCTCGACTCGACCCTAAAACGCTACCAGAGAGTGTAAGGGGAGGAGACTATAACGTAGAAGAAGGTGAGAAGAAGATGACTCAGAGAAGAAGGGAAGAATCCGTAGAGCTAGCGAGGGTACAGGGTGAAGGTAGAAGCCTAACTAGCAAGCATGGCTCAAACAATGTAAGGCAATGGGTCCTTAGGCTAGACGACGCCTAACTTCGAGGTCACTAGCCTCGACACGCCTCACCTCCCAACAACGAGGACCACAATGCCCAGCAAGTGATACCAGATCCGGAGATCCAGTACCTCCTACTATCGACAAGGTAGGCAACGCCGATCAGGTCATGGCGGTCTCAACTAGATTACTCTCCTAGTGCGTCCAAAATCCTAGGGCCAATGTCTACTTGCTTTTAGTTAAGGCTTTACTTGAGTGTGCTTTTTGGGGCTAAGGGAGGGGTGATGAAATCCCCCACCTTATCTTTGAAGACTATAGGTGATGCCCCTTAAAGATGTTTTGAAATCTTAGGCTAGCAAGCAACTCACCAAACAAGCACTCACCTCACTCTTGTTTCGATGCAAACCTTACTCACTAATGAATGTCCTAATGCGTGAATGAGTGATAAGGAATGCGTACCTCGCTCCAGCAATCAACGACAAAATGTAAAGCAAAGAAAAGAAAGATGCATGCAAGGTCTACATATGATGCATGACCTAGATGGCAAGAAGTCTAATCTTTTGCTTTGAGTTTTATGGTCCAAGTTGATTAAAGGGGATTGAAATTAAATCTGGGAGCAAACTAAAGATCACAACATGCAAAATTGGGCTCCCAGATAACTAAAGTGAACAACATAACAACTGGAACAAATTTGAGAGCAATTGAGGCTCACCAGGCCGCCAATTGGCGGTCCCAGACCGCTGATTGGCGGTCACTTTGGGGTCTTTTGCTCTCCAATTACTCCAGTCGCTTCCCCTTGATCCTCAGGTTCCCTGTCACTAAGAAAAACTGAAAACAAAAAATTAAAAACCCCTCGAATCGTCCAAACCAACGTCTGGACAGAGCACCTCCCCGGCAACGGCGCCAAAAACTTGATTGATCGTTTTATATTTAACCGCAAGTGCACGGCCGCGTTGAAGCGGTGGCAAATACGGGTCGTCCACTGGGAGGTGTGTCGACACTTGGTTTATTCGAAGGCGAGAGGTAAAAAGAAGGGAGAAAGATGTATTACACTAATCTAAACTACAAAGCTGAAATGAAATGCAAAGGAAGTGAAGATAAGCAATAAAACTAAACCCCAAAGGGGGTAGAGAACTGATGTGAACATAAAGATGTGTGTGTGTGTGTGTGTTCAATTAAGCTCCTCACAACATGTAATGCATGAAATCATAAAACTACATCCAATCTTGCCTCTACATGAATTAAGATAAGACTACATCATTAAAACATACAAGACAATGAGTGGAATGAAGCTACATGAACTCAAGTATAAAGACTAGACCCTACTATGCCTCCACATGAATTAAGATGACTACATCATTAAAACATACAAGACATTAGCTAAGGAAAAGGCAACAAGAGTACATACACTACAAATTGTGTTTCCAACATTAACTTCATCCATATCCTAACTTTATCATTCCCCATAAAATAGGTCCACTAATCAAAGCATAAGCTAAGCTTCATTCAAGAGCATTAGCATATCAAAGATAAGAGTGGAGACCCATTAGATGGTTATGGAAATCATATAAAGCTCAAGGGATAAAAATAACACACACTTAATACACTACATTATTATATCACATATTTCTCCACCCCCCAAATGGGGATGGAACTACTCACTACTCATTACACTAACTAATTTAGCAAAGGAAAACATAATACTGAAATGAAATTTATACTACTTAAGCAAGAAATATTAAAGAAGCATAAACTAAACAAACAAACAAGCATGCAAAGGAAATGAATTTAAACTAAGAGAGAGACAACATCATTAAAAGAAAACTTATATTATTAACTCACTCAATTACAAGTAGCTCTTCCTCCACTAGAGTTTTGCTTCAAGGCTTCACTCTTAGTAGGGAAGATGGCCACCAAGAGGGAGATGGGTACAAAGGGAGGTGAAGAGTTCTATTTATAAGCATGGAAAAAGCTAATCAGGGACAATCCCCCGATGTGGGACTAAACCAATACCAAAAATACACTAAGAATACACTAATACACGTGCTACAGAAAATTGGACGGATCCTGGGCTAAATGGACCGCCAATTAGCGGTTCCAGACCGCCAATTGGCGGTCTATAAAGTTTAGATCCGCCTGGTTTTCTTTGTGGGCTTTTCTTGAAGTGTTTCTTGGTCTTAGATGCATCCGGTTGGTTTAGTGGAGCTCCGACCCGAATCGAATTGACAAAATACTCCTCATGATGGTGTGGAGTTTCCTGTTTTGCTCTTAGGTCCTTCTGTCTTACGATCAGGTCCTTCCCCCTTGCATCTTGGTCCCCAGGTCTCACAATTAGGTCCTTTTTTCCTGCTTTTGGATCCTTTCATGGCTCTTCTCTTCAAACCTCTTTATTTCTGAAAACTAAACATAAAACTCGTCACGTAGCATTGCTTAGGTGTAAGATAATGGATATAAGATACAAATATGAGCATGAAATGATGTCAATCAATCATCAATTGTTGTAGCTCTACAAATAATTGACGACACGAGTATATAAAAGAGGAAAAAATTACTTTTATATATTGAATAGACCTAACAAGTATATGGAATTGTGTTTTGTGTCATTAATGTTTTACTATATCTTGAATCCTAAGATATGAGACATATCTTTTCACTCAAGAAGTACTTAATTTGATTATTGTCAAAAGCTATCGATGAGTATAGTGATAAAAACAATAGTTGGTTGAACATGACTTGTGCTGGAAAAGATAGCTAGTCAAACGATTATGATTGCCCCTCTTAATTGAGTGATGATACTAGTAGGCCCCTTGATAGAGCAAAATTATGATGTGCACAATGTAACTTGAGTTAAGTTACATAGTTATAATTAGCTTAAAGATATCAAGAAATGAATATAATACATATGTGACACATTTCTACTTTGTATATATTCTTAATATCACGAGGCAAGGGACGAACACAAGTGGTGCACTTACATCACTAAATGGATCGTGTTTTAGTTCGAGTGGAACAAAGACATCTATGCTAATTAGGTAACTATAATGTGTAGCTAGATACCGCTTATAGTTTGAGATAAGTGCTTAATATCACTGTCAATTTAGTTTAGATCATCCTATAGGTCACACCAGAAAACTGGGAAACAAGAAACTTGATTTTAAGTTCATATGATGTGTCAGGTTTTCATGTGAAAAAGAGACACATGTGGTGAATCAATAAAATCAATATGTCATGAGAATTGACAAAATTAGAATCATTAATAAATTCATATGAGGTGTATATATTATGTGGTGTAATAATTTAATATTACATAGGATAATATATTACATAAGAT
The DNA here is from genome assembly GCA_963682175.1 of Triglochin maritima. Taxonomy (NCBI): domain Eukaryota; kingdom Viridiplantae; phylum Streptophyta; class Magnoliopsida; order Alismatales; family Juncaginaceae; genus Triglochin; species Triglochin maritima. Next base: position 31,610,177 of record OY821779.1, read on the forward strand.
ATGAATTTGCTAAAACCCCCAAAAGATCAAATTTTGTTGGAAATAAATCGAAAATTTGACAAAGGCAAAATCGGGGTCAGCACAGTAAACCGTTTAGAGTTAGGTCGACCGAGGTGTCTTCGGAACGGTCAACCGCACGGGGAACGGAAACACACGATTGGTTGACCAAAATTGTTTGGAGTGCCTGGACAATTGGGTTCGGTCAACCGAGCGTGAACGTTCAACTGAGAGAAAATATCCATGAGCTATCTTGGGATATTTTCGGTAGACAGAAGGTGACACGGTTGTCCGATGAGATTTGACTAGGAGAAATTTTGGTGAGTCGACGGTCGACCGGAGCAAGATGCGGATCGTCCGAATTTTTCCAAGGATTTTTTCTCATGTATATTCGGTCAACCGTCAAGCTCACGGTCAATCGAACGTGTGTTAACCGAATGGTTCAGTTATCTGAGAAGAATTCTCGGTTAACCGAACAGTGAGATTGTTGTCTGAATTATTAAGAGAATAATTAGATCATGGGTTGTATTAATTCTAGATTTGATCAAAGGTTTTTTAGGATGCTTATGTGACAATTTGTGATTAATTTTAAGAGAGAATAAGCAAGAGATCATGACTAAAGAAAAGTTCTTGATAAATATGTTTTGGGAGCTAGCCTATAAAAGGACCCATCATCCTACTTGTTTATGTTAATGCATAAATTCTCTCTCTCATTAATCTCACTTAATCACCATAAAAATCTCTTAATAGTTTTCAGTTTTGGAGATAGAAATCTCACGAGTTAAAGAGGGGTTATTAGCTAGATTCTAAGCTTAATTAGAGATTGATTGACTAACTCATTTCTCTCTAATCTTGTTTAGAGTTTGGTGAACACGTGGAGGTGAATCAACGGGCGATTGGACGAGCAACGGAACTCCGGATCTTCTAAAACGTTTTAGAGAACCTTTGGGTATGATCCTCTCTCTTTTGTTTATTTTAATATGTAGGAATACATGATATTAAAATAAAAAAATACGTGTACGTAAAATCAATGAAAATATGAAATCGATCGTGTATGTTTATATTAATTTTTTTAAAAATATATACATACATAGGGACACGAAATCCTACAATGGTATCAGAGCATTTAGTTCATATTTTCAGTGATTAGACTATATAATTAATTTTTATTTACCATCTACAATCGAAACAATTCATGTTCTATGTCTTTTTCGAGTTTTCCGATAGTTTTGTTAATTTAATTTTAATTGATTCTTTTAATGATTTTAAATGTTTTGAAACACATCATGTGAATGTTAGAATTAAAATTTAGACTTATGTCTAATATATAAAATTTTCGTTTTTAATTAAATGATTATTTTATAAGGAATCGACAAAACGAAAAAGGCATATGTTTATCTTTCCTTAACAAAATTATTTTTGGAAATTGGATAAACATCGGTTGAAATGTATTGTGTTTTGAACTATGGATGCATAAAATCATTTTTAATGGATTTCAAATGATTTTAGAATTGTTTGATTTAGAGATGCATGATAAACTAAATCAAGTAATTTATAGTATATGTACATGCGTTGCTCGAGTTTTCTAATGCAGGGATATGTGGGTTTGTATGTTCCGATGAAGTCATGTGTGAATGAATGAATGTGTATGTTATTATTATTCAATACAGGGGCTTATGTATATGTAAAAACCAAATTTCTATTTCTATGTATATGCATGCATATGACAGAATTTTAAAAAAAAAAGACTTACACTAGACAATTTTTGAAATTGTGAGATGCATATTTATATTTTTGCAATATCAACATCCATGATGCAAGAGGAAGTCACGGAGAAGGCGCAAAAGTCAAGGACGCGGGAACATATAAACTCATATCAATGTGTGTGAATGAATATATTTATGTTTGTGTGCTTGACATATATGTGATTGTATGAATGGATGTTAAGATGTGTATAGATTATAAATATGCATGATCACATAAATTTTAAAAATCACATATAAATGCTTAAATTGTCCAACCAAAAATTAAGAGAATTTTTCTTTCTTATTTCATCCACTAGCAGCCATCGATCGAGGGATATTATGCTCGCCCTTAGCGGGAGATAACTTCCTCCATCTTTGGGAATAGTGAGAGATATAAAGTTGTCTATTGTTGTGCCATGAATAGATGTACGAGGTGTGATTCACCCTTAGTGGACACCGAATATATTTGTTTGTGAATACAATGGATAAACGTATCTCGTATCAAATGAAATAAGTTTTCTTAACAAGACCCGGAGATCTAGCTCAGTTTTGAGAAAGAGAGTTTTTCTTACGATGATTGGTCAAATTCCCTCTTAATTAAAACGACAAGAGTCATAAGAGTTTGAAAATGCAAATGTTGCGATATTTCGAAATGGTTATGATTAGAAAATATTTTCTTACCTTGGTTTTATAATATATCTGATAGTCCTTGGCTAGTTTGTATTATAATTGATAGGATCTTGAATTGCTGCATTTATGGACAAATTTTTATTTGCGGTATTGATTTTTAAAAACATAAAATTGACATTAAATCCCATATAATTTATTTTGTAGAAATGTCAAATATTCAACCTATTGTGCGATATATGATTGAAAACCATCGTTTGGCAAATGATGACTCAAACTTCATAAGCTGGCAACTCAAGCTTAATATCGTGTTGAAGTTTGAGAAACTATCTCATATTTTGGATGATGAAATCCCAAAATTAAATGAGAATGCAACCGATAGCAAGAAAGAGGCAAAAGCCAAGTGGAAAGACCAAGAGAACCAGATTCACGGTCTAATAGATGTTTAATAGATGTTTTGAATGTTTTTGATTCTATTTGTTGATGTGTTAATGAAGTATATATTGAAGTTACGAAATATTCTATTGGTTAATGTGATTTTTGTTAATGTTCGAATGTTGTGAATGTTTGTATCTTCATCGCACGATCATCGATCCATGTCGAGCTCATATCGAGCCTATCGAACACTACATTAATCTAGTCAAAACTTCACGGTGTTATGTGTTGGTGCACTCTTAGAAAATCTTACGTGAAAAAAACTCCATTACTCAGTTAAGTCATGGACTACAGATCATCGTCGAGATATAATCAAGTTTTTATCGAGGTACAAGGAGAGAACACCATCTGAACGAACATCAACCTCATAGGAAAACAACCATCGTTTCATGTCAAACACGTATCGAGCCTATCAAGTACAACATTAAAAAAGGAAAACTCTAGGAACTGTAATTTATTGATCCATGTCGAGCTCATATCGAGCCTATCGATAAAATGAAGGGAAAATCGAACACTATAAGCTTCCATATGACATTCAACTTAAAAATTCAACATTACAAACACACACATAGAAATACAGTGCTTGGATTCCAACCTCGTATCGAGTTCTATCGAGTTCCCATCGAATAAATATCGAGCTGTTGTTCAAACTGTGAACGGAATCGAGCTCCAATTGAACTAATATCGATCCTATCGAACCATTAGCAAACTAATATCGAGCTCCTATCTCGTATATCGAGAAAAAGAGAGAGGGAAAGAGAGAAAAAGATGATGTTAAGTTAAATGACTAGTCCCACGATTAAGGCAGGAGTATTTTAGGAAGAAGTGAAAACATAAGTATATTTTTCAGAGAATGTCAATGTATGATTTCTTTTTTGATTTTGGGTCACTTTGAGCGTAGAAATTCAAATTTTCCATTACAAAAATATTTTTGGCTAATGCAAGAGATCATTGACTATTCACACTTTGAAGATGTTGTTACATTTGATACAACGTATAGCACAAATGGAGACTTCCGTCCATTGGGTGTGTTTATTGGATTCAACCATCACAAAGGGGCTGCTTTGTTGTATGATGAGACATCAGATTTCTTTCATTAGCTATTTTAAACATTCCTGGAAGCACACAAAAAAAAGAAAGCCTCAAACAATATTTACAGATCAAGAGACAGCAATGGCTAGGCTAGGGCCATAAATTTAGTGTTTTTGGGTACTTGGCATGGCTTGTGCATTTGGGATATAATGCAAATCGGCATCAAACATTTGGGTCACTCGTTCAAAGAAGGGAGCAACTTGTTTAAAGACTTAAATCATGCATGTTTGATTACGAAGAAGTGGAAGATTTTGCGAATGCTTGGACAAAATGGTGGAAAGTCACAATGTTCAAGAGAACTCATTGGTTTATCGTGTATACCAGTTCAAGGAGAAATGGGCAAAAGCATATATGAGACGAGCTTTTACTGTAGGAATGAGAAGCACACAATTAAATGAAAGAGTCTGAAATATTATTTTGAATTGTGATTTGGATCTTCTGCATTTTTTCAAACATTTTGATAGAGTTGTCAATGACGAGCGTTATTCCGAACTAGAAGCTGAATTTCATGCAAGACAGAAGCTCCCACCTTTAAGTCCAAAAAATTCTCCAATGTTAAACCAAGCAGCGGAAGTATACACTCCAATCTATTTTTGAACTCTTCCAAGAAGAATATGACGAATTTCAAGGAGCATCTGTTAGAACCTTAAACCTTAAACCATAATTAGAAGAGTTAATTAGATTAGAGGGGGATTAGAGGGTACTTGTCCTTTCGTTGAAGGAAAGGTTGGGTGGGTGTTGAAAGAAGATGTGCTGGAGAATGATTGGAGGATATGGATGTGGGAGTAAAAGTAAGTATATATATGTGTTAAGTTGGTGTTTATCAGGAGGGAGGCTTTTTAAATCAAACGTGAAAGGAGAGAGGTGAAGTTGAGTGAGAGAGGGCGAGAGAAGAAGGAAGACTTGTGTTGAGTAATTGAGTGAGTTGTGAGGGAGAAGGTGGTGGAGAGACAAGAAAAGGTTGGGAGAAGGAGGTGAAGTCTTTCTGGTGCAATAGATATATAGGAAATTGATGGAGTTTGGATGTGGTTTGTGGAAATCTTGTACTTGCGAGACAGGTAAGTATTGATTTGTTATTCTTCTGTTCTATGTCATGTCTGTCTCTCTTGATATCCGTAGTTGCATGCAGCTGAGTATCAATATTGAATTTATTGATACATATGATTGCATGGTGATATTTCGATCGACATGTCCTGTGACTATGCGTATGTTGATCGAGCAACTTAGGAAAAAACTATCTAGAAGACAACGTAGAGCCACCCGAGAGAGGAAATGACTACATGTCGTTAGTGTGGAACTACCAGGTATGCGTCTGACTGATTGATAGATTCACAAACACAATATGTGGTCGAATTCGAATGGGGTTCCAGATTGTTACGCATGCATATTATTTGTGATACATGTCTCTTGGTTGTGCGCATTAACTGAATGTCCTATTATGTATTTTTTCACATGGTTGTGAATCTGGTTGGTTGACAGTTGGTACTTGCGGACTGTCGAGTTCATAAATTATTGATTATATTTTTAGATTACTTATGGGTCTATCAGATTGATTAAATATCAGAATACGCAACAGTTATGATCGTGGAGCGTATTTGTTGGAGGACGGGAGGAGGACGGGGAGCTACTGATCAACCCACCACAGGAGATTACCCGTCTCCTGGGCTACAGGGACCGCTGATTGGCGGTCCCCAACTGCCAATTGGCGGTCTAAAAGGCGCGCCTCGTGTGCTGCCTTAGACCACCCTGATCACCATTCATTTTACCTTCTTTTGATTCCACTAGATCCATTCTTGATCTATGTTACTGGGGGGGCACGAAGGAAAGAAGGTGGCTCTCTACTCACAAAGCAAAAAACCGATTTTGCAATGCACACTCTTCTTCTTCTTTCTACTCACATACTCACTCTTTTCTCACACAATTTCGTGGCTCAACTTCTAATGCTTGATATATGTTGTTGTTGTGTTGTTGTTGTGTTACAAATGGTGAATTCTAGTGCTTTATATAGGCACTTACATGACTCTACAACTTCCAAACATAAAGACTACATAAACATGATCATTGAAGATCATTACACCCTCTACTTAAATTGCATACATAATTAGGACGAAAATTACTCAAAAAATGAAAAGACTCTTGTCTCTTCCACTCCCTCAACCTTTTGTCTTCTCATGTGTTGACTCATCTCCTCCTTGATGTGTCATCAAGCACTAATGATGTGGCGGGTGACTAGGACGCCACATAGGATTAAGTCGCCACATAGGATTAAGTTCAATTCTCAATACTCCTCCTTGAACTTAATCCTCTTCCGTCCATCATCCCAAGTTGATTTCTCAACTTCACATACAAGCGGATTGGCAGAGCTTTTGTTTTGTGTGAGAAGACACACTATGTGCAACTCACTCGTCGTCTCGTAGATTTCACGAAGTGTCTTGAACTTCCTTGGTCTCATCTCGTCATGTTTGTCAGATGGAACTGTTTCATGATCAGTGGGGTTGGCTATCTCCTCTTCTTGTTCTTCATTTGGCACTTGTGGAATCTCCTCTTTGGACTCCCATGTTACCTCCTCGTTAACCTGTACATCACGACTAATGACAATTTTGTTGTTAGTTGGATCGAGAAGCCTATAAGCTTTCGATCGTTCATCATAGCCAACAAATACAAGCTTGATGCTCCTATCATCAAGTTTTATCCTTCTTTCTTTTGGTACATGTGCATATGTTGTGCTTCCAAACACCTTCATATGTGCTACGGTTGGCTTATAGCCACTCCACGCTTCTTGTGGAGTTACTCCCTCCAAACTTGCAGTTTTGCAACGATTCAACGTATACACTGCACAGGCCACAACTTCGGCCCATAGCTCTTTTGACACGTTCTTGCTTTTCAACATACTTCGAACCATGTCCATGATGGTTCTATTCTTCCTTTCAGCTACACCATTTTGTTGTGGTGAGTATGGAGCCGTCAAATGGCGTTTTATGTCATTCTCCTCACAAAAGTTGTTGAACTCGGTTGATGTGAACTCGCCTCCTCGATCAGACCTTAATGTCTTGATGTTGTTGCCACTTTGTTTCTCCACATATGCCTTGAACTTCTTGAACATGCGAAAAACCTCAGATTTCTCCTTCAAGAAGTACACCCACGTTTTTCGTGAAAAGTCATCAATAAACGTTAAGAAATAACAATTCTTACTAATCGAGTGTGGAGTGATCGGTCCACATATGTCGGTATGCACCAACTCTAACACCTTCTTTGCTCTATGTTCAGCTTGCTTTGGAAAACTCTTCCTTGGTAATTTTCCAACCATGCAACCTTCACAAAATCCGTCTTTGGATTCGGTCATCGGCAGACCACGCACCATTCCCTTTTGCGCCATTTCTTGGATCCCGCCGAAGTTCAAGTGTCCAAGTCGCATATGCCACAACCAATCTCCCTTAATGCATGCATTCAAACATCTAGCACGAGTACAGGTTAGATTCAATTTAAACATTCGATTTTTGGACATTTCTACCTTTGCAATCAGATGTCCATCTTGTCCTCGCACGGTCATGTGTCGATCCTTCATCAAGATCGTGAACCCTTTCTCCAGGAGTTGTCCCATGCTTAATATGTTTGTCTTCATATCGGGCACAAAGAACACATTGGAGATAAGCTTTTGAGATCCATCCTTTACTTGGATCATGATGTGACATTTCCCTTCCACGCGCACCTTTGATGCATCTCCAAACGAAACGTGCCCATGTACTCCTTCCTCCAAATGTGCGAACATGTGTCTATTTCCACACATGTGGTTGCTTGCTCCCGTATCGAGATACCAAACTCCTTCTTGTTCGCCTTCCATTCCTTTGTCGGCAAGCAAGACTACATCCTCATCACAAGCATTCTCCTCCACGGCCACAAGGTTGGAGTTTTCTTCCACCTTTTTCTTCGACCAACACTCGCTTGCGTAGTGTCCATGCTTCCCACAATTGAAGCACTCAATCACCTTCTTCGATCCGCGATCACCACGGACACGGCTGGAGCTCTCCTCCACCTTCTTTTGCGACCAGCATTCTTTCGCAAAATGACCACGCTTCCCACACTTGAAGCATTCGACCTCCTTCGTTCTTGAATGGCCTCCATAATCACGACCGCTTCCACGATCTACGTTGCGAGGTTTCTCCTCCTTATGCGACATCTTCGCTTGCAACGCCTCCTCTAAGACATCTTGTCTTTTCTTCTTCTTTCTTTGCTCGTGTGCCTCCAACGAGCTAGCTAGATCATCAATAGTCATTTTCTCGAGGTCCTTTGATTCCTCGATTGCGCACACCACATTCTCGAAGTCCTCGGTGAGAGAACGCAACACCTTCTCCACCACTCTTCCTTCGGTCAGCGCCTCCCCATTTCTTTTTAATTTGTTCGCCACCATGCGAACTCTCGTCACGAAATCGGCAACACCTTCCGATTCCTTCATTTTTAACGCCTCGAACTCGCCTCGAAGCATTTGGAGGCGCACTTGCCTCACTCGATCAGCACCCTTGTAGCTCCTCTCAAGGGTGTCCCACGCCTCCTTCGATGTCTTCGCTTCAGCGATCTTTTCAAAGCCATTCTCATCCACCGCTTGGAAGAGAAGGAAGAGAGCACTCTTATCTTTGGCTCTTCTCTCCTTTTGTGCTTTGATTTGTGCGACGGTTTCTTCTCCCGTCTCGGCCTCCTCCTCGAAGCCGCTCTCCACAAGATCCCAAGCATCATGCGCACCCAGCAGCGCACGCATTTGGATACTCCAATTGTCGTAGTTGCCTTTCGACAATCGAGGCAACGACGCATGACCAAACGAGGTCATTCCCGAGCTTCCCATCGGACGAGGCTCTGATACCAGATGTTGGAGGACGGGGAGCTACTGATCAACCCACCACAGGAGATTACCCGTCTCCTGGGCTACAGGGACCGCTGATTGGCGGTCCCCAACTGCCAATTGGCGGTCTAAAAGGCGCGCCTCGTGTGCTGCTTTAGACCACCCTGATCACCATTCATTTTGCCTTCTTTTGATTCCACTAGATCCATTCTTGATCTATGTTACTGGGGGGCACGAAGGAAAGAAGGTGGCTCTCTACTCACAAAGCAAAAAACCGATTTTGCAATGCACACTCTTCTTCTTCTTTCTACTCACATACTCACTCTTTTCTCACACAATTTCGTGGCTCAACTTCTAATGCTTGATATATGTTGTTGTTGTGTTGTTGTTGTGTTACAAATGGTGAATTCTAGTGCTTTATATAGGCACTTACATGACCCTACAACTTCCAAACATAAAGACTACATAAACATGATCATTGAAGATCATTACACCCTCTACTTAAATTGCATACATAATTAGGACGAAAATTACTCAAAAAATGAAAAGACTCTTGTCTCTTCCACTCCCTCAACCTTTTGTCTTCTCATGTGTTGACTCATCTCCTCCTTGATGTGTCATCAAGCACTAATGATGTGGCGGGTGACTAGGACGCCACATAGGATTAAGTCGCCACATAGGATTAAGTTCAATTCTCAATAGTATTAACGCATTGGGTTCGGAAGGGTAAACACTTATCCGGGTTCGGGGGTGTTGTAGCATCGGTAAAGGATGTCAGAGAATATGATGGGCATCTCAATTATCTATTGTCAATATATGGTCAACACAAAGAATACAAAGTGACGTGTTCTCAAGCAGACGCTAGTTTAGATCTATCTTGCAGTTGTATGAAATTTGAAACATATGGTCTTTTATGCTCTCATTGTTTAAAAATACTTAATGTTTAGGAATCAAGGAGTTGCTTACCAAGTATATTTTGAAAAAAATGGACAAGAGATACCACAAATCGAACAGTGGAAGACATCAATTGTGGAACATCCAAGGAAATACAAATTTGATGGTCAGAAATTGTTGATTTGTTTGGTTAATTAGTTGGCTTTAGTTGATCCACCACCTCAATAAATTCTAAGCTTAGTTAATGAATGTAACTTTTTTTATATAGTGTTTGCACATTTATTTTTGTGTTTAACAATATGAGACTATTTTTCCAACACTCTGCATTTGTCACCAAAATCCCCCCCCCTACAAGTGGATTTTTTTGGGTTACAGTGACCTCCCACGGGTCAATCGACTCGTTCTAATATCATGTTAAAATGTGATTTTTGTGATTATGTTTGAATAATGAGATTACACTGAGTTTTGTAGAGACATAATATAGCCGTAATTGAACTTTTCTATTCTACTATACAACGTGATTGTGTTGCCTAAATCATTGTTGCTTTATTTGGATGCAATCTTGATTATCTTTGATGACCATACCAACAGATATGACATGAGGATAATGGACCCTTGATTGGCGGTGATGACAGCTGAGCCGATCAACGGCGATTAGTATTTTAACAGAAACCGATATAGAACTCTTTGCTCAAGCTTGATTCAGTTGGCATGTCAAGCAGCTGAGAGTGAAAAATCATAAGATTTAGTGACAAAGAAGGACCCAAAGAAGAAAGTTGTTGATCTTTGTCGGGAAAAAAATGGACGCAGAAGGATCCTCTAATCAAGCAAGAGACGAAGCAGTCACATTAGATTAAAAAACAAATCTTCAGGATGAAGTGCCCTATGGTAATGCAAAAGGACATAAGAGAAACCGAAGGCCAAAGAATTGGGTGGAAAAACAACCCAAAAAACAGAAGGTCAACGTTCGCGATAGTCATAACCCAAGTCCACAGCCGTCTTTGAGTCATGATCAAAGCTTTACGGAATTATTGATGATAATTCAGTTGTAGCTACTTTCGATATTAATGATTTTTTTGTTATTACCTCTTTATTTACTAGTTCAATTTATTACAGGGAGCAATGCAAATCAACTCATATGGAATATATTTCGAAACATCAGAAAATAAGTTTACTAATCAGGTATTGTCGGAGCCTTATTTTTGTATTTTTTTATCGTTAATTTTTTATTTATTTTGTTGTAGAAATTTCTTCCTTCATCGAGTCAAGCACCAAATCTGAATTCTAAAACCAGTCAACTAACATGAATACATTTTCAGTGTTAGAATTTGGGTCTGGAAGTCTTTAAATTCAGGATGGGATGGATTTTTTTTTAAATGTTTATGATGTTTTTAAGACCGTTATAGTATTATGTTGTGGATAGTTTTCTTTTCGTGTGAAATTTAATTAGTGCCGAACATGGTTTTGGAAGCATCTAATGTTGTATACCAACACACTCACGCCCATTTCACTTTAAGCTTGAAATGTTGACTCTGTATAACTGAAACTTAATTTAATTCCACTTAAGACAATAGATTTACTAAAGAAAATTTAAGAAAACAATAATAACTAGAAGCAAGCGCGAGATGTGGTAAGTTTAGTCTGAAGACACAAAAACAAAGTGCAAGACCATCAACCACACACGTAAATCCTAAAAAAAACAAAAAATGAAAGAACTTTCATTACTTCTCTTGTTCGAACACTTCTCATCCTCTCAATTGTCATCCTTCAAAATGTAACACTTATTCCCCCTCAACTATCATTTCTATACAAAATCCCTCATTTTGTTACTTATTTGCCAAGTGACGCACATTTTTTAATTTGTTTTGTATTCTAAAGTTACCCCTAAATCCTTACTTTATTGCAAACTAAACATGTCCTTTTTTCGTGCATACCTGTGGAACAGTAAAATTGATTTTTTGTCAATTGATTCTCAAACTATTTGAGATAGTTTCAATTATTTCCACATTCAGGGTGGAGCTAGAAGAGGACTTGCCAGCTAGAAAACATTGTTTTTATAGAGTGGAGTGGGGTTAAGGGTGTGGTTGGTTTGCGGGAAAATGGTATGGAAGGGGTTGAACTGCACTTATCGAATAATTTCTGTTATTGTTTTTGAATAGTAGCAAAACAGAATTATATTGGATTAGGGTTTCTTACGTGTTATTTATACAATAGAGTGCTTTAAGGAGCCGTTAGACTCCATATGGTATTGTTGGATGATATCACTGATTTGTTGCTTGATTGGCTTGATAGACTCTGATTTGGGTAAGTTTCCTCGACGACTTTATTTGTTATCTTGCCTTATTTCAACATTCCCCCTCAAGTTGACTCCGGAAGATGTTGAAGGAGCCCAACTTGTGAAGAATGTGTTGAAGTGTCGTTGATCGAGTACTTTGGTGAAGATGTCTGCAATTTGATCATGGCTCTGGACGTAAGGAACTTTGATTTCTTTAGTTGTTATCTTTTCACTAATGAAGCGACAATCCACTTCAATGTGCTTTGTTCGTTCGTGGAAAACTCGATTGGAGGCGATGTGTCGCGCGGCGTTGTTGTCACAAAACATTTATATTGGACTTTGATTACTTATGTTCATATCTTTGAGAAGTTGCTTGAGCCAGATTAGCTCACTTGTTGTGGAGGCCATCGCTCGGTATTCTGCTTCGACACTTGATCTAGCCACCACATTCTGCCTGTTGTTTCTCCATGTCACCAAGTTTCCTCCAACGAATGTGCAAAATCCAGTGGTGGATTTCCGATCGTGACTACCTGCCCAATATGCATCAGAGTAACCAACGATTTTGTTAGAATTGTTTCTTTTCATCCAGAGACCTTGACCTGGGTTTTTTTTAAGATAGTGCAGAATCCAGTCAACGATCTCTAGATGCCCTTTATGAGGTGCATGCATAAATTGACTTACTATGCTAACAACATATGTGATGTCGGGTCTAGTGACCGTAAGGTAGATTAGTTTACCAACTAATCTTTGGAATTGACCTAAGTCTTGAATCGGTTCACCATCAACAAGACTAACTTTCTCATTTGTCTCGATTGGAGTGTTGACCGGTTTAGACGCTATCTTTCCAGTTTTATGTAAGAGATCCAGAATATATTTTCTTTGGGATAAAAATAATTCCTTTCTTGAGTGTGCAATTTTAATGCCAAGGAAATATTTCATAATGCCTAGATCTTTAATATCAAATATGGATTTAAGATAACGTTTTACTAAGGATATTTCCTGATCATTATTTTCGGTGATTATAATGTCATCCACATATACTAAGATAATTAAAGTGGTTCCATGTTAGTGTGTAGTAAACATGGAGGCATCAACTGAGCTTTTAGAGAAACCATAAAGAAGGAGTGACTGAGTTTTGCATACCATGCGCGTGGAGATTGTTTGAGCCTGTATATGGACTTATGAAGTTTGCATACCTTGTCTGGATTGGTTTCGTAGCCTAGGGGAGGAGTCATATAGAATTCTTCTTCTAGGTTGCCATGCAAGAAGGCGTTCCTAACATCCATTTGGAATAGGTTCCAACCTGAGTTAACAGCTACAGAGAGGAGAACACGAACAATGTTCATCTTAGCAACATGGGCAAAAGTTTCTTTATAATCTAACCCGTAAGTCTGTGTGTATCCTTTTGCGACTAACCAAGCTTTAAATCTTTGTATAGTGCCATTACTATTGTATTTGATCTTGTAAACCCATTTACAACCTATTGGTTTTATTCCCATGGGAGAAGTCACCAGAGTCCAAGTTTGATTGGTTTCTAGAGCTTTTAGTTCGTCCTCCATAGCTTTAACCCACTTAGGGTGATTAATTGCTTCATGATAGTTGGTGGGTTCTTTAGTTTTATCTATTTGGCTTAGGAATGCATAGTAGGTAGGTTTGATTTGCGAGTAGGCAAGTAGTCCTCGATAGGGTAGGTCACATGAGATACCACATAGTCTTGAAGCCGGGAAAGTGGACGAGTAGGACGGGTAGTTCTTCTCTGAGGAATAGCTGCAATTCCCCCTTGATCATCCACTTGCGGGAGAGCTTCAATTTCTTCTTGTGTGTGTGTGTGTCGGGGGGGGGGGGGGGGGGGGGGCAATGACTGAAGTTTGTGGAGTAAAAACGTCAAAGATGTTCGCAACCGGTAGAGGAGCTTTGGGTGCAGCGGAAGGTTCTTGATGATCTTTGAAGTATGAAATATTTTCGAAAAAGGATACACCACGAGAGATAAAATTTACAGTGAACATGGTCATAACATTTGTACCTTTTTTTCTAACAGAATATCCTAAAAAACACATTTGGTGGAATTATAATCAAGCTTGTCCATGTGTTTCCTGTAAACAAAGCAAGTACAACCAAAAATCCGAAGATGATTAAGGCTCATTCTTTTACCATGTAGGATTTCCAAGGGATGCTTGTTTTGAATCGTCAAACTAGGTATGCGATTTATAAGGTAAGCGACAGTCAAAATAGCATCCGATCAAAAACATTTTGGAACATTGTTTTGAAAACGGATGGATCGGGTAACATTCAAAACATTTTCGAGTATTTTATCATCTAAAAATGTACTTCTCTTGTACCTTTAATTTGTACTTTGTCTCCATTTGCAACAGTTACAAATTTATTTAAAAGATTTAAACTATTTTTTATGTTAGAAATCATGGATGAATTTCCTGTCATGTAGTCAGTTGCACCGGAGTCTATAATCCAACTAGTATTATTAGAATTATTTACTGAAGAATATGCATTGCAATTATCCAAGATTGTGTCTATACCTGAGAAATTACCTTTACATGGAGTATTGGACTGCAAAAACGAATTTAAGTGGGCTAAGAGAGCACCAAGCTGGGCTGGGTCGATGCCTCCATTACTGGTGGATTCGGATAGTTGAAGATCTGGAGAGGGATGTGTCGGGTCGGATGCTCCACCATTCGCAGCATAAAAGCCTCGTTGATCCGATCTAGACCCGATTCCACCCCATTTGTGTCCTTCTCCTTGATTGCTAGGGTTTCGTCCAGAGGGTTATGTGCCACCGTCGCTTCTCCCGATTGGGTTTGCGTGGCCGTCGCTCTTCCCACCCCCTCCTCTCTGAGCCGTCCTTAGATGGTTGGAGATGTGGGTAGAGGAAGTAGCATGTTGATCGGTTGTGCCCCTGTTTCTTACAATTATTGCAATATTCGTGGCTTTTTGAACCATATTTGTTTTTACCTTTGTCGTGGGGATTTGTGTAGTTTTTTCTGGCTACAAATTCTTGATTTTCAAGGTTGATCTCCGACTGAGCGGACTAGGTTTCCGGGGAGTTTCTTCCCGGTTAACCATCTCCATGATGGTCGAGAATGTTGGAAGTTTCGGCGACATGAGGATACTGGAACAGAGTGTCTCGTAGCTTGAGTCCAGTCCAACAAGAAAAGTAGCGATCTTGCTCGGTTCTTACTTGTATGATTTTCGAGTCTGTGGTAGGCGGCTCATACAAGGCGAGTTCGTCCCACGTTCTCTTTAGCATGTTGAGGTATTCGGTGACGTTCTTTTAACCTTGCTTGATCTGCGAGAGGTCTTGCTTTAGTTTAAAAATATGCGCAAAATTTTGTTGCTTACCATAATGTTCATGGACGGATCCCATAGTTCATTTGTGCTATTTTTGTACATGAATATCTCCACGATTTGGTTTTGCATCGGCTGCAGGAGCTAAGACATCACGAGGTGATCGACGTTTTGCCACTCTTGTTTGGCTTCGGTTCCTGGGTTAGTAGGCTTTGCACTTGTCCCGGTGAGGTGGCCGAGCCTCCCTTTGCCACTGAGGGATAGGGAGACGGCACACACCTAGGAGATAAAGTTGGTCCCATTTAGGGGTTGTGTGGTGAGACGTTGGGATTCTCCACCGCCGTCCGCCATTGCTAGGAGTGGAAGGCGACGAAGTTCGCAACTGCCTAGCTTTCTGACCGTGATGAGCTTAAGGAGGTAGCTGAGGTCGGATTTGGGTGTGGGTTTTAGGTGGGATTTGTTTTGTTTTTTCTTTCCCCTTTTTTCAGAACGTTTGCTCTGGTACCATGTTGTTTTTGAATAGTAGCAAAACAGAAATATATTGGATTAGGGTTTGTTACATGTTATTTATACAATAGAGTGCTTTAAGGAGCCATTAGACTCCATATGGTATTGCTGGATGATATCACTGATTTGTTTCTTGATAGCCTCTGATTTGGGTAAGTTTCCTCAACGACTTTATTTGCTATCTTGTCTTATTTCAACATCTGGTATTTTGCTTTAAAAATATAGAGTGGAGTAGGAAGTAACCCATTTTTGTTATCTAATTACTTAATTTGCGTGGCTGCTCCTGCTTGGAATGGACAATCTACTCCTCACAAAAGACTGATTACTGATAACTATGTTGGAGGTATATATCCAACAAACTATACCTTTAACTTTCAGTTTTACTTTGATTATTCTTTGTGAGATATTCCCTTTGATCAGCGACAGTTCATCCAACAAACATAAGCCTCTCTCATTCCATGCAGATTTCCAACAACAGCAGACTTTACCCAAGTTACAAGCAAGAGACAACTGACAAATACATGTTCATCATTCTTTAAGAATATTGCCTTTCACTTTTCTTTATCTTTTACTTTGTTTCTTTAACAAACCATATCGTTGCCTCGGTAACACCTTAAATACCTCACTTCACACCACTCAATGCACACTTAATAGTGTAACAACTGTTATCTAGTCCAAGTGATTTTAACAACGTTCTAGCAAAAATGGCTAATGTTAAGATCTTCGGATCACCAGCATCAACTGAGGTAGCGAGGGTAATTGCATGCCTGTTAGAAAAGGATGTGGATTTCCAGCTGATTCGGATGGATACATACAAAGGCGAGCATAAGGTTCCGGAGTTCATAAAGCTCCAGGCAAGTTACCACTATTTGTTGGGCCGCAAGTTGTGTAATGACTAGTATTTTAATTAAAATAGTGTCATTTTTGACATTGTATGTGTTTGGTTTTGTAGGATCCATCAGGACAAGTCACATACAAAGATGAGGAGAAAACCTTGCTTGGTATGTGTGAAATTTAGTTGATTCATCATTTTTGTGAAACCGTACTGAAACTTGGACATATCAATTGATTCTAAATTCTATTATAGAATGTTATATACTCTTAGTTTTGAGAAATAAGTAAATATATTTCGAGTAGCAGTACATTGGGTGATTCCATTCATGCAATGTTGGACACACACACACGCCGTGGAGTAGTATTTAACCAATCTGTTATTTATATTATACATTTGTTTAGTATTTACATTTGATAAGAGTTTCTCTTATATCTATATTTTAAAAGATATATATCATATATACATAGTTGTATACTTAAATAATTTAAGCACGTTAGATTAATTTGAGATAGTACAGGCGAAAACTTGCTTGCAATGTATTTTTTTTCTTCCGTAAGTAGCTAATTGTCCATATATATATGTGTGTGTATATATATATATGTGTGTATATATATATGTATATATATATGTGTAAGCTCGATCAAACAAGAATAACCAAACTGACAATAAAATTTTGTCCGAAAATATTTTTGCATGCGCGTACGTCTTTCAGTGAAAGCTAAGTCATAGCGACAACAAGAAAGAATGCAATAGGCATGCTTTAATGATTACATGTATGTATGCTCGCTATATTTTTCGGCACACAATGCATGTCCTTATTAAGCGATTCTTATTAGTAGCTAAGGGCGTTACAAGTTGAGATAACTGGGC
The DNA here is from genome assembly GCA_963682175.1 of Triglochin maritima. Lineage (NCBI taxonomy): Eukaryota > Viridiplantae > Streptophyta > Magnoliopsida > Alismatales > Juncaginaceae > Triglochin > Triglochin maritima. Next base: position 31,627,588 of record OY821779.1, read on the forward strand.
TGGTTTACTTTAAGATAGGGATGGTGCAAAGATCTCAAGTCAGAGGATGCATAATTTAAATGACATGCATGACAAAATCTAATTAAGAAGTTCGAATTCCAATATGATGTAAACTTAACTAGGTAAAATATCAAATTCAAGCTAAAGCCCTTCACACTAAAATGTTTCCTTTGGTTCTCAGAGTCGAGGGACATATGTCGTTACATATCGGAGAAGTACGCGAGACAAGGCAACAAGAATTTGCTCGGCACGGGCACTCTAGAAAGAGCCTCCATAGAGCAATGGCTCCAAGCGGAGGCCACCAACTTCGAGCCCCCGAGCTCCTCCCTCGTCTTCTACCTCGCCTTCGCCCCACTCATGAACATAAACCCCGACCCGGCCCTCATCGATGACCAAGAAGCCAAACTCACCTGGGTCCTTGACATCTACGACGAGAAGCTAGGGGAGACGGAGTTCCTTGCCGGAGATGACTTCACCCTTGCCGACCTCTCGCATCTCCCCAACTGTCACTACTTGATGAAGAAGCGGGTGAGGGGGTACCACTTGATCGAGGAGAGGAAGAATGTTAACAGGTGGTGGAAGGCCATATCGTCGCGGCCGTCATGGAAAATGGTGGCGCAGATGCAAGGGGAGCAACCTGTTTTATCACAGGCTACTGCGGCTGGTTCGGTTGATATCGCTTGATTGCTCATGTCTTTACCGTTTTCGTTGCGGTTTTGTTGTGTCTTTCATTAAGTTTAGTAGCTTCGGACTGTTTTTGAAAAAGGAGTCGGATGTACGTGTTGGTTGGGGATTTGGTGATCATGCATTGCGGTTTTTTTGCTTATTTATTTCAGTTGTCGGAGTTTGATAATTAGTACCGAATTTTCCGCCCAAGTAATGTATTGAGAGGAAAATGTTCTGGAGAATTTTTTTCAAGACGAAAATATAGTTAGGGTTCTTTACCGTAGCATGGATTCAAGGGTTTTTTGCTACTCTATACTTGCAGGTGACCTAATTGACAATATGCACCTTAGTTATCAGTATTGCCGGATATACATCTGTAAGTTGAACATATTTACTTATACGCACCTCTACCGTTAGTCGGCCCCACTCCGTCACCGTTTCTACCGTTAAACAATTTCTACAAAAGAGTAACCACAACAACAACCCAACGTCAACCCACAAATTTCCAATCTTTCACACCATCACTAGAAAACATCAACAAATTTCAACTCCAACAATAAAAATCTAAGTATTCAACATTTATACCAAAAATAAGCAAACACCGTAGCAACCCAAGCCCACCAACCCACCACGAAGTTCCAATCTTTGACCTTTGCACCATAACCACAAAATGGCTCCCCAACCTCCACCTCCAGCAAAAAAGATTCAGCCTTCACACCGAATAGGAGCACACACAACAGTAACCCAACTCCAATCCCCGGCAACGGCGCCAAAAACTTGTTGAACGTTTTATTTAAAACCGCAAGTGCACGGCCGCGATGAAGCGGTGGATAGTACGGGTTGTCCTCAGGGAGGTGAGCAGCCTCTTGTTTATCAGAAATCGAGTGGCAAAAATTGGGGGAGAAAGATTGATTATGCTACTCTACACTAAACTAAGCTAAGAAGTATGAAATGCGAACGAAAGAAACAAACAATGAAATGACAACTAAGCTAAGAACAAAAGAAGAATGCTAAAATACAGAAATGGGAAAACCCCTAAGGGGTTGAGTGAGTGCACACATGCAAAGAGGTGGGTGTAGAATACATTCTTTAAGCACATGAAGGTGGTGTTTATCAAGCATAGGAAGTGTCTAAATGTTATGGCAAAACCTATCAATCTATTCACCAACTTAGTTGATTAACATTTACATATGCAAGTTGTTTATTTCAGAACCTAAACAAGCACGAGAGGTGTCTAATCATTTTGGCAAAACTCATCAAGTTATAAATTCTATCCTAAACAAGCAAGCATACATTCATGTTTTATCAACACATTGAAAATAAAGCATTCAATCCATTCTCATTTGCATGTATGTACATCTACTCCACCCCCCAAAGGGGATGTAACTACTCACTAAACATTACACTAATTATTAAACTAAACAAAGAAAGCATATTAACTAAGCTAATAAAACTTAATGAAATGAGATTAAGCAAAGCAAAACAAGAAACATAAAACAAACAACATAATAAAGAAAAGTTGTATTAAAATGACTCACATTAAAAGTAGCATCCTCCTACTTTAGTGTGTGCTTCAAGGCCTCACTTCTAGTAGGAAGAATAGCCACTTAAAATATGGAGTGATTACAAAAGGAGGTGAAGAGTTCTATTTATAGGCATGGAAAAAGCTAATCCGGGACAATCCCCCGATGTGGGACTAAACAGATACCACACATAGCCTAACAATCCTCTAATACATGTGCTGGAGAACTTTGAGCGCATTTGGGCCAAAAGTGACCGCCAATTAGCGGTCTTGGACCGCTAATTAGCGGTCTACAGTGTCCGGATCGCTCTGGAATTTCTTGTGGGCTTTTCTGGAAGGCTTTGTTGGTATTTGATGCATCTAGTTTGCATGTTAGAGCTCCGACCCGAATAGAATTGCCAAAATACTCCCCATGATGGTGAGGAGCATTCTGTTTTGCTCTTAGGTCCTTCGGTCTTGCATTCAGGTCCTTCTTCCTTGCATCTTGGTCCCCAGATCTCACAATTCAGTCCTTTTTCCCAGCTTTTGGGTCCTTTTATGCTTCATCTCTTCAAACCTATTTATTCCTGAAAACTAAACATAAAACTCGTGACATAGCATTGTTTAGGTGAAAGATAATGGATATAAGATACAAATATTAGCATGGAATGATGTCAATCAAATACCCCCACACCTAACTTTTGCTAGTCCCGAGCAAAACAAAGAAAGAGAAAAGCATACGAAAAAACAAGAAATCCTAACTCACTTTCGTAGGAATCACGGTTGCACTTAGCACGTGCAACAAGCCGTTAAACCTCCCTGTTGCCAAGGAGGAGGAGTGTTGTCTCCTGAGGGTTTTCAGCGGATATACCCACAAAATCCGAACAAGATGCATTAATCAATCTAGCTACACGACTTGTTGGACTTATTTTGTCGATCATGGGACGCGGTAATACTACGGGTCGACTCTATATATGTAATCCGTCCACACACCTAGCTTAATGAGTTATTCGTGAGAGTTAGTTAAGGACTTAAGTGAAAGACATGGGCAACCTTAACTTCTGAATGTGATAGGATGTGTAAAGTCCATTTTGGTTCTTATTTGACTCTTTTTTTCTTTTCTTTTTTTTCCTTTTTCTTTTTCTTTTTCTTTTTCTTTTGAGCATTTTATTGGTTGGTGTTTGATTCTCCCAGGGTCAGGTTTCGTGCATCATTGCCTATGAGGACTTACACTATCACGTACACCTTCCCCCAAATCTCCACATAGGGCGATCCCTACCACCCGTGTAACGGGAGTTCGGTCGGTGCATCCCAAATCAGATGACTCGAAAGCACCAGGCACAAAGTCCCCTCAGACCTACTTTCCCGAGTGATAGGAGCCGTGCGAGAAGAGAGAACACCACTTATTTATTTATCTACGTGGGAACCAAAACCCCTACACTTAAGTTTCACAAAAAGAGATTAAGGGCCCTTGACTACGACAAACTTCCTTATACTAAAAGACACGAATTATTTGACTCACTAGGTTCAGGGTGGATTTCTTTAAATGTTTGAGTACTGAAACCCTATGATTACACGCCCCCTGAGGGAAAACCAGGGTGCATCCTAACGACTCGACAAGACCTAAAGCCAATAAACTAGAAATCCTAATGCATCAAGTTCAAGACAATTTTGGGAGCTTTCTTTTTACTTTGCCTCTCAACGGTTTTGCACATGCTAAACACACGCAAAACCCACAAAAACATTTTCTTTCGCAAACACATGAAGATTTTGAAAGAAATGTGAAAATTTTAAAGCACTCGGCAAGCAAAAGAAGACAAGTCACCCAAGGATCATGGCAAGCAGATATATCAATGTTAAATGCGGCACACTAACATGACCCTAGCAGTACAAACAAAAGAAAATAAAACCAAAGGAAAAAGACTCGACTATGTACACACGTAAAACACCCCCCCACACCTACTTCATGCATTGTCCTCAATGAATGCGAGCAAGATACTACATGGATATATGCATGAAAAAGGAAAGATCTCACCGACATGAAGTACAATGGGACGTTCAGGGTCATGTTGATGGACACAAACCCAAATTCCCTCAAAACCTGTGAGAAGCTGAAGAAGGGAGATAAATACGTGAAGAAATTGGGGCCCAAGTACACAAGGGTTGGGGCCCACAACAATCGATGCTCACTGAAGGAGTCTTTTATTACACATTTTTTTTGTTGTTGTTTTTTTTTCTTTTTTTTTGTTTTTACAAGATATATACATCACCCAAGATATTCTCATAATCATTTGGTCAAGGAACATCAAATAAGAACATCAAGTCATGAGGACCAGAGACTTGCTAAGATGGGCAAACTCCACTGGTACTCTGAGGTGTCATGAGAGGTGAAAGGTCAAAGCTGAAAGGCTCGAACCCCTCATGATATTGGTTGGGTGTGGGCAACAAAGAATGAAGTTGTGTTGCCTCACTAGGGTTTAATTGCTCATCGAAGAAAACCCTCCAACCAATAGGCGGGTGCATCGGAATGAGTTCCTCAAGCTCATTCGATGGATGCAGCAGACCTGCATCACTAAGAATGGGGCTTCTCCCCAAGTCATCCAACAAGGACCTCCCACCATCATTTAGATCATCAAGCATAAGCTCGGTCATAGGTGGGTCCTTTTTGGAGTCAATATGAAGCTCAAATGGCTCAATGGCCATGGGACATGAGGTAGAGACACCTTCTGGTATAGGCATATGATGAGGTGTCTCACGCTCACTAGTACTCTCAACTGAATCATGCAACGAACACTCCCTTTGGACATTCATGTTCGAGGCCAGCTCACTCTGTTGCATTGCGAAGACAGACAATGAGTTTTCGCTGGGCCCACGAACATTCTCAATGGGTTGCATTGGGGTTACGGGTGTTCGTTGATTCTGTGGTGCTTTCTCCAATTGGTGGATGAGATTTAGATTTAAAGGTTCATCCATGGGTTCCTGTTGCCTACCAGAGTTGAACACATTAAACTCGGCACTCATGTTACCGAATGAGAGCTTCATGAGACCATTTCTACAATTAATCAAGGCATTGGAGGTTGCCAGAAATGGTCTACCCAAAATCAAAGGTATTTGAGAGTGGGTGTTCGCAACAGGATTGGTATCGAGGACAACAAAATCGACTGGAAATATAAAATCTCCAACTTTGATAAGCACATCCTCGATAATCCCCATGGGAATACGAATGGATCTATCCGCCAATTGGAGGGTGATCTTAGTTGGTTTCAATTCTCCCAAGTTCAACTGTTGATAAACAGAGAATGGGAGGAGGTTGACTGCTGATCCTAAATCAAGCAAAACATTGCTCAATCTAGTGTCCCCTATCGTACACTGAATAGTAGGACACCCAGGGTCCTTGTATTTTGTGTAGGTGGGATTGGACAAAAGAGAGCTTATATTTGCAGCCAAGAATGCTTTCTTAGGAACATTGGTCTTCCTCTTGGTTGTGCAGAGATCCTTCAACACTTTGGCATATTGAGGTATTTGTTGGATGACATCCAACAAGGGGATGTTAACCTTCACTTGCTTAAATACCTCTAATATCTTGTCCATGTTGTCACTCTGCTTTTTGGTTAACCTACTTGGATAAGGAGCTTTTGGCAGGTAGGTTTTCTGCTGTGCCTGAGAAGAAGGAAGCGTTGGTGTATTACCCTCACCCTCAGCTTCTTCTTCACCACCATTCCCACTGAGGGGCTGCATAGATGGTGGTGGGTGTGGCAAGGAAATGTGATTGTCAACCTGTTTTCCATTTCTTAAGGTAACAATGGCATTGACATGGTGAACATGTTCCTCCACATGGTTCACTTGCCTCCCCCGAGGTACCACATTCTCATTTTGCATGTGTTGTTGCTGGTACACACGGGGGTTAGCCTCAGGCTGGCTAGGAAAAGACCATCTCTCTCTTTCATGTACAGACTGAGCCAATTGGCCCATCTGAAGCTCTAGAGATTTGATGGTCTGCTGATTTGAAGTGAGAACTTGACTCGTGGTTGACATAAAATTTTTCATTGAGTTTTCAAGTCCACGAGTCAAGGTCTCAAGCGAATTGAATCGGGTTTCCATATTGTTGGAATTTAGGAAACCCGATTGATTGGTGGTTTGCGCTTGGGGTGACTGATAGGATTGTGCATACATGGGAGGTTGGTGTGATTGGTAAGGTGGTCTAGAGGAGTTTGAAGGACCACCCGGGGCATTATTTTGGTTCCATGAAAAATTGGGGTGGTTCCTCCATCCAGGATTATAAGATGATGAGTATGGGTCATTCCTGGCTCTATCATAGACGGCATTGACACGCTCCATCTCAGGAGCAATGGACTCACACTCGCTTTCTACATGACCTATCCTACCACATGAATGACAGGGAACTGGACCAGATGTAGACATGTGAGGTGCACTTTGCTGGTTTTGGAGCTCAATCGAATCCATATGGCGCATTAAGGCTGCCATGCGTGCCTCGTTGGCCGTAGTGGTATCGATAGCAAATGCGGTACCCGATCTAGTCGAGTTTGCATTCGCGATCCTCGCTCCTATACTAGATGATGCAGGTGGTTCCCTTACACTCTCCCACTGCATGGTTTTCTCAGCGAGGTCTTCTAGGAAGGCTGATGCATTGCTAACATTGCATCATATGTCTTTCATTTAGATTACTTTTACATCAATAAATGCTACTAAGGTATGTGTTTAGTCTTATTTACAGAATACAGGGACCTGAATGCAATTTACCCACATCCCGAGCATAAACGCGTGCAAAAGTCTCATTTCTATCATAAAGACCAAGTTCAAGATTATCGGGTTACGAATGGAAATGTATCCAAGCATAAAAGCATTCAAGTCCTAATTGCAAAAAGAACAAGGACTTAAGCACAAAAGTAGCCGGGGACTTAATTGCAAAAAGTCAAGGACCTAATTGCAAATCACGAGTAGCTTTTATTATTATGGAGAAAATATAAAGAAAAATCAATGTGGATCTCCAAATATATGAAGAAATTAATTCGGATCTCCAAAGATATGCAAGAATCAATCCAGACGCGCAAATGACATTGAAATCATACCATAAACACACAGGAAAAATCCGGGTCGATTCGGAGCCAAAAAGGTGGCGATTCCGCCGCACCTCAAGAGCAAAGTGCGGCGAATCCGCCGCACTAAATTAGACTAATGCTCTAAAATTTTTACCGGTTGCGTGTTGACGCGTGTACTTTCTTATTTCATGCTTAGGTCCCTTGTATCGGCTATAAATAGCCCCGAGAACGATGTTGTGAGGAGTTCTTCCTTTTGTTCCATAATTTAGCAATAAAATTCTGTTTCTTTTATTTTATGTTTTTAATTTTCTTTTCTTAGTTTCTCTAGGACCCCTTCTCCCTCCCTCCATCTATGAGTTTCTAACTCTTTCCAAAGGGTGGGGGTGACAGATTTAGGGTGATGAGAAGAGAAGATGTTATTATTTTAATTTCGTATTAGTATGTTTTGATTACTTGAGTTTATGTTAAATCATTTATCATGTAATGCTTTATAACTAATATGATTTATTATAAGTTTCAGAATTCTTTAATCTAAACCCGATATCTAAACCTCCACCCAACGGAATTCACCATCTTTGTTCTTGTTTTAGTTTTATTTGTTCTTGTTTCTTGCTTTAGATAATAAAAACCAAAAATCTCAAAAACCCAATTTATTCTTCTCTCCTTCTTTCCCCCAATCGAAATCACACTAATAACAAATCTCTCCCTCCTTGTGTTCGACCTGTATTTGCCACGTCTTCATTGACACCGTGCACTTGCGGTATAAATAAAAAATCTCAACAAGTTTTTGGCGTCGTTGCCGGGGAGGCGACGCAGATTTTGTGTTTTTGTGTTTTCGATTTTTTCCTGTCTACGTTGTGCGCGATCTAAGTATTTGAATTTGTGTAGCAGGAGACAACAGAGCGCGCGGCGAAATCCGGGAGCGTTCTGAGACACTTGGGCGGCGGAATCGCCGCATCTACAAGGTGACTTGCGGCGGAATCGCCGCACCAGTGTGGGTTCCGGTCTTCATTTTTCTCTGGGGTCGTCGGCATCTCTGGGTGGTCGCATTGAGCTACTGGAATCTCCGAGAGCGGGCGACGAACCCGACTGAGCATTGCGGAGGTAACTTTTCTTGCCTTTCTCGTAAAATCTGAATAGTTGAAAAGTTTCCTTTCGTAGAATTGCACGTGTTAGGGTTACAATTCCATAATTGGCAATAATTCAACTCTGACCTAAAATTGGCAAAATTAGAAAGACCTTAGTGCATGCATCATATAATGTTTTGCTTGCATTATTCTTGCTAAATTCTTGCAAATTAATACTTGTTGAAGATTGCTGGAGGCAAGGTACGTATCGAGGTTTTTATCGATTGCATTAGAGCATATAATTTAGTTGCATACAACCTTGCAATTGCCCCCATTAAAAGGACCATTGTTTGACTATCTTTGCTAGATTTAAGTTAAACTATCTTAAGGGCAACTCCGTAGGAAAAGATACGGTGGGGATTTCATCACCCTCCCGTAGCCCACAAACCACAATCCTGAAGTGTCGCCTAAGCCTAAAATTTAAAATCAATTAGACATTGGCCCCTAAGGACTCGGACTCAATTAAGGAGGAGATTGGTTTGACTTGCTATGACCTGAAGCTAATTGAATTCAATTTGGTGTCTAGAAAGTGTTTTTGTGTCGACGAAAGTCTTCCAAGCGACGTGGTTGTCTAATTGGCACCGACTCTGTCGGAAGCGCCCCCACTAGCTATACACTAACTGGCCAACTTGGTTTGATTGGTGAGGGAGGTGAATCAAGCAAACTAATTCGACTCAACCAGTTAGGAGTCGTCTAGATCTAAGTGACACTAGGTCTAGGATTGTTTTGACCGTGCTTGTTCAGGAAATTTCTGACCAACCCTAATTTTTATCCTTTAGAGTTAAGTTTCCCTTCTCGTCTGAGTCTTCTTTCCCTTCCCATCCTTACCTTTCTATTGTTTGTTTCCTTTAAAAAATTAAAAATTAAAATTCAAAAATTCAAAAAAAAAAGTAATTAATTCTTGAAATTAAATTTGGAGTTTAAATTTCGAATTTGAATTCAAAAATTGATTCAACCCGGTGCACTCAGATTTGGATTCGGGACTTGAGTAATCGACTCTCACGAGTTTATCTAGATTCCAGTCTGGAACTTAACCCCAATCCACCTGTTGCACCACCTCACCCGGATCTAATGGGTGAGAACGTAGTGGACCCGCCTGTTGCGCAACCTATAACTCTGAGGGATCGGTGCTACCCAACGATGGCTGCTCAGCCATCGTGCATCGTTATGCCCACCATCCCGGGTCGCGACTTCGAACTTAAGGCACAATACATGAGTATGTTGCCTAAGTTCACCTCTAGGGAAGATCCATATCTCTTCCTTAGAGAATTTGAAGAAATCTGCTCTCTTATGCAATACCAGCATGTCCCTGAAGAGGCAGTGCGTCTGAAATTCGTGCCTCTAGCACTGAAAGACGACGCTAAGAAATGGCTATATAGTCTAGCCGAAAGATCTATTAGAAGTTGGGCCGAATTTGTTCAAGTTTTCCTAAAAAAATATTTCCCCAACCATAAGACTATGAAGATTAGGAATGAAATTGTTGCATTCGTTCAGTCTGAGAGCGAGCCGTTCTATTCCTATCTTGAAAGATTTAAGAGTGTCTTGACCCAATGCCCTCATCACGGAATTCCGAAGTGGCAATTATGCCAAATTATTTATGAGGGATTGACACCCACATCTAGGGTTATGCTAGAATCTGTGAGCCAAGGGAACTTCATGTCCAAAAATGAAAATGATGCTTGGACTTTTCTTGAGGATTTAGCTGAAAATAGTATGCAATGGGACAATGCTAGAACACCCATCAACCCGAGTATTGGATCTAGAATAGCGAGTCAACCCCGACCAGGTGTCTTAGCTATAGACTCCAACATAGCGGCTGAGGCAAAACTAGCCACCCTTATGCGTAGAATGGAAAGTTTAGAGCTGCAAAACCAAACCCGACAAGCATCCCCTACCCCTTGCTCTAGATGTGGTCAGACTGGTCATTTAATGGAGGACTGTGTGAACCTGGAACATGTTAATGCCACATTTAACAATTCTAGAAATGATCCTTACGCATCAACCTATAACCCAGGTTGGCGTAATCATCCCAATTTTTCGTGGACCCAACAAGGACAACCTCCTAGACAACAACCAACCCCATATAACCAAAATAATACATCATCTGGGGGTAATAATGGAAATCATGAGGTTAGGTTGACAAAATTAGAAAATTTAATGACAACTTTTATACAAACAACCAACCAATCATTCCAAAGGCTAGAGACACAGGTCAGCCAATTAGCACAGATAATAGGCGAAAGAGAAAAGGGCCAATTTCCAAGTCAACCTGAGGTAAACCCCAGAACTAATAATCAATATCAATCTTATAAACCACCTTCAGGAAATAACAACCCTAGACCGGTTCAAATGGTTAATGAGGAAGGACCGTTCCAACAAATCAATGTTGTAGTATCATTACGGTCCGGAAGACAAATTGACAATAATGTGGTAAACCCTAGAATGACTAATCAATCTAGCCATCAAGCACCCACATATGACTTGACCATTGAACCCGACGTCCAAATTGAAAAGCCCAATCCACCTACCCAACCTGAACCTGTAGCTCAACCTGAACCTGAGCGAGTCTATGTGCCTAAAGCCCCATTTCCCAATAGACTCAAAAAGAACTCTAGTGCACAAATAGAGAAAATTTTGGAAGTATTTAAGCAAGTTAAGGTAAACATTCCACTCTTAGACATGATTCAACAAATACCTGCTTATGCTAAATTCTTAAAAGATTTGTGCACTAAGAAGAGAAAAACGAATGTACCAAAGAAGGCATTTTTAACTGCAAACATATGCTCAATTCTTTCCAACACATCTCCTATAAAATATAAGGACCCGGGGTGTCCCACAATTTCATGTTCAATAGGAGATGCGTTTATCAATAAAGCCCTTCTAGACCTTGGTGCAAGCGTTAACTTGCTCCCATTTTCTGTCTACGAGCAACTCAACCTTGGTCCACTGAAACCCTCTAGGACAACCCTCCAATTCGCTGATTGTTCTGTTAAGAAACCGAGAGGTATAGTAGAGGACGTTTTGATTAAGGTTGGTGACTTCATTTATCCAGTGGATTTTGTCGTACTTGATACTGAACCTGTTGTAAATCCTAATCGACAAATCCCTGTAATTCTAGGTAGACCCTTTTTAGCCACTTCGGAAGCATTAATAAACTGTCGAAATGGGCTCATGCAATTATCTTTCGGGAACTTAAAAGCAGAATTTAATATCTTCCACATTGATAATGAGCCAGAAATAATATGCAACCCAAGTGATGTTGTGATGAGAGCACGTATTTATCAGAATTCTGAATCAAATAAATCATCACATAAGCAAAAAGGAAGTAAGAAAAAAGGGAGTGATTCATTTACTCAACCACCATCACTCGAGCAAATAAGCGAACCAATTCAAGTGAGAAGAGTGGAATCTTTTCCTCAAGTCAACATGGGGAACAATTCAACTGGATACATGCACCAATATGGTGTCATTCAATCCAGTTCTGATTACGGTTGACTCTGAGCAAACTCACCCCTCTACCGCAAGCCGACTCAGGTAATAAGTGCATTTATCTATTTGTTTGTTTGTCTATGCATACATTGAGGACAATGCATGATTTAGGTGTGGGGGGGGGGGGGGGGGGGTGTTTATCTATGTATATATCTATTTGTTTGTTTTTTTCTATTAAAAAAAAACAATGTTCAATGACATAGCTTAAGATTAAACTACCAAAATCTGTGTACAAATTGCATTGAGTTTTTGTTCCTTATTATATAGTTCTGCTTGTAGAAATTGTGACATAAATCTAAGTTCCAAAGAAATAACCCATTGCCTTTAAGACATGTATGCACTTAAATTGGATGAATCAAATCTTTGAAGTGGTTGATAAAAAGCAGAGGTTGAGGAAAATATACCGGGAAGTGTGGACTTCTAGTAGCAATTAAGCCTTGAGGAAAATAAAAATAAAAATAAAGGAATAAAGTGAAGAAAACACATTTTGCAAAATGATTACAAAAGCCCAAGCCTTTGAGTCACTGGTTCGTAGGGGTATCTTGAAACCCGGTAACTTGAGTCTACCAGCTCGGGATTATCGACCAAACTCGCTACACGAATGCAAAAAAAGGTAAAAGTGTCAAAAAGCAAATGTGTTGAATCACGGAAGAAAAGAAAAAAATAATAATAATAATAATACTCAAGGCCCAAAGCTAAAAGAATGATCCATGCCATGGTTGATCCGAATGATACTTCACCACCAAAGGAGGCGTGCAAAATAATTCAAGTGATAAACATGTGTAGAAGGGTTAGTGGTGTGAATGTTGGAGGAACAAAGACCAAGTCATATTTTTTTTGAGTTAGATTTATATAATGAGCATGCAAAAATTCTTAGTGAGATGTATAAAGTTGAGGTAGGGATATTGAGAGCTATTAATGAAATGTTGATTCAGGATTTTGTGGGTATATCCGCTGAAAACCCTCAGGAGACAACACTCCTCCCCCTTGGCAACAAGGAGGTTTAAAGGCTTGTTGCACATGCTAAGTGCAACCGTGATTCCTACGAAAGTGAGTTAGGATTTCCCTGTTTTTATTTTTTATCTTCTGTTTTGCTAGGGACTAGCAAAATCTAGGTGTGGGGGTATTTGATGCATTGCATACATTGCATCATATGTCTTTCATTTAGATTACTTTTACATCAATAAATGCTACTAAGGTATGTGTTTAGTCTTATTTACAGAATACAGGGACCTGAATGCAATTTACCCACATCCCGAGCATAAACGCGTGCAAAAGTCTCATTTCTATCATAAAGACCAAGTTCAAGATTATCGGGTTACGAATGGAAATGTATCCAAGCATAAAAGCATTCAAGTCCTAATTGCAAAAAGAACAAGGACTTAAGCACAAAAGTAGCCGGGGACTTAATTGCAAAAAGTCAAGGACCTAATTGCAAATCACGAGTAGCTTTTATTATTATGGAGAAAATATAAAGAAAAATCAATGTGGATCTCCAAATATATGAAGAAATTAATTCGGATCTCCAAAGATATGCAAGAATCAATCCAGACGCGCAAATGACATTGAAATCATACCATAAACACACAGGAAAAATCCGGGTCGATTCGGAGCCAAAAAGGTGGCGATTCCGCCGCACCTCAAGAGCAAAGTGCGGCGAATCCGCCGCACTAAATTAGACTAATGCTCTAAAATTTTTACCGGTTGCGTGTTGACGCGTGTACTTTCTTATTTCATGCTTAGGTCCCTTGTATCGGCTATAAATAGCCCCGAGAACGATGTTGTGAGGAGTTCTTCCTTTTGTTCCATAATTTAGCAATAAAATTCTGTTTCTTTTATTTTATGTTTTTAATTTTCTTTTCTTAGTTTCTCTAGGACCCCTTCTCCCTCCCTCCATCTATGAGTTTCTAACTCTTTCCAAAGGGTGGGGGTGACAGATTTAGGGTGATGAGAAGAGAAGATGTTATTATTTTAATTTCGTATTAGTATGTTTTGATTACTTGAGTTTATGTTAAATCATTTATCATGTAATGCTTTATAACTAATATGATTTATTATAAGTTTCAGAATTCTTTAATCTAAACCCGATATCTAAACCTCCACCCAACGGAATTCACCATCTTTGTTCTTGTTTTAGTTTTATTTGTTCTTGTTTCTTGCTTTAGATAATAAAAACCAAAAATCTCAAAAACCCAATTTATTCTTCTCTCCTTCTTTCCCCCAATCGAAATCACACTAATAACAAATCTCTCCCTCCTTGTGTTCGACCTGTATTTGCCACGTCTTCATTGACACCGTGCACTTGCGGTATAAATAAAAAATCTCAACAAGTTTTTGGCGTCGTTGCCGGGGAGGCGACGCAGATTTTGTGTTTTTGTGTTTTCGATTTTTTCCTGTCTACGTTGTGCGCGATCTAAGTATTTGAATTTGTGTAGCAGGAGACAACAGAGCGCGCGGCGAAATCCGGGAGCGTTCTGAGACACTTGGGCGGCGGAATCGCCGCATCTACAAGGTGACTTGCGGCGGAATCGCCGCACCAGTGTGGGTTCCGGTCTTCATTTTTCTCTGGGGTCGTCGGCATCTCTGGGTGGTCGCATTGAGCTACTGGAATCTCCGAGAGCGGGCGACGAACCCGACTGAGCATTGCGGAGGTAACTTTTCTTGCCTTTCTCGTAAAATCTGAATAGTTGAAAAGTTTCCTTTCGTAGAATTGCACGTGTTAGGGTTACAATTCCATAATTGGCAATAATTCAACTCTGACCTAAAATTGGCAAAATTAGAAAGACCTTAGTGCATGCATCATATAATGTTTTGCTTGCATTATTCTTGCTAAATTCTTGCAAATTAATACTTGTTGAAGATTGCTGGAGGCAAGGTACGTATCGAGGTTTTTATCGATTGCATTAGAGCATATAATTTAGTTGCATACAACCTTGCAATTGCCCCCATTAAAAGGACCATTGTTTGACTATCTTTGCTAGATTTAAGTTAAACTATCTTAAGGGCAACTCCGTAGGAAAAGATACGGTGGGGATTTCATCACCCTCCCGTAGCCCACAAACCACAATCCTGAAGTGTCGCCTAAGCCTAAAATTTAAAATCAATTAGACATTGGCCCCTAAGGACTCGGACTCAATTAAGGAGGAGATTGGTTTGACTTGCTATGACCTGAAGCTAATTGAATTCAATTTGGTGTCTAGAAAGTGTTTTTGTGTCGACGAAAGTCTTCCAAGCGACGTGGTTGTCTAATTGGCACCGACTCTGTCGGAAGCGCCCCCACTAGCTATACACTAACTGGCCAACTTGGTTTGATTGGTGAGGGAGGTGAATCAAGCAAACTAATTCGACTCAACCAGTTAGGAGTCGTCTAGATCTAAGTGACACTAGGTCTAGGATTGTTTTGACCGTGCTTGTTCAGGAAATTTCTGACCAACCCTAATTTTTATCCTTTAGAGTTAAGTTTCCCTTCTCGTCTGAGTCTTCTTTCCCTTCCCATCCTTACCTTTCTATTGTTTGTTTCCTTTAAAAAATTAAAAATTAAAATTCAAAAATTCAAAAAAAAAAGTAATTAATTCTTGAAATTAAATTTGGAGTTTAAATTTCGAATTTGAATTCAAAAATTGATTCAACCCGGTGCACTCAGATTTGGATTCGGGACTTGAGTAATCGACTCTCACGAGTTTATCTAGATTCCAGTCTGGAACTTAACCCCAATCCACCTGTTGCACCACCTCACCCGGATCTAATGGGTGAGAACGTAGTGGACCCGCCTGTTGCGCAACCTATAACTCTGAGGGATCGGTGCTACCCAACGATGGCTGCTCAGCCATCGTGCATCGTTATGCCCACCATCCCGGGTCGCGACTTCGAACTTAAGGCACAATACATGAGTATGTTGCCTAAGTTCACCTCTAGGGAAGATCCATATCTCTTCCTTAGAGAATTTGAAGAAATCTGCTCTCTTATGCAATACCAGCATGTCCCTGAAGAGGCAGTGCGTCTGAAATTCGTGCCTCTAGCACTGAAAGACGACGCTAAGAAATGGCTATATAGTCTAGCCGAAAGATCTATTAGAAGTTGGGCCGAATTTGTTCAAGTTTTCCTAAAAAAATATTTCCCCAACCATAAGACTATGAAGATTAGGAATGAAATTGTTGCATTCGTTCAGTCTGAGAGCGAGCCGTTCTATTCCTATCTTGAAAGATTTAAGAGTGTCTTGACCCAATGCCCTCATCACGGAATTCCGAAGTGGCAATTATGCCAAATTATTTATGAGGGATTGACACCCACATCTAGGGTTATGCTAGAATCTGTGAGCCAAGGGAACTTCATGTCCAAAAATGAAAATGATGCTTGGACTTTTCTTGAGGATTTAGCTGAAAATAGTATGCAATGGGACAATGCTAGAACACCCATCAACCCGAGTATTGGATCTAGAATAGCGAGTCAACCCCGACCAGGTGTCTTAGCTATAGACTCCAACATAGCGGCTGAGGCAAAACTAGCCACCCTTATGCGTAGAATGGAAAGTTTAGAGCTGCAAAACCAAACCCGACAAGCATCCCCTACCCCTTGCTCTAGATGTGGTCAGACTGGTCATTTAATGGAGGACTGTGTGAACCTGGAACATGTTAATGCCACATTTAACAATTCTAGAAATGATCCTTACGCATCAACCTATAACCCAGGTTGGCGTAATCATCCCAATTTTTCGTGGACCCAACAAGGACAACCTCCTAGACAACAACCAACCCCATATAACCAAAATAATACATCATCTGGGGGTAATAATGGAAATCATGAGGTTAGGTTGACAAAATTAGAAAATTTAATGACAACTTTTATACAAACAACCAACCAATCATTCCAAAGGCTAGAGACACAGGTCAGCCAATTAGCACAGATAATAGGCGAAAGAGAAAAGGGCCAATTTCCAAGTCAACCTGAGGTAAACCCCAGAACTAATAATCAATATCAATCTTATAAACCACCTTCAGGAAATAACAACCCTAGACCGGTTCAAATGGTTAATGAGGAAGGACCGTTCCAACAAATCAATGTTGTAGTATCATTACGGTCCGGAAGACAAATTGACAATAATGTGGTAAACCCTAGAATGACTAATCAATCTAGCCATCAAGCACCCACATATGACTTGACCATTGAACCCGACGTCCAAATTGAAAAGCCCAATCCACCTACCCAACCTGAACCTGTAGCTCAACCTGAACCTGAGCGAGTCTATGTGCCTAAAGCCCCATTTCCCAATAGACTCAAAAAGAACTCTAGTGCACAAATAGAGAAAATTTTGGAAGTATTTAAGCAAGTTAAGGTAAACATTCCACTCTTAGACATGATTCAACAAATACCTGCTTATGCTAAATTCTTAAAAGATTTGTGCACTAAGAAGAGAAAAACGAATGTACCAAAGAAGGCATTTTTAACTGCAAACATATGCTCAATTCTTTCCAACACATCTCCTATAAAATATAAGGACCCGGGGTGTCCCACAATTTCATGTTCAATAGGAGATGCGTTTATCAATAAAGCCCTTCTAGACCTTGGTGCAAGCGTTAACTTGCTCCCATTTTCTGTCTACGAGCAACTCAACCTTGGTCCACTGAAACCCTCTAGGACAACCCTCCAATTCGCTGATTGTTCTGTTAAGAAACCGAGAGGTATAGTAGAGGACGTTTTGATTAAGGTTGGTGACTTCATTTATCCAGTGGATTTTGTCGTACTTGATACTGAACCTGTTGTAAATCCTAATCGACAAATCCCTGTAATTCTAGGTAGACCCTTTTTAGCCACTTCGGAAGCATTAATAAACTGTCGAAATGGGCTCATGCAATTATCTTTCGGGAACTTAAAAGCAGAATTTAATATCTTCCACATTGATAATGAGCCAGAAATAATATGCAACCCAAGTGATGTTGTGATGAGAGCACGTATTTATCAGAATTCTGAATCAAATAAATCATCACATAAGCAAAAAGGAAGTAAGAAAAAAGGGAGTGATTCATTTACTCAACCACCATCACTCGAGCAAATAAGCGAACCAATTCAAGTGAGAAGAGTGGAATCTTTTCCTCAAGTCAACATGGGGAACAATTCAACTGGATACATGCACCAATATGGTGTCATTCAATCCAGTTCTGATTACGGTTGACTCTGAGCAAACTCACCCCTCTACCGCAAGCCGACTCAGGTAATAAGTGCATTTATCTATTTGTTTGTTTGTCTATGCATACATTGAGGACAATGCATGATTTAGGTGTGGGGGGGGGGGGGGGGTGTTTATCTATGTATATATCTATTTGTTTGTTTTTTTCTATTAAAAAAAAACAATGTTCAATGACATAGCTTAAGATTAAACTACCAAAATCTGTGTACAAATTGCATTGAGTTTTTGTTCCTTATTATATAGTTCTGCTTGTAGAAATTGTGACATAAATCTAAGTTCCAAAGAAATAACCCATTGCCTTTAAGACATGTATGCACTTAAATTGGATGAATCAAATCTTTGAAGTGGTTGATAAAAAGCAGAGGTTGAGGAAAATATACCGGGAAGTGTGGACTTCTAGTAGCAATTAAGCCTTGAGGAAAATAAAAATAAAAATAAAGGAATAAAGTGAAGAAAACACATTTTGCAAAATGATTACAAAAGCCCAAGCCTTTGAGTCACTGGTTCGTAGGGGTATCTTGAAACCCGGTAACTTGAGTCTACCAGCTCGGGATTATCGACCAAACTCGCTACACGAATGCAAAAAAAGGTAAAAGTGTCAAAAAGCAAATGTGTTGAATCACGGAAGAAAAGAAAAAAATAATAATAATAATAATACTCAAGGCCCAAAGCTAAAAGAATGATCCATGCCATGGTTGATCCGAATGATACTTCACCACCAAAGGAGGCGTGCAAAATAATTCAAGTGATAAACATGTGTAGAAGGGTTAGTGGTGTGAATGTTGGAGGAACAAAGACCAAGTCATATTTTTTTTGAGTTAGATTTATATAATGAGCATGCAAAAATTCTTAGTGAGATGTATAAAGTTGAGGTAGGGATATTGAGAGCTATTAATGAAATGTTGATTCAGGATTTTGTGGGTATATCCGCTGAAAACCCTCAGGAGACAACACTCCTCCCCCTTGGCAACAAGGAGGTTTAAAGGCTTGTTGCACATGCTAAGTGCAACCGTGATTCCTACGAAAGTGAGTTAGGATTTCCCTGTTTTTATTTTTTATCTTCTGTTTTGCTAGGGACTAGCAAAATCTAGGTGTGGGGGTATTTGATGCATTGCATACATTGCATCATATGTCTTTCATTTAGATTACTTTTACATCAATAAATGCTACTAAGGTATGTGTTTAGTCTTATTTACAGAATACAGGGACCTGAATGCAATTTACCCACATCCCGAGCATAAACGCGTGCAAAAGTCTCATTTCTATCATAAAGACCAAGTTCAAGATTATCGGGTTACGAATGGAAATGTATCCAAGCATAAAAGCATTCAAGTCCTAATTGCAAAAAGAACAAGGACTTAAGCACAAAAGTAGCCGGGGACTTAATTGCAAAAAGTCAAGGACCTAATTGCAAATCACGAGTAGCTTTTATTATTATGGAGAAAATATAAAGAAAAATCAATGTGGATCTCCAAATATATGAAGAAATTAATTCGGATCTCCAAAGATATGCAAGAATCAATCCAGACGCGCAAATGACATTGAAATCATACCATAAACACACAGGAAAAATCCGGGTCGATTCGGAGCCAAAAAGGTGGCGATTCCGCCGCACCTCAAGAGCAAAGTGCGGCGAATCCGCCGCACCAAATTAGACTAATGCTCTAAAATTTTTACCGGTTGCGTGTTGACGCGTGTACTTTCTTATTTCATGCTTAGGTCCCTTGTATCGGCTATAAATAGCCCCGAGAACGATGTTGTGAGGAGTTCTTCCTTTTGTTCCATAATTTAGCAATAAAATTCTATTTCTTTTATTTTATGTTTTTAATTTTCTTTTCTTAGTTTCTCTAGGACCCCTTCTCCCTCCCTCCATCTATGAGTTTCTAACTCTTTCCAAAGGGTGGGGGTGACGGATTTAGGGTGATGAGAAGAGAAGATGTTATTATTTTAATTTCGTATTAGTATGTTTTGATTACTTGAGTTTATGTTAAATCATTTATCATGTAATGCTTTATAACTAATATGATTTATTATAAGTTTCAGAATTCTTTAATCTAAACCCGATATCTAAACCTCCACCCAACGGAATTCGCCATCTTTGTTCTTGTTTTAGTTTTATTTGTTCTTGTTTCTTGCTTTAGATAATAAAAACCAAAAATCTCAAAAACCCAATTTATTCTTCTCTCCTTCTTTCCCCCAATCGAAATCACACTAATAACAAATCTCTCCCTCCTTGTGTTCGACCTGTATTTGCCACGTCTTCATTGACACCGTGCACTTGCGGTATAAATTTAATTCTCATCAAAGGCCCATGCCTCACTTTCATCCTTTCCCAAGAACTCTCCTTGACACATGGACTCAAGGAGCGTTCTGGACGGGATGTGAAGACGCTCATACACAATCTGACAAAGACGCCACAACTCAATGCCATGGTGAGGGCACGAGCATAGTAGCTCTTTGAACCTCTCAAGATATGCATGAAATGGTTCGGTCTCATGTTGATAGAACGAATTGATTTCGTTCCTCAATTTTTGAGTCCGATGATTAGGAAAGTACTTCTTGAGGAATGCAGATTGAAACTCATCCCAAGTCCTAAAGGAATTCGCCTCGTTGCTGTACAACCACTTCTTGGCGTCATCCTTTAGTGCAAAAGGAACGAGCCTAAGATGGATGGAGTCTGTGCTAAGTTGTTGCAGCTTGAACATAGCACAGACCTCCTCAAATTCCCTGAGAAAGATATAGGGGTCACCTTTCCCAGTGAAATGAGGGAGCATGGAGATAAACTGAGGCTTAACCTCAAAATGGTTCCCATTAGCCTCTGGCAATATGATGCATGAGGGTAGAGCTGTACGGCTCGGGTAGCATCGACCACGAAGAGGTATGGGAACGACAACTGGAAGCACAGGTGGAACAGGCGGGTCCAGCAACTGCTCCTCCTCACGGAAATTAGCAGCCATTGGACCCGAACTACGTGCGACACGAGAGGAGGAAGGTGTCGAGAAATCGATGACCAAAGCCGGATTGACAACGCTCCTCGTCAAACGACCACTCTCGTCTCGTGTCCACGAAAGCATGCACAAAGGTGCACACACAAAACAAAACTTTTTTTCTAACAAAGAATGTGCGTAGAGGAGAAGACGGGGGAACACAGGAGAGAAAGAATGACTCAGGAGAGAAGGGAAGAAGTCCTTAAGCTACGGCGGATGGGTACAGGTAGAAGCACACAAGCAAACAAGGCTCAAACAATCCTAAGGTTGCTATAGGTCCTTGCAGCTAGACGACGCCTAACTGCGAGGTCACACGGCCTCAACACGCCTCACCTCCCTACGACGAGGACCACAAAGCCCAGCAAGTGAGTCAAGATCCGGAGATCTCGTCTCTCCTACTATCGACAAAGTGGGCAACGCCGATCAGGTCATGACGGTCGGGACCGGATCACTCTCCTAATGCGTCCGAATTCCATAAGGCCAATGTCTACTTGATTTTAAAATTAGGCTCTTGATTAGTGTGGTTTTTGGGGCGAAGGAAAGGGTGATGAAATCCCCCACCTTATCTTTAATGGGACAGCCCCTCCTTAGTAGCGTTTTGGAGTCCTAATCTAGCAATCAACTCTCCAAACAAAACGCTCAACTCACACTTGTTTCAATGCACTTCCTACTAACTAATGCATGTTCATACGAAATGCATGAATAAGAGTAGAAGGTGCGTACCTCACGCCAGCTCTCAGCAACAGAAAATAAAGCTAAGATAAAAGACAATCTAAATGCCTAAGTCACATACATGATGCATGGCCTAAACAAAAAGAATGCCTAATCTTTTGCTTTGAGTTTTAGGGTCCAAGTTGCTTAAGGGAGGTTTGATTATTGATCTGGGAACAAACTATAAGTCAAAACATGCCAAATTAAGTCCCAGACCACTATATCATATAAAGAAATACTCCAAAGAAATTTATAGGTGAAATGAAACAACCAGACCGCCAGTTGGCGGTTGTAGACCGCTGATTGGCGGTCTTCTTCTCTCAAACCGCCTCCAAACTTCACCAGATGCTTCCCTTTCTCAATGTGAGTCTCCTGAAACAACGAAAACTACAAGACAAAAATTAAATCCACTCGAATCGTCCAAACAAGAGTCTGGACTGGCACCTCCCCGGCAACGGTGCCAAAAACTTGTTGAACGTTTTATTTAAAACCGCAAGTGCACGGCCGCGATGAAGCGGTGGCAAGTACGGGTCGTCCTCAGGGAGGTGAGCAGCCTCTTGTTTATCAGAAATCGAGTGGCAAAAATTAGGAGAGAAAGATTGATTATGCTACTCTACACTAAACTACGCTAAGAAGTATGAAATGCGAACGAAAGAAACAAACAATGAAATGACAACTAAGCTAAGAACAAAAGAAGAATGCTAAAATACAGAAATGGGAAAACCCCTAAGGGGTGGAGTGAGTGCACACATGCAAAGAGGTGGGTGTAGAATACATTCTTTAAGCACATGAAGGTGGTGTTTATCAAGCATAGGAAGTGTCTAAATGTTATGGCAAAACCTATCAATCTATTCACCAACTTAGTTGATTAACATTTACATATGAAAGTTGTTTATTTTAGAACCTAAACAAGCATGAGAGGTGTCTAATCATTTTGGCAAAACTCATCAAGTTATAAATTCTATCCTAAACAAGCAAGCATACATTCATGTTTTATCAACACAATGAAAATAAAGCATTCAATCCATTCTCATTTGCATGTATGTACATCTACTCCACCCCCCAAAGGGGATGGAACTACTCACTAAACATTACACTAATTATTAAACTAAACAAAGAAAGCATATTAACTAAGCTAATAAAACTTAATGAAATGAGATTAAGCAAAGCAAAACAAGAAACATAAAACAAACAACATAATAAAGAAAAGTTGTATTAAAATGACTCACATTAAAAGTAGCATCCTCCTACTTTAGTGTGTGCTTCAAGGCCTCACTTCTAGTAGGAAGAATAGCCACTTAAAATATGGAGTGATTACAAAAGGAGGTGAAGAGTTCTATTTATAGGCATGGAAAAAGCTAATCCGGGACAATCCCCCGATGTGGGACTAAACAGATACCACACATAGCCTAAAAATCCTCTAATACATGTGCTGGAGAAATTTGAGCGCATTGGGGCCAAAAGTGACCGCCAATTAGCGGTCTTGGACCGCTAATTAGCGGTCTACAGTGTCCGGATCGCTCTGGAATTTCTTGTGGGCTTTTCTGGAAGGCTTTGTTGGTATTTGATGCATCTAGTTTGCATGTTGGAGCTCCGACCCGAATAGAATTGCCAAAATACTCCCCATGATGGTGAGGAGTATTCTGTTTTGCTCGTAGGTCCTTCGGTCTTGCATTCAGGTCCTTCTTCCTTGCATCTTGGTCCCCAGATCTCACAATTCAGTCCTTTTTCCCAGCTTTTGGGTCCTTTTATGCTTCATCTCTTCAAACCTATTTATTCCTGAAAACTAAACATAAAACTCGTGACATAGCATTGTTTAGGTGAAAGATAATGGATATAAGATACAAATATTAGCATGAAATGATGTCAATCACAACCCAAGCCCACCAACCCACCACGAAGTTCCAATCTTTGACCTTTGCACCATAACCACAAAATGGCTCCCCAACCTCCACCTCCAGCAAAAAAGATTCAGCCTTCACACCGAATAGGAGCACACACAACAGTAACCCAACTCCAATCCACAAATTAAGTTCCAAAATTTCACACCATTACAAAAAAATAACATCACAAACTCAACCTCCAGCAATAAAACTCTAATATTTCACCAAAAATGATTCATCCTTCAGCAAGTTCCTTGTCGGAGAAGGAGATGTTTAGGACAGGGATGACAAGGGGAAGGGGTTTGAGTGGGATTGGGAGTGGTGGAGACACCTTGGCTCGTCAGAGAAGGAGAGGTTTAGGGTGGGGATGGCGAGGGGAAGGGTGGGGTTGGGGTTAGGGTTACAGACGGTCTTAGGTGTTGGGTAAAACCTTGGATCTTTGCTCCCCTTTAGTTTTATTTTGGCCAAGTACACCTGGAAACTCGGCTAATTGTGTTTGTGCACTTCAACACATCCTCGGTTAACGACGATAGATACATCTCCGTTTGGATCCGACTGTGTGGTTTAGGCAACACTTAAAGGTGATTAACCATCCCAATTAATGTTAATCTCCCAAGCAAACTTAACCCCCTCCCAAGCAAAACTATGAATAATACGAGATGTCACACGGTCAAACAAAACATTAAGTTTCGGTCGACCGGTTGTCACACTAACTGTTACATGTGTCAAGATATATATGAACAAGATGAAATCGGTCGAACTTGGATATATCAGTTGACATAGGATAACAGTTGAATTGGGAAAAGAAACGGTCAACCGTTTTGGATATGGAAAGAAAATGTTAAAATTGGTCGAACCACAAGACAATCATTCGACTGTTCTGGGAAGGAACTGAAAATCCTGTTAAATTTGGTCGAACCAGATGGTCTACCGGTCTACCAAATGAAGCATAATTTCTGTTCTAAGGGAATTTCTACGTGTAATCGATCACCTAACAAAGTCGGTTTGATAAGGAAATATGTATGAGACTTCTAGATGTTTCTATGGACCATTGCAATTCAATCAAGAGTTCAAGTGCCCAAGTTACATTTCAATCCTAAGAACAATAAACATAAATCCTATCTATTCTTCAACTTGATTTCTTGTCTTGTGTAACACTTGTCTCCTGAAATGGTTAGTAAAGCCAAATATATGTGTATATGTATGTGAGGTAATGAGAGATATACATGTGTTTATTGATATGTTAATTAATCATCAAAATAGATTAAATAGTATTAGCCAAAAAACCAACAAGTAGAACACCATGATACTTGTGCTTCAGATGACATCCATCTAGCCCTATGATTGGTCTGCACCCATCGAGGAAACCCTGCCTACAAGCATTCAAACATACAAACAAGTACTGCAATTGATTGTTCGAATGAAGTTGGAAATGGACAACACTGCTGAGGTTCCGCCTGTTTAGTTCACCAACCAAACTAGGAACTAACTCATACTGTAGACCGTTTGCTCCATTTAGTTTCTGTAAGGCCAACGTCCAACCTCTCCAGACTCTGTGATATGGGAGTTTCAGGTGATATTGTCTCTGCAGTTCATTGGCTATGTTCTTCACTGCCAGTATCTCATCTTGCCTTAACAATTTAAGTGCTTGATAGGCAATCCAGTGCTTCATAACCATTTTTGAAGCACAACTATTAATAGAGGAACACGTGTGGGGAGTCCTAAGTGTCTTGATCTGGAACACCTTGGACTCTTGCATCCATGATGCATGAATTCTCTATGTGCAATTCACATCTTGGCACTTTGTAGTCAATTGATCTGGTTGACTCTTAATGATATCAATTGCACTCTCAAATAATATGCAATATTGCAACAAACACAATTTGAACAACATCCGGAAAAATTGCCCCGACAGACATCACTGGGTTCTTTATGTCAACAAGAATGGGTTGTGGGCCATCATCAAAACTATAGTCCAACTCTTGAAGAATGTCATCATCGAAGGTGTCATCAAATTCCGGGAAGAGAACTTCTTCTTGCCCATCTCTTTCACAATCCGACTCTCTACCCGACATGTATTCGGTTCCTTCTTCATCAGAATCCCAAGCAGCGACCATGTCAACATCATCATTGTCTTCAATTGTGGGGTCATCATTTTGGACTCCACGAAAACCCCCTACAAGTGCCATTGTTGGACCTTCTTGGTGTAGGATCGTGTGGGTCTATGGGTCCACAAACTAATCACGATTAAGCCCTAATTAACTACTTGGTTGATTGATCAAAGAATTGAAACGGAAATTAAAAACAAATCAAACACAAGTACGAAAGCAATGCAAACCACACAAGAAGACACCGGATTTACAGAGGTTCGGCCGCGCCTACGTCCTCTCTTGCAAGCCCCTCTCGAATCCCCGTTCGAGCTCCTCTTGCGTCTTCACTATGCCTCCCCATTCCGGGCCGGGAGCAACGCCTTTTACAAGTCTTCAAGCTCGCGAACAACCCTCGCCGAGCTTGGCACCACCTCTCACAAACCGAGAGATTCACTTCGGGCTTTCACCGAAATCCTTGCTTCTTTGTCTTGGGCTTACACCAAGACCCTTGCTCACTTTGTCTTAGGCTTTCACCAAGACCCTTGCTCTCTTGAGAACAATTGGAGTGGAACTCACTCTTCTAGTATTGAGCACAACAGATGCTAATATGAATGTATGATGAAGGATGTGGAAATTAGGCTTTGGAATCACTAATTGGGAGCTTTGAGGTTGTGGAAAATCTCACTATAAGTTTGACACTTTGGAGTTGTGAAATCTTATGGAAAACTAAGTGTGAACCTCTATTTATAAGCTCCTAAAGATTTCTAGCCGTTTGGACAAGATTTGATTGGGTTTTGTGCAAGATACACAAAACAGAAAATCGGGTTCAAAAATCTGTCCAGAAACGGTCGACCGAACCCTTGAGTCTGTTGATGGATCGGTTGACCGAACATAGGTACTGGTCGACCGAATCACTTAAGTTCTATAGGTCAACGGTCGACCGAGCAGGTACCGGTCGACCGAACTACTGGGTTCGGTAGAGAGAAATCTTGATCGGTTGGACAAACTTGTGTCGACCGATAGCAGGTAGATTTTACCTATTTGAACGGTCGACCGAACTAGGCAAATGGTTCGACCGGTTCTAATGTATATGGGGGTGTATATTGAGAAAAATGTGTATACGACCGTTGTATAATACGACAAATAAAACGGTCGTATTTTTACCAAAAATAGCAAACGAAACGGTCGACCGAAGGTTTACCGGTCGACCGAACAGGTCTGGGTAATCGGTTAAATAGATGTGTGATCGGTTGAACGGATTGGTCTGGTATAACAAAAATTGTGTATAACCGGTCGACCGAAAGGTGAACGGTCGACCGAACTCAGGCAGACTGGCGACCAATGTTTTAGGTGTTTAGGTGATCTAATGGAGTCCAAATTATATGATATTTTGTGTGTCACTCCTAAAAGGAACCTAGT
Organism: Triglochin maritima; assembly: GCA_963682175.1. Classification (NCBI taxonomy): domain Eukaryota; kingdom Viridiplantae; phylum Streptophyta; class Magnoliopsida; order Alismatales; family Juncaginaceae; genus Triglochin; species Triglochin maritima. The sequence goes on from OY821779.1 coordinate 31,654,705, forward strand.
GTGTGAATGCATGCATATTAGCTTAAGTTATGCTCAATTCACATAAGTTCCTAATTCTCAAAGAAAGGTAAAATTACATGTCTTCAATCCTAGCTTGATTACATGTCTTGACTTGATTTTTCTTCTTTCTTGAGTCTTGATCACCTGTAGATGTTAGCACAATACAACATGTATACTATTATACTACATGTGCTAATCTACATGTCCTTATTAAGATTAGGTTTAATTACATCATCAAAATACGGATTAAGGCCAAAAAGCCAACAATCTCCCCCTTTTTGATGATGGCAACCTATATCTTAAACCAACCTAATACTTGAAAAATGTATAAGTTAACTATGCATATAAATGCTCCCCCTATGGATGTGCATAGTTTTTCTTGACAATTTCATGTATATTTCAAGTATCCCTAATCTATTACTTCTCCCCCTTTGACATCCATCAAAAAAAATACAATAATCAATGTAATATACGAATTTAAATTTCTCCCCCATTGACAATTATATATAACTATTTGAGTTCAATTTAGGATGTCATTTGTAATGAAGATGCTCCCCCTAAATTTTGCACTTCATTACTCTAATAAAAGATATAACTATTAAGCTCCCCCTATCAATAAGGCTAGATGGAAACTATGAGTATGATTAAAGTTAAGTTCAATTAAGTTTCTATTTAAGCCTTATTCTAACATCCATTTAAAATTTGACATTTAAAATCAATGGATGTGGTATATGATTTGCAATGAATTTGGTATATGATTTGCAATGAATTAAACATCTAAGGATATGACAATTAAGCATATTAACTAGATTAGAGCTATTTTTCAGAAATTTTAGAGATAGAAATTTTTATACCAAACTTGAATCTTGAATAGCTCCAATCTTGATTTGGTGATGCAACCGGATTCGAATTCGACGCTTTGGCTCACCCGGTCACCACCAATCTCTTCCTCAAGCTCCTACAAGTGTAGATTTAGGTACCCAAACAACTTTGGGTCCTTGAACATTAGCTTTTGGGATCCAAACCATTTTGGTTTTGGGTGCCCACACACTTGAGGAACTAGATTTAACAAATAAATGCTTGTCATTTAAAGTAGTATGAGATACATGGTTTTTGAAATGCACATTGTATCCTAAACCATGTTTAGCTAAGGATTGTCTTTGACTACTCAAAAGCATATCAAGCATTTTTGTTCCTTTAGTGAACATTTCTAGATCTTTTCTTAATTGCATATTTGAAACTTTAAGATCTACATGTTCATCAACAATGGGTGTTTTACTTAGACTAGCAAGTGATGATTCATTTGATTCAAGTCTAGCAATCACCTCTTTCTTTTCATTCATGATTAGTTCAATTTGGCATTTAAGATCATTTATAGTTTTTCTAGCATTTTTGTTCTTTTCACAAACGATCTCATATTGTTTAACTAAATCATGAAATGCATTTTGAAGCTCATCTTTAGTAAATGTTTCATTAGATGCACTTGAGTTTGAGCTATCACTATGATCTCTAGATGAGCAAGAATTAGAAATAGAAGAGTTAGAGGCAACCTCACTCAATTCATCTTCAATTGCCATGTGACATGAGTAAGAAAATTCTCCTTTACTATGCAAGGTGGAAGATGATGTTGATTGTGATGAGGAATCATCCCATGTAGCTTTGTGAGCTTCTTCCCTCCTTTCTCTTCTCTTGCTCCTTCCCTTCTCTTTTCTTTTCTCCCTCTTTTTCTCCCCTTCTTTTCTCTCAATCCTAATACCTCTTCTTTCAATTTTGTCTTCTTTATTCTTGAGGTATTTGAAAAAATCTTGGGCAACGACCACGATTTCTTCTTCTTCATCTTCTCTCTTTTGCTCCTCAAAATCTGCATGTAAGGCCATAGAAGGAGTTTTCTTGGAAGCTTCTTTTTCTTTGCGATGACTCAATTGAAGCTCATAGGCCATGAGATTTCCAATGAGTTCCTCCATCTTCAATTTGGAAAGATCGTGCGATTCTTCAATTGCGACGACCTTGTCTTCCCAATCGTTGCTCAATGATCGGAGGAATTTCCGAGTCATCTCTCCTTCATTTATCCTTCTTCCAAGAATCAAAAGAGAGTTAGTAATATCGGTGAAGCGAGTGTTCATGTCGCTTATGTTCTCACCGATTTGCATAGAAAATATTTCATATTTATGCATGAGAAGACTTATCCTAGTTTCTTTGGTTTTGCTATCACCCTCATGATGCATTTGTAACCTATGCCATATTTCATTTGCACTTTCACATCCCCTAATTCTATTGTATTCTCCCTCATTAAGGCCACAATAAAGAATATTCATAATTTTTGAGTTCATCTCAATTTCTTTCATTTGAGGCCTAGATAAAGAATCTAACTCATTTTCATTTGGGGGGATGTATGGAGTTTGAATAAACTTCCAATACTTAAGGTCATTTGATATTAAAAAGATTTTCATTCTATTTTTCCAATAATCATAATTTGACCAATTAAGCAAAGGAGGCCTTGTGGTGCATAAACCTTCTAAGTGATTAGATGTAGTAGCCATGCTAAAATTACGGTGAAGTAATGAAATTTAGCTTAACAAGGCTCTGATACCAAATGTAGGATCGTGTGGGTCTATGGGTCCACAAACTAATCACGATTAAGCCCTGATTAACTACTTGGTTGATTGATCAAAGAATTGCAGCGGAAATTAAAAACAAATCAAACACAAGTAGGAAAGCAATGCAAACCACACAAGAAGACACCGGATTTACAGAGGTTCGGTCGCGCCTACGTCCTCTCTTGCAAGCCCCTCTCGAATCCCCGTTCGAGCTCCTCTTGCGTCTTCACTATGCCTCCCCGTTCCGGGCCGGGAGCAACGCCTTTTACAAGTCTTCAAGCTCGCGAACAACCCTCGCCGAGCTTGGCACCACCTCTCACAAACCGAGATATTCACTTCGGGCTTTCACCGAAATCCTTGCTTCTTTGTCTTGGGCTTACACCAAGACCCTTGCTCACTTTGTCTTGGGCTTTCACCAAGACCCTTGCTCTCTTGACAACAATTGGAGTGGAACTCACTTTTCTAGTATTGAGCACAACAGATGCTAATATGAATGTATGATGAAGGATGTGGAAATTAGGCTTTGGAATCACTAATTGGGAGCTTTGAGGTTGTGGAAAATCTCACTATAAGTTTGACACTTTGGAGTTGTGAAATCTTATGGAAAACTAAGTGTGAACCTCTATTTATAAGCTCCTAAAGATTTCTAGCCGTTTGGACAAGATTTGATTGGGTTTTGTGCAAGATACACAAAACAGAAAATCGGGTTCAGAAATCTGTCCAGAAACGGTCGACCGAAAGGTGTATCAGTCGACCGAACCCTTGAGTCTGTTGATGGATCGGTTGACCGAACATAGGTACTGGTCGACCGAATCACTTAAGTTTTATAGGTCAACGGTCGACCGAGCAGGTACCGGTCGACCGAACTACTGGGTTCGGTAGAGAGAAATCTTGATCGGTTGGACAAACTTGTGTCGACCGATAGCAGGTAGATTTTACCTATTTGAACGGTCGACCGAACTAGGCAAATGGTTCGACCGGTTCTAATGTATATGGGGGTGTATATTGAGAAAAATGTGTATACGACCGTTGTATAATACGACAAATAAAACGGTCGTATTTTTACCAAAAATAGCAAACGAAACGGTCGACCGAAGGTTTACCGGTCGACCGAACAGGTCTGGGTAATCGGTTAAATAGATGTGTGATCAGTTGAACGGATTGGTCTGGTATAACAAAAATTGTGTATAACCGGTCGACCGAAAGGTAAACGGTCGACCGAACTCAGGCAGACTGGCGACCAATGTTTTAGGTGTTTAGGTGATCTAATGGAGTCCAAATTATATGATATTTTGTGTGTGACTCCTAAAAGGAACCTAGTGTGTGAATGCATGCATATTAGCTTAAGTTATGCTCAATTCACATAAGTTCCTAATTCTCAAAGAAAGGTAAAATTACATGTCTTCAATCCTAGCTTGATTACATGTCTTGACTTGATTTTTCTTCTTTCTTGAGTCTTGATCACCTATAGATGTTAGCACAATACAACATGTATAATATTATACTACATGTGCTAATCTACATGTCCTTATTAAGATTAGGTTTAATTACATCATTAAAATACGGATTAAGGCCAAAAAGCCAACACTTGGTTGACTGGGCTTTTTGGAACCTTCCATTTGTGTTAGTTCGTTTGTAGAAGGTTGGATTGGAGATTGTTGTTGTTGTGGTCCGATATTTGTGGGTTGAAGTTGACCTTTTGATGCTGGAACAATTGGAGATTCTGGCTGATCTATAGTTATGCTACCGGAGCATGAGTCTACACGATGTAGTCCTTCAATCGCATATTCTTCCTCCCTATTGCTTCATTTTGGGTCAAATAAGGACCGTCACCTGTGGCTGCCGTAGAGACCTTTTATGCACTTCCAAAGATGTGGAACTCCATCTTTCGAGTAGTGGACAATAGTGCTTCCTCTAAATCCATACTGGAAGAGATGATTCGATACTCTTTCATCTTCAGATGAGGAACCATGTAGTCAATTCACAATACTTGGTTGACACCAACCTTAACAAACTTCTCTGCCCACCTCCAAAGATTACCAAAATTCACTTCTTCAATCAAGATCATCCCCTCAGCTTCTTTGAAATCCACAACACACTACGTTCCATTCTGAATCCCCATTTTCCTCCAATGTGCAATTTAAGTTGAATATTCGTGACCCGAACATTTCTATTAAGAAGAATTATGTTGACATCAGAGAATTAATCAATTAAAATCTTCCGTTATCAATAACAAATTCAATTAAAATTATGCCACAACATCAAAGACTAGTCATTAATCACACCAATTTTGGCATGACAGATAAGAACTTCTACAATTGCACAATACAAGTGTCTTATCTTCTCATCTACCCATCAACCTTGAACATGTACACAATTATATATATAATATCAATATGAAGATGGCTTAATCATGAATGAAAATGATTTTTTTTAAAAAGAGCAAGACAAATTCATATGCAGTGTAAAGTTGAACAAGTTATGTCTCAAGAAATCATAAAACCAAACAAACGTTTGACCCATTAAAGTTCTTTTGTTGTCATTCTTAACCTCCATTTACCACAAAATCATATATTTTCCAATGAGTTGCACATATTAGTCACCAAAATCACAGCTTACTAAAATTAAAGCATTACACAACATCAAAAATCAAGAGATTGTATTTATTAGACTTATTTTTTTGTTTATGTCCCAAGGAAGCATTTGACGCATTGCAAGCAACATAGGTAGTTGGAATCCTCAATTCCAACATACTTAAATCAGAGCTAAGTTTTAAAGCATATATCATGTTTGCTCATCTGCAGCAGATCCACTATTATCCAGAAGTGAAATGCTCAAAATTATTTGTTGATTTCCAACATGGTTTTGAGAATGTATAATACATATAAAACTCTTGGAGAAGTTTTCGATTTCTAACAAACAATCTTCGGGAGATGGACCAACAAATTTATACGGATCGACGCATGAATCATGTTGGAATCAATCAAACACCTACCTCAGGCATCGACCAACAAGTCTACTTCTTGTGTCCATTGTCTCTGGTGGGCCGACAAATACAAACTTGGCGGGCTTGACCGAATCGGAGAGCGGGAAGCGGCGGAAGATGTAGATTTAACCACGGGAGGGCCAACAACGACGAACTTAGTGGAAGAGATGTAAATTCTGCCAAAGATGTAGGGTGGATGTCGCCGGAGATGTTAATTTCGTTGGAGATTGGGGGTCTCGAGGAGAAGGGATCATGATTGGGAGTTCGAGGTGAAGGGATCGGGTAGGGTTTGCAACAGATTGGGGGTTTTGGGGTCATAGTTCGTTAATTAAATTTATTGTTATTAGTGTACTTAATTAACGAAATTAAAAAATTAGGAACAAACACTAGTGCAGAAAAGGAAATATACGTCGGATATATGACTTATATACGTCGGATATACGGCTTTCTAGACCCAACGTCTATGTATGCGTCATATATACCTAGACGTCGGTCACTTAAAGGCTGACGTCTATTAGTAACAAATAGACGTTGGTTGATCTCTACCCTTGTCGGGTAAGTTCCGACCCGCACAAATATATCTATACTTAAGAATAGACGTCAGTTATATATTCCAACCAACGTCTATACTTAAGAATTGACTCGGTTGTAGATGTCAACCGACGTCTATAACCTTTTAAAAGAGGAATAGATGTTGGATTGACATAATAACTGATGTCTATAACCTTACCAGGTTGGAAAAAAAATACATTCATCATGCACAAAACATTCATCCACAAATACACATTCATCCACATATACACATTCATCCAACGAGCATACACAAAGACAATCATTCATTCATAAACATACATACACAAACATTTGGCACTCATTTGCAAATATGTTTGATTATATTAAAGAACAAATTGTATGTTGGTAATACAAAGAAACAAGTTAAATTACATGATATAAGAACATGTCAGTTCATTAACACGTTTCTTACAAAATAGAGAGTCCATCGCTCACAAGTATCATTCAGCTCCTATTGCGAGTAGGGATAGCTATTCTTTTGGAAGACCTATAAAAATACAAGTACAAAATATTAATATCTAAATAATGAAACTATAATTATATAATTGAATAGCGATCTATATTACCTCAGTTAGGGCTACATTTTGAGGTGTAATTTTGAGAATTTCCTCCATGTATCTCATAACATAGTAACCACATTTCGTATTGCCAGTCTGTTTGCGGCACTACAAAAATATAAATTTGCTAAATATATGTTTCATTACTTAACATAAATTAACAAAAATAGGAGAAAGTACTTACTCCCATTCCATGCCATATTACTCCCACATTTTTTGTTGTTCTTACTCCAGCTAACGGTCTGTAAACCTTCATTGTCCTGAGTAGCAAAAAATATTCAATATGAAGTCGATAATACAAATAAAAATACATGTACGATGATTAAAATGAACTTACAGATTTACAAGTTTCTTTATGGTTTCCTTTGGTTTATTCGACCCCAAAGGATCAAACCAATATACCGAATTAGTTTCGGGGCATAGAACGACAAACATCCAATGAGCTATGTTTATATATATAATTAGAAGTTTATTACAAAATCAAAATCCAATTACTTTGAATTAACAAATTTACCTCTCATGATAAGGGAGAAAATAATATCTTTTGCCTTGTTGTTTTATGAGAAGCCCAAACTCACCCGATTTATCATCATTCCTGTATATATAAGTAGATGGACTCACAAATCCAAAAGCTTGATCATCGAGAAAGATCGACCTTCTGAATTCATAAGGTGTCTACAATAGTAAAAAATGCATTATGTTATAATTAGATAACATTATTCAATACATTTCATCTTATACACAAGAAAACACTTACTTCACTTGCACGTCGATAACATCATCTTTGGCGACGTATAAATCTGAAGGCAACCCTTTAACCTTCTCCTACAAAGCCAGGTAGTTATGGTTTGTGATTCCCTACCTACCATTAATTGATACAACATTTTCCACCTATTTGGTAGCAAATTAATGTTGATCATAGGTTGGTTGTTTGACCCTTTTCTCTGGGGGTTTGAACCTTACCGATAAATATACAAACATTAAAAATACAATTATTAACAAAATTGAAAATTAATGGTTTTCAAAATAAAAGTATACCTAATGTCTCTCATTTAGCTATACTAAATGACGGGGCCACCTCAGGAACCCACCGATAGCATCGCTGAAATAGACTTAAACGGTAAGGACCACTAGTCTCTACGAAATCACGAAATCGGAGGTTCCTAAAATATCAGAGAGACTAGATAGCCGACGACGTTCAAGCCATAACGGTTTTAAACGGTTTCCTCTGCTTAATGTGTCTGGAAATCCTAGGGGCCAACGTTTAAATTAATTTTATTAAGGCTCTTTTTGTAACGTCCCCGAAAACAGCGGAAAATTTAAACAATAATAAAGACCGTCAACGGTCAACACTGGGCACGTCACGAGACAATAAGACGAAATGTAAATATATATAAAGATATAGATCCACGTCAGGAAAGCCGCCAGACGCGCACCCTGCCGGAACATCCTCGGCCTACCGACAAACCCCTGCTAACAGCCCAAGGTTTACGGCACTCATCCCTCACACCACGCTCGATATGAGAGGCCAACAATAATACGCCTTCGTCGAAGGTGAAATCCGTCGCTCTCAAGGGTGGTAATCGACCGTCGCCTCAGAGTCGGTAGTCGACCTATACTCAACGGATCGCGTGTGGATAAATCCACCAACCTGCGGCAGATCGGTCGACCGCTACAAGCACACCGGTCGACCGGTCTTCCACACAGTACTCGGTACTGTACAACCAATAGCATCCGGTCGAACCACGCCAACCGAATTACCGACCAATCGGTCGAACAAAAGTCATCTAGTGGTCGACCGTTTGGATGGTCTACGCTATACCAATTTTATAATATATATATATCCGATCGGTCGAACCAAGGGGCCGTTCAACCGATAACAGGGATTTCAGGATTTTGCCCAAGTCTTATTCGGTCGACCGGAACTGAAATACAGTTCGACCGAAACAACACAAGCACTCTAATGCTTAATTAAATGCTCAGTCGGTCGACCGAAAGTTAAAGAGCGGTCGACCGTTTTGATGGTCAAAGCTCCCAACCGACTTAGCATCAAATAGATCGGTCGAACCAAGTTAAGGATGTTCGACCGTTTAATAAGTCAAAATCCCCAACCGACCTATTCTCATTGTTTTCAGTCGACCGGCTAAGTGGACCCGTTCGACCGATAACAGCATCAACCCTTTTTCCCGCACAAATCTGGCATAACGGTCGACCGTTCTCAGACATCGTTCGACCGTTCGCGGGTGCAAATCAATATAATAATAGGATCGGTCGACTGCCCACAGGCACCGGTCGACCGATCGTCGTCTTCAACCTCTGAATAGGTTGCAATCCGACGGGGAATTCGACACCAACGTCGATCCCCAACACTCACAAGGCTTAAGTGAGTTATATTGAAGATTTGGCATACCTTATTGACGTTTGTGGAAGCTTCCCAAGCTTTGGCAAACTCAACCCAACTCCTTCTCCTTCACTTCTTCTCCTTCTCCTTCTCTCCTTCTTCTTCTCTTCGAAATCGCCTCTCACACTCTCTGATTAACTTGAAGAAGATGAAAAACGTTTTTGTTAGATCTAAACTTTTATTTATAGGCAAAAACGAAACTTATCCAATCCTCCACCTCACCCTTCACTGTAGCAAGCTTAATTAGGTTAATTAGGTTTAGTTTAGTTTAATTAGGGTGTTTTAGGTTATGGTTACTACAATCTACCCTCCTTAAAGGAATTTCGTCCGCGAAATTCGGAACAACTGACTTACCGGAATAACTCTGGATACTGCTTCCTGACGTCCTCCTCGATCTCCCAGGTAGCCTCTCTGATACTGTGATGCTGCCACCTGACCTTCACCATCGGAATCGCTCTCCTCCTGAGCTGATGTACCGTCTGATCCACAATCTCAACGAGTCTCTCATCTAATGACAAATCCTGCTGGATCTCTGGCACTGCCATCTCTATCACATGAGCTGGATCGGCCACGTACTTCCTCAGCATAGAAACATGGAAGACGTTGTGAAGTCCTGCGAACTGTGGCGGTAGTGCAATCCTATATGCCACCTCCCCAACCCGATCCAATATCTCAAAAGGTCCGACATACCTCGGACTCAGCTTCCCCTTCTTCCCGAATCTCATCACCCCTCTGGAAGGTGAGATCTTCAGGAAAACATGATCTCCCGCATCAAAAGTCAGCTCACGCCTCCGCGTACCAGCATAACTCTTCTACCTGCTCTGCGTTGTAGCTAGTCGTCTCCGAATCACGTCAACCTTCTCTGAATATAACTGTATAATGTCAGGTCCAACTAGCTGTCTCTCGCCCACATCACTCCAGCATATCGGCGATCTACACGGCCTCCCGTATAATGCCTCATATGGTGCCATCCCAATACTCGAGTGGTAGCTGTTGTTGTAGGCAAACTCTATCAACGGCAAATGCTCATCCCAATGCCCGACCCAGTCAAGTGTGCACGCTCTCAGCATGTCCTCCAATGTCTGTATCGTCCGCTCTGACTGGCCATTTGTCTGTGGGTGGAAAGTTGTGCTAAACTTTAGACGTGTCCCCAGTGCTCTGTGAAGACTCTCCCAAAATCGCGAAGTGAATCTGGGATCTCTATCTGAAATGATACTGACTGGTACACCATGAAGTTTGACAATCTCCTCAATATATAACTTAGCTAGACCATCTAGAGCAAGAGTGGTCTTAATAGCTAAGAAATGCGCCGACTTGGTCAGTCGATCGACTATAACCCAAATTGCGTCGTGGAATCTACGTGTCTTCGGTAGCCCCGTAACAAAATCCATCGTCACGTGCTCCCACTTCCACTCGGGCAACTCAATCCTCTGCATCTGCCCGGTTGGTCTCTGGTGCTCAATCTTCACCTGCTGATAGACCAAACACCTCGACACAAAGTCTACAACGTCCTTCTTCATCCCTCGCCACCAGAAGTTCCGCTGCAGATCTTTGTACATCTTGGTGCTCCCTGGATGAATGGAATATCTCGATCTGTGTGACTCCTCCATGATATCATGTCTCAGGTCCTCTGCCCTCGGCATCCAGATACGATCTCTGAATCTCAGACCTCCATCAACTCCGACTCTGAAGTCTGACTCATCTCTAGCAACTAACTGTAACAAACCGCTCAACTCCTCATCTGTAGTCTGAGCATGAATCATTGTCGATACTGTCTGAGGCTCTACTCTCAATCCTGCAATAACTGCACCCTCAGAGCTATCAGCAAATGTCTCCACTCTGCCAAAGACTCTAGCAGTCGCCACTCCTGAATGCATAGGTCTGCTACTGATACCTCCACCTTCCGGCTCAAAGCGTCTGCAACTGTGTTCGCCTTCCCCAGATGGTAAGAGATAGTGAAGTCGTAGTCCTTAATGAACTCAAGACATCTGCACTGCCTCATGTTCAGCTCCTTCTGCGAGAACAGGTACTTCAGACTCTGATGATCTGTAAACACCTCAAACTGCTCGCCATAAAGATAGTGTCTCCAGGTCTTCAGTGCGTGAACCACTGCTGCTAACTCCAAATCATGAGTCGGGTAATTCCTCTCATGGACCTTCAGCTGTCTGGATGCGTACGCGAACACCCTCCCGTGCTGCATAAGTACACATCCTAAGCCAATACCTGAAGCGTCGCTATAAATCACAAATCCACCTGTGCCACTCGGCAATGATAAAACTGGTGTTGTGGTCAACAGTCTCTTCAGCTCTTGAAAGCTGTCCTCGTACTTCTGTGACCATACAAAAGTGACTCCCTTCTGCGTCAGAGCCGTCAGTGGTGCTGCCAATCTCGAGAAGTCTTTGATGAAGCGACGGTAATAACCCGTCAGTCCAACAAAGCTCCTAATCTCCGTCACGCTCGTAGGGGTCCTCCACTATGTCACTGCCTCTACCTTCGCCGGATCCACTGATATCCCCTCTGCTGATACAATGTGTCCGAGGAACGCTACTCTGTCCAACCAAAACTCGCACTTCGAGAACTTAGCGTATAACTGCTGGGCTCTCAAGATGCTGAGTACAATCCTCAGATGCTCTCTATGCTGCTCCACATCTGGTGAATAGATCAAAATTGTTGGCTTTTTTGCCTTAATCTATGTTTTGATGATCATAATTAACCTAATCTTAATTATGATCATGTAGAGTAGCACACATATTGCATTGCATGTATATTGTATTGTGCTAACCTCTACAGGTGATCAAGACTCAAGAAAGAAGGAAATAAAGTCAAGACATGTAATTAAAGCTAAATCGAAGACATGTAATCTTGATTTATTTTGAGTCTTAGGAACATGTGTAAATTGAGCATACAAGAGTTAAAAACCAATCACATACACAATAGGTTCCCTATAGAAGTCACACACGAAATTTCACATTATTTGGACTTCATTAGATCACCCAAACCTTAGTCGGAAATCACTTATAAACTTAAACCCAGATTTCCTGTGTAAACCGGTCGACCGAACCAGTTCTCAGTTCGACCGGTTTATAACAGACTCTCCACAGTGATTTTACCGAACTCTACCGGTCGACCGGTTCTACATTTTCGGTCGACCGATTCCGGATTTTCATATGACCGTTTTTCTTGTCGTATATGCCCAACGGTCGTATTCGTATTAAAACTATATACACCTCCATATACTTAACCAAACGGTCGAACCATGTGCCAAGTTCGGTCGACCGTTTAACCTTGTCAAAAATTCCCTGCTATCGGTCGATACGATTTCGTTCGACCGATCCAATTTTCCCTCTACCGAAACGCTTATTCGGTCGACCGGTAACCCTGTTCGGTCGACCGTTTTCTTAATAGACTTAAGTGTTCCGTCGATCTATTCATATTTCAGTCGACCGTATTCTTATCGAACCCAAGCGTTCGGTCGACCGTTACACGTTTCGGTCGACCGGTTCTGGACAGATTTGCAGCCCGATTTTCTGCCTTGTGTATCTTGCACAAAACCCAATCAAATCTATCCCCAACGGCTAGAATACCTTAGGAGCTTATAAATAGAGGATCAAGACTTGATCTTAACACAACTCTCCAACTCCAATTGTCCCAATACATTAGAGAGAAACCTCAATCCTCAAAACTCCCATTTCTACACTCTATAAGCCTAAACTTCACACACTTGATCAATTACTCATCCTACTCAAAGTGTGCTCAATTAGAGAGTGAATCCCACTCAGTTACAAGTGTTGTCAAAAGAAGCAAGGACTTCGGTGAAAGCCCGAAGTGTCCCTCTCGGATTGTGAGAGGAAGAATTCAAGCAAGCGAGGGTTGTTCGCGTTGCTTGTGGTGTAAAAGGCGTTCTCTCCCGGCCCGGAACGGGGAGTGGTTAGTGAAGACGTAGGCGGAGCTCGCGGAGTCGAGCGGAGCTTACAAGAGAGGACTAGGACCCGGTTGGGGTGCCGAAACTCTATAAAAACGCCGTGTCTTCTTGTGGTTTGCATGTTATTTCCCTACTAGTCTTTAAATTGTTTCCGCTGCGTTTATTGCTTGATTAGTTAGGGATTAGATTAATAGTGATTAGTGGACCCATAACCCACACGATCCTACAAAAATGTCATCCACAAAGACAATCACAAATCTATTAATATACGGTCTGAATGTCCGGTTCATCAGATCCATGAATGCTGCCGGAGCATTCGTCAATCCAAATGGCATCACCAAGAACTCGTAGTGTCCATATCTCGTCCTAAAAGCTGTCTTCTGGATGTCCTCATCTCGGATCCTAAACTGGTGATATCCTGAACGCAGGTCAATCTTCGAGAAAATTTTCGCTGACTGCAGCTGGTCAAAGAGGTCCTCGATCCTAGGTAAGGGATACATATTCTTCACCGTCACCTGGTTCAGCATCCTGTAGTCTATGCACATCCTCAAGGATCCGTCCTTCTTCTTCACAAACAAAACTGGTGCACCCCAAGGCGAGACACTCGGTCTGATAAATCCAGAGTCCATCAACTCCTGCAACTGCTTCTTCAACTTTGTCAACTCAGCAGGTGTCATCCGGTATGGAGCCTTCGACTGCGGTGTAGTGCCAGCTGCCAACTCGATACCGAACTCCAACTCTCGGTGCGGTTGTAAACCTGGAATCTCCGCTGGAAAAACATCCGCGAACTCCTGCACCACCTCAATGTCCTCCAACCTCTAAGACTCTGCCTCCGCAACCACAAGCGTCGCTAAAAATGTCGTACAACCCTGCTGTAACAGCCTCTGAGCCCTCATAGCAGATACAATAATGCGAGCTCCTCTGTTTCTGACCCCTCTGATCAGAATATCAGGCAAACCCTTCCTCGGGATCAAAATCTTCTTCTCACGGCGCAAGACTCGAACATCATATTGGGATAGCCAATCCATCCCAAGTATGACATCAAAGTCCTCCATCGGTAGCAAGACCAGGTCTGCCGGAAACTCCTGATCTCCCGAAACAACCATGGCGCCGGGGACAAATCTCCCCACAGTGCCCACCAGACCCAGGGGTGTGCTGACCTCCAAAGTGGCAGTCAACATCGTAAGGGTACAACCCAACACTCCCGCAAATCGCTCTGAGATGAACAAGTGTGTCGCGCCACAATCAAAGAGCACCCTAGCTACTGAACCAGCGACAAGAAGCGTACCTTCCACTACAGCACCTCCATCCCTAGCCTCCTCTGCCTGGATGGTGTAAACTCTGCCAGTGCGCTGCCCCTGCTGAGGTCTAAAAGGTGGTCTACCTCCGCCTCCACCTCTGTCTGGCGCTGGTAATCCCGGTGGTATGCTCGGCCCCGTTCCTCGGCTCGGACAGCTCCTAATAAAGTGACACAGCTGGCCACAACCATGACAAGCTCCAGTGGTGAAACACTGCCCAGAGTGAAACCTGCCATGAGTACCATAAGGCTCAGGTCGTGGTGCTGCAGCTCTTGCTCCCTCAAATCGGGGCCTCTTGCCCGGATTCCCCCCAGTCTGACCTCCTGGCCGCCCAGAGAACCTACCCGATGGCCTCCTCTCATCCTGGTAGTTCTCTCTATAGTCACGATCAAGCACAGTAGCACTCTTCACTGCATCGGCTAACGTGCTCGGCATATGCGTCAGCACCTTCGTCCTCAACTGCTTCCGGAGCCCCCAGACGAACTTCCCAGCCCACTGCTCCTGCGTGATGTACATCTCGGGACAGTAACGCTCAAGGGCGTTGAACTTCCCGATGTAACCTGCCAGGGTCATGTCTCCCTACTGAAGACTCAGAAACTCCTCCCTCTTCGCATCCTGCACATGCTGCGGAAAGTACTGCTCGTTGAACTCGCCAACGAACTCCTCCCAGGCTATATCATCTCTATCCGCAAACACCACTGCAGATGTGGACCTCCACCAGTTGGACGCAACACCGCCCAACACATAAGTAGCCAGACCCACCTTCGCCTCTGGAGGACAACCAATAGCACTGATGATCTTCTGCATCGTGAAGATTCACTCCTCAGCTGCCTCTGCATCATACTGCCCCAGAAAGGTAGGCGGATGCTGGCGCATAAACCAGTCATGCATAGCGCCAGTCCTCGTCTGCCCAGTCTGTGCTGTCTGCTGCTGCAACTCTCGGTCAGACGTCCGACCGTATCGAACAACGTCTGACGCTCCTCCTCCCAAGCCTCATCCCTCGCAGTCTCACTCTCACCGTGAGTATGAGCGACGACCTTTCCCCGTCTAGGAGGCATATACCAAAGGAAACAAGACAATCATCAATATAAAATATGCATGCATGATCCTCTAAGACCTACTTCCCAACTCAAAGGTGGTTTCTTTGGACAAGTACGCCGGAATCAACGCTCTGATACCAAATTGTAACGTCCCTGAAAATAGCGGAAAATTTAAACAATAATAAAGACCGTCAACGGTCAACACCGGGCACGTCACGAGACAATAAGACGAAATGTAAATATATATAAAGATATAGATCCACGTGGAAGTCAAATATACATATGAGTCAACTGTGATTACAATAGAAAAGAATATACATGTAATCACTACCTCAACAAAAAGATATAAAAGAACACAGGATCAGATCTCGGGGGCACTCTCCTCAGTCACCACCTCGACTCTAATGCGACTCGCTACCTGAAATGAAAACAATTGAAACATGCTTGAGTTCCCTGAAGGAATCCCGTATACCAAACCTCCTAAAATACAAAATAGAATTAAAGACAATGCAATGCACATGATCATCCACCTCGGGCCCACAATAATGCCCCTCTCCGCCTCCACGGTACTGAACCACTCCTGCCACCACAAGGGTCAAGTCAGTCCACCGCTTCCTCACATGGGTCAGTCGGCACCACTGCTCCCCAAAAGTGCAGAAATGAACACTGGTACTACGCCGCCACCCCAGGAGCGAGTCAGCCCGCCGAATACACAACTCGGGTCAGACGACAGTCGCTGCTCCCCCAAGAGCCGCCAGACGCACCCTGCCGGAACATCCTCGGCCTACCGACAAACCCCTGCTAACAGCCCAAGGTTTACGGCACTCATCCCTCACACCACGCTCGATATGAGAGGCCAACAATAATACGCCTTCGTCGAAGGTGAAATCCGTCGCTCTCAAGGCCGGTAATCGACCGTCGCCTCGGAGTCGGTAGTCGACCTATACTCAACGGATCGCGTGTGGATAAATCCACCAACCTGCGGCAGATCGGTCGACCGCTACAAGCACACCGGTCGACCGGTCTTCCACACAGTACTCGGTACTGTACAACCAATAGCATCCGGTCGAACCACGCCAACCGAATTACCGACCAATCGGTCGAACAAAAGTCATCTAGTGGTCGACCGTTTGGATGGTCTACGCTATACCAATTTTATAATATATATATATCCGATCGGTCGAACCAAGGGGTCGTTCAACCGATAACAGGGATTTCAGCATTTTGCCCAAGTCTTATTCGGTCGACCGGAACTGAAATACAGTTCGACCGAAACAACACAAGCACTCTAATGCTTAATTAAATGCTCAGTCGGTCGACCGAAAGTTAAAGAGCGGTCGACCGTTTTAATGGTCAAAGCTCCCAACCGACTTAGCATCGAATAGATCGGTCGATCCAAGTTAAGGATGTTCGACCGTTTAATAAGTCAAAATCCCCAACCGACCTATTCTCATTGTTTTCGGTCGACCGGCTAAGTGGACTCGTTCGACCGATAACAGCATCAACCCTTTTTCCCGCACAAATCTGGCATAACGGTCGACCGTTCTCAGACATCGTTCGACCGTTCGCGGGTGCAAATCAATATAATAATAGGATGTTCGACTGCCCACAGGCACCGGTCGACCGATCGTCGTCTTCAACCTCTGAATAGGTTGCAATCCGACAGGGAATTCGACACCAACGTCGATCCCCACCACTCACAAGGCTTAAGTGAGTTATATTGAAGATTTGGCATACCTTATTGATGTTTGTGGAAGTTTCCCAAGCTTTGGCAAACTCAACCCAACTCCTTCTCCTTCACTTCTTCTCCTTCTCCTTCTCTCCTTCTTCTCCTCGAAATCGCCTCTCACACTCTCTGATTAACTTGAAGAAGATGAAAAACGTTTTTGTTAGATCTAAACTTCTATTTATAGGCAAAAACCAAACTTATCCAATCCTCCACCTCACCCTTCACTGTAGCAAGCTTAATTAGGTTTAGTTTAGTTTAATTAGGGTGTTTTAGGCTAAGGTTACTACACTTTTATTATGTGGTTTTGGGGCCAAGGAAAGGACGATGAAATCCCCCGCCTCATCTCCTATAGGTGACTGCCCCCTTGGTGTTTTTTATACCTTAATCTAACAAACAACACACCAAACAAACACTCACCTCACTCTTGTTCCAATGCAAGTCCTACTACGTAATGCGTGTTCTCTAATGAATGATGAGTAAAAGAGATTACGTACCTTACGCCAAACAATCTACGACAGAAATCGTAAAATAAAAAATAAATACAATGAATGAAAAGTCCTATATGATGAATGACTTAGCAAATATTGTCTAATTTTTTGTTATAGGTTATTAAAGACTAAATTGCTTAAAGGGGTCGATGAGTATAACATATAACATTATAACATTTCTAAATAAAAGAATCTCTAAAGCATAAATAAATATTTAAAATTTAGAAATTAAACATAAATAAACATTTAACTAAATAAATAAATCGAAAAGGTGCTATTAAACTTGAGAAACATGTTATAACAATGAAAAAGATGACTTAAGGTTATATATAGAGATTTGTGGAATGAGAACAAAATTAACATAAAACCAACCAACAAAATGTCTATCAAAAAGGTCGTGGAATGGGAACAAAATTAAGTTGCAGATGAAATATTGAGATTGAAAATTACATGAATATTAGACATCAATTCTCATTGGACAAATTTCTATATATTGATAATGATATCAAGGAATAATAACGTGATGGTGTGGAACGTCGTAAATTCGGAGTGCACAAAATCAATATGATTTTTATGCAAGTGCACCCAAGTAAAATCTGAAAACTCAAGTGCACAGATCTAATATCACCACTTTACAAGTGCACCCAAGCAAATAACCCAATAAAGATAGACATGGAATTGAACTCCTAAATTTTAAGTTAGCCCGAGTTTACCACTGCTAGAAAATTAGGCTTCACATATGGATCATTATCCGTCGATGCAACATCTGTCGGTAAAGTTAAATGTTCATCGATGGATAATGTGTTTCGTCGGTGTAAAACTACACTGATAGATATGCTTACTAACACCAACGCAAAAAAACAAGCGCTTAATATTTTCATAGTATTCAAATGGAAGAAAGAAGAGAGAATGAAAAGGAACGAGAAGGGTCAAGACGGAAAGAAAAGACAATTGCTCTAAAAGCAACCTCGGATTCGGAAGTATTCGAAGATGAGGACACCAATGAAGACGTCACTTTCTTAACCCACAACTTCAAGAAGTTCCTCTCCAAAAGGAAATTTACAAAAGGAAAAGGAGAATCATCTCAGACGTTCACTTGTTACGAATGCAACAAAACTGACCATTGCTTAGGCTGAGAGATTGTGAACGAAGAGAGGAAAAGAGATATCCCCATAGAAGAGATAGAGAAGAAAGGAACTCACGAAAAGACAAAGAGGAGAGACCTAGAAGACGAGATCGTGATGATAACAAGAGAAGGGATCATCACGAGAAATTTGGAAAGAAGACCCTCAGGGCCACTTGGGATGACTCAAGCTCATCAAAGGAATCCGACTCCAAGTACTTTCAAGAAAAGGAAGCACACATGTGTTTCACGACCAGTAATGAAGATTCTGACTCAAGCCTACCTACATCACCAAAGACGAGTGATCAACCTCACGTGGTGGAAATTGACGACGATGAGGTATCCCTTCATGAAACACCTTCTTATGATGACTTGTTAGATGTTTTTCATGAACTTGCTAAGCATTATGAAATGATTTGTCATAAAAACAAACTAGGAAGAAAAATACATCTAGAATAAGATGATTGCAACTAGAAGTAATTTTGGGAAGATAACATAAAGTTTTCTTCTATCTTCCACAACTTTCACGACCAACGTGCAATTGATATGATTTATCAATTAACAATACGTTGACTGATAAACATTTGCATCTTTTATGCGTATTGCTCACCTTTGAATGTTTGCTTAAGAAGCTACGTCTCACTTCAAAGTAAAATAATGTAACATCACATATATTTCTTCTTTTGATGGAATGTTTTCCTAAATAATGGTGCTATCCTTATCGGCCGGCTCCCCACTTTGGTAGACCAAACCCCTCAAAGCACTATCCAGTGCTGGTAGTGGGATGAGCACATATCCAACACCACACATGCAACCAAGGATTCAAAGTAATTTTCATTTTATTTATATATAAATATTGTTTAAAAACGTTTATATTTAGATATATTGCATATATAAGCTGTAATCACCGATCATCTAAATACCTTAATATATAATGCTATACTTCGATGCATATACACAATTTTTATTTCTTCCACAATGGTCTTGGCTAGATTCCTCTCGTGCTTTATTTTTTGACTCGTGGAATATTTGTGCCTTTTTCTGCCGAGGAATATATCTGCCTATTTTTTGACTCGTGGAATATTTGGACCTTTTTGACTCGTCGAATATTTCTGACTGTATTTGTGCCTTTACATGGAATATTCGTGGAATACCTACGAAAAATTCAATACAAAAATAAAATTTAACTTTTTTTATATTGTCATGTAACAAATCATTTAGGGCTACTTCGGTAACATACTAGCAATAAAATCAGTAAAGTTGAAATACTATTTAGTAGTAAATTAGAAACAGAAGATAATACATAGAGCATAATTAATACGCAAGGAAAAAGAGGCCTTGGTGTAACTACAATTTCTTAATGCAAACTCGTTCATATTACTATATTAACAATGTGCACTATGAGTATAAATAATGCTTCACAAGTGCTTTGTTTATTATAAAGTATTCTTTTTTTTAAAACCAATGCATAGGAAAGAAATATTTCCTAAAAAAGAAGATGAGTGAAAAACATAGATGTTGTAACTCGCGTGCAACGTAATTAAAGCTAGCGAATTAGGATCTGACATAATACTTGTCGACCAAAATTCACTATATATGTAAATTTATAATTGAAATGCCCTGCGTCCATTATATATATGAATAATAATATGACCAACACTGTTCCGCCTTCAATTGCTTATTCAACTCGATCTATTTGACAAACTTTAGAGAGCTTATCGTTCAAGTTCTATGGAGAACAATTCATCATTCCCTCACCATTCCTCTTCATGCTACACCGGGCTGGGGCGTGACGACGGATCAAATTCCTACAGCTTCAACGGTCCAAAAGGGAGCGGCTTTTCGACGTCCGACGATCCTGAAATCAAGAGGAAGAACAGGGTTGCGTCCTACAATATTTTCACCAAGGAAGGTAAGGTGAAGGCATCCATGAAGAACAGTTTTAAGTGGATCAAGAACAAATTCGAAGACATCCGCTACTAAGTAAAGTTGGATATTTGGCTTGTTATCTTTAATCATAAATCTCATAAACCTGTGTCTCTTGGTGTTGTGTTCCCTCTTTGCCGATTTATTGTAAAATTTATCACCACGCGTAATTTATTCTGCTGCTTGTTTAGTTGACTCTGTGCGTGGCTCCAAAATTTCCGGTTGATCGTTAGTATGCTTGCTAGATCATATCGGTGTACCTGTCCTTCCCATCACCGACGAATACTATCCGTCGGAGATAACTTTGAAACTCAACCATTTAGCGGGCTTCATACACCGACGGATAATAATATAACACCGACAAATACGTGCCGTTGGTGTAGGTCTTTACCAGGAGCTCGAGTCGGGAAACTCTTCCATTTCCCTTCTTCTCCAACCAAAAAACCTAACCGCCGCCGCCGCACCTCATTGCTTCCGCCGACACATCTCATCGCTGCCGGACCTCGCCATCGCCTCCGCCGTCACCGCACCTCTCCATCGCCGCCGCAGGTAGCCTCCTCCGATCCTCGAACACCACTTCCCGCCCCTCTCTCCTCCAAACACCCCCTCCCGTCCCCATCCTCCTCCGACCATCCGCCACCTCCAGACCATCACCGGACCTGCCCCGACCATCTCCTCCTCCGTACCAGCCTCGACCCACCCCCACCACCACCACCAAACCATCACCACCCCCACCCAACCCCTACTAGACCAAACCCGCTCCTAAGCCAGACCGAACCCAACCCCTCCTGCCCCACCTCTGAACACCACCTTGTGATTTTTTACTATTTTGTAGAATATTGTTTTTAGATTTAGGCTTAAATTGTGATTTTGTTTGATTAATTTGATTGAAGTTTGATTAATTAGATTAATTTTGTGATTTTGTATGATTAAAATACGTATAATTAGAATATATATATATATATGTTATTTTGTATGATTATAGTACGTTGAATTAGTGAAATTGTATGATTAATGTTTGATTAATCTTGATATTATTATATGTTATTTTCTATCTCATCTTGTTTATATGATTAATCTTGTTTTAATGATTAACGTTTGATTAGTATTGTTTGAATTAGTGAACTTGTATGATTATATGTTATTTTATATCTCATCTTGTTTATACATTCAATTTTAGTAGTCAATGTAGTCGTATGATTAAATAAATTAGGATATATCTCACCTTAATGTATGATTCAATTTTGTATATATCTCCACTTGTATGATTAATGTTTGAAGAAGAAACATGTCCTTATGTTGTGTGATTAAATAAATTAGGGTACAAATGTGATTAGTTGGATTGAATGACGTGTGGTAGTTTGATAGATTCAATTGGATTATGTTGGACCAGTTCGTTTATTGTGTTAGATTGCGTTGAATTTTATTGACATGGATTGGTTATTTGTAAAGGTTAGTGCTTGCTTTCTGTTTTGGAGTGATTAGGTTTTGTGGTTCGGTAGTGGAAAGGAATTTGATTGGAACTAAATGTGGGATTTGTTAATGAAGTGAGTAAATGTGATATTCTGGGTAGACACCGGTGAAGACCATTTGGACGGGACCATTTTGTGATTCGAAGTAGATCCTTTTGACGATTTAGGATTTGCGATTGACTGTAGGATTTAAGATTGGATTGTATGATTTAAGTTTGATGAATTGACATTGTTGTGATGCTTGTCTTTGAAAAGTGAACATATTTTCTTGTCAATACAGGTTTTATGAAAAACATTGGTAAAAAAATATTGGGTGCGTTCTGCCAAAATTTCTTTAGAATTTCAAATACATTTTGATTGAAGTTTGGATTTTGGATTGAAGTTTGGATTTGATTTGGATTTTGTAATCGATTTAGGATTAGATTGTATGATTTAAGTTTGATGAATTGACAATGTTGTGATGCTTGTTTTTGAAGTAAACATATTTTCTTGTCAATACAGGTTTTATGGAAAAAAATTGGTATCGAAATTTAAAGGGGGGGGGTGTCTGCTGAAATTTAGTTAGAATTTCAAATAAATTTTGATTGAAGTTTGGATTTTGGATTCAAGTTTGAATTCAATTTGGATTTTGTAATCGATTTTGGATAACAATTTTTGTGTGTTATATTATTAGAATCATGGATTCAGACAGAAGTTGGATGTATGAACAAAAAGTTAGTCAAACTTCGCTGATAATTTTGAGTCTTTCCTGAAATTAGCATTTAGTTCCACGAACCAGTACATTCAAGATGGAAAGATCTTGTGCCCGTGCAAAAAATATTGCAACACCAAGTGGGCAACCAAAGGGGACGTTATCGATGACGTTGTCGTTAATGGCTTTGCTCAAAATTATGAGCATTGGGTTTTTCACGGTGAATCTTTTGCTAGTACGAGCGCCCAAATAGTAGTCCCGACAAATGAAACTCCGACACTAGAAATTGAGCCGAGTGAAGATGAGATGGATGAAATTGACGAGACGCTAAACGATTTCATCGTAGGTGGTAATGTCAGCGACGATGCGTCGAGACACAAGATAACAGAATATGCTCAGAAGATTCTAGATTACTTGAAAGATGGATAACAACCGTTGTATTCGGGATGTAAATCAGAATTGACAAAGTTGTCATTTTCCATCAAAGCGTTTCATATGAAGTCCACTTGTAAATGGTTGGACACTTGTTTCAACAAATGGTTGGTGTTTCAAGCTGAATTACTTATGGGTCAGTGTACGTACACCGACGGATATATCCGTCGATCTTAAACATCGACGGAGCGCCCGTCGGTGTATATGTATATTGACCGACGTAACACTGATGGAGGAATATCCGTCGGTGTAATAAATCACCGACGGACATCACTCTACACCGACGGTTCTTGTCCGTCGGTGATACTAGTTCTCCTATAGCGTCTACTTGTTATTATGGAGTGAAATTATGGAATTATGTTGTGAGTTATTTTGTACATCTTTGTGTAATTTTAGGAATTTATACAAAAATAAATAAATATGTTTTTTTGTTCCAACAAAGCTTTCTACGTCGGTTCTTTATAATTATCGACACGGAAACCCATTGATTCTATCAGTTGAAAATAAAACTGATGTAAAATCTACTATTTTTACGTCGATTTCTATTAAAAACCGACATGATTAACCTACATACCAAGTCTGTTTTTAGGCAGAACCAGATGTAGTAGACCTACATGCCATGTTTTTTAGACCAACGTAAAAAACTCTCCTTTACTTACTACATACGTCTGTAGGATTTCATGTTTAATTATACATATATATTTTTTGAATTTTCATGTATAATAAGGATCAATTTTCAATTTTCTAGAATTTATTGCATGCATCGGTTTGTTTTAACAAATTAGTTTCAAAAACTCTATTAAAACAAACATGAAGGAGCTCCGAAATTCATACCTAGAAGTTCTCTAAAACTTCTCGAAGATTCGGAGACGGTTGGGATGCTCCTCGCTGCGCCGGATGCCTCCGAGTATTCACCAAACTCTAAACAAGATCGGAGAAAGGGAAGCTAGTCTCTCAATCTCCGATTGAGTTTAGAATCTAATTACTAACCCCTCTTTAGTTCCCTTTAGAAGATGACCTCTGAAGAACTAAAACTAAACTTAAGAATTAAGGAATTTTCGTGGAGAATTATGGAGAGAGATTTTGCATAAGAAAAATAATGAATTAATTAAGGAGGTAATGAGATAACCTTGTATTTATAGGTTCTCTCCAAATTACCTATTCATGTGCAACCCCTTGCCCATGATCTCATGCAAAATTCCATCTAACCATCCATTATTTATTAATAAATAATCTTAGCCACGAATTAAATCAATTATGGACCAATTCCATGCATGATCTAATTAATTCTTAAATTAATTCTGCATAAAACCGTCTGGACCGGTCGACCGTTACGAAGGTCCGGTCGACCGCTCGACCCCAATTTCGGTCGACCGTGCAAGATTCGGTCGACCGTTCTTAACGTAGAATATTTCATCGCAATGTTCGGTCGACCGACCGATAGATTCGGTCGACCGTTCCGTACAGACGAAAATTCCCTGTTATCGGTCGAGACACGTCCGGTCGACCGTGCACCTTCGGTCGACCGTTATCCATTAACCGGTCGACCGTTTGCACAGTCTTGCAGACTTGTCAAATTTCGGTTTAACCCCTACAAAATTTGACATTTCGGGATTAGTAGTAAATTCACAACTTATGTAACATATTATCCTATGTAATGATCAATCATTACACCCCATAATATTTACATCACATATGAATTTAATTTAGATTCTAATTATGTTATTAATCACAACATAATTTTGATTTTGCTTGTTCACCTCATGTGTCATATTTTCTACATGAAACCCGACACATCCTATGAACTCAAAATTCTCATTTCTTGTTTCCCAGTTTTGTGGTGTGACCTATGGGAGGATCTAAACTAAGTTGGCAGTGATATTAAGAGCTTAATATCACAAGCTATAAGCGGTATCTAGCTACACATTATAGCTCCCAATTAGTTAGATGTCTTAATTCCACTCGAACCAAAACCCGATCCACTTAGTGATGGAGTGCATCACTTGTGTCCGTCCCTTGCCTCATGATATTAAGAATACACACAAAGTAGTATTGTGTCATCTTTGTATTAGTATTCATTTCTTGATCTCTTTAAGCTAGTTATAAATATGTGACTTAACTCAAATCACATTGTGCACATTATAACTTTGCTTTATCAAGGGGCCCACTAATATCATCACTCAATTAAGAGGGGCAATGATAATCTTTTGACTAACTATCTTCTCCAACGAAAGTTGTACTTAACCAACCAATGCCTTTACACTATACTGATCGATAGTTCAAGACACCGATCTAATTAAGTATTCCTTAAGTGATCAGATATAAGTCTCATATCAAAGGACCAAAGACACAGTAAAATATTAATGACACAGAAACACATTTCTATAATATTTTACTTATTAGGTCTATTCAGTATACAAAAGTAATATTTTCCTCTTTTGCATACCCGTGTTGTCACTCACTTGTAGAGCTACAATGATCTATGACCAACACGACAATCTTAACTCGGTAATTAATGTTCCATGTTAATTACCATGATTGCGAATATCTTTTGTTTTATGTAAACCAATATCTTTTAGAGCTCTACGGTTAAGGACCAAGAGCCTCTTCCTTAACACTTCTAAAAGACGAATAACATAAACAAGGAACAAAATGATTTCTCATTCAATTCATAATAATTGACATTTAAAAGTAAAACTTTTAAAACACATTCCCTTCAATCTCCCACTTGTTATTAAAGTTTTCTTTCTCATACATACTCAATGCATAAAACAATAATAACTAGGGTAAACCCCATTACATATCAATCATCAAGCCAATCTACATGGTTCCTCAATCCCATGGACTCGAAATGTATTTCACCCTTGGCTTGGGATAAGGGTTTTGTGAATGGATCAGCTGTGTTGTTGTTGGTGTCCACCCATAACAGATTTATTTTGCCTTCGTCGATGAGGTCACACGTCACGAAGTACTTACGATCCATGTACTTCACTTTGTGGTGTGATTTGGGATCCTTGATTTGCGAGATAGATGCACTATTGTCGCAAAATAGCTCTATTGGTCCCTCGCTCGAGGGAACTACTCCAAGCTCTTCAAGGAACTTCTTAATCCACACTCCTTCCTTGCTCGCTTCAGCGACAGCCATCACTTCGGAAGCAGTGGTTGAGTCGGCAGTAGTGCTTTGCTTCCAACTACGCCAACTCACAGCTCCACCATTCAGAAGGAAGACGTATCCTGATTGCGACCTTCTATCGTATGGATCACTCATGAAACTCGCATCCGAGTAACCTTCAGTTATCAATTCCCTTTGTCCTCCATAAACAAGAATCTTATCCTTAGTCCGGTTAAGGTACTTCAGGATATTCTTGACCGCAGTCCAATGCTCAGGACCTGCGTTGGATTGGTGACGACTTGTCACACTTAGAGCATACGAGACATCGGGTCTTGTGCAAGTCATCGCGTACATGATCGACCCAATTGCCGAAGCATAATGGACATCTTTCATGTACTCTAAGTCCTTACGTGATTGCGCACGTTGAGACTTCTTGAGTTGCACACCCATACTCATTGGCACACTGCCCTTTTTGGAGTTGTTCATCTTGAACCTTTCCAGGACCTTGTCAATGTATGCACGTTGACTGAGGCCAATGAGTCTACGGGGTCTATCTCGATATATCTTGATTCCCAAGATGTATTGAGCCTCACCCATGTCTTTCATCGAAAATGCAGATTTCAATGAACTTCTCGTTTGCTCAAGCAAAGGAATATGATTACCCATAAGCAATATGTCATCGACATATAGGATTAGGAATACTACATGGCTCCCACTAACCTTCTTATATACACAAGGTTCTTCCTTACTTTGAATGAAGTGAAGCTTTTTCACTTCCTCGTCAAAGCGTTTGTTCCAACTCCTTGATGCTTGCTTCAATCCATAAATGGATCTTTGAAGCTTGCATACCTTCTCACTATTCTTTGGATCTTCAAAACCTTGAGGTTGTACCATGTACACATCCTCCTCAAAGTTCCCATTCAGGAACGCCGTTTTGACATCCATTTGCCATATTTCATAATCGTGAAATGCGGCAATAGCGAGCATGATCCGAATAGACTTGAACATGGCAACCGGTGAAAAAGTTTCATCATAGTCAATTCCTTGAACTTGAGTGAAACCCTTCGCTACAAGCCTCGCTTTGTAGGTTGTCAAGTTCCCATCCATGTCCATCTTCCTCTTAAAAACCCATTTATTATGAATGGACTTTTTCCCTTGAGGAAGGTCAACCAAGTCCCATACTTGATTATCATACATGGATTCTATTTCGGATTCCATGGCCTTAAGCCATAGTTTGGAGTCTTCCCTTTCCATTGCCTCTTGGAAGGTTAAGGGATCGTTGGTATCTAGTACCATGATTTCATGAAGTCCCAGATATAAATCGGGTTTCTTCCTTTCCCTTGTTGACCTTCTAAGTTCTTTTGGTTCTTCTCGTGTCTCTCGAACTTCTTCCACAATTTCTTGAGGAGTGGGTTCACGTTCAACTCTTGAACGTACACTTGGTGGGGATGATTGAGATTCTCTCACAATTTCTTGTGATGGTCTCTCGCTCACGCTCCCACTAACCAAAGGAATCTCGGTTGGGCCTTCATGATCTTGAATGTCATCATTCATGTCATGATCTTGTAGAGTATCTTGAGTTTCCTCAAGCACAACCCTACTCCCACTACTTTTTACTCTTTCTAGAAATTCCTTTTCCAGAAATGTGGCATCCCTCTCTACAATCACTCGATTGGAGGTGATATGCCAAAAGTAGTATCCTCTTGTCTCACGAGGATAACCAATAAAGAAGCACTTATCCGCTTTTGGTTGAAGTTTGGTCGACATCAATCTCTTGACGTAAGCCTCACAACCCCAAATCTTGAGAAAACTGAGCTTAAGTGTTTTACCACTCCATAGCTCATAAGGAGTTTTCTCCACGGATTTGGATGGAACATTATTTAGTGTGTAAGCCGCAGTTTGTAGTGCATAACTCCAAAAGTAAAGAGGTAATTCCACATGACTCATCATTGACCGAACCATATCGAGCAATGTCCTATTCCTCCTTTTGGATACCCCATTCCACTGAGGTGTACCGGGAGGGGTGAGTTGAGGTACAATACCAAACTCCTTTAGGTATGAGTCAAATTCGGCACTTAAGTACTCACCTCCACGATCCGTTCGTAGAGATTTGATTTTCTTGTCGAGTTGGTTCTCTACTTCATTCTTGAATTCTTTGAACTTGTCAAAAGATTCACTTTTGTTTCTCATTAGATAAACATAGCCATAACGACTATAATCATCCGTGAACGTAATGAGTTGGTTCTTGAAAGGCTTTTTGGTCATTTTTCCCATTAGACATGGTTGGCACGTCTCCAATGATTTAAAATCAAGTAGACCAAGAAGGTTAGCTTCTTGCAATTTCTTGATGCGCTTTTCATTTATATGACCAAGACGATAGTGCCACAAGAGAGTATCATTCTCGTGAGTGGTCTTAAGTCTTTTGTTATTGATATTAAAGATTTGTTTATTATCCAATTCAAGCAAATAGAGACCATTCCTTATGAACGCATTTGCATAGAACACATCATTCTTCGATATAGACAAACAAGAATTTGAAATATTTATATTAAAATTATCCATATCCAGACATGATACAGAAATAATATTCTTGCTAATCGAAGGTACATAATAAACATTCTTTAGACATAAATTTAAACCACTACACAATTGAAGCACCACAGAACCTTGTGCAACCGCAGACACGTTCGCACCATTTCCGACCTTCAATTCTACCTCGTTCCTTACGAGTTCCTTCCTATCCATGAGTAGCTGCACATTAGAAACTATGTGAGCACAAGATCCGGTATCAATTACCCAATCCTGGATAGAGGTGGCTAAATTTATTTCAATAACAAATATACCTTTGGCCTTTTTGGGGCGCCTTCGTTCAATCACTCCGTTGTCAAGGTCTTCCTTGTACTTGGGGCAATTTGGCCAAATGTGTCCTTTTTCACTGCAGTGAAAGCACTCCGTATTGGGAGTTGGAGATTTCTGAGATTTCCCCCTCGAGGCACTCGCACGAGCACCTCCTACTCCCTTGCTCTTCATTGAACCACTTTTGGTAGATTTGCCCTTTCCTTTACCAATCTTATGGCCCCTCCCATGGACGGCAAGGACTTGCTTGTCCCTACCCTTGCCCATGTCAACTTCAGCAGTTTTGAGAGCGTTGTGAAGCTCCTCAAGACTCACCCCTTTTTCACGCACGTAATAGTGCATCACAAAGTCCTTAAAGGACGGGGCTAGAGAGCCAAGAATCATATCTTCAGCAATGTCCTCGGGCATTGGTGAAGAGAGCTTTGCCAACTTCTCAAGGTATCCTTGCATCGTGAGAAAATGCATAGATACCGATGTTCCCTCCGCCATATGGCACCTTGTGAGTGCGATGGTGGTCTTATAGCGCTCCTTTCGGGCACTATCCATGAACATCTTTGATAAAGCCTCCATGGTCTTCTTGGGTTTTGAATCCAAGTATTTCGCTTGAAGCGAGTCACCCATGGATGCTAGCATAAGACCGTGAACTTGGTTCTCTTGGTCTTCCCACTTGGCTTTAGCCTCTTTCTCTTCATCGGTTAATCTCTCATTCCACTTTGGGATTGGACCTTCCAAAATGTGAGATAGTTTCTCAAACTTTAACACGATGTTGAGTTTGAGTTGCCAACTAATGAAGTTTGAGCCATCATTCGCTAAAGGGTGTTTTTCTATCATGGATCGTACGATAGGTTGGATGTTCGACATTTTTCTACAAAATAAATCATATAGGTTTTAATGTCAATTTTATGTTTTAATACACATGCATACATATATCGAATATATAAATATAAATGTTGCAAATTAAAATCTTGCCCATAAATGCAACAATCCAAGATCCTATTAATTGTAATATAGACTAGCTAAGGGCTATCGAATACATTACAATATCAAGGTAAGAAATCTTTTTCTAATCACAACCTTTTTGTTTTTAGCAACATTTAGCATCTTCAAACTCTTGTGACTCTTGTCGTTTTAATTATGAGGGAATACGACCTATCCTCGTAAGAAAAACTTTTTCCCAAAACCGAGCGAGGGCTCTAGGTAATGTTAAGAAAACTTATTTTCATTTGATACGAGATACGTTTATCTATTGTATTCACAACTAAACATACTTGGGGTTCACTAGGGTGAAACACACCTCATATATTTAATTGTGGCACAACAACAGACAACCTTTATATCTCCCACTATTCCCAAAGATAGAGGGAGCTATCTCCCGCTAAGGGCGAGCAGAGTATCCCTCGATCAATGGCTGCTAGTGGATGAAATAAGAAGGAAAACTATTCTTAATTTTTGTTGGACAATTTTAACATATGATTTTTAGGATTTTAGGTTATAATGCATATTATTAATCATACACATCCTAACATTCAACACATTTATCACATGCATATCAAGATAAAAACAGAAATTAAACATTCACACAATCCACATCGCGTGAGTTTATATGTTCCCTTCGATCCTCGATCCTCGATCCCTGATCTTCGATCCTCGATCGATGCGCTACAGCGGCGACTTCCTCTTGCACCGGAGATGTAGATTTTACAGAAAATAAACATGCTCCTCACATTCGATAAAACCGACTAGTGCAAGTCCTATGTAAAAATAATTTTGGCTTTTACATACATAAGCCCCTGTATAATAATAATTACATACATTTGTAGTGTCTGATTTGGAACATATAAACTCACAATCCTGCAAAGCAACTCAAGCACGCAATTGCTATAAACTATCAATCCTACTTTATCAAGCATCTAGAATGTCAAACAATTCGTTGAAAAACGTTTTGAAATCCATTAAAAACATTTTTCATGCATCCATAGTTCACAAATTAATTATGAACCGCTGTCCATCCAATTTCCAATGGAAAGATGAATCGTAGTTTTTCGGTTTTGTTGATTCTCTTACAAAATAATTGTTTATACTTAAAACGAAATTATTGCAAGTTAGACTTATTGTCTAAATCATAATTCTAATAATTACATGTCATGTTTTAAACATTCAAAACATTTAAAACGAATTATTATAAAGAATTATTTCAATAAACATTTAAAGACCGAAAAACCGGTAAAACGAATTGTTTAAATCCTAGATGGTAAACTAAATTTGTTTACAACCATAAATCATAAGAAAATTGAACCCTATGCTCTGATACCACTGTAGGATTTCATGTTTAATTATACATATATATTTTTTGAATTTTCATGTATAATAAGGATCAATTTTCAATTTTCTAGAATTTATTGCATGCATCGGTTTGTTTTAACAAATTAGTTTCAAAAACTCTATTAAAACAAACATGAAGGAGCTCCGAAATTCATACCTAGAAGTTCTCTAAAACTTCTCGAAGATTCGGAGACGGTTGGGATGCTCCTTGCTGCGCCGGATGCCTCCGAGTATTCACCAAACTCTAAACAAGATCGGAGAAAGGGAAGCTAGTCTCTCAATCTCCGATTGAGTTTAGAATCTAATTACTAACCCCTCTTTAGTTCCCTTTAGAAGATGACCTCTGAAGAACTAAAACTAAACTTAAGAATTAAGGAATTTTCGTGGAGAATTATGGAGAGAGATTTTGCATAAGAAAAATAATGAATTAATTAAGGAGGTAATGAGATAACCTTGTATTTATAGGTTCTCTCCAAATTACCTATTCATGTGCAACCCCTTGCCCATGATCTCATGGAAAATTCCATCTAACCATCCATTATTTATTAATAAATAATCTTAGCCACGAATTAAATCAATTATGGACCAATTCCATGCATGATCTAATTAATTCTTAAATTAATTCTGCATAAAACCGTCTGGACCGGTCGACCGTTACGAAGGTCCGGTCGACCGCTCGACCCCAATTTCGGTCGACCGTGCAAGATTCGGTCGACCGTTCTTAACGTAGAATATTTCATCGCAATGTTCGGTCGACCGACCGATAGATTCGGTCGACCGTTCCGTACAGACGAAAATTCCCTGTTATCGGTCGAGACACGTCCGGTCGACCGTGCACCTTCGGTCGACCGTTATCCATTAACCGGTCGACCGTTTGCACAGTCTTGCAGACTTGTCAAATTTCGGTTTAACCCCTACAAAATTTGACATTTCGGGATTAGTAGTAAATTCACAACTTATGTAACATATTATCCTATGTAATGATCAATCATTACACCCCATAATATTTACATCACATATGAATTTAATTTAGATTCTAATTATGTTATTAATCACAACATAATTTTGATTTTGCTTGTTCACCTCATGTGTCATATTTTCTACATGAAACCCGACACATCCTATGAACTCAAAATTCTCATTTCTTGTTTCCCAGTTTTGTGGTGTGACCTATGGGAGGATCTAAACTAAGTTGGCAGTGATATTAAGAGCTTAATATCACAAGCTATAAGCGGTATCTAGCTACACATTATAGCTCCCAATTAGTTAGATGTCTTAATTCCACTCGAACCAAAACCCGATCCACTTAGTGATGGAGTGCATCACTTGTGTCCGTCCCTTGCCTCATGATATTAAGAATACACACAAAGTAGTATTGTGTCATCTTTGTATTAGTATTCATTTCTTGATCTCTTTAAGCTAGTTATAAATATGTGACTTAACTCAAATCACATTGTGCACATTATAACTTTGCTTTATCAAGGGGCCCACTAATATCATCACTCAATCAAGAGGGGCAATGATAATCTTTTGACTAACTATCTTCTCCAACGAAAGTTATACTTAACCAACCAATGCCTTTATACTACACTGATCGATAGTTCAAGACACTGATCTAATTAAGTATTCCTTAAGTGATTAGATATAAGTCTCATATCAAAGGACCAAAGACACAGTAAAATATTAATGACACAGAAACACATTTCTATAATATTTTACTTATTAGGTCTATTCAGTATACAAAAGTAATATTTTCCTCTTTTGCATACCCGTGTTGTCACTCACTTGTAGAGCTACAATGATCTATGACCAACACGACAATCTTAACTCGGTAATTAATGTTCCATGTTAATTACCATGATTGCGAATATCTTTTGTTTTATGTAAACCAATATCTTTTAGAGCTCTACGGTTAAGGACCAAGAGCCTCTTCCTTAACACTTCTAAAAGACGAATAACATAAACAAGGAACAAAATGATTTCTCATTCAATTCATAATAATTGACATTTAAAAGTAAAACTTTTAGAACACATTCCCTTCAACGTCGCCCCCCCCCCCCCCTTACCACGCCGGTCAGCACTTATCACGTCGGTCGGTGGGGTGGTCGACACGATTTATTTACCTTGTTTTGCAGCAGTGATATATACACTCAACACACAGCATCACACACCTAGCTCACACGACACATATCCATCACCACCCTTCACTATACTTCACTAACCACCCCTCTACCACCACTCATTTCACTCACCACAATTCCACCACCACACGCTCTACTCACCCCATTCCCTGTACTCACCACTACCCACCACAATGCCCACCACTATCAACACTTCCATTCATCTACTAGGCACTTTCCCATCTCCAATATTACCCGGTTAGTGTTGAGAACCTAGGAATTATCGAAAATCCCAAAAAAGAGATAATATGAATTCCCTTGCTAAGAAATAATTGTATGAGAACGTGAGTTGGACGACCTGATATGGCGTTCTCCGGGAGCGGCACCAACATCCCGTCAACATTTTGGTGAAATCACTCTAATTATTTCCCATATTAAGCCTTATAAAATAAAAAAAAGATCTTTTAGTTGTGTTTGCATTTATAGATTTCTAATTGTATCCTGAGGTATTTTATGTGAGTTGTGTTAAAAATGTTTTGAGCATGTTTCTTTTAGATATTTTCTAAAAAAGGAAAAAGACAAAAAAGAGATTCGTTTTGTGCACGTGAAAATGATTTGCAATACGAGTACTTGGACCGGGTTTCTAGGTTTCGTGGGTGCTTGACGCCATCTTACGTGGTAACTATGTTCGGAATTTGAATTTATGGACCGACAACCCGCTTTCTGTTATATTTGTCATTGATATGGTTTTCTCGTGTTTAACCTTGTGTTTTCATCAGTGTTTGTGGAAAAAAAAATTAAAAATGGGTGACGACTCCGATTTCACACATTTTCATTTTCTTGGACGGATTTTCTTTAAAACAGAAGGTGCATTGACCCAGTTTGGTTGGTTTTCCTGTTGCAATCATCTTGGTACCTCCGCTGGAGCCTGGAGACAATGAGACTTTGATCCTCATCGTATTTGTATATCTAGATCCTGAGCATAATGTTAAGATTATTTTCTTTATTTATAACTACGGTCTTCAATATTATCATTTGAATCCCAAAAAATTAGATCCAACTCCTTTCAGACTTCCTAATTCGTCACCTCTCTGATCTACTCCGATCGGCCTGTCCCACTTTAGTGATTATCTCTGAGTCTAAATGTAATTTTGCTAAGATTGAGCGTCTTATTAATAGTTTGTCTTATAATAGTCATTTCATAGTGCTTGCTGCCTTTAGGTTAGTCAGGTGGTTTATGGTTAGTTTGGGATTCAAATGTTGTAAGTGTTTATGGTTGTTCTGCTTATTTTATCTCTAATGTTTCTCAATAATTTGGGTTCATAAGTCTAGACTCTGGTGACTGTCTATATAAACAGTTACAATCCCCATCGCCGGCTCCCAGTTACTCGAACAGCTCACCTCCAACTTGCATCTCTCTTTATCATCCGGGATTGTAATTGTATCACCTAAGAAATTAAGAAGCTAGGAGGGTGCCCACCTCAAAATAGCTATCATCGTGCTTTTATGAACTTCCAACTCAACATTCACCTCCACGACCTAGGCTTATTGGACCGCTTTACACATGGACCAATAGGCAACGCCGCAGTCATTTCATAGCAGAAAGGCTTAATTTTGCATTAGTTACAACTTTTTGGCACCAACAACATCAGCACGCTCGTGTCTGCTGTCTACCCGTTATTGGCTCTGACCATGCCTCTTTAGTTATGTTCTTTGATAACTCTTGAATAGCGTGACACTCCCGCCCTCCTTTTCTCATCCCAAATGATTGGTTGGATGACCACTCCTGGGTGTCAATGGATGTTCGAAATTCAGAAATTCGTTCGCGTCCGGTTCGAAAAATATCCGGTCCGAACAATATCCGATCCGAATAATATTCGATTCGTGTAATATTCGGGACATGCGAATGCGAATATGGATATTGATACATCCGATCCGAATAACATCCGATCCGAGATTGAATATTTGTATTATAAGATCCATATCCATATTTGTATCATATACGTATGCAATACATTATTATACCTAGAACTATTTATATTTCAACCTTGTGTGATTATATTTTGAATGTATAATTATTAAATTTACTTATTCAAATAAAAATACATCTACTAATCAAATTTATTCAAGCATTGAATATCATTATCCTTTTTAGAATATGGAGTTAGAAATTAAGATAAAGTAAATTAATATTTGAAACCAAATAAAGTTATAAATCTGGCTATTTATAAGAATTTGTCTAAGTGAAAATGAAAAATGTTATAATGTGGGGAATTATGTTTACGGATGCGGATATTATCCGTATCCGATCCGAATCCGTCAAATATCCGAACGGATATAGACTTTTCATATCCGCAAACAATCCGTATCCGAATCCGTAAATTTCATGCGAATGCGAATATGGATATACCTATATCCGATCCGTATCCGATCCGTTGACACCCCTAACCACTCCTATTCATAAGCAATCCATGAGTTAGACCTGGGTGCACGACCGGGTCTCAGCTCAGCTAAACAGCCTAGCCCATCTAAATTTTTTATTTAAAATACCTCAAAAAACTTAAAAAATAACTAAAATATCACCAAAAATTACAAAAAAACTTATAAAAACACCATGCTCGGGCCTCGGTCTGGTTTCAATTTTAACATTGTACCGTCAAATTGAGTTGCAGGCTCACCTTACCAGCGACCACATAATAAGTGATTATTTCAATGGAGAGCTGAAAATTCAGATATTCCAGTTGGAGGCGGCATTCAAAACCTGTATAGATGCTGATGACGTCTACAAGTTGGGATTATGCCTCCTGATTGAAGGTGTTTTATATGCCCGATAGGGTAAGCTATTCGTATGGGCGGATATGGTCAAGATGGTTGAGAACCTGGACTACTTCAAGTATCCATGGGAGAAGTCATCTTACAAGAAGTTTGTAACATCATGTCTAAAGACAACAAAAGGAGGCTAAATACAATATATACGAGTATGCCCCTGTGTTACAGTATTGGGCGTCTGAGGCCCTTCAACAGTTTAGCACCCAGTATGTTATGAACCATGGACACCAATTCCCAGGATGCTCAGCCGGATGAGAAATGAGAACAACGTCCCGTAGAAGGCTAATGTTGCACCTTATTTGGCACCTTGTGCATCGGAGGCTGACCATTACAACGACGCTACAGAGGGTGATGACCCCTACCACCTGGGCTCGAGGAGGATGTTGATGAGGAGATGATGAGGTGGCAAAAGATTGTCTATGGATGCCAAGAGACCAACATTTTTGTAGATGATGCGTTAGAGGAGGAAACAACTATCCCTACCTCTACCTCATGAGCCGCAACCTCATCCCAAACAGCAGCTTCAACCGCAGTCCCAACCCCTGCTTCAGCCCCAACCTCATGATTACCATCTTAAGGTAGAAACGTTGGAGAGGGTGGAAGCAACACAACTGTCGATGGAAGCAAATCAGTTATCGATGGAAGGTCAACTGAAGAGCGTCGTTGAGAACCAGTGTTCCATGATGGACCAGATGACTAAGATCGTGGTTTTGTTAGAATTGGGTGGTGGTTATACAGGTGCATTCTTTTTAACCAGTCACACATAAAGTGATTCTATCATGTAATAATTCAGAGATGAAGAAACGAATGTCAGAATCGTCTGTAATTTCAACAGGTCTAAATGGTTGCCCTTGTGTTTTGTAAGGGACCCCTGTCACCGGTTATGTTAGGAGTCCTTTAGAGACTCTCAAATTTCAACTTTTTCGAGCTTTGGCCTCGCCAAGCGCTCTATCCCCACGGGGAAGATTGAAAACACCAACACAACCGTACAACTCCCTCGGTTTCCTGCAGAGTCAAACAAGCACAAACGAAAACGTACATACAAACAACGTTGGTGGAATCACAATTCTTTATTGCTATGAACAAACGAATTACAATTCCTTAGGGATGGAAGAAGGAAGGAAAACCCTGATACAACTAGAAAACCCTATCTCTAGTCGTGATGCCTTTTCCACAGGTTGGAGGTGCATCCCTTTTATACATGTTGTGAACCTCCCACTACATGCACACATGGGGATTCATGATCCCCATTATCACCTCTAACTATCCTTTGGTTGTGGAGAAGTGGGGCAAAACCGAATGCCCACTCTCCCCACTAAGGCCACTCTCTGTAGTGCCTTCTATAAATCACGCATGGGGCTTTAACCGAATAAAACGGTTAAGGACTTGGTCATCCTTGACCAGAACGTGGGGAACATGTTGGCTGGTTCGGTTTTTTCCCAAAACCGATTGCACACGTTGGAGAGGCATGCATTAGTGGGGCTTGACCCGGTCAGCCCACTCATGCCACCTCCGTTCGGTTATGGACCCATTCCATAACTGACTCCTATTTTTAAGGACAAGTATAACCGATCCCTATTTTTAGGGAGAACAATTTTGACCAACCCAAATTTTCCCCGATTCGGTTACGGACCCGTTCCATGACCGAATCATATTTTTCAAGGAGATCTTGCCTAACCGTTCCCACACGATCAACAACCTCTCTTGACTCGTTCTCAGTCCTTGCTGACCCCTACGCAAGTGTCTTGGCTTCCCAAACATCCATGCCTCAACTCCTAGGCATTGCCTGCCCACGCACGCCTCCAAGGCGCACCTATGTGCTGCCCGGGCAATGTCTAGCGCATGCCCTCATAGCGACAACCCCACCTTGTGCTTCTCAAGCGCATTTGGTTGCCCGCATGTGAGGATGCACTTCCCAAGTACCACGCTCGTGCCATGCTTGCTGATGCTCCTCGACCTCCCTTGGACATCCTCAGATTCCAAGCATTGGTGCTCTTCCACGAACCCTTGCGCTCCAAGCCACCAATTGTGC
Source organism: Triglochin maritima (assembly GCA_963682175.1). Lineage (NCBI taxonomy): Eukaryota > Viridiplantae > Streptophyta > Magnoliopsida > Alismatales > Juncaginaceae > Triglochin > Triglochin maritima. The sequence goes on from OY821779.1 coordinate 31,693,211, forward strand.
ACTTCTTCGTCTCTCATGTAGTCCCAGCTACTAGACCCGCCTGGTTGGTGCACCCTAGGCGTGTCCCTCAATCTCAAGTTGGTGACAAATCTCCTCCACCTAACCCGTTCGTCGCCCTCGACGAAGTTATGGCTCGGTCGGCAAGAAATTTGCTGATCAACCCTTCGTACTCCCACAAACTCACGTCCCTCTCCCAAGTCGCTTCCTCCTCGGGTAGTCCCTTCCACTTTACTAAGTAGAAAACCTGTCGGTTGCGCCTGCTCCCTCATCGTTTCTTCTTCTTAAGAATAGCCTCTGCCTCTTTATCAAAAGTAACCCGGATAGTTGACGGGGCCCGTCTTTGTATCACCCGATCTGGATTCTCGTCGTCTTTGTAGTACCTTTTGAGATTGCTCACGTGGAAAACGGGGTGTAGTTTGAGTCTCTCCGGTAACTCAATGTGATAAGCGGCATTGCCTATCCGCTTGATGATCTTGAACGGCCCATCGAATTTTGGAATGATCCCCTTATGCGCATCCTTAGTTAGGATCTTCTTTGAAACCTGAGGAGTAAGTTTGAGCCATACTTGCTCTCAAACTTCGAACTCCACGTTCCTCCTCCCTTTGTCTAATGCCTTCTTCATCTTGCGTTGCGCCTTGGCCAAGAAATCTCGTGCTTCTTCAACCTGATTTTGGCGTGCTCTAGCGTACCTATACGATGCTAGACATGTTCCTTCGTCCGTTTTCCCCAACTCCAAGGGAACCATAGGTTGTCGTCCCGTTGCAACCTCAAACGGACTATGTCCTGTGGAAGACGGCTTATGCAAGTTGTAGCTAAACTGCGCCACATCCAAGAGATCCACCCAATTCTCTTGGTTAGCTTGCACATAGTGTCTAAGATACTCCTCGGGCATCGCATTCACCCTCTCAGTCTGCTCGTCAGTCTGAGGGTGATTGCTGGTGGAGAACTTGAGTTGCGTTCCTAGAAATTCAAACAACCGCCTCCAAAACTTCTCTGTGAACCTTGCATCTCGATCACTCACGATGTCCCTTGGCAGACCCCAATGCTTGACCACGTTCCGCATGAACAAGGTGGTTGCATTTTCCGCCGTGCATGTGCTTGGTGTTGCGATAAATACTCCATACTTTGAGAACCTATCCACGACCACCATGATCGCTGTGCATCCTTCCACCTTAGGAAATCCGGACACAAAGTCCATAGAACAACTCATCCACGGACCCTCCGGTATTGGCAAAGGTTGTAGGAGACCTTTCTCCTTTTGCCTCTCCACATTGTCTTGTTGGCACACAAGACACGTCCTCACATAGAGTTCCACATCCTTCTCCATGTTCGGCCAAAAGTAGCTACTCCCTAACAAAGCTGCAGTCCTCTCCACCCCTGGGTGACCAGCGTATCGCGTGTCGTGCGTGTCATGCAAAAGCATGCGCCTCAAGTCCCCTAACTTAGGCACATAGGGCCTCTTCGCTTTAGCCCAGGTGATCCCATCATCTTTCCAGAAGCGTCTCGTCAGACCTTCCTCAATATGCGAACTAATACGTTTGCATTCCGCGTCAGCTTGTGTAGCTTCTCTGATTTTGTCAAGGATATCCCCCTGGATTCCAGTGACTGTCACTAAGGTCGCCTCCTCCCCCGCAACTTCGGAACCCTTCCTACTAAGTGCGTCGGCTACCTGATTAAGCCTCCCAGGCTTGTACTTGAGCCCGAAATCGAATTCGGCTAAGTAATCTTGCCATCTTGCCTGTTTAGGCTTAGCTTCTTGGTGTTCTCGAAACAACTCGTGGCCACATTGTCCGTATACACCATGAAGCGCCTTCCCAACAAGTAGACTCTCCAAGTCCTTAGGCAATACACAACTGCTGTAAGATCCCTCTCGTGCACGGAATACCTCCTCTCAGCAGGATTTAGCTTACGACTATCATAAGCCACCGGGTGTCCATCTTGCACTAGAACTCCTCCAATAGCAGTGTCGCTAGCATCCGTAGTCACCTCGAACTCCATATCGAACCTCGGAAGAACTAGCACAGGCTGAGACACAATCGCGTGTTTCAGCCCCTCAAATGCCCCTTGGCATTGACTTGACCAACTCCAGGTCTTGTCGTTTTTTAACAAGTATGTTAAAGGTGCGGCAATGTGGCTATACTCCTGAACAAACTTCCGATAATAATTCGTTAGTCCAAAAAACGAGCGAAGTTCAGTTACCTTGGTGGGTATCGGCCAGTCCGCTATCGCCTCAATCTTCTTTGGATCCATGTTCACCTTGCCGTCCCCAATAATGTGTCCCAAGAACCCTATCTTGGTTTGGGCAAAATCGCACTTCTCTCGCTTCAAGTACAACTTGTGCTCCCGGAGCTTTGCCAAAACCTTGGCCAAGTGTACCTTATGCGACCCCAAGTCCTCGCTATACACGACAATGTCATCCAAGTAGACCACCACAAAGCTGTCGAGATATTATGAGAATACATCGTTCATAAGGTTGCAAAACGTTGCCGGCGCGTTTGTCAAACCGAACGGCATGACCCTGAACTCATATGACCCATACCGTGTCACACAAGCCGTCTTCTCCTCATCTCCTTCAGCAATTCGAACTTGATAGTACCCACTCCTCAAGTCCATCTTAGAGAAGAACCTTGCCTTCCCTAGCTTGTCAAACAAGTCTTCAATATTGGGCACATGATACTTATTCTTGATAGTAACCTTGTTAAGTGCCCGGTAATCCACGCACATTCGCAAACTACCATCCTTCTTCTTTTGGAAGAGGACTGGCGCTCCATAAGGTGCCTTACTTGGACGCAGCAATCCCGCATCCAAGAGTTCCTTGAGTTAGCACTTGAGTTCCTCCAAATAGATAAGTTGCATTCGGTAGGGAGCTTGGGCTGGTGGGCGCGTCCCAGGAACAAGCTCAATGCGATGATCTACGCCTCTCTTAAGCGGTAACTCCTTCGGCAACTCGGTTGGCATGATGTCCCCGAACTCCTCCAAAATCTCCACTATTTCTAATGGAATTTCCTCAGTCCCTTCGGTCCCATCCTCCACCAATGTCGCCAAGAAAGTCTCCTCTCCGCGCCTCATCCCGTCTTTGACTTGCAAAGTTGAGATAACCCTGATCGCACCTTGCTCCTCCACGCCCCTCACGTAACATGGATTCACCTCATCCATTATCCACAATCCTCCCAAATGTGTGATCACCACAGCCCTTGCCTTGTGCAAGAACTCTAGCCCAAGGATGATGTCGAAATCATCCAAGGGTATCACAAGAAATCGTTGCACTCCCCTCCACGCACCGATTTCTATGCGCTCCTGAATAGTCCCTGCTATTCGCACATCCTTGCTGGTCACAATCTTCACCCGCCCCTTCACTTGACCTACCCTAAGGCCATGAGAAGCAGCCCATGCCTCACGCACGAGATTGTGATATGCCCCCGAGTCCACCAATGCCCGCGCAATGTGTCCTCCCAAACGCATCTCTACGAACATCAAGTTCGTGGAGTTTCCTCCTACACGCCGCCTCACAATCTTCATGGTACCGTGTGTCCTCGTTGTTGCCACAAATTCCCCAAACTCAGCTCTGATACCAGCTTGTCACCGGTTATGTTAGGAGTCCTTTAGAGACTCTCAAATTTCAACTTTTTCGAGCTTTGGCCTCGCCAACTGCTCTATCCCCACGGGGAAGATTGAAAACACCAACACAACCGTACAACTCCCTCGGTTTCCCGCAGAGTCAAACAAGCACAAACGAAAACGTACATACAAACAACGTTGGCGGAATCACAATTCTTTATTACTGTGAAAAAACGAATTACAATTCCTTAGGGATGGAAGAAGGAAGGAAAAACCCGATACAACTAGAAAACCCTATCTCTAGTCGTGATGTCATTTCCACAGGTTGGAGGTGCATCCCTTTTATACATGTTGTGAACCTCCCACTACATGCACACATGGGGATCCATGATCCCCATTATCACCTCTAACTCTCCTTTGGTTGTGGAGGAGTGGGGCAAAACCGAATGCCCACTCTCCCAACTAAGGTCACTCCCTCTAGTGCCTTCTATAAATCACGCATGGGGATATAACTGAATAAAACGGTTAAGGACTTGGTCATCCTTGACCAGAATGTGGGGAACATGTTGGCTGGTTCGGTGTTTTCCCAAAACCGAATGCACACGTTGGAGAGGCATGCATTAGTGGGGCTTGACCCGGTCAGCCCACTCATGCCACCTCCGTTCGGTTATGGACCCATTCCATAACTGACTCCTATTTTTAAGGACAAGTATAACCGATCCCTATTTTTAGGGAGAACAATTTTGACCAACCCAAATTTTCCCCGATTCGGTTACGGACCCGTTCCATGACCGAATCATATTTTTCAAGGAGATCTTGCCTAACCGTTCCCACACGATCAACAACCTCTCTTGACTCGTTCTCAGTCCTTGCTGACCCCTACGCAAGTGTCTTGGCTTCCCAAACATCCACGCCTCAACTCCTAGGCATTGCCTGCCCACACACGCCTCCAAGATGCGCCTATGTGTTGCCCGGGCAATGTCTAGCGCGTGCCCTCATAGCCACAGCCCCACCTTGTGCTTCTCAAGCGCATTTGGCTGCCCGCATGTGAGGATGCACTTCCCAAGTGCCACGCTCGTGCCATCCTTGCTGATGCTCCTCGACCTCCCTTGGGCATCCTCAGATTCCAAGCATTGGTGCTCTTCCACGAACCCTTGCGCTCCAAGCCACCAATTGTGCACTTCTTCGTCTCTCATGTAGTCCCAGCTACTAGACCCGCCTGGTTGGTGCACCCTAGGCGTCTCCCCCAATCTCAAGTTGGTGACAACCCCCACAGTGAGCTCGTACTTCAACTTATAAACATCAAATGCTTATGCAAAATTTCAAGCAGTCTCAAATATGTTACCTCATTTTCTATCATGATCCATTTACTCTTGTCATCCTTGAAAAGTCAATCTCTACCATTCATTTCCTAAACACCATTGTACGCAACCAATACGTTGACAGTCGAACTTGACACTACAAAAAACAAAAAACAAACCCAGTCAAAATGGTGGAATTCATATTAATAATCAAAGCTCATCGAGTTTTATCAAGTTTCTATCGAATGCATATCAAGTAACACAATCGAGCACAATCAAACTCTAATGAAGTATAACTATCGACCATACACATCGAGCCGCACTATCGCGTACCGTCGAGTCCACTTAAACTCGATCAAACTCTAAAACAATTTTAACTATTGAGTATACCCATCGAGCCTATCTATCGCATATCATCGTGTACCATCAAAGACCGTCTGACATCGTTTCTACCATCAGAAATGGTCATTTGTCGAGCTCTATTGAGCTCGATTGAGCACAACTACCCCACAAAAGGCATATTCAAACAAAACTTGAACATACGCCAAAACTTACTGGACATTTTTGGTTGAACCAATTTGTTGGCTTTTTGGCCTTAATCTTATGTTTTGATGATTTAATCAACCGAATCTTAATTAGAGTAGCACACACTATGCATTGCATATATATTGTATTGTGCTAACCTCTACAGGTGATCAAGACTCAAGAAAGAAGGAAATGAAGTCAAGACATGTAATTAAAGCTAAATCGAAGACATGTAATCTTGATTTCTTTTGAGTCTTAGGAACAAAGTGTAATTGAGCATACTTGAGCTAAAATCAACTTAATCACACACTAGATTCCCTATAGAAGTCACACACGAAATTTCACATAATTTGGACTTCAATAGATCACCCAAACTTAGACCGGAAAACACCTAAACCTGAACCCAACTGTCTGCCCACATTCGGTCGACCACTACAGGCCGTTCGGTCGACCGGATGATCATGTCACTTGTTTGTGTTTTCACTGCCCATATTCGGTCGACCGTGTTTTACCTTTCGGTCGACCGTCAGATCATATTTTCTCGACCGTTACTTTTGTCGTATATACCCAACGGTCGTATTCGTATTAAACCAAAAATACCCAAAGTGCCTGTCCATAATCGGTCGACCGCCAAAACCAGTTTCGGTCGACCGTTTCACCTTGTCAAAATCCCCTGCTATCGGTCAACACAATTTCGTTCGACCGATCCATTTTTCCCTCTACCGAAACGCTTGTTCGGTCGACCGGTAATCTTGTTCGGTCGACCGTTTTCTTAATTGACTTAAGTGTTCAGTCGACCGATTCATATTTCGGTCGACCGTATCCCTATCGAACCCAAGCGTTCGGTCGACCGTTGCACCTTTTCGATCGACCGTTTCTGGACAGATTTGCAGTCCGATTTTCTGCTTTGTGTTCTTTGCACAATATCCAACCAAATCTTGTCCCAACGGATCTATTCTCTCTAATGCTTATAAATAGAGTTGTAAAACACATTTTAACACAACTCTCCCACTACAAACTTGTCCCAAACTTTAGAGAGAATCCCAAACACTCAAAGCTACAAACCTTTCACACTTAGTGATCAATTCCTTAATCCTACTCAAGTGTGCTCAAGATTTAGAGAGTGTTGCTCCACTCAAGTTCTCATTTGTTGTCAAAAGAGTAAAGGCTCCGGTGAAAGCCCGAAGCATCCTTCTCGGATTGTGAGAAGAAGATTCCAAGCTCGGCGAGGGTTGTTCGCGAGTTTGACGATTGTAAAGGCGTTCTCTCCCGGCCCGGAACGGGGAGTGGTTAGTGAAGTCGTGAGTGGAGCTCGGTGATCCGAGCGGAGCTGGCAAGAGAGGATTAGGACCCGGGTGGGGTGCCGAACCTCTATAAAAACGCCGAGTCAATTTGTGGTTTGCATATTCCTACACTTGCTTATTTTAGTTTAAATTCCGCTGCATTTCTTTGATTGCTTAAACAAGTAGGTAATTAGGTGATTAGCATTAATTGTGGACCCATAAACGCACACGATCCTACACAATTCACTTTGTCGTTCGACCGTTATCTCTTTTGCTCAGTTCATCTGGACCAAATTCTACAAACGGTTAACCGAACCTTAACATATGTTTGACCGTTAACTTAAGTTCTAGTCTAGTTGGTTCGACCACCCTCTGATTCGGTTGACCATTTGTTTCTGGCACTTTCTGGACTTGATTTCTAGACTGGCTCCGGTCGATCGTTAAGCTTGTTTTGGTCGACCGATTTTATCTTGAACAGTGCCCTGTGCTTTTCTATTTTATGTATTCTTACACAACTCTAGACCCATTTAATCTAAATGGCTAGATTAAGTTTAGAGCTTATAAATAGAGCTGAAAACACATTTCCAAGGCCACCAATCTTTCTCCAAGCTCAAACATTCTTACTACTCTCATTTTGCTCTAAACATCCTTGTGCTCACATCTTCTCACTTGAAACTAGCTCATGATTGCATCATTCATTTCAAGTGCCCAAGATTAGTTTGCTGAAGTTTTTCATTCAATAGTTGTACAAGCTTCCAGAGTGAAGCTCTTCTCGGATTGTGAGAATGTGGTCCAAGCTATGTGAGGGTGTTTGCAAAGCTTGTGGTGTAAAGACGTGATCTCGGCTCGCAACAGAGAACAGATTAGTGGAGGATGAGAAGTTGCTCGAGGAAGAGAAATTCGTAAGAGACGACTAGGATCCGGTGGTTGGATCCAAACCTCTATACATTTGGTGTTGTGGTTTGCTTATCTCTCCTTCACTTTTATTGTTCCAGCTTTTAACTTGCAATAGTTGTTTAAAGAACTTAATTAGTTTATTCACCCTCTTTAGACTAATATTAGGGCACATTAGATCCTACATTTGGTATCAGAGCCTTGTTATTTGCATACAAACAAATTCACATTTGTAGCAATGACCCAACAACGCGAGGTATTCCACACCGGTAGACCTCCATTGTTTGATGGAACCAACTATGCATATTGTAAGAAATGCATGATAACTTTCATACAATCATATGATGTAAAATTATAAGTGTTCTTTCAAATACCGTACTTTCAAAGCAAAGAATTAGTAATCTTGAATGATGATGAATTGGACATGGTACAAATGAATGCAAAACTCATGAATATACTCATGTATGGATTAACTGAAGAAGAGTATAGTAGAATCAATGCATGTGATTCCGCATTTGAGGCATGACATATGTTAGAGAATCACTTTGAAGGTCGATCATCAGTTAAAGAAACTAGGATAGACTCATTCATGCAAAAATATGAAATGTTTGCAATGAAATCGAATGAATCCATAAGCGAGATGCACACTCGCTTTACTCATATTAGTAACTCTTTGAAGAACCTTCGAAAGGTTTCGGTTGAAAGTTATAGAGTCCGGAAGTTTCTTCAGTCTCTAACTTTGGAATGGGAAAAAAAGACTACAACAATTGAAGAAGCCAAAGATCTATCAAAGTTGAAGATGGAGGATCTCATAGGAAGCCTCATGGCTTATGAGATTCAAATGGAAGAAAGAAGAGAGAATGAAAAGGAACGAGAATGGTCAAGACGGAAAGAAAAGACAATTGCTCTAAAAGCAACCTCGGATTCGGAAGTATTCGAAGATGAGGACACCAATGAAGATGTCACTTTCTTAACCCGCAACTTCAAGAAGTTCCTCTCCAAAAGGAAATTTACAAAAGGAAAAGGAGAATCATCTCAGACGTTCACTTGCTACGAATGTAACAAAACTGACCCTTGCTTAGGCTGAGAGATTGTGAAGGAAGAGAGGAAAAGAGATATCCCTATAGAAGAGATAGAGAAGAAAGGCTCTCACGAAAAGACAAAGAGGAGAGACCTAGAAGACGAGATCGTGATGATAACAAGAGAAAGGATCATCACGAAAAAGATGGAAAGAAGGCCCTCAGGGCCACTTGGGATGACTCAAGCTCATCAAAGGAATCCGACTCCAAGTACTCTCAAGAAAAGGAAGCACACATGTGTTTCACGGCCAGTAATGAAGATTCTGACTCAAGCCTACCTACATCACCAAAGACGAGTGATCAACCTCACGTGGTGGAAATTGACGACGATGAGGTATCCCTTCATGAAACACCTTCTTATGATGACTTGTTAGATGTTTTTCATGAACTTGCTGAGCATTATGAAATGATTTGTCATAAAAACAAACTAGGAAGAAAAGTTCATCTAGAGTTATCTATCAAATATGACATTTTACCTAAAGAAAATGAAACACTAAATGATGAGATAAAAACCTTGAGATCCACAAAAGAGAGTCATACCAATGAAGATCTTATTTTCAAAAATAAAAAACTCACAAAAGATCTAGAGAAATTCGCCCTAGGAAGAAAAATGTTTGACATGCTTCTTGACACCCAATCTCTATCAAAACATGGCTTAAGATACAAGGGAGGGAAACAAAAGAAACCCACATCTTACTTTGTTAAAATGAACAACTCTCTTGTTAAGAAAGTAAAATTTTCAAATGTTTGGGGTACCTAAGAATACTTAAGTTTGGGTACCAAAACCTAACCCTCAAGGACCCAAACAAATTTGGATACCAAAGTCTTCACTTGTTTCATTGTTTGTAGATAAAAGAATGGAGAAAGATGAAGTGAATTCTCGATAGCTGGTGCTCGAGGCACATGACGGGAGACTCCCAAGTTCTATCAAGCATAAAGCCTAAGAAGTGAGGAACCATCTAATCTGGAGACAACGCTAAAGGTCACATTGTCGGCATTGGTAATGTTGGCAACACTTCTACTCCAACTATTGAAAAAGTTTTATTAGTAGATGGTTTGAAACATAGCTTACTAAGTGCTAGTCAATTAATCGATACGATTTTCCTTGTTGTGTTTGATAAACCTACTTGCCATATCATTTATAAACGTGACATGAAAATCATTTTCAAAGGTTATAGATCAAATAATATTTACATTGTGCTTGTTGATAACCTTTGCAATATGAATTTTGAAACTTGTCTAGTTGCCTCACATGACGAAACAGTTTGGGACATATTAGTATGTCTCAATTGCACAAATTATCCAAACTTGAATTGGTAAGAGGACTACCAAAAATTGATTTTAAAAAGGACAAGTTTTGTGATGCATGTCAATTTGGAAAACAATTTAAATCATCTTTCAAATCCTTAAATGTGGTGTCAACTTGAAAACCTCTTGAGCTTTTGCATTTGGATCTTTTTGGACCCTCGCGAACCATAAGTCTAGGAGGGAAAAGATATGCGTTTGTTATTGTTGATGATTTCTCAAGATTCACAATGCTTTTGAAAGATTTAATTTTTTTGCAAACGTGTTCAAAGGAAAAAAAACTCTAACATAATCTTATTCGTAGTGATCATGGAGGAGAATTTGAAAATGATTCGTTTCAAAAACTGTGAAAAATATGGAATTGAGCACAACTTCTCTTTCCTCGTACTCCTCAACAAAATGGGGTAGTTGGGAGGAAAACTAGAACACTTCAAGAAATGGCAAGAAACATGCTTGTGGAAAAAGGTTTTTCAAAATATTTTTGGTGTGAAGTCGTTAATACATTTTTCTATGTTTTAAATCATGTTCTCATTAGACCCATTTTGAAGAAAACTCCTTTTGAGTTTTGGCATAACCGTATTCCTAAAATCTGTTACTTTAAAGCTTTTGGTTCAAAATGTTTTGTCTTCAATACTAAAGATAATTTGGATAAATTTCATGCAAAGTCCGATGATGTCATCTTTTTAGGGTATTCCGATAGGAGTAAAGCATATAGAGTCTACAATAAATGAACTAGTTCTGTCAAGGAATCTCTAGACGTCAACTTTGACGAGTTGACATGTGTAGATAACTCATCTCTTAAAGATGATAGTATGGATATCATTAGACATGTATCATCACAATATGCCACACTTGAGTCTCATCTAGTACCTCCAAGTTCTCCACAAGATGACAAAGAGGAACTTCCCATGGATTGGATGATTGACATCATATCATGCAAATATTTGTGTCTTATATCCTTTATTTTTAACCTAAGGAATGCTACATAGTGAGTTTTATGTTTATGTTTTAGGAATAAACATGTTTGAGAAGAAGAGACTCAAAAAGGACTTAAAAGCAAGGAAAATGACTACATTGTAAGACTTATGTACTGAGATGCAAAAGCGAATTATCCTTATATAAATAAAAATGACCAATGAGTAAATCAAGAAGCTCCACACCATTATGAGGAGTATTTTCACAATTAGATCCGAGCCCAGACATCAACAACCAAATCGGGTTCATCAAACATCAAGAAATCAAGCCAGAAACGAGCCACCAAAATCCATACTCGATCCAACCAATCCAGACCGCCAACTGGTGGCCAAATTGCTCCAAACGATTCATGGTTTAGTCTGGTGTTCGATTATGTTGTTTTATGTCCATTTATAGTATGTGGTTAGTCCGATACCGGGGGATTGTCCCCGGTTGCCTTTTTCTATGACTATAAATAGAACTCTTCCTCCTTTGTATTTACCCATTGCCTGGTGAAATTCTCTCTACTTAGAGTAAGCCTTGGAGTAAAACTCAAATGGAGAAGAATGCTACTTCTAATGTAAGTCATGTAAATAAAATAATTTTCTTAATTAGTTTTATATTGTCTCTTTCAATTCTTGCATGCTTAGTTTAATTTCGTCTTTTTTCCTTTTCTTAATGAGTAGTGAGTAGTTCCATCCTCCTTTGGAGGTGGAGATGATGTACATATTAGTTGTGAAGTTTGGATGTTTGATGAATTTTTAATTGTGTAGACTTGCATGTTTGTATGTTCATTGGGGGTATTTTAATTATCTACATGTTGGGGGATTTTTGATGGGTTTTGCCATAAGATTTAGACACTTCCCGTGCTTAGTTTCCTCATGTTTATTGACTGAAATTTCCTATTGAATATAATACATGTTAGTTATGTGTTTGTATTTGTGTTTGCTTGCTTAATTGATTGAAGAAACTTTGCTTTGATAAGTTTTGCCATAACATTTAGACACTTCTCATTCTTAGCTTTGTTCTTCACATGAGTTCATGGTTTTTGATGAGTCTTGCCATACTTTTAGACACATCTCATGCTGAGCCTAGTCTTATGCTAATCAAGTAGTAATTGCTGATACGTTGTGTGAATGGATTGATAGGTTTTGCTACATCCTTAGACACCTCCTATGCTTGAAGAAACACACACTACTACAGAAAAGGGAATATTCGTCGGATATAAGGGCCTATACACGTCGGATATAAGCACACCCCCATCCGACGTATATGTGTGCGTCGTCTATACATAGACGTCGGCCATAGTATGGCCGACGTCTATACCTAACGAATAGACGTCGGCTGTAATTAGACGCCGACGTGTATTCTTTAATGTATAGACGTCGGTTAATAAACATACGACGCCTATACTTTAGGGATAGACGTCGGGTCAATAATATACGACGCCTATACTTTAGGGATAGACGTCGGCTTACATAGAAAGCCGACGTCTATGCTTTTCTTCAGAGGATTAGACGTCGGCTTATATAAACAGCCGACGTCTATTCCCAAACCTGGACAAAAAAAAATAAATAGGATCCGACGAAATTGTTTTTAGTCATCGTCGTCGTGTACATACAACTGCACCAAATTCGTTCACCTATAAATATCATCCACATACATCCATATACATCCCACATACAATTGACATTCACAAGCATACATCCACATACATCCACAAGCATCCATACAATTGACTCACAAGCATACATCCACATACATCCACAAGCATACATGCACAAACACAAACACAAAAATACAACCACACAATTGACATTCAACACACTTGCAATTAATTCATTCTAAAATTAAGGCGATTATATTAAGGCATAAAGTGTAGGTTTGTAATACAAGTGCACTTGTTAACTAAATTACAAAAAATACAATTGGCAGTAGAACCTCTTAGTTCGTCAGCATGTTTCTGATGAAATAGCGAGCCCATCGGTCGCGAGTTTCATCGAGCTCTTGTTGCGAGAATGGATCACTACTTTTTGGGAAAACCTATCAAAAAATTACAAGTGTGTTGAATATTAATAACTAAATATTGAAACTACAATTGAAACTACAATTGAATAACAATCTACATTACCTCGGTTAGACATACGTCTTGAGTTGCCACATCGAGGATTTCCTCCATGTATCTCATCACGTAGTAACCGTATTCCGTATTTCCAACCTGCTTCCGGTACTACAAACATAGGAATTCGCTAAATATTTGTTCCTAACTTAATTAACAAAAATGGGATAGAACGTACTCTCATTCCATGTCATGTTATTCCTGATTTTGTGGTTGTTCTCCTACCACCTAAAGCTCTGTAAACCTTAATTGCCCTGAGTAGCACAAGTTAAAATATCAATCAATAATACTAATAAAAATCCACGAATTACTTTATTCACGACTAAACGAACTTACATATTTAGAAGTTTCTTTATTGAGTCCCTTGGTTTATTCGACCCCAACGGATCAAACCAATATGCCGAATTAGTCGTTGGGCATACAACGACAAGCATCCAATGAGCCCTGTGTTATATATATAATTAGAAGTTTATTACAAAATAAAATTTCACTTTGAATTACAAAGTTTACCTCTCATGATAAGGGAGCAGATAATATTTCTTGTCTTCTTCTTTAAAGAATGTCCCTAGTTGACCCGATTTATCGTCATTCCCGTATATATATGTAGATGGACTGATAAATCCAAATACTTGATCCTCGGGAAAGATTGACCTTCTGGCGTCGTAAAGATGTCTACAAGTATAAAAATTATAATTTATTACAGTTTTGATAAAATTATTCAATACTTTTCATTGTATACAAAAGAACACTTACTTCACTTGCACGTCGATAATCATGATACACAACGAATCCATCGCCATGAACTGCATGATATCCTCTTTGGTGACGTACAAAGCCGGAGGCAACCCTTTATCCCCCTCCAACTCCAAGGTACTTAACGATTGTGCCTCCCTACCTACCATACATTGATACAACATTTTGCACCTACTTGGAAGCGAATTAATGTTGATCGGAGATTGGTTGTTTGACCCTTTGCTCCGGGGGCTTGACACCTTACAAAGATGTATAGAACCGTTAAAATACAATTGTTAACAAAATTGAAGTTTAAAGTCTTTCAAAGTTAAACTATACCTCATGTTTGTCGTTTAGCTCTACTAAATAACTATGCCAACGCACGAACCCACCGATAGCATCGCCGAGAGTAACAATCTCTTCTTCCGGAAATGGCACAAAAACACCAGGATCTAAGCAACTCTCAACTGCAACCTTCAATTCTCCCTCTCCTACCTCTGTGAAGTGGTGTCTGGAGATGTTATAAACTTTCCCGTGTCCCACCAATCTTCGATCAGGGTCTTCGACAAATAAAGCACATCTAGATCCATCCACGAACTTTCCAAACGAGGGACCGTCGACGAGGGCCAATTCTCGAGAATGAGACACGAAATCATCATGTCGATGATGGTGGAACACTGGCGGAACTGGAGTAGTCTCCGTGGAAGAACCGGTCTTACGACGGGTAGGAGAAGTAGGCAAAGCACGATCCAATCTCTCCGAAAGAAGCTGCAAAGACTTCTTCAAATCTGCAATCTCCTGCTGGCATTTGGTATGACCAGTCGTCGAAGTAGACCGTTGAGACTTCCCAAAATATTGTCGAAGTCCAACTCTACTCCCTACCCCTCGCACACGACCGGGGTGTTCGTCGTTTCCCAAGGCCTCGCGTAGAATATCATTCCGACCATCGGAAGCAAATTCGCCTTGAGATTCTCTCAACTTCAGAGAGTCCTAAGTTTAAAACACTATTTACTATCATTTGAGCAATATAAAATTAATGATTCTGAATTAATAACATATATATAAATGATGCAACTTACTATCTTCGAGCCGATAGCTTGCGACTCGTCTGTGACGTACTCCCCTCTGGAGTTTACTCTCGCTCTCTTCCAAGAATCACAACGAGCTATGGGAGAAGGAGGAGATAGGTTACTTGCTTGCTCCTCACTCATACCGGAGTCAATTGCCTCCTGTCTCTTCTGAGCAATTTTTTCAGCCATCATTTGTGCTTCCAACTTGTGGTACCCCGCTCGAGACATACGATGGGTATACTTGTTAGAAGATCTAATCTTTTGGTTTTTTGCTCGGATGGCCTAAAATCAAGTTTATTAGATTGTCACTAAAATCAATAACTAACAAGTTTGTTTTGAAACTCAGTTACTATATTATAAATTAAACTCAGTATACCTCAAACTCCGGGCTATCTCTGGATTTTCTGAATAGCTCCCATTGATTCGGAGTGATAAAGTTATAGACATCGCATGGATTTCTATCCTGGTAGTCTCCGAATATGTACTTGTTCGTTAAATTTGTTTTGAAATCCCTCCAACGAACTGACATGTATGTCATCCACTTCTTCTTCAACTTGTCAGTGGATTGGAACTCAAAAGATTCCTACAACACGTTAACTTTATATATATCAAAAGTTCAACTAAAACTATAGAAATCTATAATGGAACCA
The DNA here is from genome assembly GCA_963682175.1 of Triglochin maritima. Taxonomy (NCBI): domain Eukaryota; kingdom Viridiplantae; phylum Streptophyta; class Magnoliopsida; order Alismatales; family Juncaginaceae; genus Triglochin; species Triglochin maritima. The sequence continues at coordinate 31,708,681 of OY821779.1, forward strand.
TTACCTGCACATTATCCCATATTGTGTCCTTCAACTTCTCATCTACATCAGCCCAACTGGATAAACAAATGTCAACTTTGGCCCTCGCTAAGCTACCCAGAAAACTTTTCCAATTATCAGACAACATGCCTAAGGGCTCAAGACGGTCATCAAACTGGATTGGAATTCTACCGTCTCTAGTTCTTCTGCCCACGAATTCTTTCATGAGACAAGGACCTCGTGTACTGTATGTCTTCGAACCTTCAGACTCGGAGGAAGTGGGTTTCTTTTTCGGAGCCATTATACTATAAAATATAAATTCAAGTAATTAAATAAGGTAAAGACATGTGGATTAAATGTCTATTACAATGTGTTACAACAGAAAATTTGCACCTTTACTGTTTTTTTTTTCCTTAATGGATTTTCAATCCATATACCTTCACCGTGGTCATCTCTAAACATACAAGTCTCAACATTTATTTCTTCATCTACTGAGTTCAATTCAGGTGCTTGCTTAGAGAAAGGTGGTGTTTCTTCATACTCGATCAGACTATCATCTGATACAATTTTTTTCTTCCCTTCCAAAATTACTGCCCATTTCTTATCACACGAATCAGCCACATAGAAGACTTGTTTCGCTTGGGAAGCTAGAATAAAAGGTTCTCCTTTATACCCTTGTTTTGAAAAATCTATTAAAGTGAAGCCATAGTCATCCACTCGAACTCCTGTTTTATTATCAGCCCACTTGCATCTAAATATAGGTACTTTGAATTTAACAAAGTCTAGCTCCCATATATCTTCAATTACACCGTAATAGGACATGTCGGCGTATACAGGATTCTTGTCTTTAGAACTAGACACATGCAAAGACTCTGCTATTAAGGTGACGCCACTATTCTGAACAGCACTTTTCGCATCTTCACAAACTGTGTAGAAAGAATATCCATTGATATCATAACCACTGTAACTTATAACAACAGAATGCGGACCGTAAGCCAACCACTGTATTGTCTCAGAAACATCACGCTTGTATGCTAGATTTTTGAACCAAGAGATGAAATTCTTATTGTGACTATTAATTACTTGTTGATCACTCCACAAAGGATTTCTTTCCTTTAGAAACTTCATGTGTTCATTTAGGTATGGTTGAACTTCATTCGAATTGCACAACACATAAAAATATGCTGTCATTAAGTCATCGCCATTTGGATTTAACATTTTCATCCCCCGTGTCCCTTTACCATCGACACGATTATCATGACGATTCTTCGGAAGTCCAACAGTTTTGGTGTTTGCTAGGTATCCAGTGCAAAACTCGATAACCTCCTCAGCTATGTATCCTTCAACAATACTAGCATCTGGTCTTTGACGATTTTTGCAATAACCTTTCAACACTTTCATATAACGCTCAAAAGGATACATCCACCTTAAGAAAACTGGTCCGCACAATTTAACTTCTCTAACCAAATGAATAACAAGATGAATCATAATGTCGAAAAAAGCCGGGGGGAAGAACATCTCCAACTGACATAATGTGACCACAATTTCATTCTGTAACTTGTCTAACTGCACAGGATCGACCACCTTACTGCAAATCTTATTGAAAAACGAACACAACTTTATTATTGCTTGTCTAACATCTTTCGGTAATATGGATCTCAGTGCTACAGGTAACAACTGCTGCATTAAAGTATGACAATCGTGAGACTTCATCCCCACAAGTTTCAAATCCTTCATAACAACAAGATTACTGATATTTGAAGAATAACCTTGTGGAACCCTTACATCGTGCAAACACTGACAGAGAATTTTTTTCTCCTTTCTAGACAATGTATAACTAGCTGGAGGTAAGTAATTCCGATCTCCTTTCTTCTCTGGTGCCAACATTGCTCGTATACCAATATCAACAAGATCAAGTCTTGCATTATATCCATCTTTGGTTTTACCAGGTATGTTCAACAGAGTGCCAACAAGACTATCACAAACATTTTTCTCTACGTGCATCACATCAATACAATGTCTAACTTCTAAAGTTTTCCAGTAAGGGAGATCAAAAAATATTGATCTTTTTTTCCAATTACTTTTGTCGTTTGCTCGTTTGTACGGTTTTCCAAATTCACATTCAATGTTCCTTAAACGTTCATACACCTTTTCGACGCTGATTTCAACTGGCGGATTCTGAAACTCCTGTTTTCCGTTAAATGCTTTCTTCAACCTACGATAAGGATGAGAGTTCGGCAAAAATCTCCGATGACCGAGATAGACAGTCTTAGAACCATTAACTAGTTGCAAAGAACATGTATTTTCCTCGCAAATTGGACAAGCTTTATGACCTTTAACTGAATATCCAGACAGATTACCATAAGCTGGAAAGTCATTAATCGTGCAAAATATCATTGCCCGCATTACGAACGACTCCTGACGATAAGAATCAAAAACTGACTCTCCGTCACCCCACAATTTTTTTAGGTCATCAATTAAAGGTCTTAAATACACATCGATGTCGTTTCCAGGTTGTTTCGGACCAGAAATCATTAAGGACAACATGATATATTTGCGTTTCATGCATAACCACGGGGGCAGATTGTAAATTACAAGCAGAACGGGCCAAGAACTGTGAATGCTACTCAAACTACCAAAAGGATTCATTCCGTCAGTACAGAGCCCAAGTCGTACATTCCTCGATTCTTCACCAAACACAGGAAAGTCGACATTTATTTTTTTCCACTGAGGTGAATCTGCAGGGTGACGTAGCAACTGATCATTTGGTTTCTCACGATCAGCATGCCATGTCATGTTCTTGGAATCTTCTTTACCCGCAAACAAACGTTTAAGCCTTGGTATTATCGGAAGATACCACAAAATCTTAGCAGGAGGTCCTTTGATTTTCATCTCATCAGCCTCTTCATTGTGGTTTGGTCCACTACGTTTCATTTTGTATCTTGACACATTACACCTGGGACAAGAATGTAAGTTTTCAAACTCACCCCTATACAATTTACAATCGTTCGGGCATGCGTGTATCTTCCTATATTCCATTCCCATAGGGCACAACACTTTCTTTGCATCATAAGTTCTATCTGGCAACTCATTGTCATCTGGAAGCATCTCTTTCACTAACTTCAACATTGATGTGAAACTCACATCGGACCAACCATTTCCAGCTTTTAAATTGTACAACTTCAACACCGCTGACAATCTAGTGAATTTGGTACAATTCTTATACAACGGCTTCTCATTGTCACTCAACAAATTACCAAGTAAATCGGGGTTGGACGAAAACTTTTCAGCCATATCCTGAACCATTTCCTCTAAGTGATCTTCCACACTAACATCTTCTCCATCATTCTTGGAACGACTACATGATTCATTTTCGCCGTGCCATATCCACCGTCTGTAATTTGGGTCGAAACCTTTCTCAAACAAATGATCTTTCATTTTCCGAAAAGTCAACACTGACATATTATGACACTTATTGCACGGACAATACGCCATGTCGCTGTCTTTCATTTTCTTAGAATGTTTTTTGGCAACCTCTAAGAACATATTCACTCCGTTCTCATATTCATCACTCAATCTGTTTGAAACTATCCACTCTCGATCCATTTCAATCTAAACATAGGCAAAAATGATAGTTATTATTGCAGAACATAAATAAAATTTCAATTTAAAAGAATGTGTACGTAGATGAGAAGATTCGGAGACATTAAGATGAGAAAAGAATGACTCAGAGGAGAAGAGATGAAGTCCTTAATCTAGCGTGGAATAAGGAAGGTTAGAAATCTAACTAAACAATCAAGGCCAAAACAAACCTAAAGTCCACTATAGGTCCTTAGTAATAGACGACGCCTAACTTCGAGGTCCCACCGAGGACCACTAGTCTGTAGGAAATCAAGAACCCGGAGGTCCCTAATATCTCAGGGAGACTAGATGGGCAACGACGTTCAGGCCGAAAGGGTCTTAAACATCGAGGACCACTAATCTATAGGAAATCAAGAACCCGGAGGTTCCTAAAATCTCAGGGAGACTAGATGGGCAACGACATTCAGGCCATAACGGTCTTAAACGGTTTCCTCTCCTTAATGCGTCCGAAAATCCTAGGGGCCAACGTCTAATTGATTTTATTAAGGCTCTTTTATTAAGTGGTTTTTGGGCCAAGGAAAGGGTGATGAAATCCCCCACCTCATCTCCTATAGGTGACTGCCCCCTAAGTGTTTTTCATACCTTAATCTAACAAACAACACACCAAACAAACACTCACCTCACTCTTGTTACAATGCAAGTCCTACTAACTAATGCGTGCTTTCTAATGAATGATGAGTGAAAGATAGTACGTACCTTACGCCAGCAATCTACGACAGAAAGCGTAAATAATAGAAAATACAATGCATGCAAATCCTATATGATGAATGACTTAACAAATATTGTCTAATCTTTTGCTTTGGGTTATTAAAGGCCAAGTTGTTTAAGGGGGGCAATGAGTTATTATCATAATATTAAAAATTCAATAAATTAAGGCAATAAACATTTAAAATATTAAAATCAAGTATTAAAACTAATTACATGAATTGACAGAAAAACATTTGAAACACAAACTATCATGTTATTAATAATAATTGGGAATAAAATTTTATTGAAATTTTGGCAGAACCTCCACTTAAAATTTAATATGTAAAATTCTTCAAATCCTGAAATCAACAAGAAAATCCTAATATCTAGGTATCTAATCACATTCACATCTAGTTATCCACTTAAATTTTATTCAAATCCTAATATCTAGTTATCTAATCACATTCACATTATGTATTTCTCTACTCAATCCAAACCAAATTCATAACATAATCCAAACCAAATCAATCCAATGAAAACAAAGTTTGGTTAAATCATCCAACCAACCCAACTCAATCCAAACTAAATCAATCCAATGAATATGTTTATCAAATATCAACACATAACACACATGCAAAAAAACTCCGAGAAGAAGTTGTTTATCACGTCTACATGTCAAGAGTGTACATCCACATTGAATCGATATCTAACCAATATTTGCACTAACCCTAATTTGGCGTTGGATTCTTGGTCTAAACTAATCCTAAATTAAGAATCTAAAATTTAGGACGAACCAGAGGAGGGAAAAGTTGTATTGCCGGAGGAGCTCTTTGTGTTTCCCGAAGACGTCGCGGAGGAGACGGCTGTAAACGACACGATGAAGCTACATGCGGAGGAGGCTAAGTTAGAGAGAATATGTGGAGAAAGATGAACTTAAAACAAGAAAAAACGAACTTAAAACCTACATGTGGAGAGAGACGGAGGAAGACGGAGGAAGAAGGAGAAGAGGGCCGGAGAAGTGGAGGAGCGCTTGGGAGCTCGCTGCGGTGCCGGAGACGGTGCGGATCGGTCGGAGGATGGTCGCGGAGGAGAGTTCGGTCGCGGGACGGCTAGGGTTTGGGTGGGTTTCGACTGAAAAGAATGAAAGAAAACGCGTCTGTCCGATTTCTTTAAGACCTATATACGTCGGATATTCCATAACACCGACGTCTATACCTCGACGTCTATGTGGATAGACTATAGACGTCGGTCTTACATTACGTCCGACGTCTATAGGCCGACGTCTATACCCTATAGACGTCGGATTCACAAGGTACTAAAACACCGACGTCTAAAGGTCGACGTCTATACACTATAGACGTCGGATACACGTGTTATTCCAAAACCCGACGTCTATAGTGTCACATAGACGTCGGCTTCCATTTCAGCCGACGTCTATTCTGTCCTCCCCCTACTAGACGTCGGCTGTTGTAACGGCCGACGTCTATTGGGCGACGAGTAAAGCCAATTCTGCACTAGTGACAAATGACACACACACATACATGCTTACATGCATCATTCATCACTTATTTCACTTCATATGTGCACACACTCCACCCCTTAGGGGTTTCTTTTCCTGAATTTTATCTTACTTTCGATTTCCCTCGCTTTCGTTTTCCTTGTTTATGCTTGCTAGTTTAGTGTAGTTTAGTTAGTATAATCACAACTCTTCTCCCCTCTTTTCCCATTTTTCTTTGAAGGAACCATAGTCGACACACATCCCTGTGGATCGACCTGTATTTGCCACGTCTTCACCGACGTCGTGTACTTGCGGTATTAAAACGAACACATCAAGTTTTTGGAACTGTTGCCGGGGAGGTGCTTTGTCTAGACTCTAGTTTGGACGATTCGAGTGGGTTTAATCTTTTCTTTATAGTTTTGTGTATTTCAGGGACATCTCAGCATCCAAGGGAGGCACTACGAGAAATTCGTAGAAGTGGAAAGCTATTTGGACCGCCAATCAATGGTCTGGGACCGCCAACTGGTGGCCTCATGAGCTTCGTTTGCTCCAAATTTTGTTCTTGTTGTTTGTTATTTCGGTCTAGTAGTCAGGAAGCTCAATTTGACAAGTTGTGACCTGTAGTTTGCACCCGGATCAATCAATTCCCCTTTTTAAGACAACTTGGACCATAAAACTCAAAGTAAAAGATTAGACTAATTGCTATCTCGGTCATGCATCACTTGTAAACCTTGCATGCACATTGTCTTTCATTTGCTTTAAATTCCTGTTGTTGATTGCTGGTGTGAGGTACGTGCACCCGTTCTCTCATTCATGCATGGTTAGAGCATGCATTAGTTAGTAAGGTGCATTGTAGCAAGAGTAAGGTGAGTGCTTGTTTCGTGAGTTGCATGCTAGCCTAAGATTTCAAAACATCGTTATTGAGAATCACCTATAGTCTCAAAGATAAGGTGGGGGATTTCATCACCACCCCTTAGACCCAAAAAGCATACTCAAATAAAGCCTTAATCTAAAAGCATACATTGGCCTTAGGACTCTAGCACATTAGGAGAGTGATCCAGTCACGACCGTCATGACCTGATCGACATCACCCACTTTGTCGATAGTAGGAGAGACGAGATATCCAGATCTTGGCTCAGTTGCTGGGCTCTGTGAGGTTCTTTGTAGGGAGGTGAGGAGTATTGAGGTCGTGTAACCTCACAGTTACGCGTCGTCTATCTGTAAGTACCTATAGTGACCGTAGGCTGTTTGAGCAATGTTTGCTAGACTAGGCTTCTACCCTCACCCTTCACCCATACTAGCTTTAAGGATTCTTCCTTTCTCCTCCGAGTCATCTTCTTCTCACCTACTTCTACGTTCTAGTCTCCTCCCTTTTACATTCTCTGTTAGTGTTTTATGGTCGAGTCGATCACTTTTTGCGAGCTTGGCCTCGTGGTGGTGAGAGTGGTCGACTCGGGAGTTCTTTGGCGAGATGGATGGTTACATGGGCGACCATCTATATCATTGTTGGGACAAGGACAATTCTCCCTGGTATTCTGGACCCATGCGGCCTGGGGTGGCTCAGACAAACACCCTGTATGGTTGGGACAACCTTAATTATGTGGTTGAGCAGTCTTCATATTGGGGTAATATGAGAGAGACACCGACTGTGAGACCATCATCTAGTTATGTCGGAGCATATGTTGGTCAACAAACTGAGACATTACAAGAACCTTTGACCTCTTTCATGCATGTGGTAGATGACAAGAGTGCACCGGTAGCTCCAATAATTGTACCGTGTGACTATTGTGGGTTCAATGGTCATGTTTTCGGGGAATGTCCTAATATTCCCCCAGAACCTGAGTATGTGCACACATTTTCCCAAAATGCTCAATATGACCTTTACGCATTCGCGTACAACCTGAGAGGGATAGATTCGTGGGGAGACAATTCTTATTCAAATTCTTATACATCATTCCCACCCCAGTATCCTCCTCCCGAATACCCAGAATTCTGAAAGGAATGTGTTCTAAAAGTTTCACTTTTATATGTCAATTATTATGAATTGGATGTTCAAACATTTTCTTCCTTGATTAATGTATTCGTCTTTTGGAAGTGTTAAGGAAGAGTCACTTGGTCCTTAACCGTAGAGCTCTGAAAGATAATGGTCTACATAAATCAAAAGTTATTTACAATCATGGTAATGAACATGGAGCATTAATTACCTAGATAAGATTGTCGTGTTGGTCATCGATTATTGTAGCTCTACAAATATTTGACGACACGAGTATATAAAAGAGGAAAATATTACTTTTATATATTGAATAGACCTAACAAGTGAAACATTATGTAATCATGTTATGTAATATTAATGTTTTACTGTGTCTTGGATCCAAAGATATGAGACTTAGATTTTTCACTCAAGAAGTGCTTAATTTGATTATTGTCAAAAGTTGTCTATGAGTATATTGATAAAGGCAATACTTTGTTGAACATGACTTGTGCTGGAAAAGATAGCTAGTCGAAAAATTATTATTGCCCATCTTAATTGAGTGAAGATATTAGTGAGCCCCTTGATAAAACAAAATTATAATGTGCACAATGTAACTTGAGTTAAGTTACATAGTTATAACTAGCTTAAAGAGATCAAGAAACGAATATAATACAAATGTGACACATTTCTACTTTGTATATATTCTTAATATCACGAGGCAATGGACGAACACAAGTGATGCACCTACATCACTGAATGGATCGTGTTTGGTTCTAGTGGAACACGACATCTATGCTAATTGGGTAACTATAATGTGTACGTAGATACCGCTTATATTGAGATATTGAATGTTCAATATCAGTGCCAATTTATCTTAGATCCTTCTATAGGTCACACCACAAAACTGGGAAACAAGAAGCTTGATTTTGAGTTCATATGATGTGTCGGGTTTCATGAGAAAAGGGACACATGTGGTGAATCAAAAAAATCAATATGTCATGAGAATTGACATAATTAGAATCATGGATAAATTCGTATAAGATGTATATATTATGGGGTGTAATAATATTACATAGGATAATATATTACATGAGATATGAATTTGTTAAATCCCCAAAAGATCAAATTTTGTTGGAGATAAATCCAAAATTTGATAAAGGCAAAAGTCAGACAAAACGGTCGAACATTGGTCGGAGACCGGTCGACCAAAAATCCATAGTAGTTGTTGAGCATGTGAACGGTCAACCAAAAACTTCCAGTAGCTTCCGTGAGCTCGTGTTGGTAGTGACCGGTCGACCGGTGTAGGGTCGCGGTTCGACCGAAAACTTCCAGGAGATTTCTCGTATTGACCTTGGTAGTGATCGGTCGACCAACTAGAAACTCCGTCCGACCGAAATTTCCAGTAGCCGATTATCGTGTTGAATTTGTCGACCGCCAGGTTTCAAGGTCCAACCGAAATCGAATTAACTCTCAATCGGTCGTCCGATTTGTTAGTTTTGGTCTACCGGTTAGCACGATTTCTGCTAGAATTATTAAGAGAATAATTAGATCATGGGCTGGATTAATTCCAGATTTGGTCAAACGTGTTTAAGGGTGATTATTGTTGGCTTTTTGGCCTTAATCTATGTTTTGATAATTTAATAAACCTAATTTTAATTATGATCATGTAGAGTAGCACGCATATTGCATTGCATATATATTGTTTTGTGCTAACCTCTACAGGTGATCAAGACTCAAAGAAGAAAGGAAATCAAGTCAAGACATGTAATTAAGCTCTTTTGAAGACAAGTATTTTGTATTTCTTTCATTCTTTAGGATCTTTGTGTAATTGAGCATACTTGAGCTAAAAACTACTCAACCACACACTAGGTTCCCTATAGAAGTCACACACGAAATTTTACATACTTTGGACTTCAATAGATCACCCAAACTTAGACCGAAAAACACTAAACCTGAACCCAAACTGTCTCCCACATTCGGTCGACCGAAACAGACCGTTCAATCAAGCGAGTGATCAATTAATCTGTTAGTGTTTAACTGCCAAAGTTCGGTCGACCGTTCAGACCTTTTCGGTGGACCGAGTCCCAAGTATTTTCCGACCGTTTGTTTTTATCGTATATACGCAATTGTCGTATTCGTATTAACCAAAAATACCACAAATATATTTCATGTATCGATCGACCGAGGACCTTGTTAGGTCGACCGAGGACCTTGTTTGCTCGACCAAATATCTGTCTCTTGACAAACCCGAATCTCCTGCTGGAATTCGGTCGATCGTAGATCTTGGTTTGGTCGACCAAATAGAACATTGTTTGTCAACCCCAAAGTGTCTGGTATGAATCGGTCGACCAAACCCTATTCGGAGTTCGACCGATCACTTAAGTGTACCTAAGTATTAGCGTTGGGCAGTGGACCGTTCCTTAACCGGTCGACCGAACTGAGTTCAAAACTGCGAAACGGTTGACCGAACTGCCCGATCCGGTCGACCGCATTAACTCAGAATTGGATCCTGCTAGTTTCTATTTTGTGTATCTTACACCAACTCATACCCAATTAATCCCAATGGCTATATTCTCTCTACTACTTATAAATAGAGTTGTAAAACACATTTTAAGACAACTCTCTCACACATACTTGTCCAATACATTAGAGAGAAACTCCCAAGCTCAAATTTCCCCAAACCTACACACCAAGCTTACACTTCCACACCTTAGCATCAATTCCTCATCCTAAGCTAAGTGTGCTCAAGTTAGAAAGTGTGTTCCACTCAAGATTTCGTTTGTAAAAGAAGCAAGGACTTCGGTGAAATCCCAAAGTGTTCCTCTCGGATTGTGAGAGAAGAAAGTCAAGCTCACGAGGGTGTTCGTGGAGGTTGTTTTGTAAAAGGCGTTCTCTCCCGGCCCGGAACTGGGAGTGGATAGTGAAGTCGTGAGCGGAGCTTGAAGTGTCGAGCGGAGCTTGCAAGAGAGGACGTAGGTGGGTGGCTGAACCTCTGTAAAAACCCGTGTGTTCCTTGTGGTTTGCATTATCCTCTTCCTTACTTGCTTGCTTATTTTAAATTCCGTTGTGCTTATCTTGATAGTTAAACAAGTAGGTAATTAGCTTAAAAGTGATTAGAATTAGAGACCCGCACGATCCTACAATTATGTGGCAAATTATGATTGCTTTAAGGGAGAGAAAAACAAAAGATTATGACTACAGAATAGTTCATGATGTGGGTGATTTAGGAGGCTATAAATAGGACCTCTAACCCTACTTTCTCCACTAATCACCACAAAATTCTCTTAATCAATTGGAGCTTTTAGAGATAAAATCTCGTGGAGCTTTAAAGGGGTTCTTAGATAGATTCTAAGTTTAATTAGAGATTGATTGGCTAACCCCTTTCTCTCTAATCTTGTTCGGAGTTTGGTGAACACTTGGCAGCGAATCGGCGGGCGATTCGATGGCCAATGGAGCTCTGGATCTTCGAAGGTTTTAGAGAACCTTTGGGTATAATCCTCTCTTGTTTGTTTATTTTAATACATGTAGGTTTGCATGATATTAGAATAATCACAAAACAATGTACATGAAATTGCTGAAAATATGAAATCGATCATATATGCTTGTATTGATTTTTTTTTAAATACACATGTACATAGGGACACGAAATCCAACAGTGGTGGCAGAGCCATGTTCAAATTTTCAATGATTAGACTATAAAATTAATTTTAGTTTGCCATCAATAATCGAAACAATTTGAGTTTTATGTTTTTTTGAGTTTTCCGACAATTTTTATGATTTAATTCTAATTAATTATTTTGATAGTTCTTAATGTTTCGAAACACATCATGTGAATGTTAGATATTCAGACTTATGTCTAATATATACAATTTTGGTTTTTAATTAAATGATTATTCATTGGGGACAATGCATGAAGTAAGCGTGTGGGTATTTTACGTGTGTACATAGTCGAGTCTTTCTCCTTTTGTTTTGTTTTCTTTTGTTTGTATTGTTAAGGTCATGTTATGTGCTGCATTTAATATCGATATATCTATCTGTCAAGATCCTTGGGTGACTCTTGTCTTCTTTTGCTTGCCTAGTGCTTTATGTTTTCACATTTTTTTCAAAATCTTCATGTGTTTGCGAAAGAAAATGTTTTGTGAGTTTTGTGTGTGTTTAGCATGTGCAAAACCATTGAGAGAAAATAAAAAGAAAGCTCCCAAAATTGTTTTGAACATGATGCATTAGGATATCTAATATACCGGTTTTAGGTCTTATCAAGTCGTAAGAATGCACCCCGATTTTCCCTTGGGGGAAGAGTAATCATATGGTTTCAGTACTCAAACAAATAAAGAAGTCCACCTTGAACCTAATGAGTCAAATAATTTGTCTATTAGTATAGGGAAGTTTGTCGTAGTCAAGGACCCTTAAGCTCTTGTTGTGAAACCTTAAGTGTAGGGATTTTGGTTCATATGTAGATAATAAATAAGTGGGTAGGGTGTTCTCTCTTCTCGCACGTCTCCTACCACTCAGGAAATTAGATCTGAGGGGACTTAGTGCCTGGTGCTTTGAAGTAATTTGACTTGAGATGCACCGACCGAACTCCCGTTACACGGGTGGTAGGGATCGCCCTATGTGGAGATGTGGGGAAATGTGTACGTGATAGTGTAAGTCCTAATAGGCAATGATGCACGAAACCAGACTCTGGGAGAATTACACACCAGCTAGCAAAAACTAAAAATGGAAAACAATAACAAAAAGAAAAGGAAAATAAATGACAATGCAAATAATAACCTTAACGGACTTTACACTTTGTATCACTTGAGGATGTGCCCATGTCTTTCATTTAAGTCCTTAACTAGGTGTGGACTGAATACATATAGAGAGTCGGCCTGTAGTATTACTGTATCCAATGATCAACAAAAATGAGTCCATCGAATCGAGTTTCTTGGTTGAATAATGAATCTATGTTCAGATTTTGTGGGTATATCCGCTGAAAACCCTCAGGAGACAACACTCCTCCACTTTGGCGACAAGGAGGTTTAACGGCTTGTTGCACGTGCTAAGTCCAATCACGATTCCTACAAAAATGAGTTAGAATTTCCCTGTTTTTTGTATGTTTTTTCCCTTATTTCATTTTTCCTTTTCTTTGTTTTGCTTGGGACTAGCAAAACTTAGGTGTGGGGTATTTGATTGACATCATATCATGCAAATATTTGGGTCTTATATCCTTTATTTTTAGCCTAAGCAATGCTACATAGTGAGTTTTATGTTTATGTTTTAGGAATAAACAGGTTTGAGAAGAAGAGACTCAAAAAGGACTTAAAAGCAAGGAAAATGACTACATTGTAAGACTTATGTACTGAGATGCAAGAGAGAAGGATCCGGATAAATAAAAATGACCAATGAGTAAATCAAGAAGCTTCACACCATTATGAGGAATATTTTCGCAATTAGATCTGAGCCCAAACATCAACAACCAAATCGGGTTCATCAAACATCAAGAAATCAAGCCAGAAACGAGCCACCAAAATCCATACTCGATCCAACCAATCCAGACCGCCAACTGGCGGTCCAAATTGCTCCAAACGATTCATGGTTTAGTCTAGTGTTCGATTATGATGTTTTATGTCCATTTATAGTATGTGGTTAGTTCGACACCGGGGGATTGTCCCCGGTTGCCTTTTTCTATGACTATAAATAGAACTCTTCCTCCTTTGTATTTACCCATTGCCTGGTGAAATTCTCTCTACTTAGAGTAAGTCTTGGAGTAAAACTCAAATGGAGAAGAATGCTACTTCTAATGTAAGTCATGTAAATAAAATAATTTTCTTAATTAGTTTTATATTGTCTCTTTCAATTCTTGCATGCTTAGTTTAATTTAGTTTTGTTTCCTTTTCTTAATGAGTAGTGAGTAGTTTCATCCTCCTTTGAAGGTGGAGATGATGTACATATTAGTTGTGAAGTTTGGATGTTTGATGATTTTTTAATTGAGTAGAGTTGCATGTTTGTATGTTCATTGGGGGTATTTTAATCAACTACATGTTGGGGATTTTGATGGGTTTTGCTAAGATTTAGACACTTACCATGCTTAGTTTCCTCATATTTATTGACTAATTTTTTTTGTTGAATATACTACATGTTAGTTATGTGTTTGAATTGTGTTTGCTTGCTTGATTGATTGAAGAAACTTTGCTTTGATGAGTTTTGTCATAACAATTAGACACTTCTCATACTTAGTTTTGTTATTCACATGTGTTCCTGGTTTTTTATGAGTCTTGCCATACTTTTAGACACCTCTCATGCCGAGTCTAGTCTTATGTTAATCAAGTAGTAATTGCCGATACGTTGTGTGAATGGATTGATAAGTTTTGTCACATTTTTAGACACTTCCTATGCATGAAGACACACAAATGACACACACACATACATGCTTACATGCATCATTCATCACTTATTTCACTTCATATGTGCACACACTCCACCCTTTAGGGGTTTCTTTTCCTGAATTTTATCTTACTTTCGATTTCCCTCGCTTTCGTTTTCCTTATTTGTGCTTGCTAGTTTAGTGTAGTTTAGTTAGTATAATCACAACTCTTCTCCCCTCAAAGCTTGTGGTGTAAATGCGTGATCTCGGCCCACAATGGAGATCGGGTTAGTGGAGGACGCGAAGTTGCTCGAGAAAGAGCAATTCTTAAGAGAGGACTATGATCCAGTGGTTAGATCCAAACCTCTATACATCTGGTGGTATGGTTTGTATATCTCTCCTTCACTTTTATTGTTCTGGCTTTTAACTTGAAATAGTTGTTAAAAGAACTTAATTAGTCTATTCACCCCCTTTAAACTAATATTAGGGTACATTAGATCCTACAAATTGTGCACCCAAGCAAATTCCCCGAGTTAAGCTACCCTCCGACGTCCGAGAAAACATTTCTTCCTAATCCTATACTTGTCCATGATTGCAACGTCCATGGGATCTATATTAGGACAACGTAATGGGAAGAAAGAAATAGTCATTTATTACTTGAACAAGAAATGAACTAATTGAGAATCCCATCCATGATCTCTCATAGTCTCTTAGTTACATCAATCATTGTCATTGCATTTGCAATATCTTTATCATGTTTTTGCACGGCCAAATTCAACTCATTTGTGATCCCAAATGTACCCACCATCAAGTGTGCCACAAAAATTAAATCGAATGACATCAACAAGTGTGTAATTGTTTGGCTTTATTCCTATCAATCACCTCACAAATAGCCACAATGGCATCAAGTGACTCAAGGATTGTGGGATACAAATCAAGCATAATCAATCACCTTCATTTTCTTAATGGTAGGGCACGTACCCCACCAGGCACTATAGTGGGTCTACCCCTGTCTAGCTGCACTACCTTTTACAAGTGAGCACTTGCGGTAAAATTAGTGTGTTCTGACGAAAACATTCTTACCACAACATCAGATTTGAAAGATAAGTCCAACTGGAAGTTATACTTTAGCGATGTTGTAAATCATAAAGGCAAATGTGTAGGATGTGTACTTGAAAACCTGGGAGGGGAACAAATTCTCATTTTATGCAACTTATGTTGGCTTTTTGGCCTTAATCTATGTTTTGATGATTTAATTAACCTAATCTTAATTATGATGATGTAGAGTAGCACATATATTGCATTGCATATATATTGTATTGTGCTAACCTCTACAGGTGATCAAGACTCAAGAAAGAAGGAAATGAAGTCAAGACATGTAATTAAAGCTAAATCGAAGACATGTAATCTTGATTTATTTTGAGTCTTAGGAACATGTGTAAATTGAGCATACAAGAGTTAAAAACCAATCACATACACACTAGGCTCCTTAGAGAAGTCACACACAAAATTTCACCTTATTTGGACTTCATTAGATCACCCAAACCTTAGTCGGAAATCACTTATAAACTTAAACCCAGATTTTCTGTGTGAACCGGTCGACCGAACCAGTTCTCAGTTCGACCGGTTTATAACAGACTCTCCACAGTGATTTTACCGAACTCTATCGGTCGACCAGTTCTACCTTTTCAGTCGACCGATCCCGGATTTTCATATGACCGTTTTTCTTGTCGTATTCCTATAACGGTCGTATTCGTATAAAACAAACTTAACCCCAAAATACATTCGGTAACCGGTCGAACGACGACCTTGTTTCGGTCGACCGGTTGAACATATTTTCAGAAACCAAATTCCCTGCTATCGGTCGACACATTTCTTGTTCGACCGATTGACCTTTGTCTCAACTGAATCCCCTTCTCGGTCGACCGCCCCATACTTTGGTTCGACCGATTCACTTAAGTAGAGTTAAGTTCTAGCTCGTTTGTCCGACCGAATATTCTTTTGTTCGACCGTTCTCTTTGAAATCAAGTTAACGGTCGACCAGTTTACTAGTTTCGGTCGACCGGTTCTGGACAGATTTGCAGCCTGATTTTCTGCTTTGTGTATCTTGCACAAAACCCAATCAAATCTATCCCCAACGGCTAGAAAACTTTAGGAGCATATAAATAGAGGATCAAGACTTGTTGTTAACACAACTCTCCAACTCCAATTGTCCCAACTCATTAGAGAGAAACCTCAATCATCAAAGCTCCCATTTCTACACTCTATAAGCCTAAACTTCACACACTTGATCAATTACTCATCCTACTCAAAGTGTGCTCAATTAGAGAGTGAATCCCACTTAGTTACAAGTGTTGTCAAAAGAAGCAAGGACTTCGGTGAAAGCCCGAAGTGTCCCTCTCGGATTGTGAGAGGAAGAATTCAAGCAAGCGAGGGTTGTTCGCGTTGCTTGTGGTGTAAAGGCGTTCTCTCCCGGCCCGGAACGGGGAGTGGATAGTGAAGACGTAGGCGGAGCTCGCGGAGTCGAGCGGAGCTTACAAGAGAGGACTAGGACCCGGGTGGGGTGCCGAACCTCTATAAAAACGCCGTGTCTTCTTGTGGTTTGCATGTTATTTCCCTACTAGTCTTTAAATTGTTTCCGCTGCGTTTATTGCTTGATTAGTTAGGGATTAGATTAATAGTGATTAGTGGACCCATAACCCACACGATCCTACAACTTACACTTTGAGGGCAGAAATAATATGGCTAAGTTTGAAGCCTTTGTAACCATGCAAGAGTGGCTCTTGATCATAAAAATGAAATCTTGGATGTATTTAGTGACTCACTTTTGTTGGTGAATCAATTGAATGATGAATAGAAAAAAATGAATGATTAGAAGCTTAACATCTATAACAAAAGAGTTCAAGAACTTGTTGAAGAGTTTGGAAAACCCACTTTCACACATCTTAAATGAGAACATAACATTTTTGTAGACGCCCTTGCTACATCAGTAGCATGGATCAATGATCCTTTTCCTAGGTCTTAGGAAATCACTATGGACTCAACTGGTTCGCTACATTGCAGTATAGCGGAGGAGGACATAAGTAGGGTTGAGTATCGGTCTAGGATGGGACCAGACCAAACTTGACCGAGGACAAAAAATCATTATTCTCTGGATCGAAGATTAGATCGAATTTGTCAGTTTCGGTCCGGTCCAAGACTCGACCTTTTCAAACCTAAAGTTATTTAATTTGTTGTTTAATAAAATAATAATTACAACTTTATTGTTTAAATCATACAAAGCTCTAATATAAAATTGTCACACATACTAGTATTACTTACTATAGGTTCTAGATGAATTGAAATATGAGGAATATATAATATAAATCTTATTAAAATTGTGAAAAACTAAAAAAACATAAATACTTTCGGAGAGAAGTGAGGAGAACAGATAGGAGTAAGAGGACCAAAGAGAGAGAGGGGAGAGAATTGGAGAGAGAGGAGAGAGAAATAGAGAAAGGGAGGAGAGGGAACTAGAGAGAGAGGAGAGAAATTAGGGTTTGGGTCTTTTCAATTTTTATATTTTTTGTTCATTTTAATAGGGAACTACTATTCGTCGCCGGAAAACTACTTAAATCGCCCCAAAAATGACCTTTTTGCCCCTAACAAATCAATTAATACCGATTTCGTCCCGTGTCTTTAAACAAGGTGTTTGACTCAGTTTTACTCACATTCCCAGTACAAACACCACGAAAATGTCCGGCAAAGCACCAGAATCCGGCGAGGTAACGGGGGCGGAATTTTTTTTCCGACTCGGGCGTCTGGCTAGGCCGCCTCCACATAGGTGGAGGCGTCTGGCTAAGCCGCCTCCACCTAAGTGGAGGCGGCTTAGCCAGACGCCTCCACCTAGCTGGAGGCGGCTTAGATGCACGCCTCCACCATGGTGGAGGCGTCTGTCTAACACGCCTCCACCCAGGGGGGAGGCGGTTCCCGCGACCGCCCGATCGTTGGGTCGGGCGGCTCCCGCGGTCGCCCGACTCAAAATTTTTTTTTTAAATTAATTGAAATAAACAAGGTGATTTACCAGATGTGAGTAGTCTGGGGTGTCCGCTGGCTCTTTCCCTGGCCTCCGAGACATCCTATTTGGTGAATAAAAGTGTGATATGAAGAGAAAGTTGTGTTAAAAGAGTGAAATGAGGAGTTATATTAGTAGAAAGTGTAGAGGGGCAAAATGGTAATCTTACGGGCGATTTAAGTAGTTTTACAGCGACGAATAGCAGTTCAGTTTTAATATTAAGGATCTTTTCTAAGTTTAGAGGCTGTAAATTATAGTTTTTAATGGAATTGGAAGCAATGAGTGGTGGAGTGGGCTCTATTAATGGCGAAGGTGCATACAATAAGATGGAACTGTAGCTGCACTTTAGGAAATGGTTTAAATGCAATGTAAAGAACCAATTGTACCTTGTTTGAGGTGCTCGCAAGCAATTAACCCATTTTAGTAATACCGTGGGTCCCCCAGGAGATATACCCAAACGGACCCAACCGGAAGTCTTTTTTAGAAAATTTAGATTTAGATTAGATATGTAATTTAGCATAGATGACCACTAGAGTCCTCGCAAGAGAGCCCACCGGAACTCGATTGGCCAGTTCCAAGGCCATTGAAGTTGATAGCATCGTTAAAATATGATAGCGAATGTAGGTTACAAGCAACAATTTTCATCACCACGTACATTTGCCATCGCATGTCATGAGTGCCGTGCCTTGTTGTCTTGACGAGAAAAATAATCTTAAAAATATATAATTTTCTGTCTAATAATTATTGTTATAAAAATGTGACAATAGTCAAAGAAGCAGATCAGGGCAACCGAATGATGTATATGACAAATATTTGTTATTCACGAGAATCTACGAATTTCAAAAACGTTTGAATAATCATTTGTGATTACTTTTCTATGCAAATTATGTATAATTTATATGAACCTTTGAAATTTACAAATTTTAATTCACTCTTATTATAATGTTTAGCTTTCTTGTTATGATTTCGGATCATTAATGTTTTGATTATCCAAAAAATTATTTTCTTAAGGCAACGAAGAAAATTTAATACTTTGTAGCGCATAAGATGCAATAGTACAAAACTGTATTTCTCTTGAACATAACGCAGCCGCAATTTCTCTTGTTTTATCTCTATGATTACATCTAATAACTGTGATATAATATATCCAATTTAGCGCAAGAAATACTATTTCAGCGGATAGATTTATCGCCCTTAATTGAAACAAAGTTATCGTGTGTCTACTAAAGTATTTTATAGTAGTATTTAAATCCAAGCAAGTAATTCACATGGGATTGAATTCTTGTCATGGTCAAAACTAGAAAGATATCAATTGAGCTAGTCTCGACTGAGCTGGCCACTGTTACAAAGTTTATTGTGTAAAATTCGATTCTGGTTGAGCTGGCCACTGTTACAAAGTTCATCGTGTAAAATTCGATTCTTTCAGGCTAGTGCTTAAATTCTTGGCATACTACACACAATACATATACATAACAATAGTCAAAGAAACGAATCAGTCCCACCTATTAATTTACTCAATAAAACAATTCCTATTTATGAATATGTCTCAAATTCAAAAACGTTTGAATATATCATGATTTTATACCAGAAAGGAAACATAAAAAAGCTAGGCAGAAGAATTATCATCTAAGAAATTGCAAGTGCCGTTAAACTAGGGCTGTGCATCCGGTCCGGACCGGACCGGACCGGATTTTTATCCGGGGTCCGGACCGAAGACCGGACCGGACCGGATGTCCGCGGACCGAAGACCGGACCGGACCGGACCGAATCGGTCCGGTCCGGTCCGGTCAAAAACCGAATTTTTTACATTAAAAAAAAATTGGACCGGTCCGGACCGGACCGGAAATTTTAAAATTTACCAGAACGAAACTCGGACCGGACCGGATTTTTTCGAAATTTTCCGGACCGAACCCGGACCGACCGGTCCGGTCCGGTTGACCGGGTCAACCCGGGTTTTGCTCTCCCCTACGTTAAACAATGTTCAACAAATGAAATCACCTTTATTTTCTTCCAAAAAGGTGATAGTGACCGGCCTATACATAATCTGGTTTATAACAATAAATAAATAAGATGGTCGGTGTTATATCCTAACCTTGCTTACTGTTCTTAATTGTGTTTAGGGGAGGATTAGTGATGGTTTGAGATGGACGGCTGAGATCGAGTGAGAGATTTGTATATAAAGGTTGGTTTTACTCTCTCTTTCTCACGACCTCCTCTCTCCCATTCACTCTCTCTCCCTCTAAACTCGTCTCTCTCTCGACAGTGGAAGAGCCGGCGTCGTGCGTGGAGTTGGAGTCGCCGAAGGAGCTTGGGTTGTTGCCGAGTTGAGTTGATCGGAAGTTCGTCGGAGTTAGAGCCTTTTCGTTGAGGAGCTCGCCGTTGTTTCTTCAAAGGCTTCTTCAAGCCTTAAGTGTGGGAGTGGGAGCGGTCGACGGTAGGCCGTTTCGGGCTCGTCGGACCTGCACAACCGTTTATGAACTATAAACGGTCGACCGGTGTTTTGGTTCGGTCGACCGGTTGTAGTGTATTTTGGGCGAATCCCTCGCACCGGTCGAACGATGCCATTTGGGCGGTCGACCGGTTGTTGCAATTTTAGCGAGAGAAAGATGTCATGTGTATTTTCGGTCGAACGGGACCCCTTTGCCGGTCGACCGAAAGTACTGTTGTATGTCGGTTGGGGCGTTGACCATCTAAACGGACGACCGCCTGTTTGACTCGTTCGACCGACGTTTAAGTTAACTTAATGGCCGGTCGACCGGAAGTGTGGTTTCGGTCGACCGTGATGTGAGGACTCTGGGTGAGTTCTACTGGTTGTTTTCGGTCGACCGATAGGGTTCGGTTGTTCGACCGTTTTACTGTTGATTGCGAAAATGGTTTTCTTCTGGTGCTTTTCGGTCGACCGGGACCCCTTTGTCGGTCGACCGTTTGGCGGGTTTTTCAGTTGGGCCAGTTCTCTGGGTGAGGATCGGTCGACCGGAAGCCAGTTTTCGTCCGACCGTTTTGCACTGTTTTTGTGTGTGTGTGTGTGTGTTGCTATTGATTGGCTAGAAGGCAACGGGTCTCCGCCCCTTTTGGGGCGACGACACAGACATTCCGGCCTTATAGCAATTAGTAGTGACACGTGGAGATGGATTGTGATACTGTGGTCGTGGCTCCGGCGAATGAGGCAAAGCCGTGGCTCCGGGGAATGATGCAAAACCGTGTCTCCAGTAACATTGATGCAAAACCGTGGCTCCGGTAACATTGAGGCAATGAGGGGGTTGTTTGGCCGTGTTTTGGACCGGCGGTGCCTTGTGTGCACGTGTGTTGGTGGGTTGGGGTGAGAGGACCCTTGAGACCCGTGTTGTTGGGCTATGGCCGGGAGAGAGGTCCCGGGAACTTAGCGGGTGTATCAGTTGTGGTGTTTTACGTTTCTTTGCACATTTCATTCTGTCCATATATGTGTTAGGGTTTGGCATACTGGGTTTCCTCCTGGAAACTCAGGCATTCATTGTCTGCTTTCAGGCCGAGAGCGACGTTAGGTTGGTGGCGACGGCGGAGGGAGCGCTCGAGACCTGATCCTGCTTCCCTTTATTTTGAGGTGGTTGTGATTACTTGTGTATATTTCATGTATATGATCTTTTGATGTAATCACATTCTTTTGTAAACTCGTTCACATATATATATTATATGTTGCTGCACCAGTGTGTGTATTTCTTTTCGTAATGTCCTCATTGATTGTATGATTTAAATTTGAAATTTTCTGCTGTGTTGGAGGACGTTACAACTTGGTATCAGAGCGGTCAGTTTCAGTGTCTTCGTCCAATGGAACCACCCTTAGAGTTGTGTTAATCATGCATACATTGTTCTCATTCATGTTTTGTGTCTCCTGTGTAGATGGCTCTGAGGCGTGTGAGACCTTCTCCCCGAGACCGTAGCACCAGTGATGAGGTGGGTGAGGGGAGTAGAGGAGAGGAGCTGAGGACGCTCCAGGGCACGTTGGGTAGATTGGGAGAGATTCTCGAGCGCCAATCTGCCCAGGCTAAGCAGGGTGGAGCAGGCGCAGTGCTTGATCGGTTTATGCGTCAGCATCCCCCATCCTTCGATGGTAGCAGCGACCCTGAGGCAGCAGAGGACTGGGTCTTTAAGATCCAGAAGATATTTCGGGCGATTGGGTGTCCTCCTGAGAGGAAGGTGGATCTGGCCACTTACGTGTTGGACGGCGACGCAGCCAACTGGTGGAGATCCACTTCTGCTGTGGTGTTCGAGGACAGTGAGGAGTTGAGCTGGGAGGAGTTCTTGGTGGAGTTCAACCAGCAGTACTTTCCGCAGCACGCCCGCGACAGGAAGAGAGAGGAGTTCCTGGCTTTAGAGCAGAGGGACATGACTCTGGCTGCCTACATCAGCAAATTTCACGCTTTGGAGCGATACTGTCCAGAGATTTTTGTGACGCAGGAGCAGAGGGCTCGGAGGTTTGTGCGCGGTCTGAGGCCGCAGTTCAGGGCCCGTGTTACCACGAGCATGCCACAGACGTTAGCAGACGCTGTGAAGTTCGCGACCATCATGGATCAGGATAGCCAGGACATTGAGGAGGCTAGGAGGTCGCAGGTGAAGACCGGAGTGCGTCCGGGGAGTCAGTTGTCAGGGAATCCGGGCAAGAGGCCTTGGATTGACGGAGGTGGACCACCACAGGCTGGGCAGTGCAGGCAGTGTGGTGGAGTTCATCTGGGACGCGGTTGCGGGCCCCGTTCTGGCGCGTGTCATGGTTGTGGCCAGCTGGGTCACTTTGTTCGTTCTTGCCCGAGTAGGCCGGGTGGGCCTATTGTTCGACCGGGATCATCCACAGCTGGTGGAGCTGGTTCGAGTCGTTTTGCAACACCACCCCAGCAGGGGAAGAGAGCAGGTCGCGTGTTCACTATCCAGTCGGAGGAGGCTAGAGATGCCAGCACGGTGGTGGAAGGTACACTACTTGTTGGAGATTTGGTAGCTAGGGTGTTGTTCGACTCTGGGGCCACACTCGTTTATCTCTGAGCATTTTACGAGCGTGTTGGGCCGTACCCCTGCGATGTTGACTGCCACTTTGGAAGTCAGCACACCCCTAGGTTTGGTGGGCACTGTGGGGAGATTTCTTCCCGGCGCCACGATTGCTTCGGGAGACCAGGAATTTCCGGCTGACCTGGTCTTGCTACTGATGGTGGACTTCGATGTTATACTCGGGATGGATTGGTTGTCCTAGTACGACGTCCGAGTCTTGTGCCGTGATAAGAAGATTTTGATTCCAAGGCGAGGTTTGCCTGATCTTCTGATCAGAGGATTGAAGGACTGCGGGAGTCGGTTGATCGTTTCTTCAGTTAGAGCTCGGAAGTTGATTCAGCAGGGTTGCAGGGCTTTTGTGGCCACCTTGGTAGTTCCAGACCCAGAGTTGAGAAGGCTGGAGGACATCGAGATTGTTCAGGATTTTCCCGAGGTGTTTGCTGATGATGTCTCCGGTCGACCACCCCACAGAGAGATTGAGTTCGGCATTGATTTGGTAGCTGGGGCTACACCGCAGTCGAAGGCTCCGTACAGGATGGCGCCTGCAGAGTTAGCGGAGCTGAAGAAGCAGTTACAGGATCTGATGGATACTGGGTTTATCCAACCCAGTATCTCACCGTGGGGTGCGCCGATTTTATTTGTGAAGAAGAAGGACGGCTCGTTGAGGATGCGTATAGATTACCGGATGCTGAATAAGGTTACTGTGAGGAATCAGTATCCTTTGCCCAGGATCGAGGACCTGTTTGACCAGTTGCAGTCAGTGAAGGTGTTCTCGAAGATTGATTTGCGATCTGGGTACCATCAGTTGAGGATCAGAGAGGCAGATGTTTAGAAGACAGCTTTTCGGACGAGGTACGGGCACTTTGAGTTTCTGGTGATGTCGTTCGGGTTGACGAACGCGCCTGCAGCATTTATGGATCTGATGAATAGGACTTTCAGTCAGTATCTCGACCGTTTCGTGATTGTCTTCGTGGACGATATTTTAGTCTATTCACCAGATATGGATCAACACCGGGAGCATCTGAGGATTGTACTTGGCATTCTGAGAGATCAGCAGTTGTATGCCAAGTTTTCGAAGTGCGAGTTCTGGCTTCACAGTGTTGCATTTTTGGGGCATATAGTGTCAAGAGCTGGGATATCCGTGGATCCAGCGAAGGTCGAGGCAGTGACGCAGTGGAGAGCCCCGACGAGTGTGACTGAGATTAGGAGTTTTGTTGGATTGGCGGGTTATTACCGTCGGTTCATCAAAGACTTCTCGAGACTTGCTTCACCACTGACAGCGCTGACGAAGAAAGGAGTGAAGTTTGTTTGGTCCCAGAATTGCGAGGACAGTTTTCAGGAACTGAAGAGTCGGTTGACGACTGCTCCAGTTCTGACTCTTCCCAGCGGTAGCGGAGGTTATGTGATTTACAGCGACGCCTCAGGTGTTGGTTTGGGCTGTGTACTGATGCAGCACGGGCAGGTGGTGGCGTATGCTTCGAGGCAGCTGAAGGTGCACGAGAAGAATTACCCCACTCACGATCTAGAGTTGGCAGCCGTGGTCCATGCTCTGAAGATTTGGCGTCACTATTTGTATGGTGAGCGGTTCGAAGTCTTCACGGATCATCAGAGTCTGAAGTACCTGTTTTCACAGAAGGAGCTGAATATGAGGCAGCGCAGATGGCTTGAGCTGATTAAGGATTTTGATTTCACCATCTCCTATCATCCGGGGAAGGCGAATTCAGTTGCAGACGCACTGAGCAGGGAGGTGGAGGTGTCAGCTGCGAGTTTGTGTATTCAGGAGTGGAGGCTACTCGAGGCATTGTCAGAGTGGAGGCCGTTCACCGAGAGCTCGGGGGGAGCAGTGATTGCGGGTCTTCGAGTGGAGCCGCAGACCGTCAGTCGAGTTGTCCAGGCTCAGCACAGGGATGGGGATTTGACTAGTCTGCTACAGTCAGCTGCCAGAGATGGGTCGGACTTCACTGTGGAAGTGGATGGAGGTCTGAGGTTCAGGAGTCGGATCTGGGTGCCGAAGGTCGATGCGCTGAGAGATGACATCATGGAGGAGGCACACCGAGCTAGATATTCCATTCACCCGGGGAGTACGAAGATGTATAAGGATCTGCAGCGGAACTCCTGGTGGCGAGGGATGAAGCGTGATGTGGCTGATTTTGTGGCTAGGTGTTTGGTTTGCCAGCAGGTGAAGATCGAGCACTAGAGACCAGCGGGACCGATGCAGAGTATAGAGCTACCTGAGTGGAAGTGGGAGCACGTGACGATGGATTTCGTCACTGGGTTGCCGAAGACGAGGAGCTCTCATGACGCGATTTGGGTTATAGTCGATCGACTGACCAAATCGGTACATTTTCTGGCCATCCGGACTACTCTACCTTTGGAGGGTCTTACGAGATTGTATATTGAGGAGATCGTCAGACTGCATGGGGTGCCAGTGAGTATCATTTCAGATCGAGATCCGAGGTTCACTTCCAGATTCTGGGGGAGTTTGCAGCAGGCTCTGGGTACTCGTCTGAAGTTCAGTACAACATTTCACCCGCAGACAGACGGTCGGTCAGAGAGGACCATTCAGACGTTAGAGGACATGCTGAGAGCGTGCACTCTGGATTGGGCAGGGCACTGGGATGAGCACTTGCCGTTGATTGAGTTCGCCTACAACAACAACTACCATGCGAGTATTGGGATGACGTCGTACGAGGCTTTGTACGGGAGGCCGTGCAGATCACCGGTGTGCTGGAGTGAGGTAGGCGAGAGGCAGTTAGTCGGGCCTGAGATTATACAGACGTATGCTGAAAAGGTTGATGTGATCAGGCAGCGACTAACGACAGCTCAGAGCAGGCAGAAGAGCTACGCGAATCGGCGTAGGCGAGTGTTGACTTTTGAGGTTGGCGATCATGTCTTTCTGAAGATTTCACCGTCGCGTGGGGTGATGAGATTCGGGAAGAAAGGGAAGCTCAGTCCGAGGTACATTGGGCCGTTCGAGACTTTGGACCGAGTTGGAGAGGTCGCCTACCGGATTGCGTTGCCGCCACAGTTTTCTGGTCTTCATAACGTCTTCCACGTTTCGATGCTGAGGAAGTACGTGTCAGATCCTTCTCATGTGATTCAGATTGCGGTCCCAGAGATCCAGCAGGATTTGTCTCTCGAGGAGAGACCGGTTGAGATTGTGGATCGGATGGAGCACCAGCTCAGGAGGAGGATGATTCCTATGGTTAAGGTCAGGTGGCAGCATCACACTGAGCGAGAGGCTACTTGGGAGGTTGAGGAGGAAGTCCGGAGGTCGTATCCGGAGCTGTTTGGTAAGCGCTGGATTTAATTTCGTGGGCGAAATTCTTTTAAGGAGGGTGGATTGTTATATCCTAACCTTGCTTACTGTTCTTAATTGTGTTTAGGGGAGGATTAGTGATGGTTTGAGATGGACGGCTGAGATCGAGTGGGAGATTTGTATATAAAGGTTGGTTTTACTCTCTCTCTCTCTCTCTCTCTTTCTCACGACCTCCTCTCTCTCATTCACTCTCTCTCCCTCTAAACTCGACTCTCTCTCGACAGTGGAAGAGACAGCATCGTGCGTGGAGTTGGAGTCGCCGAAGGAGCTCGGGTTGCTGCCGAGTTGAGTTGATTGGAAGTTCGTCGGAGTTAGAGCCTTTTCGTGGAGGAGCTCGCCGTTGTTTCTTCAAGGGCTTCTTCAAGCCTTAAGGTATGTCAAACTTGCTTTCAAGCTCACCTATTGTTAGTGTGGGCGTGGGAGCGGTCGACGGTAGGCCGTTGCGGGCTCGTCGGACCTGCACAGCCGTTTCTGAACTATAAACGGTCGACCGGTGTTTTGGTTCGGTCGACCGGTTGTAGTGTATTTTGGGCGAATCCCTCGCACCGGTCGAACGATGCCCTTTGGGCGGTCGACCGGTTGTTGCAATTTTAGCGAGAGAAAGATGTCCTGTGTATTTTCGGTCGAACGGGACCCCTTTGCCGGTCGACCGAAAGTACTGTTGTATGTCGGTTGGGGCGTTGACCATCTAAACGGTCGACCGCCTGTTTGACACGTTCGACTGACGTTTAAGTTAACTTAATGGCCGGTCGACCGGAAGTGTGGTTTCGGTCGACCGTGATGTGAGGACTCTGGGTGAGTTCTACTGGTTGTTTTCGGTCTACCGATAGGGTTCGGTTGTTCGACCGTTTTACTGTTGATTGCGAAAATGGTTTTCTTCTGGTGCTTTTCGGTCGACCGGGACCCCTTTGTCGGTCGACCGTTTGGCGGGTTTTTCAGTTGGGCCAGTTCTCTGGGTGAGGATCGGTCGACCGGAAGCCAGTTTTCGTCCGACCGTTTTGCACTGTTTTTGTGTGTGTGTGTGTGTGTGTTGCTATTGATTGGCTAGAAGGCAACGGGTCTCCGCCCCTTTTGGGGCGACGACACAGACATTTCGGCCCTATAGCAATTAGTAGTGACACGTGGAGATGGATTGTGATATTGTGGCCGTGGCTCCGGCGAATGAGGCAAAGCCGTGGCTCAGGCGAATGATGCAAAACCGTGGCTCCGGTAACATTGATGCAAAACCGTGGCTCCGGTAACATTGAGGCAATGAGGGGGTTGTTTGGCCGTGTTTTGGACCGGCGGTGCCTTGTGTCCACGTGTGTTGGTGGGTTGGGGTGAGAGGACCCTTGAGACCCGTGTTGTTGGGCTATGGCCGGGAGAGAGGTCCCGGGAACTTAGCGGGTGTATCAGTTGTGGTGTTTTACGTTTCTTTGCACATTTCATTCTGTCCATATATGTGTTAGGGTTTGGCATACTGGGTTTCCTCCTGGAAACTCAGGCATTCATTGTCTGCTTTCAGGCCGAGAGCGACGTTAGGTGGGTGGCGACGGCGGAGGGAGCGCTCGAGACCTGATTCTGCTTCCCTATATTTTGAGGTGGTTGTGATTACTTGTGTATATTTCATGTATATGATCTTTTGATGTAATCACATTCTTTTGTAAACTCGTTCACATATATATATTATATGTTGGTGCACCAGTGTGTGTATTTCTTTTCATAATGTCCTCGTTGATTGTATGATTTAAATTTGAAATTTTCCGCTGTGTTTGATGACGTTACAGTCTGTGTCAAACTTATACAGGATAAGCATTGATACTTTTCTTTTTGGTGAATTTTGGTCGGGTGATGCTAATATGGACGGTATATAGTTTCGTCTCTTCGATTAATCCTTACTATTGCAAGTTCGAACATGCCACCCCCTTCATATAATCTGATGGATGAGGAAACCTAATTCGTTGGTTGTTCGGGGATAGGCTGGCGTATTTAATTACACTTGATGGATTACTTCAGTAATATCTAAATTAGGAGAACACTGCTTGATTACTAGTTTTAGCTTAGTTAAACTTTATACAAGAGCTCTACTCCATTGGGGTAACTAGTTTTCGTTTGGTTTTGGGTATAAAATATGTGTTGAAATGTTTTTTCTATGATGTATTGTTAAATTCTACTATTGTACCAACTGAGACTAGCTAAGTTTGGAGATCTCTTATCTTGAAATAGTCAAGACTGGGAATCTAATCCAGCAGTCTCATTCATGTTTGGGATATTGGGATTTAAAATAGGATGGATAGCAGAGTAGATAAAATCAAAGAAAAAATTCTACGGTTGTTTTATCTTTTATTATTAGGGTTTTTGCCACTCGAAAACCATGAAATTCATTTTTGTCATCACCACCGCTAATCTTTATTAATTTTTAATTGTAAAATTTCCAAAATTATCCCTTATCTATCCAACAAGCAAACGAAATTTTGTTGTAATTAATACTGAATTAAAAATTTGCAAAATATCCCTAAACAATCTAGAAAATATTATTCAACTCTTATTGTATTCTTATTTTCTGACCTCTCTCTCTTCATCATATCTTCTCTCTTTACTCATGTTCATGTCTTTTCTCTTTTCTCTCTATCTTCCCCCTCTAACATTTCTTCTCTCTCTTGTCTCGTCTTTTCCCCACTTCTCTCTCCTTTGCTAAATTTAAATATTTGCATGTGAGAGAGAAGTTAAGGAGAGAATAGAGGAGATGAGAGAGAAAATCGAGAGAAGATAGAAAGAAGAAATGTGATAAGAGAGACAAAAAGATAGAGAGAATAAAGTTGCGGAGTGAGAGAGAAGAACATGGGTGGAGAAAGCCTACATAAAGTATATAACCACATGATAATATGGTTAATTATGCATGGGTTTTCTAAATATTGAATTACTGAGGGAGAGTTTAACAATGTAGCTATAAAGTTAACAGGGACATGATTTGAAAAAATAATAGTTCTTAAACACAATTTATATTTAATAATGGTACTATGAAAAATAAGTTTTTTCTTAATGAACCCACAGGGAAAGTCATAAACTGACGTCAGAAAGTCAATTTTTTGTGATTTTTGTGTGGTAGGCAATCACAAAACCTTATTATTATTAATGTAAAAGCTTAATTGTGTAAAAGCTTAATTGTAGCTTTTATATTAAAAAAGAGAGAGATGATGATCGGCGTGGGGTGCAAGCATAGGATGTTGGTTTCCAACTCCAAGAATTCGGCATATCCCAGCAAGGTCAAAAACCAAGGGTCCACGTTAAAAGACCAAAAACGCAACCATCAGCCGTTCACCCCAACGAACTATATATAAATAAATACACCCTCCAACTCCAAAGGCAACACCACCAAAACAAATCCCTCCAAACATGAGCGTTGAGTTTCTGGACGGCGCGACCATCCTGGGCTTCCTGGACGACGAGAAGGCCTTCAACGGGACCGCGGAGGGCCTGTACGCTGGCAGCGATCGCGGTGGGACGATGGCGTTGGAAGAGTACAAGGCGGAGGTGAGGAAGATGATGGTGGCGGTCGCAACCGGGTTGGGACCGCTCCCCGTGCAGATGCTGCTGGAGGAGGATAGCTTCCTTAAGAAGGCCGTCGATTGGGAGGTCGCTAAGCTTGCCGGTGCTGCGGCTTGATTTATCTATACCTACTTTTTTGTTTGTTTGCATGTAAGGGTGATGTGTTTATGCCAGCTTTTGTTTCCAATCCAACTTTGATGATGGTAGTTTGTTAGGTATTTATGGGATGTTGTTTGATTGCTGATATGTGCTTGCTTTGATGGATTGGAACTCCTGGTCGTGTTGGGCATTCGCTTTGGGTGCGGCATGTTTATTTTTAGTTTGTGGTTGGTTGTTATGAATCTTCATGGCATGCTTAGACTTTTTGTTGTTTTCTGTTTCTTGGGATGCAGTTCCTTAAATTTATTAATCTAGAATTTGTGCTTAAAAAAGAATTTCTTAAAGATTATATATTTGTGTGCAATTGGGGCTATGCAGTTGTATTTCAAATATTTACTTCCGTGCACATTTACAACAACAATAAAGTCTTTAATCCCAAATTAGTTGGGTAAGTTAGAAATGAAACTCAATAGGAATAATGGTTGAAGGGCGTGAATCACATTTTTCCATGCATTTCTATTCAATCCCAAATCATTGGAGATATTGCACTCCTTTAAATCTCTTTTGATCTTTATCGATAAAAAAATCTTGGTCTTCCCCTGCCTCTCTTCACATCCTCCTCACGGCTCAACTAATCCTTCTATCACCTGCGCATACATAGGCCTCTATTGTATTGTCCAAAATTGGAGTGTAAATGGGGTGGGATAAGTTTTTGTCCCACCACTGTCTGTCCCGCCTAAGTTAATTGAGTAAGCAGGGTTAGAAAAATTTAACAACAACTACCCACCCCAACTAAGAGTGGATTGGGCGGGTGCAGAGCATGTTAAGTGGATTGAGTCTTTAGATTTTTTTATTTTTATAAAATAGAACTCGTACAATCTTATGACTTAGAACATGTACAACCACAATAAGTTTGTATATATCACCAAAAAACTTGGAGAAACAAAATACATACAACATAATATATTTTAATAACCTATAAAATTTTCATAGTTTCATGTCCAAAACATGATAATATGCATATCCTAAACAAATAAAAAAACATACATAAAGTATATAACCACATAAATAGGCATGTAGTATAAAGACTACAAACCACAAGTAGTCCACGGTCACATTGCTACAAGTTCATAACTTCATGATATAGAGTAAGATATGTTATTTTACTAAGTTAGATTTAAAGTCTAATAACAAATTTTTAAATATATTTATAATATATATATTAATTAAAAATAAATATTTTTTTTTTGTGGGTTGAGGGTTAGGCAAGGTAGGTTAGAGATAATCGTAACCACCCCATTTATTAAGTGGGTGACGGGTAAGGATTTGTTGACCACAACACGCATTACGCGGGGCGGGACAGGGTGGCGGGTTAAACTCGTCCCATCTCAAATGGTGTTGTATAAGCTTTTCCTTGATTAGGAAAACTTTACATTCTTCCAAATATTATCATTTATAATCCAATCTATCCGCATATGTTCGCACATCCACTGCAATATTCTCATTTCTGCTACATGTATCTTCTACAAATGATGTGTTTTCATAAACCCACAAAACATTTTCTTTCGCAAACACATGAAGATTTTGAAAGAAATGTGAAAATTGAAAGCACAATGCAAACAAAAGAAGACAAGTCACCCAAGGATCATGGCCAACAATATCGATATTAAATGCAACACACTAACATGACTGTAACAATACAAACAAAAGAAAACAAAACAAAATGAGAAAGACTCGACTATGTACACATGTAAAACACCCCCCACATCTACTTCATATATTGTCCTCAATGAATGTGAGCATGATAATACATGGATTTATGCATGAAAAATGAAAGATCTCACCAACATGAAGCGTAAAAGGAAGTTCGTGGTTATGTTGATGGAAACAAACCCGAATTCCCTCAAAACCTGTGAGATGCTAAAGAAGGGATACAAATATGTGAAAGAAATAGGGCCCAAATACACAAGGGGTGGGGCTCACAACAATCATTTATCACTGGTGGAGTCTTTTATTGCTCTTTTTTTTCTTTTTTTTTCTTTTTTTTTGTTTGTTTGTTTGTTTCTTTTTTTCCTAGACAAGATGTATACATCAACAAAGATATTCTCATAATCATTTGGTCAAAGAACATCAAATGAGAACATCGAGTCCTTTCGGACCAGAGATTAGTAAAAATGGGCCCACTTCAATGGTACTTTGAGGTGTCATGAGGGTGAAAGGTCAAAGCTGAAAGACTCGAACCCCTCATGATATTGGTTGGGTGTAGGCAACATGAATGAGTGAAGTTGTTTTGCCTCACTAGGGTTTAGTTGCTCCTCGAACAAAACCCTCCAACCAGTAGGCGGGTGCATCAGAATGAGTTCCTCAGGCTCATTCGAAGGATGTGGCATACCACTTTCACTAAGAATGAGACTTCTCCCCAAGTCATCCAACAAGGATCACTCAAGCTCCTTTATATTCTCAATCATAAGCTCACTCGTAGGTAGATCATTGTTGGAGTCAAGATGAAGCACAAAAGGCTCAATGGACGTGGGACATGGGGTAGAGACACATTCTGGTATGGTCATATGTTGAGGTGTATCCCCCTCACTAACAGTCTCAACTGAATCATCTAACAAACACTCCTTTTGTACATTCATGTTTGATGTCAGCTCACTCTGTTGCATTACAAAGACATGCAATGAGTTTTCGCTGGGCAAACAAACGTTCTCAACGGGTTGCATTGGTGTTAGGGGTGTTTGATGATTTTGTGGTGATTTCTCTAATTGGCGGATGAGGTTGAGATTTAAAGGTTGGTCCAAGAGTTCCTGTTGCCTACCAGAGTTGAACACATAAAACTCGACACTCATGTTACCGAATGAGAGCTTCATGAGACCATTTCTACAATTAATTAATGCATTGGAGGTTGCCAGAAATGGTCTACCCAAAATCAAAGGTATTTGAGAGTGGGTGTTCGCAACAGGGTTGATATCGAGGACGACAAAATCTACTGGAAATATAAAATCTCAAACTTTCATGTCCTCGATAATCCCCTTTGGGACACGAATGGATCTATCTGCCAATTGGAGGGTGATCTTAGTTGATTTCAATTCTCCCAAGTTCAACCGTTGATAAACAGAAAATGGGAGGAGGTTGACCGCTTATCCTAAATCAAGCAATATATTACTCATGCTAGTGTCCCTAATCGTACATTGAATAGTAGGACACTCAGGGTCATTGTAGTTTGTGTATGTGGGATTGGACAAAAGTGAGCTTACACTTGCAGCTAAGAATGCTTTCTTAGGAACATTGGTCTTCCTCTTGGTTGTGCAGAGATCCTTCAATACTTTGGCATATTGAGGTATTTGTTGGATGACATCCAACAAGGGAATGTCACTGCTTTTTGGTTAACCTACTAGAATATGGAGCTTTTGGTAGGTAGGTTTTCTGCAGTGCCTGAGAAGGGGCGTTCGTGTATTACTCTCACCTTCAGCCTCTTCTTCACCATCATTCCCACTGAGGGGCTGCACAGATGGTGGTGGTGGTGGCAAGAAAATGTGATTGTCAACCTATTTTCCATTTCTTAAGGTAACAATAACATTGACATGGTGAACAAGTTCCTCCACATGGTTCACTTGCCACCCCCGATCTACCAAACTCTCATTTTGCATGTGTTGTTGCTAGTACATGCGAGGATTAACTTTAAGCTGGCTTGGCAGAGTCCTTTTCTCTCTTTCATGTACAAACTGAGCCAATTGGCCTATCTGAAGCTCTAGAGATTTGATGGTCTGCTGATTTGAAGTGAGACCTTGACTTGTGGATGACATATTTTTTTATTATTGAGTTCTCGAGTCCACGAGTCAAGGTCTCAAGCGAATTGAATCGGATTTCTATATTGTTGGAATTTGGGAAACACGATTGATTGGTGATTTGAGCTTGAGGTGGCTGATAAGATGGTGCATGCATGGGAGGTTGGTGTGGTTGGTTAGGTGGTCGAGAGAAGTTTGAAGGACCACCCGGGGTATTATTTTGGTTCCATGAAAAGTGATTGACATCATTTCATGCTTATATTTGTATCTTATATCCATTATCTTTCACCTAAACAATGCTATGTAACGAGTTTTATGTTTAGTTTTCAGGAATAAATAGGTTTGAAGAGATGAAGCATAAAAGGACCCAAAGCTGGGAAAAAGGACTGAATTGTGAGATCTGGGGACCAAGATGCAAAGGAGAAGGACCTGAACGCAAGACAGAAAGACCTAAGAGCAAGACAAATGAGTATTTTGGAAATTCTATTCGGGTCGGAGCTCCAATAAATGAAGTAGATGCATCCAAGACCACCAAATACACTAAGCAAAGCCCAACACAAATTCCAGATGGATCCGGATCTTATAGACCGCCAATTGGCGGTCTGGACCTTCCCGGATCCGCTAAGATTTTTCCTGGACATGTATTAGTGCTTGTTTAGGCTATTTTTGGTATTGGTTTAGTCCCACATCGCGGAATTGCCCCAGATTACCTTTTTCTATGGCTATAAATAGAACTCTTCACCTTCTATTGTAATCACTCCATATTTTGAGTGGATATTCTTCCTACTAGAAGTGAGGCCTTGAAGCACACACTAAAGTAGGAGGATGCTACTTGAAATGTGAGTCATTTGTTAATAAAAGTTTCTTTGTTATGTTATTAGTTTCATTTTGCTTGTTTTACTTTGTTTAATTTCATTTCATTAGTTTTAGTAGCTTAGTTAATATGCTTTCCTTGCTTAGTTTAATAATTAGTATAATGTGTAGTGAGCAGTTCCATCCCCTTTGGGGGGTGGAGTAGATGTTCATACATGCATTAGAGAATGGAATGAATGCTTTATTTACAATGTGTTGATAAAACATGAATGTATGCTTGCTTGTTTAGGATAGAATTTATAACTTGATGAGTTTTGCCAAAATGATTAGACATCTCTCATGCTTGTTTAGGTTCTGAAATAAACAACTTGCATATGTAAATGCTAATCAACTAGGTTGGAGAATGGATTGATAGGTTTTGCCATAACATTTAGACACTTCCTATGCATGATAACACCACCTTCATTTGTGCTTAAAGAATGTGTTCAACATCCACCTCTTTGCATGTGTGCACTCACTCCACCCCTTAGGGGTTTTCCATTTCTGAATTCCAGCACTCGTCTTTCGTTCTTAGTTTAGTTTAAAAATCGTTTGTTGCTTTCTTTCGCATTTCATACTTCATACTTTGTAGTGTAGCGTAGCGTAACATAATAAACTCTCTTCCCTATTTTGCCATTTGATTTCGTGCAAACGAGAGGCTGCTCACCTCGCTGAGGACGACCCGTATTTGCCACCGCTTCAACGCGGCCGTGCACTTGCGGTTTAATTAAAACGTTCAATCAAAAGTTAGGGTGGTTCCTCCATCCAGGGTTATATGATGATGAGTATGAGTCATTCCTGGCTCTATCATAGATGGCATTGACATGTTCCATCTTAGGAGGAATGGACGCACACTCGTCTCCTACATGACCTATCCTACCACATGAATGACGGGGAACCGGACCAGATGCAGACACATGAGACGCACCTTACTGGTGTTGGAGCTCAATTGAATCCATACGGCGCATGAAGGCCGTCAGGCGTGCCTCGGTGGCCGTAGTGGATTTGACAGAAAATGCGGCACCCGATCTAGTCGAGTTTGCGATCCTTGCTCCTATGCTAGATGATGCTGGTGGTTCCCTCACACTCTTTCACTGCATTGTTTTCTCAGCGATATCTTCTAGGAAAGCTCATGCCTCCCTTTCATCCTTTCCTAAGAACTCTCCTTGACACATAGACTCAATGACCGTTCGGGATGGGATGTGAAGACCCTCGTAAACAATCTGACATAGGAGGCACAACTCCATGCCATGGTGAGGGCATGAGGATAGTAGCTCATTGAACCTCTCTAAGTATGTTGCAATGATTCGATCTCATGCTGATAAAACGAATTGATTTCGTTCCTCAGTTTTGAGTCCGATGATTTGGAAAGTACTTTTTGAGGAATGCAGATTTAAACTCATCCCAAGTCCTAAAGGCATTCGCCTGGTTGTTGTACAACCACTTCTTGGCATCCTTCAGTGCAAAGGGGACAAACCTAAGATGGATGAAGTCTGTACTAAGTTGTTGCAGCTTGAACATAGCACAAACCTCCTCAAATTCCCTGAGAAAGATATAGGGTCACCCTTCCCAGTGAAGTGAGGGAGCATGGATATAAACTGAGGGTTAACCTCAAAGTGCTTCCTATTTGCCTCGGGAATTACGATGCCAGAAGGTCAAGCAGTACGGCTCGGGTAGCATCGATAACGTAGAGAAATGGGAACAGGAACAAGTGGAACAGTTGGGTCCAACAACAGCTCCTCCTCGCGGTACTTAGCAGCCATAGAACCCAGACTGTGTGAGACAAGAGAAGGGAAAGGCATCAAGAAATCGACTACCGAGGCAGGCTTGATGACATGCCTCGTCAAACAACCACTCTCGTCTCGTGCCCACACAAAGCATGCACAAAGGTGAACACACACAAACCATTTTTTTAACAACTAAAGCAGAATGTGCGTAGAGGAGAAGACGAGAGGACACAGAAGAGGGGGAATGACTCAAGAGAGAAGGGAAGAAGTCATTATGCTACAGCGGGTAGGTACCGGTAGAAGCACACAAGCAAACAAGGCTTAAACAACCTAAGGTCGTTATAGGTCCTTACAGTTAGATGACGTCTAACTGCGAGGTCACGCGGCCTCAACACGCCTCACCTCCCTACAACGAGGATCACAAAGCCCAGCAAGTGAGACAAGATCCGGAGATCTCGTCTCTCCTACTATCGACAGAGTGGGTGACGCAGATAAGGCCATGGCGGTCGCGACCGCATCACTCTCCTAATGCGCCCGAGATCCTTAGGGTCAATGTCTACTTGATTTTAAAATTGGACTCTTGATTAGTGTGGTTTTTGGGGTGAAGGAAAGGATGATGAAATCCCTCACCTTATCTTATATGGGACAACCCCTCCTTAGTAGCGTTTTGGAGTCCTAATCTAGAAATTAACTTTCCAAACAAACGCTCAAGTCACACTTGTTGCAATGCAATTCCTACTAATTAATGCATGGTCATACCAAATGCATGAATGAGTGTAGGAGATGTGTACCTCATGCCAACGCTCAACAACTGAAAGTAAAGCTAAAACAAAAGACAAACTACGTCCCTAAGTCAAATACATGATGCATGACCTAAACAAGCAGAATGCATAATCTTTTACTTTGGATTTTAGGGTCCAAGTTGCTTAAAAGGGGATTGATTATTGATCTTGGGGCAAACTACAAGTCAAAACATGCCAAATTGAGCCTTCAGGCCTCTATGTTGAAACACCAAACAACCAGAAGAAAGAAGAGTGCAAGCAGAGCTCACCAGGCCACCAGTTAGCGGTCCACCACCGCTGATTGGCGGTCTGTTTGTCTTTGTTGTCCTCCTAACTTCTTGTGGTTCCTTCCCTTGATCTTTAGAGCCTTTTGAAACAAAGAAAAATTACAAAACACAAATGAAATCCACTCGAATCGTCCAAACCAGAGTCTGGACCGACACTTCCCCGACAATGGCGCAAAAAACTTGATTGAGCGTTTTATTAATTACTGTAAGTGCACGGCCACGATGAAGCAGTGGCAAGTACAGGTCGATCCGTAGGCAGGTGGGTAGCCTCTGGTTTGTCAGAAATCAAGTGACGAATAAATGGAGAAAAGATGTGATTACGCTAAAGCTAAACTACACTAAACTAATAAGTACGAATTGCGAAAGAAAGCACGAAAGATTGGAAATCGGAAAGAGAACCCCCTAAGGGGTGGAGTGTGTGCACATATGAAGTGAAATTAGTGATGAATGGCGGATGTATGTGTGTGTGTTGTGTGTGTCCATGCATAGGAAGTGTCTAAAGATGTGGCAAAACCTATCAATCCATTCACACAACGTATCGGCAATTACTACTTGATTAACATAAGATTAGGCTCAGCATGAGAAGTGTCTAATGATATGACAAGACTCATCAAAAACCAAAAACTCATGTGAAGAACAAGGTAAGCATGAGATGTGTCTAAATGTTATGACAAAACCCATCAAAATAAAGTTTCTTCAATCAATCAAGCAAACACAAATACAAACACATAACTAACATGTATCATATTCAATAGAAAATTTCAGTCAATAAACATGAGAAAATGAGGCATGAGAAGTGTCTAAATCTTATAACAAATTCCATCAAAATTCCCCAACATCGGTGATTAAAATACCTCCAATGAACATACAAAACATGCAAGTCTACACAATCAAAAATCCATCCAACATCCAAACTTCACAATATATATGAACATCATCTCCACCCCCCAAAGGGGATGGATCTATTCACTACACATTATGCTAGCAATTAAACTAAAGAAGAAAGGAGACATTCTAACTAATTTAACATAAGATCAAAGAAACAAGACTAAGCTATGCATGCATAAAAAAGACAACATGAGAACAAAACAATGAAAAATTATTTTATTAAATGACTCACATTACTAGTAGCATTCTTCTCCACCTTGAGTTTTTGCTCCAAGGCTTACTCCAAGTAGAGAGAATGTCACCAAACAATGAGTGAATACAAATGAAGAGGAAGAATTCTATTTATAGGCATGAAAAAAAGTAACCGGAGACTTAATGCATACTATAAATGAACATAAAAAAACATAATACATGACCCGACTCAACCATGTCGCATTTGGACACATTGGGACCGCTGATTAGCGGTCTATATATGTCTAATCGGGTTTGGATTTTGGTGGGTCGGTCGGGCTTGATTTCTTGGTGTTTGATGAACCTAATTTGGTTGTGGATGGTTGGGCCCGGATTTAATTACCAAAATACTCCTAATTAATGTGTGGAGCTTCTTGATTTGCTCATTGATCCTTTTGGTTTTACATCTGGGTCATTCTCTCTTTCATCTCAGTCCATAAGTCTTGCAAGTTAGTCCTTTTTGAATCTCTTCTTCTCAAACCTATTTATTCCTGAAACCTAAACATAAACTCGTTACATAGCATTGTTTAGGCTAAAAATAAAGGATATAAGACACAAATATATGCATGATATGATGTCAATCAGCGGTCAAACCAACTTAGGCTCTGACTTAAGTCATCGGTCGAACCAGGTCAAAGTTCGGTCGATCGATCTCAGGGTTTTAGCTAGGGTAAAGGTGTAACGATCGAACAAAAATATTGGTTACGTTTGACCAAAAATAACAGGCACTTTGGGCTCAAGAAAAGTGTTCAGCCGATCGACCGGTATAAGGCCAACGTTCGACCTATGACCAACTGTATTCTATGGGTAAGTTGAATTTATATGAATACGACCATTGTAAAATAAGACAAAAGTAATAGTCATCCGAAAATGCAAAAACGGTCGACCGACAGAACAAGAAAAATACACTCTGAGACTCTGTTATACACAGTCGAACTGAGAACTCGTTTGGTCGACCGTTTAGCATAGGTATATTAGGTTTTGGTTTTAAGTGATTTTCTGACTAAGGTTTGGGTGATCTATTGAAGTCCAATTGATGTGAAATTTTGTGTGTGACTTCTACAAGGAATCTAGTGTGTATGTGAGTAAGTTTTAACTTGTATGCTCAAGATTACACAAGTTCCTAAGACTCGAAATAAAGTAAAATTACATGTCTTCAAATAGCTTTGATTACGTGTCTTGACTTCATTCCATTCTTTTTGAGTCTTGATCACCTGTAGATGTTAGCACAATACAATATATCTTCTTATGCATTATGTGTGCTACACTGCATTTGATTGTGATTAAGATTATGTTGATTAAATCATCAAAACATGGATTAAGGTAAAAAAAGCCAACACTTGGAGCCCAGTATTGACGACGATGTTTTAATGTTGTTGTATTTTGTATCATGTTATACTTGATGTTATCTTGTTCATACATATAGGGGTTTCGCATACGGAGTTTCCTTATGGAAACTCAACATAGTTCCATGTTTACTTTTCACGTCGTGAGTGTCGTTAGAGGGTGGTGACCGAGGAGGAATGCACCTATGATCGGATCTTGCTAGTTCCTCATTTTGGAGGTTGTGGTGAATACTGATACTTATTTTGTAACATTTTGATGTAATCATACTTTTGACAAAATCGGATATATATGTATATGTGCACCTTGTGTTTTTGTGTTTTCAGTGATGTCCTCGAGTATATGGTTGGACTATTGATTATCCTTTAAAGTTTAAATTTTTCCGTTGTTTGATGACATTACAATAAATAAAAAAAGAGCGAGGTTCTCAACGTAACCAACCCGAGGTCAATTGATCTACATGTGCACCACAACCAAATTCAACAACATCCAAATTCGAACGTTGTGTCGCATGGGAGGCAAATGATGTAAATAGATGAACAGTTGCTGCTCACGTCAATGAAATTACATCATTCCGATTAGTCAAGCAAGTCTAAAATCACATATCCTTGCTTGCTTCATTGTCCATTGAGCAAGCCACAAGTGGGAAAGCAAGAGGAAAAAATAAGTTGACATCGAGGAAATCCTTTTGACAAATGGAAATGAGAATGACACACCTTACCTTAACCCATCATCCTCACCAACAAATAAACAAGTCTACTTACTAAAAATCAGTGACACGGGTGACAAGATCCTTCATATTTTTTAGCAAGTAAAGGAAAGTCATCGAGAATCATGGATCATACATGTGAATCACCTTCTTTAGTACATTCTTGTCATCTGGATCATTGCAACATTTTTCAAATTGTTTCTTTTCCTTGCTTCAGTTTATATGCATTCAGACAACTTCCTAAATGTCATGACTTATGCGATGCGATGGGAAATGTCACGTGACTTTTAATTTCTTTCTTTTATTAATTTCCTATTGTGAATGCGTTGTCTGGCCTTTAAATTCACTCGGAAGAAATATACAATCCGAGATCTTCTTGTCTGTTCCAAGCAAAAAACTCACTTTTGGGTTAGGATTATATATTGGTTGCCACTTGTGTGTGCACTGTGCACAACAATGTTTCGATTGGAAGTGGCTGAAAATTTTCCTCTGGCACGATTGTCGATTCCGATACAAACTTCTATCAACTCAATATCCAGATCTCTTCGAAAAGGCAAAATAGAAACACATTACTCTAGTTGACTTCTTTAGGGATTTTAACTCAAACCCGAGATGGCCTAAGCTCATAGACGATGACATGAAAAACATGCTCATCCCATCTCTAGCTTTCTCTCCTTTCTAAACCGTCCCTAATGGAAAAAAGCTCACTGAAATTCTTGTACAACTTTCTCGCATCAGGCAAACTCTAAAGTTTATATATACACGTTACTGAACTTCAGTACACAATGACGTAATACTCATGTTGTCACTTATTAATTTGTATATGAACATAATGTTTGAATATAGCTGACTTTTTTAGGGATTTTAACTCAAACCCGAGATGACCTAAGTTTCACTCTCTCCTTTGCGTTCCTAATGGAAAGTTCTCTGTGAAATCCTTGTACAACTTTCTCGCATAAGACAAACTCTAAAGTTTATATATACACGTTACTGAACGTCAATACACAATGACGTAATACTATGTTGTCATTTATTAATTTGTACGTGAACATAATGTTTGAACGTATAAACGAAATAGTTGAAGGTAATAAATATATCCAACATCAAGTTTTCCGTTTTGCACAGATCAGCCCGAGTACATCAAGCTAGCCCATCTTCAGCCCATTCCAACCATCACCAACGGACGGCTGAGATCCCATCCAACTCCCTCCGCCGCCGTCCACCGACTCATCATCACCAACCACCAAAAATCAAGAGAGGATAAAACCCCGAATCCCCCAATTCCCTCTCGCCCCCTTCCGATGGCGTCCTGCTGGTGTGTCTCCGCCGCGCATCTCTCCCTCCCCTCCTCCTCCTCCTCCTTCTCTTCCTCCTCCCGAAACCCTCGGAACCAGGGATGCTGTTTCCCGGTGGTGAATATCGGGAGTGGGAGGTTGGGGAGGAGTGTAGGTGTCGGGAGGAGAGGCGGCGTTGTGTGTATGGCCCCCGAGGAGGAGCGGATGACGCGCCGCTCTCCGCTCGATTTTCCAATCGTATGATGTTCTGCTTACTCTTCCTTGTTTTCTGCATTTCGGTTGTCCGTTTTTGTTTTTAAGTTTTAGTTGTGAGATTATTGGACGTTTGATGTTCAGAAGGTCGTTGAGGAATTTGGATGTTTAATTTAGAGTTCGAACTTGATATTGGTGTCTTTGAGTTTGAACATCGATTAGGTTGAAATCAGGTTGGAAGGATTTCGTGGTTAAAGTTTTACTTAAATCGATGGGTTTTGCAAAAAAAAATCCCTTTGAAATGAAATTTAGGTCCCTTTATGTGGTTAGTTGAGGGAAGTAGTTTGTCTTTAGCCTCAAGGAAGTGATGAACTCTCCTTTTGGATTTGAGATATGGAGTGTTAGGTTGGGCTTGTTTCGAAAATTTGTCATCTAAAGCTAGATTTGAACTTGGTTACCATGCATCACAACAAATTCGTCCATGCTAAGAAGCTTTCAAGTTTTAGATAGGCTGTCACAAGCTAGGATAAAGGACGAGAGTTGCGGCAGGTGTGCGAACTAGTGTAAAACCTTAGCTTCTCCCATGGAAATGTAACTCAAAAAAGAATTGTTTTTAGGGGCGTCAATATGCCTACCCCAACTAGTTTGGGATCGAAGGCTTGGTTGTTGTAAGAAGCTTCATGTTGACCCCAACACTTACTCATTTGTGACACAAATATACAAATGGATTCTAATTTCCAACTCAAGTAGTGTAAAAATGATACGCTAGGAACGCCATGCAAGTTGTAGTCATCTTTATCTATTCTCCTTATTCTTTATTCTTTCTACTCTTTTCTTGTGCCTCAATTTTTTCAATCATATTGAACATCTTAGAAAACATAGTTTGGAATATTGGCTCATTTTATGAACTACCATGATTGAATGATAAAAAAATGAACTACAATGATTCACTTTCGCGTACTTCTTTGTTTTCCTCATTGCATGGATTTAATGGTATTTTAGAACCACCAATAACAAAGGGCTATATTCGCAAATAGTATCAGTTTTTCGAGGTCACTTTGATTAAGGAATTCTTTCTTTAATGTTGTGGATGATATGAAAATTCTTATTCGGATAAAAGGATAAGAATTGTTTGCATGTTTCTTGGTCAAATAAAATTATTGATCTTTTATTTTCCAGTCATGCCCTATGTTGTAGGATTCGATTTTGTTGCATGTAAATTACTAAAATCAATGTATTACACAACTATGCTCTATAATGAAGGAATACCCATACACATTAAAAAGGTAAAATCCCTCCTAGAGCTATCACTTTTAGTGTATCTATGTTTATTTTTTGAGTTTTTAACTGGATTACCCTTCTTACTTGAATTAGGAAAACATGAAGCTTCTTTCTATAAGATAAAAAAAACATATAATGTGTATCATTAGTAATTGCAAGTTGCAACTATTGGATTCCTTTCTTTCTTTATTGGTATTACCTACAATACCAGAACCTAAAATCTTCAACAAATGAATTTGCCTGAAACCCATCCTACTATTCTAGTGTACCCGTCAATCTTAAAACTTAAGCCTCTAATCATTTATTATGAGTACAAATTGAGTCGTTTCACTTTGAATTTCTAAAGTTTTGATGTCGCACTTGCATTGAAGAGGGTA
Organism: Triglochin maritima; assembly: GCA_963682175.1. Classification (NCBI taxonomy): domain Eukaryota; kingdom Viridiplantae; phylum Streptophyta; class Magnoliopsida; order Alismatales; family Juncaginaceae; genus Triglochin; species Triglochin maritima. The sequence goes on from OY821779.1 coordinate 31,752,571, forward strand.
GGAAAGAGAAGGGAAGTTTTTGATTTAATATAATTGGCGTATACGTATCTATTTTATAAATTTCATTCATTGTTTTTAGTGATGAAAGTAATCAAGTATAAAAGAAGAGGTTAGACTATGGTTTTATCATGTCGGGTATAGGACCATGTATAAATATATTTTTGCACAACTTCCTCAAGGGGGCTCCATAGATCCTTGACTTATGGAAGCGAGACAAGGTTTTTTGAAGTTTAGGAGTGCTCTATAAATTTTGGTCATAACATAACGGGGTAAGATGTAATTTTGTACTTTCGCCTGATTTATAGACAAACTGACAAACTTGTTGGAAGTTGTACTTCCATAGTACCATTCACTTGGCATAGTTCCATTCACTTGGCATATAGATAGATAAAAAGAAGACATCAAACTTGTACAAAGATTTGACCGTTAAACATCTAATGAACATTGGTCCATACATGTTAAGCTTGAAGACTTGCCAAAGAAAAAAAAGAGGAATTATTCCTTTAACAAAGAGGTACTACTTAGTTTCTTGGACCATTTGAACCAGTTAGGGGAATCGCCACAACATATAAATTGTGAACAAACATATCTTGGTAATGGATGAAGAGCACACATATTTTGTTCCTTGTGAAAATAATTATTATTTGGTGAAACTAAAGCTTAGATGATTGAACAACTGGTGCTCTTCTAAGTGAAAAATATTGTTACACATTAAGCCTTTCTAGTTTTAGGCAGACTCGATAGGAAGTATTTTATTCTGAACCAAAATGTTCCAAGAAACCTCGAACCTGCCGAGCTGACAATGACTGAGCAACGAACAGCCTCAAAATAGATACAAAACAGAAGTAAAAAAATCATTAGAGAAGGCAATTCCGCATCCGTGATAGACTAAACCTCCTTTCTCCAATTTCCAAGCAGCAGCTGATCGTCGGACAAACCAGACCAACCCAGATTTTACACCCATAGATCCAGAAGTTGGAGTTTATTTTTATGTTCATGAGCTTTCTCTATGCCTACAGACAAATCAACATTAACATTACATGACGGTACACATGGGTGCAGCAAAAGGTGTAACCTTATGATATTGACTAACATAAATGTTCTGACCCATCTATGCCCTATTACCTGTGCTCCTACATGATTGCGCAAGCAATACTTGGGAGTTTCCCGAGCAAATTTACCTTGACCCTGAAATGGCCTTTTTGCTGGTCCATGTTTGACAACAGTAATTTATAATTTTCACCAAACAATTCTACACCCTAACCGTGATTGTATATTTATAGAATATAATTTTTCTTTTAAGATATTAGGGCCTCATTTTATTTAGGTTTCCATAATTTGCTTTTGTGGCATGAGCGTTCCGTTTGTGGTGTTCTACCTGCAGTAACATTGATTATTGCAATCTTCATATTTTACCCTTTTACTCTATTCATAATCAACAGGGACCAAACCTCACAAGTTCTTGTTGTACCTTAAAAAATAACGAGAAATTGCAAAAAGGAACATTTGTCTTTTATAGTTGAAATGCATTATATCGGTTTCAAGTCTCCCTGGTTTTTAGGTCCTACTGCTATCATTATAAAATATTTCTATTTTCGGTTGTTACTTGGCTTTTATGTTTATGGAATTCTTTAACTGTTGAGAACTTGATCACTTGGCTTATTACAAATCTTCTTTTGCGTTGTAGGAATGGGAAAGACCAAAACCTGGTCGTAGACCTGATATATTTCCAAAGTTCAGCCCAATGAAGACTCCGCTGCCCACTCCACTTCCTGCAGATCCTCCGGAAGAAGACGAGGAAGAAGAAGAAAAGAAAGAGGAGGAAGAAAACGAGGAAGATCCTGAGAAGGAAGAAGAGGACAACCCCGACAAAAACTAGGATGTGGGTTTTGTCGAATGTTGAAAGTTTTGATATGTCATGGCAAAGTTGAGGATGTATCTCAGATTCTACTATTCGATCGGTAAGATAATTCTATGAGGGTTCGGCAAGTTGTTCATTTGTGGTTCGTCTTTTAGTGGATGGTGTTGGTCTAGGTGGATGGTGTTGGTCTAAGGTGGATAGTATTTAGTGGAAGATCGTACTGAAACTTCCTTATATGTTTGTCGGAATTTTTGACAGTGTATGTACAAACCTATGCCCGGTAGAGGCTTTGCGAGTCTGGAGTAAATAAAATGATAAGAATCGCTTAATTTCTAAGTGGCAGGTCAGTAGTTCGTACCGTACCGAGAGTTCAACCGGACAATTTTTATACCTTGTGGAGATGTGCTTCTCATTTCGGAATTGCATCCGATGCTTCCAATGCAGGAAATTCCGGGTCATATAGTAAACTAGCATTCGACCCGTGGTTTGAACGGTTGCTATAATGAAATAGCAAATAAGTACAATTATTATCTTATAGATAAAAGTTTTCTATTCGATATTCAATTTTGTTTACAAATTTAATAAATATAGATGACATGTTTAATGTATGAGTGTGTCACAAATTTAATACAAAGTCTAGAATCTTATATATTTTAGCTAAGGGCATAGTGGAAGACCATGTTGTTAAGATATTTCAAGAGCAAATTATGACATCACATTTATAGGTTCTTATTGCAAGAAGAATTACTTTATATACCTCAGAACATGGTCTCAACCAATTCTTCATTCAAGAAATTGTACTTTAACAAAATCAGGGTAGAAGCAAATATAATCTTTGCCTAACTACTCGACTGGAACCAAGTATTGCGGAAAGAAGATATAGATAAGAAAAAAGGAGGTTGGTTTGCTCTTCCCACGTTTACCATCCTACTTTAAAAATGTTGGAACGGTTGTTGGTGAAAACGTCGGAATCATAGTAACTGTGAAAACGAATCATAATTCTTCCTACACTTGGTAGTCATCGGTGTACACTTCTTATTTATCCTTTTCTTTCGTAGTGGAAATGAAACAGTCTCTAGTACCAACAATTTACAAAAACGTAGAAAGGGCACAAACAATTGACATAGGATTTGAGTGTGTGATTTCGATCCTAAACTTTTAACTGTTAACAGTTCGATCTCATTGGTCATAAATCATGTTCGAAACACACCTACAACAACCATATTACATTTTCGGTAACATCCCGAAACAACGGAAATTTAAAAATTATCATCAAGACAACAAAGATCAATAATCAAAAGACGGGACTGTTACTTCTCATAAAACATATAAACGGTGCATCATATTATATCAGAGTTTTGTCAAAAAACTATATGATTACATCAGAAACAACAAAAGGAGATACAAGTAATCATGTCGACCTCAGTGGTCCGAACGAGAGGATCCGATCCCAAAATGCACGTGCCGGTTGATCACCACCCGACTGGATCTACTGAGGTCCTGAATAAAACATGCAACAATGCCTGAGTTTCCATAAGGAAACCCCGTATGCCAAGTTCACCTATATGCACGCAGTAGTACAAATGAACCTATCATACTAGTAGCATGTCATGTCATCAACAGTAAGGAAAACAGTTCTCCTGAAGGGTAACATAGGACATCAGTCCGACAATCATCATCGGGTCTCCTAAGGAGACCTACCGTCGGCACTTACAGTCTAGCGAAACAAGACGTGACGCTCCCTACACGCGGCTATACTAATCATAGGGTTCGGCAAGGAGCATTCGCCAAGTCCACGCCATAAGAAACATATCTGTAACTTCGTGGTCGAAACCACACCAACGGAGCCGTCGCTCGGTCGGTCCATCAATCATCATCTCAGTAGGTGCTTAGCTGAGAAAAACATAGCCGGAACATCGGCGGCATCACCGGCACAACATCGGTGGTCCAACAATACGTCCGACACAACATCAGACGGGTCCAGACCGAAGTCTGTCAGGTCATCAGGCTCCACGAGCCGCAAACACTAACTCCTCCGCTATAAAAGCAAGGCAGCGACCTCCGTAGCCGTATAGGCCGGTAGTCACCTCACCCAACAACTGTTGCGTGTCCGCACAACATCATACATTGGGATCCACGATCCTTCAGGCCTACTACTCTACAATGGGCCCATCAATCCATCACATCAAGTCACGGTCCATACACTGAGGTTACACGTCCCGAACACCCACACTCTTCCACACGGCGGTCCCTGGGCAGGCACGCGTAATGCACCCACCGTCACCTCCCGGCTCACGCACAAGGCGAGGACATGGGTTTCCGTGGACATAGTTGACATCCTAAAAAGGACTGGGAATTCAGTTCTGTGCATAAACGATCGACCGAAAGAGGCAACCCGGTCGACCGTTCCTAAAAAGGTTTGGTCGACCGAAAGTCTGCAACGGTCGAACTCTCTGCGCAAAACCTAAGTCCCAACGGTCGAACAAAGATCTAAAACCGGTCAACCGATACGAGGTCAAAATCCAGAGTCTGTTCAACATCAATTCCATACTACTGGTCGACCGACTCAGGGGTCCTGGTCGACCGAAAACTACCAGGATATCCTAGCAGTTCTAAGTCATATAACGGTCAAACACATATAAAGAAACGGTCAAACAAGCATGCATCAAATCCAGTACACATAAGTTCCAGTCGAACGAGCACAAGGAACCGGGCGACCGAAACACAACAGGCAACCCCGACCCACCAGCACAATGCACTACCGGTCGACCACCACAAGGCATCGTCCGACCGGTGTTGGTTAAAGTCGGTCAAAATACACTACCTCAGTTGACCGCCCGAAGGGACCCGGTCGACCGTTGGTCGTCTGCAACCTTGCACCAGCCAAGGATTTACATCGTTCTCGTCGCCGGAGAGGTCTCCGACCTCCCCCGACCGGCCAACACTTCACCCACACGTGAGTGAGCAACAATATCACACTAAGAAGCCGGCATACCTCAAGGAAACGACGAAACCGTAAGAGCGTCGCTCGCGCAACGTCGTCTCCGGAACCCCTCGCGCGTCCACCTCCGCACGCCTCACGTCGGAATTGCACGACCACGCTCGTCAACAACCTCCGGTGCTCGATCAACTGGGGGAGAGGGAGAGAACGAAATCAGAGAGAAAAGAGAGAGAGAGAGGTTTCCAGCTTTTAAACCCAACACCCATTTCCTCACCAACAGTAACTCGCCTCCCTACCCCCTCACCCATCACCAACCGACTGTTCCTCCTCCATTCCCCATGCTAACCTCCTCCTTGATCACCATCAACTCCACCTAAACACCATTAGCCTTTAAGCAAAGGTTAGGGTCATTACATTTTCAGAGTAGGAGATAATATTTGCGGCCAACCTATGAAGGTGTTTAGCATAATCTTCACTCTCAAATGAGATAATAATAATGTGATTCTACTTTCAAAATGACATCATAACTCTCAGAAAGGGAAATAGTTTATTAAAAAAACATGAATACAAATGCATGTGCTAAACTGAAAAGGGCATTGACGTTCTCTTACAAGTACATAAACTTCAGCTTGTATAAATAGACCTATCCATGGAAATATCTTTGTGAACAATTAAGTCAAAGTAATATCTAGATGCATAAACCAACAATTGTATACCAGGACGAATCCAAGACTGAAAATCAGAAACTTAAATATTCGAAAATAAATCAAAACTATAATATCATAATGTCTGATATGTCAAGTCTTGCGTGACTGTGATAGTTGAAAAAGACTTGTCTTAAACTCGCAGCTAGGGATAAACATTGTAATTCTATTGAGGTCTCCAATTATCCTTAACCTTTATAATGTAGTCAATCAACAAACCCAAGCAAATCAAATTATATACAAAAGTCACAAATTGAACCTAAATAAACACCCACGTTGAAATTCAACCAACATGAACAAAACTTAATCTTCAGGCTATGAATTTTAGGAGTATGAATTTGAGTTTTTCCCTCTGTTCAAGTGAATCAATATCCTCTGTTTAGGTTATCCATAAATTAATACTAATATTTTCAGAATTAAGAGTATAAATATTTTCATAATTTTACACTAATAGGAACGGGGAAGAACACGAAAAAAAGGAGAAAACTCTATCACGAGAAACGTCTACAGTTGAGCGAAGAAGAGATGGTATCTCAGACAGTAGTCAGACACAATAGTGGCGTAGTGCAAAGAGTAAGGTTTTCAGAACCGAACCGGGTGTTGAACCGACAACGTCAAAGGTTCAGAGGTTCGACCGGAGTCGGACCGGAATCGAACCGGTTGAACCGGTGACCTCAACATGACGTCATAAGTATATATTATAGATAAAATAATCATGTTTAATTATTTATTAAGCAAAAAAATATTCAAATCATATTATAAATATTAAAAAAAACAAAAAAATAGATTTTATTCCTGAACCGGTGGTTGAACCGCCAGTTCAACTCGGTTCAGCCCAGTTCAATGCAAAAATGGGTTTGGGAGGTGAACCAGACCGAACAGGCCTCTGATTCACGGTTCAACCAGTTGAATCGACCAGTTCGGCCCGGTTTTAAGAACAATGTCAAAGAGAAAGAGTACTATGAACTTTTTATGTGTTTGGTGAGTTTTTTGTTGCCAAACTTTTGATGTACATGACATACAAACTAAATTTTCTATTAGAAATGTTTGATAACATCGACATTGTTTCATTCTTGTTTCAGACGACAATTAAAACTTGACTTGATTAGATTTCCGTAGTTGGTCTTTGTCTTGACCTTGCAGATAGAATACTCAATTAGTATTTCATAAAGAATTGATACATATTGTCTTGAACTGAGTCTATGACACATACAAGTTTCTTTCTCTTTACGAAGTATATGAAGAAGTTTTTCTTGCTTCTAAATCTGAAGGAGCTTTGACTAATTCTGTAACGTCCCGAAACAGCGGAAGATTTAAAATTTCGAAATAACGAATAAAACTGACAACTCAAGGCGGGAACGTCACTAATATATAATATAGAAATCCGGGTGCACCCGAAATACATGGAGTTTACAAAAGGTGTACAACTACAATCCAGATGAAAGAAATGAAAATACAAGTAGTCGTACGATCTCGCAAATGCCGAAGAGGATCCGACTCCAAAGCGCTCCGTCCTCGGTCACCACCCACCCGGACCTACTGCGATCCTGAAAAAGATGCAACAACAATGCCTGAGTTTCCAGAAGGAAACCCCGTATGCCAACCCACCTATATGCATGCATCACATAATGAACCTATCATACTAGTAGCATGTCATGGCATCAACAGAAATGGAAAACAGTTCCCCCGAAGGGTAAAACAGGACATCAGTCCGACAATCAATCATCGGGTCTCCCGAAGAGACCTACTGCAGGCACATGCAGTCTAGCAGCCCGCGACATCGCACCCCCCACACGCAGCTACACTACACAAGGGTTCGGCAGGGAGCCTCTGTCACGTCTACGCGCCGATAGAAACAGATCTGTAAATCTCAGTGGTCGGGGCCACAGGGACCAACGGGGCCGTCGCCCGGAAGGTATAACAACATCATCTCGGTAGGTGCCCAGCCGAGGAAAACAACATAGCCGGCACAGCCTCGGCCCAACAATCATCATCGCCGGCACAACCTCGGCGGCATCACCGGCACAGCATCGGTGGTCCATCACAACAGTCCGGCACAGCATCGGACAGATCCAGACCGAAGTCTGCCAGGTCATCGGGCTCCTCGAGCCGCGAACACCAACCGCGCCGCTATAAAAGCAGGGCAGCGACCTCCATAGCCCCAAGGGCCGGTAGTCACCTCACCCAACGCCAGTTGCGTGCCCGCACAACATCAACACTGGGATCCGCGATCCCTCAGGCCTGCTATACTACAAAGTGCCAACAAACATCTCAAAAGTCACGGTCCATACATGGAGCTGACGCGTCCCGAACACCCACACTCTTCCCAACGGCGGTCCCTGGGCAGGCACGCATCACGCGCCCACCGTCACCTCCCGGCTCACGCACAAGGCGAGGACACGGGTTTCCGTGGCAAAGTTGGCGTTCAAAAAGGGAACCTGGGATTCTGTTCTGTGCCCCAACGGTCGACCGAAAGAGGTGATTCGGTCGACCGGTTCCATAAAGGAATCGGTCGACCGTACTCCTATAACGGTCTACCGCTGCGCTCAAGACAGAACCCCCAACGGTCGAACCAAGGTCTAAAACCGGTCGACCGAACGAGGTCAAAATCCGGAGTCTGGTCAACATTAAATTCCACTCTATCGGTCGACCGACTCAGGGTCTCGGTCGACCGAAAACAGACAGGGTCAACCTAGTATTCTACGTCATCAAACGGTCGAACGTAAACATACTACCGGTCGAACAAACATGCAATCGGTCGAACGCAATATAAAATCGGTCGAACAAATCATGCAAAACTAACAGGTACACTTAAGTTCCGGTCGAACACAACAAGGACCGGTCGACCGATAACAGGTAGAAAAATCCCAACTCACCAGCAATAATGCACTACCGGTCGACCGCCCCAAGGCATCGTTCGACCGGTGAAGGTTAAAGTCGGGCAACCAGTGCTAACACGGTCGACCGCCCGAAGGATCCGGTCGACCGTTGGTCGTCTTCAACCTCGCGCCAGCCGAGGTTTTACGAAGAACGCGTCGCCAGAGAGGTCCTCGACCTCCCCCGACCGACCAACAACACCCTTCCACAAGGGTGGGCAACAAAATCACACTAATGAGCGGCATACCTCACGAGAACGACGAACAAAGCCGGAGCACCGCTCGCGCACGCCGTCTCCGGTGACCTCTTCACGCCGGAGCCGATCTTCCTCCTCCGTCACAGACCTCGCGAGCTCCGTTCTCCTCCGCTGCCGCCGAAAATGAAAGGAGAGTGTGAGGAAGGTGGTGAGAATGGAATGGGAGAAGAAAAAAAGATGAAGTGGGTTCCTCTCCTTAAAAACCCCACCCTCACACTCCAAGCACGCCCAACCATGCCTCCCCTACCTTCCACCTTACCTCCATCACTTCACCTTACCTCCACCCATACCTCCCTCTCTCCTCCAAGTCAAACCTCCACTTAACCACTAATTAAACCCTAAACCGGGTTAGGGACATAACAATCCACCCAACTTAAAAGGATTTCGTCCCGAAATCAAGCAACTACTCACCGAAAAGCTCTGGATACTGCCTTCTGACATCCTCCTCAATCTCCCAAGTGGCCTCGCGCTCGCTGTGATGCTGCCACCTGACCTTCACCATCGGAATGGTCCTCCTCCTGAGCTGATGATCCATCCGGTCCACAATCTCCACTGGCCTCTCCTCGAGCGACAAGTCCTGCTGAATCTCGGGCACTGCTATCTCAATGACATGCGAAGGATCTGCCACATACTTCCTCAGCATCGATACATGGAAGACATTATGCAAACCCGAAAACTGTGGCGGCAATGCAATCCGGTAGGCAACCTCTCCAACTCGGTCGAGGATCTCAAACGGTCCAACATATCTCGGACTGAGCTTCCCCTTCTTCCCAAACCTCATCACACCTCTGGCTGGGGAAATCTTCAGAAACACATGGTCGCCCACCTCGAAACTCAGCACTCGTCTGCGTCGATCAGCATAACTCTTCTGCCTGCTCTGTGCCGTGGCCAGTCTCCTCCTGATCACATCAACCTTCTCTGAGTACATCTGCACAATCTCTGGCCCCACTAACTGCCTCTCGCCCATATCACTCCAGCATACCGGTGATCTGCAAGGCCTCCCGTACAATGCCTCGTACGGTGCCATCCCAATACTCGAGTGGTAGCTGTTGTTGTAGGCGAACTCTATCAGCGGCAGGTGCTCATCCCAGTGCCCTGCCCAATCCAGTGTGCATGCTCTCAGCATATCCTCCAGGGTCTGAATCGTCCTCTCTGACTGACCATCGGTCTGCGGATGGAACGCTGTACTGAATCTCAGACGCGTCCCCAAAGCCTGCTGCAGACTCCCCCAAAATCTGGAAGTGAATCGAGGATCTCGATCGGAGATGATGCTCACTGGCACTCCATGCAACCTGACTATCTCCTCCACGTACAACTTAGCTAGACCCTCCAAAGGCAACGTGGTCCGGATCGCTAAGAAGTGTGCCGACTTGGTCAGTCGATCGACTATCACCCAAATCGCGTCGTGGAATCTCCTCGTCTTCGGCAATCCCGTGACAAAATCCATCGTCACGTGCTCCCACTTCCACTCAGGAAGCTCAATACACTGCATCGGTCCTGCTGGCCTCTGATGCTCAATCTTCACCTGCTGGCAGACCAAGCATCGCTCCACAAACTCTGCAATATCCTTCTTCATGCCCTTCCACCAGAAGTTCCGCTGCAGGTCCTTATACATCTTCGTGCTCCCCGGATGAATGGTGTATCTAGCTCTGTGTGCCTCCTCCATGATGTCATCTCTCAGCCCATCAACCTTCGGCACCCACATCCGACTCCTGAACCTCAGACCACCATCAACCCCCACACTGAAATCTGATCCATCTCTGGAAGCCAACTGTAGCAGACCAGCTAACTCCTCATCCCCCTGCTGAGCCTGAACCAACCGTGAGACAGTCTGCGGCTCCACCCGAAGCCCAGCAATCACTGCTCCCTCTGAGCCCTCTGTGAATGGTCTCCACTCTGACAAAGCCTCGAGTAACCTCCACTCCTGGATGCACAGACTCGCAACTGAAACCTCCACCTTCCTGCTCAGCGCATCTGCAACCGAATTCGCCTTCCCCGGATGATAGGAAATGGTGAAGTCGTAGTCCTTAAAGAACTCGAGCCATCTGCGCTGCCTCATATTCAGCTCCTTCTGCGAGAACAAGTACTTCAGACTCTGATGGTCGGTGAAGACCTCGAACTGCTCGCCATACAGATAGTGCCGCCAGGTCTTCAACGCGTGAACTACTGCTGCTAACTCCAGATCGTGAGTAGGGTAGTTCTTCTCGTGCACCTTCAGCTGTCTCGAAGCATACGCGACCACCTTCCCATGCTGCATCAGAACACAACCCAAGCCTACTCCTGATGCATCACTGTAAATCACGTAGCCTCCACTGCCACTCGGTAGCGTCAGAATCGGCGCTGTCGTCAGACGCCTCTTCAGCTCCTGAAAGCTGTCCTCGCACTTCTGGGACCAAACGAACTTGACGCCTTTCTGCGTCAATGCTGTCAGCGGCGATGCAAGTCTGGAGAAATCCTGGATAAACCGTCTGTAATACCCTGCCAGACCTACGAAACTCCTGATCTCTGTCACGCTCGTCGGGGCTCTCCACTGAGTCACTGCCTCGACCTTCGCCGGATCCACTGAAATCCCATCTGCTGACACAATATGCCCCAGAAAAGCCACCTGATCCAACCAAAACTCGCACTTCGTGTACTTGGCATATAGCTGCTGATCCCTCAAGATGCCAAGCACAATCCTCAGGTGCTCTCGATGCTGCTCCCGGTCAGGCGAGTATATCAAAATGTCGTCTACGAATACAACGACAAATCTGTCGAGGTACGGCTGGAAGGTCCTATTCATCAGATCCATGAATGCTGCAGGCGCATTCGTTAGTCCAAATGGCATCACCAAGAACTCGTAGTGGCCGTACCGCGTCCTGAAGGCTGTCTTCTGAACATCTGCCTCCCTGATCCGCAACTGATGATAACCCGAACGCAGATCGATCTTCGAGAACACTCTCGCTGTCTGCAACTGATCAAACAAATCATCAATCCTGGGCAAAGGGTACCGGTTCCGAACGGTAACCTTATTCAGCATCCTGTAGTCGATGCACATCCGCAACGATCCATCCTTCTTCTTCACGAAGAGCACAGGCGCTCCCCATGGAGAAACACTCGGTCGAATGAACCCGGACTCCATCAACTCCTGCAACTGCTTCTTCAGTTCTGTCAACTCAGCAGGTGCCATCCGATAAGGTGCCTTCGACTGAGGTGTCGTACCCGCAACCAACTCGATGCTGAACTCGATCTCTCGGTGCGGCGGTAACGCTGGAATCTCCGCTGGAAACACATCCGGGAACTCCTGCACAATCTCTATGTCCTCCAGCCTCCTCGTCTCAGGATCAGGAACTACCAGCGTGGCCACAAACGCTCTGCATCCCTGCTGCATCAGTCTCTGTGCCCTAACTGCAGACACAATCAGACGACCCCCTCTGCTCCTCGCACCTCTGATCAGAACATCTGGCAAACCCTCCATCGGAATCAGGATCTTCTTCTCACGGCAAAAGACCCGCACGTCGTACCGGGACAGCCAGTCCATCCCCAGTATGACGTCGAAGTCCACCATCGGTAACAAGACCAGATCTGCCGGAAAATCGTGGTCTCCCGAAGCAACTGTGGTGCCGGGGAAAAAGCTCCCCACAGTGCCCACCTCACCCATGGGCGTGCTGACCTCCAAAACATCAGTCAGCAGCACAGGGGTCCGACCCAACTCGCCAGCAAACTTCTCCGAGATGAAGGAGTGAGTGGCGCCGCAATCAAACAACACACGCGCTACTGAGCCAGAAACTGAAAGCGTACCTTCCACGACGGTGTTGGAGTCCCTCGCCTCCTCAGCCTGGATAGTGAAGACTCGCCCAGTCCTCCTGCTCTGCCCCGGTGCAACAACTGATCGGCTGCCTCCGCCTCTGCCTACTGCTGGTGGTCCCGGCCTCCTGCTCGGCTCTCCCTGCCTCTGAGGACACTCACGGACAAAATGCCCCATCTGGCCGCAACCCATGCACGCTCCAGTCCGACGGGGACACTCCTGCCCTGGATGGAACCTCCCGCAGTAAGTGCACGCTCCTGACTGACGTGCTCCTCCACCATCGAACCTGGGCCTCTTGCCCGAGTTCCCTGCTCCACGACCAGCTACTCTGCTGCCGGTGCTCACTGGCGCCTTCCGCGCCTCCTGAATACACTCCCTCTGGTCCTGCTCGATGATCGTAGCATGCTTCACCGCATCTGCAAGGGTCCGCGGCATGCTGTTGATCACCCGAGATCGAAGTGGCTGCCTCAGTCCCTTCACGAACTTCCTCGCCCGCTGCTCTGGGGTCACACAAATCTCAGGGCAGTAACGCTCCAAAGCGTTGAACCTGCTGATGTAGCTTGTCAGTGTCATGTCCTTCTGCTCCAGCGACATGAACTCCTCCCTCTTCTGATCCCTGACATGCTGGGGAAAGTACTGCTCATGAAACACCTCCAAGAACTCCTCCCAGCTGACATCTGCACGGTCATCAAACAATACTGTGGACGTGGACCTCCACCAGTTGGCGGCCTCGCCATCAAACACATAGGTGGCCAGCTCCACCATCCTCCCAGGTGCTACTCCAATAGCGCGGAAGATCTTCTCCATCCTGAAGACCCAATCCTCTGCAACCTCTGGGGCCCTCCTGCCATCGAAAGTCGGCGGGTGCTGACGCATGAACCGATCGTGCTCAGCTCCCACCCCGCTCTGAGCGCTCTGAGCAGCCTGTCGCTCCAGAAACTCGCCCAGCCTGTCCCACTGAGCACCCGAAGTGTCGTCACTGGGATCACGATCGCGTGGAGAACTCCTCACGCGCCTAGGTGCCATCTGTCACCACAACAATCAACAGATAAGTAACAATGCATGCATGAGCTACGGAAATAATGCATGCCTCTAGCACTACTCCTAAGGGTGGTTCTTTAGACGAAGACACAGGAATCGACCGCTCTGATACCAAGTTGTAACGTCCCGAAACAGCGGAAGATTTAAAATTTCGAAATAACGAATAAAACTGACAACTCAAGGCGGGAACGTTACTAATATATAATATAGAAATCCGGGTGCACCCGAAATACATGGAGTTTACAAAAGTTATACAACTACAATCCAGATGAAAGAAATGAAAATACAAGTAGTCGTACGATCTCGCAAATGCCGAAGAGGATCCGACTCCAAAGCGCTCCGTCCTCGGTCACCACCCACCCGGACCTACTGCGATCCTGAAAAAGATGCAACAACAATGCCTGAGTTTCCAGAAGGAAACCCCGTATGCCAACCCACCTATATGCATGCATCACATAATGAACCTATCATACTAGTAGCATGTCATGGCATCAACAGAAATGGAAAACAGTTCCCCCGAAGGGTAAAACAGGACATCAGTCCGACAATCAATCATCGGGTCTCCCGAAGAGACCTACTGCAGGCACATGCAGTCTAGCAGCCCGCGACATCGCACCCCCCACACGCAGCTACACTACACAAGGGTTCGGCAGGGAGCCTCTGTCACGTCTACGCGCCGATAGAAACAGATCTGTAAATCTCAGTGGTCGGGGCCACAGGGACCAACGGGGCCGTCGCCCGGAAGGTATAACAACATCATCTCGGTAGGTGCCCAGCCGAGGAAAACAACATAGCCGGCACAGCCTCGGCCCAACAATCATCATCGCCGGCACAACCTCGGCGGCATCACCGGCACAGCATCGGTGGTCCATCACAACAGTCCGGCACAGCATCGGACAGATCCAGACCGAAGTCTGCCAGGTCATCGGGCTCCTCGAGCCGCGAACACCAACCGCGCCGCTATAAAAGCAGGGCAGCGACCTCCGTAGCCCCAAGGGCCGGTAGTCACCTCACCCAACGCCAGTTGCGTGCCCGCACAACATCAACACTGGGATCCGCGATCCCTCAGGCCTGCTATACTACAAAGTGCCAACAAACATCTCAAAAGTCACGGTCCATACATGGAGCTGACGCGTCCCGAACACCCACACTCTTCCCAACGGCGGTCCCTGGGCAGGCACGCATCACGCGCCCACCGTCACCTCCCGGCTCACGCACAAGGCGAGGACACGGGTTTCCGTGGCAAAGTTGGCGTTCAAAAAGGGAACCTGGGATTCTGTTCTGTGCCCCAACGGTCGACCGAAAGAGGTGATTCGGTCGACCGGTTCCATAAAGGAATCGGTCGACCGTACTCCTATAACGGTCTACCGCTGCGCTCAAGACAGAACCCCCAACGGTCGAACCAAGGTCTAAAACCGGTCGACCGAACGAGGTCAAAATCCGGAGTCTGGTCAACATTAAATTCCACTCTATCGGTCGACCGACTCAGGGTCTCGGTCGACCGAAAACAGACAGGGTCAACCTAGTATTCTACGTCATCAAACGGTCGAACGTAAACATACTACCGGTCGAACAAACATGCAATCGGTCGAACGCAATATAAAATCGGTCGAACAAATCATGCAAAACTAACAGGTACACTTAAGTTCCGGTCGAACACAACAAGGACCGGTCGACCGATAACAGGTAGAAAAATCCCAACTCACCAGCAATAATGCACTACCGGTCGACCGCCCCAAGGCATCGTTCGACCGGTGAAGGTTAAAGTCGGGCAACCAGTGCTAACACGGTCGACCGCCCGAAGGATCCGGTCGACCGTTGGTCGTCTTCAACCTCGCGCCAGCCGAGGTTTTACGAAGAACGCGTCGCCAGAGAGGTCCTCGACCTCCCCCGACCGACCAACAACACCCTTCCACAAGGGTGGGCAACAAAATCACACTAATGAGCGGCATACCTCACGAGAACGACGAACAAAGCCGGAGCACCGCTCGCGCACGCCGTCTCCGGTGACCTCTTCACGCCGGAGCCGATCTTCCTCCTCCGTCACAGACCTCGCGAGCTCCGTTCTCCTCCGCTGCCGCCGAAAATGAAAGGAGAGTGTGAGGAAGGTGGTGAGAATGGAATGGGAGAAGAAAAAAAGATGAAGTGGGTTCCTCTCCTTAAAAACCCCACCCTCACACTCCAAGCACGCCCAACCATGCCTCCCCTACCTTCCACCTTACCTCCATCACTTCACCTTACCTCCACCCATACCTCCCTCTCTCCTCCAAGTCAAACCTCCACTTAACCACTAATTAAACCCTAAACCGGGTTAGGGACATAACAAATTCTATAACTTTTGTTTTAACTAAGACACCACCAATTAAAAAATGGGATTGTTGCTTGGGGACCTCCTGCATTGAACTTAGAATTAGAGTTTAAAAGGAAGAAGTATTTTAAATGCAATCTGTTGATTTAACTTTTTAATTTGAACATGCTGACCAAGTAGATTCAACAAAACTCACTACTACATGTCTACCCAAATTCTACCCCGAATACCTTAGCAAAAATAGTTGGGGCTGAACATGAAGAACCATGTCTTAAATGCATTCTTTAAATGGAAAGAAAAAAGACGAACTTTAACTTCAAATATCCCTTGAAATTGAACTCTGGTCATTCACAAAAGGAGCATTACCTTTATTATTAACGATCCTTAAAGAAGACGTGCTCATGTATAACACCACAAAATGAAATCCCAAAAGTCCAAATGAAATAAGAATGAAGAAAAAATTCCAATATCCAAAATCCAAATCAACCAACCAATAACATAATTACTAAGTGGCGACAATCAGTGTTATAATTATTCAGAAGTTGGAACTTATAAATCCTACAAATGAAAATATCATTTTTTTATTCAAATAAAAAATATCCAAAACCTGGTCCTGAAAGAATAAAAAACTTATCCCAATAAAACCAAATTTGTCATTTTCCCTCTCATTTTCACAACCTATGTTTTTCTTAACTTCCAATTAGTCAAGTCGATAGCAAGTCAAAAGGCATATAGAAGTATGACGAACCTAAAAATTCCAAATCTTGAAATAATCAACATGATTACTTGAAAATTGCCCACCACATTTCTAAAGCAATTTTACAGGGAGGTTCAAGAGAAATAAAACACAATCAATATAAAAAGTGTGCATTCTATGCCTCATTGTACTAAAAATAACATTGAAATTACAACTCGTCATCTTGCTTCTACTTTCTTGCATGTTAATCTCTTCGTGTCAATTGAGATCCAATACTTTTTAGATTGCACACCATTAGCTGTTTGAATTTGTCGTCTTTTGTAACTTGTAAGTGAATAAATACTATGAAATGTTAACATATCTAAGACCTCTTAGAGCATAAATAACAGTGTCTGAGCTATCTTTGGGCGTCCTGCTCCCTCTCTCTGTCAGGTCAGCTTCTCTTTACCATGTCAGCTCACTTAATCCACCCAAAAAAACTATTAACCACGCCCGGGCTACCCCAATCACTTTACATTCTCTCCGTTCCACGTCATTTGGAGATCAATCATGAGTAAATATAATAAAAAATACAAAAAAATTACAAAATCAAAATAAAAAATAAATAAATTGTCAGATGATTTTTGAAAAAAACATTTAAAACGAATTTAAAATAAATTTATAAACATTTTTAACAAATAACAAAAAATAAAAACATCTATCCAATGGGGGAGGAGGACACATACCCCCACCCTAGGGCGCCCCGCGTGGCCGCTTGACCCATTAAATATGCTCTTATCCGAAGAACATATGTTAATAAGTAATAGAAGCAAATGATAAAATCCTACCAATATTAGGAGTTGGAAGCAAATCAAATAAAAAGTAATCTAAATGAAAGACATATGATGCAATGTATGCAATGCATCAAATACCCCCACACCTAGATTTTGCTAGTCCCTAGCAAAACAGAAGATACGAAAAATAAAAACAGGGAAATCCTAACTCACTTTCGTAGGAATCACGGTTGCACTTAGCATGTGCAACAAGCCTTTAAACCTCCAAGTTTCCAAGGGGGAGGAGTGTTGTCTCCTGAGGGTTTTCAGCGGATATACCCACAAAATCCTGAATCAATGTTTCATTAATAGTTCTCAATATCCCTACCTCAACCTTATACATCTTACTGAGAATTCTTGCATGCTCATTATATAAATCTAACTCATTAAAAATATGACTTGGTCTTTGTTCCGCCAACATTCACACCACTAACCCTTCTACACATGTTTATCACTTGAATTATTTTGCACGCCTCCTCTGGTGGTGAAGTATCATTCGGATCAACCATGGCATGGATCATTCTTTTAGCTTTGGGCCTTGAGTATTATTTTTTTTTCTTTTCTTTCGTGATTCAACACATTTGCTTTTTGACACTTTTACCCTTTTGCATTCGTGTAGCGAGTTTGGTCGATAATCCTGAGCTGGTAGACTCAAGTTACCGGGTTTCAAGATACCCCTACGGACCAGGGACTCAAAGGCTTGGGCTTTTGTAATCATTTTGCAAAATGTGTTTTCTTCACTTTATTCCTTTATTTTTATTTTTATTTTCCTCAAGGCTTAATTGCTATTAGAAGTCCACACTTCCCGGTATATTTTCCTCAACCTCTGCTTTTTATCAACCACTTCAAAGATTTGATTCATCCAATTTAAGTACATACATGTCTTAAAGGGCAATGGGTTATTTCTTTGGAACTTAGATTTATGTCACAATTTCTACAAGCAGAACTATATAATAAGGAACAAAAACTCAATGCAATTTGTACACGGGTTTTGGCAGTTCAATCTTAAGCTATGTCATGAAACATTGATTTTTATTTTTATTTTTTTTAAATAAAAGACAGATCTATAGATAAATATATACATAAACACCCCCCCCCCCCCCCCCCCACACACCTAAATCATGCATTGTCCTCAATGTATGCAAATATAAAGCAAATGCACTTATTACCTTGATGAACTGCGGTGGACGGATGGAATTTGCTCAAAGTCAACCATAGTCAGAACTGGATTGAATGACATCATATTGGTGCATGTATCCAGTTGAATTGTTCCTCATGTTGCAATGAGAGTCCTGAGTCACAGGTTCCACACCCCTCACATAAATTGGTTCTCTTATTTGCTCGAGTGATGGTGGGTGGGTATATGAATTACTCCCCCTTTTCTCATTTGATTTTTGATTTTGTGATGATTTATTTGATTCAGAAATCTTATAGATACGTGATCTCATCACAACATCACTTTGATTGCATACTATTTCTGGTTCATTATCCACATGAAAGATATTAAATTCAGCTTTTAAGTTTCCAAAAGATAGTTGCATGAGCCCATTTCGGCAATTTATCAAAGCTTCAGAAGTGGCTAAAAAGGGTCTGCCTAGTATTACAGGGATTTGTCTCTTAGGATCTACAACAGGTGCGGTATCTAGTACGACAAAATCCACTGGGTAAATGAAGTCACCCACCTTGATCAAAACGTCCTCGACTATACCTCTTGGTTTCTTAGTAGAGCAATCAGCAAATTGAAGGGTTGTCTTAGAGGGTTTTAATGGACCAAGGTTGAGTTGCTCGTAGACATAGAATGGGAGTAGGTTAACACTAGCACCAAGGTCTAGAAGGGCTTTGTTGATATAAGTATCTCCTATTGCACATGAAATTGTGGGACATCCAGGATCCTTATATTTTATAGGAGACGAGTTGGAAAGGATAGAGCTTATGTTTGCAGTTAAGAATGCCTTCTTTGGTACGTTCGTTTTTCGCTTTTTAGTGCACATATCTTTTAAGAATTTAGCATAAGCAGGTATTTGTTGAATCATGTCTAAGAGTGGAATGTTCACCTTAACTTGCTTAAATACTTCCAAGATTTTCTCCATTTGTGCACTTGAGTTCTTTTTGAGTCTATTGGGAAATGGGGCTTTAGGAACATAGACTCGCTCAGGTTCAGGTTGAGCTATGGGTTCCGGTTGAGTAGGTGGGTTGGGCGTTTCAGATTGGACGTCGGGTTCACTGGTTAGGTCATATGTGGTTGCTTGGTGGCTAAGTTGATTAGACGTTCTAGGATTTACCACATTGTTATCAACTTGTCTTCCGGACCGTAATGATACTACAGCGTTTATTTGTTGGAATGGTCCTTCCTCATTAACCATTTGAACCGGTCTAGGATTGTTATATCCTGAAGGTGGTTGATAGGGCTGATATGAATTATTAGATCTAGGGTTCACCTCAGGTTGACTTGGAAACTGACCCTTTTCTCTTGCACCTACAATTTGTGCGAGTTGGCTGACTTGTGTCTCTAGCCTTTGGAAGGTCTGGTTGGTTGTTTGTATAAAAGTTTTCATCAAATTTTCCAAGCTTGTCAACCTAACCTCATGATCGTTATTGTTACTAAACCCAGATGATGTATTATTTTGGTTATACGGGTTTGGTTGTTGTCTAGGAGGTTGACCCTGTTGGTTTGATGAGAAATTGGAATTATTACGCCAACCCGAGTTATAGGTTGATGCGTATGGGTCATTTCTAGCATGGTTATACATGGCATTAACTTGGTCCCATTCCGTACAATCCTCATTTACATGACCAGTCTGACCACATCTAGAGCACGGGATAGTCGAGGCTTGATTCACTCGGTTTTGGGTTTGTAGCTCTAAACTTTCCATTCTGCGCATAAGGGTAGCTAGTTTTGCTTCAGCCGCTATGTTGGCATCTACAGCTAAGACAGCTGGTTTGGGTTGACTTGCTATTCTAGATCCAATACTCGGGTTAAGCGGTGTTCTAGCATTTTCCCATTGCATACTGTTTTCAACTAAATCCTCAAGGAAAGTCCAGGCATCATTTTCATTTTTTGACATAAAGTTCCCTTGGCTCACGGATTCTACCATAACCCTAGATGTGGGTGTCAATCCCTCATAAATAATTTGGCATAATTGCCATCTTGGAATTCCATGATGAGGGCATTGGGTCAGAACACTTTTGAATCTTTCTAGGTAGGAATAGAACGGCTCGCTCTCAGACTGAACGAATGCAACAATTTCATTCCTAATCCTCATAGTCTTATGGTTGGGGAAATATTTTTTTAGGAAAACTTGAACAAACTCAGCCCAACTTCTAATGGATCTTTCGGCTAGACTATATAGCCATTTCTTAGCGTCGTCCTTCAGTGCTAGAGGCACGAATTTCAGACGCACTGCCTCTTCAGGGATATGCTGGTATTGCATAAGAGAGCAGATTTCCTCAAATTCTCTAAGGAAGATATATGGGTCTTCCCTAGAGGTGAACTTAGGCAACATACTCATATATTGTGCCTTAAGTTCGAAGTCGCGACCCGGGATGGTGGGCATAACGATGCACGATGGCTGAGCAGCCATCGCTGGATAGCATCGATCCCTCAGAGTTATAGGTTGTGCAACAGGCGGGTCCACTACTTTCTCACCCATTGGATCCGGGTGAGGGGGTGCCACAGGTGGATTGGGGCTAAGTTCCAGACTGGAATCTAGATGAACTCGTGAGAGTCGATTACTCAAGTCCCGAATCCAAATCTGAGTGCACTGGGTTGAATCAATTTTTGAATTCAAATTCGAAATTTAAATTCCAAATTTAAGTTCAAGAATTAATTAATTTTTTTATTTTATTTTCGTTTTTTTATGTTTTTTTTTCAAAAGGGAAACAAACAATAGAATGGGGAAAGATGAGAAATGAATCCTAATCTAGAGAATTTAGGTGAGACGAGAAAGAAGACTCGGATGAGAAGGGAAACCTAACTCTAAAGATAGAAAGAGGGTTGGTCAGAAAATTCCTAAGAAAGCACGGTTCAAACAATCCTAGACCTAGTGTCGCTTAGATCTAGACGACTCATAACTGGTTGAGTCGAATTGATTCGCTTGATTCACCTCCCTCACTAATCAAACCAACTTGGTCAGGCCGTGTATAGCTAGTGGGGGCGCTTCCGACAGAGTCGGTGCCAATTAGACAACCACTTCGCTTGGAAGACTTACGTCAACACAAAAACACTTTCTAGACACCAAATTAAATTCAATCGGCTTCAGGTCATAGCAAGTCAAACCAATTCTTCTCCTTAAATGAGTCCGAGTCCTTAGGGGCCAATGTCTAATTGATTTTAAATTTAAGGCTTAGGTGACACTTTAGGATTGTGATTTGTGGGCCACGGAAGGGTGATGAAATCCCCACCGTATCTTTGCCTACGGAGTTGCCCTTAAGATAGTTTAACTTAGATCTAGCAAAGATAGTCAAACAATGGTCTTTAGAGGGGGGCAATTGCAAGGTTGTATGCAGACTAAATTATATGCTTAAATGCAATCGATGAAAACCACGATACGTACCTTGACTCCAGCACTCTTCAACAAGAATTAATTTGCAAGAATTTAGCAAGAATAATGCAAACAAAACATTATATGATGCATGCACTAAGTTCTTCTAGTTTTGACAATTTTTAGGTCAGAGTTGAATTATTGCAATTTATGGAATTTTTGCCCTAACACATGCAGTTCTATGAAAAGGAAAATTTCTGAAACTAGAAATTACGAGGAAAAAGGCAACAAAGGTTACCTACGCAATGCTCAGTCGGGTTCACCGCCCGCTCTCGAAATTTCAGATGCTCCACGCGTCCACCCTGAGATGGTGCTAACCCCAGAAAAATTTGAAGCCCAGAAGCTTCAGATGTGCGGCGATTCCGCCGCAGGTTGCTCTTGGTATGCGGCGATTCCGCCGCCCTTGTTGCTCAGATTGCGTTCAGATTTCGCCGCGCGCTCTGTTGTCTCCTGAAACACAAAACCAAATACTTAGATCGCGCACAAGATAAACAGAACAGAATCGAAATCAACAAAAAATTAAATCTGCGTCGCCTCCCCGACAATGGCGTCAAAAACTTGTTGAGAATTAAATTTATACCGCAAGTGCACGGCATCAATGGAGACGTGGCAAATACGGGTCGAACACAAGGAGGGAGAGATTCTGTTTTTAGTGTGATTTCGATTGGAGAAAGAATGAGAGAAGAATTAAGTTTGGTTTTGAGATTTTTGGGTTTTAGTTATTTAAAGCAAGAAACAAAAACAATTAAAACTAAAGCAAGAACAAAGAAGTGAATTCCGTTGGGTGGAGGTTTGGATTTAAGGTTTAGATTAGAGAATTTAGAAACTTATAATAAATCATATTAGTTATAAAGCATTACATGATAAATGATTTAACATAAACTCAAGTAATCAAAATATACTAACACGAAATTAAAATAATAACATTCATTCATCTTCTCTTCACCCTAATCCGTCACCTCCACCCTTTGGAAGGAGTTAGAAACTCATAGAGGGAGGAAGAAGGGGTCCTTGAGACATTACAAAAGAAAAAACTAAAAGTAAGAAAAAAAAGACAGAATTTTATTAATGAAAAGAAGAATACAAAACTAAGATTAAGAATAAAAACTACCACCAAAGACTAAGGACCCTTCTAACATCGTTCTCGGGTCTATTTATAGTTGCTACAACGGATCTAGGTATAATATTGGAAAGTACACGTGTCCAGACACGACTGGACGAAATTGGAGCACACGGATCGAAGCTTGGGCTGCGGAAACGCCGCACATTGTGTGTGTGGTGCGGCGGAAACGCCGCACAATCTGGCCTGATTTTGTCCGGATTTTGGTTGAATGTTTATGGTATGATTTGATCCTCCTTTACGCGTCTGGATTGATTCTTTCCATTCTTTTGAGCTCCGGATTAATTCCTTCACATATTTGGAGATATACATTGATTTTTCTATATATTTTCTCCAAGAGAATAAAAGCTACTCGTGATTTGCAATTAGGTCCTTGACTTTTTGCATTTAAGTCCCCGGCTACTTTTGTGCTTAAGTCCTTGTTCTTTTTGCAATTAGGACTTGAATGTTTTTATGTTTGGATACATTTCCATTCGTAACCCGATAATCTTGAACTTGGTC
This sequence comes from Triglochin maritima, assembly GCA_963682175.1. Taxonomy (NCBI): domain Eukaryota; kingdom Viridiplantae; phylum Streptophyta; class Magnoliopsida; order Alismatales; family Juncaginaceae; genus Triglochin; species Triglochin maritima. Next base: position 31,776,017 of record OY821779.1, read on the forward strand.
TTTATGATAGAAATGAGTCTTTTGCATGCGTTTATGCTCGGGATGTGGGTAAATTGCATTCAGGTCCCTGTATTCTGTAAATAAGACTAAACACATACCTTAGTAGCATTTATTGATGTAAAAGTAATCTAAATGAAAGACATATGATGCAATGTATGCAATGCATCACCGATCTTCGTTTTGGGCCGAGATCAACGTCGTTTACAACTCCGACCCTCGCGAACAACCTCGCCTCGCTCGTGTTGCCTCTCACAACCCGAGAGGGAGCTTCCTCGAAACTTTACAACTCTTTGGTGATTCTTGAATATGGAAGTTGAATCACAATCTAACTGACACTTTATACTTGAGCACACTTGGATATTGATAGGAAATGGATATGCAAGTGGTGAAGTTTTAGCTTGAGTGTAGAAGAATGAGAGCTTGAAGATGAAAAGGATTTGGCTTTGAGTATAGGACAGATAGGAAGTGTTCAAGAGTCTCAAAACCAACAAATAGGATTGTATTTATAAGGCTTCAAGTTCTACTGGCCGTCTCGGCAGATTTTAGACCAGATTTGGTCGACCGTTCATGTAATGGTATTCCAAAACACAAAGGTTTGGTTGGCTAAACTAAGCATTTGGTTGACAGAATAGGGTTTGGATCACCGTTCACTAACTTCCAGTAATTATTTCCAATTCAACCCTATTTAAGTTCGGTTAACCGAATTCCATTCCGTTAACCGTTCCAAGGTGGACAGTAAGATTGTTTGGGCTCTGGCTACTCAAGTTCGGTTGACCGTGTATACTTTGGTAGACCGAAGTTAGCGCAGATTTTGCGCTGACAGTTAATGCTCAAATAGTCATTGGGTATAACGGTCAAGTGCCACGTGTAAATAATCGTTGGGTGCCTAAAGCCAAGAAGGACTCAGTTGACCGATAGGTATTCGGTCGTCCAAATTAGGACAAGTCAATTGGGTGCTACGACTCGATTCCAATGCGACCGTTGGAGCAAAGTCCAGAAACCGGTCCAGGTTTGTTCGATCGACTGAAGGTGGTTCGGTCTTCCGTCAGGGCAATTTCAGAGAACAACCTAAGGTTTACTGATGGGAATGATTCGGGTAACCGATAGATGTTTAGTTGACCAAACTAGAACGGTTTCGGTTGACCGTGAATGGTTCGGTTATCGAATCTCGACAGGACAGAATCCTAGTGCTAAAGTTTACACTAAACCTTATGGACTCAATAAATATAAGATTACATATCTTTGTCCAAAGCTTTGATTACAAGTCTTGAGTCTTTATGTCTTTGTCCCAATGCTCCTTTTCTTGTTTATCTTGGTCAACCTATTTAGATGATTACAAGTATAAACATATGCATGCAATGCATGTAATCGTGTTTGATTACTTTGATTGATTAAGATTAGTTTGATATATCATCAAAATTAATATAGATTAAGGCAAAAAGACAACAATCTCCCCCTTTTTGATGATGGTAAACTTATATGTTAATGCTTGAGTTTTCAATTTAAGTTATCCCCTTTTCTATTTGATTTCTCACTATCTTCATCTTCTATTGCCATGAAGCACATCGAGGCAATTTTTTCTTCAATTGATGAAGATAATGAATCATCCCGAGTTGCTTTGAGAGCGCTCTTCTTATTTTCTTTTTCCTTTCTTTTTCTTCTTTGAGGAACTCGTTGAATTGTTGTGTAGCCAACTCTTCAATGTCACTATCTCCTTTGTTGGAATTGGCGACGACGTGTAACCCTAAAGATTTCTTGGCTCCCTTCGCCTTGTGGTCTTTCATTTGTATCTCATATGTCATGAGACTAACCATAAGCTCCTTGACCGATAACTTTGTGAGATCTTGTGCTTCTTCAGTAGCGGTCGTCTTTTCCTCACATTCGTCGGTGAGTGATCGGAGAATCTTTCGAGTCACTTCTCCCTCACTGAAAATCTTGCCAAGAGCTTTGAGAGAGTAAATGATCTTGATGAAGCAACTGTGCATCTCACTTATGTTCTCACCGGATTGTATACGAAAGAGTTCATATTTATGCATAAGCAAATGAATCCTAGTTTCTTTCAATCTATTTGAACCCTCGTGGTGCATTTCTAATGTATGTCATATATCATATGCACTTTCACAACCTCTTACTCTATTGTATTCTCCTTCATTTAACTCACAATACATAATGTTCAAAATGCGAGAATTCATCTCCACTTCCTTAATTTTAGGTTTTGTTAGGAACAATTTCATCATCATTTGGAGGTGTGTATGGGTTTATTATGAATGTCCAATATTTCAAGTCATTTGATTGCAAATAAATCCTCACTCTTTTTTTCCAATAGTCATAATTTAACCCATTAAACAAAGGTGGCTTAGATGTGGATAATCCTTCACAATGATTAGATGTGGATTTCATGCTAAATTACGATTAAGTAAATGAAATTAACAACCTAATGCTCTTATACCAATAGTTAGGATCGATGGCCCTCTAATCACTAAACTAATTGCGGAATTAAAATACTAATTGAAGGATTAAGAGATTAGACAATTGCAAACCACAAAATCATCGACACCAGAGTTTAGAGAGGTTCGGCACCACACTCCGGTCCTAATCCTCCTCGCAAGCCTCACTCGATCCCCCGAGCCTTGCTTACGGTTTCACTAACCAATCTCCATTTGAGGCCGAGATCAACGTCGTTTACAACACCGAGCCTCGCGAACAATCATCGCCTCACTCGTACCCGAGAGGGAGCTTCCTCGAAACTTTACAACACTTGGTAATTCTTGAATATGGAAATGGAATCACAATCTAACTAACACTATATACCTGAGCACATATGGATATTGAATTGGAATGGATATTCAAGTTTTGGCTTGAGTGTAGAACAATGAGAGCTTGAAGATGAAGAGGATTTGATTTTGAATATAGGATAGATAGGAAATGTTCAATAGTCTCAAAACCAACAAATGGGATCGTATTTATAAGTCTTCAAGTTCTACTAGCCGTTTGAGAGTTGGTGGAGAAATGGACCAATAAGAAGCAAGATGCGGAATAAGCTCGGGCAGATTTTAGACTAGGTTCGATCGACCGTTCATGTAATGGTAGTCCGAGATACCACAAATGGATTGGTCTGAACTAAGCATATGGTTGACCGAATAGGATTCGGATCACAGTTCACCAACTTCCAGTAACTATTTTCAATTTCGCCCTATTTAATTTTGGTTCACCGTTCCAAGGTGAACAGTAAAATTGGTTGGGCTTTTATTACTAAATTCGGTTGACCGTGTATACTTCGGTACACCGAAGTTAGCGCGGGTTTTGCGCTTACAGTTAATACTCAAATGGTCCTTGGGTTGGTCAAGTGTCATGTGTAAATAGTCGTTCGGCACCTAAAGCCAAGAAGGAGTCGATTGACCGATAGGTATTCGGTCGTCCGAATTAGGACAAGTCAATTGAGCTCTAAAGGCTCGTATCAAATGCGACCATTGGAGCAAAGTCCAATCGGTCAAGGGTTATTCGGTCGATCGAAGGTGGTTCTGTCTTCCGTCAGGGCAATTCCAGAGAACACTCTAAGGTTTACTGATGGGAAGTATTCAGGTAACAGATTGGTGTTCGGTGGACCGAACAGAAAAGGCTTCGATTTACCAAATCTTGACGGGACAGAATCCTAGTGCTCAAGTTTACATTAAACCTTATGGACTCAATAAATATAAAATACATCTCTTGGTCCAAAGCTTTTGATTACTTGAGTCTTGATGTCTTTGTCCCAATGCTCATTTTCTTGATGATCTTGATCAACCTATTAAGATGATTACAAGTATACACATATGTATGCAATGCATATAATCGTGTTTGCTCACTTTGATTGATTAGGTTGATTGATTAAGATTAGTTTCATTAATCATTAAATTAATGTAGATTAAGGCCAAAAAGCCAACATGTATAACTAGATGGAGGTAAGTATCCGCTCTCATTTCTTCTCTGGTGCCAGCATTGCTCGTATATCAAGGTCAACAAGATCAAGTGTAGCATTATATCCATCTTTTTTCTTACCTGGTATGTTCAACAAAGTACCAACAAGACTATCACAAACATTTTTCTCGACATGCATCACATCAATACAATGTCTAACTTCTAAAGTTTTCCAGTAAGGGAGATCAAAAAATATGGATCTTTTTTCCATGGACTTTTGTTATTTCCTCGTTTGTACGATTTTCCAAATTCACATTCAACATTCGTTACACATTCATAAACCTTTTCGACGCTGATTTCAACTAATGGATTCTGAAACACTTATTTTTCGTTAAATGCCTTCTTCAACCTAAGATAAGGATGAGAGTTTGACAAAAAATCTCTGATAATCAAGATAGACTGTCTTAGAATCATTAACCAGTTTCAAGGAGCGTGTATTCTTTTCGCAAATTGGACAAGCTTTATGACATTTGACAGAATATCCAAACAGATTACCATAAGCTGGAAAGTCATTAATCATGCCAAAAAATCATTGCCCGCATTACAAATGACTGTTGCCGATAAACATAAAAAATTGGCTCTTCGTCATCCCACAATCTCTTTAGGTCATCAATTAAGGGTCTTAAATACACATCTATATCGTTTCTAGGTTGTTTCGGACCAGAAATCATTAATGACAACATAATATATTTGCGTTTCATGCACAACCACGGGGGCATATTGTAAATTACAAGTAGAAGATGCCAAGAACTATGAATGTTATTCAAACAACCGAAAGGAATCATTCCGTCCATACAGAGTCCAAGTCATACATTCTTGTATTCTTCACCAAACACAGAAAAGTCGTAATCTACTTTTTTCCATTGAGGTGAATCTGCAGGATGACGTAGCAACTAATCATTTGGTTTCTCACAATCAGCATGCCATGTTTTTGGAATCCTCCTTAGCCACAAATAAACATTTAAGCATTGGTATTATCGGAAGATACCACAAAATTTTAGCAGGAGGTCCTTTGATTTTCATCTCATCATCATCTACGTTGTTGTTCGGTCCATTGCATTTCATTTTGTATCGTGAAACATTACACCTAGGACAGGAATGTAAGTATTCAAACACACCCCTATACAATATACAATCGTTCGGACATGCATGTATCTTCATATATTCCATTCCCATAGGACACAACATTTTCTTAGCATCATAAGTTGTATTCGGCATTTCATTATGCTCTTAAAGCATCTCTTTCAATAGATTCAACAATTTTGTGAAACTGACTTTGGTCCAATCGTTTACTGCTTTTAAATTGTACAATGTCAACACCGCTACCAATATAGTAAATTTGGTGCAACCCTTATACAACGACTTCTAATTGGCACTCAACAAACTAGTAAGAAAATCAGGGTTGGTCGAAAACGTTTCAACTATATCCCGAACTATTTCCTCTAAGTGATCTCCCACACTAACATTGTCCCCGTCATTCTTGGAACAACTAAATGATTCATTTTTGTCGTGCCATATCCACCGTCTGTAACTTGGGTCAAAACCTTTCTCAAACAAATGATCTTTTATTTTCCGAAAAGTCAGGACTGACATATTATGACACTTAGTGCATAGACAATACGCCATGTCTTTGTCATTCGTATTCTTGAATGATTTTCGGCAACCTCTAAGAACATATTCACTCCATTCTCATACTCATCACTCAATCTGGTTTGAAAGAATCCACTCTCGATCTATTTCAATCTAAACATTAAGAAAAATGATAATTATTATTGAAGACAATAAATAAAATAACCATTTAAAAAAAGATGTTCGTAGATGAGAAGATCCGGATACATGAAGATGAGAAAAGAATGACTCAGGAAAGAGTAGATGAAGTCTTTAATCTAGCGTGGGAATAAGGAAGGTTAGAAACCTAATTAAGAAATCAAGACCAAAGCAAGCATAAAGTCCACTATAGGTCCTTAGCACTAGACGACGCCTAACTTCGAGGTCCCACCGAGGACCACTAATGTGTAGGAAATCAAGAACCCAGAGCTTCCTAAAATCTCAGAGAGACTAAATAGGCAACGACGTTCAGGCCCAAACGCTCTTGAACATCGAGGACCACTAGTCTGTAGGAAATCAAGAACCCAGAGGTTCCTAAAATCTCAGGGAAACTAGATGGGCAATGATGCTCAGGCCATAACAGTCTTAAATGGTTTCCTCTCCTTAATGCGTCCAGAAATCTTAGGGGCCAACGTCTAAATCAATTTTATTAAAGCTCTTTTATTAAGTGGGTTTTAGGCCAAGGAAAGGGTGATGAATTCCCCACCTCATATCTTATAGGTGGCTGCCTCCTAGGTGTTTTTCATACCTTAATCTAACAAACAAGACACTAAACAAACACTCACCTAGTAATTGTTCCAATGCAAGTGTAACGCCCCCGATCTCACGGGTACGCACACTGGGAACGAACTCAAGTGTCGTGATCAGAGACCTCCGCGACGATCGAAGGAATTACAAAAGACAGACCAAACAACGACTCGACAATACGTAGAGAGATCATACATTGATAGACTAACATAAAACATAACTGAAAAGAGAGAGAATATCCATATATGGTAAGAAGGTCAAATACATTACATCTAGTTCAAGGGAAATACATCGTATATAATGCGGAAGCAAAAGACAAACTGAAGAATATGGTCGACGTGTCCCTCGTGTACAGAATCTTCAACTACTCGTCCAGTCCGCCCTGTGGAAACCTAAATACCTGCAAGCACCGCATAAACAAATGCGTGAGTTTTCAATTAAGAAAACCCAGTATGCCCCTGGCCCAATCAGAGTTATATGGAAGAATGCATGCAATCATCAAAGACAAAAGCATCCGAAACAGAAACAAAAAAGCCCATAATGCAATCAGAAGGCTACAACTCCAACAGTCGTGCCAATCGGGTAACACCCGCAGAAATCTCTCCAAGGGAGCCAGAATACCAACTGCGAGAACATAACAAAAAGCATCAAATGCAACAGAAGGCTACGACTCCATAAGCTGTTCCAGTCGGGCGCACCCGAACCATTCCTCGAAAGGAACCAGAACACCAGCCTCACTGGTCAAAGGCGGTCACTCGACAGTGACCCGCCGCTCGGCACAAAGCGGTGCGCCGGATAAGTGTCCCAATTCACGGAAATAACCTACATGGTGCCATCGCGATATTGGAAACACCTAACCTGAGACAGAATGGCAGCGCGCCTGCCCAGGACTTATCTTACGCTTGGCCTCCCAACGTGAAGGTCTTATGCGAATGGCCTCCGGAACTAGAGGACCCACTCGTGGCCCGTCGGCCCAAAAAACGGAACGTGCCCAGTATTATTAATCAGATTAAATGCAATGCAAGCTACTTAAGCATCTAAAATCTAATGCATCTACAGTGTATGGAACGAGCTCAAGGAAGAGTATCCGGATACCCTCCTAGTAGCCCTGAACCAACTCGGAAATCAGACATACCAATCAGGAATTAACCCACACCCACAATAGCAAGCAATCATAACCAGATCGGCAATCAAGATAACAACTCATCGAGTCATCTACGGGTCACGATAAGGATGTTATAAGGTCTGAAATCCTATGCGTCATACATAGCCACAACACATACTACATAACAGTAACATAACATGTGAAGGAAGTAATGAGACATGTACAATATTGGGAAGTATTATAAACAAACCTCACAAGCAAACTAAACCATGCATCCTGAATTTCAGAACATATGTATATGGTAGGAACTTAGTATTCCAGACTAGATCAGAGATATAATCATGAGATAAAGTATGAACAATGGTCTGAAATCAGTGACTAATCAACAGGAAATTATCTGGATTTAATCACTAAGCAAAGCTGGCACCTATGGCATAAGATCATTAAACCCATCATGGAATATAATCTGAACATAGACCTCGACTAACGCATGATTGAGTGACTTATGATCAGCGCAAAATCATGGAACATTATGTGAATGAAATTGAGAAGTAATGCAAGCCTACATGACAAAAAAATCAGAAATAAAGGCATGGAGTATGGTCTGAACATAGTCACCAATTATAGTATGGATACCGATCTATATCAGCCACTATGCCACGAAACATGTCTGACTATAGTCGCTAAGTAACCCCTGAATATATATCTTAAAACCAGCAACATGTCATGGTAGAGTCTCCTGATAATGGCCACCAAAACGTGCAAGACATATGGACAAACCAAAACAGCATGAATCAAGCATTATTCTTTGGACAATTAGCTAGATCACACCTAGATCTAAGATCTGAAATCAAAGGCGATTCCCGAAACTAATAACATTAACAAATCACTTATTCATGCTAGGAGGAGATTTCATAAATCACTAACACATTCCAGGCGAAGAGAAAACTACAGCAAGATATAACATAATCACAAAACAACCAACCTATCTCAAGATCAAATCACACGAGTAGGGTTGCAAGTCACGCAATATGCATGCAACAACCCTACCCGATATCTCCCCACGATCCAGCCTCCCACCCTCTGGTTTCTCCATAAAACCACCAACAAAACAAGGAGCTGGAGATGTGCTAAGGAGAGGGATTCCCGGCATGCTGCTGAAAACCTGAGCTTGCACCACAACCCACCTTATCCGATGGAACTCCAGATGTGCAACCCTAAACATCCGAACCACCTAGCCCCTGGTGTTGTGCAGATCTTCGCTCAACACCCAACACTACTTCCTATACTAAGGACTAGAGGCATACCTGAGTTGTAGGGGTCGCCTGAGCTAGTAGAAGACTCCAAAGCTGCGCCTAATAGAAGCCATTGCTTCTACTCCTCAAGCTGCCGGATCTCCACCAGCAGGAACCAGATGTGGTGGTGGTGATGGGGACATGACTTTGTGACGTGGGGAGGAGAAAAGAGGAAGAGGTCGGCTGCTGTAGGGTTGCACAAATTGTGTTTCAAGAAATAAACTTCAAAGACAATAAATCATATCTCTAGCTGGCCCCATCCCTACTTTCCAAATGCATGAGATTTCAAAATTTGCAAGGATCCAAGTGAATCATCTCCTGATGACATGGCAGCCAAACCACCATACACACGCCAGCCCAGCCTATCCAAATCCGAGCTCAACCAAAAACTAAGCCCACGCACACATGGTTTGCACCCGATCGACACAACTTCGGCTTCATGGTTGCTGAAGATTTGATGAATCGAGCTCAGCATGTTGATATCATCATGTCTGATATATCTGATCAAGCAAAACGTGATTATCGCATTCGCCTTCAGGCTACTGTTCGATGTGTCAGATGGCTACTAAATCAAGGATCCCCTTTTAGGGGACATGATGAGACCGATACCTCAACAAGGCCTGGTTACTTCCTCGCACTATTAAAGGAATTTGGTGAACTGAACGCGAAGATAGGAAGAGTTACATTGAAGAACGCCCCTGAAATTTGAAACTAGTAGCACCATCGATCCAGAAAGACATTGTTAATGCGGAAGCCACATTAACTACGGAAGCTATAGTAAGAGATATCGGAGATCGTTTTTTTTGCATTATTAATTGATGAAGCTCAAGACGTATCCACCAAAGAACAAATAGCAGTTGTTCTACGATATGTTGACAAACAAGGTTGTATTGTGGAACGCTTTCTTGGTGTTGTTCATGTTATGGATACCACAGCTAGGTCACTGAAAGAGGTTGTCGAGTTAATAATTAGTAGACATGGATTGAGCTTGTCCAATGATCGAGGTCAGGATATGATGGTGCAAGCAACATGTCTGGCGAGTTCAACGGTTTAAAAAACTTGATTTTTGAAGAAAACAAGTCTGCTTCTTATCTACATTGCTTTGCTCATTAGCTTCAATTAGCACTTGTAGCAGTCGCCAGCAAAATTCGACATGTATCTGATTTTTTTGATACAATTTCCTTGATTTGTAATGTGGTCGATGGTTCTTGCAAGAGAAGAGATATGTTGCGAGTAAATCGAATTCAACAAGTAATTAAGGGATTAACAACTGGCACTATCGAAACAGATAGAGGTTTGAATCAAGAATTGGGTTTGCCACGACCTTACACGATGGAGTTCCCATTATCGCTCATTAGTGGGTTTGCTGACCTTGTTCAATCCCGTAATGGATGTCTTGGAAGTTGTATCAGAAAGTGGTCCAAATTGCAAGAAAAACACATGAAGCTTATGGTCTTATGAAACAAATGCAAACTTTTGACTTTGTACTACTCTTGAAGCTAATGATCAAAGTTTTGGGAATAACGAATGACTTGTCACAAGCACTCCAGAGGTGAGACCAAGATCTAATCAATGCCATCCAATTTGTTGAAGGGTCAAAGGGTCTACTACAACAATTGAGGCAAAATTAGTGGGATGTTTTGTTTACCAAAACTACAGAATTTTGTGTGGCACAACAAATAGAGGTCCCTCACCTCGATGACATACTCGCGGTTCAAGGGAGAAAAGAACCTGGAGATCAATCAATTACATATCCTCATTATTTCAAGAGTTCAATGATCGATTTACGGAGGTTAATACTGAGTTACTCCTATGTATGACTTGTATAGATCCACGTAACAACTTCTCAGTCTTTGATGTGAAAAAATTATGTCAAATTGCTAGCTTCTATCCTTTTGAGTTCAATGAGAATGACATTCTAATGCTTGAAAATCAACTAGACAACTACATTGTTCATTGAGAAGCATACCAGAATTTTCGAATCTGAGGGGAATCTCTAATCTTGCAAAGCAGAAGGTTGAGAATGGATTAGATGAGGCTTTTCCTTTGGTTTTTTGCTTATCAGATTATCATTAATCTTACCAATAGCAACAAAAACAGTAGAAAGATCATTCTCAGCCATGAAGATTGTGAAGACTAAACTTCGTTCTTCGATGAGTGATGATTTGATGAACGATTGTCTCGTCACTTACATAGAACATGATGTATTTAATTCTATTGAAACTGAAGCGATCATGAAACAATTTCAACACATGAAACCTAGGAGAATGATTTTGTATTGATTAGTTATGTTTAATTAATTGATTTCCATGTTTGAAAATTTGATAATATTGGGAAGGATATTTTGAATTTTTGAAGTGTTAAAAATTTTAGACGATCGATTAGTTGGAAATTTTCTGTTCTGCCCCCCCCCCCCCCCCTCCCCTCCTAAAAAAACATGGATCCGCCACTATATTAAAGTAATACATTTTGAGTAAGTTGTAAATACCTCCTTGACAAAACAAATCAACGTAAATGAAAATTAACTCCCAAAAAAACTACCTCGTAAGAGTCTGAAAGCAAGAAACAACCGATTATAAAACTCAAAAAACCTAAAAGCCCATATAAAACTAAACCAAATAGTCAGTCGCACAGAACAATTGTCGATGGTTATTACAATGGGTCATTTCTAGGCCATGCCACCTCATGCAGAAACGCCCCTGATGATCCAAGTGGAACCAACGGCTGAGAACTTCACGAGTGACGAAAGAAAGAAAAAATAAAGCTACTGTGTCACCGGTCGTGTTAGGAGTCCTTTAGAGTCTCTCAAATTTCAACTTTTTCGAGTTTTGGCCTCGCCAAACGCTCTATCCCCGCAGGGAAGATTGTAAACACCAACACAACCGTACAACTCCCTCGGTTTCCCACAGAGTTAAACAAGCACAAACAAAAACGCACACACAAACAACGTTGGCGGGATCACAACTCTTTATTGCTATGAACAAACGAATTACAATTCCTTAGGGATGGAAGAATGAAGGAAAAACACGAAACAACTAGAAAACCCTATCTCTAGTCGTGATGCCTTTTCCACAGGTTGGAGGTGCACCCCTTTTATACATGTTGCGAGCCTGCCACTACATGTACACGATGAGATCCATGTGTTGGATCGTGTGGGTTATGGGTCCACAATCTCTAATCATTTTAAGTCCTAAACAATTACTTGTTTGATCTAACAAAGATATCAGCGGAAATAAACAAACAAACAAGCAAGTAAAGAATAGAAATGCAAACCACAATGAGACGGGGGATTTTTATAGAGGTTCGGCACCCCACCCGGGTCCTAGTCCTCTTTTGCAAGCTCCGCTCGGATCACCGAGCTCCGTTCACGACTTCACTAACCACTCCCCGTTCCGGGCTGGGAGAGAACGCATTTACAATCCTCAAACTCGCGAACAACCCTCGCTAAGCTTTGCTACACCTCTTACAATCCGAGAGGGATGCTTCAGGCTTTCACCGAAATCTTTACTCTTCTTTGATAGCAACAAACTTGAGTGGGACAATCACTCTCTAAACTTGAGCACACTTGAGAAAGATAAGAATTGATCTTAAGTATGGAAATTGAGGCTTGGAGTGTTTGGAATGATCTCTCTCATGTAGGAGGCAAATATGTGTGGGAGAGTTGTGTTAAAATGTGTTTTACAACTCTTTATATAGGCATTAGAGAGAATAGATCTGTTGGGGTTGATTGGGTAAGTGTTGGTGTAGGATACACAAAACAGAAACTCGCAGGACCCAATTCTGAGTTAATTCGGTCAACCGGATCGGGATGAACGGTCGACCGTTTTGCAGTTTTGAACTCAGTTCGGTCGACCGGTTAGGTAACGGTCGACCGCCCAACGCTAAGACTCAGGTACACTTAAGTGATTGGTCGAACACCGAATAGGGTTCGGTCGACTGATTTGCACCAGGCACTTTGGGGTTGACAAACAATGATCTATTCGGTCGACCGAGCTAAGGTCTAGCGGTCGACCGATTTCGTCCAGGAGATTCGGGTTTGTCAAGAGATGGGCATTCGGTCGACCGAGCAAGGTCCTCGGTCGACCGATACGTGAAAGAGTATATGTGGTATTTTTAGTTAATACAAATACGACCGTTTGGTATAATACGACAAAACAAATGGTCGGAAAAATAAGTTCATACGGTCGACCGAAAGTGTATACACGGTCCATCGAAACCGGGCAGTGAAAACACAAACAAGATAATTGACCCTCTGGTCGACCGAACGGTCTGTCTCGGTCGACCGAAAGTGGGGAGACAGTTTAGGTTCAAGTTTAGTGTTTTCCGGTCTAAGTTTTGGTGATCTATTGAAGTCCAAATAATGTGAAATTTTGTGTGTAACTTCTATAAGGAACCTAGTGTGTGTTTAAGTTGATTTTAGCTCAAGTATGCTCAATTTACATAAGTTCCTAAGACTCAAAGAAATACCAAATTACATGTCTTTAAATGAGCTTGATTACATGTCTTGACTTGATTTCCTTTTTTTCCTTGAGTCTCGATCACCTGTAGAGGTTAGCACAAAGCAATATATATGCAATGTAATATGTGTGCTACTCTACATGATCATAATTAAGATTAGGTTGATTAAATCATCAAAACATAGATTAAGGCCAAAAAGCCAACACCACGATCCCCACTATCACCTCTAACTCTCCTTCGGTTGGGGAGGAGTGGGGCAAAATCGAATGCCCACTCTCCCCACTAAGGTCACTCTCTAGTGCCTTCTATTTATAACGCATGGGGCCATAATCGAACCAAACGGTTATGGACTTGGTCATCCTTGACCAGAACGCGGAGAACATGTTGGAGAAGCATGCATTAGTGGGGCTTGACCCGGTCAGCCCACTCATGCCACCTCCGTTCGGTTATGGACTCATTCCACAACTGCCTCCTATTTTTTAGGATAGTTTGACCGATCCCTATTTTTAAGGACAAGTATAACTGATCCCTATTTTTAAGGACAAGTATAATCGATCCCTATTTTTAAGGAGAATAATTTTGGCCAACCCAATTTTCCCCGATTCGGTTACGGACCCGTTCCATAACCGAATCTTATTTTCAAGGAGAGCTTGCCTAACCGTTCTCACACGGTCAGCCACCTCTCTTGACTCATTCTCAGCCCTTGTTGACCCACGCGCATGTGTATTGGCTTCCCAAACATCCGCGCCCTCAACTCCTAGGCATTGTCCGCCCACGCACGCCTCCAAGGCGCGCCTATGTGTTGCCTGGCCAATGTCTAGCACGCGCCCTCATAGCTACAACCCTACCTCGCGCTTCCCAAGAGCGTTTGGCTGCCCACATGTGATGATGCACTTCCCAAGTGTCACGCTCGCGCCATGCTTGCTGATGCTCCTTGACCTCTCTTGGACATCCTCGGATTCCAAGCATTGGTGCTCTTCCACGTATCCTTACGCTCCAAGCCACCAATTGTGCACTTCTTCGTCTCTCATGTAGTCCCGGCTACTAGACCCGTCTGGTTGGTGCACCCTAGGCGTCTCCCTCAACCTCAAATTGGTGACAGCTACCATAGTTATATTAGATTACAACAATTTTTGACTCACCGTCACACTCACCGTCACACAATCACTACCTTCTGTAACAACATTGTCCAAGCAAAAACATCAAAGAATTTAAATGATTACAAACAAACCCAACCTGTAATAAGAATGCAAACCAACTCCAACAAAAAAAACACTCACCTGTCACGTCATCTTTCAACTTGCATGGGGTATAAGGCAACCCCATCAACTCCACCTTGGGTTTTGATGCACGGACTTTCTACTTATGATATTTGAATTGGAACATCATAAGCCAATGCATCTTTCAACTTTATATTTAAACTTCCAAACGTTCTACCTGAAATCCAATCTCAATTCATAAGTCAAGCATAGAGGAAAATTATAATCATTCGACGAACTATCTTTCTCAGTATAAGTTATATTTAACAAACTATTGCATTTATCACTATTCTTAATGATAGCTTTTGACATTAATCAAATTAAATAATTTTTATGTGAAAAGACATAAACCTCATATCTTACGATTCAAGACACAGTGAAACATTAATGACACATAACACAATTTCATAATATTTCACTTGCTAGGTTAATTCAATATATAAAAGTAACAATTTTCTTCTTTTATATACTCGTACCGTTAAATATTTGTAGAGGTACAATACTCTTTAACCAACACGACAATATTATCTCGGTAATTAATGTTCCATATTAATTACCATGATTGTGAATAACTTTTGATTTATGTAAACCATTATCTTTTAGAGCTCTACGGTTAAGGACCAAGAGTATTTTCTTAACACTTCCAAAAGACGAATACATTAATGCTGGAACAAAATATTTGCACATCTAATTTATAATAATTGACATATAAAAGAATACTTTTAGAACACATTTCCTTCACAACACTCCAACTAACTCGATTGAAAAATGTATTATGTTCAACCGGAAATTGTGAATAGTTTGACCGGTGAGACTCCCCTCGAACTAACTTATTCAACACTCCAACTAACTCGATCCATACTCGAACTAACTCGCTCAACACTCAACTAACTCGTACCAGACTTTCACTAACGCTCGTCCAACACTCCAACTTATTCGATCCAGACTCGCACTAACTCTTCCAACACTCCAACTAACTCGTTCAACACTAACTCGATCCAGACTCCAACTAACTCAATCTAGACTCGAACTAACTCGATGTGGCATATAACTAACTTGATCTAGCATCCAACTAACTCGTTCAACACTCTAACTAACTCTACCCACACTCCAACTAACTTGATCCAGACTCAGACAAACTCGTCTAACTCTCCAACTAACTCGTTCAACACTCCCACTAACTCGATCCAGACTCGAACTAACTCGTTCAATACTTTGACTTACTCGACCAAAAAATGTGTTCTGTTCGACTGAAAAATGTGTTCCGTTCGACCAAAAAATGTGAATAGTTTGACCGGTGAGACTCCCCTCGAACTAACTTATTCAACACTTCAACTAACTAGATCTAGACTCGAACTAACTCGATTCACACTCTAACTAACTCGATCCAGACTCAGACTAATTCATTCAACACTTTAACTAACTCGATCCAGACTTGGACTAACTCATTCAACACTACAACTAACTCGATCCAGACTCCTACTAACTCGATCCAGACGCATCGGTCGACTGGAAAATGTATTCCGTTCGACCGGAAATGTGTTTCATTCGACCGAAAAATGTGGTACGTTTGACCGGAAAACGTTAGATTTGGGAAGGTTTGGGATGAGACGAATGATGTTAGATTTGTGTATAAATTTTGATTTTGGTTAGAGATGTGAGGAGGGGTAAAATGGTAAAAAAAATAAGGTTAGACTTATGATTATTAAATAAGTTTTAAAAAGATGGATGACTTAAACATAAAGTTGACTTTTCAACACCTTTATCATTGGAGTGGAGGAGGTTTTGTGACCTTGAATTAATTTCTCCTAAACTTTTTGGTATTTTTAAAATTTAAAACCATATATTGCCTTGTCCAACGCCAGGTTCCACTCCATTATCCACCATTTGGTTTCATTCTCTCTATCGCACGCGGTCTCCCTCGAGTGGTTCGATTCTTCTGCGGATTTAACTGAAACGTAATCCTAGATCTGGTTCTCAGCAGTACCAAAGAAAGACAGGTGAGATGTCACATTACACGTCATTGAATTGATCCATCCTTATTCAAACATTACTCCAAAATGATGTAGCCTGGAAAACTCGTGGTTGCCATTTTTACAAATAGTAAAAGACTTTTATGGATAGATAAACATGATGGCGTTGGTTCAACATCAAATGTCGTCGCTATTTTTTTATGGTTTGTTAGAATATAAAATATAATGGTTTCTGATGTGGTTGGAATCTATCCCACGAATGACTAGAGGTGTCATTTCTCTTCCATGGTTTGAAACTTTGAATAGAAACAAGACTAAAATAAATGAATTACACTATATTATCAAAATACTCACAGTTGCTTAACATTTTAATTCCACTTCGGAGATAAATCAGCACTTCGGAATTGTGTCTTCACAACTAAATGACGAAAGGTCGACAAGATGAGCAGACACTAGACGTCTACACAGTCAATATAGAATAACAGAGAAAATGATTGACCATGTAATTGATGTTTATAAAGCAAATTCACAGAACCAATGATTAGAAAATTTGGAGTTAACATCGAGTAGATGCTAGACAGAAACATAAGCATATTAGCGCCCACAGGCTTATACGACAAAACTGAAGAATGACATTGACTGATTTGTTTACTCTCTTTCTGCAACTAATTTTTCAATCAACACAGTGTTTCTTGAAAGTAATACACCATTAATTGCATATCGATCACATATCTGTACAAGGGTCGTAGTATAAGATGAGAATAGTGGCTGTAGAATCATCCCAACCACATAATTAAGTTTCATTTAATCTCCAAAGAATGAAATCCAAACAATGCTGAACTTCCTCTGCACACTAACCCCTCTTCAAGGCGTTAAATCGAGCCGTCAACTCCTCATAGTCAGGCAAGAGAGGATGAACACATGCCCCGCTTGGACTTGGCATATCCGGCTGCAGAGAAGTAGTGCGAGCCGGCACCTTAGTGGTCTCGGTCCCATTCGTAGGGAGAGAAATTGCTCTCTTAGGAGGATACGAGATTTCGGGCACTTCGGGTTGGTCCCTGTGGTTACCACCTTCAGCAAAATGGCCATTTCGAGCTGTTCTAGTCTTTGATCTTGATTTGCTGCTGCTGTTAGACATACCCTTCTTACTTAAGTGGATTAAAAGGCTATCCATCTCCATATCCTCTGTGTCATAATCCTCTTCCAATACTATTGGTTGCCTCTCACGATGTCTTCTCTGGTTTACAGGTTCGTCGTCGTCGGCATATGCCCTTCGATCGGGGACCGGTTGCGGTTTTGGATATTTTTTCCGTACTGATCTGGGTTTTGGCTTCTCGATGTCGTTTAACTCATGGTTTGGCAATACTTTGTTACCCTCACTGTTGAATTCATCAATGTCATTTTTCGGACTTTTATCAGGCTTGAAACTTGGTTTTACATAAGGTGGAGCTGGGTTGATTGGTGGACGGCCACTGTGGGGCTTCACATATCCAACGTCTTGCTTCTCGTTTAAACAATAATCCATATTTTTTGGTTTCTCAGTCACATGAAGATCACCAATGTTTTGCTGATTTCTTATGTTGCTAACATGGACTTCAGGTGTATTAATTTCTTTCTCTTTTTCGGGAAAATACATTTTTTTTGCTTTCTCCTTGTGTAGAAAATCCGAATTTCCATTAAAATTTTGCTGAATTTGTGTTTGGCTGACATGGGCATCAGGCCTGTCTGCTTGCTTCTCTTTGACACGAAGATTGAGATCATGCTGACTTCTTGGGTTCCACTTCGGACAACCATGAGATTCTTCCACTCGTGCTTCAGACTTGTATGTTTGATTCTCCTTAAGATGCAGATCAACAGAATCTTGTCGAGGCTGTAGCTTACTAGCATGCAGATCAACAGAATCTTGCTGAGGCCTTAGCTTACTAGCATGAGATTCTTGCTTGTATACTTGGTCTGCCTTAGTACGAAGATCCAAATCTTGCCAGTTCTTTTGTGTAGACATAACATCCGGACCACTTAGATCTTCCACATTGGCTTCAGGCTTGTGTGCTCTTGGCTTGACATAAGGAGGATTCATGTTTCTCAACTTGCCATCAGCCTCGGCCGATCTGACATAAGGAGGAATCAGGTTCCTAGGTTTCCTGTCAGGCCGTGGAGTTGCACTGTCCTGCTTCTCAGGGCCCAGAGGGTCTAACTGATGCTGAGATTTTGAAAGCCCGTTATCAACCGAGTGAGACCTGCGATTGAGTGCTTCTTGGTTGACATCGGGAGGAATCATGTCTTTGTCTACCTTCAGTTCCCGGAAGTGTCTCTCTTTACCAACAACATCAAATCCTTCTTTCATGATTTCAGGTTTTGCATTTTGAATCTCTGATGGAAAGAAATGTGATCTGTGTCTGGTCATTGATTCTGTATAATCAACTGAAGGTGTTGCTTCATTATTTAAACCCCCTTTCTGTTTGAAGCCAGAAGCAAGTGTGGTAGGACCACCATCGTCAGCCTTTAGGCCCCTTTGGATATCTGGCACTCTAACCCGAGTCGTTCGTAATGGCTTAGCAGCAGCATCAACTTTCAGCTTGGCCTCCTGATCGTCTGTGTCTGATCCGTTACTCATAACTGTAGCTAAGGTGTCATGAACTCCATTAACAGTGCCGTCTTTTGAATAAACAGAAATATCACTTCTCGCTTTCTTTAATGGCTCAACTCGGGGTGCATTTTTCGGGTTTGATGTCATATGGACATCCTTAGGCTGTTCCTTAATTTCACGCTTTAAAGATAAGTGTCGGACAGGTGGTTGTACCCTCCCATAGTAAGGGATCTCTTTCTTTGCGATTCGAGGAACTGTCATTTCTTGCTTAGTATCACTATCCATGCTCTTATGCACAGTTGCTGGTTCTTGGCTTGCAATCTGGGTAGGCAAATCAGGCTTCCGAGAATGATCCTACAAACCAAAGCCACCTCAGATTGGTAAGTCTGAAAAACACAATTGGTGAGTTTCAATGTTCAAATGCCAATTAGAAACTCATTTTCTGGAGCCTTACTGGTGCAGATGCACTTACTTTCTTCTGGTTAAAAACACGATAATCCCATGATACGGAAAATTCCCTAGCAATGTCCTGCATTAGCTTCAGCTTGGTATCCTTTGAGAAAGTTTTCGTGCCTGTTTTCTCAATAAACTGAAGAGGAAAACAGAAACGTTAGAGTACCATACGTTATGACGCTTTATTGCATGGTATACAGTATTCAGTACCTGTTGACTAACAGAGGATTCCATTGCACTTCCATATCGAGAGATAAATACATGCCGGAGTTCAATTAGTTCCGGCAAATCAGAAAATCTAGCTGCTGCAAATATCAATGTTGCTACAGCTTCCATTTCCTCTTCAGGGCATTCTCTGCACACACAAAAAAAACATCTGAGCAAGTCGGACTCATAACCAAACACATACCAAAGTACTTTAACTCACACACCATTATCAACTAAGACAATAATTAATTAATTAGGAATCAGTGTGCTAATTCCATTTTACATAAACGGGGGTGCAATTGACATTTTAATACTAGACTTCAACAATAATTGGGTTTCGTCTAACATCACTTATAGAGACATCTAAGTCGATATATATCGATGTTAAGTTATGTTATAGGTTCCAGAAATAAGGATCAATATTATCTATTCCTTGTGTATCACTCATCAGTACGTAAAAAACGATGGACTTGGTGACCGTTGGGGCAAGTAATAAAGAACTTGTAATCTTATAACTTGACTAAAGCATTGTTTACTGGAGCTCGTTTCAATGAGCTGCAGCTCACGTTACTAAATTACCACAAGCATTGCTTTCAATGAGCATGTTACTAAATTACCACAATCATACCACAACTATCAAAGTGGCATTAATACACCTAACAACTATTTCCTTCTTGAAACTGAGTTTGCATTTCTAAGTTGCAGCAATTAGTAACAAGATAAACTACAACATTAGAACAAAATACACACCTTTGCTTTTGCAGGGACGAGATCTGGCTAATGATACACTCACAGAACCTCTCAATCATGTCATAGCACGAAATCTTGTTCATTTCAATGATTAGCCCATCCATCTGTTTCACAAGCAGCCAAGCAAAACATTACAAGTTGTGGTCAAACTTTTCACCACATTAACTACCCAACATGCTAAATAAAGAGGGTGATAAAATGATTAATGAAATTCAATTTCTGAAACAAGTCACTAGTAGCAGACGACCACCAATGATTGAACCAGTTTAATTGGAGCAAAATTGATAATGTCGAAAGCATACCCTTCCAAGGGCTTCGGTATCGCGCCCATTTGCGAGTAACTCCGCGACGACATTCTTGAGGATATTAAGTGTGGCTTGCTTTCTTTTCCTAATCAGCACAATCCTCGTGTTTATACACTTCACTGATTGCTTGCTGCCATCATACAAATCACAGATCAGCGTTAAAGAAAGCATAAACTTTATAACAACCCAATCTAATATAATACCCACCCAATAGTAGAAAGTCGCAAAATCTTGATAACAAATAAATAAATGATGCCATTTTCGCAGTAAAACCACATATAAAAAATAAGAGAATTTTTTTAATATTTCGGAAATAAAAGGTGAAAAACATAAGACAAACGCCAAAATCTAGTTTGTTAACCCAAATCACGAACCAAGGCAAACATCAAAAAAACAAAAAAAAATAGTAAGGAAAAAAGAAAACCCAAAAAGAAAGAAAAAAAACCCAACAAATCTCCGAAACCAAACAACCAAAACCCAAAACGGAGATGACCCAAAACGTAACGAGGGTTACTTACCATTTGGCGGAGAACTTCCGGCCGAGCAACGAGTTCAACATCTCCGTCCTCCCGAATCTTCTCTTTCTTTCTCTCTCTTCCTTCGCTTCTAATACTATTTCCTTTGAATGGTTCGTTTTTCTTGCTTTGGTGAAACCACCGAAGACTGGGGACTGGCGTACACTCGCAGGTGATGATGCAGATTGCAGCTTCTTTTCTTTGGAAAACTGGCGTGGTGTCTCTTTGTTACGGGTTTTCGCATCTTTTACTGATTCTATCTTATTTGATAAACACAATATCTCGTGTACTCTGAGGGGCTATGCACTTGGAAAGTCGGGAAAATGAAAGGAAAGCAAAAATATTTTCTTTTTGACCGCTGATATTGGGTTGTTTGTGAACTCGGAATCCGACGAAATCATTTTCCATCGGATTCCGTGGTATGTATAAAATTTCCTTCGAATTTTCCGTCGATTTTGTCGGAAAGCCATGAAAATCGAATTTTTTTGGTCGACCATCAAAAATTCGATCTTGAAATGATTGCAACGGACGACCGAACAAATTTCGATCCACCAAATTCATAATTGAATGATCAGATCAGACGATTGAACTTAGTTCGGTCTTCCGTTTACGTTCACTCCGAGAAATCACTAGAAATCTCATTTCAGTCGATCAAAACTAGTTCGGTCGTCCGTTTTTCCTATCCAAACAGAAGTCTCATTTCTACATTGTGTTTGGTTTTCAGGGGTCGTTGCCCCCTTGCAACCACCACCACCTTACCGGCGAGGTAGAACGTCGTTCGTTTGCTGGTGAGCGAGACCCCCGACCGACCTATCGGAATGAACATAAGAAGTATGAGCAAACAACAGAATTCCCCCTTCCCCCAAATCATTTTTCGACACATGCACAAACAAACAAAATTCAGTCAAATGGAAACTATTTTCCAGTGGATTCTGTTTTCCTATACTTTCCGATTGATTCCGAAAATCACTTTCCGTCACTTTCCACGCCACTAACACCCCCACAAGTAACCATCATGTACGCATGGATATATAGCATGTACAAGATAATATCAGTAAAATTTGAGAAAAAAACATGGACAACATATCTCGTTCCCACTAAATAAAAAAGGGTTATTGTTTGATATGTTTATGGGAGACTTATTGTGGTTATATAATATTAAAATGTGGATCTAAAATATTGTTGTGAAATGAATGTGAATAGTTTGGATGAGTCCTCTGTGATGAAGTTATTAAATGACTTAACTTATAAGAAAGATAACATGCATTTGAATGGACATTGATCACGGCTAAAGAGATGTTATATGTCAATCAAGATGCTAATTATTAGTGTGATTGGAATCTAAGTGATGTTCTTTCCTTTTTCAAGAAAGGAATACACATCTTAGATCCAATCTATCTTTCGGATTCTTTGTTAACCAAGTCATACATATACATATACATATGTATGTATATACATATGTATGTATATATATATGATGACATGAGGAGCAGTGGTGCTTGGCAATTAATTTAGAGGACCAAAACCATATTAGGCCATCTTTTAATCTCATGGATTTTGTGATATGGAAAGTTAATTTTTAACATTCAATATGATAACCAACTATGTTAGTTCAGTTGGAAGATCGAGAATCGAATACCAGTAATCTTAATCTAATGTTTGGAAGATTGAAATTTAAAATGTGGGTGAGAGAGTAAAGTAGATAAAATAAAATAAAAATCAATAATCTACAAACGTAGGCATCTCTCTTTACTTTTCCACGCATTTATGAGTTTCATCAAATCTATGGGCATCATTTGTAATCTCCTTTAAGGCTTTAAAACTATCCTTGAAAACAACTAATTAATATCATATAGATGAGTCAATGTCCAATTGCTTATTCTCTATTCCTTGCGGTACACATGAGGTAAAAAAAATACAATTAATAGGAGGGAAATTATAGAATCTTGTAAAATATTTTGTTTTTATCTTTTATTGATGGCCAAGAATTCCTCGACACGTATCCTTACTTTACGACAGTTGAATGTCAATCTAAACCGGAGATGATCCCACCATTTTCGTTTGAGAAAATAGTTAAGTTTGCATAAATAAAAAACCTTGCAATTGGTTGACGAGGTTTGAATTGGCAAACCAAAGATGCAAGACCATCTCCTACCGTCGAACCACGTCCTTGGGCTAGAACCTTCTAAAGTAGAAGGTGATATTTACAATTTAGACTCTTCGTAGCATGATGAGGAAGACTGCTAGAGTGAGACTTTCCTTGATCTTTAATTTCGAAGCGATAGGCCTCTAGAACATGGCCACATCATTATAATTAATTATAGCGTAACAAGTGGTGACCACATGCACAAGTCACAACAGCCTTAGCTGGAACCTGCGTGATGCCCGCTATTGGTGTGCTTTTTCAACTTTCAAATGGTGGTGGGAACATTTGTAGTAAAGCCCCTGGACGTTTTGCTATTCCTAGAAGCGGATTCCAGTGGCACCACAGCAGTGGGCACTGGGCAGTTGTTTGCTTTATTGGGAAAAGAACCGAAAGGAGAAAGAGGAGGCAACGGTCAGATGGAGGAACCTTGAAAAGGTACTTTTGTTTTGTTTGTTTGTTCTCTCCAAACATTTCACTTTATAGTTTATACCCAGTCCTTTTGATATTACATTGTTTTTTAGGACAGTTTAAGCGGACAGTTTCTTTTAATTAAACGAAATGTTTTTCAAAGTGATCTATGTTCAATTAAAGCTATAATTGGAATCTCAATTATTGATTTCTAATCGAAACTTGTTTTCATTTAGGGTATTATTGGTTTGTAGGAAATGGTAGAAAATTTAAAATTTCAATTCCATTACTTTCTTAGAATTTAAAGTGAAATTGATGTCATTTACAGTACAATTTTATCAAGAATTTGGAACTTACGTAACTCAGCTCTTAAAATTATTTTATATTTTTTTGCAAACTAACCACCATAAATAATTCTACAAGTCAGTTCCCTTACTTCCAAGTTGAGTTTCTACAAACCAATCATACCGAACGAGTTCATATAACTTCAAACTTTTGTATAACTTTAAAATAACCATTGTATCCAAATGAAATACATCAAAGAAGTTTAAGTACCACAACTTCCACTAGGTATTTCATTAGCAACAATAAGCAGGCTTAACAACATGTAAACGATAAGATATTAAAATATCCATGTCCATTTAAAATCAACATGGATATATGAACACGAGCTACATATTGATACAATAAAAATGACACTCATGTTCTTGTGAAACGAATATAAAGAAGGATCAATACATTTTCTAAAGAGTTAATTACACTTTACACCCCTCAATTATGCTCTTATATCACTTTACACCCTTTCACTTTTGAAACATGTCGCTTGCTACTCCTCAACTTTACTTTTACAGTACTTCTACTTTGCATCCTTAAACTTTAAAAAGTCAATAATTTTGGACATATTTTACGTTATTTTTTTCCCGTAAGGTTGCATCTGGTGTGTTGGAATTTGGTAGGGAATGAAATCACCATCCCATCCTTGATTTCTTCTTATGTTTGGTTTAGATTTTTTGAAAGAAATGTTGAGTCATTTAGAATTGAAATCCCAAATTCCTCCTAGAAGACAATGAAATTCCCGAGTGTGACAACCAAACAAGTGATTGTGACCAAAATTCTATTACATTCCAACATTAATTTCATTCTGACCTCCATTCCATTCTAAATTAATTCCAATCCAGCATGCCAAAACACAACATTAGTATCTTTAAACAATATACGTTGTAGTAGGATCTTAATGCAAAATAACTAAACATATGAAAAAAATAAAATTACCAAAGAAAAAACATCGAAACCCAGTCACAAGATCACAACTTTTCTTTGTTTTGGCTTTGACATGTGTTTATATTCAACCTTGTTTATTCTTCCTTCAAAATACCATTTCAAGATCTTTACAAGTTCATGCAAGGGTCAAATAATTAATTTCAAAATATCCAATTTATAATTTGAAAATATCAAGTTATAAATATTAAACGAAATATATCATGTTATTTGTTAGAACATGTAACAAATTAGATTTACCACATTTTTAACAAAAGACATTTTTTTTCAAAATTCATGGGTATTATACTAATTATAATTTTTGGGATGGGTAGCATACCAATTTTAATTGTTGGGATGTGTACTACAACAATATTTCTTAATTACTTAATTAGTGGGTTAATATATTTGTTAATTATTCCATTAACGGCGTCATAACGGAATCCAATAGCAAACAGAAGTGGGACCCACGTTAACGGAACTGTATTAAAACAATTTACATCATAATGATAGGTATCAAAACAATTTTTGAGAAACTATGGGTATTAGGTCAATTTTGAACATTTTGATATGTACTGCCGCAAAAAACCCAATAATTAACTCATTAACTAACTAAAGAACATTATTTCATGGTAATGTGAGGTTAAGCTATATGTCTTCATAACTACCTCACTAACACTAACATCAAGTGAGATTTATCTTATGATAAGTGCACCATGATAATTTTTAAATTTCACAAGTGTACCAAAATAATATCGCAAAATTCAAATGCATTGCTTCAATATTATACTTCGCAATTTCAGCCAAAAAATAACCCTTCTGTAAAAGGTTAATGTTGGAAACCCATTTTTAGGCATTTTTGTACGGATCAATAATCCTTTTCGCATGTGGCATTCAATGTGAAATGTAAGTTCAATACAGCAGTACGGTTCTTGTATTTAATGGTTTTATTTACATTATCATCTATATGCATATGTTTCGGTTTTGCCCTCAGAGTTCAGTATGAGACAATCACTACTCTAATATGTGACATAATCAGACCAATTATAGGATACAACTAACAATTGTTCATATTGAACCGCAATCTATAAGCAAAGCGAATGATAAAGTCGTAAAAAAGACGAGAACCCAGACAAATAGTCTGGTAGGTAAATTCTCCAACGTACATAATCGTTTAAGTAATTAATAATGTGAAGCAGGGTTAATATCATCCATATGTCAGGGAAGAGTGGAAGACAATTCAAAAGTAGGACTGCCTGTTTTTGATACGATACGTATATACGAAATGACAGACAATATTATGCGATACAATCAAAACACGATACAACAATATAAAATTATTTATGGTCTATTAGCTTAGTTAGGACGATTCATGAAAAATAAGCATACAAATATTAGGAAAGATTGGAAACGAACGCCATGATTGTACACGACATGTTCAATTTTAACCCCAAAGGTAAACATTTAACTTTTTGTAAAATAGTCATTTACAATTACTTGAAAATGGTTGAGGAAGACGTAATTGGTCTGACAACATCGTCCTAACGCGTTAACAACACTCAACAAAAAAAAGTCGAATGTTCTTCGGACTATGTTTGTCAAGATTAAGATGACTACGTGTAACATCTTCAAAATCGAAAAAAATTAAATTTTTTAATAAAACACAACACGACGATATTATCGAAGAAAACAGACAACTGGTGCACCAACATATATACAATATATATATATATATATGAGAGTTTCAAGAATGATTACAACAAAAGATAAGTAAAATATACATGTAATCACTAGGACCTCAAAAACAGGAAAAATAGGATCCGACTCCGAACACGCTCCTCCTACGTCACCACCTCCTAGCGCCGCTCACGGCCTGAAACAAAACATGATTATGCCTGTGTTTCCCATAAAAAACCCCGCATGCCAAACTCGTATCACAATAAATGGATTAGACAACAAGAGTATGTATGTTATGAAATGCAGTAAACAAACATCGTCACATTGGGCCTCCGGGTACTCTCTCCCTACCACAACAGACACAAGCAGTGACGGGTCTCGTGGGTCCTCTAGCCCAACCATCACACGTGCCACAGGCACCACAACCGGAAACATCCTCGGCAACAACACAACGCTGGATCACTATCAAGCCGACAATGTCCGTATTGTTGCCCCTCCAGGGCCGAGAACCCGTTGCCTTCACAGTTGATCCGGTGAACCACTCTCAGTCTGGCAATGTCTGTACCGTTGCCCCTCCAGGGCCGGAGACTCGTTGCCCTTCAGCTGGCTCCACACACCCATGAACAACTCTCAGGGCGACAATGTATGTATTGTTGCCCTAAAAAGGCCGGAGACCCGTTGCCCTTGAGCTGACTCCACAACACCAAAACCACACAAAACTACACCACAACGGTCGAACAAAACCACCAAACCGGTCGACCTAATCCTCTCCATAGGACTGGCCCAACCGAAAAACCCGTCAACCGGTTTAACAACAAAGGGGACCCGTTCAACCGAATTCCACGAGTAAAACTCCCATCACAATAAAAAGCACAACCAGTCGAACCACACGTGATCACCGGTCGACCGAAAATGGGCAGTAAATCAAAACATAGTTCTCCGGTCGACCGAACCATGACGCGGTCGGACGAACATTAAGTTATTATAAGTCGTCAGTCGGACGAGGTCTTAAGGCGGTCGACTGTTTTGTAGTCTACACCCCCAATCGACTTAAAACAGTGTTTCGGTCGACCGGCAAAGGGGTCACGTTCGACCGAAACCCACCAGTAACGCCCTCTCTTCGCATAACATGCACCACCGGTCAACCACCCAAGGGTATTATTCGACCGGTGCGAGAGATAACGCCAAAATTACACTACAACCGGTCGACCGAACCAAGCTACCGGTCGACCGTTACAGTGCAGAAAACTGCTGCACAGGTCCGACGAGCCATCTGGCCTACCATCGACCACTCCAACACTCACGAAAGCATAAGTGAGTATCAAAGTAAAGCTTGACATACCTTGAAGGCTTTAAGAAGCCTTTGAAGACCCAACGACAAGCTTTTCCCTCACGAACCCAAACTCCAACAAAAATCAACCGAGCAACTATTAACTCAACTCCGGCAACGCGCCCCCACTCCGCACGATCTTCTCCCGGTCTCATCGAAGCTCTCGGAATCCTTCTCAAAGGTCTGGAGAGAGAGAGAGAGAGAGAGAGAGAGTGAGTGGGAGTTGAAAAACGAGTGAGAGAGAGAATGAGAGGGAGACCTTTATATACAAAAATCTCCATTCAATTTCAGTCATCCATCTCACCAACTCTTAAACCTCCCTAAACAGCCCCTAATCAAGTCCAAAATATGATTAGTGCAAAGCAAGGATTTAGAATATTACACTACGATACACAAGGTACATGATTGTCTAACACGGATAGTACACGGCATACAGAATTGTCAACACTCAACAACATAACGAGAAGCAAAATCAACATTTTATCACATAATCAACAACTTCTATTCAAGAACTCAACCAATTCATCTTGTATCCGAAACATAGCACTTGTCGATATGTGGTAGTTCGTTTGTTGTACTCGACATAATTTCAAGTTGTGATGGTCAATGTTGTATTATCTAATACCCCGTCCGCAGAACCAAACAGCGGTTGCTTGTTCGTTAGATTGCGTTGCGACTTGCGAGATCACTGAGATGAAGTGAGACATGTGAAACTTCATGTGATGTTGCGGTGCTTCCATCACTACCATGAAAACTCTATTTGTTGTTACACATGGTTTTGTTGTTGTGAAATTAAGTGACATTGTGACAAGTGATCTCACTTTAATTAAGAAACATGATATAATATTACCGCAATTGCATCCGTTGGACATTAAGGATACGACATCAGAATCACAACCAAAACAAAATCTACCAGCTATGCACCAAAATAAGCAACAAAAATGAGATTTGGCAATCTAATACGAAAATCACAAGCAAACCACAAAACTTGCGATTTAAATGAGAATAACGATAACTCATGTCGGGTACGTCCTTGGGGAAAGATGGGCCCCCCTGGTTACTCTGTAGACTTTTCTACCTTTCCTTCAACTCCAAGAACAAGAAAGCATCGATGATTACAAGGGTAGAGGCAAAAGTCCTCGAATCTCTTTTCATACAATGGGAAAATACAAAAAACCTATTTTACGGAAGAAATTTATTTTTGGTGATGGCATCTATAATCTCGATCAATAAAAATTATATATAACCTTGATTAAAGGATACTATAGTCATTAAAATGACTTAATTACGGTGCGAAATTCACATTAACATCAAAAGTCAAAGACCTAACTAAAATATGCAAATCAAACTACCAATTCGTCATTTATTTGGTCAACCCATGGTCTAATGTTTTCATAACGACCGTGAGACGTTCACAGTTGATTTTGACGCCAAAAGCATATTGTCCTATATATGTGACATGCTCTGCTCGACGAGAGAAGTTTATTGAGGTCCAGGATCATTATCCACCACAAAAACTTTTTTTATTGTTGTCAAAGTTTTTTTTGCAGTTCAGCCAATTTGTTTGTTGTTATGTTACATCTCTTCACCTCATTTTTTTAAAATCAATTATTTAGATATCCACAATGGATTTCTCAATTATTAAGCATAGATTTAGAATCTTCTCAACAAGCTGATCAATTTGAATATCACTTTTGATATATTTCGATTACTTTTTATTTGGTTATTTTTCTATATAAGGTCTATGCAAGAACTTCATACTGAAGAAAAAAGTATTGAGCAATAACCACATGATCTGAATGTCCAACGAATAGGTCATCGTTCATTAACAAATTAACCTCATACTCGTGTGGTGAAACAATTCTAGAACATAATTAACACAACTAACCCAACGAAGAATCACAACATTATCGCTAAATCCATGCTCCTTTAAACTAATTCTATGGTTAAAGGATACTAGAACAAATTAGCATAAGTGACCTAACAAAAAATCATAAACTCAAGGTGTGCACGAGAAGTACATATGAAAAATGCTCAAACCAAAAGGTATTGGCCAATAGCCACAAGGTTCAGATATACAATGAATATGTCGTCATCCCATAACAAATGGACTACATGCTCGTGTAGTGATAATTAAAATGTTTTATCAACAACCACATGGCATTGGTGTCCAACAAATAGGTCATCGTCTTTAACGAATAGGCGTCATGTTAGTGTTGTGAAACAATTCCAGAATCTAATTAACACAACTATCCCAAAAAGAATCACAATATCAACGTCAAATCCATGCTCCTTTCAACGGATGCTCAGGTCAAGTGATACTATAACCCAATTAGCATACATGGCCAACAAAGAATCACGTACATTCTGAAAGTAATGTGTTCTAAAAAATTACTTTTAAATGTCTTTTATTATGAATTGAATGTATTGAACATTTTGATCATTGATTAATGTATTCCTCTTTTGGAAGTGTTAAGGAAGAGACACTTAATCCTTAACCATAGAGCTTTAAAAGATGATGATTTACATAAATCAGAAGTAATTCACAATCATAGTAATTAACATGGGACATTGATTACCGAGTTAAGATTGTCATGTTGGTTAAAAGAGATATTGTAACTCTACAAATATTTAACAATATGGGTATATGAAATGGAAAATATTTCTTTCATATAATGTTTAATATATTGAATTGACCTGAGGAATGAAATATTATGGAATTGTGTTTGTGTCATTAATGTTTCATTGTATCTTTGAATCCTAAGATATGAGACCTATATCTTTTTGTAAGGATCGTGTATGGCCGCTAATTCTAATCACTTTTAAACTAATTCTCTACTTGCTTAAACAATCAAAGATGCAACGAAATAAAAAAACAAGTAGAGAAGACAATATGCAAACCACACAACAGATGAGCAATAAGATTTTATAGAGGTTCGACACCCACACCCGGGCCCTAGTCCTCTTTTGCAAGCTCCGCTCGATCTCCCTCGAGCTCCGCCTACATCTTCACTACCAATCTCATTTCGGCCCGAGATTAAGCCTTTTACACTACAAACTTCGGGAACAATCCTCGCTAGCTTGATTTCTTCTTCTCACAACCCGAGAGGGAACACTTCGGGCTTTCACAGAAATCCTTGCTTCTTGACAAATAATTGTGAGTGGAGCACACTCTCTAACTTGAGCACACTTAGAGTATGATAGGAATTGATCTAAAGTGTGGAACGTATGGCTTGGAGAGTAGGATTTGAGGAATTGAAAGCTTGGAAGTTTCTTTTAGATGTATTAGACAATTTGGAATGTAAGAGTTGTTAAATGTCTTGATAACATATATTTATAAGCTCCAAAACTTTGTCCACGGTCGACCGATGGTCACTTGTGTTTTTGGGTTTTAAGAAATCCGACCGTTGGAGACAAAGATAAGTCTAACGATCATTTAACATGTGTAGACGATCGAATAAAAGGCACAAAACGGTCGATCGATTTAACACTATTGGCTAACAGATTAACTGATCCAATAAGTTGAACTGAGAACTACTTCGGTCGACCGATTTTGCTCAGACAGTTCAGATTTGGTTTTAAGTGTTTTCCTGTCTAAGTTTGTGTGACCTATTGAAGTCCAAATGTTATGAGATTTTGTATGTGACTTCTACAAGAAACTTAGTGTGTGCGTGAGTAATTTTTAACTCTATTATGCTCAAGTACACGAAGATTCTAAAGACTCAATTACAAGTAAAATTACACGTCTTCAATAGGTTGATTACATGTCTTGACTTGAATTCCTTTCTTCCTTGAGTCTTGATCACTTGGGTTATGTTGATAGCACAAAATAATATAAATGCTATGCAATATGTGTGCTACTTTACATTGATAATAATTTAGATTATGTTGATTAAATCATGAAAACATAGATTAAAGCCAAAAAACCAACAATCTCCCACTTTTTGATGATGACAACCTATATCTTAATACTTGAAATTTCTAGATGTAAAGCATGCATATTAATGCTCTCCCTATGAGTGTGCATAGTTTTTGTTTAATTTTTAAGCAATTTCAAGTTACCCCATAATATTCTCTCCCCCTTTGACATCTATAAAACTAAGATGTTTCATTGAATTTTATTTTCTCCTCCAAAATTCTTGTAATGAAGTTGCCCCCCTTAATTTTGCACTTCATTATCATTTAAAAAGATATTCATTAAGCTCCCTTATCAATATGAATATGACATGACAATTAAGTTAAATTCAATTCTACCCTTTTTAAGATATGCAATGAATGATCAAAGAATGTGATTGAAAGATATGACAATTAAGCATACAAAAATCCTAAATTAGAACCAATCTAATATGAGTGTAGATGATAGAAAATTGTTACCCAATTTGATCCTCGAATTGGTTCCAATCTCCTTTCGATAGTGCAACTGACTTTGAATTTGACTTTGCAAGCTTGCCCGATCAGTACTGATTCTCCATCTTTAAGCATCTACAAGTGTAGATTTAGGTACCCAAACAACTTTTCTTGAACATTAGCTTTGGTAACCCAAACTTATTTGGTTTTAGTAGCCCACACACTTGAAGAGATATGCTTTACAACTAAGTTCTTTCCATTCAAAGTAGTATGAAGTACATGGTTTTTAGCATATGAATGATTATATCCTAAACCATGTTTTTGTAATGATTGTCTTTGACTCCCTAAAAATATGTTAAGCATCTTAGTTCCATTTGTGAAATTCTCTATATCTTTTCTTAGTTGAACATTTGATGCCTTAAGATCTAGTTGTTCAATATCAATGGGTGTTGCATTTAGACTACCAAGATTTAGTGCATTAGTTTCATGTCTAGGAAGCACCACATTTTTCTCATTCATGATTATTTCAATTTGGTTTTGGAGATCATTTATCAACTTTCTAGCATTTTTGTTTTTTTCACAAATGATCTCATATTGTTTAACTAAGTCACGAAATGCATTTTGTAGCTCATCATATGTGTATGATTCATGATTAACACTAGAATTTGGGCTATCACTAGAATAAGACATAGTTGAGCATGAGTTAAAGGATACCTCACTTCCTTCATCTTGAATAGCCATGTAGCACATATGGGCGAATTCCTTTGTTGATGAAAGTGCGGTTGCGTGGGATGAAGATGATGACGACGATGACGAATTGTCCCATGTAGCCTTGTGAGCTTCCATTCTCTTTTATCTTCTCTTGCTATTCTCATTTTCTCCTTTTTGTTCTCACTTTCTCTTCTCTCATTTTCACTCTCCTCCTTCTCCTTTTCTTTTTCTCTCCTCACTTCTTCCTCGTCTTTCTCTCATTTCTCCCTTATCTTTCTTGAGGAATTTGAATAAGTCTTGTGCAATGACCTTAATGTCCTCATTCTCTTCTCTTCTCCCTGGTTTGTCATATTTTGCATGTATTGCCAAGGTTGGGTTCTTGGAGGCTTCCTTCTCCTTTCGATAACTCAATTGGAGTTCATAAGCCATGCGATTTCCAATCAGTTCCTCCATCTTTAGTTGGGATAGGTCATGTGCTTCTTCAATTGCAACCACATTGTCTTCCCAATCGTTGTTTAGAGACCGTAGGAACTTCCTTGTCATCTCTCCTTTATTTAGTTTTCTTCCAAGAACACACAGCTAGTTAGTGATATCGGTTAAGCGAGTGTTCATTTCGTTTATGTTCTCACCGATTTGCATAGTGAAAATTTCATATTTATGCATGAAAAGACTAATTCTAGTTTCTTTTGTTTTGCTATCACCCTCATGATGCATTTGTAATCTATGTCATATTTCATATGCACTTTCGCAACCCCTAATTATATTGTATTCACCCTCCTTTAAGCCACAATAAAGGATGTTCATGATGGTAGAATTCATTTTATAGTCCTTCATTTTAGCTCTAGTTAATGAGGTTAAATCTTCTTCACTAGGTGCTGTGCAGGGGTTTTGAAGGAAATCCAATACTTAAGTTCATTTGAAATCAAGAATATTTTCATCCTATTCTTCCAATAATCATAGTTTGACCCATTAAGCAATGGATGACTAATTGTGCATAATCCTTCTATATGATTAGATGATATAGATGTCATGCTAAAATACTATTAAGTATATGAAATTTTAGCACCTATGCTCTGATATCAATTGTGAGGATCGTGTGTGACCTCTAATTCTAATCACTTTTAAACTAATTCTCTACTTTCTTAAACAATCAAAGATGCAACGGAATAAAACAAACAAGTAGAGAAGACAATACGCAAACCACACAAAGATGACCCAGAAGATGTTTATAGAGGTTTGGCACCCACACCCGGGTCCTAGTCCTCTCTTGCAAGCTCCGCTCGATCTCCCTCAAACTCTGCCTACGTCTTCACTATCAATCTCGTTCCCGGTCGAGAATAATCCTCGCTAGCTTGATTTCTTCCTCTCACAACCCGAGAGGGAACACTTCGGGCTTTCACCGAAATCCTTGCTTCTTGACAGACAATTGTGAGTGGAACACACTCTCTAACTTGAGCACACTTAGAGTATGATAGGAATTGATCTAAAGTGTGGAAAGTATGGCTTGGAGAGTAGGATTTGGGGAATTGAAAGCTTAGAAGTTTCTCTTAGATGTATTGGACAATTTGGAGTGTAAGAGTTGTTAAGTGTCTTGATAACATATATTTATAAGCTCCTAAGGGGTTATAGCCATTGTGATAAAATTACAAGTTGTTTGTGTAAGATACATAAAATAGAATTGAGCAGGTTATAGTTGGGGTCAAGTTTGGTCGACCAAATGGGTCAAACGGTCGATCGGATGGCTGTCCAGAAATGAGTCCAACACAGTCCAAAAATCAAACAGTTGACTGAGCAGGGAACGATCAAACGAAAAACTAGCTATAACTTAAACTCACTTAAGTTATCGGACGAACAAAAGATTAGTTCGGTCGACCGAAACCTAATAGACTCTATGGGGTTGTCAAAACGTTTATGATCGGTCGACCAAAACTTTGTCCACGGTCAACCGATGGTCATTTGTGTTCTTGGGTTTTAGGAAATCCATCTGTTGGAGAAAAAGACAAGTCTAACAGTTATTCGACACATGTAGACGGTCGAATAAAAGGCACAAAATGGTCGACCGATTTAACACTATTGGCTAACAGATTAACTAATCCAATCGGTCGAACTGAGAACTACTTCAGTCGACCGATTTTGCTCAAACAATTTAGATTTAGTTTTAAATGTTTTTCGGTTTAAGTTTGGGTGACCTATTGAAGTCCAAATGTTATGAGATTTTGTATGTGAGTTCTACAAGGAACCTAGTATGTGTGATAGTAGTTTTAACTTGAGTATGCTCAAGTACACAAAGACTCCTAAGACTCAATTACAAGTAAAATTACATGTGTTCAATAGCTTGATTACATGTCTTGACTTGAATTACTTTCTTCCTTGAGTCTTGATCATCTGTTGATATTAGCACAAAACAATATATATGCTATGCAATATGTGTGCTACTCTACATTGATTATAATTAAGATTAGGTTGATTAAATCATCAAAATATAGTTTATGGCAAAACAACCAACATCTTTTCACATAGGAGTGTAGGATTTGATTATTATGAAAAACTATCAATACGTATAATGAAAAATGTATTAGTTGGTTATACATAACTTGTGATGGGAAATGTGATATGTCAAAAGATTATCATTGCCCCTGTTGACTTGAGTGATGATATTGTGGGGTCCCTTGATAAATCAAAATTATCATGTGCACAATCCAACTTGTGTATAGTTACATATTTATAATTATCTTGAGAGATCAATAAATAAATATATAATGCAAAGATGACACATTTATACTTTATATAATAATCTCAATATCATGAGGCAAGGGATAGACACAAGTGATATTAAATATCACTAAATGGATCCGTGTTTCGTTTGAGTGAGCAAAAAACATTTTTATTATTTGAGTAACTATAATATGTATCTAGATACCACTTATAGTTTATGATTTAAAATGTTTTATATCATTGCTAACATAACTTAGATCCTCCTATATGTCACACCACATAATTGGGAAATAAGAAATTTGATTTTACATTTTATATTTGACGTATTGAAATACATGTGGTAAAATATTAAAATAAATATGTGGTGATTACGACATGATTAGAATAATCAATAAATTTATATGAGATGTAAATATATTATGGGGTATAATGTTTGACATTATATATTATAATATGTTGCATATTATAATGTGGTTCGTAACATTATAAATTTGCTAACACCCCAAACGTCAGATTTTGTCCGATATTTATACAAAATTTGATAAAGGCATAAATAGGTCGAACCGGTTGACCGTTTGACAAACTTT
The DNA here is from genome assembly GCA_963682175.1 of Triglochin maritima. Taxonomy (NCBI): domain Eukaryota; kingdom Viridiplantae; phylum Streptophyta; class Magnoliopsida; order Alismatales; family Juncaginaceae; genus Triglochin; species Triglochin maritima. Next base: position 31,812,414 of record OY821779.1, read on the forward strand.
GTTCAACCAAAATCAGGGACTTTACTTGATTGAGAATCGGTCGACCGTTTGGCAAACGTGGTTCGACCGAAATCAGGGATTTGTCTAATTGAGAGACCATTGACCGTTTGGACGTGTCGCTTATCCGAAACCAGGGATTTTCGGTTGTGGTGAATTAGTCGACCGGTTGGACGTATGGTCTAACCAAAATTGACGATTATAAGCCGATCGGTCGAACAATTGACTATTTTGGTCGACCGTTTGCGTACGGTTTTGCCTGAATTAATAAGAGAATTTCTGTGATCATTGGTTGAATTTGTTCCAACTTGGTCAAAGGAGGTTAATGAATGATTACGTGTCGAAATATGATTGATTTAGAGGAGCTAAAAACAAAGGATCATGTGTAAGTGGCTACACATGATGTGAGATGGAGGAAGCCCTATAAATAGGACCCTCCTCTCTTCCTTGTTTATATGAATGCAAAAATTCTCCTCTCCATATTTCACCACCAAATTCATCCAAAAATTCCATTGTTAGTTGAGTGTTTGAGAGATTAAATTCTCCAGAGCATTAAAGGGGTAATTAGCTAGATTCTAGCCTTGATTTACAGATTTATGGGCTAGCTTCGATCTCTCTAATCTTGTTTAGAGTTTGGTGAACACTTGGAGGAATTCTGAGGTGATCCGACGTGCAACTCACATTCCTATTGGTAAAAGGGATTCGATAATCCCCTAAGTATGATCCAAGCCATGTATTTCAATATTAAATAGTTAATTACATATATTGAAATACAATCAGGAATTTTGTACATAAAATTATTGAAAAATATGAAAATCGATCCTAAATGCTTGTTAATTTTTAAAAAATATACTCAAGTATAGGACACAAAATCGTACACATTCATCAAATCTATGCTTTTAAAAACTAATACTCAGGTCAAAGGATACTAGAATCCAAGTAGAATAGATGACGTCACGAAGAATCTCAAAATCGACTGTTAATCCGATATTGAAACATGAGATGTGCATAAGTACATAAAAAAGGTAAGAACCACGAACCACAATGTATTGATCAATAGACACACAATTTCGATATCTAACAAATAGGTCATCATACCTTAACGAATGGACTCCATGTTCGTGTAGTGAGAATCAGAAGGTATTTATCAATAGCCACATGACCTTGGTGTCCGACAAATAGGTCTTTGTCCCTTAACAAATGTACATCATGTTCTTGTGGTGAAATGATTCTAGAACCTAATTAGCACAAGTGACTCGATAAAGAATCACATCTTTTCCAACTCCATGCTCCTTTCAACTAATACTTAGTCAATTATACTAGAGACCAATTAGCATACGTGACCCAACGGAGAATCACAACACGTACCTTTACAAAATCTATGCTCCTAAAAACTAATACTAGAGTCAAAATATATTAGAACCCATGAAGAATCTCAAAATTGACATGTTAATGCTGCGATATGAGAACTTAAGGGGTGCACAAGAAGTACATAATAAAATATTCAAACTACAAGGTATTGATGTCCAACGAATATGTTATATATTATCCCTTTAACAAATGAAGTTCGTGCTCGTGTGTTGAGAATCAAAAGGTATTGACTAGTAGCCACACGACCCAAATATCAGTGTAAGTGACCTGACGAGAAGTCACAACATCGTCGCCTAATCCATGGTCCTTACAGCTAATACTCGGGTCAAAGGATAGTACAACCCAATTAACATATGTGACCATGTGAAGTCCCAAATCAACGTGCTAATGCATGCAATGTGTGAACTTAAGGTGCACATAAGAACTACATCAGAAAGTGTACGAACCACAAGGTATTGATGAATAATCACATAGTATGAATATTCAACCAATAAGTCCTCGTTTGTTAACAAATTGACTCCATGCATGCTCGTGTGATGAAACGACTCTAGAAATTGAATAGCATAGGTGACTCAACGAAAAACTCATGATTTAAAACATACTAATGTAAAGTAAAGGGGGAGTGTTTATCGATTTTCAATGTCTATTATAACGATATAAAAGTTGTGATTTTAATTTACAAGGTCTAATATAAAAGTTATGGTCCTGTTGTTGATTTACTAGGTTTGCATGTAACAATATAAATCACAAGGTCATTGATTATCGGTAGAAGGTCCGTAACACAAATAAGAAGGTCATCATCACTAGATTAAAATTGTGTTCACCAATAATCAACTGAGGAAAAATGACGATCTCAAAAACTACTCAAAACCTAGCGAATATAGTTCTCAAAGGAACCGGTTCAAGGAGAAAAACTCAAATTTATGTTTACGTCTCTCAAAACTTATTGTGCTTCTCAAAATATCAGATTAAAATAAAAACATTTGAGAAACTGTGACTTATAACTTAAAACAAATAGATGACTAAACGGCAAAAGACAAATATAACTATAAAAAATATTGTGACGGAGAATGACCCAACATGTTCACGACTTCTCTTATTCGTATCATAGTCGGTGTGGGAGGTCGTAGTCTCGTAGACATGTTTTCGATTTTTCTCAACACCTTCATGCATGTGGGTCCCCCCTAGATGCATGTTTTTTTTTCCTTTCTCGCTTCCTTTTTAATACTCGTAGAGTTGTAGGTCAAAAAAAGAAAAGGAAAAGCACAAAAAGCTCCCCCTTAACGTCATCTCACCAATCAATAAATATTTAGGATTTAGTCGAAGTAACCTTTGTGCTTCCCACGAATGTCTATTTTCCCTTTCAATTAATTTATTGATGTCAGAAGCCTGACAAGCTTAACTTAAATTTCTCTACAATGCTCATCAAATATGTTGTATTCTTAGTTTTATCAATATAATAGAGATTCTTCAATTGTCCCATGTAAATTTCAATAGTTGTTGTTGCACATCAATTGAACTCATTCTCTAAACGTCACATACAAAACAAACGACTCTCTCTTTAGGCGATATGGATGAGTAACAACTTTGTGGATCATGCCGAAAAAGATTACTTGATAAAATTAACAATAATGAATTATGTACCATTTTCGAAATATGAGAACTCTTAAGTCAATCGTAGTATTTTCTAGAAAATGTCCCTAGTCTTGTTTTGGAACGATCGTTGTGTTTTGGAACAATATATACTTATAATATTTTCGTATTTTAAGTCCCACCGCAACGAAATTCCAATTTCTGCTTTGCGTATTGTTAATTAGGGGGTCAGTAACGGGGTCATGCCCCCCGACCTGGGTAACCAGGTCGTGCCGGTCACTGGGTCGTCGTAATTTTTTAATATTTTTTTTAAATTTTTTTTGAATCTTTTTTTTTGAAAATACGTTTTATAATTATTTTAATTTTTTAGAACTTTTTAATATTTTTTTAAATTTTTTCAAAGATGGGTACCGAAATGATGTGGAGGATAAAGATATGTAGTAATCGGTTGTGGTTAAGAAATAATTAGTGTAGGAACATGACATGACATCTGCCAACCAAACCATTGGCAAACCAATCTTATGTTTTGCTTGAAAGCGACCAATATGTTATCTTAGCAGGACGTGACTTAACATTATTGTAGCAGTTTTTGCATCTCATACTTCCAGAAAATTATTATAAAGTAGTGAAGTGATGACACCACAATCGCTGTCATACATTTGATTATTCATTCACTTTTTTCTGGTTTGGAGAGAGACCTTCACTAGTGCAGAATATGCTTTACTCGTCGCCCAATAGACGTCGGCCGTTATAACCACCGACGTCTAGTGGGGAGAGGACAGAATGGACGTCGGTCTTCATTGAGGCCGACGTCTATGTAGTACTATAGACGTCGGGTTTGGGAATACCAGGTTTAGCCGACGTCTATAGGGTATAGACGTCGGTTGTTTGAGTACCTTGTGAATCTGACGTCTATAGGGTATAGACGTCTCCCGATAGACGTCGGATGTAATGTAAGACCGACGTCTATACTCCATCCATATAGACGTCTAGGTATAGACGTCGGCGTTATATAACATCCGACGTCTATATGTCTTAAAGAAATCGGACAGACGCGTTTTCTTTCATTCATTTCAGACGAAACCACTCAAACCCTAGCCGTCCCGCGACCGAACTCTCCTCCACGACCGACCTCCGACCGATCCGCACCGTCTCCGGCACCGCAGCGAGCTTCCAAGCTCTCCTCCACTTCTCCGGCCCTCTTCTCCTTCTTCCTCCGTCTCTCTCCACATGTAAGTTTTAGGTTCGTTTTTGGTTGTTTTAAGTTCGTCTTCCTCCGTCTTTCTCCACATATTCTTTCTAAGTTAGCCTTCATCTTGTGTCATTTATAGCCGTCACCGCACCACCTCCGCGACGTCTTCGGGAACCACAAAGACCTCCTCCGGCATCACAACTTTTCCCTCCTCTGGTTCATGCTCAATTTTAGATCCTTAATTTAGGATTAGTTTAGACCAAGAATCCAACGCCAACATGCATGTATGTTGGTTACTTGTTGAGATTTAATTGAAATAATATGTAATATTTCGTGGAAAAACAAACTTGAAAACCTACAGAAAGCCCTGAGTTTAAATTCACCTTAAGATTGAAAATGAACTTTTTTTGCAACGAAACTGACACCGGTAGGTTAGTATATCTAGTGTGTTATGTGTTGATATTTGATAAACATATCCAACTAATGCAGCACTATTCTTCTCATGGCCGAACCTACGTTAAATATGTTAAAAGACCTACCCTAGTAACCCTACCCTTATACATGTATTCTCCATTCAATCATGCCTCAACATAATTTTTTAATTTGGGAGTTTGATAAGTTTATTGGTGAATGGAGTGTGATCATTGTGTGAATGTTTAATTCATTTAATTTGACTCATTCATTGGATTGATTTGGTTTGGATTGAGTTGGGTTGGTTGGATGATTTAACCAAACTTTGTTTTCATTGGATTGATTTGGTTTGGATTATGTTAAGAATTTGGTTTGGATTGAGTAGAGAAATACATGATGTGAATGTGAGTAGATAACTAGATATACATTTTTCTTGTTAATTTCAGGATTTGAAGAATTTTACATATCAAATTTTAAGTGGTGGTTCTGCCAAAATTTCAATAAAATTTTATTCCCAATTATTATTAATAACATGATAGTTTGTGTTTAAAATGTTTTTCTATCAATTCAAGTAATTATTTTAAATACTTGCTTTTAATATTTTAAATGTTTATTGCCTTAATTTTTTGAATTTTTAATATTATGATAATAACTCATTGCCCCCCTTAAACAACTTGGCCTTTAATAACCCAAAGCAAAAGATTAGACAATATTTGCTAAGTCATTCATCATATAGGATTTGCATGCATTGTATTTTTCTATTATTTACGATTTCTGTCGTAGATTGCTGGCGTAAGGTACGTACTATCTTTCACTCATCATTCATTAGAAAGCACGCATTAGTTAGTAGGACTTGCATTGGAACAAGAGTGAGGTGAGTCTTTGTTTGGTGTGTTGTTTGTTAGATTAAGGTATGAAAAACACTTAGGGGGCAGTCACCTATAGGAGATGAGGTGGGGGATTTCATCACCCTTTCTTTGGCCCAGAAACCACTTACTAAAAGAGCCTTAATAAAATTTATTAGACGTTGGCCCCTAGGATTTTCGGACGCATTAAGGAGAGGAAACCGTTTAAGACCGTTATGGCCTGAATGTCGTTGCCCATCTAGTCTCCCTGAGATTTTAGGAACCTCCGGGTTCTTGATTTCCTATAGATTAGTGGTCCTCGATGTTTAAGACCGTTTCGGCCTGAACGTCGTTGCCCATCTAGTCTCCCTGAGATATTAGGGACCTTCGGGTTCTTGATTTCCTACAGGTAGTGGTCCTCGGTGGGACCTCGAAGTTAGGCGTCGTCTATTATTAAGGACCTATAGTGGACTTTAGGTTTGTTTTGGCCTTGATTGCTTAGTTAGATTTCTAACCTTCCTTATTCCACGCTAGATTAAGGACTTCATCTCTTCTCCACAGAGTCATTCTTTTCTCATCTTAATGTCTCCGAATCTTCTCATCTACGAACACATTCTTTTAAATTGAATTTTTATTTATTTTCTGTAATAATGACTATCATATTTGCCTCTCTTTAGATTGAAATGGATCGAGAGTGGATTGTTTCAAACAGATTGAGTGATGAATATGAGAACAGAGTGAATATGTTCTTAGAGGTTGCCAAAAAACATTCTAAGAAAATGAAAGACATCGACATGGCGTATTGTCCGTGCAATAAGTGTCATAATATGTCAGTGTTGACTTTTTGGAAAATGAAAGATCATTTGTTTGAGAAAGGTTTCGACCCAAATTACAGATGGTGGATATGGCACGGTGAAAATGAATCATTTAGTCGTTCCAAGAATGATGGAGAAGATGTTAGTGTGGAAGATCACTTAGAGGAAATGGTTCAGGATATGGCTGAGTTGAACTCAGTAGATGAAGAAATAAATGTTGAGACTTGTATGTTTAGAGATGACCACGGTGAAGGTATATGGATTGAAAATCCATTAAGGAAAAAAACCCAGTAAAGGTGCAAATTTTCTGTTGTAACACATTGTAATAGACATTTAATGTCTTTACCTTATTTAATTACTTGAATTTATCTTTTATAGTATAATGGCTCCGAAAAAGAAACCCACTTCCTCCGAGTCTGAAGGCTCGAAGACATACAGTACACGAGGTCCTTGTCTCATGAAAGAATTCGTGGGCAGAAGAAATAAAGACGGTAGAGTTCCAATCCAGTTTGATGACCGTCTTGAGCCGTTAGGCATGCTGTCTGATAATTGGAAAAGTTTTCTGGGTAGACATCTTTACGACGCCAGAAGGTCAATCTTTCCCGAGGATCAAGTATTTGGATTTATCAGTCCATCTACATATATATACGGGAATGACGATAAATCGGGTCAACTTGGGACATTCTTTAAAGAAGAAGACAAAAGATATTATCTTTTCCCTTATCATGAGAGGTAAACTTTGTAATTCAAAGTGAAATTTTATTTTGTAATAAGCTTCTAATTATATATATAACACATGGCTCATTGGATGCTTGTCGTTGTATGCCCGATGACTAATTCGGCATATTGGTTTGATCCGTTGGGGTCGAATAAACCAAGAGACTCAATAAAGAAACTTCTAAATATATAAGTTCGTTTAGTCGTGAATAAAGTAATTCGTGGATTTTTATTAGTATTATTGAATGATATTTTAACTTGTGCTACTCAGGGTAATTAAGGTTTACAGAGCTTTAGGTGGTAGGAGAACAACCACAAAAGCAGGAATAACATGACATGGAATGAGAGTACGTTTGATCTCATTTTTGTTGAATACTTAGGAACATATATTTAACGAATTTCTATGTTTGTAGTACCAGAAGCAGGTTGGAAATACCGAATGTGGTTACTACGTGATAAGATACATGGAGGAAATCCTCGATGCGACAACTCAAGACGTATGTCTAACCGAGGTAATGTAGATCGTTATTCAATTGTATATTCAGTTGTAGTTTCAATATTTAGTTATTAATATTCAACACACTTGTATTTTTTTGATAGGTCTTCCCAAAAAGTAGTGATCCCTTCTCGCAACAGGAGCTCGATGAAACTCGCGACCGATGGGCTCGCTATTTCATCAGAAACATGCTCACGAACTAAGAGGTTCTCCTGCCAATAGTATTTTTTGTAATTTAGTTAACAAGTGCACTTGTATTACAAACCTACACTTTATGCCTTAATATAATCGCCTTAATTTTAGAATGAATTAATTGCAAGTGTGTTGAATGTCATTGTGTATGCGTTGTATGTTTGTGCATGTATGGTTGTATGTTTGTGTTTGTGTTTGTGTTTGTGTTTGTGTTTGTGCATGTATGCTTGTTTGTTTGTGCTTGTATGTATATGTGGATGAAATTGTGAGTATTTGTGAACAAATTTATAGGTGAACGAATTTGGTGCAGTTGTATGTATACGAATACGATGACTAAAAACAATTTCGTCGGATGCTATTTATTTTTTTTGTCCAGGTTTAGGAATAGACGACGGCTGTTGTTATTAGCCGACGTCTATTCCTCTGAAGAAAGGAATAGACGCCGGTTTTATGTGGAATCCGACGTATATCCCTAAAGAATGGACGTCGCATGTTAGTTCACCGACGTCTATCCCTAAAGAATATACGTCGTCTATTATATCACCACCGTCTATCCCTAAAGAATAGACGTCGGGTGTTGTATAGACTGACGTCTATGCGTTAACGAATAAACGTCGGCTTCCACGTATAGCCGACGTATATTCTTTAGGTATAGACGTCGGCTATACGATGGCCAACGTCTATGTATAGACGACGCACACATAGACGTCGGATCGGGGAGTGCTTATATCCGACGTTTATAGCCCCGTATATCCGACGTATATTCCCTTTTCTGTAGTAGTGCTTGCACCATCACTGTGATTTATTTATGTAATCTAGAGGATGCTTACTACCTAAGAATCTAAGATATATAATTATTATTGTGTACACCAGAGAATAGAATTTTGTTGTTATACTCTACACGATATATTATTCGGTGGAAAAAATAATACATGATGGCTACTCATGATCTGTGATGTTTGACACATCTAATTTTGTATATGTAGTCTATATTTGTTAAACTAACTTCTACGACTCATTTTTGCGATGCCTGAGTAAACATTATCTAATGGTTGTGGCCTGTAACAATATAAATCCGGATGTCCAGGGGCGGAACTAGGACAAAATTGAAGGGTGAACACCTTATAATTGTAAACGGTCTCTAAGAGCGACTAAGAAAACTACGAACTAATCTGATTCTTCTCAATGAGACTCTTTTATCGGACGTCCGGGCGAACCCCCCTAGTGGGAGGGTTGTGGATGCAAATGCTAACCAATTATCCGAGTATCCAGTTAGAAAATTACAATTTGGTTGGTATTTGGTAAAAAGTTCATTTTCAAATTCAGATACGAATTCGGATACGAGTCAAACTGTATCCGAATATCCGAAAATACTAATTTTGACATCCAATATATATGGCTATTAATATTTGTATTGTGAGTTAATAAAAAAATTATATCTTATGTAAATATAAACATAATAGAAATGCAAAAGCAAATTATAATATAATTATCTTAAAACAACTTTTAAAAATATTTTAAATTATACAACAAAAGATATATAAAAATATGTTATAGGAATTTCATCATCATCCAAATTTGAATTCGAAAAATTCGGATATGAAATTGGTGAGCTATGAAAATTTGAATTTGAATTTGAATTCGGATTTGATATGTTTATTTGAAATTCACGTTCGAATTCAGACATAAGTTATATCAAACTCAAAAATATACATTTGCATCCATAGGAGGCGGGTGGGTGGCACATCGATCCCCTTTTTATTTTCTTTATTTTCTTAATAGTTAATAGTGGTAATATATTTATTTTAAAGTTATTTTAAATATTTTTTTCAATTTGTTTCTTCTGAACAAATCCTAGAGCTGGAGGAGGACCGCATGCTTACGGAAGTCCCTCTAACTGAAGTATTTGCTGCTGAGGCTGGCGCTCCTCGGAGGAGTGCAGGTTTTAAGCGCAAAAGAGATAGAGCTCAGGGTTTTAAAGGCAAGAAGGGTGCAAATGCAAACAAAATAGAAAACAAAGCTGGAAAGAAACAACCTCGAGGATCCAGAGGTGGGAAAGATAAGTCTAATGTGACTTGTTTTAACTACCGAAAGACTGGACATTTTGCTCGTGAGTGCACTGAGCAAAAGGAAATTACTGTGTGTAATCCCTCGAATTGTAACGTGACTTGTTCTTTTTTATTTTTTTACAATTGTTTTTATTTATTTTATTGAGGATTGTTCTCCAAATGACGTGAAATGAAGATAATTTAGGGTGTTTGAGGGTTTCAGGACACGATTAAGGGTGAACATAAAAAGAAAACAAGATGTTGTATGTTAAAAAATGACCTAAGAATCGAAAGATAGACACACTCTTACGAAAAATATGGGTGGACACACTTCAAGAAAATGATCCATAACATTATTGACATAAAAATCCAGGTGTGGACACCTGCCTGGGTTCACCGCTGGATGTACGGGTAAGGTTTTCTCACTAGCAGTATTAGAATACAAACATAAGGATTACGGGAAAAAATATTTTCGTTGGCTATAAAACCGAAATAAAGGGAACAATATTACTGTACTGCCATCAACGGCAAGGTAATAATATCTATTACTTCTTCTAACTTGTTTTTTTATTTTTTCACATTTTTTTATTATTAGAACGAAACGAAAATACACACGTAAGTCTCGTGAAGAAGAAGGGAAGGCGGATGAAAATTCTAACAACTTTTGGGCTTATGGGATATGGAACAAAATATACCGCTTTGTGTTTTGGAACAATATATATATATACTTATTATATTTTCGTATTTTAAGTCCCACCTCAACGAAATTCCAACTTCTGCTTTGCATATTATTAGTTAGAAGAACATGGTAACTGCGCGCCAACCAAACCAACTTTTTTGCAAACCAATGCCTTGTGTGTTTGCTTGAAAGCGACCATCATCTTATCCTAGCAGGACGTGACTTAACACCAACCGCTTGCAGATGGGTAACATTATTGTAGACTTTGCATCTCATACTTCAAGAAATTATTATAAAGTAGTGAAATTATGATACCAATCGTAGTCATACATTTGATTATTCATTCACGTGTTTCTAGTTTGAAGAGAGATATTGCACCATCACTGTGATTGATTTATACAATCTAGAGGATGCTTACTACCTAAGATCTAAGATATATAATTATTATTGTAAACACCGGGGGCATAGAATTTCGTTGCGCTCTACACAAAGATATCTGATTCCGCGGAAAATAGTACATCATGGCTACTCATGATCCGTGATGTTTTACGCATCTAATATTGTATACGCAGTCTATATTTTCGTTCTAACTTCTACGATATTTTTTGTAGTCAATTATTATTCGTCGTCCCAAAACTACTTAAATCGTCCATCCAATTACCATTTCGCTCTTCACAATCCATTTAATACACATTTCATCATGTCTCTCAAACTAAGGCTTATGTTTAAGTTTTCCTCACTTTACCAGTACCAACACCACGAAAATGTCTGGCGAAGCGTCTCGATCACCCGAATTTCAAAAAAAAATTTGGGCCGAATGTCCGGGTAAAACGCCCCCCATGGGGGGGAGGCGTTTTACCCCGACGCTCGTCCAAAAAAAAATAAATAAAAATTTAAATTTATACGTTGTGTTATTTCAAATTATTTGAGTTTCCGTTGCAATATTTCGATAGTAACGAGTTGGATTACAATGAGTTTTTTTGCAAGTGATTAAGATCCAAAAATTTCAAGATCCAAAAATTTTGGTAAAACTTCATGACTTACAAAAAACCACTATAATCCACCCCATTAATACCGAAAAATCGTGGAACGAAACTTGAAATAATTTGAGATAACACACCGTATAATTTTAAGATTTTTATTTTAAAAAAATAAGGATGTCTAAGCCAGACGCCTCCCATGGGGAGGCGTCTGCAAAAAACGCCATGGGGTCGACGGAAACCCCCTAATTTTTTTAATTTTTTACTAAAAAGAAGTTGGACATTTTACCAAATTCGAGTACACCCGGGCGTCCACTCACTCCTTTTTTGACCTTCGAAACATTGTTTTTGATGATTATGAGAGGAAGATGAAGATAGAGTGGTGGTAGGAGAGTGAAATGAAGAGATATATAAGTAGAAATGAGAGAAGGGCAAAATGGTAATTCGTGCGGTTGATTTAAGTAGTTTTGGGGCGACAAATAGCAATTCATTTTTTGCAACACCTGAGTAAACACTATATATCTAATGGTTGTGGCCCGTAACAACATAATACAGATGTACGGATAAAGTTTTCTCACTGGCAGTACTAGAATACAAACATAAGGACCATGGAAAAATTATTTTCATTGGCTATAAAACAAAAATAAAAGGGAACAATACTACTGTACTCATGTTAAAATACCTTGGCTCAACTCTAACAGTCGTCAGACCAGTTATGGTCAGTATCTCCACAAGCAATCCACACCAAAGGAAACAAATCTCATGCATGTATAAGCTACAATTAGCAAACCACATTAGAATTTTTTACAACGGCTATTGTAACCCCCTTTATATACTCACACCCTTGTAATCACGAAACATACAATACACATAAATAAATTTTAATATGGTATCAGAGCAACATTCTTAGAATTAGGGTTGCATCACCGGCGGCGATCCTCAAAACCACCACCTCAGACCGCCCTAGTCATCACAGATCGACCACCCCAACAACTCAAAAACACCCAAAACCAAAATCCCAAAAACATCATCAGTCATCCAACCTCAGACTCAAACTCACGGAGAGGAGGCTGACATAAAACACAACCTCCAACCATTCACCATGACATCAGAAGGAGCGACGCTCTAAAGACTCACCACCCAACTCCTTAACGGGACAAATCACCTATCATGGGCTCGATCAGTCACCTTGTCTCTCAGTGGCAAGTGCAAACTTGGTCATATCACTGGCCGCACAACAAAACCAACCACTACGACGCCATCTTGCGATGACGTGGATGCTCAACTCCATGCAACCTCAGATAGCGGATCTGTTCATCTACTGCAACTCGGCCAAGGAGCTCTGGGACGCCATTCATGATCTGTATGGTAAACAACAAAACTTCACCCATGTTTTTAAAGTCAAGCAAGAACTAGCGCAAACAAAACAAGGGCAAAAAACTGTAACCGAGTATCTCGGTGCACTTGAAAGCCGGTGGGACGAGCTCAGGATCTATGAACCACCCAGCAATGACTCTAAAATCATCAAGGAAAGAGACGACCAGAGTCGGATCTACCAGTTGTTTGTAGGACTCGACCCCAGCTACGAATCCCTAGAATCCCAAATACTCCTATCATTAGAGCTCTCACCTTTCACCCAAATTGTCACAATGGTGCAAAGGGAAGAAACCGGAAGACATGCCATGCCCCAAACCATCGACTGAGAAAACCAAGAAATCACCACTACAACACCAAAAAGGAAAATGATAGTTCGGAAAGCACATGGACAAGCACTCTAACAATTGTAAGAAACAAGGACACAATCGCAACAGGTGCTGGTTTCTCAACCTGCACCTCTGGCCACTAAAGGATGGAACCGTAGAAAGAAGGGGCGATAGTAGAGGAAATCCCAACACTGAAAGTTGGGGTTATATATCCGACTCGTACGCGGACCTCCAAACACCCGTCATCCGAAATGGTTTGAGCGGGCGAACAAATCAAGATCCAGGTATAGGTGCTGGTGGGCTTGGACATTGATTTCAGGCATCTTCAGATCATGGGCCTGGAACAGTACACAAGGAGTTGGGTCACGTGATAGCTCACCTCAATAGTCTTTTGCACATATCTAGTCAAAATCAGAGTCAACAATGTAATGCGTGAGGTATTATTCTTGCTAATCACACCTTTTGTAATCATACTTTTACTCGTAAGTCATGGATTATCGACACTGGTGCTACGGACCACATGACTGGAAACAAAGACCTTATATGCAATATTCAATATGATCCAAACTTAAACAAATTTGTGACTATTGCGAATGGTAATCAAGTAAAAATTAGTGGCTCGGGACAATCCACACTCTTAAATAACACTTCTGAAAATGTTTTATATGTCCCTGAATTCACATCTAGCCTTTTGTCCTTCGCAAGGATAACAAAAAAATTAAATTGTAATGTTATTTTCTCATCATTTGATGTGCTCTTTCAGGACCAAATATCAGGGAGGATGATTGGTAGAGGCACTCTCATCAATGGGCTTTATGTGCTTGACAAATTGAATAATTGTTTTCATGCTAATAATGTGTCTCTTTATACACCCGACCTTCTACACAGACGCATGGGATACCCATCTTTATCTGTTTTGAAAGGTTTATTTCCTAGTATAACTTTGAATGTTGAATTATGTTGTGAGACTTGCCGTCTTGCAAAACAAACTAGGTTACCATTCCACTCTTCTATCACTAAAACCAGGAAACCCTTGAACCTGGTCCACCCTGACATCTGGGGCCCTGCTTTGGTTGAGTCATATAACGGGTTCAAGTACTTTATTACTTTTATCGATGATTGTTCTCGTACAATCTGGTTGTACTTGCTTAAATCCAAATCTGATATTTTCTCTATTTTTGCGAATATGTTGTTTTGGTTGAAAATATGTATGATACGAAAATTAAAACCTTCAGATCAGATAATGGCGTAGAATACACAAGTAATATTTATTAATCTTTTTTGAAAGAAAAAGGTACTTATCATCAAACTACTTGTATAAACACCCCTGAACAAAATGGTATCTCTAAAAGAAAAAACCGACATCTCCTGAATGTTACACGATCCCTTTTATTTCAAACAAAAGTTCCAAATTTTTTCTAGTCCGAAGCTATTTCAACTGCTGTCTATCTTATCAATCATCCTCCTAGTCCTATTCTTAAAAATAATCAACCTTTAGAAATTTTGAATGGTAGAAGAATGAGTGCTGACCAACTTAAGATTTTTGGTTGTCTGTTATGTGCATAAAAAGCAGGTTGATAAATTTGATTATGGCTCCATCAAAGCTGTCTTTTTGGGGTACTCTTTCCAAAAGAAAGGGTACAAATGTTACGATCCTACGAATTGCAAACTTTACATTTTGAGAGATGTCTCCTTTTTTGAAAATGAATTATATATCGAATATATGGAAAATACTATTGCATGTGAAAATACTTTCTCTCTTCCCACCACTGACTTATTTAATGAGGACTTCTTTCTTCTTGAGGATACTCCTATAACTCAAGATGGGGTAGAAGATCAGATTCCAAGTGAACAAGGTGAACACAACAGTGAATAGGTTGGAGAAGAGTTTCCCACAAGAAGGTCCACGAGACCTACACGTTCTCCGTCCCACCTACAAGACTTTGTTACTAATACTGTTACGTATCCCATCCAAGACTACATATCCTGCAAAGCCATAACCACCTCTCACCAAATTTTTTAAATATAATTGATAACCACAATGAGCCTACCTCTTACCAAGAAGCCCTTAAGGACCCTAATTGGGTAAAAGCCATGAAAGAAGAACTAGAGGCCTTAGAAAAAAAATCAAACTTGGACCATGATCACCCCAAACCTGGAACCAAACCCGTAGGTCGTAAGTGGATTTATAAAATTAAGTATCATAGTAATTGGTCGATTGGTCAGTATAAAGCTAGATTAGTCGCCAAGGGATACACCCAAACCTACGGTCTCGACTATCAAGAAACTTTTGCCCCCGTTGCTAAAATGAACATTGTTAGAGTTTTTTGGTCTATAGCAGTCAACTATGGGTTGAATGTTTTTTAGATGGATGTCCGGAATGCCTTTCTCCAAGGCTCTTTAGAAGAAGAAGTCTACATGACTCCTCCTCCAAGCTACAACCCCTCTCACAATCAGGTTTGCAAACTTCACAAATCAATCTATGGATTGAAACAATCTCACAGAGCATGGTATGCAAAACTCAATCACTCTCTCATTCAATTTTGATTTTCTAAATGTTCCGCTGACGCATCTATGTTTATCAAACACATCAACACTATCATGACAATAACCCTTGTATATGTAGATGACATCATAATCACAGGAAATAATGATACAACAATTGACATCATAAAATCATATCTAAAAAAAAATTTGACATCAAAGATCTAGGATTCATGAAGTATTTCCTAGGCATTGAAATTGCATACTCCAAAAATGGGGTGTTCTTATCACAAAGAAAATATGTTCTTGATCTTCTTAAAGAAACTAATAAATTAGGATCCAAACTTGTCAACACTCCCATCGAGACCAATCGAAAGGGAAGAATCCCTAAAGCTAGCGTGGGTAAAGGGTGAAGGTAGAAGCCTAACTAGCAAGCACGACTCAAACAATATAAGGCAATGGGTCCTTAGGCTAGACGACGCCTAACTTCGAGGTCACTAGCCTCGACACGCCTCACCTCCCTACAACAAAGACCACAATGCCCAGCAAGTGATACCAGATCTGAAGATCCAGTACCTCATACTATCAACAAGGTAGGCAACGCCGATCAGGCCATGACGGTCTCAAATAGATTAGTCTCCTAGTGCGTCCGAAATCCTAGGGCCAATGTCTACTTGCTTTTAGTTAAGGCTTGATTAAGAGTGATTTTTGGGGCGAAGGAAAGGGTGATGAAATCCCCCACCTTATCTTTTATGGGACATCCACTCCTTAGTAGCGTTTTGATCCTAAATCTAGCAATCAACGCTCCAATCAAACTCTCAACTCACTCTTGTCCTGATGCAATTCCTACTAACTAATGCATGGACATACAAGATGCATGAATGAGTGTAGGAAATGCGTACCTCACGCCAACGTTCAACAACTGAAAATAAAGCTAAAAGAAAAGACAACTACGTGCCTAAGTCAAGTACATGATGCGTGACCTAAACAAGTAAGAATGCCTAGTCTTTTGCTTTGAATTTTACGGCCAAGTTGATTAATGGGAATTGGTTTAATGATCTGGGAGCAAACTAGAAGTCACAGCATGCAAAATAGTTCTCCCAGATACTAAAATGAAAGAACCAACTACCAGAAGAAAATTGAGAGCAAGAAACGCTCACCAGGCCGCCAATTGGCGGTCCTTATTAAAGCTCTGGTGCTCCAACTCGTCCAGTAGCCTCCCCGTGAGCTCTAGGATCCCTGAAACTAAGAAAATCTGAAAACAAAAAATTTAAAACCACTCAAATCGTCCAAACCAAAGTCTGGACAGAGCACCTCCCCGGCAACGGCGCCAAAAACTTGATTGATTCGTTTTATTTAAACCGCAAGTGCACGACCGCGTTGAAGCGGTGGCAAATACGGGTCGATCCATAGGGAGGTGTGTCGACTTTTGGTTTGTGCGAAGGCGAGTGAGAAAAAAAGGAGAGAAAGATTGATTACACTAAACTACACTAATCTAAACAAGGAAACTAGAAAGCATGAAATAAAATGACAAAACAAACTAAACTAAGCAACTAATGAAAGGAGATAAAACTCTGGAATGGAAAACTCCTAAGGGGTGGAGTGTGTGTGTGCACATGAAATAAGTGTGGTGAATGCATACAATAAGCTCCAGTGTGGTTAGTGTTTGTTAATGCATAAGAAGTACCTCATGGCAAGACCTATCATTTACAACACTAACCTAGGTGATTAATATGAGCAATGCAAGGTTGTTATTAAGAACATAACGAGCATGGAGTATACCTAACTATGACAGAAACCATCAAGTAAAGTTCTTATTAATTCAAGCAAGCATACTAATATCTCTCACAAACAATAATATCTAGCATTCATACCACCTACATAACATGTACATACATTACTCTACCCCCCAAAGGGGGATGAAACTACTCACTACTCATTACACTACAAACTAAATTAACCAAATGAAACATTCTAATGAAAGACAATTAAACTACGCAAACAAGAAATATTAAAGAAGCTGAAAAGAAATTAAACTAAAAAAGCATTCAAGAATTAAAAGACGACAATTTTAAAAGAAACTAAGAACAATTATTTTATTAACAATGTCTCACATTGAAGGTAGCATTCTTCTCCACCTTGAGTTTTGCTTCAAGGCTTACTCCTTAGTAGAGAGAATGCCACCAAGCAATGAGTAATTACAATGGAAGGTGAAGAGTTCTATTTATAGCCATAGAAAAAGGTAATCCAGGGCAATCCTCCGATGTGGGACTAAACCAATACCAGAAATAGAATAAACACACTCAAATACACATGCCCGCCAAAGATTAGCGGATCCGTAGCCAAACAGACCGCCAATTGGCGGTCTATTGGTTCTGGATCGGTCTGGAATTTGTTGTGGGCTTTTCTGGATATCTTTGGTGGTCTTGGATGCATCTACTTCGTTTGTTGGAGCTCCGACCCGAATCGAATTGCCACATGTTGAACGTTTTATTTTAAACCGCAAGTGCACGGCCGCGATGAAGCGGTGGCAAGTACGGGTCGTCCTCAGGGAGGTGAGTAGTCTCTTGCTTGTACGAAATCAAGTGGCAAAAATAGGGGGAAGAAAGTTGTTTATGCTAATCTAGACTACGCTACACTAAAAAGTATGAAATGTGAACGAAACAAACAAACGATGGAATAACAACTAAACTAAGAACAAAGGAAGAATGCTGGAATATAGAAATGGGAAAAACCCCTAAGGGGTGGAGTGAGTGCACACATGCAAAGAGGTGGGTGTAGAATACATTCTTTAAGCACATGAAGGTGGTGTTTATCAAGCATAGGAAGTGTCTAAATGTTATGGCAAAACCTATCAATCTATTCACCAACTTGGTTGATTAACATTTACATATGCAAGTTCTTTATTTCAGAACCTAAACAAGCATGAGAGGTGTCTAATCATTTTGGCAAAACTCATCAAATTATAAATTCTATCCTAAACAAGTAAGCATACATTCATGTTTAATCAACACATTGAAATTAAAGCATTCATCCCATTCTCTAATGCATGTATGTACATCTACTCCACCCCCCAAAGGGGATGGAACTACTCACTAAACATTACACTAATTATTAAACTAAGCAAAGAAAGCATATTAAAACTAAGCTAGAAATAAAAGACGATTAAACTAAAACATGCACAAACAATAAAAGGAGCATAAAACAAACAATGAAAGAAACACAAAACTTTATTGATAAAATGACTCACATTAAAAGTAGCATCCTCCTACTTTAATGTGTGCTTCAAGGCCTCACTTCTAGTAGGAAGAATAGCCACTTAAAATATGGAGTGATTACAATAGGAGGTGAAGAGTTCTATTTATAGCCATGGAAAAAGCTAATCCGGGACAATCCCCCGATGTGAGACTAAACAGATACCACACATAGCCTAAACATCCTCTAATACATGTGCTGGAGAAATTTGAGCGCATTTGGGCCAAAAGTGACCGCCAATTAGCGGTCTACAGTATCCGGATCTCTCTGGAATTTCTTGTGGGCTTTTCTGGAAGGCTTTGTTGGTATTTGATGCATCTAGTTTTCATGTTGGAGCTCCGACCCAAATAGAATTGCCAAAATACTCCCCATGATGGTGAGGAGTATTCTATTTTGCTCTTAGGTCCTTCGGTCTTGCATTCAGGTCCTTCTTCCTTGCATCTTGGTCCACAGATCTCACAATTCAGTCCTTTTTCCCAGCTTTTGGGTCCTTTTATGCTTCATCTCTTCAAACCTATTTATTCCTGAAAACTAAACATAAAACTCGTAACATAGCATTATTTAGGTGAAAGATAATGGATATAAGATACAAATATGAGCATGAAATGATGTCAATCACCACAATACTCCCCATGATGGTGTGGAGTTTTCTGTTTTGCTCTTAGGTCCTTCGGTCTTACGTTCGGGTCCTTCTCCCTTGCATCTTAGTCCCCAGGTCTCACAATTCAGTCATTTTCCTTGCTATTTATAGTCTCTCCTTCTCAAACCTACTTATTCCTGAAAACTAAACATAAAACTCGTTACATAACATTGTTTAGGGTGAAAGATAATGGATATAAGACACAAAGATATGCATGAAATGATGCCAATCAAATACCCCCAACCTAAGTTTTGCTAGTCTCGAGCAAAACAAAGAAAGAGAAAAATAAAAGAAAGGAAAAACATACGAAAAACAGGGAAATCCTAACTCACTTTCGTAGCAATCACGGTTGCACTTAGCACGTGCAACAAGCCGTTAAGCCTCCTTGTCGCCAAGGAGTAGGAGTGTTGTCTCCTGAGAGTTTTCAGCGGATATACCCACAAAATCTGAACAAGATGTATTATTCAATCTAGACACTCGACTCGATGGACAAATTTTGTCGATCATTGGACGCGGTAATCCTACGGGCCGACTCTATATAGGTAATCAGTCCACTCACCTAGCCTAATGAACCATTCGTGCAAGTTAAATAATGAATTAAGTGAAAGACATGGACAACCTCAACATCCTTAAGTGATACAAAGTGTAAGGTCCATTAAGGTTCTTATTTGCGTTACTATTTTTTTTTGTTTCTTTTCTCATTTTTGTTTCTACTTTTTATTATTATTAGTTGGAGCGTCATTCTCCCAAGGTCAGGTTTCGTGCATCATTGCCCATGAGGACTTACACTATCACGTACACCTTTCCCCAAATCTCCACATAGGGCAATCCCTATCACCCGTGTAACAGGAGTTCGGTCGGTGCATCCCAAGTCAGATGACTCAAAAGCAGTAGGTACAAAGTCCCCTCAGACCTACTTTCCCGAGTGATAGGAGCCGTGCGAGAAGAGAGAACACCTACTCTACAGGATCTGGATCGGGCTCGTTTTCATTCTGGGCTTTTCTTAATGTATTTGTTGGTCTTGAATGCATCTACTTTGCTTGTTGGAGCTCTAACCCGAATAGAATTGTCAAAATACTCCCCATGATGGTGTGAAGTTTTCTGTTTTGCTCTTTGGTCCTTCTGTCTTGCGTTCAGGTCCTTCTCCCTTGCATTTTAGTCCCCAGGTCTCACAATTTAGTCCTTTTTCCCTGCTTTTGGGTCCTTTCCTGCTTCATCTCTTCAAACCTATTTATTTCTGAAATTCAAACATAAAACTCGTCACGTAGCATTGCTTAGGTGTAAGATAATGGATATAAGATACAAATATAAGCATGAAATGATGTCAATCATTGGACCACAACTCTATGGCCTTGAAACCACACCTACAGGTTCCTTAGGGTAGACGTGAGACTCTCGATATTTCAACAAAGGGATACCTTCCCCATATTGGTCCACTGATTTTGTTTATGTCATCATCACTTGAGTAGTTGCTGTTGGAATTGTGTTGGAAGGTCATTTTTTGGGTGGATCAGATTCACAACTGGAACTTCAAATGCAATAGGATGAATGGTTTACGAACTCTGAATGGAATACTCTACAACTTATGATTTTATAGACCATGTAATGAATCGTTGTGTTCTTTCATAACGACTCCCAATAACCCACCAAAAATGTTTCTTATTAATAGGACATTCCACATCGAATAATAAGTTAAAGTTCGATCGAGATGCCCTTTCTATTGGATTTTTTGGCGACGTTCTGTTTCCTACTAATAAGACTTACTACGTCGAATTTTAGGTAAAAATCCGACGTGAGATGTCCTTTTTATTGGTTGTTTGCAATGTTTCATTTCTTAATAATAAAACATACCACGCCAGATTGTAGGGTAAATTTTGACGTGAGATATCCTTTCTATTTCAATTTTTTGTGACATTTCGTTTCTTGTATGATAAGACATATCACGTCAGAATTTAGGGTAAAACCCGACGTGAGATGTCTTTTCTATTGGAGTTTTTTTGTGACATTTTGTTTTCTAATAATAAAATATACCACGTCAGATTGTAGGTTAAAATCCGACGTGAGATGTCCTTTCAATTTTCACCCCAAATATAACGTACGAACCTTCCGTGCTAGCAATTTTCACGTCGTCTCGCATTGCCACCATTTGCACTACTCGACCAACGCCCTTTGCAACCCTACCCTACCAGTGCCTCCCTCGACCACCCCCTCGAAGCACTGACCGAGACTCGTCCAACCTCTCCCGACCAACCATCACACCATCCCACTCAACCATCGCTAGCCCCAAACAACCCCACCAAGCCTGCTGCCACCACCACGCCACTGGCAGTCACCCCAACACCGTGTCCCACAAACCACTAGACAATTTGATCATCCAAGGTGGGTTTTCCTTTTTTATACTCTTCAATATAGTTTCCAGTGAGGTTATTGATGCATTGCATACATTGCATCATATGTCTTTCATTTAGATTACTTTTACATCAATAAATGCTACTAAGGTATGTGTTTAGTCTTATTTACAGATTACAGGGACCTGAATGCAATTTACCCACATCCCGAGCATAAACGCATGCAAAAGACTCATTTCTATCATAAAGACCAAGTTCAAGATTATCGGGTTACGAATGGAAATGTATCCAAGCATAAAAGCATTCAAGTCCTAATTGCAAAAAGAACAAGGACTTAAGCACAAAAGTAACCGGGGACTTAACTGCAAAAAGTCAAGGACCTAATTGCAAATCACGAGTAGCTTTTATTCTCTTGGAGAAAATATATAGAAAAATCAATGTATATCTCCAAATATGTGAAGTAATTAATCTGGAGCTCAAAAGAATGGAAAGAATCAATCCAGACGCGTAAAGGAGGATCAAATCATACCATAAACATTCAACCAAAATCCGGACCAAATCAGAGCATGATGTGCGGCGATTCCGCTGCAGATCACACACACCATGCGGCGATTCCACCGCCCCCTAGTTGATCCGTGTGCTCCAATTTTGTCCAGTCGTGTCTGGACACGTGTACTCTCCAATTCTATACTTAGGTCTCTTGTAACAACTATAAATAGACCCGAGAACGATGTTAGAAGGGTCCTTAGTCTTTGGTTGTAATTTTTATTCTTAATCTTAGTTTTGTATTCTTCTTTTCATTAATAAAATTCTGTCTTTTATTTCTTACTTTTAGTTTTCTTTTGTAATGTCTCAATGACCCCTTCTTCCTCCCTCTATGAGTTTCTAACTCCTTCCAAAGGGTGGAGGTGACGGATTAGGGTGAAGAGAAGATGAATGAATGTTATTATTTTAATTTCGTGTTAGTATATTTTGATTACTTGAGTTTATGTTAAATCATTTATCATGTAATGCTTTATAACTAATATGATTTATTATAAGTTTCTAAATTCTCTAATCTAAACCTTAAATCTAAACCTCCACCCGACGGAATTCACTTCTTTGTTCTTGTTTTAGTTTTAATTGTTCTTGTTTCTTGCTTTAGATAATTAAAAATCAAAAATCTCAAAACCAACTTATTTCTTCTCTCCTTCTTCCCCTTAATCGAAAATCACACTAATAACATAATCTCTCCCTCCTTGTGTTCGACCCGTATTTTCCACGTCTCCATTGACGCCGTGCACTTGCGGTATAAATTTAATTCTCATCAAGTTTTTGGCGCCGTTGCCGGGGAGGCGACGCAGATTTTGTTTTTTTTGTTGATTTCGATTCTGTTCTGTTTATCTTGTGCGCGATCTAACTATTTGGATTTGTGTTTCAGGAGACAACAGGGTGCGCGGCGAAATCCGAGCACCATCTGAGCTAAACGAGCGGCGAAATCGCCGCACCTGAAGAACAACTTGCGGCGAATCCGCCGCACACTTGGAGCGTCTGGGCTTCAACTTTTTCTGGGACGCGACTCATCTCTGGGTGGACGCGTAAAGCTACTGAAATTTCGAGAGCGGGCGGCGAACCCGACTGAGCATTGCGTAGGTAACCTTCGTTGCCTTTTTCCTCGTAATTTCTAGTTTCAGAAAATTTCCTTTTATTAGAATTGCACGTGTTAAGCTTAAATTCTATAATTGGCAATAATTCAACTATGACCTAACAATTGGCAAAACTAGAAGAACTTAGTGCATGCATCATATAATGTTTTGTTTGCATTATTCTTGCTAAATTCTTGCAAATTATTTTTATTGTTGAAGAGTGCTGGAGGCAAGGTACGTATCGCGTTTTAACGATTGCATTTAAGCATATAATTTAGTTTGCATACAATCTTGCAATTGCCCCACACTAAAGACCATTGTTTGACTATCTTTGCTAGATCTAAGTTAAACTATCTTAAGGGCAACTCCATAGGCAAAGATACGGTGGGGATTTCATCACCCTTCCGTGGCCGACAAATCACAATCCTAAAGTGTCACCTAAGCCTTAAATTTAAAATCAATTAGACATTGGCCCCTAAGGACTCGGACTCATTTAAGGAGAAGAATTGGTTTGACTTGCTATGACCTGAAGCCGATTGAATTTAATTTGGTGTCTAGAAAGTGTTTTTGTGTTGACGTAAGTCTTCCAAGCGAAGTGGTTGTCTAATTGGCACCGACTCTGTCGGAACCGCCCCCACTAGCTATACACGGCCTGGCCAAGTTGGTTTGATTAGTGAGGGAGGTGAATCAAGCGAATCAATTCGACTCAACTAGTTAGGAGTCGTCTAGATCTAAGCGACACTAGGTCTAGGATTGTTTGAACCGTGTTTTCTTAGGAATTTTCTGACCAACCCTCTTTCTATCTTTAGAGTTAGGTTTCCCTTCTCATCTGAGTTTTCTTTCTCTTCTCACCTAAATTCTCTAGATTAGGATTCCTTTCTCATCTTTCCCCATTCTATTGTTTGTTTCCCTTTTAAAAAAAACATAAAAAAACGAAAATTAAAAAAAAAATTGTAATTAATTCTTGAAATTAAATTTGGAATTTAAATTTCGAATTTGAATTCAAAAATTGATTCAACCCGGTGCACTCAGATTTGGATTCGGGACTTGAGTAATCGACTCTCACGAGTTCATCTAGATTCCAGTCTGGAACTTAACCCCAATCCACCTGTGGCACCACCTCACCCGGATCCAATGGGTGAGAACGTAGTGGACCCGCCTGTTGCACAACCTATAACTCTGAGGGATCGATGCTATCCAGCGATGGCTGCTCAGCCATCGTGCATCGTTATGCCCACCATACCGGGTCGCGACTTCGAACTTAAGGCACAATACATGAGTATGTTGCCTAAGTTCACCTCTAGGGAAGGCCCATATCTCTTCCTTAGAGAATTTGAGGAAATCTGCTCTCTTATGGAATACCAGCATATCCCTGAGGAGGCAGTGCGTCTGAAATTCGTGCCTCTAGCACTAAAGGACGACGCTAAGAAATGACTATATAGTCTAGCCGAAAGATCTATTAGGAGTTGGGCTGAGTTTGTTCAAGTATTCCTGAAAAAATATTTTCCCAACCATAAGACTATGAGGATTAGGAATGAAATTGTTGCATTCGTTCAGTCTGAGAGCGAGCCGTTCTATTCCTATCTAGAAAGATTTAAGAGTGTACTGACCCAATGCCCTCATCATGGAATTCCAAGATGGCAATTATGCCAAATTATTTATGAGGGATTGACACCCACATCTAGGGTTATGGTAGAATCCGTAAGCCAAGGGAACTTTATGTCGAAAAATGAAAATGATGCCTGGACTTTCCTTGAGGATTTAGCTGAAAACAGTATGCAATGGGACAATGCTAGAACACCGCTTAACCCGAGTATTGGATCTAGAATAGCAAGTCAACCCAAACCAGGTGTCTTAGCTGTAGATGCCAACATAGTAGCTGAAGCAAAACTAGCTACCCTTATGCGCAGAATGGAAAGTTTAGAGCTACAAACCCAAAACCGAGTGAATCAAGCCTCGACTATCCCGTGCTCTAGACGTGGTCAGACTGGTCATGTAAAGGAGGATTGTGCGGAATGGGACCAAGTTAATGCCATGTATAACCATGCTAGAAATGACCCATACGCATCAACCTATAACTCGGGTTGGCGTAATAATTCCAATTTCTCATCAAACCAACAGGGTCAACCTCCTAGACAACAACCAAACCCGTATAACCAAAATAATACATCATCTGGGTTTAATAACAATAACGATCATGAGGTTAGGTTGACAAGCTTGGAAAATTTGATGAAAACTTTTATACAAACAACCAACCAGAGACCTTCCAAAGGCTAGAGACACAAGTCAGCCAACTAGCATAAATAGTAGGTGAAAGAGAAAAGGGTCGGTTTCCAAGTCAACCTGAGGTGAACCCTAGATCTAATAATTCATATCAATCCTATCAAGCACCTTCAGGAAATAACAACCCTAGACCGGTTCAAATGGTTAATGAGGAAGGACCGTTCCAACAAATAAATGCTGTAGTATCATTACGGT
Organism: Triglochin maritima; assembly: GCA_963682175.1. Taxonomy (NCBI): domain Eukaryota; kingdom Viridiplantae; phylum Streptophyta; class Magnoliopsida; order Alismatales; family Juncaginaceae; genus Triglochin; species Triglochin maritima. The sequence goes on from OY821779.1 coordinate 31,838,283, forward strand.
CCGGAAGACAAGTTGATAACAATGTGGTAAATCCTAGAGTGCCCAATCAATCTAGCCATCAAACTGCCACATATGACCTAACCATTGAATCCGACGTCCAATCTGAAACGCCCACCCCACCTACTCAATCTGAACCCGTAACTCAGCCTGAACCTGAGCGAGTCTATGTCCCTAAAACCCCATTTCCCAATAGACTCAAAAAGAACTCAAGTGCACAAATAGAGAAAATCTTGGAAGTATTTAAGCAAGTTAAGGTGAACATTCCACTCTTAGACATGATTCAACAAATACCTGCTTATGCTAAATTCTTAAAAGATTTGTGCACTAAAAAGAGAAAAACGAACGTACCAAAGAAGACATTCTTAACTGCAAACATAAGTTCTATTTTGTCCAACACATCTCCTATAAAATATAAGGATCCTGGATGTCCCACAATTTCATGTTCAATAGGAGATACTTTTATCAACAAAGCCCTTCTAGACCTTGGTGCTAGTGTTAACCTACTCCCGTACTCTGTCTATGAGCAAATGAACCTTGGTCCATTAAAACCCTCTAGGACAACCCTTCAATTTGCTGATTACTCTATTAAGAAACTAAGAGGTGTAGTAGAGGATGTTTTGATCAAGGTTGGTGACTTCATTTACCCAGTGGATTTTGTCGTACTAGATACCGCACCTGTTGTAAATCCTAATCGACAAATCCCTGTAATTCTAGGCAAACCCTTTTTGGCCACTTCTGAAGCATTGATAAACTGTTGAAATGGGCTCATGCAATTATCTTTTGGGAACTTAAAAGCTGAATTTAATATCTTTCATATTGATAGTGAGCCAGAAATAACATGCAATCGAAGTGATGTTGTGATGAAATCGCGTATCTATAATATTTCTGAATCGTCACAAAATAAAAAAGGAAGTAAGAAAAAGGGGAGGAATTCATCTACACACCCACCGTCACTCGAGCAAATAAGAGAACCAATTTATGTGAGGGGTGTGGAACCTGTAACTCAGGACGCTCATTGCAACATGGGGAACAATTCAACTGGATACATGCACCAATATGGTGTCATTCAATCCAGTTCTGACTATGGTTGACTTTGAGCAAATTCCATCCTTCCACTGCAATTCACCAAGGTAATAAGTGCATTTGCTTTATATTTGCATACATTGAGGACAATGCATGATTTAGGTGTGGGGGGGTGTTTATGTATATATTTATCTATAGATCTGTCTTTTATTTCTGAAAAAAAAATCAATGTTTCATGACATAGCTTAAGATTGAACTGCTAAAACCCGTGTACAAATTGCATTGAGTTTTTGTTCCTTATTATATAGTTCTGCTTGTAGAAATTGTGACATAAATCTAAGTTCCAAAGAGATAACCCATTGCCCTTTAAGACATGTATGCACTTAAATTGGATGAATCAAATCTTTGAAGTGGTTGATAAAAAGAAGAGGTTGAGGAAAATATACCGGGAAGTGTGGACTTCTAATAGCAATTAAGCCTTGAGGAAAATAAAAATAAAAATAAAGGAATAAAGTGAAGAAAACACATTTTGCAAAATGATTACAATATCCCAAGCCTTTGAGTCACTGGTTCGTAGGGGTATCTTGAAACCCGGTAACTTGAGTCTACCAGCTCGGGATTATCGACCAAACTCGCTACACGAATGCAAAAGGGTAAAAGTGTCGAAAAGCAAATGTGTTGAATCACGGAAGAAAAGAAAAGAAAAGAAAAAAAAAAAATACTCAAGGCCCAAAGCTAAAAGAATGATCCATGCCATGGTTGATCCGAATGATACTTCACCACCAGAGGAGGCGTGCAAAATAATTCAAGTGATAAACATGTGTAGAAGGATTAGTGGTGTGAATGTTGGAGGAACAAAGACCAAGTCATATTTTTAATGAGTTAGATTTATATAATGAGCATGCAAAAATTCTTAGTGGGATGTATATGGTTGAGGTAGGGATATTGAGAACTATTAATGAAACGTTGATTCAGGATTTTGTGGGTATATCTGCTGAAAACCCTCAGGAGACAACACTCCTCCTCCTAGGAAACTTGGAGGTTTAAAGGCTTGTTGCACATGCTAAGTGCAACCGTGATTCCTACGAAAGTGAGTTAGGATTTCCCTGTTTTCAATTTTTCTTATATTCTGTTTTGCTAGGGACTAGCAAAATCTAGGTGTGGGGGTATTTGATGCATTGCATACATTGCATCATATGTCTTTCATTTAGATTACTTTTACATCAATAAATGCTACTAAGGTATGTGTTTAGTCTTATTTACAGATTACAGGGACCTGAATGCAATTTACCCACATCCCGAGCATAAACGCATGCAAAAGACTCATTTCTATCATAAAGACCAAGTTCAAGATTATCGGGTTACGAATGGAAATGTATCCAAGCATAAAAGCATTCAAGTCCTAATTGCAAAAAGAACAAGGACTTAAGCACAAAAGTAACCGGGGACTTAACTGCAAAAAGTCAAGGACCTAATTGCAAATCACGAGTAGCTTTTATTCTCTTGGAGAAAATATATAGAAAAATCAATGTATATCTCCAAATATGTGAAGGAATTAATCCGGAGCTCAAAAGAATGGAAAGAATCAATCCAGACGCGTAAAGGAGGATCAAATCATACCATAAACATTCAACCAAAATCCGGACCAAATCAGAGCATGATGTGCGGCGATTCCGCTGCAGATCACACACACCATGCGGCGATTCCGCCGCCCACTAGTTGATCCGTGTGCTCCAATTTTGTCCAGTCGTGTCTGGACACGTGTACTCTCCAATTCTATACTTAGGTCTCTTGTAACAACTATAAATAGACCCGAGAACGATGTTAGAAGGGTCCTTAGTCTTTGGTTGTAATTTTTATTCTTAATCTTAGTTTTGTATTCTTCTTTTCATTAATAAAATTCTGTCTTTTATTTCTTACTTTTAGTTTTCTTTTGTAATGTCTCAAGGACCCCTTCTTCCTCCCTCTATGAGTTTCTAACTCCTTCCAAAGGGTGGAGGTGACGGATTAGGGTGAAGAGAAGATGAATGAATGTTATTATTTTAATTTCGTGTTAGTATATTTTGATTACTTGAGTTTATGTTAAATCATTTATCATGTAATGCTTTATAACTAATATGATTTATTATAAGTTTCTAAATTCTCTAATCTAAACCTTAAATCTAAACCTCCACCCGACGGAATTCACTTCTTTGTTCTTGTTTTAGTTTTAATTGTTCTTGTTTCTTGCTTTAGATAATTAAAAATCAAAAATCTCAAAACCAACTTATTTCTTCTCTCCTTCTTCCCCTTAATCGAAAATCACACTAATAACATAATCTCTCCCTCCTTGTGTTCGACCCGTATTTGCCACGTCTCCATTGACGCCGTGCACTTGCGGTATAAATTTAATTCTCATCAGTTATCTAACTGGTTTTAAGTTCAATTGTAGAAGTTATCTAACCGTACGTATGTGCGACATTTGTTTTGGTTTCTAGGTTTCCACTTGGTTTGTGTTGTAAGGAAGTGTATGAGAATATGTGTTGGTTTGATTATTGGTGTGATGTTAAGTTGAAGTTGGAAATCGAAGAATTATCTATCTTCTCTTAGTATTTTTTCTCTTGCCTTTAGTAGTAAGAAGGTGGAGGTTAGTTGGGAAGTACAATTGACCTCTGGTGTCTTTTTCTTGCCTGTATGTTTTGGTCAGTTTGGCTGGTTGGTTGATTACTATAGAAACTTTTGATTTTGTTACTTGGCCTTTTAGAGGAATGTGCTTATTTGATTGTTTGTTTGGTTGGTTTATATTATGTACCAAATTAGTAATGCATTTAGTATGTGTATGTTGTTTACTGATTAGAATATTGGTTCAATGTAACAAGTTTTTACTTTATTGCTAAGTAAATATTGCTGCTAAATTATTACTCTATTGCTTAATTACTAATGCATGTACTCAATGAATGAACGTAACCAATCGTTTTGCTGTATTGCTTCAGGTAAATGTCTCTTAACAAGAATTCCGACGAGCCCAAATCGAACAATGACAAAATTGTCGATGCTACAAGTGACAATGAAATGATTGCATCTCATGCCCACATAGTTACTCTTATGTTAGAGTTTCAACAAAAAAATAAGTGGGAAAGTCAAAATCCTTTGGAGTTTGATTCTTGGAATCAACTTGAGAAAACCAAATTTATTGGACAAGTTATTTGGGTACTCTTGCGAGAAGCACATTAAGTATTTGCATTGACAAGTGGTGAACAATTGATGTACGACTAAAAGAGCAAATTTCAAAACATGCAATGGATAGTTCATGATTTTCAAGATTTTCTTTTAAGTTAATTATTTTTGTTGATAGTTTCTTATCTAATCGATACTATTTTTCATTGTTTTCGTTTTGTAGGAAAAATTGCATTTTCAATCAACTAAAGAGTTGAAAAAGAAGTGGATGTCAAATGTGGGTAATCGATGGAAATATCTCAAAATCAAGTTCACATCTAATTTCATATTTGGGGAGTATAAAGATCAAGATCCATGTGCAATTTACAATTTTATTTCTGGAATAATATACATTCATAATTCATTTATACATTGAAATATTTATTATGATAACTAATATATTATTTATGTGTGTAGGAACTACGGGTGCTCAACAAAGAACGACAATAGAAGAACAAGTTTCAACACCGATTGTCTCGCAAGAGATACCGTAAATTGGAGGAGACAATGATGGCCAAACAAGTTGCCAAGAAAAGCACGAAGCTTTAGAGACTGGTTTGTGCGAAGAGCAAGTCAGTAGTTTGACTCCTCCATCTCCCTATGCTAGGCAAGATAAGTGGAAGAGAGCGTGCGCGTTACTCTAGACGGGAGTTACATTAATAATGGGTCAGCAGAGGTTGCATCGAAGATTGTAAGTGGTTATATTTTATTGTTGTTGTTTGTATAAGATGATTATTTAATAAAATAGTGTTTAACGTTAGGCAATGATATAGTTTTTGATATTATTGTGGTTTATAATAGGACGATCTTACATTGCAAGCTATCCAAGGCAAATTTGTTTAAGAGGGCAGAAAACAAATTTTGTCTGAATCCTTGGGAGGAGAGGAGCATGCTAGACAAGTACGTAATGTCGGTAGTCGAATAGGACTACGACAATACTTTGGGTCATTATCCTCAAACCGTAGTAGGAGAGGGCTTCACGCGAACTGCGAAGAAAAGATCCAGAGGCTGGAAAACATGATAGAGAATTTATATAAACGCTTAGAATATTCCATCGATATTGTTACACCAACACCAACACCAACACCAACACCAAGAAGTACTACGGGCAGTGTGAATCCTGAAGTTGAAAGCCCAATTCAAATCCATGAGGAAACACAAGTACAAATAATAAAGAAGGAGAAGGTATTAAATTTGAATTTAATATATCCATAATTCGTGATATATTAGTCATGTAGGTATGTTTTAATAATATTTCTTTATATTTCAGGTTGAAGTTTCATCGTCAAAAGCCTTCGAAAATCAGGTCATGATTGATGAGATTGTGTTGCCAATGAATTGCAAGGTGTGATACACATTGATAAAAGATAGAGACGAAGATTCTACAGTTGAAAGTGTTATGGACAAAGCAATCATAGGTAAAACAACAGAAGACGACCTAGATGCAAAGCTCTATGTGACAATGGCTAATTTGATGCATTTACTTAAGATGGAAAGATTGTGTATAACAATCATTCAGGTCCACTTAAAGTAAGTCATGTTCGTTTTTTTCACACATGTATGTGTTACATTTCAATTTAAAACAAGTTAATTTGATTTTAATAGGTATCTATACCAAATGGAGTTTGGTAACAGATTTGGTTATCTATGTGTCACTTTACTCTGCAACACAAGAAATCAAAAGGATGATACAAGATCATCGATAATTGCAGACCTGTTGCAAGAGCAAAAGAAGGCATGTTCTCTAGCCCCATATTGGCAATCGTAAGTATCTCATTATATTATATAATATTTGTAATTTCATTATATTTCAATTCAGAATCATAAATAAGATTATGATTAAACAATTGATGAAGTAATTTAACATGAATGGTTTTTAGTGATAATTGGATGCTAGCTGGGGTATGTCCTGATGCATATACTGCTTACCAGTTTGATCCCTTGGCATCAGACAAATCCAGGAATGATTTGAAGCATACTATCAGTTGTAAGTTATTTTGAATAACTACCTCCATATATATTCTAAGAAAATTTGTTGTTATTGAATGCTTGAATCTTTTTTTATCATTTTCATATTTTATAGATCCATGAATATCTATAAGATGATGGGTAATAGGAGTGGTCAAAATTAAGAAGCAAATAATTTGTCATGCCATGAAGGTAAGATGATTAAATTATGTTTGTATATATAATTTGCATTATACTTTGCACTAATTTCGTTTTCCTAATATACATGACATCTTAATTGTAGTACCGTAAATAAGTTGGAAATACTGAATATAGTTACTACATAATAAAATATATAAAATAAATTGTTGAGTTGGGAGTGGAATCGGGATATTTTAGAGTTGTGTTATATATGTTTGGTGACACAATTTATATTTTAATATATGAGTTTGTTTACTATGTAGATTTTCAACAAAACTCTTCAATCGTTTTCGTAGGAAGAGATAGACAATATGTGAGAGAAGTTGTCTTCTTTTTAATCAATCGTTTGTTGTTAATAGGTTGATTGATAAATTTAAGTTTATCGGGTGAATATATATATGATATCATTGGTGCTACTGTGTAAGATAATCACCCTGACATTCAGAGCAAAAAAGCTTTAAAGCATGAGCTGAGACAATACAACCATTCATCGTACTGACTGAGAATTCTGGTATGACAATCTTAACTTCGAGGGCAGTTATATTGAATGTACGAACATAGTTTACAACACAAGCATATATAGCTTACAAAACATAGTTACAACACTACATTCACTTGAACAACCTTACAACTTCAATTTTTTTGTAAGTGTATGTCTGTTTTAGTTGGATATACATATTCAAACTTTTGAGGTAATTTTAGTAATCTGAATTATTTTTGTACATAGTCGTTTCTAAATTATATATATGATAAGTTTTGTATATACATTTGCAGAACTGAAATTGAATGTGGTGCAATTTTGTTTCCATTTGGAGAGAACTTTACGTGAAATTAAAAATAAAATCAGAATTTCCAAAAAAGCAAATAAAAATGACATCTCATCGGTTACTTTCTTGAAACCGATGTCGTATGTCCTCTTTATTGGATTTTTTTTGGGTATACCACGTCGAATTATAGGGTAAAATCCAATGTGAAATGTCCTTTTTTATTTTTTATTGAAATGACGTACCACGTAGTATTTAAGTTGAAACCGACATAGGGTTTCTACATACCACATTTGTGGATTGGCTAAAAAGAGACGTGCTATGTCATTTTTTTGATTTTTTGTCAGAAATCTATTTTTAGTAAAAGGACATACCACATTGGTGTTTAGGGTTAAACCGATGTGGTATTTATACGTACCACATCGGTGGATTGCCTAAAAACCGACATGTTATGTCCTTTAATTGATTTTTTTGTTTGAATTCTGTTTTTAATTAAATGACATCCACGTTAGTTTTCATGTAAAAGTCTATCGTGATATGTCCTATATACCTTGCTGGTTTCATTATTAAAAACCGATGTGGTATACCTACATACCATGTCGGATGTTTGGCCAACATAAAATCCCCTCCCTTACCACGTCTCCACCATATCACATCAATCCCCAGAGGTAGTCAACCCGATGTTATACGTCAAAAAACCCAACGTAATAAAATGATTCTGTAGCTGTGATAGTAGTCAACTTAACCCTTTGATTGATGATGTCATCAAAAGTTACTCAAGGATAATTGATGATAATTAAGTATTGAACTCACAGAGCAAAGGACAAGGATCATTCTTGATTTTTTCAATAGTCGTTAAGCGCATGAAAACAACAAAATGCATCTCTAATCAAAACACCACACACTTATTTGTCTAGTCATACCTTTTATCGTTGTAACACAAGTGCACAACCCCTAAAGTAGGCATGGCAAGTGCGAGTTGAACCATAAGGAGTTTGAGCGGTTTGTTTTTAACCCATACTCAAATGGGAGATAGGAGAGGAGAGATATGATTATATCTACACTAATTGACTACTAACACTACAATAATCCCTGAGCTAACACACCAATTGAAGATTAGATGTATCAATGAAATGTTGACTTTTTGGTCTTAATCCATGTTTTGATGATTTAATCAACCTAATCTTAATCACAATCAAATGTAGTGTAGCGCACATAATGCATGGAAGATACATTGTATTGTGCTAAAATCTACAGGTGATCAGGACTCAAGGAAGAATGAAATTGAAGTCAAGACATGTAATTTGCCATTATTTTGAGTATTAGAACTTGTGTAAACTTGAGTATACAAGAGATAAAACTCACTCACATACACACTAAGTTCCTTGTAGAAATCACACATAAAATTTCACATCAATTGGACATCATTAGATCTACCAAACCTGTAGCTGGAAAATAGCTTAAAACCAAACCAAGATTTCCTGTGTCAATCGGTCAACCGAACCAGTTCTCTGTTCGACCGGTTATAATAGACTCTCTAAGTGTATTTTCCTAGTTCCGTCGGTCGACCGCCCTTGACATTTTGGTAATTTTTGGATGACCATTAACACTGTCGTATTACACAATGGTCGTATTCGTATAAATTTACCAAATCCCTAACATACAATTGGCCACTGGTCGAACCTTGACCTTTAAATAGTCGACCAGATGAACACAATTCTTGAGCCCAAAGTGCCTATTATTTTCAGTCGAACGTAACCAACCTTTTTGTTCGACCGTTACACCATTACCCTGGCCTCGTCTTTGTGTGGTTTGCATGTCTGTTTCCCTACTTATTTTAAATTCGTTTCTACTACATATCTTGCAATTTTAGTAGAGAATTAGGTTTTTGATTAGATTAATTAGGGCCATTACGATCCTACATGAAAGACCCTACGGGTGGAATGAAGTCTATTGACATACAAGTGTGAATGTGAGTGTCATGTTAAACACATGTGATGAAATGTGTTAAAGTTTACCGCGGTTGACTAGTGTGGACTACCTAATGGCAACATCAATCACATTTCCCTAAACACAAACATGTTAACTCTTGAGTTAATTTCATACCTAAGCATGAGCTAAGCACTTGGTGGAGTCACTAAGCTATCAAGAAGTATGTCATTAAGGTAAGATCCAAACATGACCATGGACATCATGTAAATGTAAATAACATTCTACCAAAACCAAGCATCACATGAAAAATATAAAGATGCGAACATACAACCTTAGAACTAAGCATAGACTAAGAGATGGTCATTAACCTACGAAGGAAACTAAAGTTAGCATGTGGCATATACAAGATTTACATTTCATACATGTAACATAATGGTAATGGCAAGATTAACATCCACATCCACATTATAGCATTCAACTACCACATCCTCTCCACCCCTAACGGGTGAAACTTAGTCATAAAAACTAGGGTTAATTGCTTGCATGACATTATAAAAGGCTATAATTCCCAAAAGCCACAATTCTACACCTATTATCAGATATGTCATCCGAAAACACAATTAATATACATGTTGCCATTAAAGTTTCCAAAATGCCACTCCATTAGTTGGTTCACTAAACGGTCCATCAAATCAAGACACGTGTCTTTCAGTCATTCGTCTTCCTTATTATTAAAATGTTTTTTTATTTTATGTTGTTAATAACAATACATTAGGAAGAATTAACCCCAAAACTATTAATCGTGCCTAACCCCAACTAACCCAAAACCCTTGATCGTGCCCTAACCCCACCTAACTCGTCGAGCCCTAACCCAGAACCCCCCATTCGTAACCCTTAGTCATCCATCCCTAACCCCCCAAATCCCTAACCCTCAAACCCTAAATCCCCCTCCCAATTGCCCCATTTATGCAACATTTTCCACGATGGTTATGATAGTGTCATTGGAGGAGTCGATCAACTGCAATGCGGCCACTCAGAAATTCCACAATCTGAAAGTGCAAAATCGAAAGAATATGTCGACCATTCCCCCTATGCATATTCGTATGTAGGGTTTTTTGTTGGTATGAATCTTACGATTGTTTGCTTTGGGGTGTTCATTTACATTCCTCGGGTTTAGGGGTGTTGATTTACATTCTTGGGGTGTAGGGTTCGTCGATCTGGGTTTCGATTTTATTTCTTGGCTTTAGTTTTTTGGATTTGGATTTCATGACTACAAGTTGTACTGTATTGTGTGTTGCATACAATATATATTAGTGTGTGTTGTAGACAATGTGTGTATGATTAGGAGAGATAATGTCCGTACTAGAGGGATAGAGAAGGAGAAGGAGAAAGAGAAGGGGAGAGAGAAAGAGAGAGATAAGGGCATGGGCGTTCCTAGGGTTTCTAGGGTCGGTTTCCACCATTTCTTCACATAAATTCTTGTTTGTCGTTCTAGTTTCTTCTCCATTCTGTTGCTGTGGAGGAATCTCTGAGTGTTATAGCAACCCTCATTGACTTGGAGGAGTGTTTGAGTCTCAAGGGTGTTTGCAAAGGGTCGTGAAGAAGCACAGCAAGTGAATGTGGAGCAACCTAAGGAGTCTTCTCAGCCTCGCAAATGGTCTGATCTCTTTGAGAAAAAGGGTTAAGCCAAGAACAACCTTGAAGTTTGTTGCACCAAATAAGGGAGGGAGGCACAAGGGTTGCTACGATTTCGAGTCAAGAGAAAGAAGAGGCCATTGGCGCATGGAAGAAGGTGTTGATGGGCTATTTTGTGGGCTTCACTCCTCATCTACCTACACATGAAGAGAATCTAGGTAAGGTGTGGAAAATATCGGGAGAGTTGGAGATTGTTCGTCGGAGGTTGAACATGATGATTTTCAGATTTTCCCTCGATTCCGACCGAGTGATTGCTCTTGAGAACGGGCCATGGTTTGTGAGGAGGGCACCACTCATTCTCCAGCCATGGTCGGCCATCATCAAGTCTCAAGACAAGGTTTGCACGGTCCCTATTTGGGCGAGGTTCTCAGATTTGGGTCAAGGAAACACCTTGGCACACTTGCAAGCGTGTTGGGGTTGCCAATGTGCATGAATGAGATCACGGCGATGGGGCTCCGGCTAGCTTATGCTTGAGTTTGCGTGAAGGTAAGTGGTGATTTTGATTATTCATCCCATTTTGGTGTAAAATGAAAATGAGGAGGGAGAGGTCATGCAGGTGGAGTACGAGTGGAAGACATTCTTTTGTAAGTTATGTTCCATGTTTGGTCATCTTGATACTCGTTGCCCCATGTTGAACGTTTTAATTAAACTGCAAGTGCATGACCGCGATGAAGCGGGTGGCAAGTACGGGTTGTCCTCAGGGAGGTGAGCAGCCTCTTGTTTATCAGAAATCAAGTTGCGAAAATTGGGGGAGAAAGATTGATTATGCTACTCTACACTAAACTATGCTAAGAACTATGAAATGCGAACGAAAGAAACAAACAATGAAATGACAACTAAGCTAAGAACAAAAGAAGAATGCTGGAATACAGAAATGGGAAAACCCCTAAGGGGTGGAGTGAGTGCACACAAGTAAAGAGGTGGGTGTTGAACACATTCTTTAAGCACAAATAAAGGTGGTGTTATCATGCATAGGAAGTGTCCAAATGTTGTGGCCAAACCTATCAATCTATTCACCAACTTAGTTGATTAACATTTACATATGCAAGATGTTTATTTCAGAACCTAAACAAGCATGAGAGGTGTCTAATCATTTTGGTAAAACTCATCAAGTATAAATTCTATCCTAAACAAGCAAGCATACATTCATGTTTTATCAACACATTGGAAATAAAGCATTCAATCCATTCTCATTTGCATGTATGTACATCTACTCCACCCCCCAAAGGGGATGAAACTACTCACTAAACATTACACTAATTATTAAACTAAACAAAGAAAGCATATTAACTAAGCTAATAAAACTAATGAAATGAGATTAAGCAAAGCAAAACAAGAAACATAAAACAAACAACATAATAAAGAAAACTTGTATTAAAATGACTCACATTAAAAGTAGCATCCTCCTACTTTAGTGTGTGCTTCAAGGCCTCACTTCTAGTAGGAAGAATAGCCACTTAAAATATGGAGTGATTACAATGGAGGGTGACGAGTTCTATTTATAGCCATGGAAAAAGGCAAACCGTGACAATCCCCCGATGTGGGACTAAACAGGTACCAAAAATAGCCTAAACATCCTCTAATACATGTGCTGGAGAAATGTTAGTGGATTTTGGGCCAAAATGGACCGCCAATTAGCGGTCTTGGACCGCCAATTGGCGGTCTATATGGTTCAGATCCTGCTCATTTTTGTTGTGGGCTTTTCTTGGTATATTTGCTGGTCTTGGATGCATTCACTTGGTTTGTTGGAGCTCCGATCCGAATCGAATTACTAAAATACTCACCATGATGGTGTGGAATATTCTGTTTTGCTATTAGGTCCTTCTGTCTTACATTCAGGTCCTTCTCCCTTGCATCTTAGTCCCCAGATCTCACAATTCAGTCCTTTTTCCCAGCTTTTGGGTTCTTTTATGCTTCATCTCTTCAAACCTATTTATTCCTGAAAACTAAACATAAAACTCGTAACATAGCATTGTTTAGGTGAAAGATAATGGATATAAGATACACATATAAGCATGAAATGATGTCAATCAAATACCCCCACACCTAACTTTTGCTAGTCTCGAGCAAAACAAAGAAATGAAAAAAACATACGAAAACAAGAAATCCTAACTCACTTTCGTAGGAATCACGGTTGCACTTAGCACGTGCAACAAGCCGTTAAACCTCCTTGTCGCCAAGGAGGAGGAGTGTTGTCTCCTGAGGGTTTTCAGCGGATACACCCACAAAATCCAAACAAGATGCATTAATCAATCTAGTTACACGACTCGTTGGACTCATATTGTTGATCATGGGATGCGGTAATACTACGGGTCGACTCTATATATGTAATCGGTCCACACACCTACCCTAATGAGTTATTCGTGAAAGTTAGTTAAGGACTTAAGTGAAAGACATGGACAACCTTAACTTCTGAATGTGATACAATGTGTAAAGTCCATTTTGGTTCTTATTTGACTCTTTTTTTCTTTTTTTTTTCTTTTTTTTTTCTTTAGAGCACTTTATTGGTTGGTGTTTGATTCTCCCAAGGTCAGGTTTCATGCATCATTGCCTATGAGGAGTTACACTATCACGTACACCTTCCCCCAAATCTCCACATAGGGCGATCCCTACAACCCGTGTAACGGGAGTTCGGTCGGTGCATCCCAAGTCAGATGACTCGAAAGCACCATGCACAAAGGCCCCTCAGACCTACTTTCCCGAGTGATAGGAGTCGTGCGAGAAGAGAGAACACCACTTATTTATTTATCTACATGGGAACCAAAACCCCTACACTTAAGTTTCACAAAAAGAGATTAAGGGTCATTGACTACGACAAACTTCCTTATACTAACATACACGAATTATTTGACTCACTAGGTTCAGGGTGGACTTGTTTAAATGTTTGAGTGCTGAAACCCTATAATTACACGCCCCCGAGGGAAAACCGGGGTGCATCATAATGACTCGATAAGACCTAAAGGCAGTACTAGAAATCCTAATGCATCAAGTTCAAGACAATTTTGGGAGTTTTCTTTTTACTTTGCCTCTCAACGGTTTTGCACATGCTAAACACTCGCAAAATCTACAAAAACATTTTCTTTCGCAAGCACATGAAGATTTTGAAAGAAATGTGAAAATTTTAAAGATCTAGGCAAGCAAAAGAAGACAAGTGACCCAAGGATCATGGCAAGCAGATATATCGATATTAAATGCGGCACACTAACATGACCCTAACAATGCACACAAAAGAAAACAAAAATCAAAAGAAAAGACTCGACTATGTACACACGTAAAACACCCCCCACACCTACTTTATGCATTGTCCTCAATGAATGTGAACAAGATACTACATGGATATATGCATGAAAAAGGAAAGATCTCACCAACATGAAGTACAAAGGGACGTTCAGGGTCATGTTGATGGACAAAAACCCAAATTCCCTCAAAACCTGTGAGAAACTGAAGAAGGGAGATAAATAGGTGAAGAGATTGGGCCCAAGTACACAAGGGTTGGGGCTGATGAGAATTAAATTTATACCGCAAGTGCACGGCGTCAATGGAGACGTGGCAAATACGGGTCGAACACAAGGAGGGAGAGATTTGTTATTAATGTGATTTCGATTGGGGGAAAGAAGGAGAGAAGAAATAAGTTGGTTTTGAGATTTTTGATTTTTAATTATCTAAAGCAAGAAACAAGAACAATTAAAACTAAAACAAGAACAAAGAGGTGAATTCCGTTGGGTGGAGGTTTAGATTTAAGGTTTAGATTAGAGAATTCAGAAACTTATAATAAATCATATTAGTTATAAAGCATTACATGATAAATGATTTAACATAAACTCAAGTAATCAAAATATACTAACACGAAATTAAAATAATAACATTCATTCATCTTCTCTTCACCCTAAATCCGTCACCTCCACCCTTTGGAAGGAGTTAGAAACTCATAGAGGGAGGAAGAAGGGGTCCAAGAGACATTAAAAAAGAAAAGTAAAAACAAGAAATAAAAGACAAAATTTTATTACTAAAGTGAAGAGTACAAAACTGAAAATAAAAACAACTAAAAACTAGGTCTAAGGCCAAGGACCCTTCTACCATCGTTCTCGGGGCTATTTATAGCCGATACAAGGGATCCCAATATATAAATGGAACGTACACGCGTCAATACAACATTGCTAAAAATTTGAGCACACGGATCGACTTTTGTGCGGCTAAATCGCCGCAATTTGTACATCAGGTGCGGCGGAATCGCCACCTTTTTGGCTCGGATTCGATCCAGATTTTTCCTGTGTGTTTATGCTATGATTTGATCCTCCTTTGCACGTCTGGATTGATTCTTTCCATTCTTTTGAGCTCCGGATTAATTCCTTTATATATATAGAGATTCACATTGATTTTTCTTTTGATTTTCTCCATAATAATAAAAGCTACTCGTGATTTGCAATTAGGTCCTTGACCTTTTGCAATTAAGTCCCCGACTACTTTTGTGCTTAAGTCTTTGTTCTTTTTGTAATTAGATCTTGAATGCTTTTATGCTTGGATACATTTACATTTGTAACCTGATAAACTTGAACTTGGTCTTTATGATAGAAATGAGTCTTTTGCACGCGTTTATGCTCGAGATGTGGGTAAATTGCATTTAGGTCCCTGTATTCTGTAAATAAGACTAAACACATACCTTAGTAGCATTTATTGATGTAAAAGTAATCTAAATGAAAGACATAGAATGCAATGTATGCAATGCATCAAATACCCCCACACCTAGATTTTGCTAGTCCCTAGCAAAACAGAAAATAAGAAAAATAAAAACAGGGAAATCCTAACTCATTTTCGTAGGAATCACGGTTGCACTTAGCATGTGCAACAAGCCTTTAGACCTCCTTGTTGCCAAGGAGGACGAGTTTTGTCTCGTGAGGGTTTTCAGTTGACACACCCACAAAGTCTTAATTCAACATTCCATTAATAGCTCTCAATATCCCTACCTCAACCTTATACATCTCACTTCGAATTCTTGTATGCTCATTATATGAATCTAACTCATTAAAAATATGACTTGGTCTTTGTTCCTCCAACATTCACACCACTAACCCTTCTACACATGATATTACCAACAGGTGTGGTATCTAGTACGACAAAATCCACTGGGTAAATGAAGTCACCAACCTAGATCAAAACATCCTCTACTATACCTCTTGGTTTCTTAATAGAACAATCAGCAAATTCAAGGGTTGTCTTAGAGGGTTTTAATGGACCAAGGTTCATTTGCTCATAGACAGAGTATGGGAGTAGGTTAACACTAGCACCAAGGTCTAGAAGGGCTTTGTTGATAAAAGTATCTCCTATTGAACATGAAATTGTGGGACACCCAGGATCCTTATATTTTATAGGAGATGTGTTGGACAAAATAGAACTTATGTTTGCAGTTAAGAATGCCTTCTTTGGTACGTTTGTTTTTCTCTTTTTAGTGCACAAATCTTTTAAGAATTTAGCATAAGCAGGTATTTGTTGAATCATGTCTAAGAGTGGAATGTTCACCTTAACTTGCTTAAATACTTCCAAGATTTTCTCTATTTGTGCACTTGAGTTCTTTTTGAGTCTATTGGGAAATGGGGCTTTAGGGACATAGACTCGCTCAGGTTCAGGTTGAGCTATGGGTTCAGGTTGAGTAGGTGGGTTGGGCGTTTCAGATTGGACGTCGGGTTCAATGGTTAGGTCATATGTGGCAGTTTGATGGCTAGATTGATTAGACGTTCTAGGATTTACCACATTGTTATCAACTTGTCTTCCAGACCGTAATGATACTACTGCATTTATTTGTTGGAACGGTCCTTCCTCATTAACCATTTGAACCGGTCTAGGGTTGTTATTTCCTGAAGGTGCTTGATAGGATTGATATGAATTATTAGATCTAGGGTTCACCTCAGGTTGACTTGGAAGCCGACCCTTTTCTCTTTCACCTACTATTTGTGCTAGTTGGCTGACTTGTGTCTCTAGCCTTTGGAAGGTCTGGTTGGTTGTTTGTATAAAAGTTTTCATCAAATTTTCCAAGCTTGTCAACCTAACCTCATGATCGTTATTGTTACTAAACCCAGATGATGTATTATTTTGGTTATACAGGTTTGGTTGTTGTCTAGGAGGTTGACCCTGTTGGTTTGATGAGAAATTGGAATTATTACGCCAACCCGAGTTATAGGTTGATGCGTATGGGTCATTTCTAGCATGGTTATACATGGCATTAACTTGGTCCCATTCCGCACAATCCTCCATTACATGACCAGTCTGACCACATCTAGAGCAAGGGATAGACGAGGCTTGATTCACTCGGTTTTGGGTTCGTAGCTCTAAACTTTCCATTCTGCGCATAAGGGTAGCTAGTTTTGCTTCAGCCGCTATGTTGGCATCTACAGCTAAGACACCTGGTTTGGGTTGGCTTGCTATTCTAGATCCAATACTCGGGTTAGGCAGTGTTCTAGCATTGTCCCATTGCATACTGTTTTCATCTAATTCCTCAAGGAAAGTCCAGGCATCATTTTCATTTTTCGACATAAAGTTCCCTTGACTTACGGATTCTACCATAACCCTAGATGTGGGTGTCAATCCCTCATAAATAATTTGGCATAATTGCCATCTTGGAATTCCATGATGAGGGCATTGGGTCAGAACACTTTTGAATCTTTCTAGATAGGAATAGAATGGCTCGCTCTCAGACTGAACGAATGAAACAATTTCATTCCTAATCCTCATAGTCTTATGGTTGGGGAAATATTTTTTAGGAATACTTGAACAAACTCAGCCCAACTTCTAATGGATCTTTCGGCTAGACTATATAGCCATTTCTTAGCGTCGTCCTTCAGTGCTAGAGGCACGAATTTCAGACGCACTGCCTCCTCTGGGATATGCTGGTATTGCATAAGAGAGCAGATTTCCTCAAATTCTCTAAGGAAGAGATATGGGTCTTCCCTAGAGGTGAACTTAGGCAACATACTCATGTATTGTGCCTTAAGTTCGAAGTCGCGACCCGGTATGGTGGGCATAACGATGCACGATGGCTGAGCAGCCATCGCTGGATAGCATCGATCCCTCAGAGTTATAGGTTGCGCAACAGGCGGGTCCACTACGTTCTAACCCATTGGATCCGGGTGAGGTGGTGCAGCAGATGGATTGGAGCTAAGTTCCAGACTGGAATCTAGATGAACTCGTGAGAGTCGATTACTCAAGTCCCGAATCCAAATCTGAGTGCACCGGGTTGAATCAATTCTTGAAATTAAATTCGAAATTTAAATTCCAAATTTAATTTCAAGAATTAATTACAATTGTTTTTTATATTTTCGTTTTTTTAATATATTTTTTTATGTTTTTTTTTTTCAAAAGGGAAACAAACAATAGAATGGGGAAAGATGAGAAAGGAATCCTAATCTAGAGAATTTAGGTGAGAAGAGAAAGAAGACTCAGATGAGAAGGGAAACCTAACTCTAAATATAGAAAGAGGGTTGGTCAGAAAATTCCTAAGAAAGCACGGTTCAAACAATCCTAGACCTAGTGTCGCTTAGATCTAGACGACTCCTAACTGGTTGAGTCGAATTGATTTGCTTGATTCACCTCCCTCACTAATCAAACCAACTTGGCCAGGCCGTGTATAGCTAGTGGGGGCGCTTCCGACAGAGTCGGTGCCAATTAGACAACCACTTCGCTTGGAAGACTTACGTCAACACAAAAACACTTTCTAGACACCAAATTAAATTCAATCGGCTTCAGGTCATAGCAAGTCAAACCAATTCTTCTCCTTAAATGAGTCTGAGTCCTTTTGGGTCAATGTCTAATTGATTTTAATTTAAGGCTTGGGTGACACTTTGGGATTGTTATTTGTGGGCCACGGAAGGGTGATGAAATCCCCACCGTATCTTTGCCTACGGAGTTGCCCTTAAGATAGTTTAACTTAGATCTAGCAAAGATAGTTTAACCTACCTGCCAACCACTCTTAGACATGATTCAACAAATACCTGTCATAAAGACCAAGTTCAAGATTATCGGGATTCAAATGGAAGTCCATCCAAGCATAAACGCATTCAAAGACCTAATTACAAAAAAGCCAAGGACTTAAGCACAAAAGTAGTTAGGCACTTAATTGCAAAAAGCCAAGGACCTAATTGCAAATTACGAGTAGCTTTTATTATTATGGAGAAAGTCTAAAGAAAAATCAATGTGGATCTCCAAATATATAAGGAAATAAAGTCGGAGCTCAAAAGAAAGGAAAGAATCAATCCAGACACGCAAAGGATATTGAAATCATACCATAAACACACAGGAAAAATCCGGATTAAATCGGAGCTAAAAAGGTGGCGAATCCGCCGCACCTTATGTACAAAGTGCGGCGAGTCCGCTGCACAAAATTAGATCCATGCTCTAAAATTTTTACCAGTTGCGTTTTGACGCGTGTACTTTCCTATTTTATACCTAAGTCCCTTGTCTCGGCTATAAATAGCCCTGAAACGATGTTGTAGAGGATCTGCTGAATTTTAACCTTAGTTTTTAATTCTTAGTTCTTGTTTTGTTCCATAGTTTTAGTAATAAAATTATGTCTTTTATTTCTTGTTTTTAGTTTTATTTTGTAATTCCTCTAGGACCCCTTCTCCTTCCCTCCATCTATGAGCTTCTAACTCTTTCCAAATGGTGGAGGTGACGGATTTAGGGTGATGAGAAGAGAATAAGGTTATTATTTTAATTTCGTGATTAGTATATTTTGATTACCTGAGTTTGTGTTAAATCATTTATCATGTAATGCTTTATAACTAATATAATTTATTATAGGTTTCTGAATTCTCTAATCTAAACCCGATATCTAAACCTCCATCCAACGGAATTCACCATCTTTGTTCTTACTTTAGTTTTATTTGTTCAAGTTTCATGCTTTAGAAAATTAAAAACCAAAAATCTCAAAACCAAACTTATTCTTCTCTCCTTCTTTCCCCTACTCGAAAATCACACAAATAACAAATCTCTCCCTCATTGTGTTCGACCCGTACTTGCCACGTCTTCATTGACGTCGTGCACTTGCGGTATAAATAAAATTCTCATCAGTAGGGCTCGCGAGGGAAGCTCAATGGCTGTGGGAGTGAAGTACCTTGAAGGAGAGAAGGATCGAAGTTATGCCGAGAAGGAAGGCAAGATTGGAAGGAAGATGCTTTCGCCACCTACCAAGGTCAATCTTGAGGAAGCTACACCTCCGTACTCCTTCTGACATGTGAGAGAGGTGGAAGTGGCAAAGCAAAGGAAAGGTCATCGAGGAAAGAAGGGAGTTCACTCCCCACTTCCGCACCCATGAAGTGGCTTTGCTGGAATGTGCGTGGCACGAAAGGCCGGGGGCGCCCGTACATAATTCGTGATAAAATAATCCGAGGGAGGGTGGATTTTGCTTGAATTATTTACCACAAAGTTAAAAATAAGAGATTGACGAGGTTTGTAAAATCAATTTGGCAAGATGAATGGGCGTCGAATAGTGAGGTGATTAACTCTGGGAGGAACCTTGTGTTGTGGAAGGACTCAAAATATGCTCTTAAGAAGATTTGTGAGACGACTCAATTGGTTCATATGGAGGGATTGGTTAGAGCCACGGGTCAGCAAATCACGATAACGTTAGTGTATGGAGATAGTAACTATATTACGAGTAGAGCACTTTGGGAGGCATTACACGGGTGCAAACCTAGGGATGGAGTGGCGTGGGCGGTCATGGGGGACTTCAATTGCATAAGGATGGAATGGGAGAAATGTGGTGGGCGTGGATTCAATATGGTGGATATGGTGGAGTTTAACCATTGGATTGAGGCTAGTAGCTTGATTGAGGTACAAACAATGGGAGGAGATTTCACATGGTCAAACTCATCGCATGGCCCCAGGCGGATCGAGACAAGAATTGATCGAGTCTTGTGCTCACATGTATGGGTTGAATGCTTTCCAGATTTAATATGTTATGTTTAAGGTAAAAAGCTTAGTGACCATTGTCCATTGGTGGTGGATCTTGAGCCTCATGGTGTGTGGAAAATGAAGATGTTCAGATTTGTAAATGCTTGGGTTGGACATGACTAATTCAAAGGGGGTGGTGAAGGAGACTTGGTCGACATATATTGAAGGCACTCCCATGTATCGTGTCATGGGAAAGTTGGAGACTGTCAAAAGGGAATTAAAAATGTGGAGTGATGAAGGGTTTGGGAATGTCAATGAACGGTTAAATGAGGCGATGCATGAGTTACAACAAGTTCAGATGGAGGTAGAGCAAAATCCGGGGCACGAGGAGCTACGGAGAAAGGAAAGTGAGGCAGTGGACAAGTTGTCCCGTAATTTGGTGGTGGAGTCAATAGTACGACAGAAATCAAGGGTGAGGTAGTTGCGGGAAGGTGACTCAAATTCAAGGTTCTACCATGCTTCCATTCGAGTGAGGAGAGTCACCAATACAGTGCGTAGGATAGTTGAGGGAGGAGAGACGCTTGAGGACGAGGATAGAATCTGAGAGGCAATACGGTGCCAGATTGCTAACTTGTTTTCATGTAGTGTGCAGGGGGAAACATTGCTGTGGATTTTGATCTTCATATGATAGATAATACTGAGGATGATTTACTCACGTGCCCGGTGTGTATGGCAGAATTTGAACATGTGGTGTTGCATTCAAACAAAGACAAAGCACCCAGATAGGATGGCTTCAACGTAAAGTTCTTTAAGGCGGCTTGAGAGATTATAAAGAAGGACCTATTTGAGGTCCGTGCATCTTTCTTTCGTGAGGGTAAACTCCTCAAACAAGTTAACGATAAGGCCATCCAATTGATTCCAAAGAAGAAAGCACCGATCTCGATTGATGACTATCGACTGATATCGTTGTGCAACATGGTGTACCGATATATCTCGAAGATCCTAGCAAATCGGTGGAAGGAGGTGCTTCCAAAACTTGTAAGTGAGAATCAAAGTGCATTTATTAGAAGGCGTCGAATTGGAGACAATGTAGTGAGTGCTCATGAACATTGCCACAACATGCATTCCAAATGGGGTTTGAGACAAATGGGTGTCAAGATCGACTTGAGGAAGGCTTATGATATGATATCATGGGAGTTCTTGGTTGAGGTATTAGGCAGGTTCGGGTTCAACAACAAGTGAAGAAAGTTAGTGGCGCCTTGTTTGAAGGCCTCCTTTGTTGTGAACCTTAATGGTGCATACTCGAGGCCTTTTGTGGCTTTGAATGGGTTTTGACAAGGCGATCCTCTTGCCTCGTACCTTTTTATTCTTTGCATGGATGTGTTGGGAGTTTTGATCCGTCGCGAGGAAGTGAGAGGTGATATTCGCCTGGTGAAGTGTGGTGATGTATCAGTATCACATTTGATGTTTGTTGATGATGTCATGCTTTTTGCGAGCCCTACAAAAGGTGATATCCATGCTCTAAAAGGTATGTTGGATGTGTTTTTGAGGTGCTCAGGGCTGACACAAAATAACTTGAAGAGCCAAAGCTTCTTGGGAGAAAGTGCACCGAATGGGGATTGGATTTGAAATCACTTACAAATGCAAAGGAGCGAGCTCCCAGTGACATATCTTTGGCTACCACTTTTCTCCTCAAGGTTTGCTAAAAGCCATTGCGGAGCACTAAATGAGAGGATAAGTGGGAGGCTGAGTTTGTGGAAAGGTAAGCTTCTCTTCACCGTTGGGAGAGTGGAGCTTGTGAGAAGTGTACTCACATCTCTTAGTATTTATTGGACTTTGGCTTTCTTGGTTTCGAGGAGTGTGCTTCACGAGATTGAAAGGGTTATGTGGCATTTCGTTTGGGAGGGGGGGGGGGGGGCAAAGAAGATGGTTGTTGTGTCATGGAAGGATATATGTGCACCAAAGAGAGAAGGTGGCTTAGGGCTGCGTAGATTGGTGGAATGGAATGACGTCGGGCTTCTTCGTTTATTTTGGATTATTGCCTCGAAAGATATATCTTTATGGGCTAATTACTTGTGGAGTAAATACACTAGGAGAAGGATCATATGGATGATGCGACCTCCCCCACTTTCTTCTTGGGCGTGGAGAGGTATTACACATGTTCGGGACATCGCAGAGAAAAGATGTATTCCAAATAGGTGATGGGCGCACGGTGAAGTTCTTTGAGGACCCTTGGTGTGGTCCTCCGCTTTGTACACTACCGGAGGATGAAAGAATGATGTAAGATCTAGGTGTTCCACAAGACATAAAGGTTTCCCACTTTCTTGAGAATGGTATGCGGAGAGTACCTCGTCTACCCTCCCATGCTCTTAAGCAACTTTGGGCGAGGTTACCCTCCATTCTTGTGGGCCACGGGGAGCACACACTATCATGGGTTGGGGACTTATATTGAGTGAAACTTGGCGTTGGATGAAGCCGGCAAGGCCCATTGTTAGGTGGGGGTCGATGGTGTGGCACAAATGGGCTATCCCGAAGCTTGCACTCACCTTACGCAGGGTGGTTCAAAAGCAATTCTAGAGCGCTAGCGCGCTCTTCCCTTCCTTTCCATAGAAGTTCGAAGGAATGCCTGGGAAATTGCCCACTCATGACATGATGAGGCAAAGGGGACTGAAGCTATGTGTTATATCGAGATGCGCCCTATGTAAGAGTGCATATGAGGATTTGACGCACTTGTTTTGGGAGTGTCCATTTGTACGAGTTGTATGGGATGCGATTCGGAAAATGGGAGGAGATGTTGGCTGCATGAAACCAGCCACGATGGAGGAACTCTATAGAATTCAAAGGTGGAGTGCACACTCCAAGCATAGTGCACTTATGATCAAGCTAGCATTGGGCCCTGTGGTTTTTGAATGTTGGGCGGAACGGAATAGAAGACTTATGGATGGTGAGGAACAACAAGTAAAGTATATTGTCCAACAAGTGAAGGATGTAGTTCGGATCAAAGGTTCGGGAATGCTTGAAGGAAGGGAAGACAAGCTTGAGAAGATGAATTTCGAGAAGACGTGGTCATGAGATAGTTGCCATTTAGCAAAGTAATGTCGAGTAGAGTAATGTAATGCGGTAACCAGGGTGACTTGTGATAGTGTATGTACTATGTGAGGATCCGAACTTGTATCTCAGCAAGCTCCGAGGTCGTAAGTATGTAGTAGTTTGGGTTGGTTTGTATGTACGTTAATTTATGCAAATCAAAAATATTTGAGGCTAAGCCTCCATTTATCTTTGCAAAAAAAGAAGATAATGTCCATACTAGGCCTTACGTATGATTTGTCTTAAACCACATTTTGTTTGCACTATATTTTTGCAGCGAAGTGCCCCCACAACACTCCACCTTTCCATTTTTAAAGGTGGGAAATGGGTCAGTAGGAATAGTAGGGTATTCCCTTCGAAATTTTAAGAGGTTGGTGAGATTTCTATAATTCAGGACTTAAATTTGAGGTTTTGAGGTCCTGTATTACAAGTAACATGAGGTGGGTATTAGATGAGGGATTGACTTTCACTTATAAGGTTCCTGGGAAAGTGAGGTTTGAGTTTAAGAGAGTCAAATGTGATAATGATGTATTTGAAGCCATTAGTTACCCAAACCCCAAAAAACAACGATAACACCCTTGCACTAACAACCATTCAACTTAAACAGTCCCAACACCAAACACACAAACAACAACAAGGGTGAAAGCCACACCACAAGCCATCCCTAGCCAGAAGACTTTGTCAGTGCACCAAGCATCGCCGGAGAAAGATTTCAAAGCTAACTGCCGTAGCTCCCACAAGGTCAACTAATCCACCCTTGCATGCAATGCAAACAATTCAATCTTTTACTCAAGGGAGTCCAGTTTTGCACCAAGCATTTCTTCAAATTTTGACATCTCAATTGTAAAATTATTCTCTTTAATATGAACCCGATCGATCTATAAGAAGAACCACAAACTACAACCATTCTGCGAGAAGTAATCTTCACTCAGAAATTTGAACAAACACCAGACGTGCATTGAAACTGTGAAGAAGACATCTTACTACGTAATTACGGCAGCCCCAAAACCTCCTTCCTGCGGTATTGGCCTTGCCGGAGACACGCACGACCGTGGGCACCCAACATTTACATTCTGGAGGTACCACTCTTGAAGAACCCATCGAGCCACTTTGCTCACCAGTGCTCCCCGCCTTTGGGTTCATTGTAAAACACAAGCGAGAGTGGAGAACAGTGGGGAGTAGTCGTTCAACTATGACTTTCCAGCCAAAAGATCGTTAGGGAAAAGATGGATGAAGGCCGGGGATGAGTGAGGTGATGGTGAAAGGAATGTGTTCTAAAAGTTTTACTTTTATATGTCAATTATTATGAATTGAATGTGCAAACATTTTGTTCCTTGATTATGGTATTCGTCTTTTGGAAGTGTTAAAGAAGAGGCACTTGGTCCTTACTAGTAGAGCTTTAAAAGATAATGGTTTACATAAATCAAAAGTTATTCACAATCATGGTAATTAACATGGAACATTAATCACCGAGATAAGATTGTCGTGTTGGTCATCGATTATTGTAGCTCTACAAATAATTGACGACATGAGTATATAAAAGAGGAAAAGATTATTGTTATATATTGAATAGACCTAACAAGTAAAACATTATGGAATTGTGTTTCGTGTCATTAATGTTTTACTATGTCTTGGATTCTAAGATATGAGACTTATATATTTTCACTTAAGAAGTGCTTAATTTGATTATTGTCAAAAGCTATCAATGAGTATAGTGATAAAGACAATAGTTGGTTGAACATGACTTGTGCTGGAAAAGATAGCTAGTCAAACGATTATTGTTGCCCCTCTTAATTGAGTGATGATATTAATGGGCCCTTTGCTAAAGCAAAATTATAATGTGCACAATGTAACTTGAGTTAAGTTACATAGTTATAATTAGCTTAAAGAGATCAAGAAATGAATGTAATACAAAGGTGACACATTTCAACTTTGTATATGTTCTTAATATCATGAGGCAAAGGACGACCACAAGTGGTGCACTTACATCACTAAATGGATCGTGTTTTAGTTCGAGTGGAACAAAGACATCTATGCTAATTGGGTAACTATAATGTATAGCTAGATACCGCTTATAGTTTGAGATATTAAGTGTTTAATATCGCTGCCGATTTAGCTTACATCCTCCTATAGGTCACACCATAAAACTGGGAAACAAGAAGCTTAATTTTGAGTTCATATGATGTGTCAAGTTTCATGTGAAAAAGGGACACATGTGGTGAACGAATAAAATCAATATGTCATGAGAATTGACATAATTAGAATCATAATAAATTCATATGAGGTGTGTATATTATTAGGTGTAATAATTTAATATTACATTGGATAATATATTACATAAGATATGAATTTGCTAAAACAACCCAAAAGATCAAATTTTGTTGGAAATAAATCCAAAATTTGACAAAGGCGAAATCAGGGTCAAATACGGTGAATCGTTTAGGGTTCGGTCAACCGAACGGGGAACGGGTAAGCACAATTGATTGACCGAAATTATCTGGAGTGCGTGGACAATTGGGTTCGGTCAACCGAGCGTGAACGGTCAACTGAGAGAAAATATCTTGGAATATTTTCGGTAGATCGAAGGTGATAACACATGTTCACCAGGAGAAATTTTGGTGGGTCAACGGTCGACCGAGCAAGACGCGGATCATCCGAATTTTTCCAGAGAATTTTTCTCATGCATATTCGGTCGACCGTCTAGCTCACGGTCCACCGAACATGTGTTATAACCGAACAGTGCGATGTTTTCCTGAATTATTAAGAGCATCATTAGATAATGGGTTGAATTAATTCCAGATTTAATTAAACGTTTTTAGGATGCTTATGTGGCAATTTGAGATGAATTTTAAGAGAGAATAAGCAAGAGATTATGACTAAAGAATAGTTCTTGATAAGAATGTTTTGGGAGCCTATAAAAGGCCCCCTCATCCTACTTGTTTATGTTAATGCAAAAATTCTTTCTCTCACTAATCTCTCCCTTAATCACCACGGAAATCTCTTAATAGTTTTATGTTTTGGAGATAGAAATACAGGAGCTTAAAGAGGGGTTATTAGCTAGATTCTAAGCTTAATTAGAGATTGATTGACTTGCTCCTTTCTCTCTAATCTTGTTTAGAGTTTGGTGAACACTTGGAGGCGAATCGGCGGGCGATTCGACGAGAAACAGAACACTTAGAGAACCTTTAGGTATGATCCTCTATTCTTTGTTTATTTTAATATGTATAGGAATGCATGATATTAGAATAAACAAATACATGTACGTAAAATCAATGAAAATATGAAATCGATCTTGTATGTTGTCTTAAAATTTTAAAATATATACATACGTAGGGACACGAAATCCTATAGTGGTATCAGAGAATTTTAGTTCATATTTTCAATGATTAGACTATATAATTAGTTTTAGTTTACCATCTACAATCGAAACAATTCATGTTCTATGTCTTTTTCGAGTTTTCCGATAGTTTTGTTGATTTAATTCTAATTGATTCTTTTGATAGTTTTAAATGTTTTGAAACACATCTTGTGAATATTAGAATTAAAATTTAGACTTATGTCTAACATATAAATTTTCGTTTTTAATTAAATGATTATTTTATAAGGAATCGACAAAACAAAAAAGTCATATGTTTATCTTTCCGTAAACAAAATTATTTTTTGGAAATTGGATAAACAGCGGTTCAAATGTTTTGTGTTTTGAACTATGGACGCATAAAATCATTTTTGATGGATTTCAAATGGTTTTATAATTGTTTGATTTAGAGGTGCATGATAAACTAAATCGAGTAATATATAGTATATGTACATGCGTTGCTCGAGTTCTCTAATGCAGGGATATGTGAGTTTGTATGTTCCGATGAAGCCATGTGTTTTGTGTTCAAATGTTTTGAACAAAAAAGGCATATGTTTATCTTTCCGGAAACAAAATTATTTTTTGGAAATTGGATAAACAGTGGTTCAAATGTTTTGTGTTTTGAACTATGGATGCATAAAATCATTTTTATTGGATTTCAAATGGTTTTAGAATTGTTTGATTTAGAGATGCATGATAAACTAAATCGAGTAATATATAGTATATGTACATGTGTTGCTCGAGTTCTCTAATGCAGGGATATGTGAGTTTGTATGTTCCGATGAAGCCATGTGTGAATGAATGTGTATATTATTACTATTAAATCACAGGGGCTTATGTATATGTGAAAGCCAAATTTCTATTTTTATGTATATGCATGCATACAGGAGGATTTTGTTTACATAGGACTTGCACTAGACAATTTTCAAAATTTAGAGATGCATGTTTATATTTTTGCAATATCAACATCCATGGTGAAAGAGGAAGACGCTGAAGAAGCGCAAGGATCAAGGACGTGGGAACATATAAACTCACACAATGTGTGTGTGAATGGATATATTTATGTTTGTGTGCTTGACATATATGTGATTGTATGGATGAATGTTAGGATGTGTATAGATGATAAGTATGCATGATCACCTAAATTCTAAAATCACACATAAATGTTTAAATTGTCCAACCAAAAATTAAGAGTATTTTCTTTCTTATTTCATCCACTAGCAGTCATCGATCGAGGGATATTCTGATCGCCCTTAGTGGGAGATAACTTCCTCCATCTTTGGGAATAGTGGGAGATATAAGGTTGTCTATTGTTGTGCCATGAATAGATGTACGAGGTGCGATTCACCCTTAGTGGACACCGAGTATATTTGTTTGTGAATACAAGGTATAAACGTATCTCGTATCAAATGAAATAAGTTTTCTTAACAATACCCGGAGCCCGAGCTCGGTTTTGAGAAAGAGAATTTTTCTTACGAGAATCGGTCAAATTCCCTCTTAATTAAAACGACAAGAGTCATAAGAGTTTGAAAATGCAAATGTTGCGATATTTCGAAATGGTTATGATTAGAAAAATGTTTTCTTACCTTGATTTTATAATATATTCGATAACCCTTAGCTAGTTTGTATTATAATTGATAGGATATTGAATTGCTGCATTTATGGACAATTTTTTACTTGCAGTATTGAATTTTTTAAAACATAAAATTGACATTAAATCTCATATAATTTATTTTGTATAAATGTCGAATATTCAACCAATTGTGCGATCTATGATTGAAAAACATTCTTTGGCAAATGATGACTCAAACTTCATAAGCTGGAAACTCAAGCTCAATATCGTGTTGAAGTTTGATAAACTATCTCATATTTTGGATGGGGAAATCCCAAAATTAAATGAGAAGACAACCGATAGCGAGAAAGAGGCAAAAGCCAAGTGGGAAGACTAAGAGAACCAGGTTCACGGTCTAATGTTGGCCTCCATGGGTGACTCGCTTCAAGTGAAATACTCATATTCAAAACCCAAGAAGACCATGGAAGATTTAACAAAGATGTTCATGGATAGTGCTAGGAAAGGGCACTATAATACCACCATCGCACTCACAAGGTGCCACATGGCGGAGGGAACATCAGTATCCATGCATTTTCTCACGATGCAAGGATACCTTAAGAAGTTGTCGAATCTCTCTTCCCCGATGCCCGATGACATTGCGGAAGATTTGATTCTTGACTCTCTAGCCCCGTCCTACAAGGATTTCATTATGCACTATCATGTGCGTGAGAAATGGGTGAGTCTTGAGGAACTTCACAACGCTCTCAAGATGACTGAAGTTGACATGGGCAAGGGTCGGGACAAGCACGTCCTAGCCGTCCATGGAGGGAGCAAGAAGATCACCAAAGGTAAAGGCAAATTCACCAAAAATAACCCAATCAAGAGCAAGGGAGTAGGAGGTGCTCGTGTGAGTGCCTCAAGGGGAAATTCTTCGAAATCTCTGACTCCCAACATGGAGTGCTTTCACTGCGGTGAAAAGGGACACATCTGACCAAATTGCCCCAAGTACAAGGAAGACCTTGACAATGGAGTGATTGAACGTAAGCGCCCCAAAAAGGCCAAATGTATATTTGTTATTGAGATAAATTTAGCCACCTATGTCCATGATTGGGTAATTAATACTGGATCTTGTGCTCACATAATTTCTTCTACTAAAGGATAGGAAGGAACTCGTGAAGAACGAGATGATTTTGAAGGTCGGAAGTGGTGCGAGCGTTGCTGCGATTGCACAAGGTTCTGTGGAGCTTCAATTATCTAGTGGTTTAAATTTATGTTTATAGAACGTTTATTATGTGCCTTCGATTAGCAAGAATATTATTTCTGTATCATGTTTGGATATGGATAATTTTAATATAAATATTTCAAATTCTTGCTTGTCTATATCGAAGAATGGTATTTTCTATGCAAATGCATTCGTGAAAAATGATCTCTATTTGCTTGAATTGAATAATAAACAAATCTTAAACATCAATAACAAAAGACTTAACTGGGAAACAAGAAGCTTGATTTTGAGTTCATATGATGTGTCGGGTTTCATGTGAAAATGGACACATGTGGTGAACGAATAAAATCAATATGTCATGAGAATTGACATAATTATAATCATAATAAATTCATATGAGGTGTATATTATGGGGTGTAACAATTTAATATTACATAAGATATGAATTTGCTAAAAACCCCAAAAGATCAAATTTTGTTGGAAATAAATCCAAAATTTGACAAAGGCAAAATCAGGGTGAAACACAGTGAACCGTTTAGGGTTCGGTCCACCGAGGTGTCTTCGGAACGATCAACCGAACGGGGAACGGGTAAGCACAATTGATTGATCAAAATTGTCTGGAGTGCCTGGACAATTGGCTTCGGTCAACCGAGCATGAACGGTCAACCGAGAGAAAATATCTTGGAATATTTTCGGTAGACCGAAGGTGACACGGTCGTCCGATGAATGTTTGCCAGGAGAAATTTTGGTGGGTCAACGGTCGACTGAGCAAGACGCAGATCATCCGATTTTTTCCAGGGAATTTTTCTCATGCATATTCGGTCGACCGTCTAGCTCACGGTCCATCGAACATTTGTTATAACCAAATGGTTCGGTTAACCGAGAAAAATTCTCGGTCAACCGAACAGTGAGATTTTTGCCTGAATTATTAAGAGAATAATTAGATCAGTGGTTGGATTAATTCCTGATTTCATTAAGTATTTTTTATGATGCTTATGTGGCAATTTGAGATTAATTTTAGGAGAGAATAAGCAAGAGATAATGACTAAAGAATAGTTCTTGATAAGGATGTTTTGGGAGGCTATAAAAGGACCCCTCATCCTACTTGTTTATATTAATGCAAAAATTCTTTCTGTCACTAATCTCTCCCTTAATCACCACGGAAATCTCTTAACAGTTTTCAGTTTTGGAGATAGAAATCTCAGGAGCTTAAAGAGGGGTTATTAGCTAGATTCTAAGCCTAATTAGAGATTGATTGACTTGCTGCTTTATCTCTAATCTTGTTTAGAGTTTGGTGAACACTTGGAGGCGAATCGGCGAGTGATTCGAAGAGCAACAGAACTCTGGATCTTCTGAAATATTTTAGTGAGTCTTTGGGTATGATCATCTATTCTTTGTTTATTTTTAGATGTAAAGGAATGTATGATATTAGAATAAACAAATACATGTACGTAAAATCAATGAAAATATGAAATCGATCTTGTATATTTGTATTAAATTTTGTAAAATATATACATACATAGGGACACGAAATCCAACAATAATGACCAGAAATGACATATCGGGACCAAGAAAAACGTGTTTCAATTCCTTAGGGAGGTCTTTAAGCTCAATTGTGGGTGGCTCCTCAAGGTGAGGCGTGATATCTAGCTCGAGATGTAAGATATGAGGAGCTTGCATGTAGTGAATAGCATGCACATCATTGCTCAACTTGCCCCCGTTCTCTTCATGATCGGAATCATCCATGATGTAAGCTTTTAGATTTTCATGAATCAGGGGGTACTCTTCTTCTATTTCTTCTTCCAAGTCCTGGATAAGATTAATGTCCATGGGGTCCTTGAAAGATGTCGGCTTCCTAGACATATTGAACACATGGAATGTCGCGGTCAAGTTCCCGAACGATAATTTCATGAGTCCAGTTCTACAATTGATCAAGGCATTTGACGTCACCAAAAAAGGTCTACCCAAAATCAATGGAATCTGAGAGTGGGTAGTCTTGATTGGTTCAGTCTCAAGGACGACGAAGTCAACAGGAAATATGAAATCTCCAACTTTGATTAGGACTTTGATCGAACGATCAGCCAACTGCAAAGTTATTTTCGTAGGCTTGAGCTCGCCTAGGCTTAATCGTTGATACACAGAAGCTGGTAAGAGGTTAATCGCCGACCCTAGATCTAGCAAGACATTATTAATGCGAGAGTCCCCAATGATACATGAAATTGTTGGACTACCTGGGTCCTTCAATTTTACGTATGTTGGGTTCGAAATGATCGAGCTCACGTTAGCCGCCAAAAAGGCTTTGCTAGGGACATTGGGTTTCCTCTTAGTCGTACAGAGAGGTATTTGTTGAATCATGTCTAACAAAGGAATGTTGACATTCACTTTCTTGAATATCTCCAGCATTTTATCCACACTGTCACTCTGTTTCTTAGACAACCTACTAGGATAAGGAGCTTTTGGTAGGTATGTCTTTTGCAGTGCCTGAGAAGGAGGCGTTGGTGTATTACTCTCACCCTCGGCCTCTTTCCTCGGCCTCTTTCTCACCATCATTCCCACAAAGGGGCTGCACAAATGGATTTACTAGCAAGGAAACGTGGTTGTTGACCTGCTTCCCATTTCTCAGGGTCACAATGACATTTACATGGTCCACAGGTTCTTCCACGTAGTTCACTTGCCCCCCTACGGTCTTGAACTTGCATTTTTCATGTTCGAGTGATGTTGAGCACAGGGTTAGCCACAGGTTGGCTCGGCAGAGTCCCCCTCTCTATCTCATGTACAGACTTAGCCAATTGGCCCATCTGAAGCTCGAGAGATTTGATGGTCTGCTGATTTGAAGTGAAGACTTGACTCATGTACGATATAAAGTTTTTTACAGAGTTCTCAAGTCCACGAGTTAAGTTCTCAAGTGAATTAAACCGGGTTTCCAAGTTGTTAGAATTTGGGAAACCTGGTGGGTTGGTGCTGACTTTGGGGTGGCTGATAGTACTGTGAATGCATGGGAGGTTGGTATGGTCGGTTAGGTGGTCGAGAGAAGTTTGAAGGGCAACGTGGGGCATTGTTATGATTCCATGAAAAATTAGGGTGGTTCCTCTATCCAGGGTTATATGATGATGAATATGGGTCATTCCTGGATCTATCATAGATGGCATTGACATGTTCCATCCCAGGAGGAATGGATGCACACTCACCTCCTATATGACACATCATGCTGGTTTTAGAGCTCAATCGAATCCATACAGTGCATTAAGGCCGCCATGCACGCCTCGGTGGTTGTAGTGGTATCGACAACAAATACGGCACCCGATCTAGTCGAATTGGCATTTGCGATCCTCGCTCCTATGCTAGATGATGCTGGTGGTTCCCTCACACTCTCTCACTGTATGGTTTTCTCAGCGAGGTCTTCTAGGAAAGCACATGCCTCCCTTTCATCCTTTCCTAAGAACTCTCCTTGACACACAGACTCAAAGAGCGTTCAGGACGGGATGTGATGACCCTCGTAAACAATCTGACACATGCACCACAACTCGATGTCATGGTGAGGGCATGAGGATAGTAGCTCCTTGAACCTCTCTAAGTATTCATGGAATGATTTGGTCTCATGCTGATAAAACGAATTGATTTGAGTCCGATGATTTGGAAGTACTTCCAAGTCCTAAAGACATTCGCCTGGTTGTTGTACAAACACTTCTTGGCATCATCCTTCAGTGCAAAGGGGACAAGCCTAAGATGGATGGAGTCTGTGCTATATTGTTGCAGCTTTAACATAGCACAAACCTCCTCAAATTCCCTGAGAAAGATATAGGGGTCACCCTTCCCAATGAAGTGAGGGAGCATGGATATAAACTGAGGCTTAACCTCAAGTGGTTCTCATTTGCCTCTGGCAATACGATGCACAAGGATAGAGTGGTACGGCTCGGGTAGCATCGATCATGGAGAGGTATGGGAGCAAGAACATGTGGGAGCAAGAACAGGTGGGTACACCCATTAGCACCCTAAATGGGTTTAGAGTTCTAACAATCCTCCCTCCTTAAAATGATTTCGTCCCGAAATCAAGCTAACTACTCACCGAAAAGCTCTGGATACTACCTTCGGACCTCCTCCTCGATCTCCCAAGTGGCCTCGCGCTCGCTGTGATGCTGCCACCTGACCTTCACAATAGGAATGGTCCTCCTCCTGAGCTGATGGTCCATGCGATCGACAATCTCGACTGGTCTCTCCTCGAGCGACATGTCCTCGTGGATCTCTGCCACTGCAATCTCAATCACGTGAGCTGGATCTGCAACGTACTTCCTCAGCATCGATACATGGAAGACGTTGTGAAGACCCGAAAACTGCGGTGGCAATGCGATCAGGTAGGCAACCTCTCCAACTCAGTCGAGGATCTCGAACGGCCCCACATACCTCGGACCGAGCTTCCCCTTCTTCCCAAACCTCATGACACCTCGGGCTAGGGAAATCTTCAGAAACACATGATCGCCCACCTCAAAACTCAACACCCGTCTGCGTCGATCAGCATAACTCTTTTGCCTACTCTGTGTTGTGGCCAATCTCTTCCTGATCACATCAACCTTCTCTGCGTACATCTGCACGGTCTCTGGCCCTACTAATTGCCTCTCGCCCACATCACTCCAGCATACCGATGATCTGCAAGGCCTCCCGTACAACGCCTCGTACGGTGCCATCCCAATACTCGAATGGTAGCTGTTGTTGTAGGCGAACTCTATCAGCGGCAAATGCTCGTCCCAGTGCCCTGCCCAATCCAGTGTGCATGCTCTCAGCATATCCTCCAAGGTCTGAATCGTCCTCTCTGACTGGCCATCTGTCTGCGGGTGGAACGTTGTATTGAACCTCAAACGCGTCCGCAAAGCCTGCTGCAGACTCCCCCAAAATCTGGAAGTGAAACGAGAATCTCGATCGGAGATGATGCTCACTGGCACTCCATGCAACCTGACTATCTCCTCCACGTACAACCTAGCTAGACCCTCCAAAGGCAACGTGGTCCTGATCTCTATGAAGTGCGTCGACTTGGTCAGTAGATCGACTATCACCCAAATCGCGTCGTGGAATCTCCTCGTCTTAGGCAACCCTGTGACAAAATTCATCGTCACGTGCTCCTACTTCCACTCAGGAAGCTCAATGCACTGCATCGGTCTCGCTGGTCGCTGATGCTCAATCTTCACCTGCTGACAGACTAAGCATCGCTCCACAAACTCTGCAATGTCCCTCTTCATTCCCTTCCACCAGAAGTTCCGCTGAGGTCCTTATACATCTTCGTGCTCCCCGGGTGAATGGTGTATCTCACTCTGTGTGCCTCGACCTTCGGCACCCAAATCCAACTCCTGAACCTCAAACCACCATCAACCCCTACACTGAAGTCTGACTCATCTCTGGAAGCCAACTGTAGCAGACCAGCTAACTCCTCATCCTCATGCTGAACCTGCACCACCCGTGAGACTGTCTGCGGCTCCACTCGAAGCCCAGCAATCACTTCTCCCTCTGAACCCTCTGTGAATGGTCTCCACTCTGACAATGCCTCGAGTAGCCTTCACTTCTGGATGCACAGACTTGCAACTGAAACCTCCACCTTCCTGCTCAGCGCATCTGCCACCGAATTCGCCTTCCCCGGATGATAGGAAATGGTGAAGTCGTAGTCCTTAATGAACTCAAGCCATCTGCGCTGCCTTATATTCAGCACCTTCTGCGAGAACAAATACTTCATACTCTGATGATCGGTGAAGACCTCGAACTGCTTTCCATACAGATAGTGTCGCCAGGTCTTCAACGCGTGAACTACCGCTGCTAACTCCAGATCGTGAGTAGGGTAGTTCTTCTTGTGAACCTTCAGCTGCCTCGAAGCGTACGCCACCACCTTCCAATGCTGCATCAGAACACAACCCAAGCCAATCCCTGACGCGTCGTTGTATATCACATAACCTCCACTGCCACTCGGTAGAGTCAGAATAGGTGCTGTCGTCAATCGCCTCTTCTGCTCATAAAAGTTGTCCTCGCACTTCTGGGACCAAACGAACTTGACGCCCTTCTGCGTCAACGTTGTTAGCGGCGATGCAAGTCTGGAGAAATCCTGGATGAACCGTCTGTAATACCCTGTCAGCCCCACAAAACTCCTGATCTCCGTCACGCTCGTCGGGGCTCTCCACTGTGTCACAGCCTCGACCTTCGCCGGATCCACCGAAATCCTATCTGCTGACACAATATGCCCCAGAAAAGCCACCTGATCCATTTAAGACTCACACTTCGTATACTTGGCATAAAGATGCTGATCCCTAAAGATGCCCAGCACAATCCTCAGGTGCTCTCTATGCTGCTCTCGGTCAGGCGAGTATACCAAGATGTCGTCCACGAATACAACGACAAATCTATCAAGGTACGGCTGAAAGGTCCTATTCATCAGATCCATGAATGCTGCAGGTGCATTCGTTAGTCCAAACGACATCACCAAGAACTCGTAGTGCCCGTACTGTGTCCTGAAGGCTGTCTTCTGAACATCTGCCTCTCTGATCCGCAACTGGTGATAACCCGAACGCAGATCAATCTTCGAGAACACTCTCGCCGTCTGCAGCTGATCAAACAAGTCATCAATCCTGGGCAAAGGGTACTAGTTCCGAACGGTAACCTTATTCAGCATCCTGTAGTCGATGCACATCCGCAACGACCCATCCTTCTTCTTCACGAACAACACAAGCGTTCCCCACGGCGAGACACTCGGTCGGATAAACCCGGAGTCCATCAACTCCTGCAAGTGCTTCTTCAGCTCTGTCAACTCAGCAGGTGCCATACGATACGGGGCCTTCGACTGAGGTGTCGTACCCACCACCAACTCAATGCCGAACTCGATCTCTCGGTGAGTCGGTAATGCTGGAATCTCTGCTGGAAATACATCCGGGAACTCCTGCACAACCTCTATGTCCTCCAGCCTCCTCGTCTTAGGATCAGGAACAACCAGCGTGTCCACAAACGCTCTGCACCCCTGCTGTATCAGTCTCTGTGCCTTAACTGTAGACACAATCAGGCGACCCCCTCTGCTCCTCGTGCCTCTGATCAAAACATCGGGCAAGCTCTCCATTGGAATCAGGATCTTCTTCTCACGGCAAAAGACTCGCACGTCGTACAGTGACAGCCAGTCCATCCCCAGTATGACGTCGAAGTCCTCCATCGGTAACAAGACCAAATCTGCCGGAAAATCAAGGTCTCCCGAAGCAACTGTGGTGCCGGGGAAAAAGCTCCCCATAGTGCCCAACTCACCCATGGGCGTGCTGACCTACAAAACATCAGTCAGCAGCACAGGGGTCCGACCCAAATCGCCAACAAACTTCTCCGAAATGAAGGAGTGAGTGGCGCCGCAATCAAACAACACACGCGCTACCAAGCCATAAACAGAAAGTGTACCTTCCACGACGGTGTTGGAGTCCCTCGCCTCCTCAGCCTGAATAGTGAAGACTCGCCCGGTCTTCCTGCCCTGTCCTAATGAAATGACTAATCGGCTGCCTCCGCCTCTCCCTGCCACTGGTGGTCCAGACCTCCTGGTAGGCTCGCCCGGCCTAGTCGGGCACTCCCACCCAAAGTGACCCAACTGCCCGCACCCCATGCAAGCTCTAGTGCGCCTGAAGCACTCCTGACCTGGGTGAAACCTCCCACAGAACGTGCACGCTCCAGACTGACGTGCCCCTCCTCCATCAAACCTGGGCCTCTTGCCCGGGTTCCCTGCTCCACGACCGACTGGTCGGCTACCGGTGCTCACTAGTGCCTTCGTCGCCTCATGAAGACACTCCCTCTGGTGCTGCTCAATGATAGTAGCGTGCTTCACCGCATCTGCAAGGGTCTGCGGCATGCTGTTGATCACACGTGATCGAAGCGTCTGTCTCAGTCCCTTCACGAACTTCCTTGCCCGCTGCTCTGGGGTCACACAAATCTCGGGGTAGTAACGCTCCAAAGCGTTGAACCTGCTGATGTAACTCGCGAGAGTCATCTCCTTCTGCTCTAGGGACATAAACTCCTCCCTCTTCCGATCGCTGACATGCTGGGAAAGTACTGCTCATGAAACACCTCCAGAAACTCCTCCCAGCTGACGTCGTCCCGGTTCTCAAACAAAACCGTGGATGTGGTCCTCCACCAGTTGAACGCCTCGCCATCAAACACATAGGTGGCCAGATCCACCCTCCTCTCAGGTGCAACTCCAATCGCTCGGAAGATCTTCTCCATCAGGAAGATCCAGTCCTCTGCCACCTCTAGAGCACTCCTACCATGAAAACTCGGCGGGTGCTGACGCATAAACCGATCATGCTCAGCGCCCACCACGCCCTGCACATTCTGGGCTGCCTGACGCTCCAGAAACTCTCCCAACCTGTCCCAGTTGGCGCCTCCAGTGTCGTCGCTGGGATCGCGATCACACAGAGAACTCCGTACGCGTCTAGGAGCCATCTGACAGAAGAAATAATCACAAACTTCAGCCATGAATGCATTCTAAAAGATAAAATGCATGCATCCTATTACTACAAGGGTGATTTCATTGGGAACCGCATAGGAATCAACCGCTCTGATACCAAATTGTAACATCCCGAAATAGCGGAAATTTAAAAAAATTATAATCAAGGCAATAGAACTCAATAATCAAAGACGGGATTGTTACTTCTCATAAAACATATAAGCGGTGCACCATATTACATAAGAGTGTGTCAAAACGGTACATGATTACAACAGAACAACAAAAGGAAGATAAACGTAATCATGTCGACCTCAGTGGTCCGAATAGAGGATCTGATCCCAAGATACGCGTGCCCGTTGATCACCACCCAACTAGACATACTCGGTCCTGAAAAAGATGCAACAACAATGCCAATGTTTCCATAAGGAAACCCCGTATGCCAAGCTCACCTATAACCATGCAGTAGTACAAATGAACCTATCATACTAGTAGCATGTCATGTCATCAACAGTAAGGAAAACAGTTCCCCCGAAGGGTAACATGAGACATCAGTCCGACAATCATCATCGGGTCTCCCGAGGAGACCTACCGTAGGCACATACGGTCTAACGGAACAAGACGTGACACTCCCCACACGCGCTACACTAATCATGGGGTTCGGCAGGGAGCATCCGTCAGGTCCGCACCATAAGAAACAGATCTGTAACTTCGTGGTTGAAACCACACCAACGGAGCCGTCGCCCAGTCGGTCCATCAATCAACATCTCAATAGGTGCCCATCTGCGGAACATAACTGGAACATCATCATCGGCCCATCAATCATCATCGCCGGAACAACATCGACGTCATCACAAGCGTTGCAACGGTGGTCCATCAATACGCCCGGCAAATCATCGGACGGGTCCAGACCAAAGTCTGCCAGTCATCAGGCTCGACGAGCCGCAAACACCAACTACACCGTTATAAAAACAGGGCAGCGACCTTCGTAGCCCTTCAGGCCGGTAGTCACCTCACCCAACGACAGTTGCGTGCCCGCACAATCATCATACATTGGGATCCGCGATCCCTCAGGCCTGCTACTCTACAATGAGTCCAATCAATCCATCATATTAGTCAGGACCCATACATGGAGGTGACGCGTCCCGAACACCCACACTCTTCCACATGGCGGTCCCTGGCCAGGCACGCGTAACGCGCCCACCGTCACCTCCCGGCTCACGCACAAAGCGAGGACACGGGTTTCCGTGGACAAAGTTGGCATTCAAAAAGGGAACTAGGAATTCAGTCTTGTGCAAAAACGGTCGACCGAAAAAGCCATCTCGGTCGACCGTTTCCTCAATGGAATCGGTCGACCGAAAGTCTAAAACGATCGAACTATTTGCGCAAAACATAAGTTCCAACGGTCTACCGAAAGTTTAAAACCGGTCGACCGAAATTAGGTCAAAATCCAGAGTCTGGTCAACATCAATTTAAAACTATCGGTCGACCGACTCAGGGGTCTCGATCGACCGAAAACTAACAGGGGATCCTAGTATTTCTACATCATATAACGGTCGACCGCAAACATGCATGATATCCAGTACACTTAAGTTCCGGTCGACCGAACACAAGGAACTGGTCGACCGAAACACAACAGACAGACGAAATACACTACATTCGGTCGACCGCCCGAAGGGCCCGGTCGACCGTTGGTCGTCTTCAACCTCGCGCCAGCCGAGGATTTACGTCGTTTTCATCGCTGGGGAGGTCTACAACCTCCCCCGACCGACCAACATGACCCTCACACGAGGGTGGACAATCAAAACATACTATGAAGCCGGCATACCTCGAAGAAGCAACAAATCCGTCGGAGCCTCGCTCGCGCCTCCGTCACCTCTTCGACAGCAACCACCTTCGCACGCCTCACGTCCTCGCCTCCGCGACTCCGAGCTTGACACCACACGTCGCAACTCCCTCTGGTTGCCGGAAGAGAAAATAGAATGGTGAGAGAGAGAGAGAGAACAAAACTACTTCTTAAATCCAACCCTATCCTCGCGTCTACAGTGCACGCCCCCCACACCATCACCTACACTTCCTATTCTCCTCCATCCCCATGCATACTACTATGCTCCTCCTCTTCCCCATGCTAATCTCCTCCTAAACACCCATTAGCACCCTAAATGGGTTTAGGGTTCTAACACATCATTATCTCAATAGTCATCCTCGTAGAATTAATCTCACTGCAGCCAGTTCTTTGTTAGTATCATATGTAGAATCCTATTTGGATCCATAAATATCCCAATCAACGTCCAAATTCTAAAGGCATCTCAAACGGATGAACCAGTTTAAGATGTTAAATCCCAATACCGATTGACCAGTTGGAAAAATAGATAGACCAGTTAAGTGTTCGAAATTCAAAATATTTTTTAGTTAATTTTATTTTCTTAATAGGTATTTTCTTTGATTTCATTTCTTATCCTGTCTGACACATGATCTCTACAAATCGACCTATTTGTAGTCTTTTTAATAGTAGCTCCTACAGTGGAGTTAGTAGCTCATACATTTGATTGGTGTTTAAGCCAATGAAACCAGCATGAATTTAAACACCAAGACTAAAACTACAATATTGGAGATATGAAATAACATAGATAATGAATTTCTGTCTATTACACTTCAATTAATAAACTAAACTAGTTATTATTTTTGTTAAATAATTAAACGAAGAACATAGATAATTCATTTGAATAACATAGATAATGAATTTTTGTCTATTTCTAAGATACATTAGGAAAAGCATTACATTTTTTTTGGCGTATATAGTACCCAAGCAAGATAAGCATACAAGTTCATATCCAAATCCTCGACAACAATGAAAATAGTTTTTTTGTCTTGAGAACAAAACACAAACCACAAAATGCACAAGAATTGAACTTTATTGGACCTTAATTAGGAGACAGGCCGACGGTGGTGTCGTGTGGAGGTGGAGCGTTGGGGTCAAGGTCGACAACTACGAGGGGGTAGGGAATCGTAGGTCGGAGGTTGTAGGGGTGATGCGTTGTGTCGAGGTCGGGGCGGAGGCTTGGTGGCGGCGTGAGTTGGATCGGAAGTGGCCGGAGGAGTTGGGTTCGGTGGTCGGAGGTGGTGGGGGGTGGTGTGTTGGGTCACTGCGAGGGGGTGGGGGTCGGAGGTTGGGGGGGTGATGCGTTGGGTCGAGCTTGGGGCGGAGGCTTGGTGGCGGCATGGGTTGGATTGGGGGCTGAAGGGGTGAAATGGATAATGTTAAGGAGAAAAAGAAAACACGTCGGGTCTTTCGGAACCGACGTGTCATGGGTTCTTATCACGTCGGTTGTAGTGAATCCGACGTGGTAAGAGAGGGCATGTCACGTTGGTTTCACAAAACCAACGTGACATGGTCCATTGCAAAGATTCTTGGTACGCTCATCTTCGTAATTGTTAATGTTATTATGGGTTGTTTGTGTTCCTTAATGTGATTCAATTGGCCGTTCTAATCCTTTTTCCTCATTATCATTATCGTTCTTGAATGTTTAACTTACTACTTTCTTAGTTATCCTTCTAATCCACAGAAATCGTGTGTTTCGTATCACGTCGGTTGTAGCAAATCCGACGTGGTAAGAGATGACATGTCACATCAGCTACAATAAAACCGACGTGATATATATATATATATATGTCATGTTGGTTTTTTAAAACCCGACGTGACATGGTCCCTTATCACATCGGTTTCTCTACAACCGACGTTATAAGAGTGTTTCACGTCCGTTTCTAAAGACCCGACGTGACATGTCGACGTTGTAGCCCACTTTTCCAACAGAATAGGAGTGGGGTTCCTTTTATAGAACACACAGCTTTCTTTCAACCCTAGGATCTAAATGGAAGGTTGGGATCATGCTAAATAGACATGGGTACGTAATTTGGGTTGAGCCCAACTGATCCCGATGCTTGACACAAGATCATTTGTATTATTTCTCATCTTTGCTCGTTATCCGAGTACCAGATGTAATGCTAATACGAGTGAGTCATTAGTTTAGCTTATTGACATGTCCTATTTTATGCTCCAATTACAAACAACCAGAACAAACAAACGATGTTGTTCAAACAAAGAACTCAATGCATAAATTAGAAAGTCAAACATGTAAATACATCAAAATCTATGTAAGCTAAAGGCTTCACATCACGCACAAATAAACCCTTAGTTATTGTCTTCGTAAGTGGGTCAACTACCACCCAACTAGTATAAACATGTTACAATACAACTTTCCTCCTTGTTATAATGTAGTGACATTATAATGTGGTATTTAATGTGTACATGTTTCGGGTTTGTATCATACTTAGGATCTTTGACATAATAAGGGGCAACCATGCTATCAAAATAATGACGAACAACTAGCTCCTCCACCAAAAACCACATGCACCGCAATAGAGCAAGCGACATAATCCATTTCAACCATTGTTAGGGAAATAAAGTCTTATTTCTTGATACACTATGAGATTAACTTTATTGGTGAGAAAACAAACATAACAAAAGGTAGACTTTCTTTCATAAATATCTTCAGTCAATCATCATCATCGTAACCACCACATCGTGCGTTTAATTACAACCTCCTCAACCGCGATGATGATCGTGCTCATTCCTCCTCTTTACCTACGAAATCTTTATATTCCGTTGCGGTTACACTGTCATTCGGTCAGAGTGCAAAACATCATAGAATAACAACAATGGTGCTACCAATTTGGTCTGGAATTTTGTTAATATTGCTAGGTTAATATTTGTTAGGATTAAGACATATCTTCCTTGCGCTAATTGTTTTATTTGCCTCCTAGATTGCAATCTCTCCCGAAACGTATAAGTTTCAGATTTGGGAGGACGCACTCCTTATATCCCCTCTGCACTAACAGATAGATTAGGTCGTGCTGTTGTTCAACAATTGCATGCCCAAAATGGAAAATGCCATCCTTGCTCTGCAGACTCGTACACTGCTGTACTTTTGTGAGAAATTGGTTTTCTTATTATTTTTTGCATTTTGTTGATCTTTGTAGATTGAGTTTTATGATGCTACATGTGAAGTTTCAGTTCTATTATTTTTTGAATGGGTGAAGTTTCTTTTACATGTTTCTTATAATTAAATCATTTGTAGTTCTAATTTGTACTGCAGGCATTGTTAACTCTTTCTTGTCTTACTTCTATGTTCTTCATTATTAGTTGGTAGATTTGGA
Organism: Triglochin maritima; assembly: GCA_963682175.1. NCBI lineage: Eukaryota > Viridiplantae > Streptophyta > Magnoliopsida > Alismatales > Juncaginaceae > Triglochin > Triglochin maritima. The sequence goes on from OY821779.1 coordinate 31,881,795, forward strand.
TCCCATGCTTGGCCTATGAAGATGTGTTGTGTTGTATTAAAATTGTAGTTGTCTTTCCTATGCCAATGTTATTTGGTTGTTAGGTTATTCACTACTGTATTTACTTGTTGAATTTCTGGGCTGATCACGAGATGTTCATTTATGCGGTGAGAGAGGCTTGGGCCACGAGGTTGGAAGGCACACCCATGTTTAGATTGGTAGCAAAGTTAAATGTGGTGAAGGAAGCGTTAAAGAGATGGAGCGAGAATACCTTTAGGCATATGGAACTAAAAGTAGGCGAAGCTCAGCTTCGGCTTGCTGAAATCCGGAAACAAAGGGAGGATAACCCACGAGACGAGGAGCTTTTAAAATGTGAGAATCAATGTAAGGAGGACCTAGATCGTTGTTTGGTCCGGGAGGAGGCATTATTGAGACAGAAATCAAGGGTTCGATGGTGCAAGAGGGTGAGCAAAATTCTAGGTTTTTCCATGTTTCCCTAAGAGTGAGGAAAACCACCAATAATGTGAGGAGAGTGAGTGAGGAAGGGGTGATTATTGAGGATGAAGAGGCTATCCAAGAGGCCTTTCGGGGGCGTTTTTCTAACTTGTTTTCTAGTAATTTTCAGGTTCAGCTCATTGATCCGAATTATCCCTTCTGAAGGTGTGGGAGTACGAGGCAAGAGCAATTATTCAGCCACTAGATATGAAGGACGTAGAACAAGTGGTGAAGCATTGAAACGTGGACAAAGCATCAGGTCTGGATGGTTTTAATGAAAAAAAATTCAAAGCCGGGTGGGAATGTATGAAGAGTGACCTTTTCAAAGTTGTCGACTCCTTCATGAGAAATAGGAAACTCCAAAAGCAAATTAACTACACCTCCATCAGTCTTATTTTGGAGAAGACGACTCCGTCCTTGGTTGATGATTACCGACCCATTTCCCTATGCAATATGGTTTATCAGTTCTTGTCAAAGATTTTGGCAAATTGATTGAAGGTACTCCTTCCTAAATTGGTGGGGAAAACACAAAGTGCATTCGTGAGTGGGAGGAGAATCAGTGACAACATCTTGCTAGCCCACGAGATATGCCACAATATGCACTTGGGAGGAGAACAGGGAAGGATGTGTTTAAAGCTCGACCTAAGGAAAGCATATGACTATATCTCTTGGCAATTCCTAGAGGAAGTACTTAAGCGGGTGGGATGGTGAGAACTCATGATGGCTTGCGTTCGAGGTTCTTTTGTTGTTACGGTGAATGGTGAGAACCCTAGACCGTTTGTTGCCACGAATGGGCTGAGGCAAGGTGATCCATTGGCTCCCTATCTTTTTGTACTTTGTATGGAGGTTTTAAGTGCCATGTTAAGAAAGGAGGTTGTACAATATCTCACATTCTCTTTACGGATGATGTGGGGATGTACAATATCTCACATTCTCTTTACGGATGATGTGATGGTCTTTGCTGCCTCTACAAGAGCAAATGCAAGAGTGATAAAGCGTATCCTTACTGAATTCTCAGCAACCTCTGGGCTACAATTGAATGTAGCAAAGAGTCAAATCTTCGTGGGAGGAGGAGCCACCGAGGTACATGGATGTGCTCGCACTTAGGCATGGAGAGAGCTGATTTTCCGGTTACCTATTTAGGCATTCCACTCTTCTCCTCAAGGTTGGGGAGACATCATTGCATAAGTTTAATCAGCAAGGCTCAACAACGACTAAGCACATGGAAGAGAAACTTTCTATCGATGGCGGGTCGTGTGGAGTTAGTCAAGAGTGTAATCGTGTATATGAGTATTTATTGGAATTCAGCTTTCCTTATCCCGAGAAAAGTCTTGAAGGAGGTGGAGAGCATCATGATTCACTTCATCTGGGGAGGTCCTACAACGTGGGTGGCCGTAGCTTGGGAGGACATATGCAAACTGAAGAAGGAGGGTGGTTTGGGGCTGAGGAGACCAAAGGATTGGAATGATGCTGGGCTGATTTGTCTCCTTTGGTTGATCATTGAGGATGGTGGTTCGCTTTGGGTTCGGTGTACATGAAGGAAATACTTGTGGAATCGTAACATATGGTTAGCTAGGCCACCGTCTATATGCTCATGGGCGTGGCGGGGCATTCTACGTGTCTGAGAAGTGACAAAGGATAAAATCCAATACCAAGTGGGAGACGAGACCGCAATTCAGTTCTTTACTGACCCATGGTGTGGACAACCCTTACTCTCTTCTTCCGGTGGAGAGTGACTCTAGTATGACATGGGTATGCCAAGGGATACTATGGTATCATATTTCATTCATGAGGGGGCTTGGACTCTCCCCGAGCCGAGGTCCCTAGAGATGGCGGTATTATGCCCTAGGATATTGCAAACTCCAATCCACAGGGGGCGAGATACTCCTATTAGAGCTGGAGCAAAGAGTGAAGTATTATCAGCAAAGGAAGCATGGAGTTGGGTGGTACCTCGACAAAGGAAAGTGGGCTGGACTGATATGGTTTGGCACAAGTATCACATACCCAAGCATGCACTTACGCTTTGGAGAGCCATGCGAGGACGGCTGATCACTAAGGCACTTATGCGTGCTAGGGGAGCAAACCATGACCCTTTTGTGTGTTATGTGAGGAAAGAGATGAGGATATGGCACACCTATCTTGGGAATGCCACTTCAACCGACAATCTTGAGTACAAATGTAGAGGATACTACGGTTGGACACTAGCATAGACCTTACTCTTGCCGCGGAGGTGGAGAGGCTGCAAATGATGCGAGGGTCCAAGCTGCAATAGGTCACCATGAAACTTGTTTTTGCTGCAACCATCTATGAGTGTTGGCAAGAGCGAAATAGGTGTATATTCGAAAACGAGAAGCGTCGACCCGAGGACGTGGGCACTCTTATAAAGGACGCGGTGTGTATGATGGGCACAAGGATAAAGGAAATTAGAGATGATTCTAAGGCTTTGAGATTGTATGAGAGTAGTTGGGGCTAGCTGAAACAACATTAGGGTGGTGCGTTGTATGTTGTTTAGAGGTAGATTCTAGTTATGCACCGAGCATGACTCGAGGGTTGTAATAGATAAATTTTGGTAGGTTGTAAATGGTTACATACATCAATACAATAGAGGCTACGCCTCCCTTTTGCTTTGAAAAAAAAGACAGAGTTGAAGAAGGAAACATGACATATGGTAGCATGTGCTTTTGTTGGCCTTACTGTAATTAATGTCTCGTTTGTTGTAATGATTGTGCTATGTCATTTCATGTGGAGACATAGTAAGGTTTGGTCTTTATGCATGAGTTCATTTAGCTCCATTTCAATTATTGTCTTGTATGTTTTAATGATAATGTTTTATATTATTTCATGTGGAGGCAAAGTTGGATTTGGTTTTACGCTTTTCATGTACTACATGTTGTGACGAGCACGAATGAACACACACACATACACATATTTTATTATTCACATTATTTCTCTACCCCCTATAGGGTTTAGTGTTATTGTTTTTTTTATTTCCTTACGCATTGTAGTGAAATTCCAACCTCATTTTCTCTCTTATTTTCCCACTTGAGTATGACAGATTTTCACTTGCACGTGCTCCGTGTGAACTTGACCCATACTAGCCATCGCTTCATCTCGGCCATGCACTTGTGACTATTTTGACTTAATCAATCATGTTTTTGGCATCATTGCCGTGGAGTGTCATTTTCGTAGTCGAGCTCACCATTTCGGTGGGGTTTTGCTTTTGTTTTTTTTTTGTTTTTTCTCTCTTTTGGTTAGTGGAAGGGGCTACATGTGGATAATGGGACCCAATGGAGCGTGGGAGCATTCTGGTGAATTTGTATTCACCAGTTGCAGGGGAGCACAACCAAAATCCCCAGAAAATCCGCAAGTAGCAGATTTGAATCCGCCACTGGAGGCTCTTGTGAGCCATTTTGGATTTCTATTTTTACGGAATCTTTCCTTACCTATCTTTAGTTGTTTCCATCTACTATTGATGTCATGCATGCTCTTCTCAAATGTCAGTAATTAATTTTGCTCTCATGATTCCTTTTTAAGACAACTTGGACAATAAAATTCAAAGAAAAATATTAGACTAATTATAATCTAGGTCATGCATCATTTGTAGACCATGCATGCAGTTCTCTTTTATTTTCTTTACATTCTTGTTGTCTATTGCTGACGTGAGGAATGTGCACCCATTCTCTCATTCATGGATGGTTAGAGCATGCATTAGTTAGTAAGGTGCATTGGAACAAGAGTGAGGTGAGCATTTGTTTGGAGAGCTGATTGCTAGATTAAGACTCAAAATGCTACTAAGGAGAGGTTGTCCCATACAAGATAAGGTGGGGGATTTCATCCTTTCCTTTGCCCCAAAAATCACTTCTAATCAAAAGCCTTAATCTCAAATCAAGTAGACCTTGGCCACTAGCACTCAGGCGCATTAGCAGAGTGATCCAGTCATGACCGCCATAGCCTGATCGACGTTGCCCACTTTGTCAAAAGTAGGAGAGATTAGATCTCTAGATCTTGGCTCACTTGCTGGGCTTTATGGTCTTTGTCGTAGGGTACTGTGTCAACTCAAGAGTACTGTGTCGAGATGGATGGTTACATGGGCGACCATCCATTTCATTGTTGGGACCATGACTATTCTCTTTGGTATTCCAGACCCATCAATTCTGGAGTGCCTTAGGCAAATACCCTGTATGGTTGACATAATCTTAATTGTGTGGCTAAGCAGTATTCAAATTCGGGTAATATGAGAGAGTCACTGACTGCTAGACCACCATCTAGTTTTGTCTGGTCATATGTTGGTCAATAATCTGAGACATTACAAGAAACTTTGGCCCCTTTCATGCGTACGGTATATGATATGTGTGCATTGATGGCTCCAGTAGCCGTACCGTGTGACTATTACGGGTTGAGTGGTAAAGTTATAGGGGAATCTCCATATGTTCCCTCAGAGCCTGAGTATGAGCATACCTTTGCCCAAAATGCTCAATGTGACATTAATGCATCTGTGTACAACCCAAGAGGGATGGATTCTTGGGGAGACAATATTGATTCAAATTTTTATACATCATACCCACCCCATTATTCTCCTCCCAAATACCCATATCTCTACTAGCCACCACCCATGACCAATCATTGGATTCATTCTCAGCCCATAACACCCAACCCCAAAATCTCCAAAATTCTGACTTGAGCCTTACAGTTGACCACTAACATAATTCCTTGAAATAAACTCTCCTTACGTTCATGGAAACCACTCAACATTCCATACAAAATCTGGCAATGCAAGTTAGTCAAATCACACAACAATTATGTGAACGTTAGGAGAGTGACATTTCTTGTCAACATGAGGATTTATCTTCAGATATCAAACCACCACCACATTCAAAAATTCAAAGCATAATCTTTCAGAGTCAAACTCTTTGTCAGTCTGAGGGACTTGGGGTTTCAATTCACGATCACTTGGAGGGGGATCCGATTCAAATTGAGAATAACATGGACCAACTTCATTATGAGTCGACATAGGATTGTGCCTTATTTTTTGTCTCGTAGCCCTCGAGCCACATCATCTTAATGTTGTGCCTCTTAAGGATTCACCTGTGGTGGAGCAAGAGCTCCCTAGTACCCTTAATTTCATACGACCTGATGAGAGTTTGCCTCTAACTATTGTTCCTGATCATCTTGAAAATGACGGGACATCGAACAAATACATTGCCAATGTGGGTATTACGAATTCCTTATAGGATACCTTGGGTACAACATCCACTTGTTGTTCATCTGGTGAGTCGGGCAAGCATAATGAGCTTGTTGGCCTCATTCTGGCACATCAGCCTGTTGGTTGGCGAGTTTGGATTGACGATCATAACTTCAGTATCGTAACGGAGGAAACTCTTCTTCGTTGCGTAATATTTCCCAAACTCTTGAGATGTTGAAGCTCTTACGGATTGATCCGTCAAATTGGACGCCTTTGCATCTAATTCATGAGCCTCTCCAGTTATTTTGTACATTTTGTGAGGGGGCACACATGAGTATTTTGGCCCCGCGTGGTCTCGTGTTCCCATTCCAAGTGCATTGACCCAGTTTTGAGATTCCCATTTGTTGTTCTTTGATAAATGATGATGGGAACTTATTTTTGTAAATTGTTATATTTCAAAAAAAAGACTCCAAGAGTGAACATAGGTTGTTGTGGGCTACAATCCTTTTGTATTTGTGCCCCATTTGTTTCACGTATTTATCTACCTTCTTAAGTATGTCACAGGTTTTGAGGGGAATCTGGGTTTGTGTCCATCAACAAGACCACAAAACCTTCCTTGTGCGTCAAAGTTTGGTGAGATCTAAATTTTTTCATGCAAAAATCAGGTAGTGTCTTGCTCACATCTATTGAGGACAGTGCATGAAGTGTGGGGGGTATTTTACGAGTGTTCATAGTCGAGTCTTTTTCCTTTTGTTTTCTATTATTTGTATTGTTAGGGTCGTGTTAGTGTGCTACACTTATTATCGATATATATGCTTGCCATGATCATTGGTTGACTTGCCTTCTTTTGCTTGCCTAGCGCTTTAATTTTTATATATCTTTCAAAATCTTCATATGTTTGCAAAAGAAAATGTTTTGTGGGTTTTGCGTGTGTTTAGCATGTGCAAAACTATTGAGAGGCAAAGTAAAAAGGAAACTCCCAAAATTGACTTGAACTTGTTGCATTAGGATATCAAGTACACCATATTTAGGTCTTATCTAGTCGTAAGGATGCACCCCGATTTTCCCTCGGGAGGAGAGTAATCATAGGGTTTCAGTACGCAAACAAATACAGAAGTCCACCCTTAACCTAGTGAGTCAAATAATTCGTGTCTATTAGTATAAGGATGTTTGCCGTAGTCAGGGACCTTTAAACTCCTTTTGTGAAACCTTAAGTGTAGGGGTTTTGGTTCAGGTGTAGCTTATAAAAATGTGAGTAGGGTGTCTGTACGATGTCTACCACTCTGGAAATTAGGTCCGAGGTGACTTAATGTTTGGTGCTTCGAAGTCATCTGACTTGGGATTCACCGACCGAACTCCTATTATACGGGTGGTAGGGATAACCCTATGTGGAGATTAAGGGAATGGTGTATGTGATAGTGTAAGTCCTCATAGGCAATAATGCATGAAACCTGACACTGGGAGAATTAAACACCAACTAGTAAAATAATGTTGAAAAAGAAGAAGAAAAGAAAAACAAGATGGTAATGCAAATAAGAACCTCAGTGGACTGTACACGTTGTATCGCTTGAGAATGTTAAGGTTGCTCATATCTTTCCTTAAGTCTTTAATTAACTTGCATAAATGATTCATTAGGCTCGGTATGTGGACTGGATACATATAGAGAGTCGGTATGGAGTTGCGGTGCCCGTTGAATCATACGCTGATTTGCCTCCAAGTGTTCCCCACTCTCAACAAGATTAGAGAGAAAAGAGCTAGTCAATCAATCTCTAAATCAAGGTTAGAATCTAGCTAATAACTTGTTTCAAGATCCCTGAGAATTTAATCTCCAAAAGCTTGATTAACTAAGAGATTTTCGGATGGAGGAGGTTGGGGAGAGAGATTTTTGCATTAATTGAAACAAGGAGGGAGAGAAGACCTATTTATAGATCTCCCATCACCCACATCATGGGCTATCCACTAACCCTAGATCTCTTGCTTTTCTTGCCCTAAAACCAAACAATAATTGACACATAATCACCCTCATCCACGTTTAACCACAATTGGAATGAATACAATCCATGATCAACACTAATCTCTTAATAATTCTAGCAAAATCGTGCTCATCGGTCAACCGAAATATGTGTATCGGTCGACCGATTGGCAGTTAATTTTGGTTTCAGTTGGACCATGAAACCAGGCGGTCGACCGATCACACTACCAAAGCTACTGTGATTTTTTGGTCGAACAAACACGCCCAAACGGTCGACCATTTCTACACTAGAAATCCCCTGGAAGTTTTCGGTCAGACTGCACTTCAAGTCGCTCGACCGACTATTACCAGGAGAAGTTCCCTTAAATTATCGGTCAAGCCACGACATTCACCCGGTCGATCGGTCACTACAAAGAAGAGTTTGCAGAAGCTCCTGGAAGTTTTTGGTCGACAAAACACATCCATCCGGTTGACCGTTAACATACGCAACAACTACTTTGAATTTCTGGTCGACTAGTCTCCACAAATGTTCAACCGTTTTTGCCCGATTTTTGCCTTTATCGAATTTTGGATTAAAAATCCAACAAAATTCGATCATTGGGGGTTTTTAGCAAATTCGTATGTTATAATGTTGATCACATTATAATCATGCAATATATTATCATATGTAGTGTTAAAACATTACACCCCATAATACACAGATCTCATATGAATTTTTTATGATTCTAACTATGTCATTTTCATGACATATTGATTTTATTGATTCACCACATGTATACTATTTCACACGATACTCGATACATTATATGAACAAAAAATCAAACTTCATGTTAAATTCCCATTTTTGTGGTGTGACCTATAGGAGGATCTAAGCTATATTGGCAATAAATTTAAACACTTAATATCACAAACTATAAGAGGGTATCTAGCTACACATTATCATTACCCCATTAACAAAGATGTCTTATTCACTCGAACTAAACAAAATTCATTTAGTGATGTAAGAACATCACTTGTGTCTATCCCTTACCTCATGATATTAAGAATATTATATAAAGTAAAAATGTGTCACCATTGTAATATATATTCATTTCTTGATCACTTAAGCTAATTATAAATATGTAACTTAACACAAGTCACATTGTGCACATTATAATTTTGCTTTATCAAGGGGCCCACTAAAATCATTACTCAAGTAAAGAGGGACAATGATAATCCTTTGACGAACTATCTTTTCCAGCATAAGTCATGTTTAACAAACTATTGCCTTTATAACTATTCTCAATAACCGTTTTTGACAATAATCAAATTAAACGTTTTTATGTGAAAAGTCATAAGTGTCATATCTTAGGATTCAAGACACAGTGAAACATTAATGACACATAACATAATTCCATAATGTTTCACTTGCTAGGTCTATTCAATATATAAAAGTAACTATTTTCCTCTTTTATATATTCGCGTCGATAAATATTTGTAGAGCTACAATACTCTTTAACCAACACGACAATCTTATCTCGATAATTGATGTTCCATGTCAATTACAATGATTGTAAATAACTTTTAATTTATGTAAACCATTATCTTTTAGAGCTCTATGGTTAAAGACCAAGAGCCTCTTTCTTAACACTTCCAGAAGACAAATACATTAATTAAGGAACAAAATGTTTGCACATTCAATTCATAACAATTGACATATAAAAGTACAACTTTTAGAACACATTCATTTAAGGAATACCGTGTATTCATGCAGTTGCTACAACTCTTGATCGAGGGTTTAATATCTACTATCTGTGTTCCCCATTTTACACCATTGAATCGTGAAGGGAGATATATAAAGAAATAATTTACCCTGTGGTAACGAGGATGAATGGATTGCTCCTAATCACATGAAGAAAATGCAAGTGAGAGTACTTGTTCAGAAAAATTGAGTTGGTCATCCAAAGAAGAAAAAAATAGTAAGGTTAAAAAGGATACATCTACCATCTCGAGAGGAAGTTGTGGTGAAATCGTGAAAGTGTAGTAGATGCGGTGTAGGTAGACAGAATAAGAGGGGATGTAAAGTTAGACTGTAAAGCTATTGTATTGTAATCTATTGTAATTTGTTCTGAATATTTTTTATAAGTTTGACTTCAACTTTTATTAAATTATCTTGTTCCGAACAGGTACTCAATAGACCTCGATATAAGTTTGATATAGCTCAATGGACGCTTGATATAGCTCAATGGTTTGTTTGCTATAACATCGAGTTCGTTTAGATCTGTTTTGTTATTGTACTCGATAACACTCGTTGGAAGCTCAATATAGCTCGATGGTTGTTTTCCTATAACATCGAGTTCATTTAGATCTATTATGTTGTTGTACTTGATCGAGCTCGATGGAAGCTCGACAATGCTCAATGCTTTATGACTTTACATGGAAGAAATTAATTTGAATATGCTTTAATGATGTGCTCGATAGTCCTCGATATAGCTCGATGGTAGTTTTCCTATAACGTTCGTTTGTTTTCCTCTGTTATGTTGTTATACTTGATCGAGCTCAATGGAAACTTGATAGAGATAGATGCTTTATGACTTAACATGGAAGAAATTAATTTAAATCTGTTTTAATGTTGTGCTCGATAGTGATCGATTAGTGCTCGTTATAGCTCGATGGCAGTTTTCCTATAACATTGAATTCATTTAGATATGTTCTGTTGTTGTACTCGATCGAGCTCGATAGTGTTCAATGCTTCATGACTTAACATGGAAGAAATTAATTTTAATATATTTTAATACTGCACTCGATAGAGCTCGATATAGCTCGATAGTAGTTTTCATATAACGTTGAGTTTGTTTTCCTCTGTTGTGTTGTTGTACTCGATCAAGCTCGATGGAAACTCGATAGAGTTTGATGCTTTATGACTTAACATGGAAGAAATATTTCCAGATTTGAGTTCATAATTGTTCCATTTAATCTACATTGACAAAATAAAATACAAAAACTCATCAAGGTCTTACATGCTGATATAACAAGTCGACGGTCCATTTATCTGTGAAAGTTTGTGCGTATGTTTTCGTCTTTGATGGTGGTGAAGGGAAGATTTTCTAGACGATGCTCTATATACTTGATGGCGTACATGCTACAGTCTCCGCTACAAAAATTAATAGCATTAACCATAAACATATGGGATAAAAGCATTAACCATTTGAAGTAATCATGAAATTTATCTTCGATGGGTTTAGGGGACCTCTTGCGGTGTAAAACGGTGCCATTCGAACTTCGATGGTTTGCGTCCTTCTAAGGATTTCAGTTTTGGGTGGTCTTTGAACGGCAAGGAAGAAAACATTAGAGAGGGTAGGAGGCGACACCATGGCCTCATTAACGACTCCAAAGCAGCTTATAAATGATTGACACATCTACACCGTAGATGTTAAATGTCCAATCAGGAATTGATGCCTCGATCACAACCTAATGCATGTTCGTATAGAACTGGCACCAGTACACATACTCATTTCCCTTCCAAGAAGGCAAAAGTGTACCCTCGATCTCAGTGACAAATGAGACAGTTTGAATCTCAAGTAAACTTCCCTGTACTGTTCCGATAGTGGTCGTCCTGGGATGGAATCCATTGAGAGAACCACGTGCACATGACCACAACATCTTTGCGGTATCGACCTGGGAAGGTAATTAGATGCCTCCTGATCATATGCTGAGTCGTATCAATATGCTACAAAAAATCAAGATGTTGAAAATCAGTAATAATATCTTCAAATTTATTCATGAAACCATTGTCGAGTATTCATCGAGTTTATATCAAGCCTCTATCGAGCTCATCAAGATTGTTTGGGTATAAATTGTCGAGCTCATCAAGCTTGATTATCACGCCCAAAGTTCTTAACACACAATCTCATCATATCGAGCTCACATGTTAAATATTGAGCTCATATCGTGCCTATCGAGTTATGCCTATAAAATAATGAATTTTGCATTCTTGAAATTATTTACATTGTCGGTGAGCCATGATTTGATTGTCTTCGTTGTCAAGAACCACTGTGAACCGTAATTCTCGTCTTCACATCAATGTTCTTCTCATTGGCGATCCTCCCAAATACCCACCATTCCAATGTCCTCAATTGTCTTTCGACTGGCTTCTTCAAAGGATCGAGAACTAAAGGCTCATCATCTAGGTTCGAAGGTCACAGTTTCTTTGTTGGCTTGGTGTAGATATCCTAAAGATATTTTGGGGGATGCATCTTCCTCTAATATACAGTTGTACCCGAAGGGGTGGACGAATCTACTTCAACTTCGTAACCATTAGGTTGATCATCTTCATCATCAGATGGTGGTCTCAAAGGTTCTTCTAACAAAGACGATCTTAGCCATCTAGTCCATCATGGACAACTAATTCTCAACAATACTCTTCAGATGACCTTCCATGGACAATTGGCTTGCTTCCATTGACAGTTACTTTGCTTCCACCCTGCAGCCAATCTCTCAGTCACCTTCTCCACATCAGGGGTTATTCTAGTGTCATCACCTTCATCAACATCCTCCTCGAGACCGGGAAGTACCCTTTGTAAGGTTGTTGTAATAACCAACCTCCGATGTACGGTGCCCCAAATAAGAGTACACAGTCAACTGCGATAAATATATAACATTATGTTACGTTACAATATAAGTAAAGCAACATCAATAAATACTCCAGTGAATAACAACATCTAAACTATTGAGGTCATATCGAGCTCTTATCAATCCCATGGAGCAAACTAAATACTCCAGTAAATAACAAACAATTCTAAACTATCGATGTCATATCGAGGTCTTACCGAACCCATCAGACAAACTAAATACTCCATTGAAATATATTAGGCGGTCACTGGTAAGGTGAGCCTGCAACTCAGCCTCTGATGGTATGGTGTTGAAGTTGAAACCAGTAACCAGTGCAAACTCATATCGACTGGATCTACAGTCTTTAGAGCCCAAATAGAAATGAACATTGTCCTCTTGAATACTGTGGATCTTGTGCAATAGTAACTAATGGACAAGAACATAGGAGAATTGTAATTCGCCTGCCTCAAATAATTGTTTGAATGGGGATTCCTTTGCCCATTCCATCAACCTGTAATCCCGAAACTTATCTTTTATGTCATTCATAGGCTTACTGTCCCTACATGTCACACACCTCGGGAAATGATCCTTCATTGGAACTATTAAATTGGAGAACATAAGTAGACACACGAAATTAGGTCTGATCTGACCAATTGTGACCGCCAATTGGCGGTCCGTTTTGTTCATGATCTGACCCGGTTTCGTGTGGTTGTGGGTTATGTAGTTTAAGTCAATTTTAAGTAGGTTTCATTAGTCTCACACCAGGAGATTGTCTCCAGTTGCTTTTTTCATGTCTATAAATAGAACTCTTCTTCCTCCTTTGTAACTAACCCATTTCTTGGTGGTCGTTCCTGAAACAAAACTCAAGGTGGAGAGGATACTGAAAGGAATGTGTTCCAAACATATTTACTTTTATATGTCAATTGTTATGAATTGAATGTGCAAACGTTTTGTTCGTTATATAATGTATTCGTCTTTTGGAAGTGTTAAGGAAGAGGTTCTTGGTCTTTAACCATATAGCTCTAAAAGATAATAGTTTACATAAATCAAAAGTTATTTACAATCATTGTAATTGAGATGGAACATTAATTATCGAGATAAGATTGTCGTGTTGGTTAAAGAGTATTGTAGCTCTACAAATATTTAACGACGCGAGTATATAAAAGAGGAAAATTGTTACTTTTATATATTGAATAGACCTAGTAAGTGAAACATTATGGAATTGTGTTATGTGTCATTAATGTTTCACTTTCTTGAATCCTAAGATATGACACTTATGTCTTTTCACATAAAAAGTGTTTAATTTGATTATTGTCAAAAACAATCATTAAGAATAGTGATAAATGCAATATATAGTTGGTTAAACATGACTTATGCTGGAAAAGATAGTTCGTTAAAGGATTATCATTGCCCCTCTTTACTTGAGTAATGATATTAGTGGACCCCTTGATAAAGTGAAATTTTAATGTGCACAATGTGACTTGTGTTAAGTTACATATTTATAATTCGCTTAAGAGATCAAGAAATGAATATATAATACAAAGGTGACACATTTCTACTTTGTATAATATTCTTAATATCATGAGACAATGGATAGACACAAGTGATGTTCTTACATCACTAAATAGATCGTGTTTAGTTCGAGTGAACAACATCTTTGTTAATTGGGTAACGTTAATGTGTAGCTAGATACTGCTTATAGTTTGTGATATTAAGTGTTTAATATTATTGTCAATATAGCTTAGATCCTCCTATCGGTCACACCACAAAAATGGGAAATTAACATGAAGTTTGATTTTTTGTTCATATGATGTATCGTGTATCGTGTGAAATAGTATACATGTGGTGAATCAATAAAATCAATATGTCAGGAAAATGACATAGTTAGAATCACAAAAAAAATCATATGAGATGTGTGTATTATGGGGTATAATGTTTTAACACTACATATGATAATATATTGCATGATTATAATGTGATCAACATTATAACATATGAATTTGTTAAAAACCCCAAAGATCGAATTTTGTTGGATGTTAATCCAAAATTTGATAAAGGAAAAAATCGGGCCAAAACGGTCGAACGTTTTCGGAGACTGGTCGACCGGAAATTCAATGTAGTTGTTGCGTATGTTAACGGTTAACCGGATGGATGTGTTTTGTCGATCGAAAACTTCCAGGAGCTTCTACAAACTCTTCTTGGTAGTGATCGGTCGACTGGGTGAAAGTCGTGGTTCGACCAATAATTTATGGGAACTTCTCTTTGTAATTGGTGGTCGACTGACTTGAAGTGCAGTCCGACCGAAAACTTCGAGTGGCTCTCTAGTGTACAAACGATCGATTATTTGGGTGTTGGTTCGACCAAAATATCACAGTAGCTTTGGTAGCGTGTGATGGATTGACAGCCCGGTTTCATGGTCCAACCAAAATCATAATTAACTGCCAATCGGTCGACCGGTGAGCATGGTTTTGCTAGAATTATTAAGCGATTAATGTTGATCATGGATTGGATTTATTCCAATTATGGTTAAACGTGAATGAGGATGATTATGTGTTAATTTGTGATTGGTTTTAGAGAGCAAAAAGTAAGAGATCATGGGTAAGTGGATTATCTATGATGTGCGTGTTCGAGGAGTCTATAAATAGGTCTCATTTCCCTTCTTGTTTTAAATTATTGCAAAAATTCTCTCTCTTCCTTACCTCCCCACTAATCCATCCGAAAATCTCTTAGTTAATCAAGCTTTTGAAGATTAAATTCTCTGGGGAGCTTTAAAGGGGTTATTAGATAGATTTTAACCTTGATTTAGAGATTCATTGACTAACTCTTCTCTCTAATCTTGTTTAGAGTTTGGTGAACATTTGGAGGCGAATCGGGGACGATTCAACAGGCAACGCAATCCGGATCTTCATAAAGGTTTTAGAGAACCTTTGGGTATGATCCTCTATCATTTATTTTAGTATATATGTAGATTGTACATGAAATCTTTGAAAATATGGAAATCGATCTTGGACACATATATAAAAATGTATAATATATACATACATAGGGGCATGAAATCCTACAGATACTACTTTGTAAAGTGAGTCATGTAAATAAAATATTTTCTTTTTAGTTAGATATTGTTTCATTTAGTCTTGCATGCTTTGTTTTCTTAAATGTTAGCATAATTAGTTAGCTTAATGAGTAGTTAGTAGTTCCATCTACCTTGGGGATGGAGATAATGTTTATACATATAATAAAGAATGGAATGAATGTTATCTTATGCAATATGTGATGAATGTGAGTGTATGCTTGTTTGTTTAAATGAGAATATTTAACTTGATGGGTTTTACCACAACCATTAGACACTTCCTATGCATGAAAATACAATCTATGCTTGTGTCATATTAAATGCATTCTTTACCACCTTATTACATGTTTACATACACTCCACCCCTTAGGGGTTTTCTTTACTGAATTTCATTTTGCCTTGTTAGTTGCTTAGTTTAGTTTAATTGTTAATTCACTCATATTTAGTGTAGTTAGTTAGCATAATCCACTCATTCTCCTATCATTTCCCACTCGAGTATGGTAGTTACAACAACACTCACAACTCCTTGAGGTTCGTTCCGTCTGTGTCCTGTGTCCACCGACGTCGTACACTTGCAATTATTATAACAATCAATCACTTACTATATGTCAAAAATATTGTTTTATAATTAACATTGTATCATCATCCTTTGCGATTGTATTATTATGTTCTCACATTCTTATGGTTTCACTTAAGTGTAGATGTCTGTTTAACAATGATGTGGATTTTATTCTATGTTTTATGGTGCAATTTCATTTCGATTCAACGGGAATGGCAAACCAGTACAATGTGTTATCATTGTTGTTTGCACTTATACATAATACACATGGTAATTTTAATCTAGCATGGTAAATCTTCCTCTTCAATTGGTACTTAGATGACTTTTGCAAATGATGTAAAATCATGATGAAAATACTCTACTAACTAATTGTATTTACCATGTTGTTCATCTTAAATTATTCTCTACTAAAACTTAAAATAACGAAGTAAAAAAATAACAAATAAATTTACCTTAATGTGTACATTTAATTACCCTACCTTGTTCATGGGTTTACCTTCCGTCTTTTATAAGCTAATAAAAATTCCACCTATTGTCCACGAATATTTACCACTCTGATCATTCAATAGGGTGCGATAGGGGGTAATTTGATTTAATAGAATAGGTAACGTTGAGTAAGTAAAATGGATTAAATGATGGTTCATGGGGGTAACCCTAATTGATAAATGGGGTAAATTGAACTCAATAGAAGGGTAAATGGGATTTAATAGAAGGAACTAAATTGTTTGTTATTACCTATAGGTCAAACCCAACCTTCTCGTAGAGCTCCACAATCTCCCTCTCGTTCTCGATCATCCTCGACCCATTCCTCGATCACTATGCTTTACGATGAAGGGTTTAGGATATTATGTCAACTTAGATTCAAGTAAGCTCTGTTGGCTTTTTGGCCTTAATCTATATTAATTTTGATGATTAATTAAACAAATCTTAATCAATCAACCTAATCAATCAAAGTGAGCAAACATGATTACATGCATTGCATATATATTTGTATACTTGAAATCATCTTAATAGGTTGATCAAGACAATCAAGGAAATGAGCATTGGGACAAAGGCATCAAGACTCAAGACTTGTAATCAAAGCTTTGGATCAAGACATGTAACTTTATATTTATTGAGTCCATAAGGTTTAATGTAAACTTGAGCACTAGGATTCTGTCCCGTCATTCCTCGGTAAACCGAACCTATTTCGGTTAACTGAATCATACCCAGTTCGGTCCACCGAACACCTCTCGGATAGCCGAATTTTTCTCACCAGTAAAACTTAGGTGTTCTCTGGAATTGCCCCAACGGAAGACCGAACTACCTTCGGTCGACCGAATAGCCCTGGACCGGTTTTGGACTTTGCTCCAACGGTCGCATTCAAATCGAGTCCCTAGAGCCCAATTAACTTGACCCACTTTGGACGACCGCACACACTTCGGTCTACCGAATCCTTATTGGCTTTAGGAGCCCAACGGCTATTTTACACGTGGCACTTAACCGTTATCGACAAACCAATTTCCCATACAATGTCAGTGCAATACCCGTGTTACTTTGGTCTACCGAAGTATACACGGTCAACCGAACTTGACATAATCAGAGCCCAATCAATTCTACTGTCCACCTTGGAACGGTGAACCGAATGTACTTCAGTGAACCGAATTTAATTAGGGCTAAATAGATAAAAGCTACTGGAGGTTGGTGAACGGTGCTCCGATACATAATCGTTCAACCGAGTTCTTAGTTCAGACCAATTCATCGGACTACCGTTTGGATATCGGTCGACTGAATCTGTCTCGATTTCTGCCTGAGCCTAAGTCACATCTTGCATTCCTATTGGTCCATTCCCCACCAACTCCCAAACGGCTATATGAGCTTGAAGGTTTATAAATAGGACCTCATTTGGTTGCTTTGGATAGCTTGAATACTTCCTATCTATCCAATACTCAAAGACAAATCCTCTCCATCTTCAAGCTCTCAATCCACAACACTCAAACATTAACTGCACCACTTGCATATCCAATTCAATATTATATCCAAGTGTGCTCAAGTATAGAGTGTTAGTTAGATTGTGATTCCAAATCCTTATTCCAGAATCACCAAGTTGTAAAGCTTCGAGGAAGCTCCCTCTCGGGTTGTGAGAGGAGACACGAGCGAGGCGAGGATTGTTCGCGAGGCTCGGTGTTGTAAACGGCGTTGATCTCGGCCCGGAACGGAGATCGGTTAGTGGAACCATAAGTGAGACTCGGGGGATCGAGCGAGGCTTGCGAGGAGGACTAGGACCCGGGTGTGGGTGTCGAACCTCTCTAAAGTCCGGCGTCGTCATTTTTGTGGTTTGCAATTGTCTTTTTCCTTAATCCTTCGATAATTATTTTTAATTCCGCATTTATCCATCGATTAGAGGGCTATAGATCCTAACAATTGGTATCAGAACATTAGGTTGCTAATTTCATTTACTTAATCGTAATTTAGCATGGCATCTAGTTCTAATCATTGTGAAGGATTATCTACAACTAAGCCACCTTTTTTAATGGTTTAAACTATGACTATTGGAAGAAGAGAATCAGAATATATTTGCAATCAAATGACTTGAAATATTGGACATTCATATTAAACTCATACACACCTTCTAATGATGATGAAATTGTATCCTTAACAAAACCCAAAATTAAGGAAGTGGAGATGAATTCCCGCATTATGAATATCTTGTATTTTGGGTTAAATGAAGGGGAATACAATAGAGTAAGAGGTTGTGAAAGTGTTTATAATATTTGGCATACATTAGAGATGCATCATAAGGGTTCAACTAGATTGAAAGAAACTAGGATTAATTTGCTCATGCATAAATATGAATTATTTCGTATGCAATCCGGTGAAAACATAAGCGAGATGCACACTCATTTCACCGAGATCATTAACTCTCTTAAAGAACTTGGCAAGGATTTTAGCAAGGGAGAAATGCCTCGAAAGATTCTCTGGTCACTCACCGACGATTGGGAGGAGAAGACGATCGCCATCGAAGAAGCACAAGATCTCACCAAATTATCGGTCGAGGAGCTAATGGGTAGTCTCATGACATATGAGATACAAATGAAAGAACGCAAGGAGAAGGGAGTCAAGAAATCCTTGGGGCTACATGTCGTCGCCAATTCAATCAAAGGAGATAGTGACGTCGAGGAACAATTGGCGACACATCAATTTAAGGGGTTTCTCAAAGAAGAGAAAGAAAGGAGAAAAGAGAAGAAGAAGAGAAAAGAGACGAAGAAGAAAGCTCTCAAAGCTACTTGGGACACTTCATCATCTTCATCAATTGAAGGTAAATTCGCCTCGATGTGCTTCATGGCAATAGAAGATGACGAAAGTGAGGTATCTTCTTGCTCTAGTCGCGATTCAATTGATTCAAATAATTCAAATGCATATAATGAACTTCAATGTGAATTCAATGAATTGCTTGAAAATTTTGAGAAAATTTGTCAAAAGAATAAACTAACAAGAAAGAAAATCAATGAGCTACAATCTCAAATTAAATCTATCATGAATGAGAAGAATGAATTGCTTGCTAGTCATGATTAAATTGCATTAGAGAACACTCAATTGATTGATAAATTACAACTCTAAATGCAAAACCTTCATGTAGCGATGATATTCAAGATCTAATTGCTAAGAAAATGCTTGATATGCTCATAGGGTGTCAAAAACAATCTTTAGATAAGCATGGTGTAGGCTATTTTGTTAACAACTACAAAAACCATGTTATTCACACTACTATGAATGGAAAGCATTTCTTTGTGAATAATAGTTCTTTAAGTGTTTGGGCACCTAAGACCAAAATGGCTTGGGTACCAAAGATTAATGTCAAAGGACCCAAAGTTGTTTGGGTACCAAAATCTTCACTTGTAGGTACTTAGAGAAAGGAGAATCGATATCGATCGGCTCAACCAACAAAAGATCGATTCCAAGCTTCAAGGAAATCATTTGGATCGAATTCATAAAGTCGTCGTTGCTATCGAAAGGAGACTGGAACCAATACAAAATCGAGAATCAAAAGTTGGGTAATATTTTCAATCCTCTCAATTGTGACTATTTTAACATTTGGTTCTAATCTAGGGATATTACATGATTAATTGATATCATACATCATTGCTTTTAGGCCTTATTAATAGGGGGAGCATATAATGTTATATCATCTAATTAAGGGGGAGAATTATGAAATCTTATACCTTTACATCATATGCTTGTATTGTTTGCATTTGATTGATGTCAAAGGGGGAGAATGATAAGGATTGAGCTTCAATTCACTCATATTATGCACATTGTTAGGGGGAGCATCTTATAAATGCATAGTTTACATATATGAAGGGGGAGCAATCATATAGAATAGGGGAGAACTTAAATTGAAACTCAAGCATTAAGATATAGATTTGCTATCATAAAAAAGGGAGAGATTGTTGGCTTTTTGGCCTTAATCTATATTAATTTTGATGATTAATTAAACTAATCTTAATCAATCAACCTAATCAATCAAAGTGAGCAAACACAATTACATGCATTGCATATATATTTGTATACTTGCAATCATCTTAATAGGTTGATCAAGACAATCAAGGAAATGAGCATTGGGACAAAGGCATCAAGACTCAAGACTTGTAATCAAAGCTTTGGATCAAGACATGTAACTTTATATTTATTGAGTCCATAAGGTTTAATGTAAACTTGAGCACTAGGATTCTGTCCCGTCATTCCTCGGTAAATTGAACCTATTTCGGTTAACCGAATCATACCCAGTTCGGTCCACCGAACACCTCTCGGATAGCCGAATTTTTCTCACCAGTAAAACTTAGGTGTTCTCTGGAATTGCCCCAACGGAAGACCGAACTACCTTCGGTCGACCGAATAGCCCTGGACCGGTTTTGGACTTTGCTCCAACGGTCGCATTCAAATCGAGTCCCTAGAGCCCAATTAACTTGACCAACTTTGGACGACCGCACACACTTCGGTCTACCGAATCCTTATTGGCTTTAGGAGCCCAACGACTATTTTACACGTGGCACTTAACCGTTATCGATAAACCAATTTCCCATACAATGTCAGCGCAATACCCACGCTACTTCGGTCTACCGATGTATACACGGTCAACCGAACTTGACATAATCAGAGCCCAATCAATTCTACTGTCCACCTTGGAACGGTGAACCGAATTTAATTAGGGCTAAACAGATAAAAGCTACTGGAGGTTGGTGAACGGTGCTCCGATACATAATCGTTCAACCGAGTTCTTAGTTCAGACCAATTCATCTGACTACCGTTTGGATAACGGTCGACCGAATCTGTCTTGATTTCTGCCCGAGCCTAAGTCACATCTTGCATTCCTATTGGTCCATTCCCCACCAACTCCCAAACGGCTATATGAGCTTGAAGGTTTATAAATAGGACCTCATTTGGTTACTTTGGACAGCTTGAACACTTCCTATCTATCCCATACTCAAAGTCAAATCCTCTCCATCTTCAAGCTCTCAATCCACAACACTCAAGCCTAACCTTCACCACTTGCATATCCAATTCAATATCATATCCAAGTGTACTCAAGTATAGAGTGTTAGTTAGATTGTGATTCCAATTCCTTATTCAAGAATCACCAAGTTGTAAAGCTTCGAGGAAGCTCCCTCTCGGGTTGTGAGAGGAGACACGAGCGAGGCGAGGATTGTTCGCGAGGCTCGGTGTTGTAAACGACGTTGATCTCGGCCCGGAACGGAGATCGGTTAGTGGAACCGTAAGCGAGGCTCGGGGGATCGCGCGAGGCTTGCGAGGAGGACTAGGACGCGGGTGTGGGTGTCGAACCTCTCTAAACTTTGGCGTCGTCATTTTTGTGGTTTGCAATTGTCTTTTTCCTTAATCCTTCGATAATTATTTTTAATTCCGCATTTATCCATCGATTAGAGGGCCATAGATCCTAACAAGCTCAACTTTAAAGACCTTGGACCTTCCATGACCACCAATGATCGTTCGTGAGATTGGAACGACTCCTCTCCAAAGAAAGCACAAAACTCCATTTTTTCTTCTTGCCTACCAAATGCACCCATCACCAATTAGACATCGTTTTTGGGCAATCACCTAAAATCTATTTACATCTTTTCTCCAACGCCTTATAGTTTCCATAAAATGAGAAACATCTGTCGACCATGCTATTTAATATAATTGATAGACGGGGTAAGTTGAATTCAATTTTAGCATGGTAACATTCATTAATAAATCTAATTGGTAGAAGGGATTGTAGGTTGGGGTAAATCTAGTTGTGATGGGGGTAATTTGGTTTAATAGTACGAGTAACTTGGAGTAAATAAAATGTATTAAATGATGGTTCGTGGGGGTAACCTTAATTGATGGACAGGGTAAGTTGAATCCAATAGTAGCGTAAATCTAGTTGAATCTAGCATGGTAAATCTAGTAGGGCAACCCTATTGATTGATATGGTAAGTTGAATTCAATAGAAGGATAACCCTAATTGATAAATCCAATTGGTAAAAGGGATCAATGGTAGGTTGGGGCAAAATCTAGTTTTGAGAGTGGGTAATTTGATTCAATGGGACAAGTACATTGAATTTAATTACTTTCAACAGTAGACTTTAGCCTAACATTACTTGGGTGGCTCTAGTTCTTCACCAAATTAAGATTCAAGACCTTCAGCGGTCTCGTTGGAGTTAAGTTTGGCGGTGATCCATTTAGATGAAAAACACATTCAGCTAGTGTTCGTGGGTTGTCTCGAAGTATTATATCAGGGGAGGAAGAGATGCACCTTTTAAGACATTTCTAGATGTTATCGCTTCGTTGTATGTGTCTGACATAGATTCAAGTAAGCTCAACTTTAATACTACATATGAAGATTCTACTCTACCTTCATGCATATTCCTCTCGGAATGCTATTCAACAACCTCCAGCATCTGCCTCTTGGAATGATACTTAGATGACTATTCCAAATGATGTAAAATCACAATGAAAATACCCTACTTACTTGTATTTACCTTATTGTTCATCTTAAATTACTCTCCACCAAAACATACAATAACGAAGAAAAACATAACAAATGAATTTATCTTACTGTGTACATCTAATTATCTTACCTAGTTCATGGGTTTACCTTCAGTCTTGTATAAGCTAATAAAATTACCACTAATTGTGCACGAATTTACCACTCTGCTCATGCAAATTTACCAACTCTTTTAAGGTGTAAATTTACTCTCGAACACATGGGTGACATTGCCTACGCGGTTTAATATACCACCCTAACTATTTCAATTTATAAAAAATCCAATGAATACTTGCATAATAGCACGGAGTGAACAAAGAAATGGAACATTAGTAGGTATTTTCAACTATTGGTGTGATTATTTTGCGGCTTTGGTAATTACAAGAACATTCTCAAGGTATTTCCAACTATTGATGTGGGTATTTTCGTTGACAATGCAAAACTAGTTTTTTGGTTGACTGTACAAAACTATCTATTTTAGAAATGTAATCTCTATGGTAATCTCCATACAAAACTATCTATTTTAGAAATGTAATCTACCAAAACCCTTCATTAGTAGCCATAATCACCTAGGCCCCGGCTAAAACCATGGTAGAATGGAAGTAGTTGGGTTTGCAAAAAGTCCAAGCATTTCTTTAGGTTTAGAACAAGAAACTTTCCTCTATCTACAAGTGACGATCTAACCCAAAACCGATAAAACTTTGTCGAGTATGCAACTATAGAATATTTGTCAGAGGTTGTCACCAAAGAGTCGTATTTTTGTTGACTATACAAAACTATCTCTTTAGAAATGTAATCTTCATTTCTACCAAAACCCTTCATTCTAAGCCATAATTAACCATCTAGGTTCGGGCTAAAACCATGGTAGAATGAAAGTAGTTGGGTAGAGGAGGAACATGTATGGATGGGTAAACTTAAACATAATGGGTAATTCTGATGTATTCTATTTTTCGTTAAAATAATTCAATCCACATTCAAACCAAATTATTTCCATTTAGATCGGACCAACTCTAAACCATCCCTGACCGAGGACATAGTCGTGTTCCAATCAGCCTACTATGGTTCAGATAGATCCATCTTGTTTGGTTTGGAATTGAATTTTGCTCTGACTCGATTCATCCTTAACCTTAATTATAACATAGAACCAACCAATCATAATCAATCTAAACTTCAAGATAGTCAACTAAATCACAAAAGAACAAAAAAAATGAAATGTGTGTCAAATTGTCAAAGTGTACCACGAGGGATTCCAAATGTGTTTCCCAAGGCAAAAAAATGAAGTAAAAGTAAAGCACATGCAAGACTACAACATGTACAATACACATAGCAAACATAAAGTGGCGCCAACATTTACAACTATGGATCCTAGTTGGAGTGTCACACTGTACATACGTGGGAGCATGCGTGGAGATGTGTGTTTGCATCCAAAGATTCATAAATTAATATGCACTTATTTTATGTTCAAATTTATATAAAAAATGGAATGAGGTAGTTTGATAACCGATTCCTTAATTTTAGTGAGAGACAGAAGGGATTGGAGAGGGACAAGAGAGAGAGGAAAAGATGTGAATGATGAGATCTAGAGAGAGAAGTGAGGGAGAGTATTGATACAAATGCAATCGTCAAAGTTTTGCAATAACATGAGATGGCAGTTGATGGCATTTGTTCAATTTAATGACTTTCTTGTGACATGCAAGCAAAAAATCTTTTATATTATCTTTTCGTTTTAAAACATCTCATTCAGAAAACATCCAAAACCAAACACGTTTTACTCTCTTTTTATATATTCATGAACTTTTTAAATTATTTTTATTCTCTTCTTTTTTCTGTTTAAACAAACAAAAAGTGATATCCTATACTACGTTGAGCACTATATTTCTTCAGTATTATTCAAGTACGTAAGCAATGGTGAGAAGTGAAAATTATTTATATAAGTCAGACGAAAAATAAATGTAAAACGAAAAGTAGCACTTCACTTCTCGACATCTTCATCCTCTATGTGGATGGTCTCCAAAACATATTCTCTCATAAGCTTAGTGTTTGATTTGTCAACCATCTGCAAAATATAATCAAGTAATTAACCATCAATTCTAGGCTATGGAGTCTGAACCAAAAACAATTGACGGATTTAGAGACAAACCTCGAATGCTAATTTCTTCAAGTTATCCCACTCGAAATCTCTTTTAGAATAAGCCGATCGAACCTGGGAATTGTAGAAGCTTAAAAATCGATGTATATTAACAGAGGATTTCTTCCAAAGCATTGATACCAACCTCTAGAATACGTAGAGCTGCATCAGAAAAGAAAAGAGATGTGGGTGTCATTTAGATTGTTGTTTGTTACATATACGTCTAAAAAACTGGATGTTTACGACAAATTAAAATTAAATACCTAAGGCTTTATGATTGGGAGATTCGCGCATCAACGCTCGGCAAAATCGGTCGCCATCAATTGGAGGATTCTTCTTTGTGAACTCAAAGAGCTCTGCGTACGCCTCTGGATTATAACTCTGCATAAACATCAATAGAAGTAAATAATACAAAATTCGCCTTAGTCTTTCTAAAGTTAGAAATAAAGCAACAACATAACATAATGTAAAACAAAAAATAAACTCTCGTTTTGGAAGCCATTTAACTTGTTTTCATTACATTTTCAAAAAAAGGTTATTAGTTATTACATGGTTTCTTAAAGCATTCTGCAACACAATTATCTTTTTCACTTGAAAATGATCATCAAAATGACATTTTTACACGGAACTCCTACTAGGATTTTAAGTCTTCTTGCCTCAAAATTGAGATTAACACAAACTCTGAACTTGACGCTCAGGTTCTTTTTGACTCCTTAAAGAAGAAACAAGGGCTTCCTGATTGGTTTGGACTCGTTCAAAGCCTTATGCGGTGGCGTTAGAACATTGGTGATCAATTAAATCCTTTGATTGACTGGAGAACCAGTC
Organism: Triglochin maritima; assembly: GCA_963682175.1. NCBI lineage: Eukaryota > Viridiplantae > Streptophyta > Magnoliopsida > Alismatales > Juncaginaceae > Triglochin > Triglochin maritima. The sequence continues at coordinate 31,907,601 of OY821779.1, forward strand.
AATATTGTGTTTAACTGTTCTTGCTTTTATTCTCCTTTTGTGCTCATTTTCGTGTGTTGGTGAAGTTCCGTTACGAGTTATCTTAGTGTTATCTTGCGTTGTCAAGACTACCCAGAGCGGGTGCTTAATTTGTTTGTATTTACTGAGTCGCAAGAGATCTTGGCATCTCTTTCCGATTTAGTGTTGTTATCAAGGTTTTAAAAATTGGACCGGACGGTTGAACCTGGTTCGACCGGGAACCGATGGTCCAGCAGTCGGTTCAGCTAAACCGATGGACGGTTCGAACCTTTAGTTAATATTTACAGAAATCGATTCAAACATTTCTGATCGTTAATATTTATTCAGTTTGGTCCTATTTCGGGTCTAAAAATGCTGAGATCATCAACGGACCGACCGTGTTTCAGCTTCAATTGAGTTATTCATTGGGTCTAGCCCAAACTCAATAATCCAACAGTCTTCACCAATTTCTTAAGAACTATCAACCCGTTGGTGTAGATTAAACAGTTCGTTGAGGAAAGTAAACTTATCGTTGTACGTGATTGGGCCATAGACGTCCGTAAGCGACCCTAGGAGATGGTTGGTGTGGTTCTTGAATTTAAGCGTAAGCGTGTGTATATTTCGAATCACACCTTGCATGTCCAACAGGTTCAATTTCCACCCAATGGTAATACTGCCAGGGCCACTTGAGGAAGGTAGAATTCCCACGAGTCAAATTTGGATCCTTTTTGGATACGCAAAGTGTCGAATGAGTTATTTTCAAGTTTTATTTCTTGTATTATCGCGACGTCTATATTATTTGCTCGAATTAAATTTCGTAAAACTTGTTTTTTTGGCATCAGTGCCTAGGCCCTGTGCATTCTAATAAATTGTTTCTAATTTGTATTTGACATGGTGTGTCGCGTTGATTTATGAGAACTGGAATATAGCCAGTGAGTTTCAAGACAAACACACTGTTGCGATTCAGTTAAGAGTCATAACAACAAAGATTTTCAGAACCGAATCCTTGTGGTCGGTCGACCGGAACTTAAGTGTACTGGAATTTTATGCTCATTTGCGGTCGACCGTTATATGACTTAGACTTACTAGAATACCCTGGTAGTTTTCAGTCGACCGAGACCCCTGAGTCGATCGACCGATAGTTTTGAATTGATGTTGACCAGATTTCGGATTTTGACCTCGTATCGGTCGACCGGTTGTAGATTTCGGTCGACCGTTGGGACGTAAGTTTTGCGCAAAGAGTTCGACCGTTGTAGACTTTCGGTCGACCGATTTCCTTGAGGAAACAGTCGACCGAGTTGCCTCTTTCGGTCGACCGTTTTTGCACAGGACTGAATTCCTGGTTCCGTTTAGGATGCCAACTCTGTCCACGGAAACCCGTGTCCTCGCATTGTGCGTGAGCCGGGAGGTGACGGTGGGCGCGTTACGCGTGCCTGCCCAGGGACCACAGTGTGGAAGAGTGTGGGTGTTCGGGACATGTCATCTCCATGTATGGATCGTGACTAATATGATGGATTGATTGGACTCATTGTAGAGTAGCAGTCTTGAGGGATCGCGGTCCCAATGTATGATGTGCAAGCACGCAACTGTCGTTGGGTGAGGTGACTACCGGCCTATGGGGCTATGGAGGTCGCTGCCCTGCTTTTATAGCGGCGTGGTTGGTGTTTGCGGCTCGTGGAGCCTGATGACCTGGCAGACTTCGGTCTGGACCCGTCTGATGATTTGCCGGACGTATTGATGGACCACCGTTGCAGCGCCGGTGATGCCGTAGATGTTGTTCCGGCGATGATGATTGATGGGCCGATGATGTTGTTTCGGCTATGTTCCTCAGATGGGCACCTACTGAGATGATGATTGATGGACTGACCGAGGGACGGCTCCGTTGGTGTAGTTTCGACCACGAAGTTACATATATGTTTCTAATGGCGCGGACTTGGCGGATGCTCCTTGCCGAACCCCATGATTAGTATAGCCGCGTGTGTGGAGTGTCATGTCATGTTCCATTAGACCGTATGTGCCTACGGTAGGTCTCCTTGGGAGACTCGATGATGATTGTCGGACTGATGTCCTGTGTTACCCTTCGGGTGAACTATTTTCCTTACTATTGATGACATGACATGCTACTAGTACGATAGGGTCATTTGTACTACTGCATGCATATAGGTGAGCTTGGCATACGGGGTTTCCTTATGGAAACGCAGGCATTGTTGTTGCATCTTTTTGAGGACCGCAGTAGGTCTAGTTGGGTGGTGATCAGCAGGTGCGCGCATCTTGGGATCGGATCCTCTCTTTCGGACCATTGAGGTCGACATGATTACGTTTATCTCCTTTTGTTGTTCTGTTGTAATCATGTATCGTTTTGACAAACTCTGATGTAATATGGTGCACCGCTTATATGTTTTATGAGAAGTAACAGTTCCGCCTTTGATTATTGATCTTTATTGTCTTGATGAAAATTTTAAAATTTCCGCTGTTTCGGGAAGTTACAGAATGTGTGTGGAATCAGATTGCATTACATTCTTGATTACATCAAACCAATCATTGCCTAAGAACTTACAAAGATAGTGTAACCTAAATTTCTCCACGACCTTTTAGAAGGTTGAACATTGTTCAAGATTTTAAAAAGTATTCTAGACTATTCTAAATAACTTATATTTTCACATAATTATAGGAATCATAAATTATCAATAGTTAACAAAACTAGTTGAATGAATTCTCAATCGAAATCATAGAGTTGTTGATATTGTGTAGACTCATTGCTCCGAAGTTATAAGAGTTTGCCTAATTTGGTGTACTTGGGCATAATTTACAACTTCAGAAATATAGATTTTTCTCTCCTAATTTTGTTATTGATGTTAAGACAATGGTTCAGTTAGACTGTTAGTTATATGTAGTTCACAACCAGTTCTTACTAATTTGAATCACACCTTGGACAATCCATTTTGTAATATAGATTTTCTTTTAAAAATCCTAGAATTAAATAACCAAAGTTTTTTTTTTAAAGTAGAGGCTAGCTTTCAAATTCTTAATTAATCTTCTCTAATGTTTGATAAATGATAACCAAGGGCTAAGAACAAGCAAAGGGTTTGAGCAAAAAAGAAAATTAATGAATAATCGAGTTAGAAAACTAAAGGAACAAAAAAGGAGAGAGACGTTACCTGAAGTTGAGAGAGAACAATCTGGACAGCTACAAACGTGAAGAAGTCCTGCAAGTTCCTCGCCGCCTTTGCCTCCGGAGAAGCCTCTCCAAATCCTACAATCTCCAAACAAACTTCCATTGAATAAAACCAATAAGTTGAATCATAAAAAGTCTTGGAAAGAAATATGCATGCAAGTGGTATGATAACCAGGAACAAACATCTTTCCACAGCGAGGAAGGCGGGTCTGCCATCGTGTCGAACCCCAAGAGATTGTTGTTTGCGTTGGATTTGTCAGTGGTGGCCGGAACGGTGTGGGGCGGAATAGATGACTGGTGGTGAGTTGGAGGGAAGAGAGGACTGGAGTTTCCATTGCTGTGAATCCAGATTTTTGCCTGTCCTCTGATTTCTTATCCTTCCCATATATGCGATTGGAGCCACAAAAGATTTGCGTTATGTGATAAATTAAAAATAATTAAAGATTTTCTATGATCGGTCATAAGTGAAATTATGAAGAAATGAAGAATCTACCTCGGAGGATTACCAGTCCAGATGAAATTAAGAAACATGCGAAACATATTAAGACAACAAAATATGGAATTTTTATAAACATAAGCATTTAACTCTGTATAACTGCATATATAGGATATGCAGACGCCTGTCATATGTTACCTCAAATCCTACTCACCTATTAGAGCATCATTTCACATCCGGAACTATAAAATGTCAAGTGAACCCAAACCACTATGAAAAGTCATAACAATTTTATACGTTTTGTTCTTTATCAACGCAAAAATAAATAAAAAATGGCACGTCGCCCATGCTTAAACTAAAGAGTCTTGATACACGGACGCGCACGTCCCGGACGCGGCTGATGTGATATCTAGTCAGCTGTCCAGCCAGCTAAAAAAAAGCACGTGTTTTTTCGAAAAATGGAAAAAACCATGTGCCTTGCGTGCGACTGTTTCTTTTCTGACGCATTAATTAGACCGGGAAAGGACATTATACCGCCGCCTGTTGACATCTTTGTTGCGAAAAAAAACAAAAACCGTTTCTGATCCTTCTCACTCCCTTTCTCAACTTTTCTCTGTTTCATCGCTCAAGTTCTCTCTCATAACCCTAGATATCCGTCGACGACATGGATTCTCCCAGTCAAGCTTCTACTTTGAGGGTGGTGGTGCACCAGGTTCATAGTTTTAACCCATGCATTATGTTTCTGGTCTTTAAAATTGAAGGTTCTGATACGGTTGGTGTTTTCTTAGGCTTCGACGAATTACTTTCAGGCCTCCAAATGTTCGTGGACCCCAATAGAGAAGGTTTTGGGATAATGAAGGACGCAGAGAAAGACGTATTCCGGGCTACCCCCTTCGGTCATTTCCTAGACCTCTCCAACGTTCCTGTCGATAACACTATGACCCCGACGAGGTGGGGTTGAGGATCGGCTATGGGGTATTACACTTCACAGCCGAAGACGTCACCCTAATTTTGGGGCTAAGATTACGTGGTAAGGATGTAAGGATGTAAGGACCAACACCCAACTTTCTGCCCAGAAGATTGCTAGCAGCTATGTGGCTGACGAGGAGGAGTACGTCCGGCTACTCATTTGTTACATCTTCGGCCATTTTTTGTTTTGTGATGGCACACATCGAGCAAAAATTTGGTTCCTCGACCACTTGGCCGACTTTAAATGGCTACACAAGTACGCGTGGTCCGAGGCTGTTCACGGGGCACTTGTGACGGACCTAGAGAAGGTCAACCGGGATCTACGTGCTAGGAGATCTACCGGTTCTTCATTTTTAAGAAGGGGATATGTCGATGGGTGTGTTGTTGTACTACAAGTAATGGTTCTTCTCTTTTAAAAATGAGTTTTTCATTTTTAGGATAGAGTTTGTCCTTTTTAATTTATTATTCTTCCTTTTTAAGTATTGTTTCATCATGTTTAAGTATTTTTTGTTCCTTTTTAAGTAGGCGTTTTCCCTTTTTAAGTTGTTTTTTTCCTTTTTAAGTTCCTACTTTTCCTTTTTAAGTTTTGCTTCGTCCTTTTTAAGTTATGTTTCATCATTTTTAGGTATTGCTTCATCCTTTTTAAGTTGTTGTTGTTCTTTTTTAAGTATTGTTTCGTCCTTTTTTAGTTATGATTGTTCCTTTTTAAAAGTTGTCTTTTTTTTCCTTTTTAAGTTCCTATTTTTCCTTTTTCAGTTTTATCTCCTCTCTCTTTAAGTTAGTGTTTATCCTTTTTATGTTTTGTTTCATCGTTTTTAAGTTATGTTCCTTCCTTTTTAAGTATTGTTTCTTCCTTTTTAAGTTACTATTTTTTTCCTTTTAAGATTTGCTTCACCCCTTTTAATTTATAGTTTTTCCTTTGGAGTTATAGTTTTTTATTCGGTTTCTCGTTCTTAGGTATGGCTATGCGAGAAGTTCATCCTGGGGGAGCCTAAAATGGGTGCCCACCCAAGGTGGAATCGTTGGTCGAACATGTTTGGAAAACAGTTCATCCTGAAGAAATGGGAGGAACGCGGCATCCACCTCTCAAAAATTTACGAGGGCGAATTCAATCAGACGCAGTCGGCGACCCTTACACCGCAGGAGAGGAAAATCAATGGGTTGGGTGAAAAAACTGAGCCAACCCTACACACATATGCTAATTGTCCGTCAACAAGCACCGAATCAAGGGTGTAATTGAGAGACTACAGCATCCCTCGGGACCCACTGGTTCAAGAATTGGAGTTGGTGGGGTTGAAGACGAAATGGCTGCAAGCGGAAGTTGCCCTGAATGAGGCAAATGAAGAGGTTAACAGGCTGAATGAGGAACTGGGGAAGTACCGGAGGAAAATGAGACGCTGAAGGAAGAGATTGCATATCTTCGAGGATATGGTCTACAATGTGGAGATAAAGGAGAAGAGGGGAGAGAGAGGAGGATTATAGGGAAGGGGATGGAGAGCAGGAAAGAGAGGAGGAGAATAGGAGGGAAAGAGAGGAGGAGAATTATAGGGAAAGAGAGAGGGAAAAAGAAGAGGGCAGGAGAGAGGAGGAGAATTGGACTTTCTTGGTACATCTTGTCTCGATAGCTCCGACGAATATCCTTCCGACATTGATTTGTGATGTAAGACGGAGGGAGTAATTGTAACGTACCCGAAAATAGCGGAAAATTTAAACAATAATAAAGACCGTCAACGGTCAACACTGGGCACGTCACGGGAAACAAACCAACATATATAATATAAATATGATCCACGTGGAAGTCAAATATACAAACTGACTGTGATTACGACAAAAGCTATACAATATGTAATCACCTCAAAAGGAAAAGACTGACAACTACAGGATCTGATCTCGGGGGCACCGTCCTCGGTCACCACCTCAAACTCTAACCCTGCTCGCTACCTGAAATGCAAACAACAAACATGCCTGAGTTCCCTGCAGGAACCCCGTATACCAAACCTCCTAAAAATATAAAAAGGAATTAAAGACAATGCAATGCTATGCACATGATCATCCGCCTCGGGCCCACAATAATGCCCTCACCGCCTCCGCGGCACTGAACCACTCCTGCCACTATGGTCAAGTCAGTCCACCGCTGCCTCACAAGGGTCAGTCGACACCACTGCTCCCCAAAAAGTGCAGGAAGGAACCCCTGGTACACGCCGCACCCAAAGAGCGAGTCAGCCCGCCGAATACACAACTCGGGTCAGACGACAGCCACTGCTCCCCCAAGAGTCGCCTAGCGCGCACCCTGCCGGAATATCCTCGGCCTACCGCTAAACCCTCGCAAACTGCCCAAGGTTTACGGTACACATCCCTCACACCCCGCTCGGTAAGAGAGGAAAAAGTACAACAATAATATGCCTTCGTCGAAGGTGAAATCCGTAGCTCTCAAAGCCGGTAATCAACCGTCGCCTCGGAGCCGGTAGTCGACCTGACATCGACGGATCGCGTGTGGATAAATCCACCAACCTGCGGCAGATCGGTCGACCGCTACAAGCACACCGGTCGACCGGTCCCCCACACAGTACACAGTACTGTACAAACAAATCTACCGGTCGAACCACGCCAACCGAATTACCGACCAATCGGTCGAACAAAAGTCATCTAGCGGTCGACCGTTTGGAAGGTCTACGCTATACAATTTTATATAATATATATATCCGACCGGTCGAACCAAGGGGTCGTTCGACCGATAACAGGGATTTCAATATTTTGCCCAAGTCTCGTTCGGTCGACCGGAACTGAAATACAGTTCGACCGAATCAACACAAGCACTCTACCGCTTAATTAAATGCTCAGTCGGTCGACCGAGAGTTAAAGAGCGGTCGACCGTTTTGATGGTCAAAGCTCCCAACCGACTTAGCATCGAATGGATCGGTCGAACAAGGTAAAGGAAGTTTGACCGTTTAATAAGTCAAAATCCCCAACCGACCCATTCTCATTGTTATTCGGTCGACCGGCTAAGTGGTCCCGTTCGACCGATAACAGCATATCCCCTTTTTCCCGCATGAATTTGGCATAACGGTCGACCGTCCATAGACATCGTTCGACCGTTTGCGGGTAAACATCAATATAATAATAGGATCGGTCGACTGCCCACAGGCACCGGTCGACCGATCGTCGTCTTCAACCTCTGAATTGGTTGAATTCCGACGGGGAATTCGACACCAACGTCGATCCCCAACACTCACAAGGCACAAGTGAGTTATATTGAAGATTTGGCATACCTTTTTGACGGTTGAAGAAGCCTCCCTAGCTTTGGCAACCTCAACCCAACACTTGACCTTCTTCTCCTCTTCTTCTTCTCTCCTTCTTCTTCTTCACCAATTTCGCCTCTCACACACTCTCTGAACTGAACACAAGTGAAGAAACGTTTTAATTAACCCTACACCTCTATTTATAGTAACATCCAAGTTTATCTTCAATCCACCTCTTAAACTTCAAATCAAAACAAGCCACCTCATCCTTCACTAATCAAGGTTTAATTAGGTTAATTGGTTTAGTTTAGTTTAATCAGGGTGCTTAGATTAAGTTATTACAATCTACCCTCCTTAAAAGAATTTCGTCCGCGAAATTCGAAACAACTGACTTACCGAAATAACTCTGGATATTGCTTCCTGACATCCTCCTCAATCTCCCAGGTACCCTCTCTATCAGTGTGATGCTGCCACCTGACCTTCACCATCGGAATCGCTCTCCTCCTGAGCTGATGTACCATCTGATCCACAATCTCAACTGGTCTCTCATCTAATGACAAATCCTGCTGGATCTCCGGTACTGATATCTCTATCACATGAGCTGGATCGGCCACGTACTTCCTCAACATAGAAACATGGAAGACGTTGTGAAGTCCTGCAAACTGTGGTGGTAGTGCAATCCTATATGCCACCTCACCGACCCGATCCAATATCTCAAAAGGTCCGACATACCTCGGACTCAGCTTCCCCTTCTTCCCGAATCTCATCACCCCTCTGGAAGGCGAGATCTTCAGGAAGACATGATCTCCTACATCAAAAGTCAGCTCACGTCTCCGCGTATCAGCATAACTCTTCTGCCTGCTCTGCGCCGTAGCTAGTCGTCTCCGAATCACGTCGACCTTTTCTGAATACAACTGAATAATGTCAGGTCCAACTAGCTGTCTCTCGCCCACATCACTCCAGCATACCGGCGATCTACACGGTCTCCCGTATAATGCCTCATAGGGTGCCATCCCAATACTCGAGTGGTAGCTGTTGTTGTAGGCGAACTCGATCAACGGCAAATGCTCATCCCAATGCCCTGCCCAGTCAAGTGTGCACGCTCTCAGCATGTCCTCCAATGTCTGTATCGTCCGCTCTGACTGGCCATCTGTCTGTGGGTGGAAAGCTGTGCTAAACTTCAGACGTGTCCCCAGTGCTCTGTGTAGACTCTCCCAAAATCTCGAAGTGAATCTGGGATCTCTATCTGAAATGATACTGACCGGCACGCCATGAAGTCTGACAATCTCCTCAATATATAACTTAGCTAGACCCTCCAGAGCAAGAGTGGTCTTAATAGCTAAGAAATGCGCCGACTTGGTCAGTCGATCGACTATAACCCAAATCGCATCGTGGAATCTCCGTGTCTTCGGTAGCCCCGTAACAAAATCCATCGTCACGTGCTCCCACTTCCACTCGGGCAACTCAATCCTCTGCATCTGCCCTGCTGGTCTCTGGTGCTCGATCTTCACCTGCTGACAGACCAAACACCTCGATACGAAGTCTGCAACGTCCTTCTTCATACCTCGCCACCAGAAGTTCCGCTGCAAATCTTTGTACATCTTGGTGCTCCCTGGATGAATGGAATATCTCGATCTGTGTGCCTCCTCCATGATATCATGTCTCAGGTCCTCTGTCTTCGGCACCCAGATACGGTCTCTGAATCTCAGACCTCCGTCCACTCCAACTCTGAAGTCTGACCCATCTCTGGCAGCTAACTGTAACAAACTGCTCAACTCCTCATCTGTAGTCTGAGCACGAATCACTGCTGATACTGTCTGAGGCTCTACTCTCAATCCGGCAATCACTGCGCCCTCAGAGCTATCAGCAAATGGTCTCCACTCTGCCAAGGACTCTAGCAGTCGCCACTCCTGAATGCATAGACCTGCTACTGATACCTCCACCTTCCGGCTCAAAGCGTCTGCAACTGTGTTCGCCTTCCCCGGATGGTAAGAGATAGTGAAGTCATAGTCCTTAATGAACTCAAGCCATCTGCGCTGCCTCATGTTCAGCTCCTTCTGCGAGAACAGGTACTTCAGACTCTGATGATCTGTAAACACCTCGAACTGCTCGCCATAAAGATAGTGTCTCCAGGTCTTCAGTGCATGAACCACTGCTGCTAACTCCAAATCATGTGTCGGGTAATTCTTCTCATGGACCTTCAGCTGTCTGGATGCGTACGCGATCACCCTCCCGTGCTGCATAAGTACACATCCTAAGCCAACACCTGAAGCGTCGCTATAAATCACGAATCCCCCCGTGCCACTCGGCAATGATAAAACTGGTGCTGTGGTCAACAGTCTCTTCAGCTCCTGAAAGCTGTCCTCGCACTTCTGCGACCAAACAAAAGTGACTCCCTTCTGCGTCAGAGCCGTCAGTGGTGCTGCCAATCTCGAGAAGTCTTTGATGAAGCGACAGTAATAACCCGCCAGTCCAACAAAGCTCCTAATCTCCGTTACGCTCGTAGGGGTCCTCCACTGTGTCACTGCCTCCACCTTCGCCGGATCCACTGATATCCCCTCTGCCGATACAATGTGTCCGAGGAATGCCACTCTGTCCAGCCAAAACTCGCACTTTGAGAACTTAGCATATAACTGCTGAGCTCTCAAGATGCTGAGTACAATCCTCAAATGCTCTCTGTGCTGCTCCACATCTGATGAATAGATCAGAATGTCATCCACGAAGACAATCACGAATATATCAATATACTGCCTGAACGTCCGGTGCATCAGATCCATGAATGCTGCCGGAGCATTCGTCAATCCAAATGGCATCACCAAGAACTCATAGTGTCCATATCTCGTCCTGAAGGCTGTCTTCTGGATGTCCTCATCTCGGATCCTCAACTGGTGATATCCTGAACGCAGGTCAATCTTTGAGAAAACCTTCGCTGACTGCAGCTGGTCAAAGAGATCCTCAATCCTAGGTAAGGGATACCTATTCTTCACCGTCACCTGGTTCAGCATCCTGTAGTCTATGCACATCCTCAAGGATCCGTCCTTCTTCTTCACAAACAAAACTGGTGCACCCCAAGGCGAGACGCTCGGTCTGATAAATCCAGAGTCCATCAACTCTTGCAACTGCTTCTTCAACTCTGTCAACTCAGCAGGTGCCATCCGGTATGGAGCCTTCGACTGTGGTGTAGTGCCAGCTACCAACTCAATGCCGAACTCCAACTCTCGGTGTGGTGGTAAACCTGGAATCTCCGCTGGAAAAACATCCGCGAACTCCTGCACCACCTCAATGTCCTCTAGCCTCTGGGACTCTGCCTCCGCAACCACAAGCGTCGCCAGAAATGCTGCACATCCCTGCTGTAACAGTCTCTGAGCTCTCACAGCAGATACAATAATGCGACCCCCTCTGCTTCTGATCCCTCTAATCAGAATATCAGGCAAACCCTTCCTCGGGATCAAAATCTTCTTCTCACGGCACAAGACTCGAACATCATATTGGGACAGCCAATCCATCCCAAGTATGACATCAAAGTCCTCCATCGGTAGCAAGACCAGGTCTGCCGGAAACTCCTGATCTCCCGAAACAACCGTGGCGCCGGGGACAAATCTCCCCACAGTGCCCACCAGACCCAGGGGTGTGCTGACCTCCAACGTGGCAGTCAACATCGCAAGGGTACAGCCCAACACTCCCGCAAATCGCTCTGAGATGAACGAGTGTGTCGCACCACAATCAAATAACACCCTAGCTACTGAACCTGCGACAAGAAGGGTACCTTCCACGACAGCGCCTCCATCCCGAGCCTCCTCTGCCTGGATGGTGAAAACTCTGCCAGTGCGCTGCCCCTGCTGTGGTCTGAAAGGTGGTCTACCTCCGCCTCCTCCTCTGCCTGGTGCGGGTAAACCCGGTGGTCTGCTCGGTCCAGCTCCTCGGCTCGGACAGCTCCTGATAAAGTGACCCATCTGGCCACAACCATGACATGCTCCGGGGGCGAAGCACGGCCCGGAGTGAAACCTCCCACAAGTACCACAAGGCTCAGGTCGTAGTACTGCAACTCCTGCTCCCTCGTATCGGGGCCTCTTGCCCGGATTCCCTCCAGTCTGACCTCCTGGCCTCCCAGAGAACCTACCTGATGGCCTCCTCTCATCCTGGTAGTTCTCCCTGTAGTCACGATCAAGAACAGAGGCACTCTTCACTGCATCGGCCAACGTGCTCGGCATGTGTGTCAGCACCTTCGTCCTCAACTGCTTCCGGAGCCCCCGGACGAACTTCCCAGCCCTCTGCTCCTGTGTGACATACATCTCGGGACAGTAACGCTCAAGGGCGTTGAACTTCCCGATGTAGCCTGCCAAGGTCATGTCTCCCGAGTTGGCGGGGTTGAAGACAAAATGGCTGCAAGCGGAAGTTGCCCTGAATGAGGCAAATGAAGAGGTTAACAGGCTGAATGAGGAACTGGGGAAGTACCGGAGGAAAATGAGACGCTGAAGGAAGAGATTGCATATCTTCGAGGATATGGTCTACAATGTGGAGATAAAGGAGAAGAGGGGAGAGAGAGGAGGATTATAGGGAAGGGGATGGAGAGCAGGAAAGAGAGGAGGAGAATAGGAGGGAAAGAGAGGAGGAGAATCATAGGGAAAGAGAGAGGGAAAAAGAAGAGGGCAGGAGAGAGGAGGAGAATTGGACTTTCTTGGTACATCTTGTCTCGATAGCTCCGACGAATATCCTTCCGACATTGATTTGTGATGTAAGACGGAGGGAGTAATTGTAACGTACCCGAAAATAGCGGAAAATTTAAACAATAATAAAGACCGTCAACGGTCAACACTGGGCACGTCACGGGAAACAAACCAACATATATAATATAAATATGATCCACGTGGAAGTCAAATATACAAACTGACTGTGATTACGACAAAAGCTATACAATATGTAATCACCTCAAAAGGAAAAGACTGACAACTACAGGATCTGATCTCGGGGGCACCGTCCTCGGTCACCACCTCAAACTCTAACCCTGCTCGCTACCTGAAATGCAAACAACAAACATGCCTGAGTTCCCTGCAGGAACCCCGTATACCAAACCTCCTAAAAATATAAAAAGGAATTAAAGACAATGCAATGCTATGCACATGATCATCCGCCTCGGGCCCACAATAATGCCCTCACCGCCTCCGCGGCACTGAACCACTCCTGCCACTATGGTCAAGTCAGTCCACCGCTGCCTCACAAGGGTCAGTCGACACCACTGCTCCCCAAAAAGTGCAGGAAGGAACCCCTGGTACACGCCGCACCGAAAGAGCGAGTCAGCCCGCCGAATACACAACTCGGGTCAGACGACAGCCACTGCTCCCCCAAGAGTCGCCTAGCGCGCACCCTGCCGGAACATCCTCGGCCTACCGCTAAACCCTCGCAAACTGCCCAAGGTTTACGGTACACATCCCTCACACCCCGCTCGGTAAGAGAGGAAAAAGTACAACAATAATATGCCTTCGTCGAAGGTGAAATCCGTAGCTCTCAAAGCCGGTAATCAACCGTCGCCTCGGAGCCGGTAGTCGACCTGACATCGACGGATCGCGTGTGGATAAATCCACCAACCTGCGGCAGATCGGTCGACCGCTACAAGCACACCGGTCGACCGGTCCCCCACACAGTACACAGTACTGTACAAACAAATCTACCGGTCGAACCACGCCAACCGAATTACCGACCAATCGGTCGAACAAAAGTCATCTAGCGGTCGACCGTTTGGAAGGTCTACGCTATACAATTTTATATAATATATATATCCGACCGGTCGAACCAAGGGGTCGTTCGACCGATAACAGGGATTTCAATATTTTGCCCAAGTCTCGTTCGGTCGACCGGAACTGAAATACAGTTCGACCGAATCAACACAAGCACTCTACCGCTTAATTAAATGCTCAGTCGGTCGACCGAGAGTTAAAGAGCGGTCGACCGTTTTGATGGTCAAAGCTCCCAACCGACTTAGCATCGAATGGATCGGTCGAACAAGGTAAAGGAAGTTCGACCGTTTAATAAGTCAAAATCCCCAACCGACCCATTCTCATTGTTATTCGGTCGACCGGCTAAGTGGTCCCGTTCGACCGATAACAGCATATCCCCTTTTTCCCGCATGAATTTGGCATAACGGTCGACCGTCCATAGACATCGTTCGACCGTTTGCGGGTAAACATCAATATAATAATAGGATCGGTCGACTGCCCACAGGCACCGGTCGACCGATCGTCGTCTTCAACCTCTGAATTGGTTGAATTCCGACGGGGAATTCGACACCAACGTCGATCCCCAACACTCACAAGGCACAAGTGAGTTATATTGAAGATTTGGCATACCTTTTTGACGGTTGAAGAAGCCTCCCTAGCTTTGGCAACCTCAACCCAACACTTGACCTTCTTCTCCTCTTCTTCTTCTCTCCTTCTTCTTCTTCACCAATTTCGCCTCTCACACACTCTCTGAACTGAACACAAGTGAAGAAACGTTTTAATTAACCCTACACCTCTATTTATAGTAACATCCAAGTTTATCTTCAATCCACCTCTTAAACTTCAAATCAAAACAAGCCACCTCATCCTTCACTAATCAAGGTTTAATTAGGTTAATTGGTTTAGTTTAGTTTAATCAGGGTGCTTAGATTAAGTTATTACAGTAATGCATTAGAATCTAGCAGTGCAAATACGACCAGGACATGGCAACAAAGAATACCAACACGCTGAAATAGTCTACAATCACATGTGAAGTTCAGACCTGTCCTTTCTACAAGGAAACGTTTCGATAATAGTTGCTCACCAGCCCGTACACGTTTAGTGACCTTGTAATGCAATGCGTCGTCCGATTGCAACTCCTCGGTTAGGTCGTAATTCATCATCTTACCAATTTGTAATTGGACTTTCTTGAAAACCCCTACGGTATAAAACTCGCTCATTTGCCTCTCGAATGGGTATATTGAGACCAATTGGGGTTTCTTATGCAAGCAATCAAAATCTGATTGAGCTTCCTTTTCGTACTTGTGACGGAGAGCAAGTTCGTATTGTTGAACGAACTGCTTAAGGGTGGTTTTAGAAGATAAGTACTTGTCGAAAAACGCATTTATACTTTCGCTTCTTTGGGTAGAAGTCATTCCCGCGAAAAAGCAATCACCCAAGTAAGCAGGTACCCAAGACTCACGAATACCGTAAATTGTTTGGAGTCAGCTATGGTCTTGAAGGTCAAAATCAACCAAGAAACCGTGTCAATTCTGCTCAAATTCAGCTGGGTTTTTTGAGTCGTAGACAATCAATTTTAGATCAAATAACATGTGCGGACGATACTGCGTTGGCAACTTCACGGGAGCTTTGTTCATTTTGTGCCAAATGCAAAATGGGTGTCTGGAATTTGGGAAGACATTCCTTACAACAGCAGTAATGGTGCCACATTGGTCTGTTATGATAGCTCATGGAGGGATATCTGTAAAAGTAAAAGGAGGATCTTAAAAAGGATGGAAAAGTACTTAAAAAGGAACAACCATAACTTAAAAAGGATGAATCAAAACTTAAAAAGAAAAACATGAACTTAAAAAAGATGAAACGGTACTTAAAAAAGGAATAAACATAACTTAAAACGGAATAACAACAACTTAAAAAGGACAAACATGAACTTAAAAAGGATGAAACAATACTTAAAAAGGAACAGACATAACTTAAAAAGGATGAAACACTACTTAAAAAGGAACATACATAACTTAAAACGGATGAAGCAAAACTTAAAAAGGAATAACAACAACTTAAAAAGTATGAAACACGACTTAAAAAGGACAAATCGTAAGGTAAAAAGGAGAAGCCCCTACACCATCAATACGAGTACGAACTCATCAAACGTACCTCCCATACACGAAAGTCACGTCTGAAACAGCCATATGTAGTTTTCAGTGGTCTCAGAAGACAGCAAAGCGCAACCGAGCAACACAGACTCGAAATGGTGATTAAATCCTACAAATGGTGCAAAGGGCATGTCGTATTTGTTTGTGAGGTACGTAGTGTCGAAACATATAGCATCCCCGAAGTATGAATATGCAGTTCTAGAAAGACAGTCGGCCCAGAAAACGTTCCTTAGTCTTCCCTCGTCATCTATATCCATGACATAGAAAAACATTGATTCAATCTTCTGCATCTTAATGAAATAATTCTGAAGAGCTTGTCGTCGGGTCCCATTTTCAATTTCCTTACTTTGGTTATAAAATTAATGCACACACAAAAATTGTTAAGGACGGAGAATTCTTGAAACACAATAACGTCCAAAAAAACACAAATCTTAGGTCCATATCGTTAAAAGTAAGTTTGTCATGCCCCCCAGCCTCGACAACAAATGATTGCATGGTCTTAACAACAGAGATCCCAGAAGCATCATTGCACGTTATTCGTGCAATCGCGACCTTAGGTACAAATCATTTCTGTCTTAGAAAATGCATCTGGTACTCCTGAAGCATTTCATGGTTATGATTGAGATCGATAAAGTTAATCTAGTAACCCCTTGTTGGGTTTCCGGACAACTTGATGCGAGTCGTGCACTCAACTCTACTCTAAACGTGACTTCATTATTCCTTGACCTTGGTCTGTTGGTGTTTTGCCCTCCTTGGAACAGGTAAGTGTAGCCCGGGTAACAACACCACATTCATAATAACTATGTCTTAGCTTAACCCCAAAACCACAAGCATTGGCGTAGTCTGAGAAAAAGGTCCTTGCTTCGTCAAAAGAGGGAAAACACATCCTGTGACGTCCCGAAACAGCGGAAGATTTAAAATTTCAAAATAACCAACATAACAGACAACTCACGCGGGAACGTCACTAATATATAAATATATAAATCCGGGTGCACCCAAAATACAAGGAGTTTTCCAAAAGAAATACGACTACAATACGGATACAATGGAAGAGAATACAAGTAGTCGTACGGTCTAGCAACTGCCGAAGAGGATCCGACTCCAAAGCGCTCCGTCCTCGGTCACCACCCACCCGGACCTACTGCGGTCCTGAAAAAGATGCAACAACAATGCCTGAGTTTCCAGAAGGAAACCTCGTATGCCAACCCACCTATATGCATGCATCACATAATGAACCTATCATACTAGTAGCATGTCATGGCATCAACAGAAATGGAAAGCAGTTCCCCCGAAGGGTAAAACAGGACATCAGTCCGACAATCAAACATCGGGTCTCCCGAAGAGACCTACTGCAGGCACATGCAGTCTAGTAGCCCGCGACATCGCACCCCCCACACGCAGCTACACTACTCAAGGGTTCGGCAGGGAGCCTCTGTCACGTCTACGCGCCGATAGAAACAGATCTGTAAATCTCAGTGGTCGGGGCCACAGGGACCAACGGGGCCGTCGCCCGGAAGGTATAACAACATCATCTCGGTAGGTGCCCAGCCGAGGAAAACAACAAGCCGGCACAGCCTCGGCCCAACAATCATCATCGCCGGCACAACCTCGGCGGCATCACCGGCACAGCATCGGTGGTCCATCACAACGTCCGGCACAGCATCGGACGGTCCAGACCGAAGTCTGCCAGGTCATCGGGCTCCTCGAGCCGCGAACACCAACCGCGCCGCTATAAAAGCAGGGCAGCGACCTCCGTAGCCCCAAGGGCCGGTAGTCACCTCACCCAACGCCAGTTGCGTGCCCGCACAACATCAACACTGGGATCCGCGATCCCTCAGGCCTGCTATACTACAAAGTGCCAACACACATCTCAAAAGTCACGGTCCATACATGGAGCTGACGCGTCCCGAACACCCACACTCTTCCCAACGGCGGTCCCTGGGCAGGCACGCATCACGCGCCCACCGTCACCTCCCGGCTCACGCACAAGGCGAGGACACGGGTTTCCGTGGACAAAGTTGGCGTTCAAAAGGGGAACCAGGAATTCTGTCCTGGGCCCAAACGGTCGACCGGAAGAGGTGATTCGGTCGACCGGTTCCAGGAAGGAATCGGTCGACCGTACTCCTAAAACGGTCTACCGCTGCGCTCAACACAGAACCCCCAACGGTCGAACAAGGGTCTAAAACCGGTCGACCGAACGAGGTCAAAATCCGGAGTCTGGTCAACATTAAATTCCACTCTATCGGTCGACCGACTCAGGGTCTCGGTCGACCGAAAACAGACAGGGTCAACCTAGTATTCTACGTCATCAAACGGTCGAACGTAAACATACTACCGGTCGAACAAACATGCAATCGGTCGAACGCAATATAAATCGGTCGAACAAACATGCAATACTAACAGGTACACTTAAGTTCCGGTCGAACACAACAAGGACCGGTCGACCGATAACAGGTAGAAAATCCCAACTCACCAGCAATAATGCACTACCGGTCGACCGCCCCAAGGCATCGTTCGACCGGTGAAGGTTAAAGTCGGGCAAACAGTGCTAAAACGGTCGACCGCCCGAAGGACCCGGTCGACCGTTGGTCGTCTTCAACCTCGCGCCAGCCGAGGTTTTACGAAGAACGCGTCGCCAGAGAGGTCCTCGACCTCCCCCGACCGACCAACAACACCCTTCCACAAGGGTGGGCAACAAAATCACACTAATGAGCGGCATACCTCAATAACGCCGGAGAAACGCCGGAGCAACGCTCGCGCCTCCGCACCCGCAACCTCCTCCTCGCTGCGACCTCCTCACGCCGGAGCCTCCGCGTCGTCTTCCTCCTCCACCGCTGGCCGAAACGCAAGGGAAGGAAATGTGAGGAAGGTGGTGGAAGAATGGAATGGAAAAGAGGAAGAAGAAGGAGTTCTTCTCCTTAAAAACCCAAGCCAACACCCCCACCATACCTCCCATACACCCCCACCTTACCTCTACACCCTACTCCATACCTCACCCATACCTCTCTCTCTCTCCAAGTCAAACCACCACCTAACCACCCCTTAATCCACCCTAAAAAGGGTTAGGGACTTAACAATCCACCCCACTTAAAAGGATTTCGTCCCGAAATCACAGCAAGTACTCACCGAAAAGCTCTGGATACTGCCTTCTGACATCCTCCTCGATCTCCCAAGTGGCCTCGCGCTCGCTGTGATGCTGCCACCTGACCTTCACCATCGGAATGGTCCTCCTCCTGAGCTGGTGATCCATGCGATCAACAATCTCGACCGGCCTCTCCTCGAGCGACAAGTCCTGCTGAATCTCTGGCACTGCTATCTCAATAACGTGAGACGGATCTGCAACGTACTTCCTCAGCATCGATACATGGAAGACGTTGTGAAGACCCGAAAACTGCGGCGGCAAAGCAATCCGGTAGGCAACCTCTCCAACTCGGTCCAAGATCTCGAACGGCCCAACATACCTCGGACTCAGCTTCCCCTTCTTCCCAAACCTCATCACACCTCGGGCAGGGGAAATCTTCAGAAACACATGGTCGCCCACCTCGAAACTCAGCGCTCGTCTGCGTCGATCTGCATAACTCTTCTGCCTGCTCTGCGCTGTGGCCAGTCTCCTCCTGATCACATCCACCTTCTCTGCATACATCTGCACGATCTCTGGCCCAACTAACTGCCTCTCGCCCACATCACTCCAGCATACCGGTGATCTGCAAGGCCTCCCGTACAATGCCTCGTACGGCGCCATCCCAATACTCGAGTGGTAGCTGTTGTTGTAGGCGAACTCTATCAGCGGCAGGTGCTCATCCCAGTGCCCTGCCCAGTCCAGTGTGCATGCTCTCAGCATATCCTCCAAGGTCTGAATCGTCCTCTCTGACTGACCATCGGTCTGCGGATGGAACGCTGTACTGAATCTCAGACGCGTCCCCAAAGCCTGCTGCAGACTCCCCCAAAATCTGGAAGTGAATCGAGGATCTCGATCGGAGATGATGCTCACTGGCACTCCATGCAACCTGACTATCTCCTCCACGTACAACTTAGCTAGACCCTCCAAAGGCAACGTGGTCCGGATCGCTAAGAAGTGCGCCGACTTGGTCAGTCGATCGACTATCACCCAAATCGCGTCGTGGAATCTCCTCGTCTTCGGCAATCCCGTGACAAAATCCATCGTCACGTGCTCCCACTTCCACTCAGGAAGCTCAATACACTGCATCGGTCCTGCTGGCCTCTGATGCTCAATCTTCACCTGCTGGCAGACCAAGCATCGCTCCACAAACTCTGCAATATCCTTCTTCATGCCCTTCCACCAGAAGTTCCGCTGCAGGTCCTTATACATCTTCGTGCTCCCCGGATGAATGGTGTATCTAGCTCTGTGTGCCTCCTCCATGATGTCATCTCTCAGCCCATCAACCTTCGGCACCCAAATCCGACTCCTGAACCTCAGACCACCATCAACCCCCACACTGAAATCTGATCCATCTCTGGAAGCCAACTGTAGCAAACCAACCTCTTCATCCCCCTGCTGAGCCTGAACCAACCGTGAGACAGTCTGCGGCTCCACCCGAAGCCCAGCAATCACTGCTCCCTCTGAGCCCTCTGTGAACGGTCTCCACTCTGACAAAGCCTCGAGTAACCTCCACTCCTGGATGCACAGACTCGCAACTGAAACCTCCACCTTCCTGCTCAGCGCATCTGCAACCGAATTCGCCTTCCCCGGATGATAGGAAATGGTGAAGTCGTAGTCCTTAATGAACTCGAGCCATCTGCGCTGCCTCATATTCAGCTCCTTCTGCGAGAACAAGTACTTCAGACTCTGATGGTCGGTGAAGACCTCGAACTGCTCGCCATACAGATAGTGCCGCCAGGTCTTCAACGCGTGAACTACTGCTGCTAACTCCAGATCGTGAGTAGGGTAGTTCTTCTCGTGCACCTTCAGCTGCCTCGAAGCGTACGCGACCACCTTCCCATGCTGCATCAGAACACAACCCAAGCCTATCCCGGATGCATCGCTGTAAATCACGTAGCCTCCACTGCCACTCGGTAGCGTCAGAATCGGCGCTGTCGTCAGACGCCTCTTCAGCTCCTGAAAGCTGTCCTCGCACTTCTGGGACCAAACGAACTTGACGCCTTTCTGCGTCAATGCTGTCAGCGGCGATGCAAGTCTGGAGAAATCCTGGATAAACCGTCTGTAATACCCTGCCAGACCTACGAAACTCCTGATCTCCGTCACGCTCGTCGGGGCTCTCCACTGAGTCACTGCCTCGACCTTCGCCGGATCCACTGAAATCCCATCTGCTGACACAATATGCCCCAGAAAAGCCACCTGATCCAACCAAAACTCGCACTTCGTGTACTTGGCATATAGCTGCTGATCCCTCAAGATGCCAAGCACAATCCTCAGGTGCTCTCGATGCTGCTCCCGGTCAGGCGAGTATATCAAAATGTCGTCTACGAATACAACGACAAATCTGTCGAGGTACGGCTGGAAGGTCCTATTCATCAGATCCATGAATGCTGCAGGCGCATTCGTCAGTCCAAATGGCATCACCAAGAACTCGTAGTGGCCGTACCGCGTCCTGAAGGCTGTCTTCTGAACATCTGCCTCCCTGATCCGCAACTGATGATAACCCGAACGCAGATCGATCTTCGAGAACACTCTCGCCGTCTGCAACTGATCAAACAAATCATCAATCCTGGGCAAAGGGTACCGGTTCCGAACGGTAACCTTATTCAGCATCCTGTAGTCGATGCACATCCGCAACGATCCATCCTTCTTCTTCACGAAGAGCACAGGCGCTCCCCATGGAGAAACACTCGGTCGAATGAACCCGGACTCCATCAACTCCTGCAATTGCTTCTTCAGCTCTGTCAACTCTGCAGGTGCCATACGATACGGTGCCTTCGACTGAGGTGTCGTACCCGCTACCAGCTCGATGCCGAACTCGATCTCTCGGTGCGGCGGTAACGCTGGAATCTCCGCTGGAAACACATCCGGAAACTCCTGCACAATCTCTATGTCCTCCAGTCTCCTCGTCTCACGATCGGGAACTACCAGCGTGGCCACAAACGCTCTGCATCCCTGCTGTATCAGTCTCTGTGCCCTAACTGCAGACACAATCAGACGACCCCCTCTGCTCCTCGCACCTCTGATCAGAACATCTGGCAAACCCTCCATCGGAATCAGGATCTTCTTCTCACGGCAAAAGACCCGCACGTCGTACTGTGATAGCCAGTCCATCCCCAGTATGACGTCGAAGTCCTCCATCGGTAACAAGACCAGATCTGCCGGAAAATCGTGGTCTCCCGAAGCAACTGTGGTGCCGGGGAAAAAGCTCCCCACAGTGCCCACCTCACCCATGGGCGTGCTGACCTCCAAAACATCAGTCAGCAGCACAGGGGTCCGACCCAACTCGCCAGCAAACTTCTCCGAGATGAAGGAGTGAGTGGCGCCGCAATCAAACAACACACGCGCTACTGAACCAGAAACTGAAAGCGTACCTTCCACGACGGTGTTGGAGTCCCTCGCCTCCTCAGCCTGGATAGTGAAGACTCGCCCAGTCCTCCTGCTCTGCCCCGGTGCCACAACTGATCGGCTGCCTCCGCCTCTGCCTACTGCTGGTGGTCCCGGCCTCCTGCTCGGCTCTCCCTGCCTCTGAGGACACTCACGGACAAAATGCCCCATCTGGCCGCAACCCATGCACGCTCCAGTCCGACGAGGACACTCCTGTCCTGGATGGAACCTCCCGCAGTAAGTGCACGCTCCAGACTGACGTGCTCCTCCACCATCGAACCTGGGCCTCTTGCCCGAGTTCCCTGCTCCACGACCAGCGACTCTGCTGCCGGTGCTCACTGGCGCCTTCCGCGCCTCCTGAATACACTCCCTCTGGTCCTGCTCGATGATCGTAGCATGCTTCACCGCATCAGCAAGGGTCCGCGGCATGCTGTTGATCACCCGAGATCGAAGCGGCTGTCTCAGTCCCTTCACGAACTTCCTCGCCCGCTGCTCTGGGGTCACACAAATCTCAGGGCAGTAACGCTCCAAAGCGTTGAACCTGCTGACGTAGCTCGTCAGTGTCATGTCCTTCTGCTCTAGCGACATGAACTCCTCCCTCTTCTGATCCCTGACATGCTGGGGGAAGTACTGCTCATGAAACACCTCCAAGAACTCCTCCCAGCTCACATCCACACGATCATCAAACAACACCGTGGACGTAGATCTCCACCAGTTGGCAGCCTCGCCATCGAACACGTAGGTGGCCAGCTCCACCATCCTCTCAGGTGCTACACCAATAGCACGGAAAATCTTCTCCATCCGGAAGACCCAGTCCTCTGCAACCTCTGGGGCCCTCCTGCCATCAAAAGTCGGCGGGTGCTGACGCATGAACCGATCGTGCTCAGCTCCCACTCCGCCCTGGGCGCTCTGAGCAGCCTGACGCTCCAGAAACTCGCCCAGCCTGTCCCACTGAGCACCCGAAGTGTCGTCACTGGGATCACGATCGCGTGGAGAACTCCTCACGCGCCTAGGTGCCATCTGTCACCACAACAATCAACAGATAAGCAACAATGCATGCATGAGCTACGAAATTAATGCATGCCTCTAGCACTACTCCTAAGGGTGGTTCTTTAGACGAAGACACAGGAATCGACCGCTCTGATACCAAGTTGTGACGTCCCGAAACAGCGGAAGATTTAAAATTTCAAAATAACCAACATAACAGACAACTCACGCGGGAACGTCACTAATATATAAATATATAAATCCGGGTGCACCCAAAATACAAGGAGTTTTCCAAAAGAAATACGACTACAATACGGATACAATGGAAGAGAATACAAGTAGTCGTACGGTCTAGCAACTGCCGAAGAGGATCCGACTCCAAAGCGCTCCGTCCTCGGTCACCACCCACCCGGACCTACTGCGGTCCTGAAAAAGATGCAACAACAATGCCTGAGTTTCCAGAAGGAAACCCCGTATGCCAACCCACCTATATGCATGCATCACATAATGAACCTATCATACTAGTAGCATGTCATGGCATCAACAGAAATGGAAAGCAGTTCCCCCGAAGGGTAAAACAGGACATCAGTCCGACAATCAAACATCGGGTCTCCCGAAGAGACCTACTGCAGGCACATGCAGTCTAGTAGCCCGCGACATCGCACCCCCCACACGCAGCTACACTACTCAAGGGTTCGGCAGGGAGCCTCTGTCACGTCTACGCGCCGATAGAAACAGATCTGTAAATCTCAGTGGTCGGGGCCACAGGGACCAACGGGGCCGTCGCCCGGAAGGTATAACAACATCATCTCGGTAGGTGCCCAGCCGAGGAAAACAACAAGCCGGCACAGCCTCGGCCCAACAATCATCATCGCCGGCACAACCTCGGCGGCATCACCGGCACAGCATCGGTGGTCCATCACAACGTCCGGCACAGCATCGGACGGTCCAGACCGAAGTCTGCCAGGTCATCGGGCTCCTCGAGCCGCGAACACCAACCGCGCCGCTATAAAAGCAGGGCAGCGACCTCCGTAGCCCCAAGGGCCGGTAGTCACCTCACCCAACGCCAGTTGCGTGCCCGCACAACATCAACACTGGGATCCGCGATCCCTCAGGCCTGCTATACTACAAAGTGCCAACACACATCTCAAAAGTCACGGTCCATACATGGAGCTGACGCGTCCCGAACACCCACACTCTTCCCAACGGCGGTCCCTGGGCAGGCACGCATCACGCGCCCACCGTCACCTCCCGGCTCACGCACAAGGCGAGGACACGGGTTTCCGTGGACAAAGTTGGCGTTCAAAAGGGGAACCAGGAATTCTGTCCTGGGCCCAAACGGTCGACCGGAAGAGGTGATTCGGTCGACCGGTTCCAGGAAGGAATCGGTCGACCGTACTCCTAAAACGGTCTACCGCTGCGCTCAACACAGAACCCCCAACGGTCGAACAAGGGTCTAAAACCGGTCGACCGAACGAGGTCAAAATCCGGAGTCTGGTCAACATTAAATTCCACTCTATCGGTCGACCGACTCAGGGTCTCGGTCGACCGAAAACAGACAGGGTCAACCTAGTATTCTACGTCATCAAACGGTCGAACGTAAACATACTACCGGTCGAACAAACATGCAATCGGTCGAACGCAATATAAATCGGTCGAACAAACATGCAATACTAACAGGTACACTTAAGTTCCGGTCGAACACAACAAGGACCGGTCGACCGATAACAGGTAGAAAATCCCAACTCACCAGCAATAATGCACTACCGGTCGACCGCCCCAAGGCATCGTTCGACCGGTGAAGGTTAAAGTCGGGCAAACAGTGCTAAAACGGTCGACCGCCCGAAGGACCCGGTCGACCGTTGGTCGTCTTCAACCTCGCGCCAGCCGAGGTTTTACGAAGAACGCGTCGCCAGAGAGGTCCTCGACCTCCCCCGACCGACCAACAACACCCTTCCACAAGGGTGGGCAACAAAATCACACTAATGAGCGGCATACCTCAATAACGCCGGAGAAACGCCGGAGCAACGCTCGCGCCTCCGCACCCGCAACCTCCTCCTCGCTGCGACCTCCTCACGCCGGAGCCTCCGCGTCGTCTTCCTCCTCCACCACTGGCCGAAACGCAAGGGAAGGAAATGTGAGGAAGGTGGTGGAAGAATGGAATGGAAAAGAGGAAGAAGAAGGAGTTCTTCTCCTTAAAAACCCAAGCCAACACCCCCACCATACCTCCCATACACCCCCACCTTACCTCTACACCCTACTCCATACCTCACCCATACCTCTCTCTCTCTCCAAGTCAAACCACCACCTAACCACCCCTTAATCCACCCTAAAAAGGGTTAGGGACTTAACACATCCTCTCCTTAGGAACGTTTAACGGGCTTTATTCTTGTGTAGACATCTTTACAATTTCCATGTGAGTGAAAAATCCTTTCAAAACGAATAGAAAGGAACGAAGAAGATAGGAAGCAGAAATGAAGAAGAAATGTCGCCATTCTGTGCATTTTCATAGGCTATAAGGTTGTGGGAATATGAAACATCAAAGTATGGAGCAGGACGGAGCACCAAAATGGATTATGTGGTCTGATTTGAGACGCATTAAATGAGATTGTCCCCTACCCACCGAGGAAAGAGAAAAAAAATCTTCTGCTGAGTTGGAGTTGTGGAACTCAGCAGCGTCCGCGCACAGCGTCCCGGAGAGTGGCCAAAAAAACATTTTCCTAAACCAAATGGCCATCGGGTGCTTGAACGGTTCTTATATGGGTGGATGTATTTATCTATAAAATGACTTCAAAATATCTTGCAAAAATAAGACATTTTGTTATGGCATTTATAATGTTTGCGTATATGATGCTCTCAGAGCCACATATTATATTACATTTGGTCATATTTTGAGCCTCTAATTTAACATAAAATTGTACTAACTAAATTAGCCAGTCGTGGATTACCGAATTGGAAAAATCATTTTTCAGTTACACGTCTTCAGCCACAATCATAATTTCCTCTCAATATTCATTCCACATTTTTCTCTTCTCTTCTCTTCTCAACAGTAGCCAATCTTTGCCCTTCTCAGAGATTAATTTCTTCACGAGACCCGTCTTCATTGGGTTAACCAACTCAGTCAACCTAGTAATCTGAGTTTTTCTGCTATTAACAAGAATATTATGTAAGAATAGCATATTCAAATCTCTATCATTAACAAGATCAATTTTTTTAGTAATTAATAATCAAATAAACTAAATATTGCATGAGCATACCTGAAACCATTAGTTTATCTAGTTATCTATGTAACGAATAAAGTGTAAGACAGCTTAACATGCCAAGGCCCACTTATTTTAGCCCAATATATGATGCAATGTGTGAGTGTGTAGTGTGCATATGTAATGGGTTGAGTAGAATGGTTAAGTCATGTTTAGTCTTCATTCCTTTTGTTTTGGGTTGTTAAGTGTTGGTTAGGAAAGGACATGTGTCGAGTCTCTATTGGTGAATGTAGATCTGATAGAGAGAGGTTGTTAAGGTTATGTCTCTCTCATCTTGTTCAACTAATGCCTATATATGATTTATCTCCCTATTCTCATCGACGAGAGGGATTATTTAGATCATTGTTTTCTACATGATATCAGAGCACTGGAGAATCCGAAGATGAAGGAAGCATTTCTTCTTTGACACCAAGATCCTGGGAGTGGCTCATCAAGCTTCGTTCGTGGCAGCTGGATCGTCCTCATCTTCAACCTCTTCAATTTCTTCATCGACCTCCCTCTTTTCATACTTTGTGAGTCTCAACATTTCTAATTTTCCAACTATCAAGTTAACTTCAAGCAATTATCTCTTTGGGAAACCCAATTGTTTGCAAGAGCCAGAGAGAGAGAGAGAGAGAGAGAGAGAGAGAGTTCTCTATTATGCTCTTGTTGGAGTTCATGAGAATAAGAGGTTTCGGTACTTTGAATGAGTTTCTTGCTAAATTCAAAAATGTTTGTGATTAATTAGCAGCTATTGGAATGTTGGTTTTCCCACTATAGCCCTGGGGAAAGACATTGCCCTACATCTTAAACATGTATCACATGTCCATCCTTGGCTTACAAAAAACCGTATCTCTATTGGTCAAATCACCTATGGTCACTTTTATAAGGTTACATTCCTTGGATCAGATGTTGTTATTAAACATAGAGCTAGTGGTAAATTTTAGCTATGGGAAGTAGGGGTGAGCAAAATTCGGTTCGGTCCGGGTGTCCGGACCGAACTTTTTTGATCCGGTCTTCGGTCCGGGAGACCACGACATTTCGGTCTTTGGTCCAGTCTGGTTTGGTCCGGTCAAAGACCAAAATTTTAAGGGTTAAATTCGGGTTTTGGACCGAACCGGACCGAACCGAATTTATTTGGTCCGGTCTTCGGTCCGGGCTTCCGAAAATTTCGGTCTTCGGTCCGGTTCGGTCCGGTCCCAGACCGAAGCTCACCCCTAATGGGAAGTAAGAAAGAGAATGTTTATACTCTAGATAAATGCCTCATGTTGCATTGTTTTCAAATCGACTAAAATAAAATGCCTGAGCATATATAGCACCATAGACTTGGTCACGCAATACATGAAGTTTTAAAGTTCAAAATAAAGTGAGTTGCAAGCCAGTAGATTGAGCAAGCCAGTAGATGGAGCAACTCAGGCAGTCAGTGTGAAGCTTGTGATTGACATCATTTCATGTTCATATTTGTATCTTATATCCATTATCTTACACCTAAGCAATGCTACGTGCCGAGTTTTATGTTTAGTTTTCAGGAATAAAGAGGTTTGAAGAGAAGAGCCATGAAAGGACCCAAAAGCAGGAAAAATGACTTAATTGTGAGACCTAGGGACTGAAATGCGAGGGAGAAGGACCTGATCGTAAGACCGAAGGACCTGAGAGCAAAACAGGAAACTCCACACCATCATGGGGAGTATTTTGGCAATTCGATTCGGGTCGGAGCTCCAACAAACCAAGTAGATGCATCCAAGACCAAGAAATACTTCAAGCAAAGCCCAACACAAAAAGCAGACGGATTTGGGCCTTATAGACCGCCAATTGGCGGTCTGGATCATCCCAGATCCGCTAAGATTTCTCCTGGACTTGTATTAATGTTTGTTTAGGCTATTTTTGGTATTGGTTTAGTCCCACATCGGGGGATTGTCCCGGATTAGTTTTTTCCATGCCTATAAATAGAACTCTTCACTTTTCATTGTAATCACCCATTACTTGGTGGCATTCTCTCTACTAAGGAGTGAGCCTTGAAGCAAAAACTCAAGGTGGAGAAGAATGTTACCTTCAATGTGAGTCATTTGTTAATAAAATAATTCTTCTAGTTTCTTTTAATCTTGTCTTTTAATTTGTGCATGCTTGTTTAGTCTTTCCTTTCTTTTTAAGCTTCTTTAATATTTCTTGCTTTCTTAGGGTAATTTCATTTCAGTACTATGCTTTATTTTGTTAGAGTAGTTAGTTTAAATATGTGTGAGTAGTTCCATCCCCTTTGGGGGGTGGAGTAAATGTGTGTGCATGTTATGTAGATGGTATGAATAATTGATATAAATGTTTGTGAGAAATATTAGTATGCTTGCTTGAATTAATAAGGACTTTACTGGATGGTTTCTGTCATAGTTAGGTACACTCCATGCTTGTTATGTTCTTAATAACAACCTTACATTGCTCATATTAATTACATTAGTTTTAGTGTTGTAAATGATAGGTTTTGCCATTAGGTACCTCTTATGCATTAACAAACACTAACTAACTTGAGCTTATTGTATGCATTCAACACCACACTTATTTCATGTGCGCACACACACACTCCACTCCTTAGGGGTTTTCATTCCTGTGGTTTTATCTTCTTCATTAGTTGTTTAACTTAGTTGTTTAGTGATTTCATTTCAACTTGCTTGTTACTAGTTTAGATTAGTGTAGTGTAGTGTAATACATCTTTCTCTCCTTCTTTTACCACTCGCCTTCGAACAAACCAAGCGTCGACACACCTCCCAGTGGACGACCCGTATTTGCCACCGCTTCAACGTGGTCGTGCACTTGCGGTTTAAATAAAACGATCAATCACTTGCAAGATAAGCAAAGGTACAAAACTACATTTCATGATTTCCTCTCAATTTTCAGCAAAGACTTGGTTTTATAAAATACATTGTGTTGTATGGGGTCCCTCACGAGTAGAGTCTCATCAGCGTTTTAGATTTTATGTTTGTTTTGTAGATGAATTCTTTAAATTTGTGTGGTTGTACCCAATGAAATAGAAATCAGATTTTTATGAATGTTATATTGTGTTTGAACAATATGTTGCCAAACAATTTCAGAATTCTATTTAAATTTTTCATGTGATGGAGGTGGTGAGTTTGGTTTCATTTGGATTCGGCTCCCAAATGCCAGATCCCACAAAGAAGCCAACTCCTGGAAAGCATGCCCCAGAAGCCGCTCCTCCCCACCCACCCGTCGGAGTTGTTTGGATGGAAACAACACTGCCTCCTCCTCGGACGTCTTGTCACAACAAAATCCCCCAAATGCCCTCAAAAAACGTTTTCCCTTCACTACTACCTTCCGTCCCAAGCAAACCCTCTCTCCCCCCGCCATCCTCCCCTTCTCTCCCCTCGCAATCCTCCCAATCTCGACTGACCACCAAGCAATGGCCGACCCTTCTACCCGACCGGCAGTCCCTATCTACTTTTGCGGAGTACCGATGAAAGTGTGGCTGCGAGTTGAGGAAGGTGCCCCAACTAGTTTTTTTATGAATGTCACCGTGATTTGGTGAGTTTGTTAGTTGGATTTCAAGGTTTTGCCATCTCTTCTTCCCTTTCTTAACATTGTTATATTTACATGGGTGACATCGTTGTTTCGATTTCATGTATCAGTTGATAAGGGGCGTTGACATTACATGTCTGAGGAGTCTGTGGCCGCCATGGTGTTTGAGCCATAGGTCACCTTCATGACCACCTTGAGAAGATGGAGAAGACCGAATTGACAACCATGGAGACCGTTGTCGAGCGTCTGGTGGAGAGAGGGTGGTGACATCTAAGAGGAGGTGACCCCCCCCCCCTCCCAAAAAAAATAAAATAAACCAAGCCCCTGTGGTAAGCAAACACCCCACACTCGATTTTAGTCTACAATTTTCATCAATTAAGAAAAAATGGTTTGGGTTTGTTAAATTGGTCCAATATTACCTAGGGTTCACTTAAGAACTCATTCCAAATAGCAAGAAGCATGCAACAACTAACCAGACCTTACCAACAACAATTAGTTTCTTAATACTATAATGTAACACCAAATCCGCTAATGCCCATTAGTTTTCATAATATAGATGACAAATGTCTGTAGAATCTGCAAGACAGGAGTAAGCAATAACTCAGATTCAAACAATGTAAATTTATTTATATAGTTTTAATTAATAATTCTTGCGGACTATTGTCTCCACCAGCAAGAGACTGTATGATAATTGTGTAGTATAGGATGGTTGTTAGTTGTTACAAAACATATTAGTTCCTATCAACATCTTCATTAGACTCCATTAAATGTATTTATCTGTTCCTGTGAAATATAAGTTAATTAATGGATGGTAATATTGTCATTTTCATTGTATGTATCTGTACCAATTACCACATAGTTTTTCTTTTCGGTAGTTGGAAGAATTCTTTTAATAAAAAAGTATGCATATCACAATTTTAACTTACGTTGTGTTTAATTAATAACACGAAACAATAATTTTTAAAAAGAACATTTGCTGAAAGTTAGTAGAAAATAAAGATAAATTGGGAGCAACAATAACTTTAATATAATCCATCTTTAAGACCCTGCATGATGCAAGGCAAGAGACAACTATATCCCTTCTGTTCCTGCTCTCTAATTGAAATGCAATCTGCATGTGTACTTTGACTGTTATTTTATCTTATTGGTTTCTTGTTAGCCCCTAACCCTTGCTTAGTGGCTAATCCCGGGGTTAGTGGGGGATTAGCATGGGGAAGGAGGG
This sequence comes from Triglochin maritima, assembly GCA_963682175.1. NCBI lineage: Eukaryota > Viridiplantae > Streptophyta > Magnoliopsida > Alismatales > Juncaginaceae > Triglochin > Triglochin maritima. Next base: position 31,938,759 of record OY821779.1, read on the forward strand.
AAGGAATAGTGGTGGGTTGTGTGGTGTGATGTGATGTTATTTTATCTTATTGGTTTCTTGTTAGCCCCTAACCCTAACATTAGGTGTTGTGTTTCTTCTCCACCGTAATTTCGTAGTTGTTAACACAAACCCATTTTTTTTGTTCCAAACCCAAACCCATCACAACGGGTTTATTTTATCTTATTGGTTTCTTGTTAGCCCCTAACCCTTACATTAGGTGTTGTGTTTCTTCTCCACCGTAATTTCGTAGTTGTTAACACAAACCCATTTTTTTTGTTCCAAACACAAACACATCACAACGGGTTTATTTTATCTTATTGGTTTCTTGTTAGCCCCTAACCGTTACATTAGGTGTTGTGGGTTGGTTGGGTTTTGTGCTTGGTTTTCTACCGTAATTTCGTAGTTGGTTGGGTGTAGTTGGTTTGGGTTTGGAACAAAAAAAATGGGTTTGTGTAAACAACTACGAAATTACGGTGGAGAAGAAACACAACACCTAATGTAAGGGTTAGGGGCTAACAAGAAACCAATAAGATAAAATAAACCCGTTGTGATGTGTTTGTGTTTGGAATAAAAAAAATGGGTTTGTGTTAATTTCAAGAGTGCTTGGTTTATTTTATATTATTGGTTTTCTACCGTAATTTCGTAGTTGGTTTGGGTTTGGAACAAAAAAATGGGTTTGTGTTAAGAACTACGAAATTACGGTGGAGAAGAAACACAACACCTAATGTAAGGGTTAGGGGCTAACAAGAAACCAATAAGATAAAATAAACCCGTTGTGATGTGTTTGTGTTTGGAATAAAAAAAATGGGTTTGTGTTAACAACTACGAAATTACGGTAGAAAACCAATAAGATAAAATAAACCAAGCACTCTTGAAATTACGGTATAAAATAATTAGGGGTGTAGGGTGATGGGTTGGTTGGGTTTTGTGCTTGGTTGGAGAGAAAACCACACCCATCTCTCACTCTCTCACTCTTGCATTCTCTCACTTTCTCTCTTCCTTTCCGGCGAACCAGGCGTGGCAGAGGAGGCTCCGGCGTGAGGCGCGGAGGTTAGCATGCGAGGAGGCACGCGTGCTGGTGCGGACCGGAGGTGGTGTCTTGAGTTCTCCGGCGGACGTCGTTGATCGCTTTGAAGAGGTATGCCGACTTCTTAATATGTTTTTGTTGCTCACCCAAGTGTGGGTGATGTGTTGGTCGGTCGGGGGAGGTCGGAGACCTCTCCGGCGACGAGTTTTGGCGTAAATCCTTGGCTGGCGCAAGGATGAAGACGACCAACGGTCGACCGGGTCCCTTCCGGCGGTCGACCGATTTAGTGTTTTTCCCAACTTTAACCAACATCGGTCGAACGATGCCATTGTGGCGGTCGATCGGTTGCTTATGTGCTCGTGAGTTGGAGGCTTACTGTCAGTTTTCGGTAGACCGCCCCTTGTTTTTGGGTCGACCAGAACTTAAGTGTACTTGATGAATCTGCATGCTGTTCGACCGATTTATATATCTTGTTCGACCGTTATATGACGTAGACTATTAGGATGACCCTGGTAGTTTTCGGTCGACCGGGACCCCTGAGTCGGTCGACCGAATAGGCTTGTTGATTTTGACCAACTCCGGATTTTGACCTCGTGTTCGGTCGACCGGTTTTAGACTTGTGTTCGATCGTTTGAACTTAAGTGACACGCAGAATAGTTCGACCGTTGTAGACTTTCGGTCGACCGAACATATTGGGGACGGTCGACCGGTTAGGCTTTTTCGGTCGACCGTTTGTGTGCAGAACCGAATTCCTGGTCTTGTGATCGTGTCAACTCTGTCCATGGAAACCCGTGTCCTCTCTTAGAGCGTGAGCCGGGAGGTGACGGAAGGCACGTGCTCGTGCCGCCCAGGGACCGCTGTGTGGAAGAGTGTGGACACTTGGGTCGCACCACCTCCGTGTTGGACGTGGTGTGACGTGTTGTTGTCTTACTCTCTGATGAGTAGCAGACCTGAGGGATCGTGGATCCCAATGCATGTGACGCATTGCTCGTGGAGCATGATGACCCTGCAGACTATGGTATGGACCCGTCCGATGTTGTGTCGGACGTATGTTGTACCGTCGAGGTTGTGCCGGCGATGGCACCGAGGTTTTTGCCGGTGATGATGGTGCCGACGATGTTCCGGCTTGTGGTTGTGCCGTCCGATGTTGTGTCGGACGTATGTTGTACCGCCGATGTTGTGCCGGCGATGCCGCTGATGTTGTGTCAGCGATGATCCCCGATTGGGAACCTATCCTGGGATGTTTACCGATCGGGCTACGTCTCCGTCGAAGGTGGTGTAGACCACGTGGTTCTTTGCGCGGAAGTGTGGACGCTCCTCACTGATCCCTTAGGCTCGTGTAGTCGCGTGTGGGGGGACGCGTCGCGTACTGTCCGTAAGACCGTATGTGTCTACGGTAGGTTTCCGAGGGAGACCGTTGTTGTTTGCTGGACTGATGTCCTTGTGGACCCTGTTGAGGGTACTTTTGTTGTTGGACTGAGGTCTCGTTTACCCTTGGAGGGATTTGATGCATTGCAGATGTGATATGACATACTACTAGTATGATATGTTCATTTACCGTATTGTTGCATGCATATAGGTGAGCTCGGCATACGGGGTTTCCTAATGGGAAACTCAGGCATCGTTGTTTTATTCATGTTTCAGGACCGCAGTAGGTTCTGTCGGGTGGTGACAGCGGGCACACACATTTTGGGGTCAGGATCCTCATCGGACTCTTCGAGATCGTCGTGGTTTCTTTACCTATCTTTTCATTGTATTGTTGTAATCACGTCTTTTGACAAACTCTGTTGTATTATTGGTGCACCGACTGTTGATTTATCTGAGTAACATTCCCGTTGATGAGTTTATCTGATAATCTCTTGATTGTTTAACTTTTAAGTTTCCGCTGTTTCGGGATGTTACATTTCTGTTGTTAGATCCCTTCGTTAGAATATTTTCTATATTATTGTGGATATTTTTGTTTCCTAATATGCTATACCTTTGATACATTGACTGTGTTTGGAAGATCCCAGTTGATGGTTGTCAACTTTATCAAATTCGAAAACCTTTCTCATCTCATTTTTAGTTGAGCTAGTAAATTTTTGGTAAACACATGAGAAACTATCAGAGGACAAAGTGATCTCATAATCAATCTGCAAAATTGAAACTTAAACTACTGGTATCATCTAAGAACATTTCAATTGGAATGTAGTTTTATGGATGATTTCAAAAAAATTATTGTGACTAATACATGAACCTACTTTGATCACCCTATTCATTATATCATATGTTTAGTGTTTTGGGTTGGTTTTGAAGTTAGTCAATCTATGCAACTGTTGGATGGCCGTAACAACTAGCGTATCATTGCTTGGGCATCCAACTCACCCACAACATTTGAGGAGATGCGTCGAGAACATGAACTAACTATGGTTGAGGAAGAGGAAATAGAAAAGCAATGGGGCGAGAATATGGCCACTCGTGAGGCAGAGGAACGACAGAAGGAGATAGAAGAAGACATTTTCCGAGGACCTTCCTATTGGTCTGACGATTGTAGTGATGACCAAGTTTAGGGGTTCTGCCTTACAAGTTTGATAATGTTACCATGGTTTGTATCATATGTTTAATGTTTGAATGATTTATCTACTTTTCAAACTCTACGCTTGTAAGACAGTGATGAATCACTAGATATTACTTTAGTAAGCATGAATTTAAGGTGGTCAAATATGGTTGTCTTCATTTTGAAGATTTAATTTTTTTCCCTTCTGCATTTGCCTTCGATGCAATAGGTCAGCCAGAAAGGAAGAAGAGGAAGAGAAAAATGGGATTCAAGAAGCACCTATGCATCAAGTGTGGGAGCATTTGAATTGCTCAAGAAGTGGAACGGTCGAAAAATAGCCACTCCGTTAGCATGTGTGGTCCAGTCCACAATGTGAGGCCTCTTTGAGTCGTCCTCCCATACAACACCAATGCCTCCAACCATGCCACGGTATGTAGATTTAAAAGTGTAGATGTAGTCCATTTTTTGGGATGTTTTTTGGTCATAGTAGGACTATTTTTATTCGTGTGAGGGGGTCTCTATTTAGGGTTGTCGTGTTTTGGTGTGCATGGTTTGCAAGACTAGTTTTTTTGGCGGTAGCAAGTCTTTCCACGTCATTCTTTTAGTTATGTAATGAAATAGGGACAACCCCAACTACTTTGGTACATGTAAATTATTAAATACTTAAGGTTGAACTTGAATTCTCATTTGCATTCGTAATGTATGATATTAGGTCCATTCAGAAAATGACGTAGTCATATTTCAAACTTTGAACACCCAAGGCATAACCTTCATCTAGGTCATCCTACACCCACCTAAAAAAGATCAATTATGTGGTATTTCTTTTGTTGTTCCTCAGCTTACACCCGACAATGACATTCCTTAAGGACGACTGCATACTATTAAACAACTCCTCCTTCCCTTGGGGTTGCCTTGACTGGAGTTCCGCAAGATGGTAACGCGTGTCTCGGTAAGGCGCCAAGAACCCCTTTCTGTTGGGATACCCATAGTCGACCAAATAATATTTGCCTACAACAATGCCCATACAAATAACTATTACTATAAGTTATTAATTATCAAATGATGCACTTATGAAGGTAAGTTTAGGGTCTCTGTTTACTAGTGGGGGCCTCTGTTTACCAGTGGGGGCATTGGGAAGCAATTGGATTCATCAATGGCATGGTTCAGCACCTGATTGTCGTGCACATTGCCTTTCTGATTGACATCCTATTATGCTTTTATTTGGGTTTTATATCCTCTATTTTGAACGTAAGCAATGCTATGTAATGAGTTTTATGTTTAAGTTTCAGAAATAAACAGGTTTGTGAAGAAGAGACAAAAAGGACTTGAATGCAAGAAAAATGACTGAATTGTGAGACTTATGGAGTGATATGCAAGAGGGAATGACCCAGATATAAACCAAAAGGACCAATAAGTAAATTGTGAAACTCCACACCATCATGGGGAGTATTTTGGCAATTAGATTCGAGCATAAACTCAAACAGTTGATTCGGGTGCACCACACGTGGAGCATTGAAGCAATAAAGAATTCAACCAAAATTGGGTCGAATCCGACAAAAAGTGACCGCCAATTGGTGGTCCAAAATGCTCAGGATCCGACTCGGCTTCTCGTGGTTGTGTAATATGTTGTTTGTATTCATTTGTAAAAGTTGTATTTGTCTCGCATCGAGGGATTGTCTCTGATTACCTTTTTCCAGGACTATAAATAGAATTATTCCTCCTTTGTAATTACCCATTGCTTGGTGGCATTCTCTCTAGTTAGAGTAAGCCTTGGAGCAAAACTCAAGTGGAGAAGAATGCTACTTGTAATGTGAGTCTGTAAATAAAATATTTTTTCGTAGTTTCTTTTTGTCTTCTCTTTTAATTCTTGCATGCTTTGTTTAATTTCGTTTTGTCTTCTTTTCTTAATGAGTAGGTGAGTAGTTCCATCCCCTTTGGGGGTGGAGATGATGTACATATATGTTGTGAAGTTTGGATGTTTGATATTTTTTTATTGTGAAGACTTGCATGTTTATATGTTCATCGGGGGTGTTTTAATCATCTACATGTTAGGAGATTTTTGATGGGTTTTGCCATAAGATTTAGACACGTCTCATGCTTAGTTTCCTCATGTTTATTGACTGAAATTTCCTATTGAATATGCTACATGTTAGTTATGTGTTTGTATTTGTGTTTGCTTGCTTGATTGATTGAAGAAACTTTGTTTTAATGGGTTGTGGCATAAGATTTAGACACCTTCCATACTTAGATTTGTTTTTCACATGAGTTCATGGTTTTGATGAGTCTTGCCATATCTTTAGACACTTATCATGCTGAGTCTAGTCTTATACTAATCAAGTAGTAATTGTCGATACATGTGTGAATGGATTGACAGGTTTTGTCAAATCTTTAGACACTTTCTATGCACGAAGACACACACATGACACACACATACATGTTTACATACGTCATTTATCACTTATTTCACTTAATATGTGCACACACTCCACCCCTTAGGGGCTTCCATTCCTGAATTCCAACTTGTTGTCTTAGTTAGTTTAGTTTCATTGTTATGTGCTTTCATTTCCTAGTTTGTGCTTAATAGTTTAGTGTAGTGTAGTTTAGCGTAATCAACTTCTTCTCCCCTCTTTTCTTACTTGCATTCGAACGAACCAGAGTCGACACACCTCCCTGTGGATCGACCTGTATTGTGCACACTGCCTTCCCAACTAGCCAACAAGAAAATGAATCGCATTCGGAAGTCACACACTCCTAGAACATTTTGAGTGGTGTATTTGGGTTGTCGACCAGAATGATACATTGGTTGTTTTGCTTTTGGAACTGATGCTTTAATATGTGTTCCGTCTAAAGCACCAATACAATCTTTGAAATACGGATAATACTTGTTGTCGTGATGTTGCATGATGTGATCCGGGATTGCATTTAGGTCGTCTTTCTGTTTGATCATGTCACACGACCAAATGGCCATCACTTTAACAATGTGATTTACGTGACGACTAATTGTTTCCCCTGAGTGTTGGAAGTATTGTTTCAATGCTTGGATCACATGACCATGTCCTAAGGCATACAAGAAAATATGCATTTGTTCTTCTACAGTTACGTGTCTAGTTGGTCTTAAAAGTCCTTGTTCCTTAAAAATATTACATAAACTGACTAAGACATTAGGCATCATATGACAACCGTCGAAGCTAACTCAGTAGTGACCGATAAGTAAATCTTTGGTCCTTTGTTGACATGTACAGGGTGCTATGTGTACCTTAGTTTTGACTATATATCTGTCGACATAATCATGGACAAACTCCACAATTGTTAATATAACCTCCTCTAGGTCCTCGTCCTCCTCAAACTGTAGGTCCATGATTTCAGCACTCATGTTTGTTAAACTAAGAGGCCAATAGAAAGTGAAGACAATTAATTCACATTTTCAGTTTGAAGTGCCAAGTGACGAAGTTATAGGTTCCAATTGTTGGCAACCCGTGATTGACAAATATAAGGTATAGCCTCATTATTGATGTATAAATTGATCAATTGCCATGCATCATAACTTAGGAAATTAATCATTCAAAGTTGAAACAAAATTTATTTCAATCACCTTGTTGGTCATAATATTTAACATCATTCTTCACATGGTGAAAGGTATATGCTTTTTTGAAAAACCAATATCGTCGTTTTGGGAAAGGCTAGAGTTGCATATGTATGGTACTTAGAAGAGGACCACAAGCAGAAGTAACAAAATCACTTTCAATGATTTTACCACCTCAGTACCTAATCTTATCATGCGACATAAAGAAGAAATGAAATGGTGGCCTAACCTCTTTGTTCTATTGTTTTGACGATATTTGCTTAAAATCATCTACTACCTAAAGGGTAAATCATAACAAAGAGCGTTGTATAAACCAATAACATCACAAAGAAAACATTAACATTATCACACTTGCAACAAATTTTGACAATAATAGAGAAATAACAAGAACATTAATGCCAACTGGTACTTAACTAACGATCAAAACTAAACCCTGATTCAGTCAATTAAAATGACATATATAAGGAGTAATGAAAATGACTAACATATAACTTGGTGATTGTTTGAACAAAACAAAAATCCACAAAAAGTTTCAAATTAAATCAAGACAAAACGTATCCAAAGGGGGATCTTACAACAATGATGGTTGGAAGTCAAAATTGGCTAAAAGGAGGCATACCTCTTCGAACGGAGAAGCGTCAAAGTGTCGCCTGCCACGAGCTCCAGCAGCACCGCTCGTAGGAGAGAGAGGGCGAGAGCTCCGACGAGGAAGAAATACACCAAAATCGTGCTCATCTAACATTAATATCCAGTGGCATGAATGGTAATTATCAGCACGGTCCGCATGGTAATAAACGCCAGAATCACACCTTCTTTCCAACGTCAGTTGTAGGACACAATGAGAAATAACCTCAAATTATGAGGGGCATGACCATCCTAAACTTTTAAAAATCCCCATGACCAAGGCAAGAGTTGGTGGAAGCTCCCCTATCGAGTTTCTCCTTGCTGGGCAAATTGGTGCCTTGAAATCCACGCTGGGAGCTAGGATTTTTGGCCACCACTCGCCGTTTGAATCGCGCTTTGGCATTGTAGTGAATACCGGTAGTTGGAGGAGTTGGATACATGAACATCCAAATGCAGTCTTTATGTCTCAAAAATTCAATTCCCGTCTCACTACATAGGGACTTCTGCTACAATAATCATGCCCACAAACACCAAGGCAAAATGGACTTGGTAAGAGATACCATAGAAAGATTGTTAAGTTAGGATTGAGTTTGTTGTTTGCTAGTAATGCTCCAAAGAAGTTTTGGGTTGAGAGTTTCTCTTCAGCAGTGTCCCTTCTCAACAGGATACCATCCAAGTCCATCAACTCCCAAGTTCCTTTTCAGGTTCTTTTGATAAACTTCCCCCTATTATTCATTTAGAACTTTTGGTAGCAGGTGCTTACCTTATCTTAAGGGGTATGGCAAGAATAAATTTTCAGTTAGGTCATTGCCTTGTGTTTTCCAGGGTATAGTCTTGGATTCAGTATCTTCTCAGGGATGTAGGTATTTATCTCAAACAACCACCCACTTTGTTTTGTGATAACCAAAGTTCTCTACAAATGACTGTGAATCTTGTTTTTCATAAGAGATCAAAACACATTGAAATTCACTATCATTATGTAAGAGAAAATGTTGCTTCTGTACTGATTACTAAATATTTTCAGCATCTAAGTCAGGAGGCCGATCTCTTCACCAAACCATTGCCAAAGACAACATTCAGACTTCTGTCTTCCAAGCTTGGGCTGTTTCAGCTGCCAAGCCCTCTGGGGACTGTTAGGGATAAAGCCTAAGATTGAGGCCAAGGCCCACTTATTTTAGCCCAATATATGATGCATTGTGTGAGTGTGCAGTGTGCATATGTAATGGGTCGAGTAGAAGGGTCAAGTCATGTTTAGTCTTCATTCGTTTTGTTTTGGGTTGTTAAGTGTTGGTTACGAAAGGGACACGTTTCGAGTCGCTTTTGGTGAATGTAGATCTGAGAGAGAGTTGTTAGGATTGTTAGGTCTCTATCATCTTCTTCAACTGATGCTTATATATATGATTTATCCCCCCTATTCTCATCGATGATATAACAATCTAGATTATTTAGCTCCTTGTTTTCTACAATCTAGATTTGTGTGGGCTAGCCTCACATATCAACATAAGTTTCCATAGAATCCGTTTGAATTTGTCCGTGATCATTTCTCTCTGAACGAGTTGATTGATAAAGGAATTAGGACTTTGCCTTGTGTAGTTATGATTATAAACTTATCAATCGTTATACAAATTTACGGTACCAAAATAGCTCAAACTTAGAACCCCAGAATGGTCTCAACTCTCTTTAGGAACTTATACTTAGAGCCCGATTTATTTCATTTGTTTACATACCGTAAGGTATTTAATTTATAATTAAATTCTGCACCAAGAACACCTAGGGTATTGACTTGATTAAGATCCAAATTTTGGGATGTAAAAGTAAAATTTTAAGCCATACCCAACAACCGTACCAAAGCACAATCTCAGAGATATTTAAGAAGCTTAGGTTCAAAGATGACTACTTAGGAAGTGCATTCCGCCAATCAAAATGTATTAACTTAATATTGTCAAATTAGAAGGTTCAAGACACTAAGGGGGTTTGGAGGGTTTGTGTACTGGGAACGAAAACCAAGAGAAAAGAAAATATTTTCCTTTTTATTGTTGAAATGAGGTTATTTGTACATGCGGAGGAAATCAATCACTTTTCGTCGGATTCAGCATCCTTGAGGTTGAAAAGCAATGGAACGAATGCGGTCGACTACCAACTCTTCGGTCCACAAAAATTACTTTAATGGACGACCAAACGCATTTCAGTCCACCGAAATCCTAAACTGAAATCACCATTTAGACAACCGAAATTCATTTCGTCAACCATTCACGCTCACTAAGAGAGAAAAATTCTTATTTTGGTTCAACCCATTTGGACATCAATGTTTCATTGAAATTCGCATTTCGATTCACCGTCCGTTCGGTCATTCGCGTTTTGGTATTCAAATTACCCAAAAAGTATGTCCAAACATGCAAAAAAAACATAATTCAATTAAAGGAAAACTACTTTCTACTAAATTCTATATTCTTCTGCTTTCCGTATTCGATTCTATTTTTTTTGTTTTCCGTTTGTAAAATTGCTTTCAGACACCAACACCCCCAGAAGTAAAAGAATTCAAATCTAACACTATTGCTCTGCAATACCGAACCACACACTGAACATACATCAGACTTAAGTCAGCAACTCACCGTGCATGTACGTACAGACACCTAGTAAGTCTTCTGAAACAACCACAATAAACGAACATCCACTTTAGAGAACACACAGAAAGAAGAAAGGAACTTGTTAAACCTGACATCATTAACTTTAGAATTATCACCTAATACACCAAACTCACTCCTTAATTATCCGCCTCCAGAAGTGTTTCCCGGATCACTTTAAGTATGTCAGTGAGAGAGACAATTCCGATGAGTAAGCCCTCAGTATCTACAACCCAAACCCTGTGCACGTGCCCGGTAACTGCATCCTCGATCACCTTTGCGAGAGTTGTTTCAGGGAAACATGTTATGAGCTTTCCCCTTGCGCTTGCTTCTGCGTCACTACTACTTCTGCGACCGAAGCTGGGCCTCTTTGATGACTTTGTTTTGAATTCTAGGATGCTATGTGATAACCACGTCTGAAGTTCGTCAATTGGGCACTCCCGGAGGTCGGTTGCGGAGAATGTTCCCAGGAGCTTCCTTCCTTTCCTCTGTTTTCAGTTTATTAAATAGGTAAACAACTTTCATTACAGTGTAAACTAACAAATATACAGACCATAATTTTAGTAAAGCAGAATTCGTTTTGCTAGAATAATACAAATAAATAATATATACACACACACACTAACCATTACATTGAAGACAAGATTATGATCTGAAGAGCAGAAAAATATATCAAATGGTAATAGTACACAAATGCCCCATATACAATATCCAGTAAAAAATTCTAACACCACCACTCACAAGCACCTTCCAAGGTTTTTGTAATGGCTTGGATAACCTCCAACGTGATTAGCATTTCTGAACCTATCCTTTTTCGTGATTCAACAACAATTTCAACTAAAACTAGATTGAATCTTCAAGTATAACCGAATTCAGAAGCTTCAAATAACTTTTTGATCAGAGTGGGCATGAATTAGCTTCAGTAGTCTAACTATGATCCAACATAAGGCTACAACTTAAGCTTTAGTTCAAACAGGAGAATATGCGTAATATCATGAAATGTAGAGGATGCTTATGACATTTAGAATTAATTACTTGAAGGATATCTGTAAACTCATAATAATAAAAACTTACATCCAAAAGCATATGGGTATCAACTTGTGCTTCGTAAGCTTCAACAATAGGAACCGATCTTAAAGAAGCAGCCCTCATAGACTTCAATGCCTCTAAAACTCTTGTCTGTTTGGTTATTGATAATACAGCCTCATTGATGGCTCCAAAATCTTCAACTGTATGCGATAGCACATCATTCAGCTCCTTGCTGTGTGATCTCAAGTAACTCAACACATCCATCTGAGTTAGCATTCTGTAACCGGGTGAAGACTCCGTCAACTCCACGGCTATTACGTTATCTGTAGCACTTTCCAAGGGAACCAAAGCTCTATGGACCCCTTTGCTAAATGCTTCCATACAGTCCAATATGCTGCAACCAATGAAAAGGGATGATTTGAGGACATCATTATTGAAGCATGCAATTACAGTACATCATAGATTTACAATTCACTAACATCTAAACCAATTGCATTATTTTTTTGTTTTGTTAGATCACGCCACATAAGTCTTTGAAGCCAAACATTAATGAGAAAGTCAAACATATATACGAATTTCAACAATATTTGTTCCACACACCAATTTAGAACAAGCTTGAGAAATTTTATTAGCTCGTAGAGCTGGCTTGCCTCGGATTTGATTAACTTTAACACTAAAAATCTAATTCAATATTTCACTTTATAACATCTAACAAAGTGCCAAATCAACCACAAACACACAACAATATAACTCATATCACACACATAACACAGTACTAGCAAACATTATATTATTGACTTAACACAGTAATAGCAAACATTATTGGAAAAAGTTTCAAAATAATAAGTTAAAAAGAAAAAATTAGAAAAATATGCACATGAGAAACTTAATTGGCAAAGTATGCACATTGAAAACGGCACTTGTGGTGCCGTTTTCATTAAGTAAAAATGACACTGTAGATGTTGTTTTTACCCTTAATGAAACGGTATCACTGATGTCGTTTTCACTTGGGCAAAATTTTTCTTGGTTTCGAGATGTCGTTTTCATCTAATACATGTTAGTTCGTAACGGGTCGGTCGGGAGTCTCGCTCACCGGTGAGAGAGCGACGTTCCACCTCGCCGGTGAGGTTGCGGGGGTTGCAAGGGGGCAGCGCCCCGTGGAAAGTTTTTTGATCTCCAAATTGTTTGATCTGGAAAAATTTTAATCAGAATTTACTTGGGCAAAATTACTTGGGCAAAATTACTTGCATAAGACTCGGGCAAAATTATTTGCATAAAACTCGTTCTAATCCAACCTGTTTCCACAATAATACAAATTTATAACCCCATGTTACTTATCAAAAATTGGTTCAAAATTTTGACGAGGGTTACGTTACTTATCAAAAAAGTATAACCCCACATTACTAACAAAAATTGGATTATAACCCCACATTACTAAAAAAGTAAATTTTGATTAAAAAATTTCCAGATCAAACAATTTGAAGATCCAAAAAATTTCCAAGTGAAACGCTTGCAACCCTCGTCACCTCACCGGCGATGTGGAACGCCGCTCTCTCACCGGTGAGCGAGACCCCCGACCGACCCGTTGCGAACCAACATGTATTAGATGAAAACGACATCTCGAAACCAAGAAAAATTTTGCCCAAGTGAAAACGGCATTAGTGATACTGTTTTCATTAAGGGTAAAAACAGCATCTACTTAATGAAAACGGCACCACAGGTGCCGTTTTCAATGTGCATACTTTGTCAATTGAGCTTCATTTTCCAATTTTTTTCTTTTTAACTTATTATTTTGAATTTTTTTCCAACATTATATTATTGACTTATACGGTATAAATCAATAATATAATGTTTGTTATTACTGTGTGTGGAAGCCAGAGTGGAAATGTGTGTGGTTGGAGTTGCAGATAAATCGAAATTTTGGGTTGGTTGTTGGAATTCTTTTTCCGGAAGCTTTGAGATTATTTAGTTAAGAGAAACTAATGTTAAAAACCACATTGGTTGATGAGAAGTGCATGAGTTTAGTGTTTTTTGCACTAAAAGTAAGTAGGTTAAGATTAGTATGTGCTGATTAACTAATTAAGATTTTATTTTATTTTTTCATAGGTTAGAAACTCCATTCAATTTTTGTTTTTCATTCTCATAAATGGATAAGTTTTTGATAAGGAAAATCAAAGAAGCACAACACTAGAAAAACGGAGTCGAGTTGAAATAAATTTAACTGAATTAGTATCAGATCAGGAGAAAGAAAATAAATTTCTGAATTTCATCATACTCTGCATAATGAAATTCGTAGAGAATATTACTTAAGAGAATATTCCCGCCATTCTGATCTTATGTATGACTTCCCACAAATCAAGATTAGTGTCAAAATGCAACGGTTCAAAACATCGTAGGATTACCTTGTAAGAAAAACATGCTTGAAATTGATATAATTTTTTTAATTATATTATTTTTGGGTTGATATATTTTTAAAGGGTGCTCACCCCTCAATATTGTCCTGAGTCCGCCCCTGCTTATACCGATCGTAAACATTATATTATTGACTTATACATATCATAATTCATGTCATGCTACTATAATTTATAGGATACAAAATTTTGTTGTAATATATGGTGCTGATGTGATATAGTATACTTTTATGTATAATTATAAAACTATAATTAAAATATATTAACCGAGTCGTTTCATTAGGTGTTTGCCACAAGATAATGTACTTACTCTCGATTGACTTGTTTTAAGCTTTTGGCATTATTTGAGCATTTCTCGATCCGACTTCAAACAATGGTGTGCAATCAATTTTTGCAACAATAAGCTGAAATAGAAGTTTTCCCTTGACATATATCCATTTATATTGGTTTAGAATGTGTGTCATGAGTCTCATGACTATATAATTAAACAGTAACTCGTTTACAAAGTGGCCAAATGTTACAGATCTTAATTAGACTACAAAGGATAATCATGATATGGTGATAATAAAGGAAACTATTGAAATCGGGTCATACTCTAACACTGTAAAGGCATTTTTTGCATACACCTGAAAAGTTAGAATGTTGGAGTTCAACCTATGCCCATTGAAACTCGTAACTCACTTTATTGTCTTCTAGTCAAATAGTCTTGGCTACACCTCATAAGTAGTTTCTTCAATCCATTGTCTAACAGAATCAACAATTCCATTTACCCCTTCATATGATTTACATATATTAAGAAGTTTAAAATCGAATTCCTGATTACATCAAATGACTAATGTTTTGGAATAGCAATATCCCCCCATCATCATTTCTACCCTTCGTTTTAAAAATCAAAAGGCTTGAAATCCAAATTTTCGACTAATCTCGTTTTTCAGTCATTGAATTAGGTTGATAGTCAAACACTAATGAGTGAGTCATTGAGGTCTTTCAGATGTTCTTTAGAAAAATCCATTGTATATGGGTCAGTTTGGAATGACATTTTGATGATCAATCTTTCTAAAATCTGACCAATCTCAAAATTTTACAGAGTATGAAGGTTCTAAATTTTTAGATGTCAAATGTAAATCACATTTTTATCTTGATATTTAGGAATCAAAATGTGATTTCAAAACGACCCTAGAATTTGAACCGAAGCATATATATAATCTTCGCATTCACATAAAATTCCAAATACTTTCTAGGTGACACAGTAGACCTTGCATTTGAAAGTTTATTCAATTTGCAAGAACTTTAGCAAGTCAATTTTAAAAAATTGTTACTCAATACAAAGAAAAACACATGAACTTAGAAGAGTAACAACCTGGTATTCGGATTTAGAGTCCACAAGCTTAGACCTTCTAAAGAGTGTCCAATAATGGACGAAACTGGAACCGACATGCGTTTATCAAGATCCGACACAACACCACGACCGTCATCCTCGTAAGTCTGCCTAGGACTACCAGCAACCGACACATCCTCCCCCTCCTCCTCCGCCATATGCACCAGTATATCAAGCATGGTGACCATCCCGATGTAGTGTTTCCTCACCGCCCCGGTCACCGGGTCGGACTCCAAGATCATGGATCCTCCGGCACCAATCCAACGACCTGGAGGTGCCGCAACCGGCACTGCCACGACGTCGTTGGCCAGAAGGGCGTTGATGGTGTCGTAGAGGTTGGCGGTGTAAGGGACTTCCACTAACCTTCTCTTCTCTTTCACGAGCTCTCTTACCTTTCTCTCCCTTAGCCACTTGCACGCCATCTTCCTCGTCGCCATGGTTAACAATGAATTAAGTTGATTGTTTTTAATAATTTGTCTTATCTAATACCGCCGCTATGACTTTGTTTCTAGAGGTTTACTCTGCATGAAGTGAGTCATAGAGAGTACGTGTCGTAAGATCTAAGTATGCGTTTCTTGTTTGGACACCTGCTATCATCAACACTAAAAAATGTGCGGAGTAGAAGGGAGATATGGTGGGGTTGGTAAGGTTTTCTGGAAAGAAAGTTAATTACATCTGGAAGGCTGAGATTTGACTTTTATTCCGAGCTGATTCAACGTTCTAAGACCTATCCACTAAATTAATTTGTTGTGTATCTGCAATTACACAAGTGAAATTTTTGTACATTGCAAAACGACACTGACATTTCGAGCTGATTCACTGAATATAAGCGACATCACCAGTGAAACGACACAGGCCGTGTCGTTTTAGCAGACAAACTTCCAATTTTCTTTCTAGCAACTTCAATTTCTTTTAAATGATCCTTCCAATTACAAATACAAATACAATATGACATAGATCCTTTAATTTTCTTCAACAAACTCATTCACGTGATTATTTAATTGTTTCGCTTAATAAAAGGAATACTCATTCAAATACATTATATACTACACACCTAATAAAATAGGTAGTTATTTGAACAATTACAAGTACGAGTTAAATACTACCAAATGAACATACTAAATGACATCTTCACATGTCTTCCTGTTGTGACCTAACTTATGACATCACCCGCATCGTATTGTTCAACCATTTTGTTCGTCCATGTCGTTTCTTATTCTTTTTGTTCTCGGTCGTCCACTTCATATTACAACATAAGGCATTATTAGTTGAATAGGTCATTCTGAATGCCAAAACCTTTCGTCTACTATTGGAAAGAAAATCGGTGCATATGCTTTCTTGTACACTTCGGTGGTTAGAAATTCCAAAACGAATTGCGAAGTATGAATATTCGCATGGCGGTTACTACAGACGGTCAACACATATGAGCATGGAATGTGGTGTGCATCTATGAACCCGCACAAGCATGTTGGGCTTGTCTCTGTAAATATAACATGATAGCTAAGGGATTAGTTACTTTCTGCACTAAATTTATTATGACCGTCTCTTGCCACACAAAGCTATGCAACCAAGTTTCGTTGGTTTGAGACTTCGTCGTTGACTTTTTAGGATAGGCAAATATCATAGTCTCACATTCATCCCTTCTACTCACAAAATAATTATTCAGCTGCAAGTAAGTCATCATGATTAGAGCACAAAGAGGTAAGCCACGTACACGTTTTAACATATTATTAAAGCTTTCTGACAAGTTTGTTGTCATTATACCAAAACGACGATCGTAACCATGACTTAGTGCCCAATACGAAACGTCATATTGTTCTTTAATCCACTTGAACCCATTAGGGTGATTAACCACGATATCCTTCATATACTTTTCAAATGTTTTTTTCTATCTGGAGCGACACCAACATGCCAAAATTTATTTTCCAATTCCACATTCTTGCACCGAGCATGTCTTGTCATATTTGCACTCATGTCTTAAAACTTATGAATGTGACATCGTTCTGGGGAAAATAATGTATTCACAATATTTATAAGGCCCAGAACTCGGTCAATGATGATACACAATTCATCTCGTGTGCATACTCTACTTGACAAAATACTTAAGAACCACTGTTACGAACTTCCAGATTCTTTTTTAACGACTGTAAACACCAAAGAAAAAAAAACCAAAGTTCACCTTGGTACCCATTGCAACCAAAGTGGTACCATGAAACTTGCTGGACTGAGACTCATCAATACTCAACACCCGTCTACAATACTTGAAATCTTCAATGGATGCCGCAAAATATCAGAATATTCTTTGAAACGGCTCAATATTTTGGTTTATCCTCTTTGTTTGAATCTCGACTGTTGTGCTCGGGTTAGTGGTGCAAATATTAGACATAAAGTGTCTTAAATTACGATAATATGTCTCATCCACTCCGCAAACTTTTTCCAATGCTTTCTTCTGGACGTCCCAAGCTTTATCGTACTTAATGTCTATGAAATAATAAGTCTTCACTAGCACTTGAATTTTTGCATGAGTGACAATGATGTTTATTCGAATGGTGGAAAGAATCATCTTGGAAATCAAACTGGTATCACATTCCACGTGGTCATGCAAATTGCTCTCGTTGTTATAGTTGTATTTAGACATTTACATCTTCACTTGAAAATATTCTTTGCTTTCATTGTAGGAGACATATATCCTCCAATTACATTTTTTGTTCAAACAAACAACTGTAAATAACCTTTTCTCAAACACTAACACTTTGAATTGGATGATTTTTCGCAAATGTCATTCCTTCAACTGATGCAACAAATCTTCTTTTGTGGCGAAATGTCTATGCAACCAATAACTTTGTCCATCTTCAAGGTTCTCATGTTCATTGTATGTAACAATTTGGCGATCGGCATTTCCGATGACTTCAATCCAGTTCGTTAGGATCTATATCCGATATGTGCCTTAAATCTGGGAGTAATGGCAATAACGACAATTCATTACTAATGATGGTTTCATGTATGCTCAACTCAGGTTCTTGATTGACTATGTCTGCCATACAATGAAACATGTTCTACAGCTGGAAACGGTGTTGGATCTACACCAACCATGCTAATCTTCTGATCATTCATTTGACATTCTGTTTCACCACCATTTGTCTTGTTACTGTCTGCATTTTCAACTCGTCTTTTTTTAGAATGTAACTGAACCACATTTGCTTCATATTTATTAATATCCATTGTTGTGTGATCAAATGGCTCATACACAAACTGAGGAACTGCGGATGATGGGCCTACTTTATATTGACTACATGTCTATGACATTGCTTGATAATCCTCAGATAACTGACTTGAGTGCACAGTAATATAATGCTTGGGTTGTTTCTAAACAAAAAATATAATAATTTTTGTGATATAAAATAAAGATAACATCATTTCCGTGCTCTGGTCATCAAACACATCAATATAGTTATGCTTTTCATATGGTGATCACTTGCATGCAACGTCAAATCAAACTTCTTTTCTCGAAAACCACAAACTCGACAAATTGTTTCACAAAAATTATCATATCACATTTCATTATTAGCATTCATCATCCGTATGTAACACATTTATATTATGGAATGTCATCTATGACTTTAACAATTCCATCAAAAAATGTACAACCAATCTGGTACCGGAGCTCATTACTTCGAGTGTACAAAATCTATATTGAATACATCAAAATAACAATCATATATTAATTATACATGCATTACATTTTATATCAAAATCAAAAAAACAAAAACAAAAGGAAAGCAAACTTGAAGTTTGATTTTCGCACGAAAGATTCGAGTAATGGGGAGTGATTCGGAGGTGAAAGGAGAAATGAGTGGTTGATGTCTCTTTCATGCCCTAGCAAAAGCATCTCGGATACCAACTGGAGATCAGAGAGCGGAATAAAGAAGTTAGATAAAATGAAATTGTGTTGCGGTGATTAATAGGGTTTTGGTCTTTTGGACCTTTTGGCGCTCTCATTAACGTTTGTACCACATTGCCATTTATAACGGACTCAACAAAAATAGCTATGTAACAGAAAGATAGCTATTTTCTTGAACTTGAAAGATAGCTCGATCTAGCTTCACCAAAGGTTAGAGTTCAGCCCAAAGAAAAATAATCCAATTAAAAATTTCTTGTCTTTACTGAAAATATGGATGTCTTTTCGAAATGTAATGTAACGACTACGCTCGACTTCGGTTGCCCATGCAATAGGTAGGAGTACATTATGGCAGAATCAGTCACTCGGGCAAACCAATCCTCCTTAATGAGATAGAATAGCTTGTACCCTATCAACTGGTATGAGTTGTTTATTCATTCTACGGTTTAAATAGTGAATTACATTTTCATACTATCAGTGCTAATATTGGTATCTTAGGAGTCATACGAAGAAATAATGAATTAACCCACAAATAACTGCAGACTTACCGAGGGATAGAAAGTCAACAATCTCATAACCGTCTCGGTTAAAACAGATGTTTAGATCAACAAACTACATGTGACAAAAAGTCAGTGTAAGTAAAATTAATTAATAGATTGACCATTCATTTTTGTACGCTATAAAGCACCAGACGTATTGAACACGCTGACATTGCCCCCCAAAAAAACTATGTGCTGATGACTAACATCGCCTTCTGCTGAGGTCTTTTGCCATTTGCTTGAAGAAGATTGCTATGATTGAATGGGTAAGTAGCTACCTCATCATTAGTCTTTAAAGAACTTCACATACTGTACACACTAAACAAGAAAACAAAAAGGAACACACAGATAACTAGCGTTGCCGTCGACTGGCCTTCGAGGGCTTTCTGCTACCGTTAGAAGATGATTGTTGTGGTTGAATGGGTAAAATGGTTCCTTCTTTGATGTCCTCAGAATCGGCTGCATTACTAAGGACTTTTTGAGCCTCAAGATAGACAGTAAAATCCCTCGTCTGTCAAACCAACATTGTCAATAATAAAAGACATCTGTTAAAATCAGCATTGTATATTACCAAGTTGGGTAGTCACGTACTCACGTACCTCATCTGCCAAATCACGTATCCGTTGATACTTCTCCTGTAATATTGATCTCCCCCTGCAAGGAGCAGTCTACATAAGTGACAGTTGATATGACAATAAGATAATTGAGAATAGAAGGCCGTTTTACTACTGATCTCTGGGAACTACATAGTGCAGGTGTGGGTCAAGGGAGCCCGCTGATGTCCAAAAAAATTCCAGAGGGAACTATAACTACTATTACAAGGTATATTAGGGAGTTTTTTTTATCGGTAGAGATGGATTGTGGACCTGGGAATCAGAATTTGACCAGAAGAGCCATTAATTCACGGAGCCTGGTCCAGTTTGTTGGACTCTTATTCAACATCCCTGTTGTTTCTTCTGAATTTCAATCTTTCAACTTCAGAATAACAAATTATTCTGTCATTAATTTTCAAAGTGGACACATTTGTGAAGATTGTCAAGGGAAAACATCATTTTGATAGTGAAAGCATCAATTAGACAGTGAAAGTATCAAATATCCTCATATTACCCACGAAACTTTTGCATTACAAAGCATCACACATTTACAAATATCCTCATATTACCTACGAAAAATACTAAGAAAATGAACATATTACAAAGGCATTGATAAAGTTATATATGCATTGATCTTTAAATTTTAGCTAATGTGCCAAAAAGATATTTTCAAAAATCTAATGAAGAACTCAAAGACAGATGTACCTCTTCTCAGATTCCTTTATTTTTTCCTTCCAAACTTCCTGCTTCTTTGTGAGTTTCTCATTCATCTAAAGTGGGAACATGAAAGCTTATCAAAACTAAAGAAATTGCGGAACTATCGCATATAACAATGCGGACAAACTCACATCTGCAATTATTTTCTTCTCTTCAATTGTTTTTCCCAGGTCAAGTTGAGCATTTTGCAGCTTTACACATGAAGCCTTTTCCAGAGCTTCAGAGATCAGTTTCTCTTGTTCTGACCTGGCCTCCACAATTAGAGATTCATAATACTGCAAAGACAAAACAGAAACCATGTAGAAGGTTACATAAGGGTCTAAACTCTACAGAGATGAACAATTTCAATCTACCAAGGATTTTTTCTGATACATCAGTTTTAAAAATGTGAGAAATTATACTTGTACCTGTCTTTGCTTTTCAAGTTCAGTTGCCAATAACATATTGTACTCATCCACAATCTGTAACCAAATGAGTTTCAACTGTAAAGGGCATATATAATATTTAAAATGCCACAAAAAATTGAATAAAATGGGCAATGAAAGAACACTGCAGCTGGTTGGAACATTTATTTTATTCAAATACTTTTGTCAAGGCGGAGTGGGATGGGGAGGGGGAAAAGATGAGTTTGTGTTTAACAAATTACAACTTCCATTTGGCTGCTAAGCAAAGCTCTATGAAATCCTGAATCTTCACCAAATTCACATGTTCCACACGGACCATCATCCAGTCTGCAACCACGCTTTGACTTAATTATCTTTCCATCACTTTTTGATAGATTAAGTCGGTGAACATAAGTATCACCAACATAATCCCAGACACGCTGTGTGCCCATATCTAGAGAGTAACAGTGCTGAGTTTGTTTCCAGTGCCTAATAGCATGCCCTTCTTTATATCTGAATGTAATAATATATATTCATGTAAAAACATTGAGAAGCAACAAAATAAATTAAGAGATTGCCATCAATAGAGCCAGCGAAGAATTTCACCTCCCACAACCAACAAAACTACAAATTATGCAGATCCACAGATTTTCTGATGTTCCACATACAGAACATGTTGGCTTATCAGAATGATCAAGACAAAACTGACATACCTACAAAAGAAAATCATATGTGTCAGTTTAGAAAAAGCTGCTGCATTTATTAACAAACTCTTTTGGTGATAAGTGAAGTCAAAACATCATAATGGTGGTTGCTGAAAGATCTGATGTAAAATAAAATGCAAGGTTTTCATAATCGAACCGGACGTCGAACCGGCAACGTCAACGGTTCAGAGGTCGGACCGGAATCGAACCGGTGACATCAGCATGACGTCATAAATATATATATTATGAATATAATTATTATATCTATTATAATTATTATATCTATAAACAATTGATCACCAAATTTAAGAACTAAAATGTTTTTTCACAGATAAAAATATAAAAAAATACATATTTACCCCCGTAAAACAAAACCTTCCACAAAATTTACAAAAGTGACATGTTGTGACATGTTGAAAAGAAAAGAGCAACACTGTTTTGGAGAAGAAAGCAAAGGTGACATGTCGTGACATGTTGAACTCTAGACCTGACAATCGTGTCATTTCGTGTATATTCGTGTTGTGTTTTTTTCCGTGTATTAGACAGATTCCATAGACACGAACACAACCCGACAAGTTTTCGTGTACTAGTGAAACAAACCCAAACACAACCCGAATAAGTTCGTTCAAACACGAACACGACCCGCAGGACACGGAAAAATAATTTTTTTTTCAAAATTTCCTGAATGGACTCAAAAATACCTACCTTGGAACTTACTCCGCATGCTAAAAGGCAGAAACCAACTCGCTGGAAAGGTATCGGGGATATGAGTCTTAAACCATGTTAAAAAGCAAACGCAGGCGATGTGGGACTAAAATTTAAGGCACCAGACATGCAAAACAAATCTATGTATAATGTTTAACATCCAACATACAGAGAAATGAAGTTTGGCTCAGTGGTTAGGTGCGCCTTTATAAGGGATTTCGGTGGAGGTTCGAATCACCCCAGGGACACTTTTTCTGTTTTTTAAATTTCTAAAAAAAATTGGGCACAACTGGGTTCGAACTTGGGTATGCATGCCATTCTAACCATGTTTCAACCAATTCACCGGCAGAACATATCTGCTTAAAGTTGGGTTTTATTTACTTAGTATTATTCGTGTACTTTTCAGGTACACGAATCGTATACACGAAAAACATTCCGTGTACCCATGACACGACCCGGACACGAAACACGAAATCAGCAAACCCAAACACGGATTTTCCGTGTCGTGTTATCGTGTTTCGTGTCAAATTGTCAGGCCTATTGAACTCCACACAGTACTTGACTTGACTTCTTTAAAATAAAAATAAAAAACCCAAAACCCAAACACAACATTAACGCAGATGGATGGGTTACCATTCTCAAAAAAATAAATAGATGAGTTACCTTTTGGAGGGCGAGACGTTTAGACTCCTCTTACGGGAGGTTTGGAGGATGGCTCTGCTCTGGGTCCTCTCTCTCCTCTACTCTTACTACCTTCTCCTCTTCAAGTCCTCCATAGTGGTTTTCTATTTCTTTTCTTTTAGGGTTGGTTGGTTTTGATGCTTGCTTTTGGTGTTTTTAGGCGACGTCGGAATTGGGGGCTGCGGGGAGAGTGGTGGGTTTGGGGTTTAGGGAAGAAAGGTGGGAGAAACGGTTGTTTTTTCGAGATTGGGTATGTCGGGTTTTTTTTGGATTCCAGTAAACGGATATCCGTTTACCCATAACCGTGGTTGGACCGGCCAGTCCATTGCGGTTCAATGCAAAAACGGTTTTTTGTGGGTCATCGAACCGGACAGGCCTCCGGTTTACGGTCGAACCGATTCAACCGGCCGGTCCGGTTTTCAGAACAGTGATAAAATGGTAAATGGTCCTAAGAGATTCTGATGTAAACCAACTTCAAAAAATCCAGAGGATTTTAGGAAATACATGTAGAGTGGAACCATTTTGGAACAGTCACAGGACACTTTTTCACGAACACAAAATATATTTCTTCATAAAAGTGATTTTTTCGGAAACACAAAACAGCTTTCTTTATAATCTTTTATCTTTTATTAAAATTGAAACCATCATATACTAGATCCAAGAAACATCAAGTTGGTGCCAATTGCAAACCTCTTTTGGAATTATATGCCAAAGATATGATTTGTAATTGATATCAAAAATATTCTAATTCCAAAAACTTTTACAGTTAAAGTTGTCACTCAAGTTCTTGCAAAACATTAAAGTTACCACTCAAGTTCATATAACACATGTAATCTGACAAAAGTAGAACATACCATACAAGATAACTTTGGAGATTTTGGAATGCATGAACACTGAACAGAGTGGTCACAACCTGACGTTACGATTCCACTTGTGTCTTGGTCCAACCTTTCTGTAAGTAACACCATTGAGATGTATTAAAATAAAATTAGAAACAAAAAATAATTTCAAGAAAAACAGCTATACGAGTTACAAGAAATCTTGAAAATTCTCTCACTAATCTCTTATGTGTGCGCTGTTAGCAAGTAACAATATGATTACATTTATATAATAATAGTCTGTAAATCATTTACCAATGACACTCAAAGGAATCAAACGTGAAGTTGATAACTACACGTGCCTGCAATCCACCTACATACTTAACCAATGTAAACCATTCAAGAAGAACATCTGTTATGGATACAAAGGTCACAGGTTCAAATCCTGCCATCTTAAGAAACTGATGCTAATTTCTTGATGACCAATCCCTCTAATCCGGTCTACTTAAAGGATATATTTTCCATCTATTTGAAGCAACAACATCAAATGCAACATGGTTCAAGGTTGTAGCATCACTGCATTAGTTTGATGCATCAATTAATCTTATGAAGGGTTTGGCATTTTTCTCTGAACACACGTATACAAGATCAACAATCAAATTCATAGGTCCACCTAATCATGTCCATCTCAACTAACTTTTTTGTTCAGCTAATTTATAAAAGATAGATCTTGTCAAATCAAAAAAAGAAGCACAACAGTGAGGCAAGCAGACACCTTAAATAATAAGTAATATTTATAATCACTAGAATCCATTCCTTTGCACCCATTAGTAGCATAAAGGGGAACAAATTTGGAAAGCATCTCAAAAGAACACACTGACCAATACAAATAGGGCATGTTGGCAACTCTGTGGATCCTGCAGGAGGAGTGGTCGCAATCTCCAATGATTCTGTATATTCAACCGAGGACAAGAAAAGAATGTGACAGATTTCCCCCTGGAATGCAGAATTGAAACAGGGGGAAAACACAATGAAATTTAAAGAAAATTAAGCATTGAATACAAGTATACAACACATAACTAACTAGAAACAGATTTCAAATTTTATTATACAATTTTAGAGAAGTAGTGCATTTGATCCTAGAAAGGGAATATATCCCTTTTGACTATCTAACTTTTTTGTTACTGTCATCTTAGGCAAACAAAAATATGTTGTCATACTTTCATACAATAAAAGTGCAGGCCTTTTGGCCTTAATCAATCTTAATTTTGTTCTTGCCCAATTCTAGATCATAATACACCACATACCCTTTAGAAATGAATTTCATAGCTTCCTCATTTATTTTTGCATATACTAATAGATGCGTATTTTTCTATTTGATCGAACATGCATATGTGAAGTGTCATATAGATAAAAGCAATACTCAAGTACAATAAAGATTATCAAAGTCAAGCCAAATTCAATATAGGGCTCAAATTGCTTGTTAAGTCAATTTGGAACCAGTTTGTAGCTTAGGCAGTTGCAGGTTTTGATCTGTTCTCTTTAGGCATCCTAGATTCCGTTGTTCCACTTTAAAAACTAATTTAGCATCTTCTAGGATCTTCTGTACCTTTAACCAAATATAAACCCATGACAAATCTCTACTAATCCTCACAAAACAGTCAAACCATTCGAACTCTCCCCTGAACATTCAAACAGACCTTTTGAAAGAGAGTTGGTTCGAAGTTTATCTTACATGATAGCTTTACACTTAATCTAACTATTGAATCCGTGTTGTCTCTACCCTGCACATTGAAATATTTTTGGCTTCAAAAAACTTCAGTTTACAAACCATTTGAACACTTCCTTGAGCCATTTGAACAGCCTGTCCATTAGATTAATATATTAGCTGATGGGGTCTTCTGTTCGAGAAAGGCCAACCTGACCATTCAAAACAAACCTGTCTAATTTGTACTACACATTACTTTTGGATAACCAATCATATACGTATGTCCAACACGAGTTCATGAACAGCTACTTGTGGTAAAATACCTATAAATAGAGCATCAGAGTATAGGACAACAATCTACAACTTTTCAAATCCTATACCATCATGCTTACTCTACTTTCTACTCACTTATATTCTAGAGCTAAAATCACATTCACTTGTGTCTCACAGTCATATATCTACCAAGTATTGAGGCTAGAGTTGTGAAGAGTTGTAATCCTTTTCTTTCAAAGCAAAGTGTATGACTTCTTCATCGCAGAAGCCTTCTCTCGTGTTGTGAGAGGCATTTGTGATTGATGGGAAAGGGAGGAGACAAGATGTCAAGAACAAAGGCACTTCGGCACTAGCACGAGCAAGCAGCACCCCTTTTCAACTCAGTTGAGTTTTCGCTACGGAGATGTCGAAAAACTTCGGTGCGAGCTAAGCAAGGGTTTTCGGTAGTAGCCCAGGTATGAAAATAGTTTCCTCTCTAGCAGAAACACCTGAAATTTGTTAGTAACTATAGATTCCACGTCTACGATTTGGAAGAAGACAATAGGAGACATCTACTTTTGGCTCCAGTGTTCGGGAATGGCTGTTTATGGCTGTTTTTAGTGTGATCTTGTTTTAACTCACAACTTGTGGGTATCTTATTTTTGGTCTTACTTGTGTTGGGTGTGCTGAAGTTCCTCTCTGCCATCTGTTTTTCCTTTGTCATCTTATTTTTGGGTTTTTTATCACATCTTCTATAACTATTTTCAATCTCTATCACTGATTAAAAATATAAAAAAAATACAGATTCCACATGAACAAGCGCCCTCCCAAGTCCCAAGAGAATACACAACCACCACATTCCATCCACAGAAGAACATAAATAAAGTAAACATTGGAAAAAACTGAATTTCAAGAAAATATCAAACAACCTGCTGGGAAGGGAACTCCCATCCATTGACATGTAGGTAGAAGCTATCAGCCCTTCCCTGATCATGAAACATAATCAGCACGCTATACCGATCCTCAACTCCATCATTCCTGCACAAATACTCACATCACCAACCCACCAAACCCCCACATTCCACCAAAACCACAACACGAATCGCCCATCCCGTTACCTAACAATCCGCACTTCGGAGAAGCGTCCGACATGGTGCGGGCCGCAGAACCGCAGGAAATCGTCAACCGTAAGGTTACAGGGGACGGCGAGCGCGAAGAGGAGTTTCGTGCGGGAGGTCTGAAAAACGGAAACCGCATCAGAAACGGAAAACGAAGCTTCGAGAAACTTCGACCTCGAAACGAGATTACTACCGGGAGGAGAGGGAGGGGGTCGGAGGAGGAGGAGGTGGAGGGAGAGGAGGAGGAGGGAGGGCGGCGGCGGTAGAGGTGGACGGTGCCCTTGATCTCGAGGATCTGGAGGTCAGAGTTAGGGTTTGGGGTGGTGGTGGAGGTGGAGGTAGAAGTGGAAGTGGAAGGGGTGGATTCGGAGGGTTGGGGTGGGGATGGGGGGTCCACCGAGTGGATTCGGAGGCTGTACATGGCGATGGGGAGGGAGGGAAGCTTTCCCTGGTTTCTTCCTCTTTTGCTTGTTTGCTTGCTTCCGGAGTGATCGGAGGTTGAGGTTATCTCGCCGCGTGATCTGGACTAGTTGAAGGTCGACCGGAAAAGCGGAAACCGATCGAATGTGGATTATAGTTAACTGGGATTTGTTGTTTTTATGTTTAATGCAAGTGTGTTGTTTTAGCGAGGGTGAAAATGGGACGGGATGGTACGGATTTTTGTCTACAAAAATAAAAATTACTACATGTCCCGCCCGCCTAAGGATGTATTACGCGCGGCGGGGACGGTTAAGTGGGTTTATATTTTATATTTTTGTTTTTTAATTTTTATTTTCATAAGAAAATTTGATGGGATAGATTCATAAGCTTTGTAGCAAAATTATCTTGACAATATTGTTATATATATATATATATATATATATATATATATATATATATATATATATATATATATACACGAAGGATTTCTCAAGTAAACTCAGAGCTTAATCAAACTAAATTAAGTCCCCACAATATCCACCACTCATTTCAACATGTAAGGTAAATTAAGAAAAAAACGGTTATGTTAATGAATGGTGAGATTAACTGTAAATAAGATCCAATGGTGAGATTGTAGGGGGCTTAAACTAAATTTGATGAGCCCTGGGCTCATTAGAGCTTGACACTATATATATATATATATATATATATATATATATATATATATATATGTGTGTGTTTTCAAAAGGACAAAAAAATTATATTAAGCATACTTTGATCGGCAAGTCTTCAATTAAAATACAAATCTAAATATGATGGGGGTTGGGTTGTGCACTGGTGCAGGTTGGCAGTTGCGGGTTAATAGGCATTGGGTTAATGTTATGGACTTAACGTTAATAGGCTGTGTGAGTTGCGAGTCAGGCAAGACGAGTTGAGAGATAACTGCAACCCGCCCCATTTATTAAGCGGGTTGGCAGGATGGTGGGTTGGCGGATAATATTTTTTTACATAACCTGCATAAGGCATGAAGGATGACAGGTTAGTTAAATGCATCACATTTACAATCCTATGTTTTAGTAGTTTGTTGTTATTAAATCTGAATTGCTAAACATCGCCCCAAAATTACTTAAATCGCCCCTTGAAATTATCATTTTGCCCTTCTCTCATTTCTACTGCAATAACGCGACATTTTACCCTCCTATCACACATCTCTCTTCATATTCCTCTTATAATCATAAAAAATAATGTTTTGGAGGTCAGTATTGAACCAACGAACGCCCCAGTGTACTCGAATTTGGTAAAATATCTAACATCTTTTTAATAAAAAAATAATAAAAAATAATAAAAAAATAACGGGCGTCCGACGGAGCCGCCCCCACGTAGGAGGGGGCGTCTGGCTAAGACGCCTCCCCCATGGGGGAGGCGTTTTACCCAGACGCCTTACCCATCGGGTAGGCGTTTTACACAGACGCTATGCCCTTGGGACAGGCGTCTGTGTAAGACGCCTCCCCCATTGGGGAGGCGTCTTAGCCAGACGCCTCCCCCATTGGGGAGGCGTCTTAGCCAGACGCCCCGTCCTACGTGGGGGCGGCTCCGTCGGACGCCCGTAATTTTTTATTATTTTTTATTATTTTTTTAAAAAAATAATTGAATATAAATTTAGATAATTGTTAAATTAATTAATTAATAAGTTAATAATTACTATATTCGGATGACCGATACCCCTTCGGTACACCGAAACTTCAAAAATTTCCAGATCCAACAATTTCAAAATCCAAAAAAATTCCAGGGGGCGCTGCCCCCTTGCCACCCCCGCCACCTCACCGGCGAGGTGGAATGCCGCTCGCTCACCGGTGAGCGAGACCCCCGAACGACCTGTCGAGGTGGTATTTGTAAGTCAGGATGTTTTACCACGGGGGGATTTTGGAACTTAAAAAATGTTGGATCTGGAATTTTTTTGAATCTTCATCACTTGCAAAAAAACTCATTGTAATCCGACCGGTTACCACCGAAAACTTGCAAAGAAACGTCAAATAATTTGAGATAACACACCGTATAATTTTAATTTGACAAAAAAATTAAAAAAAACAGGACGTCTGGCTAAGACGTCTGTACCATCGTGGAGGCGTCTGGCTAAGACGCCTCCACCATGGTTGAGGCGTCTTAGCGAGACGCTTAGACCATGGTATAGGCGTCTGGCTAAGACGCCTGGACCATCGTGGAGGCGTCTGGCTAAGACGCCTGGTGGAGGCGTCTTATCCAGACGCCTCCACGATGGTGCAGGCGTCTTAGCCAGACGCCCGAGTCGGAAAAAAAAAATCCGTCTCCGTTACTTCGCCTGATCTAGGTGTTTCGCCAGACATTTTCGTGATGTTGGTACTAGGAATGTTAGTAAAACTGAGTCAAAAACCTTGTTTAAAGACACGGGACGATCTGGGTATTAAATATATTGTTAAGGGCAATTTGGTAATTTCAAGGGGCGATTTAAGTAGTTTTGGGGCGACGTTTAGTAGTTCCCTATTAAATAGAGATTTTTTTGCTTACATGTTTTTTGAGAAATACCTTTAGATATGGTCTTGTCACTACTTTTTAACTATTTATAGTCGCACCACTCCAAACTTAAATATTTTATGTTTGTATCATTACATTTTTTAATTGTGTAACTCTGATAGATTGTCGTCGTTTGTCATTGGGTTATGTGTCCTATTTTCATGGGACGACCCTGTTAATCTCTGTTACACTCATAATCATAAATTACGATTAAATTACTTCTTCACAATCAATTTTAACCAAGCATAACCCCTTCGACCTCACTCTTCTTTCTCCCAAATCTCAACACCCTCTACTAGGGGAGAGCAAAACCCGGTCCGGTCCGGGTTCAGTCCGGAAAATGTTGTCCGGTCCGGTCCGGGTTTCGGTCCGGGAAGTTTAGGTTTGGTCCGGTCCGGACCGGTCTTTTTTTTGTTTTTTCTTTATAAAAATTCGGTTTTTGACCGGACCGGACCGATTCGGTCCGGTCCGGTCTTCAGTCCACGAGCATCCGGTCCGATCCGGTCTTCGGTCCAGACCCCGGATAAAAATCTGGTCCGGTCCGGCCCGGACCAGATGCTCACCCCTACCCTCTACCCTCCTCCCAAAACGCAACAACCTAGGCTTTTCCATCCCAAATACTCAATCCTCCAAAATTGCACCTGAGAACCCTCAAATCTAGGAGGAAGATACGTCCTCAAAGATGGGAAGCATGCCTACGGTGAAAGTAAGTCCTGGGCTCTCCTTTGTGTTGTCGGGTAGGGTGTTGTTGGATGATTTTTTTTCTTTTTAAGTGACTCCCCGCACACCAACCTCACCCTTCAGATTTCCGAGGAGGGAATGGGTTACTTGGAAGGGTCATCAAAAATGAACTAGGATTGAGTTCAACCCAAAGATTTATGTATTGGGTTCCAAGAAGCATAAGAAATGGCTATAGGAGCCTCATGACAGATGTTGAAGTTGAGGAGGTTGTGAAGCTCCCCAATCTGAAGTTCAAAATTGAGGTTTGCGTATTTGTTGGTGACAATGTAGTTCTACCTCCAACTATCGACAAAACACTTGTAAGTTTTGTGTGAGTTAGTTTCGGAAAAATTGATTAAGGTATTGGTTATTTAGGGTTGAAGCGTTAAGTGTCTTGTGTTGGCTTTTTAACCTTAATCTGTGTTTTGATGATTTGTTGGCTATTTGGCCTTAATCACAATCAAATGGAGTGTAGCACACATAATGCATAAGAAGATATATTGTATTGTGCTAACATCTACACGTGATCAAGACTCAAGAAGAATAAAATGAAGTCAAGACATGTAATCAAAAGCTATTTGAAGGCATGTAATTTTACTTTATTTTGAGTCTTAGGAACTTGTGTAATCTTAAGTATACAAGAGTTAAAACTTACTCGCATACACACTAGGTTCTTTGTAGAAGTCACACACAAAATTTCACATCAATTGGACTTCAATAGATCATCCAAACCTTAGCCGAAAAATCACTAAACCAAAACCTAATCTTCATGTGTGAATCGGTCGACCGAAATAAGTTTTTTGTTCGACCGATTTTAACAGTCTTAGACTGAATTTTCCTAGCTCAACCGGTAAACTGTCCCTGACATTTTGGTTGACCATTCCTGTAATTTCATATAACTGTTATCTTTGTCGTATTTTACAAGGTTCATATTCGTATAAATTCAACCTACCCTTTGAATACAATTGGTCATCGGTCGAACGTTGACCTTAGAACGGTTGCCCAGATGAAGACAAATATGTTAGGATCTATGACCCTCTAATCGATAGAAAAATGCGGAATTAAAAATACTAATTGAAGGATTAAGGAAGAGACAATTGCAAACCACAAAATCGTCGACACCGGAGTTTAGAGAGGTTCGGCACCCACACCTGGGTCCTAGTCCTCCTCGCAAACCTCGCTCGATCCCCCGAGCCTCGCTTACGGTTCCACTAACCGATCTCCGTTCCGGACCGAGATCAACACCGTTTACAACACCGAGTCTCGCGAACAATCCTCACCTCGCTCGTGTCTCCTCTCACAATCCGAGAGGGAGCTTCCTCGAAGCTTTTACAACTCTTTGATTCTTTGATATGGAAGTTGAATCACACTCTAACTAACACTCTATACTTGAGCACACTTGGATATGATATTGGATTGGATATGCAAGTGGTGAAGTTTAGGCTTGAGTGTTGTGGATTGAGAGCTTGAAGATGGAGAGGATTTGGCTTTGAGTATTGGATAGATAGGAAGTATTCAAGAGATCCAAAGCAACCAAATGAGGTCCTATTTATAAGCCTTCAAGCTCATATAGCCGTTTAGGAGTTGGTGGTGAATGGACCAATGAGAAAGCAAGATGTGACTTAAGCTCGGCCAGAAATCAAGACAGATTCGGTCGACCGTTATCCACACGGTAGTCCGAAACATTGGTCTTAACTATGAACTCGGTTGACCGATTATGTATCGGATCACCGTTCACCAACCTCCAGTAGCTTTTATCTATTTAGCCCAAATTAAATTCGGTTCACCGAAGTCCATTAGGTTCACCGTTCCAAGGTGGACAGTAGAATTGATTGGGCTCTGATCTACTCAAGTTTGGTTGACCGTGTATACTTCGGTAGACTGAAGTAGCACGGGTATTCCACTGACAATGCGTGGGAAATTGTTTTATCGATAACGGTCAAGTTAAATAGCCGTTGAAATCTACATTTTCGATGAAAGATATGGGTGAGGCTCAATACATCTTGGGATCAAGATATATAGAGATGGATCATGTAGACTCATTGACCTAAGTCAACGTACATACATTGACAAGGTCTTGGAAAGGTTCAGCATGAACAACTCCAAAAAGGGCAGTGTGCCAATGAGTGTGGGTGTGCAACTCAAGAAGTCTCAACGTGCTGAATCACGTAAAGACTTGGAGTACATGAAAGATATCCCTTATGCTTCGACAATAGGATCGATCATGTACGCGATGACTTGTACAAGACCCGATGTCTCGTATGCTCTAAGCGTGACAAGTCGTCACCAATCCAACGCAGGTCCTGAGCACTGGACTACGGTCAAGAATATTCTGAGGTACCTTAACCGGACCAAAGATAAGTTTCTTGTTTATGGAGGACAAAGGGAATTAATAGCCGATGGCTATTCGGATGCAAGTTTCATGAGTGATCCCGACGATAGAAGGTCGCAATCAGGATACGTCTACCTTCTAAATGGTGGAGTTGTGAGTTGGCGTAGTTTGAAGCAAAACACTACGACCGACTCAACCACCGCTTCCGAAGTAATGGTTGTCGCTGAAGCGAGCAAGGAAGGAGTGTGGATTAAGAAGTTCCTTGAAGAGCTTGGAGTAGTTCCCTCGAGCGAGGGACTAGTAGAGCTATTTTGCGATAATAGTGCATCTATTTCGCAAATCAAGGATCCTAAATCACACCACAAAGTGAAGTACATGGATCGTAAGTACTTTGTCACACATGACTTCATCGACGAGGGCAAAATAAATCTGTTATGGGTGGACACAAACATCAACACAACTGATCCATTCACCAAACCCTTATCTCAAGCCAAGGGCGAAATGCATTTCGAGTCCATGGGTCTGAGGAACCATGTGGATTGGCTTGATGACTGGTTAGAGAGGGTTACCCTAGTTATTATTGTTTTATACATTGAGAATGTATGTGAGAGAAAACTTTGATAACAACTGGGAGATTGAAAGGAATGTGTTCTAAAAGTTTTACTTTTATATGTCAATTATTATGAATTGAATGTACAAACATTTTGTTCCTTGATTATAGTATTCGTCTTTTGGAAGTGTTAAGGAAGAGGTGCTTGGTCCTTAATCGTAGAGCTCTAAAATATAATGGTTTACATAAATCAAAAGTTATTCACAATCATGGTAATTAACATGGAACATTAATTACCGAGATAATATTGTCGTGTTGGTCATCGATTGTTGTAGCTCTACAAATAATTGACGACACGAGTATATAAAAGAGGAAAAGATTACTTTTATATATTGAATAGACCTAACAAGTAAAACATTATGGAATTGTGTTTCATGTCATTAATGTTTTTACTGTGTCTTGGATCCTAAGATATGAGACTTATATCTTTTCACTCAAGAAGTGCTTAATTTGATTATTGTCAAAAGCTATCAATGAGTATAGTGATAAAGGCAATAGTTGGTTGAGCATGACTTGTGCTGGAAAAGATAGCTAGTCAAACGATTATCATTGTCCATCTTAAATGAGTGATGATATTAGTGGGTCCCTTGATAAAGCAAAATTATCACTGTCAATTTGGCTTAGATCCTCCTATAGGTCACACCACAAAACTTGGAAACAAGAGGTTGATTTTAAGTTCATATGATGTGTCGGGTTTCATGTGAAAATAGGACACATGTGGTGAATTAATTAAAATCAATATGTCATGAGAATTGACATAATTAAAATCATAATAAATTCATATGAGGTATATATTATGGAGTGCAATAATTTAATATTACATATGATGATATATATAGGATGTGAATTGCTAAAAAACCCCAAAAGATCAAATTTTGTTGGAAATAAATCCAAAATTTGACAAAGGTAAAATCGGGGTCAAACACGGTGAACCGTTCATGGTTCGGTCGACCGGGGTATCTTCGGATCGGTTAACCGAATAGGGAACGAGTAAGCGCAATTGGTTAACCGAAATTGTCTCGAGTGCCTGGACAATCGCGTTCGGTTAACCGAGTGTGCACGGTCAACCGAGAAGTAGTATTTTCGGTAGACCGAAGGTGACCCGGTCATCCGATGACTATGTCCCAAGAGCGATTTTGGTGGGTCAACGGTAGATCGATTAAAAGACGTGGTTCGTCCGAATTCTTCCAGGGAATTTTTCTCATAAAGTATCAGTCGACCGTCTGGCTCACGGTGCACCGAACACGTGTTATAATCGAATGGTTCGGTTGACCGAATAATTCTCGGTCTACCGAACAAGAACGATTCTGCCTGAATTATTAAGAGATTAATTAAATCATGGGTGGAATAATTCCAGATTTAATTAAAACGATTTTTGTGGGTGATTATGTGGACGTTAGAGATTAATTTTAGGAGAGAAAAACAAGGGATCATGGCTAAATAATAGCTCTTGATAATGATGATTTGGGAGCCTATAAAAGGGCACATATTCCTACTTGTTTTAATACTAATGCAAAATTCTTTCTCTCATTAATCTCTCCATAATCACCACGAAAATCTCTTAGTAAAATTAAGTTTTAGAGATAGGATTCTCAGGAGCTTAAAGAAGGGTAATTAGCTTGATTCTAAACCTTGTTAGAGATTGATTGGCTAGCTCCTTTCTCTCTAACTTTGTTTAGAGTTTGGTGAACACTCGGAGGCAATTCCGTGGACGATTCAGCGTGCAACACGACTCTGGATCATCAAAAAGGTTTTAGAGAACCTTTAGGTATGATTCTATCTTTGTGGATTATTTTAATAAATGTAGGTTGCATGTTATTAGAATAAAACACAAATAAATGTACATAAAATTGATGAAAATATGAAAACGATCTTGTATGATGTATTAATTTTTTTAAATATATACATACATGGGGACACGAAATACTACACAATTGTGTTTCGGATCACCGTTCACTAACCTCCAGTAGCTTTTATCTATTTAGCCCTACTTAAATTCGGTTCACCGAAGTCCATTCGGTTCACCGTTCCAAGGTATACAGTAGAATTGATTGGGCTCCGATCTACTCAAGTTCGGTTGACCGTGTATACTTTGGTAGACCGAAGTAGCGCGGGTATTCCGCTGACAATGCATGGGAAATTGTTTTATCGATAACGGTCAAGTTAAATATCCGTTGGGCTCCTAAAGCCAATAATAATTCGGTAGACCGAAGTGTGTACGGTCGTCCGAAGAGGGTCAAGTTAATTTGGCTCTAGGGTTTTGATTTGAATGCGACCGTTGGAGCAAAGTCCAAAACCGATCTAGGGCTATTCGGTCGACCGAAGGTGGTTCGGTCTTCCGTTGGGGCAATTCCAGAGAACACCTAAGTTTCACTGTTGGGAAGTATTCGGCTATCCGATAGGTGTTAGGTGGACCGAACTAGGTAGGATTCGGTTGACCGAAATAGGTTCGGTTTACCGAGGAATGACGGGACAGAATCCTAGTGCTCAAGTTTACATAAAACCTTATGGACTCAATAAATATAAAAGTTACATGTCTTGGTCCAAAGCTTTGATTACAAGTCTTGAGTCTTGATGTCCTTGTCCCAATGCTCAATTCCTTGATTGTCTTGATCAACCTATTAAGATGATTGCAAGTATACAACATATATGCAATGCATGTAATCGTGTTTGCTCACTTTGATTGATTAGGTTGATTGATTAAGATTAGTTTAATTAATCATCAAAATTAATATAGATTAAGGCCAAAAAGACAGCAATCTCTCACTTTTTGATGATGGCAAATCTATATCTTAATGCTTGAGTTTCAATTTAAGTTCTCCCCCAATCTATATGATTGCTCCCCCTTCATATATGTAAACTATGCATGTATAAGATACTCCCCCTAACAATGTGCATAGTATGAGTAAATTGAAGCTCGATCCTTATCATTCTCCCCCTTTGACATCAATCAAATGCAAACAATACAAGCATATGTTATAAAGGAATATGATTTCATAATTCTTCCCCTTAATTAGATGATATAACATTATATGCTCCCCCTATCACTAGGCCTAAAAGCAATGATGTATGATATCAATTAAGCATGTAATATCCCTAGATTAGAACCAAATGTTAAAATAGACACGATTGAGAGGATTGAAAATATTACCCAACTTTTGATCCTCGATTTTGTATTGATTCCAATCTCCTTTCGATAGCGACGACAACTTTATAAATTCGATCCAAATGATTTCCTTGAAGCTTGGAATCGATCTTTTGTAGCTTGAGCCGATCGCTATCGATTTTCCTTCTAAGTACCTACAAGTGAAGATTTTGGTACCCAAACAACTTTGGGTCTTTTAACATTAATCTTTGGTACCCAAGCCATTTTGGTCTTAGGTGCCCAAACACTTGAAAAACTTTTATTCACAAAGAAATGCTTTACATTCATAGTAGTGTGAATAACATGGTTTTTGTAGTTAACAAAATAGCCTACACCATGTGATTGACATCATTTCATGCATATCTTTGTGTCTTATATCCATTATCTTTCATCCTAAACAATGCTATGTAACGAGTTTTATGTTTAGTTTTCAGGAATAAGTAGGTTTGAGAAGGAGAGACTATAAATAGCAAGGAAAATGACTGAATTGTGAGACCTGGGGACTAAGATGCAAGGGAGAAGGACCCGAACGTAAGACCGAAGGACCTAAGAGCAAAACAGAAAACTCCACACCATCATGGGGAGTATTGTGGCAATTCGATTCGGGTCGGAGCTCCAACAAACGAAGTAGATGCATCTAAGGCCACCAAAGATATCCAGAAAAGCCCACAACAAATTCCAGACCGATCCAGAACCAATAGACTGCCAATTGGCGGTCTGTTTGGCTCCGGATCCGCTAATCTTTGGTGGGCATGTGTATTAGAGTGTGTATATTCTATTTCTGGTATTGGTTTAGTCCCACATCGGGAGATTGTCCCGGATTACCTTTTTCTATGGCTACAAATAGAACTCTTCACCTTCCATTGTAATTACCCATTGCTTGGTGGCATTCTCTCTACTTGGAGTAAGCCTTGAAGCAAAACTCAAGGTGGAGAAAAGTGCTACCTTCAATGTGAGTCATTTTGATAAAATAATTGTTGTTAGTTTCTTTTAATCTTGTCTTTTAATTTTGCATGCTTCTTTAGTTTTACTTTCATTTCCTTTTACCTTCTTTAATATTTTTTGCTTTCTTAGGTTAATTTCATTTCAGTACAATGTTTCATTTTGTTAATGTAGTTAGTGTAACGATTAGTGAGTAGTTCTATCCCCATTTGGGGGGTGGAGAAATATGTGACGTGATTATGTGATGTATTATGTGTGTTATCTTAATCCCTTGAGCCTTATATGATTTCCATAACCATCTAATGGGATTTCACTCTTATCTTTGATATGCTAATGCTCTTGAATGAAGCTTAGCATATGCTTAGACTAGTGGACCTATTTTATGGGGAATGATGAGGTAAGGATAATGATTGAATTAATATAGAAAACATGACTTGTAGTGTATGTGCTCTTGTTGCCTTTACCTTCGTTAATGCCTTGTATGTTTTAATGATATTGGGTTATCTTATTTCATGTGGAGGCATAGTAGGGTCTAGTCTTTATACATGAGTTCATTTAGCTTCATTCCAATTATTGTCTTGTATGCTTTAATGATATGATCTTATCTTATTTCATGTGGAGGCAAAATTGGATTTACTTTTATGATTTTCATACAATACATGTTGTGAGGAGCATAATTGAACACACACATCTTTATATTCACATTATTTCTCTACCCCCTATGGGGTTTAGTTTTATTGCTTATCTTCCATTTCCTTTTTGCATTGTAGTGTAGTTTAGTATAATGATTGATCTCGTTTTATATTTAACCGCAAGTGCACGGCCGCGTTGAAGCGGTGGCAAATACGGGTCGTCCACTGGGAGGTGTGTCGACACTTGGTTTGTGCAAAGGCGAGAGGTAAAGAAAGGGAAGAAAGGTTGGTTACACTAAACTACACTACAAAGCTGAAATGAAATTGAGAAGAAACTATAAAACTAAACCCCAAAGGGGGTAGAGAAATAATGTGCACATAAAAGAGTGTGTGTGTGTTCATTAAGCTCATCACAACATGTATTGTATGAAATCATAAAACTACATCCAACTTTGCCTCTACATGAATTAAGATAAGACTACATCATTAAAACATACAAGACAATAATTGGAATGAAGCTACATGAACTCAAGTATAAAGACTATACCCTACTATGCCTCCACATGAATTAAGATTTCACTACATCATTAAAACATACAAGACATTAGCTAAGGTAAAGGCAACAAGAGCTCATACACTACAAATTGTGTTTCCAATATTAACTTCATCCATATCCTAACCTTATCATTCCCCATAAAATAGGTCCACTAATCAAAGCATAAGCTAAGCTTCATTCAAGAGCATTAGCATATCAAAGATAAGAGTGAAAACCCATTAGATGGTTATGGAAATCATATAAAGCTCAAGGGATAAAGATAACACACACTTAATACACTACATAATTATATCACATATTTCTCCACCCCCCAAATGGGGATGGAACTACTCACTACTCATTACACTAACTAAATTAGCAAATGAAAGCATAATACTGAAATGAAATTTATACTACTCAAGCAAGAAACATTAAAGAAGCATAAAACTAAACAAACAAACAAGCATGCATATGAAAGGAAATTAAACTAAGAGAGAAACAACATCATTAAAAGAAAACTTCTATTATTAACTCACTCAATTACAAGTAGCTCTTCCTCCACTAGAGTTTTGCTTCAAGGCTTCACTCTTAGTAGGGAAGATGGCCACCAAAGAGAGAGATGGATACAATGGGAGGTGAAGACTTCTATTTATAAGCATGGAAAAAGCTAATCCGGGACAATCCCCCGATGTGGGACTAAACCAATACCAAAAATAGCCTAAACGAACATTAATACAAGTCCAGAAGAAGTTGGGGCGGATCTGGCATGATCCAGACCGCCAATTGGCGGCCTATAAAGCCCAGATCCATCTGGGTCTTCTGGTGGGCTTTCCTTGGTGTGTTTCTTGGTCTTGGATGCATCTAACTTGTTTAGTGGAGCTTCGACCCGAATCGAATTGACAAAATACTTCTCATGATGGTGTGGAGTTTCCTGTTTTGCTCTTAGGTCCTTCTGTCTTACGATCAGGTCCTTCTCCCTTGCATCTTGGTCCCCAGGTCTCACAATTAGGTCCTTTTTCCTGCTTTTGGGTCCTTTCATGGTTCTTCTCTTCAAACCTCTTTATTTCTGAAAACTAAACATAAAACTCGTCACGTAGCATTGCTTAGGTGTAAGATAATGGATATAAGGTAAAAATATAAGCATGAAATGATGTCAATCATGTAACTAACATTTCTCTCCTTTCTTTCCCACTCGCCTTCGCACAAACCAAAAGTCGACACACCTCCCTGTGGATCGACCCGTATTTGCCACCGCTTCAACGCGGCCGTGCACTTGCGGTTAATTAAAACGTATCAATCAAGTTTTAGGCGTCGTTGAAGAACTTTTATTCACAAAGAAATGCTTTCCATTCATAGTAGTGTGAATAACATGGTTTTTGTAGTTAACAAAATAGCCTACACCATGCTTATCCAAAGATTGTTTTTGACTCCCTATGAGCATATCAAGCATTTTCTTTCCTCTTGTGAATTTTTCAAGATCCTTTTGTAATTGAACATTCTTAGCAATTAGATCTTGAATATCATTACTACATAAAGGTTTTGCATTTAGAGTTGTAATTTCATCAATCAATTGAGTGCTCTCTAATGCAATTTTATCATGACTAGCAAGTGATTCATTCTTCTCATTCATGATAGACTCAATTTGAGATTGTAGCTCATTGATTTTCTTTCTTGCTAGTTTATTCTTTTGACATTTTTTCTCAAAATTTTCAAGCAATTCATTGAATTCACATTGAAGTTCATTATATGCATTTGAATTATTTGAATCAATTGAATCGCGACTAGACCAAGAAGATACCTCACTTTCGTCATCTTCTATTGCCATGAAGCACATCGAGGCGAATTCACCTTCAATTGATGAAGATGATGAAGTGTCCCAAGTAGCTTTGAGAGCTTTCTTCTTCTTCTTCTTTTTTCTCATTTCTTTCTCTTCTTTGAGAAACTCCTTAAATTGATGTGTCGCCAATTTTATGATTTCTTGACTCCCTTCTCCTTGCGGTCTTTCATTTGTATCTCATGTGTCATGAGACTACCCATTAGCTCATCGACCGATAATTTGGTGAGATCTTGTGCTTCTTCGATGGCGGTCGTCTTCTCCTCCCAATCGTCGGTGAGTGACCGGAGAATCTTTCGAGTCATTTCTCCCTTGCTAAAATCCTTGCCAAGTGCTTTAAGAGAGTTAATGATCTCGGTGAAACGAGTGTGCATCTCGCTTTTGTTTTCACCGGATTGCATACAAAATAATTCATATTTATGCATGAGCAAGTTAATCCTAGTTTCTTTCAATCTAGTTGAACCCTCATGATGCATCTCTAATGTATGCCAAATATCATAAGCACTTTCACAACCTCTTACTCTATTGTATTCCCCTTCATTTAACCCACATACAAGATATTCATAATGCGGGAATTCATCTCCGCTTCCTTAATTTTGGGTTTTGTTAAGGATACAATTTCATCATCATTAGGAGGTGTGTATGAGTTTAATATCAATGTCCAATATTTCAAATCATTTGATTGCAAATATATTCTCATTCTTTTCTTCGAATAGTCATAGTTTAACTCATTAAACAAAGGTGACTTAGATGTGGATAATCCTTCAAAATGATTAGAAGTAGATGTCATGCTAAATTACGATTAAGTAAATGAAATTAGCAACCTAATGCTCTGATACCAATTGTTAGGATCTATGGCCCACTAATCGATAGAAAAATGCGGAATTAAAAATACTAATCGAAGGATTAAGGAAGAGACAATTGCAAACCACAAAATCGTCGACACCGGAGTTTAGAGAGGTTCGATGATTGATTCAATTTATATTAACCGCAAGTGCACGACCGCGTTGAAGCGGTGGCAAATATGGGTCTTCCACTAGGAGGTGTGTCGATGTTTGGTTTGTGCGAAGGCGAGTGGTAAAGAAAGGAGAGAAAGATTGATTACACTAAATTACACTAGAATGCAAAAGAAAATGAAAGATAAGCAATAAAACTAAACCCCAAAGGGGGTAGAGAAATAGTGTGAATATAAAAGATGTGTGTGTGTGTGTGTTTAATTATGCTCCTCACAACATGTAGTGCATGAAATCATAAAACTAAATCCAACTTTGCCTCCACATGAAATAAGATAAGACTACATATCATTAAAGCATACAAGACAATAATTTGAATGAAGCTAAATGAACTCATGTATAAAGACTAGACCCTACTATGCCTCCACATGAATTAAGATAACACATATCATTAAAACATACAAGACATTAACCAAGGTAAAGGCAACAAGAGTACATACACTACAAATTGTGTTTCCAATATTAATTCCATCCATATCCTCACCTTATCATTCCCCATAAAATAGGTCCACTAATCTAAGCATAACCTAAGCTTCATTCAAGAGCATTAGCATATCAAAGATAAGAGTGAAACCCTATTAGATGGTTATGGAAATCATATAAGGCTCAGGGGATTAAGATGACACACACCTAATACACTACATTATCATATCACATATTTCTCCACCCCCCAAATGGGGATGGAACTACTCACTACTCATTACATTAACTACATTAAGAAAATGAAGCATTATACTGAAATGAAACTACACTAATCAAGCAAGAAATATTAAAGAAGCTGAAATGACATAAACCAAAACAAGCATCAAAGCAAGCACATTAAAGGAAATTAACCTAAGAGAGAAACAACACAATTAAAGGAAAACATATATTATGAACTCACTCAATTACAAGTAGCCCTTCCTCCACCAGAGTTTTGCTTCAAGACTTCACTCTTAGTAGGGAAGATGACCACCAAAGAGAGAGATGGATACAATAGAAGGTGAAGAGTTCTATTTATAGGCATGGAAAAAGCTAATCCGGGACAATCCCACGATGTGGGACTAAACCAATACCAAAAATAGACTAAACAAACACTAATACATGTGCACACGAAATCATAGCGGATCCGGAGAGATCCGGACCGCCAATTGACGGTCTATAGGATCCGGATCCATCTAGAATTTGTTCTGGGCTTTGCTTGATGTATTTTTTGGACTTGAATGCACATACTTCGTTTATTGGAGCTCCGACCCGAATCGAATTGCCAAAATACTCCCCATGATGGTGTGGAGTTTTTGTTTTGCTCTTTGGTCCTTCGGTCTTACGTTCAGGTCCTTCTCCCTTGCATCTTAGTCCCCAGGTCTTACAATTCAGTCTTTTTTCCCTGCTTTTAGGTCCTTTTATGCTCTTCTCTTCAAACCTCTTTATTTCTGAAATTAAAACATAAACTCGTCACGTAGCATTGCTTAGGTGTAAGATAATGGATATAAGATACAAATATGAGCATGAAATGATGTCAATCATTCCACACCCACACCCGGGTCCTAGTCCTCCTCGCAAGCCTCGCTCGATCCCCCGAGCCTCGCTTACGGTTCCACTAACCGATCTCCGTTCCGGGCCGAGACCAACGCCGTTTACAACACCGAGCCTCGCGAACAATCCTCGCCTCGCTCGTGTCTCCTCTCACAACCCGAGAGGGAGCTTCCTCGAAGCTTTTACAACTCTTTGATTCTTTGATATGGAAGTTGAATCACACTCTAACTAACACTCTATACTTGAGCACACTTGGATATGATATTGGATTGGATATGCAAGTGGTGAAGTTTAGGCTTGAGTGTTGTGGATTGAGAGCTTGAAGATGG
Organism: Triglochin maritima; assembly: GCA_963682175.1. Taxonomy (NCBI): domain Eukaryota; kingdom Viridiplantae; phylum Streptophyta; class Magnoliopsida; order Alismatales; family Juncaginaceae; genus Triglochin; species Triglochin maritima. Next base: position 31,982,664 of record OY821779.1, read on the forward strand.
AGATGATTTGGCTTTGAGTATTGGATAGATAGGAAGTATTCAAGAGATCCAAAGCAACCAAATGAGGTCCTATTTATAAGCTTTCAAGCTCATATAGCCGTTTGGGAGTTGGTGGTGAATGGACCAATGAGAAGCAAGATGTGACTTAAGCTCGGCCAGAAATCGAGACAGATTCGGTTGACCGTTATCCACACGGTAGTCCGAAACATTGGTCTTAACTATGAACTCGGTTGACCGATTATGTATCGGATCACCGTTCACCAACCTCCAGTAGCTTTTATATATTTAGCCCTAATTAAATTCGGTTCACCGAAGTCCATTCGGTTCACCTATGCTTGAGTCTTTATGTCCTTGTCCCAATGCTCATTTCCTTGATTGTCTTGATCAACCTATTAAGATGATTGCAAGTATACAAACATATATGCAATGCATGTAATCGTGTTTGCTCTCTTTGATTGATTATGTTGATTGATTAAGATTAGTTTAATTAATCATCAAAATTAATATAGATTAAGGCCAAAAAGCCAACAAAATATCGTGCCCCAACTATTGGCTTGTTGGCCTTAATCTATGTTTTGATGATTTAATCAACCTAATCTTAATTATAATCAATGTAGAGTAGCACACATATTTCATAACATATATATTGCTTTGTGTTATCTTCTATAGGTGATCAAAACTCAAGGAAGAAATGATTCAAGTGAAGACAAGTAATCAAGCTCTTTTGAAGATATGTAATTTGCATTTCTTTTGAGTCTTAGGAACGTTGTGTAATTGAGAATACTTGAGCTAAATTCAACTCAAACAGACACAAGGATCCCTATAGATGTCACACACGAAATTTGACATCATTTGGACTTCAATAAATCACCCAAACTTAGACCGGAAAACACTAGAACTACACCTGAACTGTCTGCCCACATTCGGTCGACCTGGTTCGGTCGACCGAGTGATCAATTATCTTGTAGTGTTTTCAACTGCCCACATTCGGTCGCCGTGCAAACCTTTTTGGTTGATCGAATCAATATAATTTTCCGACCGTTAGACTTCTCGTATTATACCAACGGTCGTATTCGAATTATTCACAAATACCCTAAAATACATAATTACCTATCGGTCAACCGTGGACCTGTTCGATCGAATGAACTTAATTGTATCCAAATTGTGCAACTGCTTGGACGTTTCCGGTTGACCAAAATACTTTAAATCGGTCGACCAAACTTGGTCTTTTTTATCAACCTCGTAGATCCTGTTTATTTTCAGTCGACCAAGCCTTATTCGGTGTGTGACTGTTAACTTAAGTGTACCCATGTTATAGCATGATCCGGTCGACCGTTCCTTTATCGGTCGACCGAACCATGTTCAAAATTACCCAACGGTCGACCGTGCTGCCTGATTCGGTCGACCGTTCCTTTATCGGTCGACCGAACCGTGTTTAAAATTACCCAACGGTCGATCGTGCTACCTGATTCAGTCGACCAAACTTACTCAGAAATGCATCCTGCATGTTTCTATTTTTTGTATCTTACATAAACACTTACCCAATTAACCCCAATGGCATAACACCTTAGGAGCTTATAAATAGAGTTGTAAAACACATTTTCACACAACTCTCCTATTACTATTTGTCCTACACATTAGAGAGAAACTATCAAGCTTCAAATTCCTCAATCCTACACTCTAAGCCTAAATTCCACACATTTGATCATAGCCAAATCTACTCAAAGTGTGCTCAAGTTTAGAGAGTGTTGTCCCACTCATTCTTCTGTCAAAGAAAACAAGGATTTCGGTGAAAGCTTGAAGTGTTCCCTCACGGATTGTGAGAGGAAGAAAGTCAAGCAAGCGAGGGTGTTCACAGTGCTTGTGTTGTAAAGGCGTTCTCTCCCGACCCGGAATGGGGAGTGGATAGTGAAGTCGTGAGTGGAGTTCGGTGATCCGGCCTTGTATTCTTTACTTGCTTGTTTATTTGTTTAAATTACGCTGCATATACTTGATTGTCAAAACAAGTAGGTAATCAACTAAAAAGTGATTAGAACTAAGCCCATTACAATCCTACACTAACTTCCTAGTTTCAGTCGATACACCTTTTATTCAGCCGATCACAATTTACCTTAGCCAAAACTCCTTGAACGGTCGACCATCCCTGTAATTTGTTTGACCATTAACTTAAGTGAACTCAAGTTTTAGCCTTGTTGGTTCGACCGCCTCTTTGTTCGTTCGACCGATTTTTCTTGGCACTTTCTGGACTTCATTTCTGGACTTTATTCAGTCGACCGTTTGCCTCATTTTGTTCAACCGTTGAGGGAAAGATTTGTTGAACTTAGAATTCTATCTTGTGTATCTTACACACAAATCAATTAACTCATCCCCAACACCTAGAAAACTTTAGGAGTTTATAAATAGAGTTCCCCAACCTTATTTAGACAACTCTCCCACTTCCAATTGTCTCATACATTAGAGAGAAATCCCCAACTCCTAAAACTCTCAATCCTACACTCAAGAGACTAAATTCCACATCTTTGATCATTTCAATATCATACTCAAAGTGTGCTCAAGCTAGAGAGTGTTGTTCCACTCAAATTCTTTGTTCAAAAGAGTAAAGGCACTGGTGAAAGCCCGAAGAATCATTCTCGGATTGTGAGAAGAAGATTCCAAGCTAGGTGAGAGGGTTCTTCGCTAGTTTGAAGATTGTAAAGGCATTGTCTCCCGGCCCGGAACAGGGAGCGGATAGTGAAGTCGTGAGCGGAGCTCGAAGTGTCGAATGGAGCTTGCAAGAGAGAATGTAGGCGGGTAGTCGAACCTCTGTAAAATCCTCGTGTCCATTGTAGTTTGCATTGCTTTTCCCTACTTGTTTTATTAATTTGTTTCCGCTGCATTTCTATATTAATTAAGTAGAGAATTAACTAAGTGATTAGATTAATTAGGGGCCATTGATTCTAACATCTTGGTGTATTGGTGTTGTGTGGTACGGTGGGGAATTTGGTGGTTATTGATTATGATTGTGGTTAGACTTTTGAACATAATTTTGATTGGTGGGGATTTTGGTTGTTCTTGATGATGATTGTGGTTCAGTTTCTTTACTTGAATTGGATGGGTGGGGAATATGGTGGTTATTGATTATCAATATAGTTTCTTGATTGTGTTTATACGTATACTTTTGAATTGGCACATGATTGCATCGATAAGATCCCCTTCCGAACATTATAATGGCTGCAAAGTATAATCACAACCATCATCGCGAGTGGATTGAATCTAAAACTTAATTAGCATAACTAACCCAACGAAGAATCACAATATCGTCGCCAAACCATGCTACTTACAACCAATACTCAAATCAAATGATATTGGAACCCAATTATGAAACGTAACTCGGGAAAAATCACAAGACTTTCATCAAATCCAGGATCCTTAGAACTAATACTCATCTCAAAGGATACTATAACCCCATTAAAATACGTGACCCGACAAAGAGTTCAACACCTTACCCAAATCCATGTTTCTTGCAACTAATATTCAGGTCGAAAAAATACTATAAACCATTTAGCAGCATAGGTGACCTCACGAAGAATTTCAAAATCCATGTACTCTACTAGTCAAGCAATTACAAGAAAGTCTCGTACACAATCGACACAAACTCATACCAAAAATATAGGGATTGATCTAAATCAAAAGTGATTCTATCCATAAGGTCCCCATCCGAACATTAGAAGGACCAAAAAGTTTAATTAGACGAACCATTACGTCATTGTTAAGTTGAATCAAGAACTCAATTAACAAATGTAACTCGACGAAAAATAACAACACCATCACAAAATCCATGCTACTTACAGCAAATAGTCCGTTCAAATGATACTAGGACCTAATTAGAATATGTGACCTAACGAAAAAGTCATGGTTTAATTTATAGGGTCGTGATGTCAAATTATCTGATCCCCGAAAGTGAGCTCAGTAATAACAAACTAAAGAAAAAATAATGATTTTAAAATGTGCCCGAAACGTAGGGAATATGGTTCTCGAAACATGCCAACTGAAACAAATTGGTTTGCTAAAATGAACTCAAGCAAATGTCTATATCCCTAAAAAATGTCCTCTAGTTCTTGTTTGGGAAACTTTAGTTCAAAACCGCAAGTGCACGACTACGTTGGAGGGGTGGAAAGTATGGGTCGTGTCCATGAGGAGTGAGTGCGGATCGACGATGACCATACTCGAGTGGGGGAATAAAATAAAAGTAGAGTGTATTGGAATCAACTAACTAACTAATGCGATGCGAGGTGCTGAAATTAACCTAATATGACTAGTCTTGTAGGAGGTGGAGAATACATGCAATAGTGTAGATGTGTGATACATGTGTGTAATTAAGCCATAATGACATGCATATCATAGAAATTTTCTCATGCAGATTCGGTCGAGTGTCTAGCTTACGGTCCACCGAACATGTGTTGAAACCGAATGGTTCTGTTAACCGAGAAGAATTCTCGGTCAACCAAAAAACATGATTTTTGCCTGAATTATTAAGAGAATAATTAGATCATGAGTTGGATTAATTCCAGATTTAATCAAACGTTTTTTAGGATGCTTATGTGGCAATTTGAGATTAATTTTAGGAGAGAATAAGCAAGAGATCATGACTAAAGAATAGTTCTTGATGAGAATGTTTTTGGGAGCCTATAAAAGGACGCACTTTCTTGGTTCCCAATATGTAACCATATGTCCACACATATATGACATATATGATATATCATATATGCGTTTGGATCATATTTGTGCAGGGCTAGGAATTAGCTTGAGGGAGATTCTAATAATACTATTTTTATTAAAAAAGATTCCAAAAATAATATAAAAAATAATATATTAATTAATTTTATATATTGATTATATATAAATTATTTATTGATTTGATGATGATTTTTTGATTTTTTCGATCCAAATTCAAGAGATGAGAGAATTAAGAATAGCTACTCATCCTACTTGTTTAAGTGAATGCAAAAATTCTTTCTCTCATTAATCTCTCCCTTAATCACCACGAAAATCTCTTAATAGTTTTATGTTTTGGATATAGAAATCTCAGGAGCTTAAAGATGGGTTATTAGCTAGTTTCTAAGTCTAATTAGAGATTGATTGGTTAGCTCCTTTCTCTCGAATCGGTAGGCGATTCGACGAGCAACGGAACTCCGGATCTTTTGAAAGGTTTTAGAGAACCTTTGGGTATGATCCTCTATCATTTTTTTATTTTAATATGTGTAGGAATGCATGATATTAGAATACACAAATACATGTACGTAATCAATCAATGAAAATATGAAATCGATCTTGTATGGTGTATTAACATTTTAAAATATATACATACATAGGGACACGAAATCCTTCAGTGGTATCAGAGCATTTAGTTCATATTTTCAATGATTAGACTATATAATTAATTTTAGTTTACCATATACAATCGAAACAATTCATGTTCTATGTCTTTTTCGAGTTTTCCGATTGTTTTGTTGATTTAATTCTAATTGATTCTTTTGATAGTTTGAAATGTTTTGAAATACATAATGTGAATGTTAGAATTAAAATTTGGACTTATGTCTAATATATAAAATTTTCGTTTTTTATTAAATGATTACTTTATAAGGAATCGACAAAACGAAAAAGGCGTATGTTTATCTTTCTGTAAAAAAATTATTTTTGGAAATTGGATAAACAGTGGTTCAAATGTTTTGTGTTTTGAGCTATGGATGCATAAAATCATTTTTAATGGATTTCAAATGATTTTAGAATTGTTTGATTTAGAGATGCATGATAAACTAAATTGAGTAATATATAGTGTATGTACATGCGTTGCTCGAGTTCTTTAATGTAGGGATATGTGAGTTTGTATGTTCTTATGAAGCCACGTGTGAATGAATGAATGAATGTATATGTTATTATTATTCAATCACAGGGGCTTATGTATATGTGAAAGCCAAATTCTATTTCTATGTATATACATGCATATGAGAGGATTTTTACATAGGACTTGCACCACACAATTTTCAAAATTGAGAGATGCATGTTTATATTTTTGCAATATCAACAACCATGGTGCAAGAGGAAGACGCTGAAGAAGAGCAATGATCAAGGAGGCGGGAACATATAAACTCACATGATGTGTGTGAATGGATAATTTATGTTTGTGTGCTTGGCATGTATGTGATTGTATGGATGAATGTTGGGATGTGTATAGATGATAAATATGCATGATCACCTAAATTCTAAAATCACACATAAATGTTTAAATTGTCCAACCAAATATTAAGAGTATTTTTCTTTCTTATTCCATCCACTAGCAGCCATCGATCGAGAGATCTTCTGCTCGCCTTTAGCGGGAGATAGCTTCCTCCATCTTTGGGAATAGTGGGAGATATAAGGTTGTCTATTGTTGTGCCATGAATAGATGTACAAGGTGAGATTCACCCTTAGTGGACACCGAGTATATTTGTTTTTGAATACAATGGATAAACGTATCTTGTATCAAATGAAATAAGTTTTCTTAACAAGACCTGGAGCCCTAGCTCGGTTTTGAGAAAGAGAGTTTTTCTTACAAGGATCAGTCAAATTCTCTCTTAATTAAAACGACAAGAGTCATAAGAATTTGAAAATGAAAAAGTTGCGATATTTCGAAATGGTTATGATTAGAAAATGTTTTCTTACCTTGATTTTATAATATATCTGATAGCCCTTAGCTAGTTTATACTATAATTGATAGGATCTTGAATTGCTGCATTTGTGGATAAATTTTTATTTGTGGTATTGATTTGTTAAAACATAAAATTGACATTAAATCCCATATAATTTATTTTGTAGAAATGTCGAATATTCAACCTATTGTGCGATCTATGATTGAAAAACATCCTTTGGCAAATGATGGCTCAAACTTCATAAGCTGGCAACTCAAGCTCAATATCGTGTTGAAGTTTGAGATACTATCTCATATTTTGGATGGTGAAATCCTAATATTAAATGAGAAGGCGACCGATAGTGAGAAAGAGGCAAAAGCCAAGTGGGAAGACCAAGAGAACTAGGTTCACAGTCTAATGTTAGCCTCCATGGGTGACTCGCTTCAAGCGAAATACTTGGATTCAAAACCCAAGAAGACCATGGAAGCTTTAACAAAGATGTTCATGGATAGTGCTAGAAAAGAACGATGTAAGACCACCATCGCACTCACAAGGTGCCACATGGCGGAGGGAACATCGGTATCCATGCATTTTCTGACGATGCAAGGATACCTTGAGAAGTTGTCGAAGCTCTCTTCCCCGATGCATGATGAAATTGTGGAAGATTTGATTCTTCGCTCTCTAGCCTCGTCCTACAAGGACTTCATTATGCACTATCATGTGCGTGAGAAAGGGGTGAGTCTTAGGGAACTTCACAACGCTCTCAAAACGGCTGAAGTTGACATGGGCAAGGGTCGGGACAAGCACGTCCAAGCCGTCCATGAGAGGAGCAAGAAGATCACCAAAGGTAAAGACAAATTCACCAATAATACGTCAATCAAGAGCAAGGGAGTAGGAGGTGCTCGTGTAAGTGCCTCAAGGGGGAATTCTTCGAAATATCTGACTCCCAACATGGAGTGCTTTCACTGCGGTGAAAAGGGACACATTCGGCCAAATTGCCCCAAGTACAAGGAAGACTTTGACAATGGAGTGATTGAGCGTAAGCGCCCCAAAAAGGCCAAAGGTATATTTGTTATTAAGATAAATTTAGCCACCTCTGTCCATGATTGGGTAATTGATACCGGATCTTGTGCTCACATAATTTCTATTGTGAAGCTACTAAAGGATAGGAGGGAACTCGTGAAGAACGAGATGATTTTGAAAGTCGGAAATGGTGCGAGCGTTGTTGCGATTGCACAAGGTTCTGTGGAGCTTCAATTATCTAGTGGTTTAAATTTATGTTTAAAGAATATTTATTATGTGTCTTCGATTAGCAAGGATATTATTTCTGTATCATGTTTGGATATGGATAATTTTAATATAAATATTTCAAATTCTTGCTTGTCTATACGAAGAATGGTATTTTCAATGCAAATGCATTCGTGAGGAATGGTCTCTATTTGCTTGAATTGAATAATAAACAAATCTTAAACATGAATAACAAAAGACTTACAACTACTCACATGAATGATACACTCTTGTGGCACTATCATCTTGGTCACATAAATGAAAAATGCATCAAGAACTTGCAAGAAGCTAACCTTCTTGGTCAACTTGATTTTAAATCATTGGAGACATGCGAACCTTGCCTAATGGGCAAAATGACCAGGAGGCCTTTCAAGAAGAAAGGACCGAGAGCGAATGACTTGTTGGATTTGATACATTCCGATGTATGTGGTCCGATGAGTACTAGTGCAAGAGACGGTTTTAGGTACTTCATTACGTTCACAGATGACTATAGTCGTTATGGCTATATTTATCTAATGAGAAACAAAAGTGAATCCTTTGACAAGTTCAAGGAATTCAAGAATGAAGTAGAGAACCAACTCAACAAGAAAAACAAGTCTCTACGAACGGATCGTGGAGGTGAGTACTTAAGTACCGAATTTGACTCATTCCTAAAGGAGTGTGGTATTGTACCACAACTCACCCCTCCCGGTACACCTCAGTGGAATGGGGTATCCGAAAGGAGGAATATGACATTACTCGAAATGGTTCGATCAATGATGAGTCAAGCTGAATTGCCACTTTACTTTTGAAGTTATGCACTAGAAGCTGCGGCTTACACACTAAATAATGTTCCATCCAAATCCGTAGAGAAAACGCCTTATGAGCTATATGGAGTGGTAAAACACATAAGCTCAATTTTCTCAAGATTTGGGGTTGTGAGGCATACGTCAAGAGATTGATGTCGACCAAACTTCTGAAAGGAATGTGTTCTTAAAGTTTTACTTTTATATATCAATTATTATGAATTGAATGTGCAAGCATTTTGTTCTTTGATTATGGTATTCGTCTTTTGGAAGTGTTAAGGAAGAGGCGCTTGGTCCTTAATCGTAGAGCTCTAAAAGATAATGGTTTACATAAATCAAAAGTTATTCACAATCATGGTAATTAACACGGAACATTAATTACCGAGATAAGATTGTCGTGTTGGTCATCGATTGTTGTAGCTCTACAAATAATTGACGACACGAGTTTATAAAAGAGGAAAAGATTACTTTTATATATTGAATAGACCTAACAAGTAAAACATTATGGAATTGTGTTTCGTATCATTAATGTTTTTACTATGTCTTGGATCCTAAGATATGAGACATATCTTTTCACTCAAGAAGTGCTTAATTTGATTATTGTCACAAGCTATCAATGAGTGTAGTGATAGAGGCAATAGTTGGTTAAGCATGTATTGTGCTGGAAAAGATAGCTAGTCAAACGATTATCATTGCCCCTCTTGATTGAGTGATGATAATAGTGTGCCCCTTGATAAAACAAAATTATAATGTGCACAATGTAACTTGAGTTAAGTTACATAGTTATAATTAGCTTAGAGAGATCAAGAAAGGAATATAATACAAAGATGACACATTTCTACTTTGTATATATTCTTAATATCATGAGGCAAGGGACGGACACAAATGGTGCACTTACATCACTAAATGGATCTTGTTTTAGTTCGGGTGGAACAAAGACATCTATGCTAATTGGGTAACTATAATGTGTAGCTAGATACCGCTTATAGTTTGAGATATTAAGTGTTTAATATCGCTGCAAATTTGGCTTAGATCCTCCTATAAGTCACACCACAAAACTGATAAACAAGAGGTTGATTTTAAGTTCATATGATGTGTCGGGTTTCATATGTAAATATGACACATGTGGTGAATGAATAAAATCAATATGTCATGAGAATTGACATAATTAGAATCATAATAAATTCATATGAGGTATATATATTATGGGGTGTAATAATTTAATATTACATATGATAATATTTTATATAAGATGTGACTTTGTTAAAAACCCCTAAAGATCAAATTTTGTTGGAAATAAATCCAAAATTTGACAAAGGCAAAATCGGGGTCAAACACGGTGAACCGTTCATGGTTCGGTCGACCGGGGTATCTTCGGATCGGTTAACCGAATAGGGAACGGGTAAAGCGCAATTGGTTGACCGAAATTGTCTGGAGTGCCTGGACATTCGGGTTCGGTTAACCGAGTGTGTGTAGGATTTCATGTTTAATTGTACATATATATTTTCAAAATTTTTATGCACAATAAGGATCATTCATATATTTTCTACGATTTGTTTTTCATGCATGCATCAGTTTGTTTCAATGATTGCTTAAAACACATCAAAACAAACATTGGTATCCGAAATTCATCCCTAGAAGTTCTCTAAAACTTCTTGAAGATCCGGAGACGTTGAGGATGCTTGTTGTTGTGCCGGATGCCCCCGAGTATTCACCAAACTCTAAACAAGATCGGAGAGAGAAGAGCTAGCCTCTCAATCTCCAATAAGGTTTAGAATCTAACTACTAACCCCTCTTTAGTTCCCTTGAGAAGAAGATCTCTGAAAACTAAAACTAAACTCAAAAATTAAGGTGAAATTCGTGGAGAATTATGGAGAGAGATGTTTGCACAAGAAGATAATGAATTAATTAATAAGGTAATGAGATAAACTTGTATTTATAAGTTCTCTCCAAATTACCTATTCATGTGCAACCTCTTGCCCATGATTTCATGCAAACTTCCATCTAACCATCCATTATTTGCTAACAAATAATCTTAGCCACGAATTAAATCAGTTATGGACCAATTCCATGCATCATCTAATTAATTCTCAAATTTATTCTACAGTAACCGTCTGGATCGGTCGACCGTGTTGAAGGTTCGGTCGACCGTTTAGACCAAGTTTCGGTCGACCGTTCAAAAACTCGGTCGACCGTTCGTACTAAAATTATTTCATCGTAATGTTCGGTCGACCGACCGATATAATTCGGTCGACCGAAAACGAACAGTAGAAATTCTCGTTACGATCGAGACACATCCGGTCGATCGTGCAACATTTCGGTCGACCGTGCCACATTCGGTCGTCCGTTTACCGTTTAGCGGTCGACCGTTTTTGCACAGTAGTGCAGACTAGTCAAATTTTGGTTTAACCCCTACAAATTTTGACATTTCGGAATTAGTAGTAAGTTCACAACTTATGTAATATATTATCCTATGTAATAATAAATCATTACACCCCATAATATTTACCTCACATATGAATTTAATTTAGATTCTTATTATGTTATTAATAACAACATAATTTTGATTTCGCTTGTTCACCACATGTGTCATATTTTCTACATGAAACTCGACACACCTTATGAACTCAAAATCCCATTTCTTGTTTCCCAGTTTTGTGGTGTGACCTATGGGAGGATCTAATCTAAGTTGACAGTGATATTAAGAGCTTAATATCACAAGTTATAAGCGGTATCTAGCTACACATTATAGCTCCCAATTAGTTAGATGTCTTAATTCCTCTCGAACAAGAACCAGATCCATTTAGTGATGGAGTGCACCACTTGTGTCCGTCCCTTGCCTCATGATATTAAGAATACACACAAAGTAGTATTGTGTCATCTTTGTATTAGTATTCATTTCTTCATCTCTTTAAGCTAGTTATAAATATGTGACTTAACTCAAATCACATTGTGCACATTATAACTTTTCTTTATCAAGGGGCCCACTTATATCATAACTCAATTAAGAGGGGCAATGATAATCTTTTGACTATCTTCTCCAACAAAAGTCATACTTAACCAACCAATGCCTTTACACTACACTCATCGATAGCTCAAGACGCTAGTCTAATTAAGCAATTCTTAAGTGATCGGATATAAGTCTCATATCAAAGGACCAAGGACACACTAAAACATTAATGACACAGAAAACACAATTTTATAATGTTTTACTTATTAGGTCTATTCAGCATACAAAAGTAATATTTTCCTTTTTTGTGTACCCGTGTTGTCACTCACTTGTAGAGCTACAATGATCTATGACCAACACGACAATCTTAACTCGGTAATTAATGTCCCATGTTAATTACCATGATTGCGAATATCTTTTGTTTTATGTAAACCATTATCTTTTAGAGCTCTACGGTTAAGGACCAAGAGCTTCTTCCTTAACACTTCTAAAAGGCGAATAACATAAACAAGGAACAAAATGATTTCTCATTCAATTCATAATAATTGACATTTAAAAGTAAAACTTTTGGAACACATTCCCTTCAGTGTGCACGGTCAACTGAGAAATAGTATTTTCGGTAGACCGAAGGTGACACGGTCATCCGATGACTATGTCCCAGGAGCAATTCTGGTGGGTCATCGGTAGACTGAGTAAAAGACGTGGTTTGTCCGAATTCTTCCACAAAATTTTTCTCATACGGATTCGGTCGACTGTCTTGCTCACGGTGCACCGAACACGTGTTATAACCGAACGGTTCGGTTGACCGAGTTATACTCGGTCCACTGAACAAGAACGATTCTGCCTGAATTATTAAGAGATTAATTAAATCATGGGTGAATTAATTCCAGATTTAATTAAAACATTTTTTGTGGGTGCTTATGTGGAAATTAGAGATTAATTTTAGGAGAGAATAAGCAAGAGATCATGACTAAATAATAGCTCTTGATAAGGATGTTTTGGGAGACTATAAAAGACCCTTACTCCTACTTGTTTAATAACTAATGCAAAAATTCTTTCTCTCATTAATCTCTCCCTAATCACCACAAAAATCTCTTAGTAAATTTAAGTTTTAGAGATAAGAATCTCAGGAGCTTAAAGATGGGTTATTAGCTAGATTCTAAACCTTGTTAGAGATTGATTGGCTAGTTCCTTTCTCTCTAATCTTGTTTAGAGTTTGGTGAACACTCGGAGGCAAATGCGTGGACGATTCAACAAGCAACGCGACTCCGAATCTTCAAGAAGGTTTTAGAGAACCTTTAGGTATGATTTTACCTTTGTGATTTATTTTAATAAATGTAGGATTGCATGTTATTAGAATAATCACAAAACTATGTACATAGAAATTGTTGAAAATATGAAAATCGATCTTGTATGTTGTATTAAAATTTTAAAATATATACATACATAGGGACACAAAATCCTACAACTTCAACCAATAGCGGATAAGTGCTTCTTTATAGGTTATCCTCGTGAGACAAGAGGATACTACTTTTGACATATAACCCCCAATCGAGTGATTGTAGAAAGGGATGCCGTATTTCTAGAAAATGAATTTCTGGAAAGAATAAAAAGTAGTGGGAGTAGAGTTGTGCTTGAGGAGACTCAAGATATTCTACAAGATCATGATATGAATAGTGACATTCAAGATCATGAAGGCCCAACCGAGATTCCTTTGGTTAGTAGGAGCGTGAGTGAGAGACCCTCGTAAGAAATTGTGAGAGAAACTCAATCTTCCCCACCTAGTGTACGTTCGAGAATCGAACACGAACCAAATTTCGCAAGAAAATGTGGATGAAATTCGAGAAGTACACGTAGAACCAAAAGAACTTAGAAGGTCAACGCGGGAAAGGAAGAAACCCGATATGTATTTGAGACTTCATGAGATAATGGTTCTAGATACCGATGATCCCTCGACCTTTCAAGAAGCAATGGAAAGAAAGGACTCGAAACTATGGTTTAAGGCTATGGAATCCGAAATAGACTCCATGTATGATAATGAAGTGTGGAACTTGGTTGACCTTCCTCAAGGGAAAAAGGTCATTCAAAATAAATGGGTATTCAAGAGGAAGATGCACATGGATGAGAACTAGACAACCTACAAAGAGAGGCTTGTAGCAAAAGGTTTCACTCAAGTTCAAGGAATTGACTATGATGAAACTTTTTCACCGGTAGCCATGTTTAAGTCTATTCGGATTATGCTCGCTATTGCCGCATTTCATGATTATGAGATATGGCAAATGAATGTCAAAACGACTTTCCTTAATGGGAACTTGGAGAAGGATGTGGACATGGTAAAACCTTAAGGTTTTGAAGATCCTAAGAATAGCGAAAAAGTATGCAAGCTTCAAAGATCCATTTATGATTTGAAGCAAGCATCAACGAGTTGGAACAAGCCCTTTGACGAAGAAGTCAAAAAGATTCACTTCGTCCAAAATAAGGAAGAGCCTTGTATATAAAAGAAGGTTAGTGGGAGCGACATAGTGTTCTTGATCTTATATATCGATGACATATTCCTCATGGGAAATCATATACCTTTGTTTGAGCAAACGAGAAGTTCATTGAAATATGCATTTTCAATGAAAGATATGGGTGAGGCTCAATACATCTTGGGAATCAAGATATAGAGAGATAGATCCCGTAGACTCATTGGCCTAAGTCAACATACATACATTGACAAGGTCTTGGAAAGTTTCAGCATGAACAACTCCAAAAAGGGCAATGTGCCAATGAGTATGGGTGTGCAACTCAGGAAGTCCCAACGTGCTGAATCACGTAAAGACTTGGAGTACATGAAAGATATCCCCTATGTTTCAGCAATAGGATCAATCATGTACGCGATGACTTGCACAAGACCCGATGTCTCGTATGCTCCAAGCGTGACAAGTCGTCACCAATCCAACGCAGGTCCTGAGCATTGGACTGCGGTCAAGAATATTCTGAGGTACCTTAACCAGACCAAAGATAAGTTTCTTGTTTATAGAGGACAAAGGGAGTTAATAGTCGAGGGCTATTCGGATGCAAATTTCATGAGTGATCCCAGCGATAGGAGGTCGCAATAATGATATGTCATCATTATGGAAGGTGGAGCCATGAGCTAACGTAGTTGGAGTTAAATCACTATGACTGACTCAACCACCGACGAAGGCAAAATAAATTTATTATGGGTGGACACAAACAGCAACACAACTGATCCATTCAACATACCCTCATACCAAGCCAAAAGGTGAAATGCATTTCGAGTCCATGGGTCTGAGGAACCATGTGGATTGGCTTGATGAGTGATTAGAGAGGGTTACCCTAGTTATTATTGTTTTATACATTGAGAATGTATGTGAAAGAAAACTTTGATAACAAGTGGGATATTGAAAGGAATGTGTTCTAAAAGTTTTACTTTTATATGTCAATTATTATGAATTGGATGTGCAAACATTTTGTTCCTTGATTATGGTATTCGTCTTTTGGAAGTGTTAAGGAAGAGGCGCTTGGTCCTTAACTGTAGAGTTCTAAAAAATAATGGTAATTAACATAGAACATTAATCACAAAGATAAGATTGTCGTGTTGGTCATCGATTGTTGTAGCTCTACAAATAATTGACGACACGAGTATATAAAATAGGAAAAGATTACTTTTATATATTGAATAGACCAAACAAGTAAAACATTATGGATTTGTGTTTCGTGTCACTAATGTGTTACTGTGTCTTGGATCCTAAGATATGAGACTTATATCTTTTCACTAAAGAAGTGCTTAATTTGATTATTGTCAAAAGGTATCAATGAGTGTAGTGATAAATGCAATAGTTGGTTGACCATGACTTGTGCTGGAAAAGATAGCTAGTCAAACGATTATCGTTGCCCCTCTTTATTGAGTGATGTTATTAGTGGGCCCCTTGATAAAACAAAATTATTATGTGCACAATGTAACTTGAGTTAATTTACATAGTTATAATTATCTTAGAGAGATCAAGAAATGAATATAATACAAAGGTGGCACATTTCTACTTTGTATGTATTCTTAATATCATGAGGCAAGGGACGGACACAAGTGGTGCACTTACATCACTAAATGGATCGTGTTTAGTTCGAATGGAACAAAGACATCTATGCTAATTGGGTAACTATAATGTGTAGCTAGATACCGCTTCTAGTTTGAGATATTAAGTGTTTAATATCGTTGCCGATTTAGCTTAGATCCTCCTATAGGTCACACCACAAAACTGGGAAACAAGAAGATTGATTTTGAGTTCATATAATATGTCGGGTTTCATGTGAAAAAGGGACACATGTGGTGAATGAATAAAATCGATATGTCATGAGAATTGACATAATTAGAATCACAATAAATTCATATGAGGTGTATATATTATGGGGTGTAATAATTTAATATTACATAGGATAATATATTACATAAGATATGAATTTGCTAAAAACCCTAAAAGATCAAATGTTGTTGGAAATAAATCCAAAATTTGACAAAGGCAAAATCGGGGTCAAACACGGTGAACCGTTTAGGGTTCAGTCGACCGAGGTGTCTTCGGAACGGTCAACCGAACGGGGAACGGGTAAACACAATTGGTTGACCAAAATTGTCTGGAGTGCCTGAACAATTGGGTTCGGTCAACTGAACGTGAACGGTCAACCGAGAGAAAATATCTTCGGATATTTTCGGTAGACCGAAGGTGACACGGACGTCCGATGAATGTTCACCAGGAGAAATTTTGGTGGGTCAACGGTCGACCGGAGCAAGACGCGGATCGTCCGAATTTTTCCAGAGAATTTTTATCATGCATATTCGATCGACCGTCTAGCTCACGGTCCACCGAACATGTGTTAAAACCGAATGGTTCAGTTCACCGAGAAGAATTCTCGGTCAACCGAATAGTGTGATTTTTGCCTGAATTATTAAGAGGATAATTAGATCATGGGTTGGATTAATTCCAGATTTAATCAAACGTTTTTTAAGATGCTAATGTGGCAATTTGAGATTAATTTTAGGAGTGAATAAGCAAGAGATCATAACTAAAGAATAGTTCTTGATAAGAAAGTTTTGGCAGCCTATAAAAGGACCTCTCATCCTACTTGTTTATGTTAATGCAAAAATTCTTTCTCTCATTAATCTCTCCCTTAATCACCACGAAAATCTCTTAATAGTTTTAAGTTTTGGAAATAAAAATCTTAGGAGATTAAAAAGGAGTTATTAGCTAAATTCTAAGCCTAATTAGAGATTGATTGGCTAGCCCCTTTCTCTCTAATCTTGTTTAGAGTTTGGTGAACTCTTGGAGGCGAATCTGCTGGCGATTCGACGAGCAACGGAACTCCGGATCTTCTGAAAGGTTTTAGAGAACTTTTGGGTATGATCATCTATCCTTTGTTTATTTTAATATGTGTACGAATGCATGATATTAGAATAAACAAATACATGTACGTAAAATCAGTGAAAATATGAAATCAATCTTGTATGTTGTATTAAAATTTTAAAATATATACATACATAGGGACACGAAATCCTACAGTCTTCTGGTCGAGCTGGATCATATCAAGTTGACTCAACTATCGTGTCTGAGGCGAAAATGGCTGCTCTCATGCGTAGGATTGAGAGTTTAGAGTTGGACCGAGCTCCTGTAGCTCAGGTCGCTACTCCCGCGTGTAGTAGGTGTGGACTTACGGGACATGATGACTTGGAATGTGCTTACGATCCAAGGGATACTGAGCATGCAAATGTGATGTATCAATAGAGGCCTCGTAACGACCCGTACAATCACTCCTACAACCCGGGATGACGTAACCATCCTAACTTCTCTTGGGGGCCTAGTGAGGGTCACGGTCAGAGCTTGCACGCTCAATCTCAACCTCCACCTTATCAACCTCCACGCCCATCAGCGACCTATCAACCCCCACATGCGACCACACACATAGTGGTGTGTATGTGGTCGCATATGCAGTGGCCTAGGCGACCACCCACCTGAAGCTTGGTAATAACTAATTAAAGAAAAAATAATGATTTTAAAAAGTGTTCGAAATGTAGAAAATATGGTACTTGAAACATACCAACTCAAACGAACTGGTTTGCTAAAAGGAGCTCAGGTATATGTTTATATCCCTAAAAACGTCTTATAGTTCTCTAAATTTGAGGCTCAAACAAACTACTTATTTGCGTGACTTGTAATTAAACACAAATAGATGAGTTAAATTGCAAAAAAACCATTTAAAAAAGTGCGTGCAATTGCGTCCAATTTTCGATTTGAACCATACGGTACCTAAGAACCAGATCGAAAAGTACTGAAAATTATTAGAACAAGATCTGCATAATCGGTCTGATCCGATTGTATGCAATCTATGTTTATTTATACATACCTCAAAAAAGGAAGGTTTTTTTGCTATAGTACGCCTCTCAGGTGTCAAATTGGCAATATGCACCTGGTTTTTTGATATTGCCTCATATACACCTTCGATTTGAATTAATTACACATATACACATCTGCCGTTACTTCCTCTCACTCCGTTACCGTTAAAGTCTAACGGTGTTAGACAATTTGCAAATTAAACCTCGTAAAATAGAACTGTCTACTATTTGCAAATTAACCCCACAAAAAATCAAATTGTCTAACAATATCCACTCTTTCAGTCTCTCTCTCTTTCATTCATTTCTCTCTCTCTTGAATCTCTCACTCTATCCTTTCTCCCTCTCTCTTTCATCCATTTCTCTCTCTTAAATCTCTCTCTCCACCATTTCACTCTCTCTAGAATCTCTCTTTCTCTAACTCTCTCCTCCCTCTCTATTGAATCTCTCTAATTCCTTTCTTTCTCTCTCTTGAATCTCTCTATCCACTCTTGTATTTCTCTCTCTCATCCCTCATCTCTCTCTCGTTTCTCCCTATCTACTATTTTACTCTCTCTAGAATCTCTCTCTCTCATTTCTCCCTCTCCACTCTTTCAATTTCTCTTTCCTTTCTCCCTATGCAATCTTTCACTATCTCTTATCCCTCTTTCTTTTTTTGTTTGTTTGTTTCTTTCTCTCAGAACTCTCACTATCTGGATCGTCTCTGAATCATTGATTGAATCTTTCTCTCTCTCCTCCCTCTCTCCTCTCTCTCATCCCTTTTTCTCTCTCTCCTCCATCTTTCTCTTTCTTAAATCTTTCTCTCTCCTCCCTTTTTCTCTTTCTCTCTCTCCTCCCTCTTTCTCTTCGTTCTCCACTCATTCACTCTTTCTTTCTCTCCTCCATCCCTCTTTCTTTCTTTCTCTCCTCCCTCTTTCTCTCTCTCCTCCCTTTCTCTTTCTCATCCCTCTTTCTCTCTCTCATCCCTCTTTCTCTCTCTTGAATCACTCTGGATAGAGTATGATGTACCTCTGGATTCTTCGTGTACCCTTCGTGTATCCTGGAATCACTCTGAAGCGACTTTGGATCGTTGCTTGATTGAATATGGAATCTCTGGATCGACTCTGGAATCACTCTGGATCGACTCTGACTAACTCTGGATCGACTCTGGAATTACTCTGGATCGACATTGGATTGACTCTGGACTCACTCTGGATCGACTCAGAGTTAGTCCAGAGTCAATCTAGAGTTAGTCCAGAGTCGATCCAGTGTCGATCCAGAGTCGATCCAGAATGATTCCAGAGTCGATCAAGAGATTCCAGATTCAATCAAGCAACGATCCAGAGTCGATCCAGAGTGATTCCAGGATGCACGAAGGGTACGCGGAGAATCCAAAGATGCACCATACTGCACTAAGGATACGCTGAGTATCCAGAGTGGAACCATAACCTATACAGAGTTAGTCGAGAAAGTACTCCAAGGTTAAACCAGAGATAATCCATGGACATTCAAGATTGAGACAAGGGTTACGCACCATACTCTCTCTCTCATTTTTCCCTCTCCAATCTTTCACTCACTCTCTCATCCCACTTTCTCTCTCTCATCACTCTCTCCACCCTATCACTCTCTCTCATCCTTCTTTCTTTCTCTCTCCCACTCTCCTTTCTCTCTCTCCAATCTTTCACTCTCTCTCACCACTCTCTCTCTCTCAACTCTATCACTCTCTCATCCTTCTTTTCTCCTTTTTAATCTTTCACTCTCTCTCTTGAAAAGAGAGAGAAAAAAAGAGGGATGAGAGAGAGTGAAGGAGTGAAGAGGGAGAAATGAGAGAGTGAAAGATTGGAGAGGGAGAAAGTAGAGAAAAAGTAAAAGAGTGGAGAGGGAGAAAGGAGAGAGAGAGAGAGAAAGAAGGATGAGAGAGTGATAGAGTGGAGAGAGAGTAATGAGAGAGAGAAAGTGGGATGAGAGAGAGTGAAAGATTGTAGAGCGAGAAAGGAGAGGGAGAGTGAAGGAGTGGAGAGGGAGAAAGGAGAGAAAGAGAGATTCAAGAGAGAGAGTGACAGAGTGGAGAATGAGAAAGGAGAGGGAGAGTGAAGGAGTGGAGAGGGAGAAAGGAGAGAAAGAGAGCTTCAAGAGTGAGAGCGACAGAGTGGAGAAGGAGAAAGGAGAGAGAGATAGAGATAGAAAGAGAGAGAAAGAGGTTGCATTTTGTGGAGAGAGAGATTCAAGATAGATAGAGGGGAATGAGAGAGAGAAAGAAGGATGAGAGAGAGTGAAAGATTGGAGAGGGAGAAAGGGAAGAGAGTGTGAAAGAGTGGAGGTAGAAAGGAGAAAGAAAGATTCAAGAGAGAGAGAGCGAAAGAGTGGAGAGAGAGAAAGGAGAGAGAAGATTCAAGAGAGAGAGAAAGGGGATGAGAGAGAGAGATTTATGAGAGTGAGTGAGTGATGAGAGAGAGAAAGAGATTGTGTTTCGTGGAGAGAGAGAAAGGAGAGAGAGATTCAAAAGAGAGAGCGGAATGAGAGAGAGTGAAAGGGTGGAGAGAGATTCAAGAGAGAGAGAGAGAGAGAAAGAAAGTGGGATGAGAGAGAGAGGAGAAGAAGAAAGGAGAGAGAGTGGAGGTAGAAAGAGAGAGAGAAAGATTCAAAAGAGATAGAGAAAGAAAGAAACATTCACGAGAGAAAAAGCGAAAGAGTGGAGAGAGAGAAAGATTCAAGAGAGAGAGTTAAAGAGTGGAGAGGGAGAAAGGAGAAAGAGATTCAAGAGAGAGAGAGAAAGGAGAGAGATTAAAAAAAGAGTGGGATGAGAGAGAGTGAAAGAGTGGAGAGAGAGAGAGAAAACAGGATGAGAGAGAGGAGAGGGAGAGTGGAGGTAGAAAGAGAGAGAGAAAGAGAGATTCAAGAGAGAGAAGGAAAGAAATAAAGATTCAAGAGAGAGAGCGAAAGAGTGGTGATAGAGAGAAAAATTCAAGAGAGAGAGAGAGTGAAAGAGTGAAGAGGGAGAAAGGAGAGAGAGATTCTAGAGTGGAGAGTGAGAAAGGAGAGAGATTCTAGAGATAGAGTGGAGAGAGAGAGAGAGAAAGGGAGAGAGTGTGTCTGAAACAGTGGAGAGAGAGATTCAAGAGAAAGAGTGAGAGTGAAAGAGTAGAGAGTGTTAGAAAATTTAATTTTTTATGAGGTTTTTTCGGTTTACAATTAAGGACATTTGGATTTTACAAGGTTTAAATTGCAAATTTTCTAACGCCGTTGGATGATAACGGTGACGTAGTGGGTCCACTAATGACATATGTGTATATCAATAAATAAGACCGTATTACAAGTGCATATCAGGAAATAACAAAAAACCGGATGCATTTGACCAATTAAGTTACATAAGAGGTGCACAGTAGCAAATTATCAAAAGGAAAAAAATTCAATGCAGACCGCCACCAACGTAATAATGGCAAAGGTGAACAATCCACGTAAGCAAAACCCATACTCCACTCATGCACTCCGCCAACAAAGTAACAAGCAAAACCCAACCCAACCAGGTCAACCAACAATCATTAACCCAAATCCCAACTAACCATGTCGAAACACCCGGAACCCTCCCACCTTCCGCCTGCCGACACCGTCCCCCTCCTCCACCCTCACCAACCCCCAACCATCTGCTACGGCGTCCCCGTCGTCCTCCTCCACCGCACCCGCCTCCGCCACCCCCGCCACTGCTCATCCCTCACCCTCCTCCTCCCCACCATCCTCCTCCTCCTCCTCGCCATCGCCGCCTTCCTCCTCTTCCCCTCCAACCCCTCCCTCCGCGTCGCTCGCCTCCACCTCCGATCCATCCGCGTCCACACCTCCCCGTCCCCCACCCTCGACATCGCCCTCCACCTCCGCCTCCGCGTCCGCAACTTCTATGAGCTCGAGTTCCAGGAGATCAGGACCTCGATTTGGTATAGGGGGAGAGGTTGGGGGTTGTGGTCGCCGGCGGAGGGAGGGTTAGGGCTAGAGGGGTTTCGTTTGTCGAGGCCGAGTTGGTGCTTGATGGGATTAGGGTGCTGCATGATGTGTTTTATTTGATTGAGGATTTGGCCAGAGGGTTGGTGTCGTTCGAGACTCTTACGGAGGTCGATGGGACCGTCCAAGCCTTCTTTCTCGATGTTCCCATCAATGTAAGTAGAGATTTGTTCTGCTTTCAGATCTTTTGGCATGTTGCGCTGTGGATTTGTTTACCAAAGTTTTCCCTGACCAATTTATGGTTTAACCTTTCCTTAAAAGTATGCTCTACTACATGCTTACTGTAACATCCCGAAACAGCAGAAATTTAAAAATTTATAATCAAGACACAAGAACTCAAAAATAAAAGACAGGACTGTTACTTCTCATAAAACAAATAGAGGTGCACCAAAATTACATCAGAGTTTGTCAAAATGATACATGATTACAACAAAACGACAACAGAAGATAAAACGTAATCATGTCGACCTCAGCGGTCCGAGAAGAGGATCCAACTCCAAAATGCACGTGCCCGCCGATCACCACCCAACTGGACCTATTGCGGTCCTGAAAAATATATAACAACGATGCCTGAGTTTCCAGAAATTCTATCCTGGGCCCAAACGGTCGACCGAAAGAGGTGATTCGGTCGACCGGTTCCAGAAAGGAATCGATCGACCATACGCCTAACACGGTCTACCACTGCGCTCAAAACACAATCCCCAACGGTCTACTGATGCATTGCATACATTGCATCATATGTCTTTCATTTAGATTACTTTTATATCAATAAATGCTATTAAGGTATGTGTTTAGTCGTATTTACAGAATACAGGGACCTGGATGCAAATTACCCACATTCCGAGCATAAACGTGTGCAAAAGATTCATTTCTATCATAAAGACCGAATTCAAGATTATCGGGTTTCAAATGGAAATGCATCCAAGCATAAAAGCATTCAAGGAGCTAATTACAAAAAGGTCAAGGGCTTAATTGCAAAATACCAAGGACCTGATTGCAAAAGAAAAGGATCAAGTTATTTTGTTGGAAAAGTCAAAAGAAAAGTCAAATATAAATCTCCAACAATGGAAGGAATTAATCCGGAGTTTAAAAGAATGGAAAGAATCCATCCAGACGCGCAAATAAAGATCAAATCATGCCATAAACGCACCACAGAAATCCGGGCGCGAAATCCTTGACTTGGGCGGCGATTCCGCCGCATCTCCCATGCATTGTGCGGCGATTTTGCCGCACCAGTAAGGATCTGTGTGCTCCAATTTTGTCCAGTGTTGGGTTGACGCGTGTACTATCCTTTTATGTATTGGTATCCCCTGTATCGGCTATAAATAGCCCTGTAGGACGAATGTAACACATCTTTGAACCTTTGGTCTTGGATCATTAGTAATAAAATTCTGTTCTTTTAATTCTTGTTTTTATTTTTATTTTAATGTCTCTAGGATCCCCTCTTCTTCCTCCCTCCATGAGTTTCTAACTCTTTCCAAAGGGTGGAGGTGATGGAGTTAGGGGTAGAGAAGATGAATGCATGTTATTGTTTTAAGTTCGTGATTAGTATATTTTGATTACTTGAGTTTATGTTAAATCATTTATCTTGTAATGCTTCATAACTGACATGATTTATTTCAAGTTTCTCCATTCTCCAATCTAAACCTAAATCTAAACCTCCACCCAACGGATTTCTCTTCTTATTTCTTGTTTTAGTTCTAATTGCTTTTGTTTCGTACTTTAGTTAATTAAACCAAAAACCCCAAAAACCCAAATTAATTCTTCTCTCCTTCTTCCTCTTAATCGAAAATAACATCAACTACGAAATCTCTCCCTCCTTGTGTTCGACCCGTACTTGCCACGTCTTCATAGACGCCGTGCACTTGCGGTATAAATTAAAATTCTCATCATCTACCGAAGGTCTAAAACCGGTCGACCGAACGAGGTCAAAATCCGGAGTCTGGTCAACATCAAAATCAAACTATCGGTCGACCGACTCAAGGGTCCCGGTCGACCGAAAACTAACATGGCATTTCTACATCATTTTAAACTATCGGTCGACCGACTCAGGGGTCTCGGGCGACCGATAACAGATAGGGTCAACCTATTATTCTACGTCATATAACGGTCGACCGAACGAAACCAACGTCCGAACATCATGCATAATAAACCAATAAACTTAAGTTCCGGTCGACCGAACACAAGGACCCGGTCGACCGAAGCACAACAGACAGACAAAATACATGCATTCGGTCGACTGCCCGAAGGGTCCGGTCGACCGTTGGTCGTCTTCAACCTCGCGCCAGCCGAGGTTTCTCCACCAAAACTCAACGTCGGAGAGGTCTCCGACCTCCTCCGACCGACCAACACAACCCTCTAACACAACCCTCTCATGAGGGTTAACGATAAAACCACACTAGAGAGCGGCATACCTCAAGCAAAGACGACGAACCGCCGGAGCTCGCTCACGCACGTCGCCTCAGGTGACCTTCCCGCGCGACCTCCTCCTCGCGACGACCTCCTCACGCCGGAGCCTCCGAGTCCTCTGGTGCCGCACAAGGAAAGAAAAGAGTGAGGGAGAGAACGTAAGGAATGGAGAGAGAGATCAAAAAACCCAAACTTAAACCCAACCCTCCTCGCTACAGTGCCCGCAACCCTACACCCCTCATCCATCACAGCCCACTGTTCCCGCACAACCCATGCCTCTACTGTGTCACCCCTTCCCCATGCAAACCACTTCCTAAACCAAGATTAACCCTAATCAAGGGTTAGGGTTCTAACACTTACAATCGTATAAATGTTGATAGCATTCTAGTTTACTAACGAGAATAAAGCTTGCCCATGAGTAAATCTATGATTGGGGGTGTGCTGTTGTTGGCAATGAGAAGTCAGTAGCCTATTGGAATTGGGACCCTTTTCTAGCTATGGTTATATTTCTTTAGCGAAATAATTCAATATGCAAACATTTTTTTTTGAAGTTCAAACATGAAATTCACCCTTGGTGGGGTGCCCTTTTTGGCAGTAAGAAGTCCAGTAGTGTGAAATTGAATTCTTAACCTTTATTCAGCCACGATAAGATTTGTAGCAAACGAGCGCAATATAAAAGCAAACTTATTTTTACTACTGAAAACACTGAATTTTTGTTAGCGAAGTCCATTTTTTTTCATGAATAAAGCCACGTTCAGGGATGTGCTGATATTGGTAGTTATAATTATAGTGGCGTGGAGTTTGAATTTGTACGTTCATGATAAGATTTTGTAGCAAACGAATATCATAGAAAGCAAGCTTATTTGATATTCTTTTGTGCAAGTACATAATTGCCTATTAGTGTATACACACCCTTGGTGTAGTGCCCTTGTTGGCAGTAAGAAATCCAGTATTATGAAGTTGTATTTGGAACCTTTTCCAGCTACAATAAGATTTTCTAGCACAAGAATACCTATGAACTAATGATCTTATGGGTAATAGGAACTCTTCCTAGATGGCATACAATGAATCATCTTGTTTTTATTAGTCATCTACATGTGCTTGATGGGATTGAAGATAAATGCCGTGACAAGAATAAAAGCTTGAGATTTAAGATTCCTCTTGGGTTGGATAGAATGTTGAAACACAAACCAATTCATTTCTTATCTTGTAGGAATTGGAATTGCTTTGTTATGAGAAAAGTGACACAAAATGTCTTGACTCTTAATTTATTTTTACATAAGTGACTGTAGTTAATCCTTGACGAAGTTTACATGTCCAATGTGTGTCTTAAATGGCTAGAAAGGGATGTCATCTTTTTTTTGGTCGGTGACCAGAAAGAGATCTCATGAACATCACGGATTACAAGAGCAACATGTTAAAAAAGTCTAAGGGCCCGATCAAAAAAAAAATGTTACAGTATAAGGGAGCTTGGAGAAGTATGGTTTTTGTTTTTGATAACTGATAACAAGTTCAGATGGGCGGAAATCATTTACGAACTATTGAACAAAATGATTAAGGTCATAGAAATATGAGTGATTACATAATCAATTCTGCAGTTGAGATGGGGAATCATTTTATTTTGATCTTATTGTCCTGTAGGATCTTGCACTAGGTGCAATATATCTTGGTAATTTTATGTTAAGTCAACTTGAAACCTAGTAATCTGGAAGTGATATAATTTATCTCTTCACTCAATTAATGATTAATTGCAAATTTGCTATCTTCAGGGAAAGCTGTTTTGCTCTGTCAATGTAGATACAAATAACCAGACAGTCATTGATCAAGATTGCTACTGACGTGTAAAGTGAGTTGTTTAGTTAATTATTCGGTCTCAGCATTGTTGCAGTCACTTGGATAATTCCTATTATGTGTTAATGTGTCTCTAATTTAGTTATGGGCGTTCTTCAAACCTTAAGTTCAGATGCTTATTCTACTATTTGATACATATTATTTTGTCATAAATAATTTTAGTTATCCAATAAAAGTGTGAATGTAAATAAGAAATTTATTTCTTAGGTCCATAGGATGGTTAAATATCTGCCCTAGTTTGTTCACTTGAGTTCTTTCATGAATTTGTTACATTTTTCCTACCCCAACTAGTTTGTGGTTGTACAATTTATCCCCTTGAGTTATACTTCGATTTCACTTTATACTTTTATTTTGCAACATTTTTCCTCTAAACTTTAAGAATCAATTATTTTTCCACATATTCGTCGTTATTTTTCAATTTTTTTGTGTTGTATACATAATACACTCATATTCTTAATTTATATTAAAGCTTAAAATTAAATCGGAGTTTAGATCTGACTCAGATTTGAGTATGATTGACTATCAATCATATCCAAATTCCAACCAAACCAGAACTTCCGATTTGATCTAAAGTTTAATAAGGATTAGGAGTGTATTAGGCAAATGACCCAAAAAACAATAAAAATAGGGACAACTGTGTGCTAAAATGATGAATCTTAAAGTTCGGGCAGATAGAGGGGGTAAAGTGTTACAAAATAAAAGTACAGATGAGTGATTGTCGTTATTTAAAGTTTAAGGGGGCAGAGTGAAATCAGAGAATAGTTCAGGGAGTCAAATTGTAATTAACCGTTTATATTTGTATGGAAAATTCGTGTCAGTTCTTTAGAATTTTGCCAACTGACAGTGAAATTTGGCTCTCATATTAAGAGCATCCTTAACGGGGTCATCCCCCGTGGATGACCATGCTACTTGGCACGACTCGGTTGGTCGGGTTTTTTATTTTGAATTTTTGGTAATTGTTTTAATAATTAGGGGTTATGGTTTATTATATTTTGATAACCGTTAAGTGTGTTTTATGTCGTGTAATATTTGAATTATGTCATGTTTTATAATTAAAGTACGAAAATTATACTGAAATCACGCACGTACTATAGATGACAGGTTTAAAATAATTATATTCCCAGACAAGATTTCAAATTTGAAATCACGTACGTACTGTAGATTGTCAATTCGACAAGATAAGACATCACTCACGTACTGTAGATTGTCAGTCCGACAAGATAATGCATTATGCGAGTACTGTAGATTGTCAATTTGACAAGATAAGGCATCACACATGTACTGTACATTGTCAGATCGACATTATAAGTAAGGAAGTGGTAAGATATCTCTCGTCAAACATATCTAATTCAATGAACCCTAATTTAAGATACCCATCGACCTACTCCTCTTCCTCTGACGACACCTTCGACAAGCTTTGGAGGCAAGTAAGCACAGAAGCACTCGAAGTGCTTGAGCGTGGGGCAACTGGTGGTAGAGTCGTGAGGCTCCAAGGCGACGTCGCGTTACGACCCAAAATCCCAATAGAGATCGGGAAGAAGGTTATCGTCGTCTTGTTTTTCATATTATTTTGCTGAAAATCCTGTGTATGGTCGTTGTATTTCAAAAGAAGATTCAGAATGAGGAAACATGTATTTCTGCGTATATCAGATGTCGTTGACAATTCAGACGTCCTTTTTAAACCAAGACCGGATGCGATGGGTCGAATGAGCATATCAAGACTACAAAAAACAACTGCAGCTCTGCGAATCTACGGCAATGCAGGCGATGCCGTTGACGAGTACCTACACCTTAGTGAGGTCACGGCAATGTTCTCTCTAGAAGTTCGTAGAAAGGGTGATAACCAACTTCGGTGCTGAATACCTGAGAAGACTCACTCCAGAAAACATGGCAATACTACACGTTGGTGCGCAACGTGGTTTTCCGGGCATGATGGGGAACATCAATTGTATGCATTGAGAGTGGAAAAATTGCTCAACAGCTTGGAAAGGAAAATACCAAGGTTGTAGCGGCAAAACAACAATTGTGTTAGAGGTCGTAGCGTCGTACGACCTTTGGATATTGCATAGTTTTTTTTGGCATTTTCGACTCTAGTAACGATATCAACATACTTCAACGATCTCCCATTTTTAATGACGTGTTTGAATGATGTACGCCTCCCGTCCAGTACGAGGTGAATGATCGTCAATATGATATGAGATATTATCTTACAGATGATATCTACCCGCAGTGGGCGACATTCACGAGGTCCATCCCGCTTCCACAAACACCCAAGATAGGTTATTTGCACAATACCAGGAGGCAGTGCGTAAAGACGTAGAACGCGGGTTTGGAGTGTTGCAGGCACGATGAGCAATCCTAAAGAGGTCATCTCTTGCGTGGAATGCAGACATCCTAAACAAAATAATCACTGCGTGCATCATAATGCACAACATGATCGTGGAGGATGGGCGTGAATCATATTCCATGTTTTATGATACAACTGAGTTTGAGATGGATCGCGACATATTGGGTCCGTAACCAACGCCTTATTCCACTGCATGACTCCTGGACATTAATTCCTACATGAACAACAAAGACCGCGTTCGTAATAAATCGAACATATCGCACTGCGGACGGACTTGATCGAGAACATCTGGCAACGATTCGACGGAACCGATGCTTAATTGTGTTTTATGTCGTGTGTTATTTGATTTATATATTGTATTTCGTACGTCGTCTTCTTTGGTGTAACCGTACGTTTGCTTAAAAATGTAATATTTCCTTTCTTAATATTAATGGTATTTAGTATTTGCTAATCATTAATGTTTTTGTTAAATATAAATGATTTTGGAATATAATAAAAATTGAGAATAAAATTAATGATGTGGAGGAAAGAGAGTGAGATGACCTAAGTCATTGTTAATGGGTGAATAGTGAGAGAGAAATATGAGGTTGGATCATGATGACGTGATAGTAAGAGAAAGAAGAGAGAAGGTAGTCAACTTCTACCCTAAGCCGACCACCAGCCTTGTGTGGTGTTCATTTCCCCATTCTTGAGGATTATGGAAATTCACTTCCTATTATGTAATCCACCTTTTCTGCTCCGGGGTATAAGCTACTTCGGAATAGTCTAACATGTCTCCATTACAGGGAGATAGGGATGTGAAGGAGAAGAAAGGCAGGGAACAATGATTTGTAATATTTTGGAGCATTTTGTGTTAGGCCTTAGAAGTGGTTAGTTGCTTTGTTCCAAAAATCAGAAGATGGCCGGATGGGCCCAAAATTGACACTGTTCCGGTAGGGGAAGAAATAGCATATATAATGTGAGGCCCAAAATGCTCACTTTGTATTTTTGATTCAAAGTCTTCGCATCAAGCATATGCGGGAATTATACGGGTGGGTGTGCAGAATTAGATTTAAATACTTAAAATAATTTTATTATTAAGATCTACTACCTTTAAATTTGATGACATGTTGTGCTTCATAATAAAATAAAATCTAAACTTCAACATAAAAATTCAAATCGTAGATCTTAATTTACAACGTAAATAAATTAAGGATGTTGAAAATCATAAAATTTGATAATCATTTCATATTTGATTTTGAAATCAATTTTTTTAGCTAATGTAGTTCGCTCATTTTTATATATCGAGATATTACGCAAAATATATTTTAAATTTTATGATTTTCGATATCCTTAATCTAGATATGTTATAGATGAAGATCTACAATTTGAATTTTCAAATTGAGTTCAAATTTGATTTTATCAAGTACAACTGTGTGTTAACGAAGTTTAAAGGCAATGAATCTGTCTAATTTTAATACCATGCATATTAATTATAATTGTTATATATATATGCATTGATAATGCTAGACCTAGAAAAAAATGTAGAAGAGATGGGTTATAGTTTCGTGTTGTAAGAATGATTTGTTGGGTTAAGATTTTGAAAAATTAGGTATTGGGACAATGATTGGGTTTTATTTGGTCTAATAAATGGGTTATTGGAAGTTAAGTTATAAGAAACTTAACCTAAATAAATGAAGAAAATACTACTTTGGGAATGCGATGTGGCACTTACGTGGGCTTGCATTTCTTATCCTGCATCATCTTGATGGAGTGTGGGCGTGTGGCAAGGGACCGTAGTGCCGATGCGGTGACATCAACCACGTTCTAGAATATTGATTTTTTTAAAAGAAAATTTTGACTTTGTATCCCTCAAATATACCCATGTATTCGCTTCACACTTTTTCAATTGTTACTGTCATCAATTTGTCTTTCTCAAATCTTTTAGTTCATCAAATACTCCCGCTCCTATTAATTTACCGTCAATTTTCTCCTATTAGTTACAAAAAAGACATATTTACCGCCGTCTATCAATAAAACCCCAATGAGACCAAACAAACTTGTTGAACCTCTTCACGACAATCAGGCTGATGTTTGAAAGGCTTCCTTGGTACACCACGTTCGTGGTCTTCGTGAAAGGAATGTGTTTTGAAAGCATTCTTTTATATGTCAGTTATTATGAATTGAATGTGCAAATATTTTGTTCATTGATTAATGTATTTGTCATTTGTTAGTGTTAAAGAAGATGTTCTTGGTCTTTAACGAATAGAACTCTAAGAGATAATGATTTACATAAATCAAAAGTTATTCACAATTATGGTAATTGACATGGAACATTAATTACCGAGATAAGATTGTCGTGTTAGTTAAAGATTATTGTAGCTCTACAAATTTTTAACGACAAAAGTATATAAAAAAATAAAACATTTACTTTTATATATTGAATAGACCTAACAAGTGAAACATTATGAAATTGTGTTATGTGTCATTAATGTTTCACTGTATCTTGAATCCTAAGATATGAGACTTATGTCTTTTCACCTAGAAAATGTTTAATTTGATTATTTTCAAAAGTTGTCAATGAGTTTAGTGATAAAGACAATGGTTGGTTAATCATGACTTATACTGGAAAAAATAGTTCGTCAAAAGATTATCATTGCCCCTGTTTACCTGAGTGATGATATTAGTGAGTCCCTTGATAAAGCAAAATTGTAATGTGCGCAATCTGAATTGTGTTATGTTACATATTTATAATTAGCTTAAAAGATCAAGAAATGAATATATAATACAAATGTGACACATTTCTACTTTGTATAATATTCTTAATATCATGAGGCAAGAGATAGACATTTACATCACTAGCTGGATCGTATTTAGTTTGAGTGAACAAAACATGGAAGGGACAAAAAAAGTTAGAAAAGCTAAACCTTCGGGCAATGAAAAGAAGACAATCGTACGACCACTCCTTCGATGTATAGACTTTGCAGGGCAAACCACAACCACATATGGGTATGGATGAGACTGACATGTCAGATCTGTAGGGTGTCCTCAACGTGTCATGGGGCTGGTGGTGGGGAATTTTGAGGAATTGGTGTCAGTGGGGTGGTAACTACTGTCGGTGTTGGTGTTTGAAGGGTTCGAGGTGGAATTGGAGATGAGATCAACCAAGTCTCTTCGACTATTGTTGTTGTCAGAAGTAACACACCACCGGTGGGCATCTCAATGTCATGTTATAGAAGTAAGAGGGGTAGTTTGGTTTAGATTAAAGGAAGTGGAAGTTTGGTGATTGTTTGTTGGGTATACGAACAAGACGAGAAAAAGGGTGGGAAGGATTAGTGTGCGCTGGGAAGAGATGTAATTGTCCTTTTGCACCCGTATTTTAACTAATTCCCCAGGTGCACATACATTTTACTACAAATTCTTAGGTGCACCTCAGTTGTTTGTAGGGTCCACTCCTCATTGGAAAATTTGCAATTTTTACACTTTAAAACTAAAAATGTCCCTAATATTACTGGAATGCTATTCATCGTCGAAAACTACATAAATCGCCCGTACAGATTACCATTTTGCCATTCTACCATTTCTACTGATATAACTCTTCATTTCACTCTCGTAACACCACTCTCTTCATATTACTCTTATATTTACCAGAAATAATGTCTCGGAGGCCCAGAAAAGAACCTGCGGACGCCCCACATTACTCAAATCTGGTAAATTGTCTTGTTTAGTTTTTAAATATTTTTTTTTGGGCCGGGCGTCCGCGGGAGCCACCTCCCCGATGGATTGGGCGTCTCCGATAGACGCCCCAAATTTTTATTATTTATTTTTAAATTATTTAAATTGATTATAAATTGTGATAATTGCAAAATAAATTGAATATTATGTTAATAATTAATTAAACTAGTTTAGTAAATCCTTTATTGATTATAAATTGTGATAATTACTATATAAATTGACTATTATGTTAATAATTAGTATAATTATTTTAGTAAAGAATTATTGATTATAAATTGTGATAATTGCTAAATAAATTGATTATTAAGTTAATAATTAGCTTTGGACGATTTTAGTA
Organism: Triglochin maritima; assembly: GCA_963682175.1. Classification (NCBI taxonomy): domain Eukaryota; kingdom Viridiplantae; phylum Streptophyta; class Magnoliopsida; order Alismatales; family Juncaginaceae; genus Triglochin; species Triglochin maritima. The sequence goes on from OY821779.1 coordinate 32,015,345, forward strand.
AAGGATTATTGATTATAAATTGTGATAATTGCTAAATAAATTTATTATTAAGTTAATAATTGGTTTAATTATTTTTGTAAATCCATTAACAAATTTTATTTTTAAAATTGAATTAATAGTCAGACATAGTGTTTCATTCGCCGAATCGGTTTGGAGGACATTTCCGAGAGTAGGACTACTCCACCTCGACGATTTGAGTCGTAGCCGCGACCCATTCACTTGTGATGTAGATTATTTGCAGTGGTTCGGTAGGTGCTCACATCCACTTATCGTAAGCGGTATCATTCCGAGACCGGAGAGACCACTGGATAGGACATGTGCCGATGCGGTAAGTTTATCTAATTTAATTTGTAATTGTAATCGTAATGTATATTTTGTTTTTATTGTTAATGTACGCTAATTTTTATGTTACATACAATGGATGAGTAGGGCGACATAGTATACGCAGCCGTTCTTGCGACATAGAGACATGATGCCGACTGAGGATACGAGACTTGCATGTACAGATTGGGATCACCTCATCGAGGATTGGAAGAGCCAGTTGGACATTTCGGACCATGATTCAGATGCTGAGCTATAGATGACTTCTCTTACTTTCGTTTTATTATATGTTGCACTGTTACTACATTTGTTGGTATTTGCTTATGCTTATCTGTGTACTCTTATTATTTATTTCTTACAAACATATCTTCTACTTATTTCTTTAACTATCGTATTTTTAATACTTATTTCTCACGAACATATCTTGAACTTATTTCTTTAGATATCGTATTTTTAATACTTAAATTTAAAATCTGGTAAAAGAACAACACGATACAAGTACAAATACACGATATATTATACATTACCAATGCATTACAAATTACAATCAAAATGTACTACATAACCGGTTCCAATACGTCATCCTACTTTCTTACTGATCCTCCCATCCAACAACACTCTCATCTCGCATTTGATACCACAAGGTCGCTATAGGAGGTACTGGGAAATCATCAGCTAATTTCAAACGAATAAAATGTTTGTAACTCCCTAAATGAGCAATGACAAACTCTCTGACAGGCCTCGTCATTGCAGACGGACTCTCCCAAGGTAGCACAGTAAGACACGGGAACAATGAACCATCCGTTCCCATTGAGAAATACATGACCGCACACTTGTAAAAATTAGCAATCGGGACCAAGTCGGCCAAAACCTCCATATAATGATCCTCGTCACAAGCTCCCCCACCCCAATCAATTCGTTGATGAGCATGTACCACATTGCCAAAATAGACACTCTCATAAATAGGATGTGCACCTATCTCATTAGAAATCGCACGACGGGCGTACGACCGGTAGTCTTGACCATCATGGAAGACATCGGCAACACAATGAAATCCACTGTTGCCATCAACACGTACGTCATTCCACCTCTCCAGAAATGGTAAAATGATTCCTGGCAGTCTATCAACATATGAGAAGTTATCCACGTCGGTCTGTCCGGACACTGTAAGATAGAGAAATAGCAATTCATTAAAACAACAAAATTAGGAGATAATCTATTCAATCCTATCTAGATTAGCGATATATATTAAATAACAACAGATATATAGTCATACCAGATCCTATGCCCGTGTTCACAGACGATCGAGACGAATTGGAAGACCGACCACGACCCCTGCTCCCACTACTGGCAGACCGACCACGACCTCTCTCAGCATACTCGAAGGCACTTGGGTCCCGACGTGTCGACTTTCCTTTTGGTCGACATCGTACCTTAGTATTTTCTGCGGTTTCTCCATAGTTCGACTGGTCGGGGTGTAACTGTTCGTATAAAATACGAGAGGCACTACGAGTTACTGTAGGGCCGCTCTCCGAAATTTCATCAACGAGCTTCCGAAAATGCTCGACGTCTTGTGCTGACTGATCCACAAACTCTGACATCTGGACTCCTTCTCCAATGACAAGTGTTTTCCAGAATGGATGAATATGCTCTAAATAAATTCCATCACCTAACGCAAAACACTCGTACATGGTACATGCACAAGGAATCCCATGTGATGCCAGAAAATCATACCAGCAACGATATTCAACTTCATTACTTAAGTCATGCATTCTCTTCAACTCATGAGTCAATAACGACAAGCAGTGATGCGAAACTCGGCCATTTATATGTTGAAACAAAGAACCTATGTAGTTTGCCAAATTTCGACGTCTCGAATCTTCAAGACAGTTCCAAATATTCGTTAGCTGCATTTCAATAGCCAAGTTCACGTCGTCGAAAAAAGTGTCGAGAGCGGCAGTAGATGTAGTGATCCACTCTTTCAGAGCCGAATGTGCACTTTCCACCCTACATTTCGTAGTGTTGCCGAAATGAAGAACTTTATTCGTCCAATTCAACACAAACTTTTCTTTATGCACAAACCACGTGTCTTCCACATACTCCGTGAGCACTGGCCAAGACTTGAAAGAATCTTTCAGATTACGGACTGATCTATCATAATCCGTATGTGAATCAGAAACTATAACTCTCCTCCACTTTCCACGCCTAAAACTCTTTGCAAGCTGCTTGCTCTTCCGAATACGTGGTATGCGTACTTGTACACGTCTTTGTTGATATGCCAGGTGCAAAGTAAATGAGCAGACTCAGGAAAAACCTATGCTACTGTTCGCATCAGACCCATCTTCCGGTCCGTTATAATTGCAGTCGGGCTAACAATATTCAATAACATATCTCGCAACCTCTCCAACGCCCACCGGTAACTAGACTCAGTCTCATCCTTCAAAATCGCATATCCGACGAGGAGATTCATGTTTGTTGGAGTACCCCAACCATCTCAAACAAATGCATCTTGTACTTGTTCGTCTTATACGTCGAATCCATGCAGATTACGAAAGCGTATGTATGCAACAACTGAACTAAAATTGGATGTGCCAAAAATGCATGAGTGGGGACATTAGTTTCTTCATCTGCCACAATCCAATGAAAATAGTTATACTGCACTGCCTGACTGAGAAACTGCTGAGCGGCATTCCTGTCTTCCGATTTCATCCTCCTCATGTACTCTCTGAAGTTATAAATGTGTCTTTGACTGAGATTATCCTCCGGGAATTTCTCATTTACTACCAACAAAATGTTACGTGGTCTTGCTTGTGCCTCAGTCATATCACGAACAATTTGCTTGGCCCCAGCACTAAGTCCGTTGACTTGTCGGTGATCCTCTGAATAAACTACAAGTGCGTGGTTGTGTTGCCCATAGGTATTATTAGAAACAACGACCCATCCATCACGATCCCGTTGCTCGACTACTTTTACCAAAAACGACAACCACAACCTTTTCTTTTTATGTTCTTTCGTAGTGCAATACTCGTATCACGAGAACTCATTTCATGTCTGCGATCACATCTCAGGTAACAATCTATCCGGTTATCTTCTTTTGGTTTGTATGATGATATAACAAAAAAATTACGGCTCCTATTGCAACTTGTTTCACCCATTTACAAGCTTCCTCAATTGTTGTAAATATTTGTTTACCATCAAAAAACTCACTGTAATCTACTCCATCACCACCAAAATCTTGCAACGGAACCTGGAAAAAAAATTAATTTAACAGAAAATAAAAAAAACGGGGCGTCTGTGCCAGACAGACACCTCCACCAATGTAGAGGCGTCCTAGCCAAATGACTCCACGTTGGGGGAGGCGCCTCGCTAAGACACCTATAGCATGGTGGAGGTGTCTAACCCAGACACTCGAGTCGGAAAAAAAATCCGCCTCCATTACCTCACCAGAGGGAGGAGAGAGAAAGAGAGATGAGAGAGAGATTCAAGAAAGAGAAAGAGGGAGGAGAGAGAAAGAGGGATGAGAGGTAGAGAAAGAGAGATTGAAGAAAGAGAAAGATGGAAGAGAGAGAGAGGAAGAGGGATGAGAGAGATTCAAGAGAGAGAGGAGAGAGAGAGATTCAAGAGAGAGAGAGAGGAGAGAGAGGGAGATTGGAGAGAGAGTGAAAGAGTGGAGAGGGAAAAAGGAGAGAGATTGAAGAGAGAGAGTGTGTGAAAGAGGGATGAGAAAAAGTGAAAGAACTGAGAGAAAGAAAGAAAGAAGAGAAAGAGGGATGAGAGAGAGAGTGAAAGATTGCAGAGGGAGAAAGGAGAGAGAAACTGAAAGAGTTGAGAAGGAGAAAAGAGAGAGAGATTCTAGAGAGAGTGAAATAATGGAGAGGGAGAAGAGAGAGAGAGAGATGAGGGATGGGAGAGACAAATACATGAGTGGATAGAGAGATTGAAGAGAGAGAAAGAGAGGGATGAGAGAGATTCAAGAGAGAGAAAGAGAGATTCTAGAGAGAAGGTGAAATAGTGGAGGGGGAGAAAGGAGAGAAAGGGAGAGATTCAAGAGTGAGAGAGAAAAATGGATGAAAGAGAGAGGGGGAGAGATTCAAGAGAGAGAGAGAGAGAAAAGGATGAAAGAGTGAAATAGTGGAGATTGTAAGACAATTTGATTTTTTGTGGGATTATTTGTGTCTACAATTAAGGACAACTCTATTTTACGAGGTTTAATTTGCAAATTATCTAACACCGTTAGACTGTAATGGTAACAGAGTGAGAGGTAGTAACGGTAGAGGTGTATATGTGTAAAATTCAACTCGCATGTGTATATGAGGCAATATCAAAAAATCGGGTGTATATTGCCAATTTGGACACTTGAGATGTGTACTGTAGCAAAAGACCCTTTATATTTACCTCAAAAAAGAAAAAAATACCTTGAATCCAAGCTTCCATCCACATAATATTCGCATAAGGTGAACAATCCGCGTAAGCGGAACCCACTCCTGCACTCCACCAACAATGAACAATCAAAACCTAAACCAACCAAACCATGTCAACCAACAATCATTAAACCAAATCTAAACTAACCATGTCGAAACACACAAAACCCTCCCACCTTCCGCCGACCAACAACACTCCCCTCCTCCACCCTCATTAACCCCCAACCATCAGCTACGACGTCTCCCTCGTCCTTCTCCACCATACCCATCTCCGTCCCCTCGCCACTACACCTCCCTCACCCTCCTCCCAAAAACCAGCTGCCTAGGGTTTTCCATCCCAAATCCTCATTCTTCTGAAGTGCCCTGATAACCCTCAAATCTATGAGGAAGATACGTCCTCAAATATGGGCATCATGTCTACAGTGAAGGTAAGCCCTGACCTCTCCTTTGTGTTGTCAAGTAGGGTGTTGTTGTTTTCTCTTTTTAAGTGACTCCTCGCCCACGAACCTCACCGTTTAGATTTACAAGGAGGGGATGGGATACTTGGAAGGGTCTCCAAAAATGAACTAGGGTGAGTTGGACCCAAATATTTATGTATTAGGTTCCAAGAAGCATAAGAAATGTCTATAGGAGCCTCATGACAGATGTTGACGTTGAGGAGGCTCTGAAGCTCCCCATTCTGAAGTTCAAACTAGAGGTTTGCATATTCATTGCTGACAACGTAGTTCCACCTCCAAGTATCAACAAAACACACCTATAAGTTTTGTGGTATTGGTTATTTAGGGTTGAAGTGTTAAGTGTCTTGGTGTGTTGGTTAGTTGGTGTTGTGTGGTATGGTGGGGAATTTGGTGGTTATTGATTATGATTGTGGTTAGACTTTTGAACATGAATATGATTGGTGGTAATTTTGGTAGTTCAAAATGCATACTCACATGATGAATTTCAAAATGCATTTCATGACTTGTTAAACAATATGAGATTATTTGTGAAAATAACAAGAATGCTAGAAAGCTAATCAATAATCTCCAAAGTCAAATTGAAACATGCATGAATGAGAAGAATGAGGTTCTTGCTAGACTTGAAGACAATGCATTAACTCTTGACAGTCTAAAAGCTACACCAATTGATAGTGAACTAGATCTTAAGACATCAAATGCACAATTAAGAAAAGATCTAGAAAAATTCACTAATGGAACCAAGATGGTTGACATGCTATTAGGTAGTCAAAGACAATCACTAGACAAACATAATTTAGGATACAATGCAAAATTGAAAAACTATGTGTCTCATACTACACTAAATGGCAAGCATGTGTTCGTTAATCATAGCTCTTCAAGTGTGTGGGCTCCCAAAACCAAAATGGTTTGGGTTCCCAAAGCTAACATTCAAGGACCCAAAGTTGTTTGGATACCTAAATCTACACATGTAGGTGTTTGAAGACGGACATCGGTGGTGACCGGGCAAGCTTGAGAGTCGAATTCAAAGCCGATTGCATCACCAAATTGAGATTAGAACCAAATTCAAAGCTTCAAAGTAGGTATAAATTTTTATCTTCTAAATTTTTGAATAAATTGGTTATAGTATAGGTTTTAATATGCTTAATTGACATATCATATATTCATTCACTGTATATCTTGAAATTTGAATAACATCCATTGCTTAAGTGTCAAATTTGTAAATGAGTGTCAATCAAAAAGGGGAGTTAATACATCACATGCCTAATTGATATATTTTGCTTGATGTCAAAATGGGAGAATTAGAATTGAACTTAATCGAAAAATCATATTTATATTGATAGGGGGAGCTAAATGAATATCATTTACTTAGAGTAATGAAGTGCAAAATTTAGGGGGAACTACTTCATTACAAGACATCCAAATTCCATGTTTAATCGTTTATATTTTGATGGAAGTCAAAGGGGGAGAGATAATTAAAGGGGGTAACTTGAAATTTGATTATAATTGAACATAAACTATGCACATCTATAGGGGGAGCATTTATATGCATAGTTTACATCTAAAAATTTCAAGTATTAAGACATAGGTTGTCATCATCAAAAAGTGGAAGATTGTTGGATTTTTGACCTTAATCTATGTTTTGATGATTTAATCAACCTAATCTTAATTATAATCAATGTAGAGTAGCACACCTATTGCATAACATATATATTGCTTTGTGCTAACTATAGAGAAACTCCCAAGCTCCAAATTCCCTAATATTACACTCTAAGCTTAAATTCCACACATTTGATCATAGCGAAATCTTACTCCAGTGTGCTCAAGTTTAGAGAGTGTTGTCCCACTCATTCTTCTGTCAAAGAAAGCAAGGATTTCGGTGAAAGCCCGAAGTCATCCCTCTTGGATTGTGAGAGGAATAAAGTCAAACAAACGAGGGGTTTCGCGGTGCTTGTGTTGTAAAGGCGTTCTCTCCCGGCCTAGAACAGGAAGTGGTTAGTGAAGTCGTGAGAGGATCTTGCAAGAGAGGACTAGGACCCGGGTGGGGTGCCGAACCTCTATAAAAATCCCCCAACTCCATTGTGGTTTGCCTTATTTTATTCTTTACTTGCTTGTTTTCTTAATTCCGTTGTGCATTCATTGATTGCTTAAACAAGTAGGTAATTAGCTTAAAAGTGATTAGAACCAACGTTCAAGTGGGCGGTCGCCTAGGCGAATAGGCGACGCCTAGGCGACCACCCACACACCTTGTGTCCGGGTTGTGCTGTCGCCTAGGCGGCATGTGCTGTTGACAGCACAAAGTCCTTCTTCCTCGCCGGAGCAACGACGCCGGAGGAGTTGCTGCCGCCGCTGGTGACGCCGGAGGTGCTGCTGTCGCCGTTGGTGACACCGGAGCAACAACGCCGGAGGTGGAGGTGGTGCTAGGAAAGTAGGAGGAGAAGGTGGAGGTGGTGCTAGGAGGAGATAAGGTAGTCGTCACCTTTTGTTTTGGAATTAGGGTTAGGGTTTGAGGAGTTGACTTATATGTAGGGGGATATTTTGTGAGATGAAATCTTGACCCTCTATTTTTATTTATTTAAGATGCACATTCATCTCTTCCAATCATATAAATACCTTAGTGAGTTAGTGATTTAAGTTATTTCTTTTTTTGTTGTCAAACATATAATCTTTGTTTCTATAATTTTTGGGTATTTTCCTTATTTTTCATGATTATTTCTGATTTTTTATTATTAAAACAAACATAAAAAGGGTCGCCCATCTCTGGGCGACCACACAAACGCCTAGGCGTTCCCTAAACATTGATTAGAACTAAGCCCCATAACGATCCTACATATTGGTGGGGAATATGGTTGTGTTTTTTTATTATGAATATAGGTTCTTGATTGTTTTTATACCTATACTTTTGAACATGCACTGGATTGTATCTATAAGATCCCTTTCCGAAGATTACAATGACGGCAAAGAATAATCACAACCATTACATCTTAAGTGGGTTGAATCTAAAACTTAATTAGATAACTAACCCAACGAGGAATCACAATATCGTCACCAAATCCATGCTACTTACAAGAATACTCAAACAAAAGGACACTGGAACCAAATTATGAAATGTAACTCGATGAAAAATCACAACACTTTGTCAAATCCATGATCCTTAGCAGTAATACTCAGACCAAAGGATACTAGAATCAAATTAAAATAGATGACCTGACAAAGAGTCACAACACCTTAGCGAAATCCATGTTTCTTGCAACTAATATTAAGGTCGGAAAAATGAGAGAACCCATTTAGCATAGGTGACCTCATGAATAATTTCAAAACTCACTTAATCTACTGGTCAAGTAATTACGAGAAAGTCTTGTACGCAATCGACATGAACTCATATCGAAAATATAAGGATCGATCTAAATCAAATTTGACTCTATCGATAAGGTCCCTTTCCGAATATTAGAAGGACCAGAAAGTTTAATTAGGGGAACCATACATCATCATTAAGTCGAATCTAGAACACAATTAATAAAAGTGACTCGACGAAGAATCACAACAACGTCCCAAAATCCATTTTACTTACAACGAATTCAATTCAAATGATACTATGACCTAATGAGAATATGTGACCTGACATAAAACTCATGGTGTAATTTATAGGGTCGTGATGTCAACTTTCGGTCCCTGGAGCCGATCTCAGTAATAACCAACCAAAGAAAAAATAACAATTGTAAAATGTGTCTGAAAGGTAGCGAATATGGTTCTCAAAACTTACCAACTCAAAAAAATTGTTTGCAAAAACGAACTCAAGTATGTGTTTATACCCCCCCCCCCCCCCCCGCAAACATCTTATATTTCTCTAAATCTGAGTCTGAAACAAACTAGTTATATGACGTGACTTGTAATTAAACACAAATAGAGGAGTTAAACAACAAAATCCCAGAAACCATTTAAAAAGTGCGTGCAATTGCATCCAATATTCGATCTAAAGCATATAGTACCTAAGAACTAGATCGAAAAGGTGTTGAGAAATACTAGATCAAAAATCAAAACAAGCCCTGCATAATCAAGATCGATTGTATGAAATATATGTTTATTTATATTTACCTCAAAAAAGAAAAAAAGACCTTCAGTCCAGGCTTCCATACACATAATATTCGCATAAGGTGAACAATCCGTGTAACCAGAACCCATACCCCACTCTTGCACTCCACCAACAAGGAACAAGCAAAACCTAACCCAACCAAACCAGGTCAACCAACAATCATTAACCCATCGACGGATCATTTGGGTCGGATCTACCTCAATTTATACAAGTAGCTTAAGTACATAAATTTTGCATGTTGGTTACACCAGGAGTTGTTGGTTCGAGTCAATTTGTTTTTAATTGTTGAATTACTCCTCAAGTTCATGAGATTATGGCCTTTTAAGATCAACATATTTTTTTACGATTAGGTTCCTCTGGGTTTTCACTTAGGTCACTCTTGACTTGCAATCCGATCTTTGAGCATTACAAACAGGTCAAGAAGGCTTCCAAATCAATCATTTATTCCTGCATGTAGGTCTTTTTGCTTCATTTCTCTTCTTTATTACCTAAATCTTGAAATACATGCAACATAAACCTGAGTAGCACATATGTGGGGTAAAATAAAAGATATATAACATGAATGCACTGTATGATATGCTATTAATCAAATACCCTCACACTTATATTTTGCTAGGCCCGAGCAAAACAAAGAAACAAAAACCTTGAAAACGGGAAATCCTAACTAACTTTCATAGGAATCACGATTGCACTTAGCACGCGCAACAAGCCGTTAAACCCTTTGTCGCCAAGGAGGAGGAGTATGCAATCTATGTTTATTTATATTTAGCTCAAAAAAGAAAAAAAACACTTCAATCCATGCTTCCATCCACAAAATATTGGCATAAGGTGAACTATCCACGTAAGAAAAACCCATATCGCACTCCTACAACAAGGAACAAGCAAAACCTAACCCAACCAATCCAGGTCAACTAACATTCATTAACCCAATTCCCAACTAACCATGTCGAAACACCTAGAACCCTCCCACCTTCCATCGGCCGACATCGTCCTCCTCCTCTACCCACACCAAGCCCCAACCATCTACTACGACATCCCCGTCACCCTTCTCCACCGTACCCGCCTACGCCATCCCCACCATTGCTCCTCCCTTACCCTCCTCCTGAAACCCAACAACCTATGGTTTTCCATCCCAAATCCTCGCTCCTCCGAAGTGGCACATGAGAACCCTCAAATCTAGGAGGAAGATACGTCATTAAAGATGGGCAACATGTCTGCGGTGAAGGCAAGCCCTAACCTCTCCTTTGTGTTATAGAGTATGGTGTTGTTGGATTAATTTTTTCTTTTTAACTAACTCCCCGCCCACCAACCTCACCCTTCAGACTTTCCATGGAGGGAATACGTTACTTGAAAGTGTCACGAAAAATGAACTAGGGTTGAGTTCGACCTAAAGATTTATGTATCGGGTTCCAAGAAGCATAAGAAATGGCTATAGGAGCCTCATGACAGATGCTCATGGTGAGGAGGCTTTGAAGCTCCCCAATCTGAAGTTCAAACTAGAGGACTACGTATTTGTTGATGACAATATAGTTCCACCACCAACTATTGACAAAACACCTGTAAGTTTGTGTGATTTAGTTATGGCAAAATTGATTAAGGTATTGGTATTTAGGGTAGAAGTGTTAAATGTCTTGGTGTGTTGGTGTTGTGTGGTATGGTGGGGAGTTTTGTGGTTATTGATTATGATTGTGGTTAGACTTTTGAACATGAATTTTATTGGTGGGGATTTTGGTAGTTCTTGATGATGAATGTGGTTCAATTTCTTTACATGAATTGGAGGGGAATATGGTGGTTGTTGATTATGAATATAGGTTCTTGATTGTGTTTATACTTGTACGTTCGAACATGCATTGGATTGTATTCATAAGATCCCCTTCTGAACATTATAATGACTGCAAAGTATAATCACAAAAACCATTACATCGCGAGTGGTTGAATCTAAAACATTATATATCATGCATCATATTTTACCCCAATATTGTGCTACTTGATTAAAAAAACTTAATATATCTTGGTGGATTGATTAGTAGCATATCATGCATCATATTCATGCTATATATCCTTTATTTTACCCCAATATTATGCTACTTGAGTGTTTGTTGAAGTGTTTTAGGAGTTAAGCAATAAAGAAGAGGAATGAAGCAAAAAAGACCTAAATGTAATAAAAATGGACTTAATTGAACACTTCTAGACCCATTTGTACTGCACAAGGTTTGGATCGCAAATCAGGAAGGACCTAAGTGAAAACTCGGATGAACCTGATGGTAAAGAATAAAATATTGTCACATGACTTGAATCAAAGTAGTATTTCTACAATTAAAACCATATCGGGTCGAGATAGTGGACCAGAGCTTCACCTCATGTGCCAATCAAAGAAACTCAACATCAGCCAAAATTTCAACCTCATCCGACCTACTTGATCTGCCATTGGCAGATCAAAAATGGTCCACATGTTCTCAAACTTTGGCCGTGGGTCGGGTATTCGGGTCAAAGCATTCCAGGACCATCAGATGTGATTTAAAACCTTCCGATTATTTCCAAACGAATACTAACAATGTATTAGTCTATATATACTATTGTTATCCCTCCTCTCCCACTTCTTGCTTCTCCATTAGTTTTAGGTTTGATTTTGCTGCTTATTAGTGTAAGAGGAGAAGGAGGAACTTTGTAATATTTTCATTTCAAGTTAGTTGAATCTTTTCTTTCCATTAATGTCTTTACTTTGATGCAATTTTTTTGATGTTGTTGTTTGCTTAATCTAGTTTTTCTTCATTTTCATTATGATTTTATTTTTCTTTTATGCTTTCTTTAGTTTAGATATGAGTAGGGAGTAGGGGTGGCAACAGTTCGGGTACTAGTAGAACCGGAACCGGATCCGTATTATAAATTGAGATCAAGAACCGGATCCGGATATGGGTCGGTTCCCAACTTGGGTAACCAGAACCGGATCCGTTTGGCACGGATACCCGGAACCGTATCCGGTATATAATTTTTTTCCATCCTAAATTTACATCCCAAACCCTAATCCAATTCCTAATCCTAAACCCTAATCCTAACCCCAATCCCCCGACCTTCCTCCCCACCCCACCTCATCGTTGTCGGGTGTCCTTCACGACGAACTCCCTAAGTCCCTCTCCGCGCTCTCCGTCGTCGGGATCGTCGACTCCACCACCCTCCGCTGGGCCGCGGGTACCACCCTCCGCTGGGCCGCGGGTTCCACCCTGGCCGTGCAGATCGGGGTCGTGCTCGATCGAGGTGGGGATGAGATTCTATTGCTTTACCTGATCGAGCGGTTGAAGTGGGAGGCGGAAGGGGTGGGTGGGAGGTTCGACGCAACCCAGATGTTGAGATTAGGGAAACGAGAAGAGACCCGATGACGAGGCAGCAATCGTGCTCGTAGCGCTGCTGGTGGGGGCCCGTGCGGGCGACCAAATCGCACATCGCGACAGGGGCTGGATCTGGTGGGGTCGGGGTCAGTGGAGGGGCAATGGTGGGAATGGGGGAGGTGGTCGGAAGGAAGGAATGATGGGATTTGGCGGCGTGTGGGGGGAGGAGGAGGAAGAGGAGGGGTGTTTGTTGGTTAAATGGAAATCATGAGATCATGAATCTTGATTAGGTTTTTTATATATATAACAAACCGGATCCGGTTCCAGATCCAGGTTGAACAGTGAGAACCAGATCTGAAACAGATCCGGGTCGGTTCTGAAATTAAATATCCAGATCCGACCCATATCTGTTTTATCCCGGTCCGATTCCGTACCACCGGTTCCGGTTCTACCGGTTCCTCATACCCATTGCCACCCCTAGAAGGGAGTAGTCCATCACCCCTCGGGGGGTGGGGGGGGGGGGGGGGGGGGGGGGGGTGGAGAGGAAGGTGATGGGATTATGTGATGCATAAGTGTGTGTGTGTTAATCCAACCTTTGAACTTTCATATGATTTCCGTAACCATCTAATGTGATTTCATTCCTATCTTTAATGTGCTAATGCTATTGAGTGAAGCTTAGCATGCTTAGATTAGTGGGCCTATTTTATGGGGAAGGATGAGGTGAGGATTAGTGTGCATCACACATGAAGAAATCCATCAAGGAAAGCCCACACAAAATCCATACCTGATCCAAACCCTGTAGACCGCCAATTGGCAGTCTGGGACCGCTGATTGGCGGTCTGGGTTGCTCCAGATCCGATGCGGTTTAGTTGGGTCATGTATTAGGGTGTATTTAGTCTATTTTTGGTATATGTTTAGTCCCATACCGGGGGATTGTCCCCAATTACCTTTTTCTTTGACTATAAATAGAACTCCTCCTCCTCCCTTGTATTCTACACATGCTTGGTGGCCATGCTCTCTACTTGAATTGATCCTTGGAGCAAAATCTCAAGTAGGCAGAGACTACTTGTATTGTGAGTTTGAAATTAATGATATTGTGTTATCTTATTTCATGTGGAGGCATATGGGGTTTGGTCTTTATACATGAGTTCATTTAGATTCATTCTAATTATTGTGTTTTAATGATATTTTGTTATCTTATTTCATGTGGTGGCAAAGTTGGATTTAGTTTTATGATTTTCATATACTACATATTGTGATGAGCACAATTGAACACACACATATACATATTTTTTGTATTCACATTCTTTCTCTACCCCCTATGGGGTTTAGTTTTATTGTTGATTTTAACTCCTTTCGCATTCTAGTGTATTTCGATTATAACTCATTTCTCTCCTATCTTTCCCACTCGCCTTCGAACTAACCATAGTCGACACCCTCCCTGTGGATCGACCCGTATTTGTCACTGCTTCAACGCGGTCGTGCACTTGTGGTTATTATAAAACGTTCAATCAAGTTTTTGGCACCGTTGCCGGGGAGGTATTCTGTCTAGACTTTGGTTTGGACGATTCGAGTCATTTTGATTTTTATTTTTAGTTTTTGTTTGTTTCAGGGATCCTCAGGATCACTGGGAGGCCACTGGACGAATTGGAGAAAGAAATCCACTACAGTGTCCGCCAATCAGCGATTGTCTTGTCTTTTAGACTTTGGTTTTTAATTTTTCTTAGTTTCTTTTAATATTGTCTTGTCTTTTAATTCTTGCATGCTTCTTTAGTTTAATTTCCTTTCATTTAGCTTCTTTAATATTTCTTGTTTACTTAGTTTAATTGCCTTTCATTAGAATGTTTCGTTTTGTTAATGTAGTTTGTAGTGTAATGATTAGTGAGTAGTTCCATCCCCATTTAGGGGGTGGAGAAATATATGATGTGATAATGTGATGTATTAAATGTGTATTATATTAATCCTTTGAACCTTACATGATTTCCATAGCCATCTAATGAGATTTCACTCTTGTCTTTGATATGTTAATGCTCTTGAATGAAGCTTAGCATATGCTTAGATTAGTGGACCTATTTTATAGGGAATGATGAGGTGAGGATATGGATGTAATTGATAAAGGAAACATGACTTGTAGTTGCATGTACTCTTGTTGCCTTTACCTTGGTTAATGTCTTGTACGTTTTAATGATTGTGTAAATCTTATTTCATGTGGAGGCATAGTGGGGTTTGGTTTTTATACATGAGTTCATTTAGCTTCATTCTAATTACTGTATTGTATGTCTTAATGATAATGTGTCATCTTATTTCATGTGGAGGCAAAGTTGGATTAAGTTTTATGATTTTCATGCACTACATGTTGTGATGAGCACAATTGAACACACACACATACATATTTTGAATTCACATTCTTTCTCTACCGCCATGGGCTTTAGTTTTATTGTTGATTTTTTAATTCCTTTCGCATTCTAGTGTAGTTTCGATCATAACTCATTTCTCTCCTTTCTATCCCACTCGCCTTTGAACTAACCATAGTCGACACACCTCCCCTGTGGATCAACCCATATTTGCCATCGCTTCAACGCGGCCGTGCACTTGCGGTTATTTTAAAATGTCCAATCAAGTTTTTTGGCGCCATTGTTGTGGAGGTGTTATGTCCAGACTTTGGTTTGGACAATTCGAGTGGTTTTAATTTTTGGTTTTTAGTTTTGGTTTGTTTCAGGGATTGTAAGGAGCAAGGAGAGGCAACTGGAGAAATTGGAGGGAAAATTGCGCCAACGTGACCGCCAATCAGGGGTCTGGGACCGCCAACTGGCGGCCTGGTGAGTTACGTTTTCTCCAATTTTTGTTGTGGTTGTTTATGTCTTCAATTTAGTTGTCAGGGAGTTCCATTTTGCATGTTCTAACCTTTAGTTAGCTCCCATATTAACAATCAATTCCCCTTTTAACACAACTTTGACCTTAAAACTCAAAGCAAAAGAGTAGATTGATTGTCATCTAGGTCATGCATCATTTGTAGATCTTAAACGCATTTGTCTTTTCTTTGCTTTACATTTTTGTGGTTGACTGCTGGCGTGAGGTACGTGCAGCCAATTCTCTCATTTAGGCATGTTTAGATCATGCATTAGTTATTAAGGTGCATCGGGACAAGAGTGAGTTGAGCATTTGATTGGAGAGTTGATTGCTAGATTAAGGATCAAAACGCTACTAAGGAGGTGTTGTCCCATACAAGATAAGGTACGAGATTTCATCACCCTTTCCTTTGCCCCACAAATCACTCTTAATAAAGCCTTAATTCTAAAAGCAAGTAGACATTGACCCTAAGTATTTCAGACGCACTAGAAGAGTGATCTAGTTGAGACCGTCAAGGCCTGATCGGCATTGCCTACCTTATCGATAGTAGGAGGTACTGGATCTCTGGATATGGTATTACTTGCTGGGCATTGTGGTCTTCGTTGTAGGGAGGTGAGGTGTGTCGAAACTAGGGATCTCGAAGTTAGGCGTCGTCTAGCCTAAAGACCCAAAATAATTGTTTGAGCCGTGCTTGCTAGGTTTGACTTCTACCTTCACCCATTACCCACGTTAGCTCTAAGGATTCTTCCTTCCTCATCTAAGTCCTCTCCTCATCTATATTCTACGAGTAGTCTCCTCTTTTGAGTACACATTCTGTTGTGTGTTATTTTAGAGTCGAGTCGAGCCGAGCGTTTTATGCGATGTTTGCCTTGTTCTGGTGAGAGCGCTTGACTTGGAAGAGTGCATTTGTCTGAGATGGACGGTCTTGGTGATCGGCCATCTCCGCCACGTACTCCTTTGGAGCAAGAGGCCGAGTTATGTCGTGGTGATAGGGGAGATTGGGTTTCATAGATGGATTACCTCAGTCTGCTCCCACCACTACGTAGACCTCCTTCTCCTCATCCTCTGACTCGAGAGGAAGAGGGATTCGGTCAGGATCAAGTTCTTGGAGCACCATCACCTTTAGCTCGATGAGATAGACCGATGACCTTGTGGGAGCGGACCCATCTTGTTCGAACCGCGCAACCTTCTTGCATAGTTCTTCCCCCTGCTCACGGAAACAACTATGAATTGAAACCTCAATATGTGAGCATGCTTCCTACCTTCACTGCCAATAAGGAGGATCCGTATATTTTTATACGTGAATTCGAGGAGGCATGCTCCATGTTCAAGCTTTAGCAACTTGATGATGATTCAGTCTGGTTGAGGATGATTTCTTTTGTGTTGAAGGATAACGCGAAAAATGGATGTACAGCCTCGCAGCCAGTTCGATTCGGTCCTGGGATGACTTCGTGTCTGTCTTTCTGAAGAGATTCTTCCCTCAACGGAAGACTCAATAGATACGGCACTAGATACACCAAATGTATCAGACTGAGACCGAATCTGTTCATGCCTTCTTTGAGAGGTTCAAGGACATTCTCCAGCAGTGCCCTCATCATGGACTTGAGCTATGGCAGCTGTGCCGGAATGTTTATGAGGGCCTCAACTACAACTCCCGCACATTGTTTATGAGGGCCTCAATCACACATAAATCTGCATTTTCAATGAAAAATATGGGTGATGCTCAATACATCTTGGGAATCAAGATATATAGAGATAGATCTCGTAGACTCATTGGCCTAAGTCAACGTACATACATTGCCAAGGTCGTGGAAAGATTCAGCATGAACAACTCCAAAAAGGGAAATGTGCTAATGAGTATGGGTGTGCAACTCAGGAAGTCCCAACGTGCTGAATCACGTAAAGACTTGGAGTACATGAAAGATATCCCTTATGCTTCGGCAATAGGATCGATCACGTACGCGATGACTTGCACAAGACTCGATGTCTCGTATGCTCCAAGCGTGACAAGTCGTCACCAATCCAACGCAGGTCCTGAGCATTGGACTACGGTCAAGAATATTCTGAGGTACCTTAACCGGACCAAAGATAAGTTTCTTATTCATAGAGGACAAAGGGAGTTAATAGTCGAGGGCTATTCGGATGCAAATTTCATGAGTGATCCCAGCGATAGGAGGTCACAATAATGATATGTCATCATTATGGAAGGTGGAGCCATGAGCTAGCGTAGTTGGAGTTAAATCACTACGACTGACTCAACCACCGACGAAGGCAATTTTTTAATATTATGGGTGGACACAAACAACAACACAACTGATCCATTCAACATACCCTCATACCAAGCCAAAAGGCGAAATGCATTTCGAGTCCATGGGTCTGAGGAACCATGTGGATTGACTTGATGAGTGATTAGAGAGGGTTACCCTAGTTATTATTGTTTCATACATTGAGAATGTATGTGAAAGAAAACTTTGATAACAAGTGGGATATTGAAAGGAATGTGTTCTAAAAGTTTTACTTTTATATGTCAATTATTATGAATTGGATGTGCAAACATTTTGTTCCTTGATTATGGTATTCGTCTTTTGGAAGTGTTAAAGAAGACACGCTTGGGCCTTAACCGTATAGCTCTAAACAATAATGGTTTACATAAATCAAAAGTTATTCACAATCATGGTAATTAACATGGAACATTAATCACCAAGATAAGATTGTCGTGTTGGTCATCGATTGTTGTGGCTCTACAAATAATTGACGACACGAGTATATAAAAGAGGAAAAGATTAATTTTATATATTGAATAGACCTAACAAGTAAAACATTATGGATTTGTGTTTCGTGTCATTAATGTTTTACTGTGTCTTGGATCCTAAGATATGAGACACATCTTTTCACTCAAGAAGTGCTTAATTTGATTATTGTCAAAAGCTATCAATGAGTATAGTGATAAAGGCAATAGTTGGTTGAACATGACTTGTGCTGGAGAAGATAGCTAGTCAAACGATTATCGTTGCCCCTCTTAATTGAGTGATGATATTAGTGGGCCCCTTGATAAAGCAAAATTATAATGTGCACAATGTAACTTGAGTTAATTTACATAGTTATAATTAGCTTAGAGAGATCAAGAAATGAATATAATACAAAGGTGACACATTTCTACTTTATATGTATTCTTAATATCATGAGGCAAAGGACGGACACAAGTGGTGCACTTACATCACTAAATGGATCGTGTTTAGTTCGAGTGGAACAAAGGCATCTACGCTAATTAGGTAACTATAATGTGTAGCTAGATACCGCTTATAGTTTGAGATATTAAATGTTTAATATCACTGCGATTTAGCTTAGATCCTCCTATAGGTCACACCACAAAACTGGAAAACAAGAAGCTTGATTTTGAGTTCATATGATGTGTCAGGTTTCATGTGAAAAATGGACACATGTGGTGAACAAATAAAATCAATATGTCATTAGAATTGACATAATTAGAATCATAATAAATTCATATGAGGTGTGTATATTATGGGGTGTAATAATTTAATATTACATAGGATAATATACTATATAAGATATGAATTTGCTAAAAACCCTAAAAGTTCAAATTTTGTTGGAAATAAATCCAAAATTTGACAAAGGCAAAATCAGGGTCGAACCTGGTGAACCGTTTAGGGTGTCTTCGGAACGGTCCACCGAACGGGGAACGGGTAAACACAATTGGTTGACCGAAATTGTCTGGAGTGCTTGGACAATTGGGTTCAGTCAACCGAACGTGAACGGTTAACCGAGAGAAAATATCTTGGGATATTTTCGGTAGACCGAAGGTTGACGCGGAAAAATTCTCCGCGTCGTCCGATGAATGTTCACCAGGAGAAATTTTGGTGGGTCAACAGTCGACCGGAGCAAGACGCGGATCGTCCGAATTTTTTCATAGAAATTTTCTCATGCAGATTCGGTCGAGTGTCTAGCTTACGGTCCACCGAACATGTGTTGAAACCGAATGGTTCTGTTAACCGAGAAGAATTCTCGGTCAACCAAAAAACATGATTTTTGCCTGAATTATTAAGAGAATAATTAGATCATGAGTTGGATTAATTCCAGATTTAATCAAACGTTTTTTAGGATGCTTATGTGGCAATTTGAGAGTAATTTTAGGAGAGAATAAGCAAGAGATCATGACTAAAGAATAGTTCTTGATGAGAATGTTTTTGGGAGCCTATAAAAGGACGCACTTTCTTGGTTCCCAATATGTAACCATATGTCCACACATATATGACATATATGATATATCATATATGCGTTTGGATCATATTTGTGCAGGGCTAGGAATTAGCTTGAGTGAGATTCTAATAATACTATTTTTATTAAAAAAAATTCCAAAAATAATATAAAAAATAATATATTAATTAATTTTATATATTGATTATATATAAATTATTTATTGATTTGATGATGATTTTTTGATTTTTTCGATCCAAATTCAAGAGATGAGAGAATTAAGAATAGCTACTCATCCTACTTGTTTAAGTGAATGCAAAAATTCTTTCTCTCATTAATCTCTCCCTTAATCACCACGAAAATCTCTTAATAGTTTTAAGTTTTGGATATAGAAATCTCAGGAGCTTAAAGATGGGTTATTAGCTAGTTTCTAAGTCTAATTAGAGATTGATTGGTTAGCTCATTTCTCTCGAATCGGCAGGCGATTCGACGAGCAACGGAACTCCGGATCTTTTGAAAGGTTTTAGAGAACCTTTGGGTATGATCCTCTATCATTTTTTTATTTTAATATGTGTAGGAATGCATGATATTAGAATACACAAATACATGTACGTAATCAATCAATGAAAATATGAAATCGATCTTGTATGGTGTATTAAAATTTTAAAATATATACATACATAGGGACACGAAATCCTTCAGTGGTATCAGAGCATTTAGTTCATATTTTCAATGATTAGACCATATAATTAATTTTAGTTTACCATATACAATCGAAACAATTCATATTCTATGTCTTTTTCGAGTTTTCCGATTGTTTTGTTGATTTAATTCTAATTGATTCTTTTGATAGTTTGAAATGTTTTGAAATACATAATGTGAATGTTAGAATTAAAATTTGGACTTATGTCTAATATATAAAATTTTCGTTTTTTATTAAATGATTACTTTATAAGGAATCGACAAAACGAAAAAGGCGTATGTTTATCTTTCCGTAAAAAATTATTTTTGGAAATTGGATAAACAGTGGTTCAAATGTTTTGTGTTTTGAGCTATGGATGCATAAAATCATTTTTAATGGATTTCAAATGATTTTAGAATTGTTTGATTTAGAGATGCATGATAAACTAAATTGAGTAATATATAGTGTATGTACATGCGTTGCTCGAGTTCTTTAATGTAGGGATATGTGAGTTTGTATGTTCTTATGAAGCCATGTGTGAATGAATGAATGTATATGTTATTATTATTCAATCACGTGGGCTTATGTATATGTGAAAGCCAAATTCTATTTCTATGTATATACATGCATATGAGAGGATTTTTACATAGGACTTGCACCACACAATTTTCAAAATTGAGAGATGCATGTTTATATTTTTGCAATATCAACAACCATGGTGCAAGAGGAAGACGCTGAAGAAGAGCAATGATCAAGGACGCGGGAACATATAAACTCACATGATGTGTGTGAATGGATAATTTATGTTTGTGTACTTGGCATGTATGTGATTGTATGGATGAATGTTGGGATGTGTATAGATGATAAATATGCATGATCACCTAAATTCTAAAATCACACATAAATGTTTAAATTGTCCAACCAAATATTAAGAGTATTTTTCTTTCTTATTCCATCCACTAGCAGCCATCGATCGAGAGATCTTCTGCTCGCGTTTAGCGGGAGATAGCTTCCTCCATCTTTGTGAATAGTGGGAGATATAAGGTTGTCTATTGTTGTGCCATGAATAGATGTACAAGGTGAGATTCACCCTTAGTGGACACCGAGTATATTTGTTTTTGAATACAATGGATAAACGTATCTTGTATCAAATGAAATAAGTTTTCTTAACAAGACCTGGAGCCCTAGCTCGGTTTTGAGAAAGAGAGTTTTTCTTACAAGGATCGGTCAAATTGTCTCTTAATTAAAACGACAAGAGTCATAAGAATTTGAAAATGAAAAAGTTGCGATATTTCGAAATGGTTATGATTAGAAAATGTTTTCTTACCTTGATTTTATAATATATCTGATAGCCCTTAGCTAGTTTATACTATGATTGATAGGATCTTGAATTGCTGCATTTGTGGATAAATTTTTATTTGTGGTATTGATTTGTTAAAACATAAAATTGACATTAAATCCCATATAATTTATTTTGTAGAAATGTCGAATATTCAACCTATTGTGCGATCTATGATTGAAAAACATCCTTTGGCAAATGATGGCTCAAACTTCATAAGCTGACAACTTAAGCTCAATATCGTGTTGAAGTTTGAGATACTATCTCATATTTTGGATGGTGAAATCCTAATATTAAATGAGAAGGCGACCGATAGTAAGAAAGAGGCAAAAGCCAAGTGGGAAGACCAAGAGAACTAGGTTCACAGTCTAATGTTAGCCTCCATGGGTGACTCGCTTCAAGCGAAATACTTGGATTCAAAACCCAAGAAGACCATGGAAGCTTTAACAAAGATGTTCATGGATAGTGCTAGAAAAGAACGATGTAAGACCACCATCGCACTCACAAGGTGCCACATGGCGGAGGGAACATCGGTATCCATGCATTTTCTGACGATGCAAGGATACCTTGAGAAGTTGTCGAAGCTCTCTTCCCCGATGCATGATGAAATTGCGGAAGATTTGATTCTTCGCTCTCTAGCCTCGTTCTACAAGGACTTCATTATGCACTATCATGTGCGTGAGAAAGGGGTGAGTCTTAGGGAACTTCACAATGCTCTCAAAACGGCTGAAGTTGACATGGGCATGGGTCGGGACAAGCACGTCCAAGCCGTCCATGAGAGGAGCAAGAAGATCACCAAAGGTAAAGGCAAATTCACCAATAATACGTCAATCAAAAGCAAGGGAGTAGGAGGTGCTCGTGTGAGTGACTCAAGGGGGAATTCTTCGAAATATCTGACTCCCAACACGGAGTGCTTTCACTGCGGTGAAAAGGGACACATTCGGCCAAATTGCCCCAAGTACAAGGAAGACTTTGACAATGGAGTGATTGAGCGTAAGCGCCCCAAAAAGGCCAAAGGTATATTTGTTACTAAGATAAATTTAGCCACCTCTGTCCATGATTGGGTAATTGATACCGGATCTTGTGCTCACATAATTTCTATTGTGAAGCTACTAAAGGATAGGAGGGAACTCGTGAAGAACGAGATGATTTTGAAAGTCGGAAATGGTGCGAGCGTTGTTGCGATTGCACAAGGTTCTGTGGAGCTTCAATTATCTAGTGGTTTAAATTTATGTTTAAAGAATGTTTATTATGTGTCTTCGATTAGCAAGGATATTATTTCTGTATCATGTTTGGATATGGATAATTTTAATATAAATATTTCAAATTCTTGCTTGTCTATACGAAGAATGGTATTTTCAATGCAAATGCATTCGTGAGGAATGGTCTCTATTTGCTTGAATTGAATAATAAACAAATCTTAAACATGAATAACAAAAGACTTACAACTACTCACATGAATGATACACTCTTGTGGCACTATCATCTTGGTCACATAAATGAAAAATGCATCAAGAACTTGCAAGAAGCTAACCTTCTTGGTCAACTTGATTTTAAATCATTGGAGACATGCGAACCTTGCCTAATGGGCAAAATGACCAGGAGGCCTTTCAAGAAGAAAGGACCGAGAGCGAATGACTTGTTGGATTTGATACATTCCGATGTATGTGGTCCGATGAGTACTAGTGCAAGAGACGGTTTTAGGTACTTCATTACGTTCACAGATGACTATAGTCGTTATGGCTATATTTATCTAATGAGAAACAAAAGTGAATCCTTTGACAAGTTCAAGGAATTCAAGAATGAAGTAGAGAACCAACTCAACAAGAAAAACAAGTCTCTACGAACGGATCGTGGAGGTGAGTACTTAAGTACCGAATTTGACTCATTCCTAAAGGAGTGTGGTATTGTACCACAACTCACCCCTCCCGGTACACCTCAGTGGAATGGGGTATCCGAAAGGAGGAATATGACATTACTCGAAATGGTTCGATCAATGATGAGTCAAGCTGAATTGCCACTTTACTTTTGGAGTTATGCACTAGAAGCTGCGGCTTACACACTAAATAATGTTCCATCCAAATCCGTAGAGAAAACGCCTTATGAGCTATATGGAGTGGTAAAACACATAAGCTCAATTTTCTCAAGATTTGGGGTTGTGAGGCATACGTCAAGAGATTGATGTCGACCAAACTTCTGAAAGGAATGTGTTCTTAAAGTTTTACTTTTATATATCAATTATTATGAATTGAATGTGCAAGCATTTTGTTCTTTGATTATGGTATTCGTCTTTTGGAAGTGTTAAGGAAGAGGCGCTTGGTCCTTAATCGTAGAGCTCTAAAAGATAATGGTTTACATAAATCAAAAGTTATTCACACTTATGGTAATTAACACGGAACATTAATTACCAAGATAAGATTGTCGTGTTGGTCATCGATTGTTGTAGCTCTACAAATAATTGACGACACGAGTTTATAAAAGAGGAAAAGATTACTTTTATATATTGAATAGACCTAACAAGTAAAACATTATGGAATTGTGTTTCGTATCATTAATGTTTTTTCTGTGTCTTGGATCCTAAGATATGAGACATATCTTTTCACTCAAGAAGTGCTTAATTTGATTATTGTCACAAGCTATCAATGAGTGTAGTGATAGAGGCAATAGTTGGTTAAGCATGTATTGTGCTGGAAAAGATAGCTAGTCAAACGATTATCTTTGCCCCTCTTGATTGAGTGATGATAATAGTGTGCCCCTTCATAAAACAAAATTATAATGTGCACAATGTAACTTGAGTTATGTTACATAGTTATAATTAGCTTAGAGAGATCAAGAAAGGAATATAATACAAAGATGACACATTTCTACTTTGTATATATTCTTAATATCACGAGGCAAGGGACGGACACAAGTGGTGCACTTACATCACTAAATGGATCGTGTTTTAGTTCGGGTGGAACAAAGACATCTATGCTAATTGGGTAACTATAATGTGTAGCTAGATACCGCTTATAGTTTGAGATATTAAGTGTTTAATATCGCTGCAAATTTGGCTTAGATCCTCCTATAAGTCACACCACAAAACTGATAAACAAGAGGTTGATTTTAAGTTCATATGATGTGTCGGGTTTCATATGTAAATATGACACATGTGTGAATGAATAAAATCAATATGTCATGAGAATTGACATAATTAGAATCATAATAAATTCATACGAGGTATATATATTATGGGGTGTAATAATTTAATATTACATATGATAATATTTTATATAAGATGTGACTTTGTTAAAAACCCCAAAAGATCAAATTTTGTTGGAAATAAATCCAAAATTTGACAAAGGCAAAATCGGGGTCAAACACGGTGAACCATTCATGGTTCGGTCGACCGGGGTATCTTCGGATCGGTTAACCGAATAGGGAACGGGTAAAGCGCAATTGGTTGACCGAAATTGTATGGAGTGCCTGGACATTCGGGTTCGGTTAACCGAGTGTGTGTAGGATTTCATGTTTAATTGTACATATATATTTTCAAAATTTTTATGCACAATAAGGATCATTCATATATTTTCTACGATTTGTTTTTCATGCATGGATCGGTTTGTTTCAATGATTGCTTAAAACACATCAAAACAAACATTGGGATCCGAAATTCATCCCTAGAAGTTCTCTAAAACTTCTTGAAGATCCGGAGACGTTGAGGATGCTTGTTGTTGTGCCGGATGCCCCCGAGTATTCACCAAACTCTAAACAAGATCGGAGAGAGAAGAGCTAGCCTCTCAATCTCCAATAAGGTTTAGAATCTAACTACTAACCCCTCTTTAGTTCCCTTGAGAAGAAGATCTCTGAAAACTAAAACTGAACTCAAAAATTAAGGTGAAATTCGTGGAGAATTATGGAGAGAGATGTTTGCACAAGAAGATAATGAATTAATTAATAAGGTAATGAGATAAACTTGTATTTATAAGTTCTCTCCAAATTACCTATTCATGTGCAACCTCTTGCCCATGATTTCATGCAAACTTCCATCTAACCATCCATTATTTGCTAACAACTAATCTTAGCCACGAATTAAATCAGTTATGGACAACTTCCATGCATGATCTAATTAATTCTCAAATTTATTCTACAGTAACCGTCTGGATCGGTCGACCGTGTTGAAGGTTCGGTCGACCGTTTAGACCAAGTTTCGGTCGACCGTTCAAAAACTCGGTCGACCGTTCGTACCAAAATTATTTCATCGTAATGTTCGGTCGACCGACCGATATACTTCGGTCGACCGAAAACGAACAGTAGAAATTCTCGTTACGATCGAGACACATCCGGTCGACCGTGCAACATTTCGGTCGACCGTGCCACATTCGGTCGTCCGTTTACCGTTTAGCGGTCGACCGTTTTTGCACAGTAGTGCAGACTAGTCAAATTTTGGTTTAACCCCTACAAAATTTGACATTTCGGGATTAGTAGTAAGTTCACAACTTATGTAATATATTATCCTATGTAATGATAAATCATTACACCCCATAATATTTACCTCACATATGAATTTAATTTAGATTCTTATTATGTTATTAATAACAACATAATTTTGATTTCGCTTGTTCACCACATGTGTCATATTTTCTACATGAAACTCGACACACCTTATGAACTGAAAATCCTCATTTCTTGTTTCCCAGTTTTGTGGTGTGACCTATGGGAGGATCTAATCTAAGTTGACAGTGATATTAAGAGCTTAATATCACAAGCTATAAGCGGTATCTAGCTACACATTATAGCTCCCAATTAGTTAGATGTCTTAATTCCTCTCGAAAAAGAACCAGATCAATTTAGTGATGGAGTGCACCACTTGTGTCCGTCCCTTGCCTCATGATATTAAGAATACACACAAAGTAGTATTGTGTCATCTTTGTATTAGTATTCTTTTCTTTATCTCTTTAAGCTAGTTATAAATATGTGACTTAACTCAAATCACATTGTGCACATTATAGCTTTTCTTTATCAAGGGGCCCACTAATATCATAACTCAATTAAGAGGGGCAATGATAATCTTTTGACTAACTATCTTCTCCAACAAAAGTCATACTTAACCAACCAATGCCTTTACACTACACTCATCGATAGCTCAAGACGCTAGTCTAATTAAGCAATTCTTAAGTGATCGGATATAAGTCTCATATCAAAGGACCAAGGACACACTAAAACATTAATGACACAGAAAACACAATTCTATAATGTTTTACTTATTAGGTCTATTCAGCATACAAAAGTAATATTTTCCTTTTTCGTGTACCCGTGTTGTCACTCACTTGTAGAGCTACAATGATCTATGACCAACACGACAATCTTAACTCGGTAATTAATGTCCCATGTTAATTACCATGATTGCGAATATCTTTTGTTTTATGTAAACCATTATCTTTTAGAGCTCTAAGGTTAAGGACCAAGAGCATCTTCCTTAACACTTCTAAAAGGCGAATAACATAAACAAGGAACAAAATGATTTCTCATTCAATTCATAATAATTGACATTTAAAAGTAAAACTTTTGGAACACATTCCCTTCAGTGTGCACGGTCAACTGAGAAATAGTATTTTCGGTAGACCGAAGGTGACACGGTCATCCGATGACTATGTCCCAGGAGCAATTCTGGTGGGTCATCGGTAGACTGAGTAAAAGACGTGGTTTGTCCGAATTCTTCCACAAAATTTTTCTCATACGGATTCGGTCGACTGTCTTGCTCACGGTGCACCGAACACGTGTTATAACCGAACGGTTCGGTTGACCGAGTTATACTCGGTCCACTGAACAAGAACGATTCTGCCTGAATTATTAAGAGATTAATTAAATCATGGGTGAATTAATTCCAGATTTAATTAAAACATTTTTTGTGGGTGCTTATGTGGAAATTAGAGATTAATTTTAGGAGAGAATAAGCAAGAGATCATGACTAAATAATAGCTCTTGATAAGGATGTTTTGGGAGACTATAAAAGACCCTTACTCCTACTTGTTTAATAACTAATGCAAAAATTCTTTCTCTCATTAATCTCTCCCTAATCACCACAAAAATTTCTTAGTAAATTTAAGTTTTAGAGATAAGAATCTCAGGAGCTTAAAGATGGGTTATTAGCTAGATTCTAAACATTGTTAGAGATTGATTGGCTATTTCCTTTCTCTCTAATCTTGTTTAGAGTTTGGTGAACACTCGGAGGCAAATCCGTGGACGATTCAACAAGCAACGCGACTCCGAATCTTCAAGAAGGTTTTAGAGAACCTTTAGGTATGATTTTACCTTTGTGATTTATTTTAATAAATGTAGGATTGCATGTTATTAGAATAATCACAAACTATGTACATAGAAATTGTTGAAAATATGAAAATCGATCTTGTATGTTGTATTAAAATTTTAAAATATATACATACATAGGGACACAAAATCCTACAACTTCAACCAATAGCGGATAAGTGCTTCTTTATAGGTTATCCTCGTGAGACAAGAGGATACTACTTTTGGCATATAACCCCCAATCGAGTGATTGTAGAGAGGGATGCCGTATTTCTAGAAAATGAATTTCTGGAAAGAATAAAAAGTAGTGGGAGTAGAGTTGTGCTTGAGGAGACTCAAGATATTCTACAAGATCATGATATGAATAGTGACATTCAAGATCATGAAGGCCCAACCGAGATTCCTTTGGTTAGTAGGAGCGTGAGTGAGAGACCCTCGTAAGAAATTGTGAGAGAAACTCAATCTTCCCCACCTAGTGTACGTTCGAGAATCGAACACGAACCAAATTAAGAAAATGTGGATGAAATTCGAGAAGTACACGTAGAACCAAAAGAACTTAGAAGGTCAACACGGGAAAGGAAGAAACCCGATATGTATTTGAGACTTCATGAGATAATGGTTCTAGATACCGATGATCCCTCGACCTTTAAAGAAGCAATGGAAAGAAAGGACTCAAAACTATGGTTTAAGGCTATGGAATCCGAAATAGACTCCATGTATGATAATCAAGTGTGGAACTTGGTGGACCTTCCTCAAGGGAAAAGGTCATTCAAAATAAATGGGTATTCAAGAGGAAGATGCACATGGATGAGAACTAGACAACCTACAAAGAGAGGCTTGTAGCAAAAGGTTTCACTCAAGTTCAAGGAATTGACTATGATGAAACTTTTTCACCGGTAGCCATGTTTAAGTCTATCCGGATTATGCTCGCTATTGCCGCATTTCATGATTATGAGATATGGCAAATGAATGTCAAAACGACTTTCCTTAATGGGAACTTGGAGAAGGATGTGGACATGGTACAACCTTAAGGTTTTGAATATCCTAAGAATAGCGAAAAAGTATGCAAGCTTCAAAGATCCATTTATGATTTGAAGCAAGCATCAACGAGTTGGAACAAGCCCTTTGACGAAGAAGTCAAAAAGATTCACTTCGTCCAAAATAAGGAAGAGCCTTGTATATAAAAGAAGGTTAGTGGGAGCGACATAGTGTTCTTGATCTTATATATCGATGACATATTCCTCATGGGAAATCATATACCTTTGTTTGAGCAAACGAGAAGTTCATTGAAATCTGCATTTTCAATGAAAGATATGGGTGAGGCTCAATACATCTTGGGAATCAAGATATAGAGAGATAGATCCCGTAGACTCATTGGCCTAAGTCAACGTACATACATTGACAAGGTCTTGGAAAGATTCAGCATGAACAACTCCAAAAAGGGCAATGTTCCAATGAGTATGGGTGTGCAACTCAGGAAGTCCCAACGTGCTGAATCACGTAAAGACTTGGAGTACATGAAAGATATCCCTTATGTTTCAGCAATAGGATCAATCATGTACGCGATGACTTGCACAAGACCCGATGTCTCGTATGCTCCAAGCGTGACAAGTCGTCACCAATCCAACGCAGGTCCTGAGCATTGGACTGCGGTCAAGAATATTCTGAGGTACCTTAACCAGACCAAAGATAAGTTTCTTGTTTATAGAGGACAAAGGGAGTTAATAGTCGAGGGCTATTCGGATGCAAATTTCATGAGTGATCCCAGCGATAGGAGGTCACAATAATGATATGTCATCATTATGGAAGGTGGAGCCATGAGCTTGTAGGATTTCATGTTTAATTATACAAATATATTTTCGAAATTTTTATGTATAATAAGGATCAATTACAATTTTCTTTGATTTATTTCATGCATGCATCGGTTTGTTTTAGCATCTAGTTTCAAAACTCTATTAAAACAAACAAGGACTCCAAAATTCATACCTAGAAGTTCTCAAAAACTTCTTGATGATTCGGAGACGTTGGGGATGCTTCTCGCCGCGCCGGATGCCTCCGAGTATTCACCAAACTCTAAACAAGATCGGAGAGAAGGAAGCTAGTCTCTCGATCTCCGATAGGGTTTAGAATCTAATTACTAACCCCTCTTTAATTCCCTTGAGAAGATGATCTCTTAAGAACTAAAACTAAACTTAAGAATCAAGGGATTTTCGTGGATAATTATGGAGAGAGAATTTTGCTCAAGAAAATAATGAATGAATTAATTAGGTAATGAGATAAACTTGTATTTATAAGTTCTCTCCAAATTACCTATTCATGTGCAACCCCTTGCCCATGATCTCATGCAAAATTCCATCTAACCATCCATTATTTATTAATAAATAATATTAGCCACGAATTAAATCAATTATGGACCAATTCCATGGATGATCTAATTAATTCTTAAATTAATTCTGCATAAAACCGTCTGGACCGGTCGACCGTTACGAAGGTCCGGTCGACCGCTCGAACCCAATTTCGGTCGACCGTGCGAGATTCGGTCGACCATTCTTAACGTAGAATATTTCATCGCAATGTTCGGTCGACCGACCGATAGATTCGGTCGACCGTTCCGAACAGACGAAAATTCCCTGTTATCGGTCGAGACACGTCCGGTCGACCGTGCACCTTCGGTCGACCGTTATCCATTAACCGGTCGACCGTTTGCACAGTCTTGCAGACTTGTCAAATTTCGGTTTAACCCCTACAAAATTTGACATTTCGGGATTAGTAGTAAATTCACAACTTATGTAACATATTATCCTATGTAATGATCATTCATTACACCCCATAAAATTTACATCACATATGAATTTAATTTAGATTCTAATTATGTTATTAATCACAACATAATTTTGATTTTGCTTGTTCACCCCATGTGTCATATTTTCAACATGAAACCCGACACATCTTATGAACTCAAAATCCCCATTTCTTGTTTCCCAGTTTTGCGGTGTGACCTATGGGAGGATCTAAACTAAGTTGGCAGTGATATTAAGAGTTTAATATCACAAGCTATAAGCTGTATCTAGCTACACATTATAGCTCCCAATTAGTTAGATGTCTTAATTCCACTCGAACCAAAACCCGATCCACTTGGTGATGGAGTGCACCACTTGTGTCCGTCCCTTGCCTCATGATATTAAGAATACACACAAAGTAGTATTGTGTCATCTTTGTATTAGTATTCATTTCTTGATCTCTTTAAGCTAGTTATAAATATGTGACTTAACTCAAATCACATTGTGCACATTATAACTTTGCTTTATCAAGGGGCCCACTAATATCATCACTCAATTAAGAGGGGGCAATGATAATCTTTTGACCAACTATCTTCTCCAACGAAAGTTATACTTAACCAACTAATGTCTTTACACTACACTCATTGATAGCTTAAGACACTAGTCTAATTAAGAACTCCTTAAGCGATCAGATATAAGTCTCATAACAAAGGACCAAGGACACAGTAAAATATTAATGACACAGAAACACATTTCTATAATATTTTACTTATTAGGTCTATTCAGTACATAAAAGTAATATTTTCCTCTTTTGCATACCCGTGTCGTCACTCACTTGTAGAGCTACAATGATCTATGACCAAACACGACAATCTTAACTCGGTAATTAATGTCCTATGTTAATTACCATGATTGTGAATATCTTTTGTTTTATATAAACCAATATCTTTTAGAGCTCTACGGTTAAGGACCAAGAGCATCTTCCTTAACACTTCTAAAAGACGAATAACATAAACAAGGAACAAAATGATTTCTCATTCAATTCATAATAATTGACATTTAAAAGTAAAACTTTTAGAACACATTCCCTTCAATCTCCCACTTGTTATTAAAATTTTCTTTCTCATACATACTCAATGCATAAAACAATAATAACTAGGGTAAACCCCATTACATATCAATCATCAAGCCAATCTACATGGTTCCTCAATCCCATGGACTCGAAATGCATTTCGCCCTTGGCTTGGGATAAGGGTTTTGTGAATGGATCAGCTGTGTTGCTGTTGGTGTCCACCCATAACAAATTTATTTTGCCTTCGTCGGTGAGGTCACGTGTCACGAAGTACTTACGATCTATGTACTTGACTTTGTGGTGTGATTTGGGATCCTTAATTTGCGAGATAGATGCACTATTGTCGCAAAATAGCTCTATTGGTCCCTCGCTCGAGGGAACTACTCCAAGCTCTTCAAGGAACTTCTTAATCCACACTCCTTCCTTGCTCGCTTCAGCGACAACCATCACTTTGGAAGCAGTGGTTGAGTCGGCTGTAGTGCTTTGCTTCCAACTACGCCAACTCACAGCTCCACCATTCAGAAGGAAGACGTATCCTGATTGCGACCTTCTATCGTCTGGATCACTCATGAAACTCGCATCCGAGTAACCTTCAGCTATCAATTCCCTTTGTCCTCCATAAATAAGAATCTTATCCTTAGTCCGGTTAAGGTACTTCAGGATATTCTTGATCGCAGTCCAATGCTCAGGACCTGCGTTGGATTGGTGACGACTTGTCACGCTTCGAGCATACGAGACATCTGGTCTTGTGCAAGTCATCGCGTACATGATCGACCCAATTGCCGAAGCATAAGGGACATCCTTCATGTACTCTAAGTCCTTACGTGATTGCGCACGTTGAGACTTCTTGAGTTGCACACCCATACTCATTGGCACACTGCCCTTTTTGGAGTTGTTCATCTTGAACCTTTCCAAGACCTTGTCAATGTATGCACGTTGACTGAGGCCAATGAGTCTACGGGGTCTATCTCGATATATCTTGATTCCCAAGATGTATTGAGCCTCACCCATGTCTTTCATCGAAAATGCAGATTTCAATGAACTTCTCGTTTGCTCAAGCAAAGGAATATGATTACCCATGAGCAATATGTCATCGACATATAAGATTAGGAATACTACATGGCTCCCACTAACCTTCTTGTATACACAAGGTTCTTCCTTACTTTGAATGAAGTGAAGCTTCTTCACTTCTTCGTCAAAGCGTTTGTTCCAACTCCTTGATGCTTGCTTCAATCCATAGATGGATCTTTGAAGCTTGCATACCTTCTCGCTATTCTTTGGATCTTCAAAACCTTGAGGTTGTACCATGTACACATCCTCCTCCAAGTTCCCATTCAGGAACGCCGTTTTGACATCCATTTGCCATATTTCATAATCGTGAAATGCGGCAATAGCGAGCATGATCCGAATAGACTTGAACATGGCAACCGGTGAAAAAGTTTCATCATAGTCAATTCCTTGAACTTGAGTGAAACCCTTTGCTACAAGCCTCGCTTTGTAGGTTGTCAAGTTCCCATCCATGCCCATCTTCCTCTTAAAAACCCATTTATTATGAATGGCCTTTTTCCCTTGAGGAAGGTCAACCAAGTCCCATACTTGATTATCATACATGGATTCTATTTTGGATTCCATGGCCTTAAGCCACAGTTTGGAGTCTTCCCTTTCCATTGCCTATTGGAAGGTTAAGGGATCATTGGTATCTAGTACCATGATTTCATGAAGTCCTAGATACAAATCGGGTTTCTTCCTTTCCCTTGTTGACCTTCTAAGTTCTTTTGGTTCTTCTCGTGTCTCTCGAACTTCTTCCACAATTTCTTGAGGAGTGGGTTCACGTTCAACTCTTGAACGTACACTTGGTGGGGATGATTGAGATTCTCTCACAATTTCTTGTGATGGTCTCTCGCTCACGCTCCCACTAACCAAAGGAATCTCGGTTGGGCCTTCATGATCTTAAATGTCATCATTCATGTCATGATCTTGTAGAGTATCTTGAGTTTCCTCAAGCACAACCCTACTCCCACTACTTTTTACTCTTTCTAGAAATTCCTTTTCCAGAAATGTGGCATCCCTCTCTACAATCACTCGATTGGAGGTGATATGCCAAAAGTAGTATCCTCTTGTCTCACGAGGATAACCAATAAAGAAGCACTTATCCGCTTTTGGTTGAAGTTTGGTCGACATCAATCTCTTGACGTAAGCCTCACAACCCCAAATCTTGAGAAAACTGAGCTTAGGTGTTTTACCACTCCATAGCTCATAAGGAGTTTTCTCCACGGATTTGGATGGAACATTATTTAGTGTGTAAGCCGCAGTTTGTAGTGCATAACTCCAAAAGTAAAGAAGTAATTCCGCATGACTCATCATTGACCGAACCATATCGAGCAATGTCCTATTCCTCCTTTCGGATACCCCATTCCACTGAGGTGTACCGGGAGGGGTGAGTTGAGGTACAATACCAAACTCCTTTAGGTATGAGTCAAATTCGGCACTTAAGTACTCACCTCCACGATCCGTTCGTAGAGACTTGATTTTCTTGTCGAGTTGGTTCTCTACTTCATTCTTGAATTCTGTGAACTTGTCAAAAGATTCACTTTTGTTTCTCATTAGATAAACATAGCCATAACGACTATAATCATCCGTGAACGTAATGAAGTACCTGAAACCATCTCGTGCACTAGTACTCATTGGACCACATACATCGGAATGTATCAAATCCAACAAGCCACTCGCCCTTGGGCCTTTCTTCTTGAAAGGCTTTTTGGTCATTTTTCCCATTAGACATGGTTGGCACGTCTCCAATGATTTAAAATCAAGTAGACCAAGAAGGTTAGCTTCTTGCAATTTCTTGATGCGCTTTTCATTTATGTGACCAAGACGATAGTGCCACAATAGAGTATCATTCTCGTGAGTGGTCTTAAGTCTTTTGTTATTGATATTAAAGATTTGTTTATTATCCAATTCAAGCAAATAGAGACCATTCCTTATGAATGCATTTGCATAGAACACACCATTCTTCGATATAGACAAACAAGAATTTGAAATATTTATATTAAAATTATCCATGTCCAGACATGATACAGAAATAATATTCTTGCTAATCGAAGGTACATAATAAACATTCTTTAGACATAAATTTAAACCACTACACAATTGAAGCACCACAGAACCTTGTGCAACCGCAGACACGTTCGCACCATTTCCGACCTTCAATTCTACCTCGTTCCTTACGAGTTCCTTCCTATCCATGAGTAGCTGCACATTAGAAACTATGTGAGCACAAGATCCGGTATCAATTACCCAATCCTGGACAGAGGTGGCTAAATTTATTTCAATAACAAATATACCTTTGGCCTTTTTGGGGCGCCGACGTTCAATCACTCCGTTGTCAAGGTCTTCCTTGTACTTGGGGCAATTTGGCCGGATGTGTCCTTTTTCACCACAGTGAAAGCACTCCGTATTGGGAGTTGGAGATTTCTGAGATTTCCCCCTCGAGGCACTTTTATGAGCACCTCCTACTCCCTTGCTCTTGATTGAACCACTTTTGGTAGATTTGCCCTTTCCTTTACCAATCTTATGGCCCCTCCCATGGACGGCAAGGACTTGCTTGTCCCTACCCTTGCCCATGTCAACTTCAGCAGTTTTGAGAGCGTTGTGAAGCTCCGCAAGACTCACCCCTTTTTCACGCACGTGATAGTGCATCACAAAGTCCTTAAAGGACGGAGCTAGAGAGCCAAGAATCATATCTTCAGCAATGTCCTCTGGCATTGGTGAAGAGAGCTTTGCCAACTTCTCAAGGTTTCCTTGCATCGTGAGAAAATGCATAGATACCGATGTTCCCTCCGCCATATGGCACATTGTGAGTGCGATGGTGGTCTTATAGCGCTCCTTTCGGGCACTATCCATGAACATCTTTGATAAAGCCTCCATGGTCTTCTTGGGTTTTGAATCCAAGTATTTCGCTTGAAGCGAGTCACCCATGGATGCTAGCATAAGACCGTGAACTTGGTTCTCTTGGTCTTCCCACTTGGCTTTAGCCTCTTTCTCTTCATCGGTTAATCTCTCATTCCACTTTGGGATTGGACCTTCCAAAATGTGAGATAGTTTCTCAAACTTTAACAAGATGTTGAGTTTGAGTTGCCAACTAATGAAGTTTGAGCCATCATTTGCTAAAGGGTGTTTTTCTATCATGGATCGTACGATAGGTTGGATGTTCGACATTTTTTCTACAAAATAAATCATACAGGTTTTAATGCCAATTTTATGTTTTAATACACATGCATACATATATCGAATATATAAATGTAAATGTTGCAAATAAAAATTTTGCCCATAAATGCAACAATCCAAGATCCTATCAATTGTAATATAGACTAGCTAAGGGCTATCGAATACATTACAATATCAAGGTAAGAAAACATTTTTCTAATCACAACCTTTTTGAATTTTAGCAACATTTAGCATCTTCAAACTCTTGTGACTCTTGTCGTTTTAATTATGAGGGAATACGACCTATTCTCGTAAGAAAAAACTTTTTCCCAAAACCGAGCGAGGGCTCTAGGTAATGTTAAGAAAACTTATTTTCATTTGATACGAGATACGTTTATCTATTGTATTCACAACTAAACATACTTGGGGTTCACTAGGGTGAAACACACCACATATATTTAATTGTGGCACAACAACAGACAACCTTTATATCTCCCACTATTCCCAAAGATAGAGGGAGCTATCTCCCGCTAAGGGCGAGCAGAGTATCCCTCGATCAATGGCTGCTAGTGGATGAAATAAGAAGGAAAACTATTCTTAATTTTTGTTGGACAATTTTAACATGTGATTTAGAATTTTAGGTTATCATGCATATTAATATTCATACACATCCTAACATTCACCACATTCATCACATGCATAACAGAAATTAAAAACAGAAATTAAACATTCACACAATTCACATCGTGTGAGTTTATATGTTCCCTTCGATCCTCGATCCCTGATCTTCAATCCTCGATCGATGCGCTACAGCGGCGACTTCCTCTTGCACCGGAGATGTAGATTTTACAGAAAATAAACATGCTCCTTACATTCGATAAAACCGACTAGTGCAAGTCCTATGTAAAAACCTCTCATATGCAAATGCAACTATCTAAAAGACGGAAATAGAGAGAATTTTGGCTTTTACATGCATAAGCCCCTAGTATTATAATAATAACATACATTCACAATTGCTGATTTGGAACATATAAACTCACAATTCCTGCAAAAACAACTCGAGCATCCATGCACGCAATATCGCTATAAGCTATCCAACCTAGTTTATCAAGCATCTAGAATCCCAAACAATTCTTTGAAAAACATTTTGAAATCCATTAAAAACATTTTTCATGCATCCATAGTTCACAAATTAATTATGAACCGCTGTCCATCCAATTTCCAATGGAAAGATGAATTGCAGTTTTTCGGTTTTGTTGATTCTCTTACAAAATAATCGTTTATACTTAAAACGAAATTATTGCAAGTTAGACTTATGTCTAAATCATAATTCTAATAATTACATGTCATGTTTTAAACATTCAAAACATTTAAAACGAATTATTATAAAGAATTATTTCAACAAACATTTAAAGACCGAAAAACCGGTAAAACGAATTGTTTAAATCCTAGATGGTAAACTAAATTTGTTTACAGCCATAAATCATGAGAAAATTGAACCCTAAGCTCTGATACCACTGTAGGATTTCATGTTTAATTATACAAATATATTTTCGAAATTTTTATGTATAATAAGGATCAATTACAATTTTCTTTGATTTATTTCATGCATGCATCAGTTTGTTTTAACATCTAGTTTCAAAACTCTATTAAAACAAACAAGGACTCCGAAATTCATACCTAGAAGTTCTCAAAAACTTCTTGAAGATTCGGAGACGTTGGGGATGCTTCTCGCCGCGCCGGATGCCTCCGAGTATTCACCAAAATCTAAACAAGATCGGAGAAAAGGAAGCTAGTCTCTCGATCTCCGATAAGGTTTAGAATCTAATTACTAACCCCTCTTTAATTCCCTTGAGAAGATGATCTCTTAAGAACTAAAACTAAACTTAAGAATTATGGGATTTTCGTGGAGAATTATGGAGAGAGAATTTTGCTCAAGAAAATAATGAATGAATTAATTAGGTAATGAGATAAACTTGTATTTATAAGTTCTCTCCAAATTACCTATTCATGTGCAACCCCTTGCCCATGATCTCATGCAAAATTCCATCTAACCATCCATTATTTATTAATAAATAATATTAGCCACGAATTAAATCAATTATGGACCAATTCCATGCATGATCTAATTAATTCTTAAATTAATTCTGCATAAAACCGTCTGGACCAGTCGACCGTTACGAAGGTCCGGTCGACCGCTCGAACCCAATTTCGGTCGACCGTGCGAGATTCGGTCGACCATTCTTAACGTAGAATATTTCATCGCAATGTTCGGTCGACCGACCGATAGATTCGGTCGACCGTTCCGAACAGACGAAAATTCCCTGTTATCGGTCGAGACACGTCCGGTCGACCGTGCACCTTCGGTCGACCGTTATCCATTAACCGGTCGACCGTTTGCACAGTCTTGCAGACTTGTCAAATTTTGGTTTAACCCCTACAAAATTTGACATTTCGGGATTAGTAGTAAATTCACAACTTATGTAACATATTATCCTATGTAATGATCATTCATTACACCCCATAAAATTTACATCACATATGAATTTAATTTAGATTCTAATTATGTTATTAATCACAACATAATTTTGATTTTGCTTGTTCACCCCATGTGTCATATTTTCAACATGAAACCCGACACATCTTATGAACTCAAAATCCCCATTTCTTGTTTCCCAGTTTTGCGGTGTGACCTATGGGAGGATCTAAACTAAGTTGGCAGTGATATTAAGAGTTTAATATCACAAGCTATAAGCGGTATCTAGCTACACATTATAGCTCCCAATTAGTTAGATGTCTTAATTCCACTCGAACCAAAACCCGATCCACTTGGTGATGGAGTGCACCACTTGTGTCCGTCCCTTGCCTCATGATATTAAGAATACACACAAAGTAGTATTGTGTCATCTTTGTATTAGTATTCATTTCTTGATCTCTTTAAGCTAGTTATAAATATGTGACTTAACTCAAATCACATTGTGCACATTATAACTTTGCTTTATCAAGGGGCCCACTAATATCATCACTCAATTAAGAGGGGGCAATGATAATCTTTTGACCAACTATCTTCTCCAACGAAAGTTATACTTAACCAACTAATGCCTTTACACTACACTCATTGATAGCTTAAGACACTAGTCTAATTAAGAACTCCTTAAGCGATCAGATATAAGTCTCATAACAAAGGACCAATGACACAGTAAAATATTAATGACACAGAAACACATTTCTATAATATTTTACTTATTAGGTCTATTCAGTACATAAAAGTAATATTTTCCTCTTTTGCATACCCGTGTCGTCACTCAATTGTAGAGCTACAATGATCTATGACCAAACATGACAATCTTAACTCGGTAATTAATGTCCCATGTTAATTACCATGATTGTGAATATCTTTTGTTTTATGTAAACCAATATCTTTTAGAGCTCTACGGTTAAGGACCAAGAGCATCTTCCTTAACACTTCTAAAAGACGAATAACATAAACAAGGAACAAAATGATTTCTTATTCAATTCATAATAATTGACATTTAAAAGTAATTTTTTTAGAACACATTCCCTTCAGAGCTAACGTAGTTGGAGTTAAATCACTACGACTGACTCAACCACCGACGAAGGCAAAATAAATTTATTATGGGTGGACACAAACAACAACACAATTGATCCATTCAACATACCCTCATACCAAGCCAAAAGGCGAAATGCATTTCGAGTCCATGGGTCTGAGGAACCATGTGGATTGGCTTGATGAGTGATTAGAGAGGGTTAACCTAGTTATTATTGTTTTATACATTGAGAATGTATGTGAAAGAAAACTTTGATAACAAGTGGGATATTAAAAGGAATGTGTTCTAAAAGTTTTACTTTTATATGTCAATTATTATGAATTAGATGTGCAAACATTTTGTTCCTTGATTATGGTATTCGTCTTTTGGAAGTGTTAAGGAAGAGGCGCTTGGTCCTTAATTGTAGAGTTCTAAAAAATAATGGTAATTAACATAGAACATTAATCACAAAGATAAGATTGTCGTGTTGGTCATCGATTGTTGTAGCTCTACAAATAATTGACGACACGAGTATATAAAATAGGAAAAGATTACTTTTATATATTGAATAGACCTAACAAGTAAAACATTATGGATTTGTGTTTCGTGTCACTAATGTTTTACTGTGTCTTGGATCCTAAGATATGAGACTTATATCTTTTCACTAAAGAAGTGCTTAATTTGATTATTGTCAAAAGGTATCAATGAGTGTAGTGATAAATGCAATAGTTGGTTGACCATGACTTGTGCTGGAAAAGATAGCTAGTCAAACGATTATCGTTGCCCCTCTTTATTGAGTGATGTTATTAGTGGGCCCCTTGATAAAACAAAATTATTATGTGCACAATGTAACTTGAGTTAATTTACATAGTTATAATTATCTTAGAGAGATCAAGAAATGAATATAATACAAAGGTGACACATTTCTACTTTGTATGTATTCTTAATATCATGAGGCAAGGGACGGACACAAGTGGTGCACTTACATCACTAAATGGATCGTGTTTAGTTCGAATGGAACAAAGACATCTATGCTAATTGGGTAACTATAATGTGTAGCTAGATACCGCTTCTAGTTTGAGATATTAAGTGTTTAATATCGTTGCCGATTTAGCTTAGATCCTCCTATAGGTCACACCACAAAACTGGGAAACAAGAAGATTGATTTTGAGTTCATATAATATGTCAGGTTTCATGTGAAAAAGGGACACATGTGGTGAATGAATAAAATTGATATGTCATGAGAATTGACATAATTAGAATCACAATAAATTCATATGAGGTGTATATATTATGGGGTGTAATAATTTAATATTACATAGGATAATATATTACATAAGATATGAATTTGCTAAAAACCCTAAAAGATCAAATGTTGTTGGAAATAAATCCAAAATTTGACAAAGGCAAAATCAGGGTCAAACACGGTGAACCGTTTAGGGTTCAGTCGACCGAGGTGTCTTCGGAACGGTCAACCGAACGGGGAACGGGTAAACACAATTGGTTGACCAAAATTGTCTGGAGTGCCTGGACAATTGGGTTCGGTCAACTGAACGTGAACGGTCAACCGAGAGAAAATATCTTCGGATATTTTCGGTAGACCGAAGGTGACACGGTCGTCCGATGAATGTTCACCAGGAGAAATTTTGGTGGGTCAACGGTCGACCGGAGCAAGACGCGGATCGTCCGAATTTTTCCAGAGAATTTTTATCATACATATTCGATCGACCGTCTAGCTCACGGTCCACCGAACATGTGTTAAAACCGAATGGTTCAGTTCACCGAGAAGAATTCTCGGTCAACCGAACAGTGTGATTTTTGCCTGAATTATGAAGAGGATAATTAGATCATGGGTTGGATTAATTCCAGATTTAATCAAACGTTTTTTAAGATGCTAATGTGGCAATTTGAGATTAATTTTAGGAGTGAATAAGCAAGAGATCATAACTAAAGAATAGTTCTTGATAAGAAAGTTTTGGCAGCCTATAAAAGGACCTCTCATCCTACTTGTTTATGTTAATGCAAAAATTCTTTCTCTCATTAATCTCTCCCTTAATCACCACGAAAATCTCTTAATAGTTTTAAGTTTTGGAAATAAAAATCTTAGGAGATTAAAAAGGAGTTATTAGCTAAATTCTAAGCCTAATTAGAGATTGATAGGCTAGCCCCTTTCTCTCTAATCTTGTTTAGAGTTTGGTGAACTCTTGGAGGCGAATCTGCTGGCGATTCGACGAGCAACGGAACTCCGGATCTTCTGAAAGGTTTTAGAGAACTTATGAGTATGATCATCTATCCTTTGTTTATTTTAATATGTGTACGAATGCATGATATTAGAATAAACAAATACATGTACGTAAAATCAGTGA
Source organism: Triglochin maritima (assembly GCA_963682175.1). NCBI lineage: Eukaryota > Viridiplantae > Streptophyta > Magnoliopsida > Alismatales > Juncaginaceae > Triglochin > Triglochin maritima. Next base: position 32,057,307 of record OY821779.1, read on the forward strand.
AAATATGAAATCAATCTTGTATGTTGTATTAAAATTTTAAAATATATACATACATAGGGACACGAAATCCTACAGTCTTCTGGTCGAGCTGGATCATATCAAGTTGACTCAACTATCGTGTCTGAGGCGAAAATGGCTGCTCTCATGCGTAGGATTGAGAGTTTAGAGTTGGACCGAGCTCCTGTAGCTCAGGTCGCTACTCCCGCGTGTAGTAGGTGTGGACTTACGGGACATGATGACTTGGAATGTGCTTACGATCCAAGGGATACTGAGCATGCAAATGTGATGTATCAATAGAGGCCTCGTAACGACCCGTACAATCACTCCTACAACCCGGGATGACGTAACCATCCTAACTTCTCTTGGGGGCCTAGTGAGGGTCACGGTCAGAGCTTGCACGCTCAATCTCAACCTCCACCTTATCAACCTCCACGCCCATCAGCGACCTATCAACCCCCACATGCGACCACACACATAGTGGTGTGTATGTGGTCGCATATGCAGTGGCCTAGGCGACCACCCACCTGAAGCTTGGTAATAACTAATTAAAGAAAAAATAATGATTTTAAAAAGTGTTCGAAATGTAGAAAATATGGTACTTGAAACATACCAACTCAAACGAACTGGTTTGCTAAAAGGAGCTCAGGTATATGTTTATATCCCTAAAAAACGTCTTATAGTTCTCTAAATTTGAGGCTCAAACAAACTACTTATTTGCGTGACTTGTAATTAAACACAAATATATGAGTTAAATTGCAAAAAACCATTTAAAAAAGTGCGGGCAATTGCGTCCAATTTTCGATTTGAACCATACGGTACCTAAGAACCAGATCAAAAAGTACTGAAAATTATTAGAACAAGATCTGCATAATCGGTCTGATCCGATTGTATGCAATCTATGTTTATTTATACATACCTCAAAAAAGGAAGGGGTTTTTGCTATAGTACGCCTCTCAGGTGTCAAATTGGCAATATGCACCTGGTTTTTTGATATTGCCTCATATACACCTTCGATTTGAATTAATTACACATATACACATCTGTCGTTACTTCCTCTCACTCCGTTACCGTTAAAGTCTAACGGTGTTAGACAATTTGCAAATTAAACCTCGTAAAATAGAACTGTCTACTATTTGCAAATTAACCCCACAAAAAATCAAATTGTCTAACAATATCCACTCTTTCAGTCTCTCTCTCTTTCATCCATTTCTCTCTCTCTTGAATCTCTCACTCTATCCTTTCTCCCTCTCTCTTTCATCCCTTTCTCTCTCTTAAATCTCTCTCTCCACCATTTCACTCTCTCTAGAATCTCTCTTTCTCTAACTCTCTCCTCCCTCTCTATTGAATCTCTCTAATTCCTTTCTTTCTCTCTCTTGAATCTCTCTATCCACTCTTGTATTTCTCTCTCTCATCCCTCATCTCTCTCTTCTTTCTCCCTATCTACTATTTTACTCTCTCTAGAATCTCTCTCTCTCATTTCTCCCTCTCCACTCTTTCAGTTTCTCTTTCCTTTCTCCCTATGCAATCTTTCACTATCTCTTATCCCTCTTTCTTTTGTTTGTTTGTTTGTTTCTTTCTCTCAGAACTCTCACTATCTGGATCGTCTCTGGATCGTTGATTGAATCTTTCTCTCTCTCCTCCCTCTCTCCTCTCTCTCATCCCTTTTTCTCTCTCTCCTCCATCTTTCTCTTTCTTAAATCTTTCTCTCTCCTCCCTTTTTCTCTTTCTCTCTCTCCTCCCTCTTTCTCTTCGTTCTCCACTAATTCACTCTTTCTTTCTCTCCTCCCTCCCTTTTTCTTTCTTTCTCTCCTCCCTCTTTCTCTCTCTCCTCCCTTTCTCTATCTCATCCCTCTTTCTCTCTCTCATCCCTCTTTCTCTCTCTTGAATCACTCTGGATAGAGTATGATGTACCTCTGGATTCTTCGTGTACCCTTCGTGCATCCTGGAATCACTCTGAAGCGACTTTGGATCGTTGCTTGATTGAATATAGAATCTCTGGATCGACTCTGGAATCACTCTGGATCGACTCTGACTATACTCTGGATCGACTCTGGAATTACTCTGGATCGACATTGGATTGACTCTGGACTCACTCTGGATCGACTCAGAGTTAGTCCAGAGTCAATCTAGAGTTAGTCCAGAGTCGATCCAGTGTCGATCCAGAGTCGATCCAGAATGATTCCAGAGTCGATCAAGAGATTCCAGATTCAATCAAGCAACGATCCAGAGTCGATCCAGAGTGATTCCAGGATGCACGAAGGGTACGCAGAGAATCCAAAGATGCACCATACTGCACTAAGGATACGCTGAGTATCCAGAGTGGAACCATAACCTATACAGAGTTAGTCGAGAAAGTACTCCAGGGTTAAACCAGAGATAATCCATGGACATTCAAGATTGAGACAAGGGTTACGCACCATACTCTCTCTCATTTTTCCCTCTCCAATCTTTCACTCACTCTCTCATCCACTTTCTCTCTCTCATCACTCTCTCCACCCTATCACTCTCTCTCATCCTTCTTTCTTTCTCTCTCCCACTCTCCTTTCTCTCTCTCCAATCTTTCACTCTCTCTCTCACCACTCTCTCTCTCTCTACTCTATCACTCTCTCATCCTTATTTTCTCATTTTTAATCTTTCACTCTCTCTCTCATCCCTCTTTATCTCTCTCTCTTGAAAAGAGAGAGAAAAAAAGAGGGATGAGAGAGAGTGAAGGAGTGAAGAGGGAGAAATGAGAGAGTGAAAGATTGGAGAGGGAGAAAGTAGAGAAAAAGTAAAAGAGTGGAGAGGGAGAAAGGAGAGAGGGAGAGAGAAAGAAGGATGAGAGAGTGATAGAGTGGAGAGAGAGTAATGAGAGAGAGAAAGTGGGATGAGAGAGAGTGAAAGGTTGTAGAGCGAGAAAGGAGAGGGAGAGTGAAGGAGTGGAGAGGGAGAAAGGAGAGAAAGAGAGATTCAAGAGAGAGAGTGACAGAGTGGAGAATGAGAAAGGAGAGGGAGAGTGAAGGAGTGGAGAGGGAGAAAGGAGAGAAAGAGAGCTTCAAGAGAGAGAGTGACAGAGTGGAGAAGGAGAAAGGAGAGAGAGATAGAGATAGAAAGAGAGAGAAAGAGGTTGCATTTTGTGGAGAGAGAGATTCAAGATAGATAGAGGGGAATGAGAGAGAGAAAGAAGGATGAGAGAGAGTGAAAGATTGGAGAGGGAGAAAGGGAAGAGAGTGTGAAAGAGTGGAGGTAGAAAGGAGAAAGAAAGATTCAAGAGAGAGAGAGCGAAAGAGTGGAGAGAGAGAAAGGAGAGAGAAGATTCAAGAGAGAGAGAAAGGGGATGAGAGAGAGAGATTTATGAGAGTGAGTGAGTGATGAGAGAGAGAAAGAGATTGTGTTTCGTGGAGAGAGAGAAAGGAGAGAGAGATTCAAAAGAGAGAGCGGAATGAGAGAGAGTGAAAGGGTGGAGAGAGATTCAAGAGAGAGAGAGAGAGAAAGAAAGTGGGATGAGAGAGAGAGGAGAAGAAGAAAGGAGAGAGAGTGGAGGTAGAAAGAGAGAGAGAAAGATTCAAAAGAGATAGGGAAAGAAAGAAACATTCACGAGAGAAAAAGCGAAAGAGTGGAGAGAGAGAAAGATTCAAGAGAGAGAGTGAAAGAGTGGAGAGGGAGAAAGGAGAAAGAGATTCAAGAGAGAGAGAGAAAGGAGAGAGATTAAAAAAAGAGTGGGATGAGAGAGAGTGAAAGAGTGGAGAGAGAGAAAACAGGATGAGAGAGAGGAGAGGGAGAGTGGAGGTAGAAAGAGAGAGATTCAAGAGAGAGAAGGAAAGAAACAAAGATTCAAGAGAGAGAGCGAAAGAGTGGTGATAGAGAGAAAAATTCAAGAGAGAGAGAGTGAAAGAGTGAAGTGGGAGAAAGGAGAGAGAGATTCTAGAGTGGAAAGTGAGAAAGGAGAGAGATTCTAGAGATAGAGTGGAGAGAGAGAGAGAGAGAGAGAAAGGGAGAGAGAGTGTCTGAAACAGTGGAGAGAGGGATTCAAGAGAAAGAGTGAGAGTGAAAGAGTAGAGAGTGTTAGAAAATTTAATTTTTTATGAGGTTTTTTTGGTTTACAATTAAGGACATTTGGATTTTACAAGGTTTAAATTGCAAATTTTCTAACACCGTTGGATGATAACGGTGACGTAGTGGGTCCACTAATGACATATGTGTATATCAACAAATAAGACCGTATTACAAGTGCATATCAGGAAATAACAAAAAACCGGATGCATTTGACCAATTAAGTTACTTAAGAGGTGCACAGTAGCAAATTATCAAAAGGAAAAAAATTCAATGCAGACCGCCACCAACGTAATAATGGCAAAGATGAACAATCCACGTAAGCAAAACCGATACTCCACTCATGCACTCCGCCAACAAAGTAACAAGCAAAACCCAACCCAACCAGGTCAACCAACAATCATTAACCCAAATCCCAACTAACCATGTCGAAACACCCGGAACCCTCCCACCTTCAGCCTGCCGACACCGTCCCCCTCCTCCACCCACACCAACCCCCAACCATCTGCTACGGCGTCCCCGTCGTCCTCCTCCACCGCACCCGCCTCCGCCACCCCCGCCACTGCTCATCCCTCACCCTCCTCCTCCCCACCATCCTCCTCCTCCTCGCCATCGCCGCCTTCCTCCTCTTCCCCTCCAACCCCTCCCTCCGCGTCGCTCGCCTCCACCTCCGATCCATCCGCGTCCACACCTCCCCGTCCCCCACCCTCGACGTCGCCCTCCACCTCCGCCTTCGCGTCCGCAACTGCGACTTCTATGAGCTCGAGTTCCAGGAGATCAGGACCTCGATTTGGTATAGAGGGAGAGGTTGGGGGTTGTGGTCGCCGGGGGAGGGAGGGTTAGGGCTAGAGGGGTTTCGTTTGTCGAGGCCGAGTTGGTGCTTGATGGGATTAGGGTGCTGCATGATGTGTTTTATTTGATTGAGGATTTGGCCAGAGGGTTGGTGCCGTTCGAGACTCTTACGGAGGTCGATGGGACCGTCCAAGCCTTCTTTCTCGATGTTCCCATCAATGTAAGTAGAGATTTGTTCTGCTTTCAGATCTTTTGGCATGTTGCACTGTGGATTTGTTTACCAAAGTTTTCCCTGACCAATTTATGGTTTAACCTTTCCTTAAAAGTATGCTCTACTACATGCTTACTGTAACATCCCGAAACAGCGGAAATTTAAAAATTTATAATCAAGACACAGGAACTCAAAAATAAAAGACAGGACTGTTACTTCTCATAAAACAAATAGAGGTGCACCAAAATTACATCAGAGTTTGTCAAAATGATACATGATTACAACAAAACGACAACAGAAGATAAAACGTAATCATGTCGACCTCAGCGGTCCGAGAAGAGGATCCAACTCCAAAATGCGCGTGCCCGCCGATCACCACCCAACTGGACCTACTGCGGTCCTGAAAAATATATAACAACGATGCCTGAGTTTCCAGAAGGAAACCCCGTATGCCAACTCACCTATATGCATGCATTACACAAATGAACCTATCATACTAGTAGCATGTCATGGCATCGACAGAAAGTAAAACAGTTCCCCCGAAGGGTAAAACGGTACATCAGTCCGACAGTCAACATCGGGTCTCCCGAGGAGACTTACTGCAGGCACATGCAGCCTTACAGCACGCGACATCGCACCCCCCACTCGCAGCTACACTACTCAAGGGTTCGGCAGGGAGCCTCTGTCACGCCTGCGCGCCGATAGAATACAGATCTGCAAATCTCTGTGGTCGGAGCCACTGGGACCAACGGGGTCGTCGCCCGGCAGGTATAACAACAACATCTCGATAGGTGCCCAGTCGAGGAATCAACATAGCCGGAACAACCTCGGCCCAACAATCATCATCGCCGGCACAACTTCGGCGGCATCACCGGCACAACATCGGTGGTCCATCACAAGCCGAAGTCTGGCAGGTCATCAGGCTCCACGAGCCGCAAACACCAACCACGCCGCTATAAAAGCAGGGCAGCGACCTCCGTAGGCCGGTAGTCACCTCACCCAACGCCAGTTGTGTGCCCGCACAAACATCAACATTGGGATCCACGATCCCTCAGCCTGCTATACTACAATGAGTCCAATCCATCCAACACATTAGTCACGCTCCATATATGGAGGTGACGTGTCCCGAACACCCACACTCTTCCCAACGGCGGTCCCTGGGCAGGCACGCGGAACACACCTACTGTCATCTCCCGGCTCACGCACAAGGCGAGGACACGGGTTTCCGTGGACAAAGTTGGCATTCAAAAAGGGATCCAGAAATTCTGTCATGGGCCCAAACGGTCGACCGAAAGAGGTGATTCGGTCGACCGGTTCCAGAAAGGAATCGGTCGACCATACGCCTAACACGGTCTACCATTGCGCTCAAAACACAATCCCCAACGGTCTACCGAAGGTCTAAAATCGGTCGACCGAACGAGGTCAAAATCCGGAGTCTGGTCAACATCAAAATCAAACTATCGGTCGACCGAAAACTAACATGGCATTTCTACATCATTTTAAACTATCGGTCGACCGACTCAGGGGTCTCGGTCGACCAATAACAGATAGGGTCAACCTATTATTCTACGTCATATAACGGTCGACCGAACGAAACCAACGTCTGAACATCATGCATAATAAACCAATAAACTTAAGTTCCGGTCGACCGAACACAAGGACCCGGTCGACCGAAGCACAACAAACAGACAAAATACATGCATTCGGTCGACTGCCCGAAGGGTCCGGTTGACCGTTGGTCGTCTTCAACCTCGCGCCAGCCGAGGTTTCTCCACCAAAACTCAACGTCGGAGAGGTCTCCGACCTCCTCCGACCGACCAACACAACCCTCTAACACAACCCTCTCATGAGGGTTAACGATAAAACCACACTAGAGAGCGGCATACCTCAAGCAAAGACGACGAACCGCCGGAGCTCGCTCACGCACGTCGCCTCAGGTGACCTTCCCGCGCGACCTCCTCCTCGAGACGACCTCCTCACGCCGGAGCCTCCGAGTCCTTTGGTGCCGCACAAGGAAAGAAAAGAGTGAGGTAGAGAACGTAAGGAATGGAGAGAGAGATCAAAAAACCCAAACTTAAACCCAACCCTCCTCGCTACAGTGCCCGCAACCCTACACCCCTCATCCATCACAACCCACTGTTCCCGCACAACCCATGCCTCAACTGTGTCACCCCTTCCCCATGCAAACCACTTCCTAAACCAAGATTAACCCTAATCAAGGGTTAGGATTCTAACACTTACAATCGTATAAATGTTGATAGCATTCTAGTTTACTAACGAGAATAAAGCTTGCCCATGAGTAAATCTATGATTGGGGGTGTGCTGTTGTTGGCAGTGAGAAGTCAGTAGCCTATTGGAATTGGGACCCTTTTAGAGCTATGGTTATATTTCTTTAGCGAAATAATTCAATATGCAAACATTTTTTTTTGAAGTCTAAGTTCAAACATGAAATTCACCCTTGGTGGGGTGCCCTTTTTGGCAGTAAGAAGTCCAGTAGTGTGAAATTGAATTCTGAACCTTTATTCAGCCACGATAAGATTTGTAGCAAACGAGCGCAATATAAAAGCAAACTTATTTTTACTACTGAAAACACTGAATTTTTGTTAGCGAAGTCCATGTTTTTTCATGAATAAATCCACCTTCAGGGATGTGCTGATATTGGTAGTTATAATTATAGTGGCGTGGAGTTTGAATTTGTACGTTCATGATAAGATTTTGTAGCAAACGAATATCATAGAAAGCAAGCTTATTTGATATTCTTTTGTGCAAGTACATAATTGCCTATTAGTGTATACACACCCTTGGTGTAGTGCCCTTGTTAGCAGTAAGAAATCCAGTACTATGAAGTTGTATTTGGAACCTTTTCCAGCTACAATAAGATTTTCTAGCACAAGAATACCTATGAACTAATGATCTTATGGGTAATAGGAACTCTTCCTAGATGGCATACAATGAATCATCTTGTTTTTATTAGTCATCTACATGTGCTTGATGGGATTGAAGATAAATGCCGTGACAAGAATAAAAGCTTGAGATTTAAGATTCCTCTTGGGTTGGATAGAATGTTGAAACACAAACCAATTCATTTCTTATCTTGTAGGAATTGGAATTGCTTTGTTATGAGAAAAGTGACACAAAATGTCTTGACTCTTAATTTATTTTTACATAAGTGACTGTAGTTAATCCTTGACGAAGTTTACATGTCCAATGTGTGTCTTAAATGGCTAGAAAGGGATGTCATCTTTTTTTTGGTCGGTGACCAGAAAGAGATCTCATGAACATCACGGATTACAAGAGCAACATGTTAAAGTCTAAGGGCCCGATCAAAAAAAAAATGTTACAGTATAAGGGAGCTTGGAGAAGTATGGTTTTTGTTTTTGATAACTGATAACAAGTTCAGATGGGCGGAAATCATTTACGAACTATTGAACAAAATGATTAAGGTCATAGAAATATGAGTGATTACATAATCAATTCTGCAGTTGAGATGGGGAATCATTTTATTTTGATCTTATTGTCCTGTAGGATCTTGCACTAGGTGCAATATATCTTGGTAATTTTATGTTAAGTCAACTTGAAACCTAGTAATCTGGCAGTGATATAATTTATCTCTTCACTCAATTAATGATTAATTGCAAATTTGCTATCTTCAGGGAAAGCTGTTTTGCTCTGTCAATGTAGATACAAATAACCAGACAGTCATTGATCAAGATTGCTACTGACGTGTAAAGTGAGTTGTTAAGTTAATTATTCGGTCTCAGCATTGTTGCAGTCACTTGGATAATTCCTATTATGTGTTAATGTGTATCTAATTTAGTTATGGGCGTTCTTCAAACCTTAAGTTTAGATGCTTATTCTACTATTTGATACATATTATTTTGTCATAAATAATTTTAGTTATCCAATAAAAGTGTGAATGTAAATAAGAAATTTATTTCTTAGGTCCATAGGATGGTTAAATATCTGCCCTAGTTTGTTCACTTGAGTTCTTTCATGAATTTGTTACATTTTTCCTACCCCAACTAGTTTGTGGTTGTACAATTTATCCCCTTGAGTTAAACTTCGATTTCACTTTATACTTTTATTTTGCAACATTTCTTTCCTCTAAACATTAAGAATCAATTATTTTTCCACATATTCGTCGTTATTTTTCAATTTTTTTGTGTTGTATACATAATACACTCATATTCTTAATTTATATTAAAGCTTAAAATTAAATCGGAGTTTAGATCTGACTCAGATTTGAGTATGATTGACTATCAATCATATCCAAATTCCAACCAAACCAGAACTTCCGATTTGATCTAAAGTTTAATAAGGATTAGGAGTGTATTAGGCAAATGACCCCAAAAACAATAAAAATAGGGACAACTGTGTGCTAAAATGATGAATCTTAAAGTTCGGGCAGATAGAGGGGGTAAAGTGTTACAAAATAAAAGTACAGATGATTGATTGTCGTTATTTAAAGTTTAAGGGGGCAGAGTGAAATCAGAGAATAGTTCAGGGAGTCAAATTGTAATTAACCGTTTATATTTGTATGGAAAATTCATGTCAGTTCTTTAGAATTTTGCCAACTGACAGTGAAATTTGGCTCTCATATTAAGAGCATCCTTAACGGGGTCATCCCCCGTGGATGACCATGCTACTTGGCACGACTCGGTTGGTTGGGTTTTTTATTTTGAATTTTTGGTAATTGTTTTAATAATTAGGGGTTATGGTTTATTATATTTTGATAACCGTTAAGTGTGTTTTATGTCGTGTAATATTTGAATTATGTCATGTTTTATAATTAAAGTACGAAAATTATACTGAAATCACGCACGTACTATAGATGACAGGTTTAAAATAATTATATTCCCAGACAAGATTTCAAATTTGAAATCACGTACGTACTGTAGATTGTCAATTCGACAAGATAAGACATCACTCACGTACTGTAGATTGTCAGTCCGACAAGATAATGCATTATGCGAGTACTGTAGATTGTCAATTTGACAAGATAAGGCATCACACATGTACTGTACATTGTCAGATCAACATTATAAGTAAGGAAGTGCTAAGATATGTCTCGTCAAACATATCTAATTCAATGAACCCTAATTTAAGATACCCATCGACCTACTCCTCTTCCTCTGACGACACCTTCGACAAGCTTTGGAGGCAAGTAAGCACAGAAGCACTCGAAGTGCTTGAGCGTGGGGCAACTTGTGGTACAGTCGTGAGGCTCCAAGGCGACGTCGCGTTACGACCCAAAATCCCGATAGAGATCGGGAAGAAGGTTATCGTCGTCTTGTTTTTCATATTATTTTGCTGAAAATCCTGTGTATGGTCGTTGTATTTCAAAAGAAGATTCAGAATGAGGAAACATGTATTTCTGCGTATATCAGATGCCGTTGACAATTCAGACGTCCTTTTTAAACCAAGACCGGATGCGATGGGTCGAATGAGCATATCAAGACTACAAAAAACAACTGCAGCTCTGCGAATCTACGACATTGCAGGCGATGCCGTTGACGAGTACCTACGCCTTAGTGAGGTCACGGCAATGTTCTCTCTAGAAGTTCGTAGAAAGGGTGATAACCAACTTCGGTGCTGAATACCTGAGAAGACTCACTCCAGAAAACATGGCAATACTACACGTTGGTGCGCAACGTGGTTTTCCGGGCATGATGGGGAACATCAATTGTATGCATTGAGTGGAAAAATTGCTCAACAGCTTGGAAAGGAAAATACCAAGGTTGTAGCGGCAAAACAACAATTGTGTTAGAGGTCGTAGCGTCGTACGACCTTTGGATATTGCATAGTTTTTTTTGGCATTCTCGACTCTAGTAACAATATCAACATACTTAAACGATCTCCCATTTTTAATGACGTGTTTGAATGATGTACGCCTCCCGTCCAGTACGAGGTGAATGATCGTCAATATGATATGAGATATTATCTTACAGATGATATCTACCCGCAGTGGGCGACATTCACGAGGTCCATCCCGCTTCCACAAACACCCAAGATAGGTTATTTGCACAATACCAGGAGGCAGTGCGTAAAGACGTAGAACGCGAGTTTGGAGTGTTGCAGGCACGATGAGCAATCCTAAAGAGGTCATCTCTTGCGTGGAATGCAGACATCCTAAACAAAATAACCACTGCGTGCATCATAATGCACAACATGATCGTGGAGGATGGGCGTGAATCATATTCCATGTTTTATGATACAACTGAGTTTGAGATGGATCGCGACATATTGGGTCCGTAACCAACGCCTTATTCCACTGCATGACTCCTGGACATTAACTCCTACATGAACAACAAAGACCGCGTTCGTAATAAATCGAACATATCGCACTGCGGACGAACTTGATCGAGAACATCTGGCAACGATTCGACGGAACCGATGCTTAATTGTGTTTTATGTCGTGTGTTATTTGATTTATATATTGTATTTCGTACGTCGTCTTCTTTGGTGTAACCGTACGTTTGCTAAAAATTGTAATATTTCCTTTCTTAATATTAATGGTATTTAGTATTTGCTAATCATTAATGTTTTTGTTAAATATAAATGATTTTGGAATATAATAAAAATTGAGAATAAAATTAATGATGTGGAGGAAAGAGAGTGAGATGACCTAAGTCATTGTTAATGGGTGAATAGTGAGAGAGAAATATGAGGTTGGATCATGATGACGTGATAGTAAGAGAAAGAAGAGAGAAGGTAGTCAACTTCTACCCTAAGCCGACCACCAGCCTTGTGTGGTGTTCATTTCCCCATTCTTGAGGATTATGGAAATCCACTTCCTATTATGTAATCCACCTTTTCTGCTCCGGGGTATAAGCTACTTCGGAATAGTCTAACATGTCTCCATTACAGGGAGATAGGGATGTGAAGGAGAAGAAAGGCAGGGAACAATGATTTGTAATATTTTGGAGCATTTTGTGTTAGGCCTTAGAAGTGGTTAGTTGCTTTGTTCCAAAAATCAGAAGATGGCCGGATGGGCCCAAAATTGACACTGTTCCGGTAGGGGAAGAAATAGCATATATAATGTGAGGCCCAAAATGCTCACTTTGTATTTTTGATTCAAGTCTTCGCATCAAGCATATGCGGGAATTATACGGGTGGGTGTGCAGAATTAGATTTAAATACTTAAAATAATTTTAAGATTAAGATCTACTACCTTTAAATTTGATGACATGTTGCGCTTCATAATAAAATAAAATCTAAACTTCAACATAAAAATTCAAATCGTAGATCTTAATTTACAACGTAAATAAATTAAGGATGTTGAAAATCATAAAATTTGATAATCATTTCATATTTGATTTTGAAATCAATTTTTTTAGCTAATGTAGTTCGCTCATTTTTATATATCGAGATATTACGCAAAATATATTTTAAATTTTATGATTTTCGATATCCTTAATCTAGATATGTTATAGATGAAGATCTACAATTTGAATTTTCAAATTGAGTTCAAATTTGATTTTATCAAGTACAACTGTGTGTTAACGAAGTTTAAAGGCAATGAATCTCTCTAATTTTAATACCATGCATATTAATTATAATTGTTATATATATATGCATCGATAATGCTAGACCTAGAAAAAAATGTAGAAGAGATGGGTTATAGTTTCGTGTTGTAAGAATGATTTGTTGGGTTAAGATTTTGAAAAATTAGGTATTGGGACAATGATTGGGTTTTATTTGGTCTAATAAATGGGTTATTGGAAGTTAAGTTATAAGAAACTTAACCTAAATAAATGAAGAAAATACTACTTTGGGAATGCGATGTGGCACTTACGTGGGCTTGCATTTCTTATCCTGCATCATCTTGATGGAGTGTGGGCGTGTGGCAAGGGACCGTAGTGCCGATGCGGTGACATCAACCACATTCTAGAATATTGATTCTTTTAAAAGAAAATTTTCACTTTGTATCCCTCAAATATACCCATGTATTCGCTTCACACTTTTTCAATTGTTACTGTCATCAATTTGTCTTTCTCAAATCTTTTAGTTCATCAAATACTCCCGCTCCTATTAATTTACCGTCAATTTTCTCCTATTAGTTACAAAAAAGACATATTTACCGTCGTCTATCAATAAAACCCCAATGAGACCAAACAAACTTGTTGAACCTCTTCACGACAATCAGGCTGATGTTTGAAAGGCTTCCTTGGTACACCACGTTCGTGGTCTTCGTGAAAGGAATGTGTTTTGAAAGCATTCTTTTATATGTCAGTTATTATGAATTGAATGTGCAAATATTTTGTTCATTGATTAATGTATTTGTCATTTGTTAGTGTTAAAGAAGATGTTCTTGGTCTTTAACCAATAGAACTCTAAGAGATAATGATTTACATAAATCAAAAGTTATTCACAATTATGGTAATTGACATGGAACATTAATTACCGAGATAAGATTGTCGTGTTAGTTAAAGATTATTGTAGCTCTACAAATTTTTAACGACAAAAGTATATAAAAAAAATAAAACATTTACTTTTATATATTGAATAGACCTAACAAGTGAAACATTATGAAATTGTGTTATGTGTCATTAATGTTTCACTGTATCTTGAATCCTAAGATATGAGACTTATGTCTTTTCACCTAGAAAATGTTTAATTTGATTATTTTCAAAAGTTGTCAATGAGTTTAGTGATAAAGACAATGGTTGGTTAATCATGACTTATACTGGAAAAAATAGTTCGTCAAAAGATTATCATTGCCCCTGTTTACCTGAGTGATGATATTAGTGAGTCCCTTGATAAAGCAAAATTGTAATGTGCGCAATCTGAATTGTGTTATGTTACATATTTATAATTAGCTTAAAAGATCAAGAAATGAATATATAATACAAATGTGACACATTTCTACTTTGTATAATATTCTTAATATCATGAGGCAAGAGATAGACATTTACATCACTAGCTGGATCGTATTTAGTTTGAGTGAACAAAACATGGAAGGGACAAAAAAAGTTAGAAAAGCTAAACCTTCGGGCAATGAAAAGAAGACAATCGTACGACCACTCCTTCGATGTATAGACTTTGCAGGGCAAACCACAACCACATATGGGTATGGATGAGACTGACATGTCAGATCTGTAGGGTGTCCTCAACGTGTCATGGGGCTGGTGGTGGGGAAGTTTGAGGAATTGGTGTCAGTGGGGTGGTAACTACTGTCGGTGTTGGTGTTTGAAGGGTTCGAGGTGGAATTGGAGATGAGATCAACCAAGTCTCTTCGACTATTGTTGTTGTCAGAAGTAACACACCACCGGTGGGCATCTCAATGTCATGTTATAGAAGTAAGAGCGGTAGTTTGGTTTAGATTAAAGGAAGTGGAAGTTTGGTGATTGTTTGTTGGGTATACGAACAAGACGAGAAAAAGGGTGGGAAGGATTAGTGTGCGCTGGGAAGAGATGTAATTGTCCTTTTGCACCCGTATTTTAACTAATTCCCCAGGTGCACATACATTTTACTACAAATTCTTAGGTGCACCTCAGTTGTTTGTAGGGTCCACTCCTCATTGGAAAATTTGCAATTTTTACACTTTAAAACTAAAAATGTCCCTAATATTACTGAAATGCTATTCATCGTCGAAAACTACATAAATCGCCCGTACAGATTACCATTTTGCCATTCTACCATTTCTACTGATATAACTCTTCATTTCACTCTCGTAACACCACTCTCTTCATATTACTCTTATATTTACCAGAAATAATGTCTCGGAGGCCCAGAAAAGAACCAGCGGACTCCCCACATTACTCAAATCTGGTAAATTGTCTTGTTTAGTTTTTAAAAAAAATTTTTTTGGGCCGGGCGTCCGCGGGAGCCACCTCCCCGATGGATTGGGCGTCTCCGATAGACGCCCCAAATTTTTATTTTTTATTTTTAAATTATTTAAATTGATTATAAATTGTGATAATTGCAAAATAAATTGAATATTATGTTAATAATTAATTAAACTAGTTTAGTAAATCCTTTATTGATTATAAATTGTGATAATTACTATATAAATTGACTATTATGTTAATAATTAGTATAATTATTTTAGTAAAGAATTATTGATTATAAATTGTGATAATTGCTAAATAAATTGATTATTAAGTTAATAATTAGCTTTGGACGATTTTAGTAAAGGATTATTGATTATAAATTGTGATAATTGCTAAATAAATTTATTATTAAGTTAATAATTGGTTTAATTATTTTTGTAAATCCATTAACAAATTTTATTTTTAAAATTGAATTAATAGTCAGACATAGTGTTTCATTCGCCGAATCGGTTTGGAGGACATTTCCGAGAGTAGGACTACTCCACCTCGACGATTTGAGTCGTAGCCGCGACCCATTCACTTGTGATGTAGATTATTTGCAGTGGTTCGGTAGGTGCTCACATCCACTTATCGTAAGCGGTATCATTCCGAGACCGGAGAGACCACTGGATAGGACATGTGCCGATGCGGTAAGTTTATCTAATTTAATTTGTAATTGTAATCGTAATGTATATTTTGTTTTTATTGTTAATGTACGCTAATTTTTATGTTACATACAATGGATGAGTAGGGCGACATAGTATACGCAGCCGTTCTTGCGACATAGAGACATGATGCCGACTGAGGATACGAGACTTGCATGTACAGATTGGGATCACCTCATCGAGGATTGGAAGAGCCAGTTGGACATTTCGGACCATGATTCAGATGCTGAGCTATAGATGACTTCTCTTACTTTCGTTTTATTATATGTTGCACTGTTACTACATTTGTTGGTATTTGCTTATGCTTATCTGTGTACTCTTATTATTTATTTCTTACAAACATATCTTCTACTTATTTCTTTAACTATCGTATTTTTAATACTTATTTCTCACGAACATATCTTGAACTTATTTCTTTAGATATCGTATTTTTAATACTTAAATTTAAAATCTGGTAAAAGAACAACACGATACAAGTACAAATACACGATATATTATACATTACCAATGCATTACAAATTACAATCAAAATGTACTACATAACCGGTTCCAATACGTCATCCTACTTTCTTACTGATCCTCCCATCCAACAACACTCTCATCTCGCATTTGATACCACAAGGTCGCTATAGGAGGTACTGGGAAATCATCAGCTAATTTCAAACGAATAAAATGTTTGTAACTCCCTAAATGAGCAATGACAAACTCTCTGACAGGCCTCGTCATTGCAGACGGACTCTCCCAAGGTAGCACAGTAAGACACGGGAACAATGAACCATCCGTTCCCATTGAGAAATACATGACCGCACACTTGTAAAAATTAGCAATCGGGACCAAGTCGGCCAAAACCTCCATATAATGATCCTCGTCACAAGCTCCCCCACCCCAATCAATTCGTTGATGAGCATGTACCACATTGCCAAAATAGACACTCTCATAAATAGGATGTGCACCTATCTCATTAGAAATCGCACGACGGGCGTACGACCGGTAGTCTTGACCATCATGGAAGACATCGGCAACACAATGAAATCCACTGTTGCCATCAACACGTACGTCATTCCACCTCTCCAGAAATGGTAAAATGATTCCTGGCAGTCTATCAACATATGAGAAGTTATCCACGTCGGTCCGTCCGGACACTGTAAGATAGAGAAATAGCAATTCATTAAAACAACAAAATTAGGAGATGATCTATTCAATCCTATCTAGATTAGCGATATATATTAAATAACAACAGATATATAGTCATACCAGATCCTATGCCCGTGTTCACAGACGATCGAGACGAATTGGAAGACCGACCACGACCCCTGCTCCCACTACTGGCAGACCGACCACGACCTCTCTCAGCATACTCGAAGGCACTTGGGTCCCGACGTGTCGACTTTCCTTTTGGTCGACATCGTACCTTAGTATTTTCTGCGGTTTCTCCATAGTTCGACTGGTCGGGGTGTAACTTTTCGTATAAAATACGAGAGGCACTACGAGTTACTGTAGGGCCGCTCTCCGAAATTTCATCAACGAGCTTCCGAAAATGCTCGACGTCTTGTGCTGACTGATCCACAAACTCTGACATCTGGACTCCTTCTCCAATGACAAGTGTTTTCCAGAATGGATGAATATGCTCTAAATAAATTCCATCACCTAACGCAAAACACTCGTACATGGTACATGCACAAGGAATCCCATGTGATGCCAGAAAATCATACCCGCAACGATATTCAACTTCATTACTTAAGTCATGCATTCTCTTCAACTCATGAGTCAATAACGACAAGCAGTGATGCGAAACTCGGCCATTTATATGTTGAAACAAAGAACCTATGTAGTTTGCCAAATTTCGACGTCTGGAATCTTCAAGACAGTTCCAAATATTCGTTAGCTGCATTTCAATAGCCAAGTTCACGCCGTCGAAAAAAGTGTCGAGAGCGGCAGTAGATGTAGTGATCCACTCTTTCAGAGCCGAATGTGCACTTTCCACCCTACATTTCGTAGTGTTGCCGAAATGAAGAACTTTATTCGTCCAATTCAACACAAACTTTTCTTTATGCACAAACCACGTGTCTTCCACATACTCCGTGAGCACTGGCCAAGACTTGAAAGAATCTTTCAGATTACGGACTGATCTATCATAATCCGTATGTGAATCAGAAACTATAACTCTCCTCCACTTTCCACGCCTAAAACTCTTTGCAAGCTGCTTGCTCTTCCGAATACGTGGTATGCGTACCTGTACACGTCTTTGTTGATATGCCAGGTGCAAAGTAAATGAGCAGACTCAGGAAAAACCTATGCTACTGGTCGCATCAGACCCATCTCCCGGTCCGTTATAATTGCAGTCGGGCTAACAATATTCAATAACAGATCTCGCAACCTCTCCAACACCCACCGGTAACTAGACTCGGTCTCATCCTTCAAAATCGCATATCCGACGAGGAAATTCATGTTTGTTGGAGTACCCCAACCATCTCAAACAAATGCATCTTGTACTTGTTTGTCTTATACGTCGAATCCATGCAGATTACGAAAGCGTATGTATGCAACAACTGAACTAAAATTGGATGTGCCAAAAATGCATGAGTGGGGACATTAGTTTCTTCATCTACCACAATCCAATGAAAATAGTTATACTGCACTGCCTGACTGAGAAACTGCTGAGCGGCATTCCTGTCTTCAGATTTCGTCCTCCTCATGTACTCTCTGAAGTTATAAATGTGTCTTTGATTGAGATTATCCTCCGGGAATTTCTCATTTACTACCAACAAAATGTTACGTGGTCTTGCTTGTGCCTCAGTCATATCACGAACAATTTGCTTGGCCCCAGCACTAAGTCCGTTGACTTGTCGGTGATCCTCTGAATAAACTACAAGTGCGTGGTTGTGTTGCCCATAGGTATTATTAGAAACAACGACCCATCCATCACGATCCCGTTGCTCGACTACTTTTACCAAAAACGACAACCACAACCTTTTCTTTTTATGTTCTTTCGTAGTGCAATACTCGTATCACGAGAACTCATTTCATGTCTGCGATCACATCTCAGGTAACAATCTATCCGGTTATCTTCTTTTGGTTTGTATGATGATATAACAAAAAAATTACGACTCCTATTGCAACTTGTTTCACCCATTTACAAGATTCCTCAATTGTTGTAAATATTTGTTTACCATCAAAAAACTCACTGTAATCTACTCCATCACCACCAAAATCTTGCAATGGAACCTGGAAAAAAAATTAATTTAACAGAAAAAAAAACGGGGCGTCTGTGCCAGACAGACGCCTCCACCAATGTAGAGGCGTCCTAGCCAAATGACTCCACGTTGGGGGAGGCGCCTCGCTAAGACACCTATAGCATGGTAGAGGTGTCTAACCCAGACACTCGAGTCGGAAAAAAAATCCGCCTCCATTACCTTACCGGATCCAGGTGTTTCGCCAGACATTTTCGTGGTGTTGGTACTAGGAATGTGAGTAAAACTGAGTCAAAAACCTTGTTTAAAGACACGGGACGAAATGATTTTTAATTGATTTGTTAAGGGCAAAAATGTAATTTTTGAGGCGATTTAAGTAGTTTTCCAGCGACGAATAGTAGTCCCCTAATATTAACTAGAAAACCAAAAAAATGAAAACCAAAAAACAAACACAAACCTAAATCTCCCATCACCTTCTCTTACACTCCACCACCACCACCGTCGTCGGCGACTACTATCGCTCCACCATCTCGCCTTCTCTTTTGCACAACCATCACACCCACCACCGTAACTACCACCACACAAGTGCCCAACCAGTCCACAATTCGAATATGGTTTGTTGGTTGGCTTTTTTTGGATTTTGGCCTTAGGTTTTATCTTGTTAGAAGATTGTGATGGTTTTCCTCTAACATGCGACTTAGATGAGGATCAAATTTATGCATTTGCTTTTGGTTAGAATTCTACAGGCACCACTGGTTTTTCACCACGATGTTCTTCCTCAATTGCAATAGCAACGACGAGGTCATCCATAGTCAGTTTTCCTCGCCTATGCTTAAGAGACATACCAAAGTCCTCCCAAGATCGAGGAAACCTCTATATGCTGGACATCACCAGAAACTTCTCGGGAGGTTTCAGTCCGACTCTTTCAAGTCGTGGATAAGAATCATGAACTTATGAGCCTGTTCAGTAACCAATTTGCTCTCCACCATTTGAAACATCAAGAACTTTCCAAGACAATACTTTTCATGACCTAAGTCCTTATGAGCCTGTTCAGTCCGACTCTTTCAAGTCGTGGAAAAATGACTGGATTGTGAGATCTGGGGACCAAAATGCAAGGGAGAAGGACCTGAACGCAAGACAGAAGGACCTAAGAGAAAAACAGAATACTCCACACCATCATGGGGAGTATTTTAGCAATTGGATTCGGGTCGGAGCTCCAATAAACAAAGTAGATGCATCCAAGACCACCAAATACACAAAGAAAAGCCCAACACAAATTCCAGATGGATCCGGACCTTTTTTGTAAATTGAGCATACAAGAGTTAAAAAACCAATCACTTACACACTAGGTTCCCTGTAGGAGTCACACACAAAATCTCATATCATTTGGACTCCATTAGATCACACAAACCTTAGTCGGAAATCACTTAAAACCTAAATCCAGAGATTTGGTAATCTAATGGAATTCTGGAGTTCTGGATTTAGGTTTTAATGGAATTCAAATGGAATTCTAATGGAATTCTAATTAGATTTGGTAATCTAATGGAATTCTGGATTCGGGTCGACCGGTTTCACACAGGAATTCTGGATTTAGGTTTTAAGTGATTTCCGACTAAGGTTTGGGTGATCTAATGGAGTCCAAATGATATGAGATTTTGTGTGTGACTCCTACAGGGAACCTAGTGTGTAAGTGATTGGTTTTTTAACTCTTGTATGCTCAATTTACACAAGTTCCTAAGACTCAAAATAAATCAAGATTACATGTCTTCGATTTAGCTTTAATTACATGTCTTGACTTCATTTCCTTCTTTCTTGAGTCTTGATCACCTGTAGAGGTTAGCACAATACAATATATATGCAATGCAATATGTGTGCTACTCTACATCATCATAATTAAGATTAGGTTAATTAAATCATCAAAACATAGGTTAAGGCCAAAAAGCCAACAATCTCCCCCTTTTTGATGATGACAACCTATATCTTAATTCTATCTAAATACATGGAATTTGTATATGTAAACTATGCATATTAATGCTCCCCCTATGGATGTGCATAGTTTTTGTTCAATTTTATGCCAAATTCCAAGTTACCCCCTTAATTATCTCTCTCTCTTTGACATCCATCAAAAATAAAAATAAATATGACTTTAAGCATAGAATTTGGATGTCTTGTAATGAAGTTGCTCCCCCTAAATTTTGCACTTCATTACTCTAAAAGATATAACATTTAAGCTCCCCCTATCAATAAGGCTAAATGGAAACAATGAGTATGATTCAAGTTAAGTTCATTTAAGTTTCAACTTAAGCCTTATTCTAACATCCATTTAAAAATTTGACATTTAGAATCAATGGATGTGATAAATGATTTGCAATGAATAGGGTGAATGATTTTCAATGAATTGAACTATATGATATGTCAATTAAGCATATGAAACTAGATTAGAGCTAATTTAACATGAATTGTATAGATAGGAATTTTATACCAATGTTGAATTCGAATTTAGCTCCAATCACATTTGGTGATGCAACCGGATTTGAATTTGACTCTTGAGCTCACCCGGTCACCACCAATCTCCTCCTCAAGCTCCTACAAGAGTAGATTTAGGTACCCAAACAACTTTGGGTCCTTGAATGTTAACTTTGGGAATCCAAACCATTTTGGTTTTGGGTGCCCACACACTTGAGGAACTAGATTTAACAAATAAATGCTTGCCATTTAAAGTAGTATGAGATACATGGTTTTTCAAATGCACATTGTATCCTAAACCATGTTTAGCTAATGATTGTCTTTGACTACTCAAAAGCATATCAAGCATTTTTGTTCCTTTAGTGAACATTTCTAGATCTTTCCTTAATTGCATATTTGAAGTTCTAAGATCTAAATGTTCATCAACAATAGGTGTTTTACTTAGACTAGCAAGTGATGATTCATTTGATTACAGTCTAGCAACCACCTCATTCTTTTCATTCATGATTAATTCAATTTGGCATTTGAGATCATTTATTGTTTTTCTAGCATTTTTGTTCTTTTCACAAATGATCTCATATTGATTAACTAAATCATGAAATGCATTTTGTAGCTCATCATGTGTATATAATTCATCATTAGCATTAGAATTAGAGCTAGCACAAGAATATGATTTATTTGAACATGAATTGCTTCTAGTAGTGTAAGAGTTAGAAGATACCTCACTTCCTTCATCTTGAATTGCCATGTAGCACATATGCGCATATTCCTTTGTTGATGAAGGTGCGGTTGATTTGGATGACGACGACGATGTATCGTCCCAAGTGGCCTTGTGAGCTTCCAACCTCTTCTCTTTTCTCTTACTCCTCTCCTTTTCTCTCCTTCTCTCCCTTCTCTCATTTTTCTTTTCCCCTTCTCTTCTCTCATTTTCGCTCTCCTCCCTCTCTTTTTCTTTTTCTCTTTTCTCACTTCTTCTACCTCTTCTTTCATTCTTTTCTCCCTTATCCCTCTTGAGGTATTTGAAGAAGTCTTGGGCAAGGACCTCAATGTCCTCTTCTTCCACCCTCCTTGGCTCATCAAATTTTGCATGCAATGCCACCATGGAGTTTTTCTTTGAAGCTTCCTTCTCTCTTCGATGACTCAATTGGAGCTCATAGGCCATGAGATTTCCAATGAGTTCCTCCATCTTCAATTTTGAAAGATCGTGCGATTCTTCGATTGCCACGACCTTGTCTTCCCAATCGTTGCTCAATGACCGGAGGAATTTTCGACTCATCTCTCCTTCATTTATCCTTCTTCCAAGAATCAAAAGAGAGTTAGTGATATCGGTGAAGCGAGTGTTCATGTCGCTTATGTTCTCAGCGATTTGCATAGAAAATATTTCATATTTATGCATGAGAAGACTAACCCTAGTTTCTTTAGTTTTACTATCACCCTCATGATGCATTTGTAACCTATGCCATATTTCATTTGCACTTTCACAACCCCTAATTCTATTGTATTCTCCCTCATTAAGGCCACAATAAAGAATGTTCATGATTTTAGAGTTCATTTCAATTTCTTTCATTTGAGCCCTAGATAGAGAATCTAAATCATCTTCATTTGGGGGTATGTACGGATTTTGAATAAACTTCCAATACTTAAGGTCATTTGATATTAAAAAGATTTTCATTCTATTTTTCCAATAATCATAATTTGACCCATTAAGCAAAGGAGGCCTTGTGGTGCATAAACCCTCTAAGTGATTAGATGTTGAAGCCATGCTAAAATTACGGTAAAGTAAAGAAATTTAGCTAACAAGGCTCTGATACCAAATGTAGGATCGTGTGGGTTATGGGTCCACTAATCACTTTTAATCTAATCACCTAATTACCTACTTGTTTAGACAATCGAGTAAATGCAGCGGAAATTAAACAAACAAGCAAGTAAAGGAAAATAATGCAAACCACAAATCGACTCGGCGTTTTTATAGAGGTTCGGCACCCCACCCGGGTCCTAGTCCTCTCTTGTAAGCTCCGCTCGGATCACCGAGCTCCACCTACGTCTTCACTAACCACTCCCCGTTTCGGGCTGGGAGAGAACGCCTTTTACACCACAAGCAATGCGAACAACCCTCGCTTGCTTGAATTGTTCCTCTCACAATCCGAGAGGGACACTTCGGGCTTTCACCGAAGTCCTTGCTCGTGTCTTGGGCTTTCACCAAGACCCTTGCTCACTTGACAACACAAGTAACTTAGTGGGATTCACTCTCTAATTGAGCACAACAATTGCTAGATGATTGAGTGATGAATGATGTGGAAATTAGGCTTTGAAATCACTAATTTGGAGCTTTGAGGTTGTGGAAATCTCACTATAGGTTTGACACTTTGGAGTTGTGAATTTCTATTGAAAACTAAGTGTGAACCTCTATTTATAAGCTCCTAAAGATTTCTAGCCGTTTGGGATAGATTTGGTTGGGTTTTGTGTAAGATACACAAAGCATAAAATCGGGCTGCAAATCTGTCCAGAACCGGTCGACCGAAACTAGTAAACCGGTCGACCGTTAACTTGATTTCAAAGAGAACGGTCGAACAAAAGAATATTCGGTCGGACAAACGAGCTATAACTTAACTCTACTTAAGTGAATCGGTCGAACCAAAGTATGGGGCGGTCGACCGAGAAGGGGATTCGGTTGAGACAAAGGTCAATCGGTCGAACGAGAAATGTGTCGACCGATAGCAGGGAATTTGGTTTCTGAAAATATGTTCAACCGGTCGACCGAAACAAGGTCTTCGTTCGACCGGTTACCGAATGTATTTTGGGGTTAAGTTTTGTTTTATACGAATACGACCGTTATATAAATACGACAAGAAAAACGGTCATATTAAAATCCGGGATCGGTCGACCGAAAAGGTAGAACCGGTCTACCGGTAGAGTTCGGTAAAATCACTGTGGAGAGTCTGTTATAAACCGGTCGAACTGAGAACTGGTTCGGTCGACCGGTTTCACACAGGAATTCTGGATTTAGGTTTTAAGTGATTTCCGACTAAGGTTTGGGTGATCTAATGGAGTCCAAATGATATGAGATTTTGTGCGTGACTCCTACAGGGAACCTAGTGTGTAAGTGATTGGTTTTTTAACTCTTGTATGCTCAATTTACACAAGTTCCTAAGACTCAAAATAAATCAAGATTACATGTCTTCGATTTAGCTTTAATTACATGTCTTGACTTCATTTCCTTCTTTCTTGAGTCTTGATCACCTGTAGAGGTTAGCACAATACAATATATATGCAATGCAATATGTGTGCTACTCTGCATCATCATAATTAAGATTAGGTTAATTAAATCATCAAAACATAGATTAAGGCCAAAAAGCCAACCTTTTTGACCGCCAATTGGCGGTCCAAGACCGCTAATTGGCGGTCTGTTTTGGCCCAAATCCGCCAAGTTTTCTCCTGGACGTGTATTAATGTTTGTTTAGGCTATTTTTGGTATTGGTTTAGTCCCACATCGGGGGATTGTCCCGGTTTGCCTTTTTCCATGGCTATAAATAGAACTCTTCACCTTCCATTGTAAACACTCCATATTTTAAGTGGCTATTCTTCCTACTAGAAGTGAGGCCTTGAAGCACACACTAAAGTAGGAGGATGCTACTTGAAATGTGAGTCATTTTATCAATAAAGTTTTGTGTTTCTTTCATTGTTTGTTTATGCTTCTCTTATTGTTTGTGCATGTTTTAGTTTAATCGTCTTTTATTTTTAGCTTAGTTTTAATATGCTTTCTTTGCTTAGTTTAATAATTAGTGTAATGTTTAGTGACTAGTTCCATCCCCTTTGGGGGTGGAGTAGATGTACATACATGCATTAGAGAATGGGACGAATGCTTTATTTTTGATGTGTTGATAAAACATGAATGTATGCTTGCTTGTTTAGGATAGAATGTATAACTTGATGAGTTTTGCCAAAATGATTAGACACCTCTCATGCTTGTTTAGGTTCTGAAATAAACAACTTGCATATGTAAATGTTAATCAACTAAGTTGGTGAATAGATTGATAGGTTTTGCCATAACATTTAGACACTTCCTATGCTTGATAAACACCACCTTCATGTGCTTAAAGAATGTATTCTACACCCACCTCTTTGCATGTGTGCACTCACTCCACCCCTTTGGGGTTTTCCCATTTCTGTATTCCAGCATTCTTCCTTTCTTCTTAGCTTAGTTATTATTTCATTGTTTGGTTCTTCCTTTCGCATTTCCTACTTCTTAGCGTAATATAGAGTAGAGTAGCATAAACATCTTTCTCCCCCTATTTTTGCCACATGATTTTTGATAAACAAGAGGCTACTCACCTCCCTGAGGACGACCCGTACTTGCCACCGTTTCATCGCGGCCGTGCACTTGCGGTTTAAATAAAACATTCAACACATACTCACTCTTTTCTCACACAATTTCGTGGCTCAACTTCTAATGCTTGATATATATTGTTGTTCCATTACAAATGGTTAATTCTAGTGCTTTATATAGGCACTTACATGACTCTACAACTTCCAAATATAAAGACTACATAAATTGCATACATAATTAGGACGAAAATTGCACAAAAATGAAAAGACTCTTGTCTCTTCCACTCCCTCAACCTTTTGTCTTCTCATGTGTTGACTCTTCACCCCCTTGATGAATCATCAAGCAATGATGATGTGGCGGGTGACTAGGACGCCACATAGGGTTAAGTCGCCACCTAGGATTAAGTTCAATTCTCAATACTCCTCCTTGAACTTAATCCTCTTTCATCCTCCATCCCAAGTAGGTTGCGCATCCTCTCATGCAACCTATTGGCAACGCTTCTGCATAAGCTAAAAAACACAACATATGAACCTCACATGTTCATACGGCACACAAAAAGGGATTGTCTCCTTGCTCGCCTCCAACGCGACAACTTCTTCATAATCTATGTCGGTCCTTTGCTTGTAGTCTTTTGCTACCAAGCGTGCCTTGCATCGCTCGCCCACTCCTTGGGTCATTTTGTGATGTATTGGAAGCGAAGCTAGCTCCCAAGACCCATTCTTTTCTGTCGACTCCATCTCCTCATCCATCGTGACTTGTCTTCTTTCTTTTGCCACCACCGCTTCTTCGAACGGAATGCTCTCACCTTGATCCAAGAGGCAAACCAAGTCTAGCTCACTTGTTTCCTCGTATAGATCATCAAGACTCCTTTTCTTCATCGATCTCGTCTCTTCATCATCGGATAATACAACTTCATGCTTGGTGGAATCTACCACCTCCACCTCTTGCTCCTCATTCTCATTGTTTTCTTCGTATTCCTCCTCATGCTCATCATCAACTTGAGCATGATTTTTCACCTCCTCGTGGTTAGAAGTCGCCACTTCTTCTCTTTCTTCTTCTTCTTCTTTTTCTTCTTCTCTTCCTTCGCACCTCCCATCATCATGTTCGACTAGAGCATGCATGACATGATTTGTGATTCCCTCGTTATTCACGAACAAGGCCATTCCTCCTTCGCAAGCATTCTCCTCTACGGCAACAAGGTTGGAGTTTTCTTCCACCCTTTTCTTCGACCAACACTCGTTTGCGTAGTGTCCATGCTTCCCACAATTGAAGCACTCAATCACCTTCTTCGATCCGCGATCACCACGGACACGGCTGGAGCTCTCCACCACCTTCTTTTGCGACCAACATTCTTTCGCAAAATGACCACGCTTCCCACACTTGAAGCATTCGACCTCCTTCTTTCTTGGATGACCTCCATAATCACGACCGCTTCCACGATCTACGTTGCGAGGTTTCTCCTCCTTAAGTGACATCTTCGCTTGCAACGCCTCCTCCAAGACATCTTGTCTTTTCTTCTTCTTTCTTTGCTCGTGTGCCTCCAACGAGCTAGCTAGATCATCAATAGTCATCTTCTCGAGGTCCTTTGATTCCTCGATTGCGCACACCACATTCTCGAAGTCCTCGGTGAGAGAATGCAACACCTTCTCCACCACTCTTCCTTCGGTCAGCGCCTCCCCATTTCTTTCTAACTTGTTCACCACCATGCGAACTCTCGTCACGAAATCGGCAACTCCTTCCGATTCTTTCATCTTTAATGCCTCGAACTCGCCTCGAAGCATTTGGAGGCACACTTGCCTCACTCGATCAGCCCCCTTGTAGCTCCTTTCAAGAGTATCCCACGCCTCCTTCGACGTCCTCACTTCAGCGATCTTTTCAAAGCCACCTTCATCCACCGCTTGGAAGAGAAGGAAGAGAGCACTCTTATCTTTGGCTCTTCTCTCCTTTTGTGCTTTGATTTGTGCGACGGTTTCTTCTCCCGTCTCGGCCTCCTCCTCGAAGCTTCTCTCCACAAGATCCCAAGCATTATGCGCACCCAGCAGCGCACGCATTTGGATACTCCAATTCTCGTAGTTGCCTTTCGACAATCGAGACAACGACGCTTGACCAAACGAGGTCATTCCCGAGCTTCCCATCGGACGAGGCTCTGATACCAGATGTTGGACGACGGGAGGAGGACGGTGAGCTACTGATCAACCCACCACAGGAGAATGCCCGTCTCTTGGGCTACAGGGACCGCTAATTGGCGGTCCCCAACTGCCAATTGGCGGTCTAAAAGGCGCGCCTCGTGCGCTGCCTTAGACCGCCCTGATCACCATTCCGTTTGCCTTCTTTTGACACCACTAGATCCATTCTTGATCTATTCTACTGGGGCACGAAGGAAAGAAGGTGGCTCTCTCCTTGACACTCACAAAGCAAAAAAAACGATTTTGCAATGCACACTCTTCTTCTTTTTTCTACTCACATACTGATTGACATCATTTCATGCTTATATTTGTATTTATATCCATTATCTTTCACCTAAACAATGCTATGTTACGAGTTTTATGTTTAGTTTTCAGGAATAAATAGGTTTGAAGAGATGAAACATAAAAGGACCCAAAAGATGGGAAAAATGACTGGATTGTGAGATCTGGGGACCAAAATGCAAGGGAGAAGGACCTGAACGCAAGACAGAAGGACCTAAGAGCAAAACAAAATACTCCACACCATCATGGGGAGTATTTTAGCAATTGGATTCGGATCGGAGCTCCAATAAACAATGTAGATGCATCCAAGACCACCAAATACACAAAGAAAAGCCCAGCACAAATTCCAGATGGATCCGGACCTTTTTGACCGCCAATTGGCGGTCCAGGACCGCTAATTGGCGGTCTGTTTTGGCCCAAATCTGTTAAGTTTTCTCCTGGACGTGTATTAATGTTTGTTTAGGCTATGTTTGGTATTGGTTTAGTCCCACATCGGGGGATTGTCCCGGTTTGTCTTTTTCCATGGCTATAAATAGAACTCTTCACCTTCCATTATAAACACTCCATATTTTAAGTGGCTATTCTTCCTACTAGAAGTGAGGCCTTGAAGCAGACACTAAAGTAGGAGGATGCTACTTGAAATGTGAGTCATTTTATCAATAAAGTTTTGTGTTTCTTTCATTGTTTGTTTATGCTTCTTTTATTGTTTGTGCATGTTTTAGTTTAATCGTCTTTTATTTTTAGCTTAGTTTTAATATGCTTTCTTTGCTTAGTTTAATAATTAGTGTAATGTTTAGTGACTAGTTCCATCCCCTTTGGGGGTGGAGTAGATGTACATACATGCATTAGAGAATAGGACGAATGCTTTATTTTTGATGTGTTGATAAAACATGAATGTATGCTTGCTTGTTTAGGATAGAATGTATAACTTGATGAGTTTTGCCAAAATGATTAGACACCTCTCATGCTTGTTTAGGTTCTGAAATAAACAACTTGCATATGTAAATGTTAATCAGCTAAGTTGGTGAATAGATTGATAGGTTTTGCCATAACATTTAGACACTTCCTATGCTTGATAAACACCACCTTCATGTGCTTAAAGAATGTATTCTACACCCACCTCTTTGCATGTGTGCACTCACTCCACCCCTTAGGGGTTTTCCCATTTCTGTATTCCAGCATTCTTCCTTTCTTCTTAGCTTAGTTATTATTTCATTGTTTGGTTCTTCCTTTTGCATTTCCTACTTCTTAGCGTAGTATAGAGTAGAGTAGCATAAACATCTTTCTCCCCCTATTTTTGCCACTTGATTTTTGATAAACAAGAGGCTACTCACCTCCCTGAGGACGACCCGTACTTGCCACCGTTTCATCGCGGCCGTGCACTTGCGGTTTAAATAAAACATTCAACACATACTCACTCTTTTCTCACACAATTTCGTGGCTCAACTTCTAATGCTTGATATATATTGTTGTTCCATTACAAATGGTTAATTCTAGTGCTTTATATAGGCACTTACATGACCCTACAACTTCCAAATATAAAGACTACATAAATTGCATACATAATTAGGACGAAAATTGCACAAAAATGAAAAGACTCTTGTCTCTTCCACTCCCTCAACCTTTTGTCTTCTCATGTGTTGACTCTTCACCCCCTTGATGAGTCATCAAGCAATGATGATGTGGCGGGTGACTAGGACGCCACATAGGGTTAAGTCGCCACCTAGGATTAAGTTCAATTCTCAATACTCCTCCTTGAACTTAATCCTCTTTCATCCTCCATCCCAAGTAGGTTGCGCATCCTCTCATGCAACCTATTGGCAACGCTTCTGCATAAGCTAAAAAACACAACATATGAACCTCACATGTTCATACGGCACACAAAAAGGGATTGTCTCCATGCTCGCCTCCAACGCGACAACTTCTTCATAATCTATGTCGGTCCTTTGCTTGTAGTCTTTTGCTACCAAGCGTGCCTTGCATCGCTCGCCCACTCCTTGGGTCATTTTGTGATGTATTGGAAGCGAAGCTAGCTCCCAAGACCCATTCTTTTCTGTCGACTCCATCTCCTCATCCATCGTGACTTGTCTTCTTTCTTTTGCCACCACCGCTTCTTCGAACGGAATGCTCTCACCTTGATCCAAGAGGCAAACCAAGTCTAGCTCACTTGTTTCCTCGTATAGATCATCAAGACTCCTTTTCTTCATCGATCTCGTCTCTTCATCATCGGATAATACAACTTCATGCTTGGTGGAATCTACCACCTCCACCTCTTGCTCCTCATTCTCATTGTTTTCTTCGTATTCCTCCTCATGCTCATCATCAACTTGAGCATGATTTTTCACCTCCTCGTGGTTAGAAGTCGCCACTTCTTCTCTTTCTTCTTCTTCTTCTTTTTCTTCTTCTCTTCCTTCGCACCTCCCATCATCATGTTCGACTAGAGCATGCATGACATGATTTGTGATTCCCTCGTTATTCACGAACAAGGCCATTCCTCCTTCGCAAGCATTCTCCTCTACGGCAACAAGGTTGGAGTTTTCTTCCACCCTTTTCTTCGACCAACACTCGTCTGCGTAGTGTCCATGCTTCCCACAATTGAAGCACTCAATCACCTTCTTCGATCCGCGATCACCACGGACACGGCTGGAGTTCTTCTCCACCTTCTTTTGCGACCAACATTCTTTCGCAAAATGACCACGCTTCCCACACTTGAAGCATTCGACCTCCTTCTTTCTTGCATGGCCTCCATAATCACGACCGCTTCCACGATCTACGTTGCGAGGTTTCTCCTCCTTAAGTGACATCTTCTCTTGCAACGCCTCCTCCAAGACATCTTGTCTTTTCTTCTTCTTTCTTTGCTCGTGTGCCTCCAACGAGCTAGCTAGATCATCAATAGTCATCTTCTCGAGGTCCTTTGATTCCTCGATTGCGCACACCACATTCTCGAAGTCCTCGGTGAGAGAACGCAACACCTTCTCCACCACTCTTCCTTCGGTCAGCGCCTCCCCATTTCTTTTTAACTTGTTCGCCACCATGCGAACTCTCGTCACGAAATCGGCAACTCCTTCCCATTCTTTCATCTTTAATGCCTCGAACTCGCCTAGAAGCATTTGGAGGCGCACTTGCCTCACTCGATCAGCCCCCTTGTAGCGCCTTTCAAGAGTATCCCATGCCCCCTTCGACGTCCTCACTTCAGCGATCTTTTCAAAGCCACTCTCATCCACCGCTTGGAAGAGAAGGAAGAGAGCACTCTTATCTTTGGCTCTTCTCTACTTTTGTGCTTTGATTTGTGCGACGGTTTCTTCTCCCGTCTCGGCCTCCTCCTCGAAGCCGCTCTCCACAAGATCCCAAGCATCATGCGCACCCAGCAGCGCACGCATTTGAATACTCCAATTGTCGTAGTTGCCTTTCGACAATCGAGGCAACGACGCCTGACCAAACGAGTTCATTCCCGAGCTTCCCATCGGACGAGGCTCTGATACCAGATGTTGGACGACGGGAGGAGGACGACGAGCTACTGATCAACCCACCACAGGAGAATGCCCGTCTCCTGGGCTACAGGGACCGCTAATTGGCGGTCCCCAACTGCCAATTGGCGGTCTAAAAGGCGCACCTCGTGCGCTGCCTTAGACCGCCCTGATCACCATTCCTTTTGCCTTCTTTTGACACCACTAGATCCATTCTTGATCTATTCTACTGGGGGGCACGAAGGAAAGAAGGTGGCTCTCTCCTTGACACTCACAAAGCAAAAAAAAACGATTTTGCAATGCACACTCTTCTTCTTTTTTGTACTCACATACTGATTGACATCATTTCATGCTTATATTTGTATTTTATATCCATTATCTTTCACCTAAACAATGCTATGTTACGAGTTTTATGTTTAGTTTTCAGGAATAAATAGGTTTGAAGAGATGAAACATAAAAGCACCCAAAAGCTGGGAAAAAGGACTGGATTGTGAGATCTGGGGACCAAAATGCAAGGGAGAAGGCCCTGAACGCAAGACAGAAGGACCTAAGAGCAAAACAGAATACTCCACACCATCATGGGGAGTATTTTAGCAATTGGATTCAGGTCGGAGATCCAATAAACAAAGTAGATGCATCCAAGACCACCAAATACACAAAGAAAAGCCCAGCACAAATTCCAGATGGAACCGAACCTTTTTGACCGCCAAGTGGCGGTCCAAGAACGCGAACTAGCGGTCTGTTTTGGCCCAAATCGGCCAAGTTTTCTCCTGGATGTGTATTAATGTTTGTTTAGGCTATTTTTGGTATTGGTTGAGTCCCACATCGGGGGATTGTCCCGGTTTGTCTTTTTCCATGGCTATAAATAGAACTCTTCACCTTCCATTGTAAACACTCCATATTTTAAGTGGCTATTCTTCCTACTAGAAGTGAGGCCTTGAAGCACACACTAAAGTAGGAGGATGCTACTTTTAATGTGAGTCATTTTATCAATAAAGTTTTGTGTCTTTCATTGTTTGTTTATGCTTCTTTTATTGTTTGTGCATGTTTTAGTTTAATCGTCTTTTATTTCTAGCTTAGTTTTAATGTGCTTTCTTTGCTTAGTTTAATAATTAGTGTAATGTTTAGTGAGTAGTTCCATCCCCTTTGGGGGTGGAGTAGATGTACATACATGCATTAGAGAATGGGATGAATGCTTTATTTTTGATGTGTTGATAAAACATGAATGTATGCTTGCTTGTTTAGGATAGAATGTATAACTTGATGAGTTTTGCCAAAATGATTAGACACCTTTCATGCTTGTTTAGGTTCTGAAATAAACAACTTGCATATGTAAATGTTAATCAACTAAGTTGGTGAATAGATTGATAGGTTTTTCCATAACATTTAGACACTTCCTATGCTTGCTATACACCACCTTCATGTGCTTAAAGAATGTATTCTACATCCTCCTCTTTGAATGTGTGCACTCACTCCACCTCTTAGTGGTTTTCCCATTTCTGTATTCCAGCATTCTTCCTTTCTTCTTAGCTTAGTTATTATTTCCTTGTTTGGTTCTTCCTTTCGCATTTCCTACTTCTTAGCGTAGTATAGAGTAGAGTAGCATAAACATCTTTCTCCCCCTATTTTTTCCACTTGATTTCTGATAAACAAGAGGCTACTCACCTCCCTGAGGACGACCCGTACTTGCCACCGCTTCATCGTGGCCGTGCACTTGCGGTTTAAATAAAACGTTCAACAAGTTTTTTTACGCCGTTGCCGGGGAGGTGCCAATCCAGACTCTTATTTGGACGATTCGAGTGGATTTAATTTGTTTTTTGTAGTTTTTCTTTGTTTCAGGAGACTTGGAGTCGTCTGGAGGAACGCCTGGAGAAGTTTTGAGTCAATCTGGGCACTTCAGACCGCCAATCAGCGGCCGAAGACCGCCAATTGGCGGTCTGGTAAGCTTTGTTTGCTATCTTATTTCTTTGGTCGGTTTGCATAATTGATGTAGTGATCTGGGATTTAATTTGGCATGTTTGACTTATAGATTGTTCCCAGATCCATAATCAACATCCCTTAAGCAACTTGGACCCTAAAACTCAAAGCAAAAGATTAGACATTCTTTTTGTTTAGGTCATGCATCATGTATGTGACTTAGGCATATAGATTGTCTTTCATTTTAGCTTTATTTTTAGTTGCTGAGTGCTGGCGTGAGGTACACACCTTCTACTCTCATTCATCCATTTAGTATGAACATGCATTAGTTAGTAGGAAGTGCATTGAAACAACTGTGAGTTGAGTGTTTTGTTTGGAGAGTTGATTGCTAGATTAGGACTCTAAAACGCTACTAAGGAGGGGCTGTCCCATAAAAGATAAGGTGGGGGATTTCATCACCCTTTCCTTCACCCCAAAAACCACACTAATCAAGAGCCTAATTTTAAAATCAAGTAGACATTGGCCCTATGGACTTCGGACGCATTGGGAGAGTGACCTGGTCCCGACCGTCATGACCTGATCGGCGTTGCCCACTTTGTCGATAGTTGGAGAGACGAGATCTCCGGATCTTGGCTCACTTGCTCGGCTTTGTGGTCCTCGTCGTAGGGAGGTGAGGCGTGTTGAGGCTGTGTGACCTCGCAGTTAGGTGTCGTCTAGCTGTAAGGACCTATAGCGACCTTAGGATTGCTTGAGCCTTGTTTGCTTGTGTGCTTCTACCTGTACCCATCCGCCGCAGCATAAGGACTTCTTCCCTTCTCTCCTGAGTCATTCTTTCTCTCCTGTGTTCCCCCGTCTTCTCCTCTACGCACATTCTTCAAAAAAAAAGAAAAAAAATAAGGTTTTGGTTTGTGTGTGTGCACCTTTGTGCATGCTTTCGTGGACACGAGACGAGAGTGGTCGTTTGACGAGGAGCGTTGTCAATCCGGCTTCGGTCATCGATTTCTCGACACCTTACTCCTCTCGTGTCGCACGCAGTCTAGGTTCAATGGCTGCTAATTTCCGTGAGGAGGAGCACTTGCTGGACCCACCTGTTCGACCAGTGCTTCTAGTTGTCGTTCCCATACCTCTACGTGATTGTTGCTACCTGAGCCGTACAACTCTACCCTCATGCATCGTATTGCCAGAGGCTAATGGGAACCATTTTGAGGTTAAGCCTCAGTTTATCTCCATGCTCCCTCATTTCACTGGGAAAGGTGACCCCTATATCTTTCTCAGGGAATTTGAGGAGGTCTGTGCTATGTTCAAGCTGCAACAACTTAGCACAGACTCCATCCATCTTAGGCTTGTCCCCTTTGCGCTGAAGGATGACGCCAAGAAGTGGTTGTACAGCAACCAGGCGAATGTCTTTAGGACTTGGGATGAGTTTCAATCTGCATTCCTCAAGAAGTACTTCCCAAATCATCAGACTCAAAAATTGAGGAATGAAATCAATTCATTCTATCAACTTGAGACCGAGACATTCCTTACGTATCTAGAGAGGTTCAAGGAGCTACTATCCTCATGCCCTCACCAAGGCAATGAGTTGTGGCGTCTTTGTCAGATTGTTTACGAGGGTCTTCACATTCCATCCCGAACGCTCCTTGAGTACATGTGTCAAGGAGAGTTCTTGGGAAAGGATGAAAGGCAGGCATGGGCTTTCCTAGAAGACCTTGCTGAGAAAACAATGCAATGGCAGAGTGTAAGGGAACCACCTGCATCATCTAGTATAGGAGCGAGGATCGCGAATGCAAACTCGACTAGATCGGGTGCCGCATTTGCTATCGATACCACTACGGCTACCGAGGCACGCATGGCAGCCTTAA
The DNA here is from genome assembly GCA_963682175.1 of Triglochin maritima. Lineage (NCBI taxonomy): Eukaryota > Viridiplantae > Streptophyta > Magnoliopsida > Alismatales > Juncaginaceae > Triglochin > Triglochin maritima. The sequence continues at coordinate 32,092,518 of OY821779.1, forward strand.
TGCGTCTTATGGATTCGATTGAGCTCCAAAACCAACATGGTGCACCTCACATGTCCACATCTGGTCAAGTTCCCTGTCATTCATGTGGTATGGTAGGTCATGTAGAAAGCGAGTGTGTGTCTATTCCTTCTGAGATGGAGCGTGTCAACGCCATCTATGACAGAGCTACGAATGACCCATACTCATCATCTTATAATCCTGGATGGAGGAACCACCCCAATTTTTCATGGAACCAAACCAATGCCCCGGGTGGTCCTTCAAACTCCTCTAGACCACATTACCAATCACACCAACCTCCCATGCATGCACATTCCTATCAGCCACCCCAAGCGCAAACCACCAATCAATCGGGTTTCCCAAATTCCAATAATATGGAAACCCGATTCAATTCGCTTGAGACCTTGACTCGTGGACTTGAAAACTCAATGAATTTTTTTATGTCAACCACGAGTCAAGTTCTCACTTCAAATCAGCAGACCATCAAATCTTTAGAGCTTCAGATGAGCCAATTGGCTCAGACTGTACATGAAAGAGAGAGAGGGTCATTTCCTAGCCAGCCTGAGGCTAACCCCCATATGTACCAACAACAACACATGCAAAATGAGAATGTGGTACATCCGGGGAGGCAAGTGAACCATGTGGAGGAACCTGTTCACCATGTCAATTCCATTGTGACCTTAAGGAATGGAAAACAGGTTGACAATCACATTTCCTTGCCACAACAACCACCATCTATGCAGCCCCTTAGTGGGAATGGTGGTGAAGAAGAGGCTGAGGGTGAGGGTAATACACCAAAGCTTTCTTCTCAGGCACCGCAGAAAACCAACCTGCCAAAAGCTCCCTATCCAAGTAGGTTCACCAAAAAGCAGAGTGACAACATGGATAAGATATTAGAGGTGTTTAACCAAGTAAAGGTTAACATCCCCTTGTTGGACGTCATCCAACAAATACCTCAATATGCCAAAGTGTTGACGGATCTCTGCACAACCAAGAGGAAGGTCAATGTTCCTAAGAAATCATTCTTGGCTGCAAATATCAGCTCACTTTTGTCCAATCCCACCGACACAAAATACAAGGACCCTGGGTGTCCTACTATTCAGTGTATGATAGGGGACACTAGAATGAGCAATGTTTTGCTTGATTTAGGATCAGCGGTCAACCTCCTCCCATTCTTTGTTTATCAACAGTTGAACTTCGGAGAATTGAAACCAACTAAGATCACCCTCCAAATGGTGGATAGATCTATTCGTATTCCCATGGGGATTATCGAGGACGTGCTTATCAAAGTTGGAGATTTTATATTTCCAGTCGATTTTGTTGTCCTCGATACCAATCCTGTTGCGAACACCCACTCTCAAATACCTTTGATTTTGGGTAGACCATTTCTGGCAACCTCCAATGCCTTGATTAATTGTAGAAATGGTCTCATGAATCTCTCACTCGGTAACATGAGTGCCGAGTTTCATGTGTTAAACTCTGGTAGGCAACAGGAACCCATGGATGAACCTTTAAATCTAAATCTCATCCGCCAATTGGAGAAAGCACTACAAAATCAACGAACACCCCTAACCCAAATGCAACCCGTTGAGAATGTTCGTGGGCCCAGTGATTGACATCATTTCATGCTTATATTTGTATCTTATATCCATTATCTTTCACCTAAACAATGCTTTGTCACGAGTTTTATGTTTAGTTTTCAGGAATAAATTGGTTTGAAGAGATGAAGCATAAAAGGACCCAAAAGCTGGGAAAAAGAACTGAATTGTGAGATCTGGGGACCAAGATGCAAGGAAGAAGGACCTGATTGCAAGACAGAAGGACCTAAGAGCAAAATAGAATACTCCACACCATCATGGGGAGTATTTTACCAATTCGATTCGGGTCGGAGCTCCAACAAGTCAAGTAACCGCATCAAAGACCAACAATACCAGAAAGAAAAGCCCACAACAAAAATGAGACGGATCTGAACCATATAGACAGCTAATTGGCGGTCCATTTGGCCCAAATCCGCTCAAATTTCTCCAGCACATGTATTAGAGGATGTTTAGGCTATTTTTGGTATCTGTTTAGTCCCACATCGGGGGATTGTCCCGGTTTGCCTTTTTCCATGGCTATTAATAGAACTCTTCACCTTCCATTGTAATCACTCCATATTTGAAGTGATTATTCTTCCTACTAAAAGTGAGGCCTTGAAGCACACACTAAAGTAGGAGGATGCTACTTTTAATGTGAGTCATTTTATCAATAAAGTTTTGTGTTTCTTTCATTGTTTGTTTATGCTTCTTTTATTGTTTGTGCATGTTTTAGTTTAATCGTCTTTTATTTCTAGCTTAGTTTTAATATGCTTTCTTTGCTTAGTTTAATAATTAGTGTAATGTTTAGTGAGTAGTTCCATCCACTTTGGGGGTGGAGTAGATGTACATACATGCATTAGAGAATGGGATTAATGCTTTATTTTCGATGTGTTGATAAAACATGAATGTATGCTTGCTTGTTTTGGATAGAATTTATTACTTGCTGAGTTTTGACAAAATGATTAGTCACCTCTCATGCTTGTTTAGGTTCTGAAATAAACAACTTGCATATGTAAATGTTAATCAATTAAGTTGGTGAATAGATTGATAGGTTTTGCCATAACATTTAGACACTTCCTATGCTTGATAAACCCCCACCTTCATGTGCTTAAAGAATGTATTCTACACCCACCTCTTTGCATGTGTGCACTCACTCCACCCCTTAGGGTTTTCCCATTTCTGTATTCCAGTATTCTTCCTTTGTTCTTAGCTTAGTTATTATTTCATTGTTTGGTTCTTGATTTTGCATTTCCTACTTCTTAGCGTAGTATAGAGTAGAGTAGCATAAACATCTTTCTCCCCTTATTTTTGCCACTTGATTTCGTACAAGCAAGAGGCTACGCACCTCCCTGAGGACGACCCGTACTTGCCACTGCTTCATCGCGGCCGTGCACTTGCGGTTTAAATAAAACGTTCAACAAGTTTTTGGCACCGTTGCCGAGGAGGTGCCAGTCTAGACTCTTGTTTGGACGATTCGAGTGGATTTAATTTGTTTTTTGTAGTTTTTCTTTGTTTCAGGAGACTTGGAGTCGAAAGGAGAGGCATCTGGAAAAATTTGGAGGAAAGCTAGGTAGTTTGGACCGCCAATCAGCGGTCTGGTGAGCTGCTTTTGCCTTCATATTTCTTTGTCGTGTTGCCATAATTGATCTAGTAATCTGGGGCTCAATTTTGCATGTTCTGACTCTTAGATTGTTCCCAGATTAATAATCAACTTCCCTTAAGCAACTTGGACTCTAAAACTCAAAGCAAAAGATTAGACATTCTTTTTGTTTAGCTCATGCATCATGTATGTGACTTAGGCATTTAGATTGTCTTTTATCTTAGCTTTATTTTCTGTTGCTGAGAGCTGGCGTGAGGTACGTACCTTCTACTCTCATTCATGCATTTCGTATGAACATGCATTAGTTAGTAGGAAGTGCATTGCAACAAGTGTGAGTTGAGCGTTTGTTTGGAGAGTTGATTGCTAGATTAGGATTCCAAAATGCTACTAAGGAGGGGCTGTCCCATAAAAGATAAGGTGGGGGATTTCATCACCCTTTCCTTCGCCTCGAAAACCACACTAATCAAGAGCCTAATTTTAAAATCAAGTAGACATTGGCCTTAAGGAATTCGGACGCATTAGGAGAGTGATCTGGTCCCGACCGTCATGACCTGATCGGCGTTGCCCACTTTGTCGATAGTAGAAGAGACGAGATCCCCAGATCTTGGCTCACTTGCTGGGCTTTGTGGGCCTCGTCGTAGGGAGGTGAGGCGTGTTGAGTACGTGTGACCTCGCAGTTAGGCGTCGTCTAGCTGTAAGGACCTATAGCGACCTTAGGATTGCTTGAGCCTTATTTGCTTGCGTGCTTCTACCTGTAGCCATCCGCCGTAGCATAAGGACTTCTTCCATTCTTCCTGAGTCATTCTTTCTCTCCTGTGTCCCCCCGTCTTCTCATCTACGTACATTCTTTATTAAAAAAAAATATTGGTGTGTGTGCACCTTTGTGCATGCTTTCATGGACACGAGACGAGAGTGGTCGTTTGATGAGGAGCGTTGCCAATCCGGCTTCGGTCATCGATTTCTCGACACCTTCCTCCTCTCGTGTCGCACATAGTTCGGGTTCAATGGCTGCTAATTTCCGCGAGGAGGAGCAGTTGCTGGATCCACCTGAGCGTCCTGTTGTCGTTCCCATACCTTTACGTGATCGATGCTACCCGAGCCGTACAGCTCTACCCTCATGCATCGTATTGCCAGAGGCTAATGGGAACCATTTTGAGGTTAAGCCTCAGTTTATCTCCATGCTCCATTATTTCACTGGGAAAGGTGACCCCTATATCTTTCTCAGGGAATTTGAGGAGGTTTGTGTTATGTTCAAGCTGCAACAACTTAGCACAGACTCCATCCATCTTAGGCTTGTCCCCTTTGCACTGAAGGATGACGCCAAGAAGTGGTTGTATAGCAACGGGGCGAATGCCTTTAGGACTTGGGATGAGTTTCAATCTGCATTCCTCAAGAAGTACTTCCCAAATCATTGGACTCAAAAATTGAGGAACGAAATCAATTCGTTCTATCAACTTGAGACCGAGACATTTCATGCATATCTAGAGAGGTTCAAGGAGCTACTATCCTCATGCCCTCACCATGGCATTGAGTTGTAGTGCCTTTGTCAGATTGTGTACGAGGGTCTTCACATCCCGTCAAGAACGCTCCTTGAGTCCATGTGTCAAGGAGAGTTCTTGGGAAAGGATGAAAGGGAGGCATGGGCTTTCCTCGAAGACCTTGCTGAGAAAACCATGCAATAGGAGACTGTGAGGGAACCACCTGCATCATATAGTATAGGAGCGAGGATCGCGAATGCAAACTCGACTAGATTGGGTACCGCATTTGCTATCGATAACACTACGGCCACCGAGGCACGCATGGCGGCCTTAATGCGCCGTATGGATTCGATTGAGCTCCAAAACCAACAAAGTGCACCTCACATGTCACAATCTGGTCGAATTCCCTGTCATTCATGTGGTAGGATAGGTCATGTAGAAAGCGAGTGTGACTCCATTCCTCCTGAGATGGAGCGTGTCAACGCCATCTATGAGAGAGCCAGGAATGACCCATACTCATCATCTTATAATCCTGGATGGAGGAACCACCCCAATTTTTCATGGAACCAAACTAATGCCCCGAGTGGTCCTTCAAACTCCTCTAGACCCCATTACCAATCACACCAACCTCCCATGCATGCACATTCCTATCAGCCACCCCAAGCGCAAACCACCAATCAATCGGGTTTCCCAAATTCCAATAATATGGAAACCCGATTCAATTCGCTTGAGACCTTGACTCGTGGACTTGAAAACTCAATGAAATTTTTTATGTCAACCACGAGTCAATTTCTCACTTCAAATCAGCAGACCGTCAAATCTCTAGAGCTTCAGATGGGCCAATTGGCTCAGACTGTACATGAAAGAGAGAGAGGGTCATTTCCTAGCCAGCCTGAGGCTAACCCCCGTATGTACCAACAACACATGCAAATTGAGAATGTGGAACCTCGGGGGAGGCAAGTGAACCATGTGGAGGAACCTGTTCACCATGTCAATTCCATTGTGACCTTAAGGAATGGAAAACAGGTTGACAATCACATTTCCTTGCCACAACAACCACCATCTATGCAGCCCCTCAGTGGGAATGGTGGTGAAGAAGAGGCTGAGGGTGAGGGTAATACACCAAAGCTTTCTTCTCAGGCACCGCAGAAAACCTACCTGCCAAAAGCTCCCTATCCAAGTAGGTTAACCAAAAATGCAGAGTGACAACATGGACAAGATATTAGAGGTGTTTAAGCAAGTAAAGGTTAACATCCCCTTGTTGGATGTCATCCAACAAATACCGCAATATGCCAAAGTGTTGAAGGATCTCTGCACAACCAAGAGGAAGACCAATGTTCCTAAGAAAGCATTCTTGGCTGCAAATTTCAGCTCACTTTTGTCCAATCCCACCTACACAAAATACAAGGACCCTGGGTGTCCTACTATTCAGTGTACGATAGGGGACACTAGAATGAGCAATGTTTTGCTTGATTTAGGATCAGCGGTCAACCTCCTCCCATTCTCTGTTTATAAACAGTTGAACTTGGGAGAATTGAAACCAACGAAGATCACCCTCCAATTGGCGGATAGATCCATTCGTATTCCCATGGGGATTATTGAGGACGTGCTTATCAAAGTTGGAGATTTTATATTTCCAGTCGATTTTGTTGTCCTTGATACCAATCCTGTTGCAAACACCCACTCTCAAATGGTCTCATGAAGCTCTCATTCGGTAACATGAGTGCCGAGTTTCATGTGTTCAACTCTGGTAAGCAACATGAACCCATGGATGAACCTTTAAATCTAAATCTCATCCGCCAATTGGAGAAAGCACCACAAAAACAACGAACACCCCTAACCACAATGCAACCCATTGAGAATGTTTGTGGGGCCAGTAAAAACTCATTGCATGTCTTTGCAATGCAACAGAGTGAGCTGGCCTCGAACATGAATGTCCAAAGGGAGTGTTCGTTGCATGATTCAGTTGAGTGTACTAGTGAGAGTGAGACACCTCATCATATGCCTATACCAGAAGGTTTCTCTATCTCATGTCCCTTGGCCACTGAGCCATTTGAGCTTCATCTTGACTCCAACAAGGACCCACATATGACTGAGCTTATGCTTGATGATCTAAATGATGGTGGCAGGTCCTTGTTGGATGACTTGGGGAGAAGCCCCATTCTTCGCGATGCAGGTCTGCTGCATCCATCGAATGAGCTTGAGGAACTCATTCCGATGCACCCACCTATTGGTTGGAGGGTTTTGTTCGATGAGAAACTAAACCCTAGTGAGGCAACACAACTTCATTCATTCATGTTGCCCACACCCAACCAGTATCATGAGGGGTTCGAGCCTTTCAGCTTTGACCTTCCACCCATCATGACACCTCAGAGTACCAGTGAAGTTTGCCAATCTCGGCAAGTCTCTGGTCCTCCTGACTTGATGTTCTCATTTGATGTTCCTTGACCAAATGATTATGAGAATATCGTTGTTGCTGTATATATCATGTAAAAAAATCGAAAAAAAAGATAGACAAAAAAGTGTGTAATAAAAGACTCCTTCAGTGGGCATCGATTGTTGTGGGCCCCAACCCTTGTGTACTTGGGCCCAATCTCTTCACGTATTTATCTCCCCTCTTCAGTATCTCACTGGTTTTGAGGGAATTCGGGTTTGTGTCCATCACTATAACCATGAACTTCCTGTTGTGCTTCATGTTGGTTAGATCTTCCCCTTTTCATGCATAAATCCATGTAGTATCATGCTCACATTCATTGAGGACAATGCATGAAGTAGATGCGGGGGGGTGTTTTACGTGTGTACATAGTCGAGTCTTTTTCTTTTGATTTTGTTTTCTTTTGTGTGTATTGATAGGGTTATGTTAGTGTGCTGCATTTAATATCGATATATCTGCTTGCCATGATCCTTGGGTGACTTGTCTTCTTTTGCTTGCCTAGTGCTTTAAAATTTTCACATTTCTTTCAAAATCTTCATGTGTTTGCGAAAGAAAATGTTTTTGTGGGTTTTGCGTGTGTTTAGCATGTGTGAAACTGTTGAGAGGCAAAGTAAAAAGAAAGCTCCCAAAATTGTCTTGAACTTGATGCATTAGGATTTCTAGTTTACTGGCTTTAGGTCTTATCGAGTCGTTAGGATGCACCTCGGTTTTCCCTCGGGGGGCGTGTAATCATAGGGTTTCAGCACTCAAATATTTAAAGAAGTCCACCATGAACCTAGGGAGTCAAATAATTCGTGTCTGTTAGTATAAGGAAGTTTGTCGTAGTCAAGGGCCCTTAATCTCTTTTTGTGAAACTTAAGTGTAGGGGTTTTGGTTCTCATGTAGATAAGTAAATAAGTGGTGTTCTCTCTTCTCGCACGGCTCCTATCACTCGGGAAAGTAGGTCTGAGGGGACTTTGTGTCTGGTGCTTTCGAGTCATTTGACTTGGGATGCACCGACCGAACTCCCGTTACACGGGTGGTAGGGATCGCCCTATGTGGAGATTTGGGAGAAGGTGTACGTGATAGTGTAAGTCCTCATAGGCAATGATGCACGAAACCTGACCCTGGGAGAATCAAACACCAACCAATAAAATGCTCCAAAGAAAAAGAAAAAAGAAAAAAAAGAAAAAAAGAGTCAAATAAGAACCAAAATGGACTTTACACATTGTATCACATTCAGAAGTTAAGGTTGCCAATGTCTTTCACTTAAGTCCTTGACTAACTTTCACGAATAACTCATTAGGCTAGGTGTGTGGACGGATTACATATATAGAGTCGACCCGTAGTATTACCACGTCCCATGATCGACAAAATAAGTCCAACAAGTCGTGTAGCTAGATTGATTAATGCACCTTGTTCGGATTTTGTGGGTATATCCGCTGAAAACCCTCAGGAGACAACACTCCTCCTCCTTGGCGACAAGGAGGTTTAACGGCTTGTTGCACGTGCTAAGTGCAACCGTGATTCCTACGAAAGTGAGTTAGGATTTCTTGTTTTTTCGTATGCTTTTCTCTTTCTTTGTTTTGCTCGGGACTAGCAAAAGTTAGGTGTGGGGGTATTTGATTGACATCATTTCATGCTTATATTTGTATCTTATGTCCATTATCTTTCACCTAAACAATGCTATGTCACGAGTTTTATGTTTAGTTTTCAGGAATAAATAGGTTTGAAGAGATGAAGCATAAAAGGACCCAAAAGCTGGGAAAAAGACTGAATTGTGAGATCTGGGGACCAAGATGCAAGGAAGAAGGACCTGATTGCAAGACAGAAGGACCTAAGAGCAAAAAGAATACTCCACACCATCATGGGGAGTATTTTACCAATTCGATTCTGGTCGGAGCTCCAACAAGTCAAGTAACCGCATCAAAGACCAACAATACCAGAAAGAAAAGCCCACAACAAAAATGAGCAGGATCGGAACCATATAGACCGCTAATTGGCGGTCCATTTTGGCCCAAATCCGCTCAAATGTCTCCAGCACATGTATTAGAGGATGTTTAGGCTATTTTTGGTATCTGTTTAGTCCCACATCGGGGGAGTCTCCCGGTTTGACTTTTTCCATGGCTATAAATAGAACTCTTCACCTTCCATTGTATTCACTCCATATTTTAAGTGGCTATTCTTCCTACTAGAAGTGAGGCCTTGAAGCACACACTAAAGTAGGAGGATGCTACTTTTAATGTGAGTCATTTTATCAATAAAGTTTTGTGTTTCTTTCATTGTTTGTTTATGCTTCTTTTATTGTTTGTGCATGTTTTAGTTTAATCGTCTTTTATTGCTAGCTTAGTTTTAATATGCTTTCTTTGCTTAGTTTAATAATTAGTGTAATGTTTAGTGAGTAGTTCCATCCCCTTTGGGGTGTGGAGTAGATGTACATACATGCATTAGAGAATGGGATGAATGCTTTATTTTTGATGTGTTGATAAAACATGAATGTATGCTTGCTTGTTTAGGATAGAATGTATAACTTGATGAGTTTTGCCAAAATCATTAGACACCTCTCATGCTTGTTTAGGTTCTGAAATAAACAACTTGCATATGTAAATGTTAATCAACTAAGTTGGTGAATAAATTGATAGGTTTTGCCATAACATTTAGACACTTCCTATGCTTGATAAACACCACCTTCATGTGCTTAAAGAATGTATTCTACACCCACCTCTTTGCATGTGTGCACTCACTCCACCCCTTAGGGGTTTTCCCATTTCTGTATTCCAGCATTCTTCCTTTCTTCTTAGCTTAGTTATTATTTCATTGTTTGGTTCTTCCTTTCGCATTTCCTACTTCTTAGCGTAGTATAGAGTAGAGTAGCATAAACATCTTTCTCCCCCAATTTTTGCCACTTGATTTCTGATAAACAAGAGGCTACTCACCTCCCTGAGGATGACCCGTACTTGCCACCACTTCATCGCGGCCGTGCACTTGCGGTTTAAATAAAACGTTCAACAAGTTTTTGGCGCCGTTGCCGGGGAGGTGCCAGTCCAGACTCTTGTTTGGACGATTCGAGTGGATTTAATTTGTTTTTTGTAGTTTTTCTTTGTTTCAGGAGACTTGGAGTCGTCTGGAGGAACGCCTGGAGAAGTTTTGAGTCAATCTGGGCACTTCAGACCGCCAATCAGCGGCCTGAGACCGCCAATTGGCAGTCTGGTAAGCTCTGTTTGCTCTCTTATTTCTTTGGTCGGTTTGCATAATTGATGTAGTGATCTGGTATTTAATTTGGCATGTTTTGACTTATAGATTGTTCCCAGATCCATAATCAACTTCCCTTAAGCAACTTGGATCCTAAAACTCAAAGCAAAAGATTAGACATTCTTTTTGTTTAGGTCATGCATCATGTATGTGACTTAGTGTTGAACGTTTTATTTAAAACCGCAAGTGCACGGCCGCGATGAAGCGGTGGCAAGTACGGGTCGTCCTCAGGGAGGTGAGCAGCCTCTTGCTTGTACGAAATCAAGTGGCAAAAATAGGGGGAAGAAAGTTGTTTATGCTAATCTAGACTACGCTACACTAAGAAGTATGAAATGCGAACGAAACAAACAAATGATGGAATAACAACTAAACTAAGAACAAAGAAAGAATACTGGAATACAGAAATGGGAAAACCCCTAAGGGTGGAGTGAGTGCACACATGCAAAGAGGTAGGTGTAGAATACATTCTTTAAGTACATGAAGGTGGGGGTTTATCAAGCATAGGAAGTGTCTAAATGTTATGGCAAAACCTATCAATCTATTCACCAACTTAGTTGACTAACATTTACATATGCAAGTTGTTTATTTCAGAACCTAAACAAGCATGAGAGGTGTCTAATCATTTTGGCAAAACTCATCAAGTTATAAATTCTATCCTAAACAAGCAAGCATACATTCATGTTTAATCAACACATTGAAATTAAAGCATTCATCACATTCTCTAATGCATGTATGTACATCTACTACACCCCCAAAGGGGATGGAACTACTCACCAAACATTACACTAATTATTAAACTATGCAAAGAAAGCATATTAAAACTAAGCTAGAATTGAAAGACGATTAAACTAAAACATGCATAAACAATAAAAGAAGCATAAAACAAACAATGAAAGAAACACAAAACTTTATTGATAAAATGACTCACATTAAAAGTAGCATCCTCCTACTTTAGTGTGTGCTTCAAGGCCTCACTTCTAGTAGGAAGAATAGCCACTTAAAATATGGAGTCCTTACAATGGAAGGTGAAGAGTTATATTTATAGTCATGGAAAAAGGCAAACCGGGACAATCCCCCGATGTGGGACTAAACAAATACCAAAAATAGCCTAAACATCCTCTAATACATGTGCTGGAGAAATGTGAGCGGATTTGGGCCAAAATGGACCGCCAATTCGCGATCTTGGACCGCCAATTAGCGTTCTATATGGTTCAGATACTGCTCATTTTTGTTTTGGGCTTTTCTTTATGGTATTGTTGGTCTTTGATGCGGTTACTTGACTTGTTGGAGCTCCGACCCGAATCGAATTGGTAAAATACTCCACATGATGGTGTGGAGTATTCTGTTTTGCTCTTAGGTCCTTCTGTCTTGCAATCATGTCCTTCTCCCTTGCATCTTGGTCCCCAGATCTCACAATCCAGTCCTTTTTCCCAGCTTTTGGGTCCTTTTATGTTTCATCTCTTCAAACCTATTTATTCCTGAAAACTAAACATAAAACTCGTGACATAGCATTGTTTAGGTGAAAGATAATGGATATAAGATACAAATATGAGCATGAAATGATGTCAATCAAATACCCCCACACCTAACTTTTGCTAGTCCCGAGCAAAACAAAGAAAGAGAAAAGCATGCGAAAAACAAGAAATCCTAACTCACTTTCGTAGGAATCACGGTTGCACTTAGCACGTGCAACAAGCCGTTAAACCTCCTTGTCGCCAAGGAGGAGGAGTGTTGTCTCCTGAGGGTTTTCAGCGGATATACCCACAAAATCCGAACAAGATGCATTAATCAATCTAGCTACACGACTCGTTGGACTTATTTTGTCGATCATGGGACGCGGTAATACTACGGGTCGATTCTATATATGTAATCGGTCCACACACCTAGCCTAATGAGTTATTCGTAAGAGTTAGTCAAGGACTTAAGTGAAAGACATGGGCAAACTTAACTTCTGAATGTGATACAATGTGTAAAGTCCATTTTGGTTCTTATTTGACTCTTTTTTTTGGAGCATTTTATTGGTTGGTGTTTGATTCTCCCAGGGTCAGGTTTCGTGCATCAATGCCTATGAGGACTTACACTATCACGTACACCTTCCCCCAAATCTCCACATTGGACGATCCCTACCACCCGTGTAACGGGAGTTCGGTCGGTGCATCCCAAGTCAGATGACTCGAAAGCACCAGGCACAAAGTCCCCTCAGACCTACTTTCCCGAGTGATAGGAGCCGTGCGAGAAGAGAGAACACCACTTATTTATCTATATGGGAACAAAAACCCCTACACTTAAGTTTCACAAAAAAAGATTAGGGGCCCTCGACTACGACAAACTTCCTTATACTCACAAACACGAATTATTTGACTCACTAGGTTCAGGGTGGACTTCTTTAAATGTTTGAGTACTGAAACCCTATGATTACACGCCCCCTTAGGGAAAACCAGGGTGCATCTTAACGACTCGACAAGACCTAAAGCCAATAAACTAGAAATCCTAATGCATCAAGTTCAAGACAATTTTGGGAGCTTTCTTTTTACTTTGCCTCACATTAAAAGTAGCATCCTTCTACTTTAGTGTGTGCTTCAAGACCTCACTTATAGTAGGAAGAATAGACACTTAAAATATGGAGTCCTTACAATGGAAGGTGAAGAGTTCTATTTATAGCCATGGAAAAAGGTAAACCGGGACAATCCCCCGATGTGGGACTAAACAGATACCAAAAATAGCCTAAACATCCTCTAATACATGTGCTGGAGAAATTTGAGCGGATTTGGGCCAAAATGGACCGCCAATTAGCGGTCTATATGGTTCAGATCCTGCTCATTTTTGTTTTGGGCTTTTCTTTCTGGTATTGTTGGTCTTTGATGCGGTTACTTGACTTGTTGGAGCTCCGACCCGAATCGAATTGGTAAAATACTCCCCATGATGGTGTGGAGTATTCTGTTTTGCTCTTAGGTCCTTCTGTCTTGCAATCATGTCCTTCTCCCTTGCATCTTGGTCCCCAGATCTCACAATCCAGTCCTTTTTCCCAGCTTTTGGGTCCTTTTATGTTTCATCTCTTCAAACCTATTTATTCCTGAAAACTAAACATAAAACTCGTGACATAGCATTGTTTAGGTGAAAGATAATGGATATAAGATACAAATATGAGCATGAAATGATGTCAATCACTTAGGCATATAGATTGTCTTTCATTTTAGCTTTATTTTCAGTTGCTGAGTGTTGGCGTGAGGTACGCACCTTCTACTCTCATTCATGCATTTTGTATGAACATGCATTAGTTAGTAGGAAGTGCATTGAAACAAGTGTGAGTTGAGTGTTTTGTTTGGAGAGTTGATTGCTAGATTAGGACTCCAAAACGCTACTAAGGAGGGGCTGTCCCATAAAAGATAAGGTGGGGGATTTCATCACCCTTTCCTTCGCCCCAAAAACCACACTAATCAAGAGCCTAATTTTAAAATCAAGTAGACATTGGCCCTAAGGACTTCGGACGCATTGGGAGAGTGATCTGGTCCCGACCGTCATGACCTGATCGGCGTTGCCCACTTTGTCGATAGTTGGAGAGACGAGATCTCCGGATCTTGGCTCACTTGCTCGGCTTTGTGGTCCTCGTCGTAGGGAGGTGAGGCGTGTTGAGGCCGTGTGACCTCGGAGTTAGGCGTCGTCTAGCTGTAAGGACCTATAGCGACCTTAGGATTGCTTGAGCCTTGTTTGCTTGTGTGCTTCTACCTGTACCCATCCGCCATAGCATAAGGACTTCTTCCCTTCTCTCCTGAGTCATTCTTTCTCTCCTGTGTTCCCCCGTCTTCTCCTCTACGCACATTCTTCAAAAAAAAGAAAAAAAAGAAGGTTTTGGTTTGGGTGTGTGCACCTTTGTGCATGCTTTCGTGCACACGAGACGAGAGTGGTCGTTTGACGAGGAGCGTTGTCAATCCGGCTTCGGTCATCGATTTCTCGACACCTTCCTCTCGTGTCGCACGTAGTTTGGATCCAATGGCTGCTAATTTCCGTGAGGACGAGCAGTTGCTGGACCCACCTGCTCCACCAGTGCTTCCAGTTGTCGTTGTCATACCTCTTCGTGATCGATGCTACCCGAGCCGTACAGCTCTACCCTCATGCATCGTATTACCAGAGGCTAGTGGGAACCATTTTGAGGTTAAGCCTCAATTCATTTCCATTCTCCCTCATTTCACTGGGAAAGGTGACCCCTATATCTTTCTCAGGGAATTTGAGGAGGTCTGTGCTATGTTTAAGCTGCAACAACTTAGCACAGACTCCATCCATCTTAGGCTTGTCCCCTTTGCGCTGAAGGATGACGCCAAGAAGTGGTTGTACAGCAACCAGGCGAATGCCTTTAGGACTTGGGATGAGTTTCAATCTGCATTCCTCAAGAAGTACTTCCCAAATCATCGGACTCAAAAATTGAGGAACGAAATCAATTCATTCTATCAACTTCAGACCGAGAAATTTCATGCGTATCTAGAGAGGTTCAAGGAGCTACTATCCTCATGCCCTCACCATGGCATTGAGTTGTGGCGTCCTTGTCAGATTGTTTACGAGGGTCTTCACATCCCGTCCCGAACGCTCCTTGAGTCCATGTGTCAAGGAGAGTTCTTGGGAAAGGATGAAAGGGAGACATGGGCTTTCCTAGAAGACCTTGCTCAGAAAACAATGCAATGGAAGAGTGTAAGGGAACCACCTGCATCATCTAGTATAGGAGTGAGGATCGTGAATGCAAACTCGACTAGATCGGGTGCCGCATTTGCTATCGATACCACTACGGCCACCGAGGCACGCATGGCGGCCTTAATGATCCGTATGGATTCGATTGAGCTCCAAAACCAACATAGTGCACCTCACATGTCCACATCTGGTCAAGTTCCCTGTCATTCATGTGGTATGGTAGGTCATGTAGAAAGCGAGTGTGTGTCTATTCCTTCTGAGATGGAGCGTGTCAACGCCATCTATGACAGAGCTAGGAATGACCCATACTCATCATCTTATAATCCTGGATGGAGGAACCACACCAATTTTTCATGGAACTAAACCAATGCCCCGGGCGGTCCTTCAAACTTCTCTAGACCACATTACCAATCACACCAACCTCCCATGCATGCACATTCCTATCAGCCACCCCAAGCGCAAACCACCAATCAATCGGGTTTCCCAAATTCCAATAATATGGAAACCCGATTCAATTCGCTTGAGACCTTGACTCGTGGACTTGAAAACTCAATGAAATTTTTTATGTCAACCACGAGTCAAGTTCTCACTTCAAATCAACAGACCATCAAATCTCTAGAGCTTCAGATGGGCCAATTGGGTCAGACTGTACATGAAAGAGGGAGAGGGTCATTTCCTAGCCAGCCTGAGGCTAACCCCCGTATGTACCAACAACAACCCATGCAAATTGAGAATGTGGTACCTCGGGGGAGGCAAGTGAACCATGTGGAGGAACCTGTTCACCATGTCAATTCCATTGTGACCTTAAGGAATGGAAAACATGTTGACAATCACATTTCCTTGCCACAACAACCACCATCTATGCAGCCCCTCAGTGGGAATGGTGGTGAAGAAGAGGCTGAGGGTGAGGGTAATACACCAAAGCTTTCTTCTCAGGCACCGCAGAAAACCTACCTGCCAAAAGCGTGCCTTACTACCAAGCGTCAGTCCTTTGCTACCAAGTGCCTTTGCTTGTAGTCTTTTGCTACCAAGCGTGCCTTGCATCGCTCGCCCACTCCTTGGGTCATTTTGTGATGTATTGGAAGCGAAGCTATCTCCCAAGACCCATTCTTTTCTGTCGACTCCATCTCCTCATCCATCGTGACTTGTCTTCTTTCTTTTGCCACCACCGCTTCTTCGAACGGAATGCTCTCACCTTGATCCAAGAGGCAAACCAAGTCTAGCTCACTTGTTTCCTCGTATAGATCATCAAGACTCCTTTTCTTCATCGATCTCGTCTCTTCATCATCGGATAATACAACTTCATGCTTGGTGGAATCTACCACCTCCACCTCTTGCTCCTCATTCACATTGTTTTCTTCGTATTCCTCCTCATGCTCATCATCAACTTGAGAATGATTTTTCACCTCCTCGTTGTTAGAAGTCGCCACTTCTTCTCTTTCTTCTTCTTCTTCTTTTTCTTCTTCTCTTCCTTCGCACCTCCCATCATCATGTTCGACTAGAGCATGCATGACATGATTTGTGATTCCATCGTTATTCACGAACAAGGTCATTCCTCCTTCGCAAGCATTCTCCTCTACGGGAACAAGGTTGGAGTTTTCTTCCACCCTTTTCTTCGACCAACACTCGTTTGCATAGTGTCCATGCTTCCCACAATTGAAGCACTCAATCACCTTCTTCGATCCGTGATCACCACGGACACGGCTGGAGCTCTCCTCCACCTTCTTTTGCGACCAACATTCTTTCGCAAAATGACCACGCTTCCCACACTTGAAGCATTCGACCTCCTTCTTTCTTGGATGGCCTCCATAATCACGACCGCTTCCACGATCTACGTTGCGAGGTTTCTCCTCCTTAAGTGACATCTTCGCTTGCAACGCCTCCTCCAAGACATTTTGTCTTTTCTTCTTCTTTCTTTGCTCGTGTGCCTCCAACGAGCTAGCTAGATCATCAATAGTCATCTTCTCGAGGTCCTTTCATTCCTCGATTGTGCACACCACATTCTCGAAGTCCTCGGTGAGAGAACGCAACACCTTCTCCACCACTCTTCCTTCGGTCAGCGCCTCCACATTTCTTTTTAACTTGTTCGCCACCATGCGAACTCTCGTCACGAAATCGGCAACTCCTTCCGATTCTTTCATCTTTAATGCCTCGAACTCGCCTCGAAGCATTTGGACGCGCACTTGCCTCACTCGATCAGCCCCCTTGTAGCTCCTTTCAAGAGTATCCCACGCCTCCTTCGACTTCCTCACTTCAGCGATCTTTTCAAAGCCACTCTCATCCACCGCTTGGAAGAGAAGGAAAAGAGCACTCTTATCTTTGGCTCTTCTCTCCTTTTGTGCTTTGATTTGTGCGACGGTTTCTTCTCCCGTCTCGGCCTCCTCCTCGAAGCCGCTCTCCACAAGATCCCAAGCATCATGCGCACCCAGCAGCGCACGTATTTGGATACTCCAATTGTCGTAGTTGCCTTTCGACAATCGAGGCAACGACGCATGACCAAACGAGGTCATTCCCGAGCTTCCCATCGGACGAGGCTCTGATACCAGATGTTGGAGCACGGGAGGAGGACGGTGAGCTATTGATCAACCCACCACAGGAGAATGCCCGTCTCCTGGGCTACAGGGACCGCTGATTGGCGGTCCCCAACTGCCAATTGGCGGTCTCAAACGTGCCTCGTGTGCTGCCTTAGACCGCCCTGATCACCATTCCTTTTGCCTTCTTTTGACACCACTAGATCCATTCTTGATCTATTATACTGGGGGGCACGAAGGAAAGAAGGTGGCTCTCTCCTTGACACTCACAAAGCAAAAAAAAACGATTTTGCAATGCACACTTTTCTTCTTTTTTCTACTCACATACTCACTCTTTCCTCACACAATTTCGTGACTCAACTTCTAATGCTTCATATATTGTTGTTCTATTACAAATGGTGAATTATAGTGCTTTATATAGGCACTTACGTGACCCTACAACTTCCAAATATAAAGACTACATACACATGATCATTCAAGAGCATTACGCCCTCTACTTAAATTGCATACATAATTAGGACGAAAATTACACAAAAATGAAAAGACTATTGTCTCTTCCACTCCCTCAACCTTTTGTCTTCTCATGTGTTGACTCTTCACCCCCTTGATGAGTCATCAAGCAATGATGATGTGGCGGGTGACTAGGACGCCACATAGGGTTAAGTCGCCACCTAGGATTAAGTTCAATTCTCAATACTCCTCCTTGAACTTAATCCTCTTTCATCCTCCATCCCAAGTAGGTTGCGCATCCTCTCATGCAACCTATTGGCAACGCTTCTGCATAAGCTAAAAAACACAACATATGAACCTCACATGTTCATACGGCACACAAAAAGGGATTGTCTCCATGCTCGCCTCCGACGCGACAACTTCTTCAAAATCTATGTCGGTCCTTTGCTTGTAGTCTTTTGCTACCAAGCGTGCCTTGCATCACTCGCCCACTCCTTGGGTCATTTTGTGATCTATTGGAAGCGAAGCTAGCTCCTAAGACCCATTCTTTTCTGTCGACTCCATCTCCTCATCCATCGTGACCTGTCTTCTTTCTTTTGCCACCACCGCTTCTTCGAACGGAATGCTCTCACCTTGATCCAAGAGGCAAACCAAGTCTAGCTCACTTGTTTCCTCGTATAGATCATCAAGACTCATTTTCTTCATCGATCTCGTCTCTTCATCATCGGATAATACAACTTCATGCTTGGTGGAATCTACCACCTCCACCTCTTGCTCCTCATTCTCATTGTTTTCTTTGTATTCCTCCTCATGCTAATCATCAACTTGAGCATGATTTTTCACCTCCTCGTTGTTAGAAGTCGCCACTTCTTCTCTTTCTTCTTCTTCTTCTTCTTTTTCTTCTTCTTCTTTTTCTTCTTCTCTTCCTTCGCACCTCCCATCATCATGTTCGACTAGAGCATGCATGACATGATTTGTGATTCCCTCGTTATTCACGAACAAGGTCATTCCTCCTTCGCAAGCATTCTCCTCTACGGCAACAAGGTTGGAGTTTTCTTCCACCCTTTTCCTCGACCAACACTCGTTTGCATAGTGTCCATGCTTCCCACAATTGAAGCACTCAATCACCTTCTTCGATCCGCGATCACCACGGACACGGCTGGAGCTCTCCTCCACCTTCTTTTGCGACCAACATTCTTTTGCAAAATGACCACGCTTCCCACACTTGAAGCATTCGACCTCCTTCTTTCTTGGATGGCCTCCATAATCACGACCGCTTCCACGATCTACGTTGCGAGGTTTCTCCTCCTTAAGTGATATCTTCGCTTGCAACGCCTCCTCCAAGACATCTTGTCTTTTCTTCTTCTTTCTTTGCTCGTGTGCCTCCAACGAGCTAGCTAGATCATCAATAGTCATCTTCTCGAGGTCCTTTGATTCCTCGATTGTGCACACCACATTCTCGAAGTCCTCGGTGATAGAACGCAACACCTTCTCCACCACTCTTCCTTCGGTCAGCGCCTCCCCATTTCTTTTTAACTTGTTCGCCACCATGCGAACTCTCGTCACGAAATCGGCAACTCCTTCCGATTCATTCATCTTTAATGCCTCGAACTCGCCTCGAAGCATTTGCAGGCGCACTTGCCTCACTCGATCAGCCCCTTGTAGCTCCTTTCAAGAGGATCCCACGCCTCCTTCGATGTCCTCACTTCAGCGATCTTTTCAAAGCCACTCTCATCCACCGCTTGGAAGAGAAGGAAGAGAGCACTCTTATCTTTGGCTCTTCTCTCCTTTTGTTCTTTGATTTGTGCGACGGTTTCTTCTCCCGTCTCGACCTCCTCCTCGAAGCCGCTCTCCACAAGATCCCAAGCATCATGCGCACTCAGCAGCGCACGCATTTGGATACTCCAATTCTCGTAGTTGCCTTTCGACAATTGAGGCAACGACGCATGACCAAACGAGGTCATTCCTGTGCTTCCCATCGGACAAGGCTCTGATACCAGATGTTGGAGGACGGGAGGAGGACGGTGAGCTACTGATCAACCCGCCACAGGAGAATGCCCGTCTCCTGGGCTACAGGGACCGCTGATTGGCGGTCCCCAACTGCCAATTGGCGGTCTAAAAGGCGCGCCTCGTGCGCTACCTTAGACCACCCTGATCACCATTCCTTTTGCCTTCTTTTGACACCACTAGTTCCATTCTTGATCTATTCTACTGGGGGGCACGAAGGAAAGAAGGTGGCTCTCTCCTTGACACTCACAAAACAAAAAAAACGATTTTGCAATGCACACTCTTCTTTTTTCTTCTCACATACTCACTCTTTTCTCACACAATTTCGTGGCTCAACTTCTAATGCTTGATATATATTGTTGTTCTATTATAAATGGTGAATTCTAGTGCTTTATATAGGATCTTACATTACCCTACAACTTCCAAATATAAAGACTACATAAACATGATCATTCAAGATCATTACACCCTCTACTTAAATTGCATACATAATTAGGACGAAAATTACACAAAAATGAAAAGACTCTTGTCTCTTCCACTCCCTCAACCTTTTGTCTTCTCATGTGTTGACTCTTCACCCCATTGACGAGTCATCAAGTAATGATGATGTGGCGGGTGACTAGGACGCCACATAGGGTTAAGTCGCCACCTAGGATTAAGTTCAATTCTCAATAACCCACACATGGATTTATTTCCCAACAATACATACATATATATTTGTGTGTGTATCAATATATACAACAAGGTACATGTTATGATTAAAACAAACACATATCACTAAAAATAAAAACAAATTCTCAGCCTACATTTCTGGAAAAAGGCCAGATCCTAAATTCTTTCATTTCATCTGTGAAGTGGTCTGCCCAATCTCCCACCCCTGATCCGGTAGAACTAATATTTAATTCCCTTCAGTTAACTTAATTCACAAAAACTAATATTTAATTGTAACTATTCAAATTTTCCTCTAAGTAATCAAATAAATAGTAAACTCTCAATGGAAAATACAACATGTCATTCTTCATATGTGACACAAATGTTATCTATGCGTGTCAAAATTCGTAAATTTTTGCAAATCTTTTACATATATCATAAAATGGGATAGTAGATGCATTACATGTGTTATAAAAAATGATTTCCTGATAAAACGATGAATGACTTCTAAATTTTATGATTATTGAAGTGTAAGAATAATTTGAGTTGTATACAAGATCGATGGTTTATATTTTTCATTTGGATTTTAAGTTTCACTTTATCAAGTAAAAGGTATATTAATTTAAACATATCTTAAGGATGTTGGATCCCCCCTCCAATATACAAAAAATTGGGTTATTTGCATAGGTAAACCTCAAAAGAGCGTAATTGGTTATTTGCGCCCGTATTGTTTGGTGGTGGGTGATGGTGGTGTGGGAGAGAAGGTGAGACTGGTGGAGTGGTAGTAGTCGCCGACAACGGTGGTGGTGGTGTGCGAGTGAAGATGGGGGAGGTGATGGGAGATTTAGGTTTGTGTTTTTCTTTCATTTTTTCATTTTTTCGTTTTCTAGTTAATATTAAGGACATTTTTAGTCTCATTAGAAAATTTGCAAATTTTCTAATGAGAAGTGGACCCCACAAATATCTTTATGTTTAATCTTCTCAACCATGATCTTTATAAAAAGATATTGCTATCAATTCAACAGTTCTCTTTCCTCCAACTCATTTCTTCAAATTAATTGATTAATATATCATCATTTATTTCTTTTATGTATATATAATTACTATTACTGAAATTGGATTCCAATTATTTTCATTTTATTTAAAAAATATAATTGTTCGACAAATGTTGGTAAAATAATTAATTTATTAATTGCAAAAGGGTATTAGTGATATGATTTAATGGTAGTAAATTATTGTCGGAATGGAAAATGTTGTCAAGTTTGGAATGAGAAATTACCCAGGAATAGTTAAGATACATACTACTACCCATGTTACCAATGAAAATATAGAATTTCGAAAATACAATATTTATATAGCATTGATGGTTGTCTATCCGTAGAGCATGAGAAGACAAGAATTATGGTTATTTTTTAAATTTTATTTTCTAAGATATCTCCATTTTAAAATAATACAATTCTCCCTTTTTATTTTATTCAATTCAAATACGAGTGGGTCCCATCACTATTAAACAAATATTAAAAAAATTTAAAAAAACATGATCCACGCTTCTCACCATGCAGATCGTATGCAACTCTGATTATTATTTTTTGATCACACGATATCTAAAGATCGTGGGATGGAGCACCATTGAGGGTGCTAGGTATGCGATCGACCGAACCGCGTTCTGTGCAACTTCAACCACCCAACAGATTCTATCCACCTGTGGGCCTCTCCTAACGGTTAACCAAATAACATCCTCCCCTAGATACAATGTCAGGACATGCTGTGACTATTAGATGTGGAATAGACGGAACCCATCAGAATCCATTCTCATTTTTCCTGTTCCTTTCTCAAACCCATGTGCAAAACCGACGACCGAATACACATCAGTTCACCAATTGAACAAATGTGCTAGTTATCCGACTTGAAGGAAATCCATGATCTCATTTTGAGAATCGATGAACGTTTGGCGAGAATCTCCAACCACGAATTTGGTTGTTGATCTCATTGAGTGAATTCGATGTCGTCAACTGGAGAGCATGGAAATCATTGATGAGCTCTTCTATTTCTTTGTTGTTGCGATCCAATAGCCCACGAACTTCTTGGATCTCATGGAAATTCTTGTCCACAATCCTGTCGAGCGAATAAGGCCATGATGGTTGATTCCATTGAGCATCCAAACCGGATGGCCACTCGGGGCAAGTGTAGCACCAAGGACCATGAGCCAATTTCTGATCCCATCTTGGGTCAATCACGGGTTCGGTTGAAGTGCGAGAGAAAGATTGAGTGTCAGCCATTTCTTCATCGTTCGAAGATTGATCGTCATTGGTGGTGTCTTCTTCTTCATTTCCGGCAGGTGCTTCAGCAGTGGCTTTTTGCTCCTCAATTTACATATGTTTAAGCGTGTATTTGTCAATGATGGTTCAAGATGATTTGAACAAATTGGAGTCGGATCCTACTTTGAAGTGTTCGCCAATGAGGGAGATCATCGAAAAAGGAAGAAATTAAGCTTGCGGCTAGAGACATAGCTAGGGGTGCAAATGGTTACCAACTATTAGAGTATTCAATTCGAAAATTTCTATTTAGTTGGTATTTGGTAAGTTCCATCTTACAAATTTAAATTAGGATACAGATTTGGCTTTTAAAAATACCAATTAGAAATCGGATACAAAAGGTTTCAAATTAGAATTATCCGAATTATTCGGATACATGGCCACATACACATTAGTATTCAAAAATTTTGATTCAAAAATGAGTATTCAAAAATTTGTATACGAAAATTATTATTCGAAAATTAATTACAATATACATATATATTCAATTTTGGATAATATCCGAATTCCAATTAATATTCGAAAATTTTGAAGATTTGGATTTGAATAGTTCTACTGATTTTGGATTCGAATTCGGATATACTATATATCCAAATCAATTTCCCAATTTGCATCCCTAGATATAGCATTGTGTTTGATGATGAAGAGAGACCAATTCGTGCGAGTCCCGGTGCACATATCGAATAAATATTTCATCATTCGATGTCCGAGTTCATCATGATGACCTTTGCGAACATAAATATTGTACGAGATGAATCGGGAAACGATGTTACCAATGATTGGTAGTTGAGTGACGTAGATATTTTGTTGTAGTGGCACCCTTTGGTTGGTAACATCGATGAAATGATCGATGGAGCCACATACCTCCTCCCAAACCAAGTTGTAGATGTCGTCTCCAACTATTCGGGGACTCGTGATCTCCCCAAGTAGTTAGGCGGTTTCGATCACCCGAAACCCCTAAGTAGAATCACAAGTTCATACAAGCAAAACACATTCGGTTAATATAAGATATTTTGGGAAATATTGTGTTATATGAATGGTCAATTTAAGACAAGACTAGATTATATGCAACCATAAGTTAAAAAATAATATGGATTTTTTAGTGAAGGACGGAAGGAACATGGATTGGAAAAAATTTACACGATTAATGTTGTAACTTGTAACACAATTAATAAACAGGTGTTTGATATATATAAATGTAATGGACAAACACAATTAATACCATAAAGATACGTATGTCCTTTAAACCACTCGAGTTTGGTCTTTAAAACTCGAAAGGGTCCTTAAATAACTAAACCACAAGCCTGCCCTTTACATGGACTGATACAAATGAATGTTTGCAAGAGGACTGTACATGGACACCATGTGTCACCACTCACCAGTCCCGTCAACCAATTTTAAGGATTGGTTTTAGATTTTTGAAGCAAATTCGTTTTCTAATAAAGTGGGAACTGGGAAATAGTTCTCTGATAGAGTGGACAAGCCAGCCACGTCAGCGACTCACCAGCCACGTCAAAGCAATTCAAAATTTGTTCTCTGAAAGTGGTGGGAAATAGTTGTAGTTTCCCAAAAAAGTGGTGGGAATGATTTGTTCCATTAAACAAAACTGGGCTGAACAACAACTTTTCAAAGAACTATCTTATTTTTAAAAACTTGTTGAACGTTTTATATTATAACCGCAAGTGCACGGCCACGTTGAAGCGGTGACAAATACGGGTCGTCCTCAGGGAGGTGAGCAGCCTCTCGTTTGCACGAAATCAAGTGGCGAAAAAATGGAGAAGAGAGTGGATTATGCTACGCTACACTACACTACGAAGTATGAAATGCGAAAGAAAGCAACAAACGATTAACTAAAACTTAACTAAGAACGAAAGAAGAGTGCTAGAATTCAGAAATGGAAAACCCCTAAGGGGTGGAATGAGTGCACACATGCAAAGAGGTGGGTGTTGAACACATTCTTTAAGCACACATGAAGGTGGTGTTATCATGCATATAGAAGTGTCTAAATGTTATGGCAAAACCTATCAATCCATTCACCAACCTAGTTGATTAACATTTACATATACAAGTTGTCTATTTCAGAACTTAAACAAGCATGAGATGTGTCTAATTATTTTGGCAAAACTCATCAAGTTATAAATTCTATCCTAAACAAACAAGCATACATTCATATTTTATCAACATATTGTAAATAAAGAATTCATTCCATTCTCATTTGCATGTATGAACATCTACTCCACCCCCAAAGGGGATGGAACTAGTCACTACACATTAGACTAATTATTAAACTAATCAAGGAAAGCATATTAACTAACCTACTAAAACTAATGAAATTAAATTAAACAAAGTAAAACAAGAAACATAAAACAAACAACATAATAAAGAAACTTTTATTAAAGTGACTCACATTTCAAGTAGCATCCTCCTACTTTAGTGTATGCTTCAAGGCCTCACTTCTAGTAGAAAGAATATCCACTTAAAATATGAAGTGATTACAATAGAAGGCGAAGAGTTCTATTTATAGCCCAAGAAAAAGGCAATCCGGGACAATCCCCCGATGTGGGACTAAACATCCTCTAATACATGTCTTGGAGAAATTTGAGCGGATTTAGAAGGATCCAGACCACCAATTAGCGGTCCACGACCGCCAATTGGCAGTCTATAAGATTTGGATCTGGCTAAATTTCATTCTGGGCTTTTCTGGATTCGTTTGTCGGTCTTTGATGCATCTACTTTGTTTATTGGAGCTCCGACCCGAATGTAATTGCCAAAATACTCCCCAAGATGGTGTGGAGTTTTCTGTTTTTCTCTTTGGTCCTTTGGTCTTACGTTCAGGTCCTTCTCCCTTGCATCTTAGTCCCCAGATCTCACAATTCAGTCCTTTTTCCCAGCTTTTGGGTCCTTTTATGCTTCATCTCTTCAAACCTATTTATTTCTGAAATTCAAAGATAAAACTCGTAACATAGCATTATTTAGGTGAAAGATAATGGATATAAGATACAAATATAAGCATGAAATGATGTCAATCAAAAACAAACTGTAATTTTTCCTCCACCTTGCCGAGTCTCCGATCCCAACACAAAACGAAAACCTATGAAATGACATCAAACATGGAAGCCCCGAATACCAACGGTAGAAAGCAGGTGAGTTGGTCGTCGTGAAAACACTGTCGGTTTCTACCACCAGGGTGTGGTCGTGTTAAGTTCTCCGAGGTCTGTCCTTTAAATAGTGGATGTTGTGTCCTTTCACAGTCGGGCTCTACCCTCTTTGCGGGGGGGGGGGGGGGGGGGGGTTCTGTAGTTGGAATCCAATGGAAAAGAAAATGTTTTCTCTTTGATGGTTTGATCCAATATTTTTCCTATGTTTGTGCATATCTTGGAAAATTAAAAATTTTGGGTTTAAGGTTATGGGAGTTGAAAATTTAGGGATAAGGGAGTTTGGGGTTTAGGGTTAGGAAAATAAATATGTTACATTGAGGGAGCAAACTGATAAAAAATATATATTGAATTGTATTGTTCATTTTTATTACATTTGACTAGATTAAAATATTTTCCTTAATTATTTATGTTTGTATTCTTATATTATTATTTGTATTTTGTTTAATGTTCATTTATCTCATTCACTATTTGTAAATACTAATAACAAAATTTCATTGTTTTACATTTTATAGTCAATTCCAATGATATCCACAAACAATAGAATTTTGAATTCCATCAGATTCTAGTTACAACCACAAACGACAGAATTTCGTCAAATAGAATTTAAATTCCACTGGATTCTGATTTCCATTGTTTTCTTTTGACTCTTAGAATCTACTTTCCACCTGATTCTTGTGCACAAACACCTTATTAGGGGTTGATATGTTCTTTTAAACCCTTTTGCGCTAATGAATGAAAATGTTTTTATTGCAGATTTTCAATTACTTTCAGCCGTCAAAGTGTACGGGGGAATCATTTGAGAAGGAGTTTTCACTCATTACTGACAACCAATGGACGATATTCAAGAAGACACCGTTCGCTAAATTACTGAGTATGAAAAGAATCATTGTAGATCATTGACTTCATGATTCAAAATTTTGAGGTGGAAGAAAGTGAATTCAGGATAGTGAATATATTCTTGAATTTTGACAACACCGATGTGGTAGTTATATTAGGACTGGAAAAGGGAGGAATGTCAGTCGACATGAGTAAAAGCAATCGAGCAAACGAGTCATATCAATAGTTTGGATAAGAAGGAATTAAAGATACAACTGAGGAGCCAGGGAAGGAGGAGATGACATTGGATACGTCAAACTATTGATATGACTTATTTTTACTGCATTCCTATTTTGTGACGACACAAATAGAGCGAAGGAATCGTACATGTCTTCTGTTGAAAGACTCGAAAACATGAGAAAGCATACCTAGGTAGAGGGGACTTTTGAGTTCCTGCATTATGGCATAGAAAAAGTCAGTATAAAACTAAAGAAAAGGAAATCTTCAGCAACCTTACCCCCAAAGAACTACCAAGCTATGTCCCAAACACCATGTTCCATTCCGAACTTCAAGTTCTGTCCCAACTGAACAACCATCACATTTGAACTTAGCCTCGAAGCCCAATTTGACTTGTCCAATTCCTTCTTGGCTTTAGGCTCCCAACGACTATTTCCATGTGGCATATGACTGTTACCTTCATATCTCACTACAACAATACGGGTCTTCACCGATGATAGGTATCTGTCGGCGCTAATCATCTTCCATCGGTGTACAAAACCACCGATGGATACGGTTCCGTTGGTGTTACATGCGTCGGTGTATATTTACTCTGACGGAGTAGCAATGGATATATCCTGTCAGTGTTACTTTTAGTGTGAAAATTCCCACCAAAAGTTTTCACTTGCATCCGTCGTGTCGTAGAACATCGACGACATATCATCGACAAAGTATCCCTCGGTGTAACACACTGACGGATCGATCTGTCAGTGTAGGTTACACCGACCAATCCATTCTCCGACGGATAGGTACTGTCAGAGCTAACTATCGAATACATACACCGACAGATAATAGTCCGTCGGTGTAAGTCTACAATGTCAGCACTATCACCGATGGATATTTTCCGTTGGTGTTTGTATTTTCCAGAACCCGAAAACCTTGTATGCTCTTCTAAGTTCCTGGATTCTCTATTCATTCCTCAAACATTCATACACGTCATTCAATAAGCATTCATACACATTCAATTCAACCATCATTCAACAACCACCATTCATAAACATGCAACACTTTCAACAATAATTCAAACACAAAAAGTTATATATATTAAGTATCTAAAACAATTCAAACAAACAAGTTGTAATTTTATTACAAGTACCATCTAAAATCTGTAAGCACTAAAACAAAGTTTAATAAAAAAACTGACATAAGAGATAAAACAATAAGTTACTAAACCTCCCGTGTCGGCTCCGCCAGATGGATCATCATCATTTTCTTGACTTGGCCACAAATTTGACGTACAAACACTTTGTACAATTAATAATTAAACACTAAGTCACTTAGAACATTATAATATATATAAATGAACTTAGTAAATGTAATAATTAATCAACTAGGTCTTCTAGGAAAGCCCATGCCTCCCTTTCATCCGTTCCTAAGAACTCTCCTTGACACATGGACTTAAGGAGCGTTCGGGACGGGATGTGAAAACCTCGTAGACAATCTGACAAAGGCACCACAACTCGATGCCATGGTGAGGGCATGAGGATAGTAGCTCCTCGAATCTCTCTGAATATGCATGAAATGTTTCGGTCTCAAGTTTATAGAACGAATTGATTTCGTTCCTCAATTTTTGAGTCTGATGATTTGGAAAGTACTTCTTGAGGAATGGAGATTGAAATTCATCCCAAGTCTTAAAGGCATTCGCCTGGTTGCTGTACAACCACTTCTTGGCATCATCTTTCAGTGCAAAGGGGACAAGCTTAAGATGGATGGAGTCTGTGCTAAGTTGTTGCAGCTTGAACATAACACAGACCTCCTAATATGCCCTGAGAAAGATATAGGGGTCACCCTTCCCAGTGAAGTGAGGGAGCGTGGAAATAAACTGAGGCTTAACCTCAAAGTGGTTCCCATTGGCCTCTGGCAATATGATGCATGAGGGTAGAGCGGTACGGCTCGGGTAGCATCGATCACGGAGAGGTATGGGAGAAACAACATGAAGAACAGTTCAAACATGTGGAACGGGTGGGTCCAACAACTGCTCCTCCTAGCGGTAATGAACAACCATTGAACCAAGACTGTATGCGACACGAGAGGAGGGAGACATTGAGAAATCGACTACTGAAGCAGGGTTGATGACACGCCTCGTCAAACGGCCACTCTCGTCTCGTGCCCACACAAGCATGCACAAAGGTGCACACACACAAACCAAAACTTTTTTTACAAAGAATGTGCGTAGAGGAGAAGACGGGAGGACACAGAAGAGAGAGAATGACTCAGGAGAGAAGGGAAGAAGTTCTTATGCTACGGCGGGTGGGTACAGGTAGAAGCATACAAGCAAACAAGGTTCAAACAATCCTAAGGTCGCTATAGGTCCTTACAGCTAGACGATACCTAACTGCAAGGTCACACAGCCTCAACACGCCTCACCTCCCTACGACGAGGACCACAAAGCCCAGCAAGTGAGTCAAGATCCGGAGATCTCATCTCTCCTACTATTCATAGAGTGGGCGACGCCGATTAGGCCATGACAGTTGGGACCGGATAAGTCTCCTAATGCGCCCGAAATCCTTAGGGCCAATGTCTACTTGATTTTAAAATTAGGCTCTTGATTAGTGTGGTTTTTGGGGTGAAGGAAAAGGTGATGAAATCCCCCACGTTATCTTATATGGGACAACCCCTCCTTAGTAGCGTTTTGGAGTCTTAATCTAGCAATCAACTCTCCAAACAAACGCTCAACTCACACTTCTTGCAATGCACTTCTTACTAACTAATGCATGTTCATACGAAATGCATGAATGAGAGTAGGAAATGCGTACCTCATGCCTGCACTCAACAACTAAAAGTAAAGGTAAAATAAAAGACAATCTATGTGTCTAAGTCGAGTACATGATGCATGACCTAAACAAGAAAGAATGTCTACTCTTTTGCTTTAAGTTTTAAGGTCCAAGTTGCTTAAAGGGAGATTGATTATTAATCTGGGAGCAATCTAACAGTCAGAAGATCCAAATTGAGACCCAAATTTCTACATCAGTTATGGCAACACTCCAAAGAAATAAAGAGGTTAAATGAGATTACCAGACCGCTGATTGGCGGTCTTGGAGTCTCAGATCGCCTCCAAACTTCACCAGATTCTTTCCCTTCCCCGTGTGAGTCGCCTGCAAGAAACAAAACTACAACACAAGAATTAAATCCACCCGAATCATCCAAACTAGAGTCTGGACTGACACCTCCCCGGCAAGGGCACCAAATACTTGTTTAATCGTTTAAACTACCGCAAGTAAATGGCGCTGGTAAAGACGTGGCAAATATGGGTCGATCCACGGGGAGGAGAGCAATCTCTGGTTTTTCAGAAATCAAGTGGCAACAAAAAGGGGGAAGAGTTTTGTTTATGCTAATCTACGCTACAGTAAACTACTAAGAAGAAAATGTAAAGGAAAGAGACTAATGATTACTTCGACAAAACCAAAAAAACTTAATTCTAAGTTGGAATCAAGAAGAGAGAGACCCCTAAGGGGTGGAGTGTGTGCACACATGTAAAAAGATGGTGAAGAATGCATTCTATAGGCACAAATGTAAGTAGTGTTTTCATGTATAGGAAGTGTCTAAAGGTTATGGCAAAACTCATCAATCCATTCACTAACCTAGTTGATTAACATTCATATACACAAGCTGGTTATTTCAGAACCTAAAGAAGCATGGGAGGTGTCTAAGAGTTGTGGAAAAACCCATCAAGTGTAGTATTTTACTCTAACAAGCAAGCATACATTCACATTTATCAACACATTCCAAAATAAAGCATTCATTTCCATTCTTTAATGCATGTATGAACATCATCTCCACCCCCAAAGGGGATGGATCTACTCACTACACATTATTCTAACAATTAAACTAAACAAGAAAAGAAAAGAGATATTCTAACTAATTTATCCAAAGATCAAAGAAATAAGACTAAGCTAAGCATGCATAAAGAAACAACGTGAGAACAAAACAACGAAAAAATTATTTTATTAAATGACTCACATTACTAGCAGCATTCTTCTCCCCCTTCAGATTTTGCTCCAAGGCCTACTCCAAGTAGAGAGAATGCCACCAAGCAATGGGTGATTACAGTAGAAGGTGAAGAGTTCTATTTATATCCATAGAAAAAGGTAATCCGGGACAATTCCTCGGTATGGGACTAAACATATACCAGAAATAGACTACATACACTCAAATACACGACCCAAAGAAATCTTGGCAGATCCGGACCAACCCGGACCGCCAATCAGCGGTCCCAGACCACTAATTGGCGGTCTACAGGGTTTGGATCGCGTTGGGCTTTCGTCTGGGCTTTCTGGATGGCTTTGTTTGTCTTTGATGCATCTACTTCGCTTGCTAGAGCTCCGACCGAATAGAATAGCCAAAATACTCCCCATGATAGTGTGGAGTATTCTTGTTTGCTCATTGGTCCTTCGATCTTACATTCAGGTCATTCGATCTTGCATCTTGGTCCTCGAGTCTCCCAACTCAGTCATTTTTCCTACTTTTAAATCCTTTTATGTCTTTTCTCCTCAAACGTATTTATTTCTGAAATTCAAACATAAAACTTGTTACGTAACATTGTTTAGGTGAAAGATAATGGATATAAGATACAAATTTAACCATGAAATGATGTCAATCACTTATAAATTGGAGTTAGGTACCCAACTACAAAAGGGATGTGGGATATATATACTTAATAGTGAAAATATTAGCACTTGGGCTTAAGATGATTGCAATGTATTTTTATTATTATTTAAAGGTATAACCGTCTTTTTTATAGGGTAGCCGACGTCTATAGGCCGTAATTTATTATTATTTAAAGGTATTGACGTCGGATTTATAGCGCCGACATCTATAGGTCGTATTGTATGTATAGACCCTGGTCACCCTATATAGCCGACGTCTATAAGTCGTAATAGTTTAGTACCTCATTGGCCAATTTTTTCCGTTAGTG
The DNA here is from genome assembly GCA_963682175.1 of Triglochin maritima. Taxonomy (NCBI): domain Eukaryota; kingdom Viridiplantae; phylum Streptophyta; class Magnoliopsida; order Alismatales; family Juncaginaceae; genus Triglochin; species Triglochin maritima. The sequence continues at coordinate 32,124,634 of OY821779.1, forward strand.
TGGTTGTTGTACTCCACCACTCCTCTACAAGCGAATGCGCACAAGTTGGGGCACTTGGGCAACTTGGGCTTGATGTGCGTGGTTATAGGTCAAAAGATTGGCACTTGGCGCACTTGGGCAACATCGGTCTTCATTAATGTGCAGCATGAATTCATGTTATAGGCTGTAATGATTTTTTTGCATTATTTAAAGGTATAATAGATGTTGGTCGTTTACAGCCGACGTCTATATAGCAGGGTGATTGATCGTTTTATATTTAACCGCAAGTGCACGACCGCGTTGGAGCGGTGGCAAATATGGGTCGTCCACTGGGAGGTGTGTCGACGATTGGTTTGTTCGAAGGCGAGAGGTAAAAGAAGGAGAGAAAGGATGTATTGATTACACTAAACTACACTAAGATGCAAATGGAAATGGAAAAGAAGCAAGAAAAACTAAACCCCAAAGGTGGTAGAGAAATAATGTGAACATAAAGAAGTGTGTGTGTGTTCATTAAGCATCTCACAACATGTAGTGCATGAAATCATAAAACTACATCCAACTTTGCCTCAACATGAATTAAGATAAGACTACATCATTAAAACATACAAGACAATAATTGGAATGAAGCTAAATGAACTCAAGTATAAAGACTAGACCCTACTATGTCTCCACATGAATTAAGATAAGACTACATCGTTAAAACATACAAGACATTAACCAAGGTAAAGGCAACAAGAGTTCATACACTACAACTTGTGTTTCCAATATTAATTCCTATCCATATCCTAACCTTATCATTCCCCATAAAATAGATTCACTAATCAAAGAATAAGCTAAGCTTCATTCAAGAGCATTAGCATATAAAAGATAAGAGTGAAAACCCATTAGATGGTTATGGAAATCATATAAAGCTCAAGGGATAAAGATAACACACACTTAATACACTACATGATTATATCACATTTTTCTCCACCCCCCAAATGGGGATGGAACTACTCACACATATTTAAACTAACTACTCTAATAAAATGAAGCATTATACTGAAATGAAACTATACTAATCAAGCAAGAAATATTAAAGAAGCATAAAACAAAACAAGCAACAAAGCAAACACATAAAAGGAAATCAACTAAGCAAGAATTAACAAGCTAAAGAAAACATCTATTATTAACTCACTCAAATTACAAGCAGCTCTTCCTCCACCAGAGTTTTGCTTCAAGGCTTCACTCTTAGTAGGGAAGATGCCACCAAAGAGAGAGATGGATACAATGGGAAGTGAAGAGTTCTATTTATAAGCATGGAAAAATCTAATCCGGGACAATCCCCCGATGTGGGACTAAACCAATACCAAAAATAGCCTAAACACATAATAATACCAGTCCAGGAGAAAGCTTAGCGGATCTGGGGCCATATGGACCGCCAATTAGCGGTCCAAAACTGCCAATTGACGGTCTATAAACTTTAGATCGTGTTGGTTTTTGTTGTGGGCTTTGCTTAGAGTGTTTCTTTGTCTTGGATGCATCTACTTGGTTTAGTGGAGCTCCGACCCGAATCGAATTGACAAAATACTCCCCATGATGGTGTGGAGTTTCCTATTTTGCTCTTAGGTCCTCCTGTCTTACGTTCAGGTCCTTCTTCCTTGCATCTTGGTCCCCAGGTCTCACAATTAAGTCTTTTTTCCTGCTTTTGGGGCCTTTCATGGCTCTTCTCTTCAAACCTCTTTATTTCTGAAAATCAAACATAAAACTCGTCACGTAGCATTGCTTTGGTGTAAGATAATGGATATAAGGTACAAATATAAGCATGAAATGATGTCAATCACAGGGCATAAACGACAGGGAAATATACGTCAGGTACTTGGACCGCCAAATTCTGTCGTATATACCATTGTATGTCTGACGTATATAGACTTTTCTGCACTAGTGAAGGGTCGATGAGTTATTAGAAACTAAACAAATTAAGTATTTTCCAGCATAAATAAACATTTAACGAAACTAAACATAAATAAATATATGAACTCACAAAACTAAGCACATGTTTTTTACATGATCTAAGTTATAGATTTTTTAATATAAAATCAAAGTTATAATTTTAATACAATTACTTGGATTATAATTTTAAGATGGAAAACATGTTAAACATAAAATATCATGTTGTTAATAATAATTGGGATTATAATTTAATTGAATTTTTGGTAGAACCTCTACTAAAATTTGCTATGTAAAAATCTTCAAATTCTGGGATTAACAAGAAAAATATATAATATTCTCCACTAATATATATGAGAATTAATACGACATCCATGAGTGAAAATGTATTACTCGAATTTCTCTACCACACCAACCGAACTCCAACCTTACATACACATCAAATTTCTCTACCATTACCAAACCACACCGCCAATCACAACCAAGAAACTACCCAAACTCTAATTTCACTTCAATATCATATACTTAACCATACACAACTAATGCTCATTTTACCTACTATCTAACCATAGACAACCAAACGTATCACATACTCGAACCATCAAACTATAAAACCCAACTCTCTCTCTCTCACCTCTCATCCCTAACCCTAACTCCCAACTCATATTTCCCTCACCCTCTTTCCCACCTCCTCAGCCCCGATGGCTCAGACGACCGCCTCTATCGAGCTCGGCGCCATACGTAGGCACGAAGTGGAAGCGTCCCCTTTGAGGTCGGAGAGTACGGCATCCCTCACTTTGTGTAGAGTTAGGAGGTTGGGGTTGTGGGAGGTGGTGCCGGGAGGCAGGTAGGGGTCGCATGAGGTCTGGCTCCGCTTCTAGCGCCCGGAGTTGTGTCGGACGTGCAAACGCGCGTACGTGTTGGAGTTGCACGTGTGATCGCGTGGAGGCGGTGTCCATCGACCATTGAACCCAGTTGGGCTCTCAATCTGGCGACAGGAGTTGGCTGGATTTTGGGTTGTCAGGTGGAGTAGATAGAATTGGGAATTTCACATAATATTGATGCATGCTAGTTGTAATTAGGTGGGTTGATTAAAGATTGGAATATTTGAAGCAAAATCTTGAATTTAATGGTTTTGGTTGATGTTGGAATTGGGAAATTTGCGGAATAAATTCTAAATTTATGAGTATTTGATTGAATAAATTAATAACTTGATTAATTGCAGAATAAACCCTGGATTTAATTATATTGGCCTAATTGATTAATAATTGGATTAATTGCTGGAAAATCCTGAATTCCATTGCATTTGAATAACGGAATTATAATTGGGCAAAATAATGTTTCCCCCTAAACTTTTGAGAATTGTAAAATATAAGGAAACTTTAGAGAAATTACACTTATACCCCTATATGTTGATTTGTTGACTTAGATTTATAATTTCACTACGTTGCTTATATGATTTTATAATCTTGTTTATTCTTTATTTTCTCTATATCTTGTTGGGGTTCTTGTCCCGTGCTGGTGAGGCTTAAAGTGTTGCACCTTACCCATTGTCTTGTGAGACTGTGAGAGGTTCCGTGATCCTATCGCCCACCCACGTTGTTACGAGTGGTCGTTGGAGCGCTTCTCACGGACTCAGGCATGTGGTTGAGTAGTGGAGATGATGTGTGAGGCGAGGATGACTAGAGGTTAGAGGTTTTTCCCCAGCGGTTGTGGCTGTTCGGGAAGGGTCCACCCATGTTGTGGTTGTCTGGGAAGGGTCCACCAGTGTGGTCGGCTCCCGAATCCGGATGCGAAACTAGTTAGCTCACCAGTGTTGTGACGGGTGACCGTTTCGGAGCATTTCTCACAGGCTCGGACACATGGTTTGCGTAGGGCATTGCCTAGTGGTCCGGATGTGCAGTTTTGTCATGAGTGCACGCTCAACCTAACTATGTGCATGGTCGCCTCGGGATGTGTGACAGTTCTTCCGCGAGAGCGGGTTGATTGTTACTGATTGGCACATTTCATGTTTATATTTGTATCTTATATCCATTATCTTTCACCTAAACAATGCTATGTTACGAGTTTTATGTTTAGTTTTCAGGAATAAATAGGTTTGAAGAGAAGAGTCATGAAAGGACCCAAAAGCAGGAAAAAATGACTTAATTGTGAGACCTAGGGACTGAGATGCAATGGAGAAGGACCTGATCGTAAGACCGAAGGACCTAAGAGCAAAACAGGAAACTCCACACCATCATGGGGAGTATTTTGGCAATTCGATTCGGGTCGGAGCTCCAACAAACCAAGTAGATGCATCCAAGACCAACAAATCCATCAAGCAAAGCCCACAACTAAAAGCAACTCGATCTGAAGTTTATAGACCGCCAATTGGCGGTCTTGGACCGCTAATTGGCGGTCCATATAGCCCCAGATCCGCTAAGCTTTCTCCTGGACTTGTATTATTATGTGTATAGGCTATTTTTGGTATTGGTTTAGTCCCACATCGGGGGATTGTCCCAATTAGCTTTTTCCATGCTTATAAATAGAACTCTTCACCTTCCATTGTAATCACCCATTGCTTGGTGGCATTCTCTCTACTAAGGAGTGAGCCTTGAAGCAAAAACTCAAGGTGGAGAAGAATGTTACCTTCAATGTGAGTCATTTGTTAATAAAATAATTCTTCTAGTTTCTTTTAATCTTGTCTTTTAATTTGTGCATGTTTGTTTAGTTTTTCCTTTCCTTTTAAGCTTCTTTAATACTTCTTGCTTTCTTAGTTAACTTTCATTTCAGTATTATGTTTTCTTTTGTTAATATAGTTAGTGTAATGAGTAGTGAGTAGTTCCATCCCCATTTGGGGGGTGGAGAAATATGTGATATAATCATGTAGTGTATTAAGTGTGTGTTATCTTTATCCCTTGAGCTTTATATGATTTCCATAACCATCTAATGGGTTTTCACTCTTATCTTTGATATGCTAATGCTCTTGAATGAAGCTTAGCTTATGCTTTGATTAGTGGACCATATTTTATGGGGAATGATAAGGTTAGGATATGGATGAAGTTAATATTGGAAACACAATTTGTAGTGTATGTGCTCTTGTTGCCTTTACCTTAGCTAATGTCTTGTATGTTTTAATGATGTAGTCTTATCTTAATTCATATGGAGGCATAGTAGGGTCTAGTGTTTATACATGAGTTCATGTAGCTTCATTCCAATTATTGTCTTGTATGTTTTAATGATGTAGTCTTATCTTAATTCATGTGGAGGCAAAGTTGGATGTAGTTTTATGATTTAATGCACTACATGCTGTGAGGAGCTTAATGAACACACACACACACACTTCTTTATGTTCACATTATTTCTCTACCCCCTATGGGGCTTAGTTTTATTGCTTATCTTCATTTCCTTTTTGCATCTTAGTGTAGTTTAGTGTAACCAACCTTTCTCTCCTTCTTTTTACCTCTCGCCTTCGAACAAACCAAGCGTCGACACACCTCCCAGTGGACGACCCGTATTTGCCACCGCTTCAACGCGGTCGTGCACTTGCGGTTTAAATAAAACGATCAATCAAGTTTTTGGTGCCGTTACCGGGGAGGTGCTCTGTCTAGACGTTGGTTTGGACGATTCGAGGGGTTTTTAATTTTTTGTTTCCAGTTTTTCTTAGTCTCAAGGATCCTAGAGCGCACGGGGAGGCTACTGGAAGAGGTGGAGCACCAACACTTCAAAAGGGACCGCCAATCAGCGGTTTGGGACCGCCAATTCAGGGACAACTAGACCTTGTTCGATGTCGGGTTGGGGTGGTGTACTGGGTCTTGATTTGAGACTGAGGCATGACTTATGTGTGCCGGTGGGACGCTTAGGTGACGGGAGGCGACTTGGGCTTGGGACGCGTGGACTGGATCGATTGAGCTCAGTTTTCATGTATTTTCCTGCCCCTCTAAGTAGTTATGTAGTAGGAATCAATGTTCTTGTATTTTCCTTCCGCATTGTACGTTGACTTTTACTTCATGATATATATTTTAATTGAGGCTTCGAGTTGGTTATTTCAGTTAATGTCCCTTTTTCTCTTCCTTTTAGTGTCGATTATTGTTGTGTCCCGAGTGCGGATTAGAGGCGTTACACAAACTGAATGAACCTCTCTTTTAAAAACACAAACACAAATTAAACCAATCAATCCACCACTGATTGATTCGTTTTATATTAACCGCAAGTGCACGGCTGCGTTGAAGCGGTGGCAAATATGGATCGTCTATTGGGAGGTGTCTCTACGTTTGGTTTGGGCGTAGGCGAGTGGAAAAGAAAGGAGGGAAAGATTGATTACACTAAACTACACTAGAATGCAAAAGGAAATGAAGATAAACAATAAAACTAAACCCCATGGGGGGTAGAGAAATAATGTGAATATAAAGATGTGTGTGTGTGTGTGTTCAATTATGCTCCTCACAACATGTAGTGCATGAAATCATAAAACTAAATCCAACTTTGCCTCCACATGAAATAAGATAAGACTACATCATTAAAACATACAAGACAATAATTGGAATGAAGATAAATGAACTCATGTATAAAGACTAGACCCTACTATGCCTCTAGATGAAATAAGATAAGACTACATCATTAAAACATACAAGACATTACCAAGGCCAAGGAAACAAGAGCACAAACACTACAAGTCATGTTTGCTATATTAATTTCATCCATATCCTCACCTTATCATTCCCCATAAAATAGGTCCACTAATCTAAGCATAAACTAAGCTTCATTCAAGAGCATTAGCATATCAAAGATAAGAGTGAAATCCATTAGATGGTTATGGAAATCATATAAGGCTCAAGGGATTAAGATAACACACACCTAATAGACTACATTATCATATCACATATTTCTCCACCCCCAAATGGGGATGGAACTACTCACTACTCATTACACTAACTACATTAACAAAATGAAACATATTACTGAAAAGAAATTCAACTAAGCAAGAAAGGAACATTAAAGAAGCTAATTGAAAGAAACATAAACTAAAGAAACATGCTGAATTAAAAGACAAGATTAAAAGAAACTAAAACAATTATTTTATTAACAATGACTCACATTGAAGGTAGCATTCTTCTCCATCTTGAGTTTTAATTCAAGTCTTACTCCTTAGTAGAGAGAATTCCACCAAGCAATGGGTAGTTACAATGGAAGGTGAAGAGTTCTATTTATAGCCATAGAAAAAGGTAATCCGGGACATTCCCCTGATGTCGGACTAAACAAATACCAGAAATAGAATAAACACACTCTAATACACATGCCCGCCGAAGATTAACGGATCCGGAGCTAAACCGACCGCCAATTGTCGGTCTATTGGTTCTGGATCGGTCTGGAATTTGTTGTGGGCTTTTCTGAATATATCTTTGTTGGTCTTTGATGCATATACTTTGTTTATTGGAGCTCCGACCTGAATCGAATTGCCAAAATACTCCCCATGATGGTGTGGAGTTTTCTGTTTTGCTCTTTGGTCCTTCAGTCTTACGTTCAGGCCCTTCTGACTTGCATCTTAGTCCCCAGGTCTCACAATTCAGTCATTTTCCTTGCTATTTATAGTCTCTCCTTCTCAAACCTACTTATTCCTGAAAACTAGACATAAAACTCGTTACATAGCATTGTTTAGGGTGAAAGATAATGAATATAAGACACAAAGATATGCATGAAATGATGCCAATCAAATACCCCCACACCTAACTTTTGCTAGTATTGAGCAAAACAAAGAAAGAGAAAAATAACAGAAAGGAAAAGCATACGAAAAACAGGGAAGTCCTAACTCACTTTGGTAGGAATCACGGTTGCACTTAGCACGTGCATCAAGCCGTTAAACCTCCTTGTCGCCAAGGAGGAGGAGTGTTGACTCCTGAGGGTTTTCAGCGGATATACCCACAAAATCCAAACAAGATGCATTATTCAATCTAGACACTCGACTCGATGGACAAATTTTGTCGATCATTGGACGCGGTAATCCTACGGGCCTACTCTATATAGGTAATCAGTCCACGCACCTAACCTAATGAACCATTCGTGCAAGTTAAATAAGGAATTAAGTGAAAGACATGGACAACCTCAACATCCTCAAGTGATACAAAGTGTAAGGTCCATTAAGGTTCTTATTTGCATTACCATTTTTTTTATTTTTGTTTCTTTTCTAAATTTTATTTCTTTTCTTTTTATTAGTTGGAGCTTCATTCTCCCAAGGTCAGGTTTCGTGCATCATTGCCCATGAGGACTTACACTATCACGTACACCTTTCCCCTAATCTCCACATCGGGCAATCCCTACCACCCGTGTAACGGGAGTTCGGTCGGTGCATCCCAAGTCAGATGACTCGAAAGCACCAGGCACAAAGTCCCCTCAGACCTACTTTTCCGAGTGATAGGAGCCGTGCGAGAAGAGAGAACACCTACTCACTTATTTCTTATCTACACATGAACCAAAACCCCTACACTTATTGTCTCACAACAAGATTTAAAGGGTCCTTGACTACAACAAACTTCCTTAAGTTAACAGACATGAGTTATTGACTCACTAGGTTCAGGGTTGACTTCTTTAAATGTTTGAGTACTAAAACCATATGATTACTCACCCCCGAGGGAAAGCCGGGGTGCATCCTAACGACTAGATAAGTCCTAAAGCCACTGTACTAGATATCCTAATGCATCAAGTTCAAGACAATTTTGGGAGCTTTCTTTTTACTTTGCCTCTCAACGGTTTTGCACATGCTAAACACACACAAAACCCACAAAACATTTTCTTTCGCAAACACATGAAGATTTTGAAAGAAATGTGAAAATTTTGAAGCACTAGGCAAGCAAAAGAAGACAAGTCACCCAAGGATCATGGCAAACAGATATATCGATATTAAATGCAACACACTAACATGACCCTAATAATGCACACAAAAGAAAATAAAATCAAAGGAAAAAGACTCAACTATGTACAAACGTAAAACACCCCCCCCCCACATACTTCATGCATTGTCCCCAATGAATGTGAGCAAGATACTACATGGATTTATGCATGAAAAAAAAAGAGATCTCACCAACATGAAGTACAAAGGGAAGTTCAAGGTCATGTTGATGGACACAAACCGGAATTCACTCAAAACCTGTGAGATGCTAAAGAAGGGATACAAATACGTGAAAGAAATGGAGCCCAAATACACAAGGGTTGGAGCCCACAACAATCGATGCTCACTGAAGGAGTCTTTTATTGTACTTTTTTATATATAACTATGTACAAACATAAGTTTCCATCTTTATTTGTCAAAAGACATCAAATGGGAACCTCAAGAGTGGGTCAATGCACTTGGAAAGAGAACATGACACCACGCGGGGCCAGAATACTCATGCGTGGGCCCCCTTCACAAAGAGCACAAGATGAAATGAGAGGTTCATGAATTGGACGCAAAGGCGTCTCATTCAAAGGATCAAACTGAAAGAGCTTGAACCTCTCAAGAGTTTGGGAAATAAGGGGCAACGGAAGAAGAGTTTCTCCCGTTGCACTGCTGAAGTTATGATCGGCAATCCAAACTCTCCAACCAAAAGGCTGGTGCGTCGGAACGAGGTCAAGAACCTCGTTAGGCATGTCCGACACACCAGGCGAACAAAAAGTGGGTCTCATACTGAAGGTATCCTCCAAGGAACTCCTAATACCCTTATGAGCAATGTAGTTGTTTGATTTTCCATCATTTCCAAGATGATCAGGAACAATAGTGAGAGGCAAACTCTCATCAGGTTGTTTGAAATTGAATGGACTAGGGAGCTCTTGCTCTACCAGAGGTGAGTCCTTAGGAGGTACAACAATAAGATCATGTGGCTCAAGGTCCACGGGACAAGAAGATAAGACACAATCCTGTGCTAACTCATAAAGAAGCTAGTCCATAGTATTCTCAATTGGAATCGAATCCTCCACCAAGTGATCGTGAATTCAAACCCCAAGTCCCTCAGACTGACTAGGAGTTTGACTTTGAAAGATTGTGCTTTGAATTTGCATATGTGGTGGTGGTTCGATTTCAGAAGATAAATCCTCATGTTGACAAGAAAAATTACCCTCCTCACGTTCACGTAATTGCTGTGTCATTTGACTCACTTGCATTTCCATAGTTTGCAAGGAATTCAAGTTGGACTTCAATAAATTTTGAGTAGTTTCCATGAACGTTTGGAGAGTTTGTTTCAAGGAATCAGGTATGCGGTCAACTATGAGGTCCAAGTCAGAGCTTGGGAAATTTTGGGTTGGGGGTTGATGGGGTGAGAATGAGTCCAATGATTTGAAGTGGGGTGTTGGTAGAATTCTGGGTATTCGGGAGGAGGATACTGGGTGAAAATGATGTATAAGAATTTGAATAAGAATTGTCTCCCCACGAATCCATCCCTCTCGGGTTGTACGCGGATGCGTAATGGTCATAATGAGCATTTTGGGAAAATGTGTGCTCATACTCAGGCTCAGGGGCAACATAAGGACATTCCCCGATAACATGACCACTCAACCCACAACACTCACACGGTGTGGCTACCAGAGCCACCGGTGCACCCATCATCTACCACATGCATGAAAGAGGCCAAAGGTTCTTGTAATGTCTCAGTTTGATGACCAACATATGATCAGACATTACTAGATTGTGGTCTAGCAGTCAGTGCCTCTCTCATATTACCCCAATATGAAGATTGCTCAGTCACACAATTAAGATTGTCCCAACCATACGGGGTGTTAGTCTGAGCCACCCCCGGTTGCATGGGTCCAGAATACCAGGAAGAATTGTCCTGGTCCCAAGAATGATATGGATGGTCACCCATGTAACCATCCATCTCAACAAAAGCTCTCGAGTCGACCACTCTCACCACCACGAGGCTAAGCTCGCAAAAAGTGCTTGACTCGACCCTAAGACGCTAACAGAGAGTGTAAAGGGGAGGAGACTATAACGTAGAAGAAAGTGAGAAGAAGATGACTCAGAGGAGAAGGGAAGAATCCTAGAGCTAGCGTGGGTAATGGGATTAGGTAGAAGCCTAACTAGCAAGCACGGCTCAAACAATGTAAGGCAATGGGTCCTTAGGCTAGACGACGTCTAACTTCAAGGTCACTAGCCTCGACACGCCTCACCTCCCTACAACGAAGACCACAATGCCCAGCAACTGATACCATATCCGGAGATCTAGTACCTCCTACTATCGACATGGTAGGCAACACCGATCAGGCCATGACGGTCTCAACTATATTACTCTCCTGGTACGTCTGAAATCCTAAGGCCAATGTCTACTTGATTTTAGTTAAGGCTTTATTAAGACTGATTTTTGGGGCCAAGGAAAGGGTGATGAAATCCCCCACCTTATCTTTTATGGGACAACTCCTCCTTAGTAGCGTTTTGATCCTAAATCTAGCAATCAATCGCTCCAATCAAAATGCTCAACTCACTCTTGTCCTGATGCAATTCCTACTAACTAATGCATGGGCATACAAGATGCATGAATGAGTGTAGGAAATGCGTACCTCGTGCTAGCGCTCAACAGCTGAAGATAAAGCTAAAAGAAAAGATGACTATATGCCTAAGTCAAGTTCATGATGCGTGACCTAAACAAAAAAGAATGTCTAATCTTTTGCTTTGGATTTTAAGGCAAGTTGATTAATGGGGATTGGTTTAATGATCTGGGAGAAAACTAAAAGTCACAACATACAAATAGTGCTCCCAGATGACGAAAATGAAAGAACCAACTACCAGAAGAAAATTGAGAGCAAGACACGCTCACCAGGCCGCCAATTGGCGGTCTCTGTTGATGCTCAGGTGCTCCAACGTAGCCTCCCGTAGCCTCCCTGTGAGCTCTAGGATCCCTGAAACTAAGAAAAACTGAAAACAAAAATTAAAAACCACTTGAATCGTCCAAACTAAATTCTTGACAGAGCACCTACCCGGTAACGACGCCAAAAACTTGATTGATTCGTTTTATATTAACCGCAAGTGCACGGCCGCGTTGAAGCGGTGGCAAATATGGGTCGTCCACTAAGAGGTGTGTCGACATTTGGTTTGTGCGAAGGCGAGTGGTAAAGAAAGGAGAGAAAGATTGATTACACTAAACTACACTAGAATGCAAAAGGAAATGAAGATAAGCAATAAAACTAAACCCCATAGGGGGTAGAGAAATAATGTGAATATAAAGATGTGTGTGTGTGTGTTCAATTATGCTCCTCACAACATGTAGTGCATGAAATCATAAAACTAAATCCAACTTTGCCTCCACATTAAATATGATAAGACTACATCATTAAAACATACAAGACAATAATTGGAATGAAGCTAAATGAACTCATGTATAAAGAGTAGACCCTACTATGCCTCCACATGAAATAAGATAAGACTCCATCATTAAAACATACAAGACATTAACCAAGGCCAAGGCAACAAGAGCACATACACTACAAGTCATGTTTCCTATATTAATTCCATCCATATCCTCACCTTATCATTCCCCATAAAATAGGTCCACTAATCTAAGCATAAACTAAGTTTCATTCAAGAGCATTAGCATATCAGAGATAAGAGTGAAATCCCATTAGATGGTTATGGAAATCATATAAGGCTCAAGGGATTAAGATAACACACACTTAATACACTACATTATCATATAACATATTTCTCCACCCCCAAATGGGGATGGAACTACTCATTACACTAACTACATTAACAAAATGAAACATATTACTGAAAAGAAATTCAACTAAGCAAGAAAGGAACATTAAAGAAGCTAATTGAAAGAAACATAAACTAAAGAAACATGCAAGAATTAAAAGACAAGATTAAAAGAAACTAAAACAATTATTTTATTAACAATGACTCACATTGAAGGTAGTATTCTTGTCCACCTTGAGTTTTGCTTCAAGGCTTACTCCTTAGTAGAGAGAATGCCACCAAGCAATGGGTAGTTACAATGGAAGGTGAAGAGTTCTATTTATAGCCATAAAAAAAGGTAATCCGGGACAATCCCCCGATGTGGGACTAAACAAATACCAGAAATAGAATAAACACACTCTAATACACATGCCAGCCCAAGATTAACGGATCCGGATCTAAACAGACCGCCAATTGGCGGTCTATTGGTTCTGGATCGGTCTGGAATTTGTTGTGGCTTGTCTGGATATCATTGTTGGTCTTTGATGCATATACTTTGTTTATTGGAGCTCCGACCCGAATCGAATTGCCAAAATACTCCCCATGATGGTGTGGAGTTTTCTGTTTTGCTCTTTGGTCATTCGGTATTACGTTCAGGTCCTTCTCCCTTGCATCTTAGTCCCCAGGTCTCATAATTCAGTCCTTTTCCTAGCTATTTATAGTCTCTCCTTCTCAAACCTACTTATTCCTGAAAACTAAACATAAAACTCGTTACATAGCATTGTTTAGGGTGAAAGATAATGAATATAAGACACAAAGATATGCATGAAATTATGCCAATCAACCACCAAAACATCCACTACCTTAATTCCCACTCCAACTCCCACGTCCGAAAGCCCCATTCCATCTCACACAACCAAAAACAATCAATAAACCAAATGACCCAACATAGAAGCCTTAACCAAAACCCTAATTGAAACCTAAAATCGCAGTAATTTGATCCTAAAATTGGATATATAAAATCAAACATAGAATTGGAGATCTAAAGTTGGAACCTAAAATCAATCTAAAACATAAAAAAGGAGAAAGTGATAGTTACCTGATTGACATCATTTCATGCTCATATTTGTATCTTATATCCATTATCTTACACCTAAGCAATGCTACGTGACGAGTTTTATGTTTAGTTTTCAGGAATAAAGAGGTTTGAAGAGAAGAGCCATGAAACGACCCAAAAGCTGGGAAAAAGGACTGAATGGTGAGATCTAGGGACCAAGATGCAAGGGAGAAGGACCTGAATGTAAGACAGAAGGACCTAAGAGCAAAACAGAATACTCCACACCATCATGGGGAGTATTTTACCAATTCTATTCGGGTCGGAGCTCCAACAAGTCGAGTAACCGCATCAAAGACCAACAATACCAGAAAGCAAAGCCCACAACAAATTCCAACACGATCCGACAATTTTGGACCGCCAATTGGCGGTCTTGGACCGCTAATTGGCAGTCCATATTGCTCAGGATCCGTCGAAATTTCTCCTGGACTTGTATTAATGTTCGTTTAGGCTATTTTTGGTATTGGTTTAGTCCCACATCGGGGGATTGTCCCCGATTAGCTTTTTCCATGCTTATAAATAGAACTCTTCACCTTCCATTGTAATTACCCATTGTTTGGTGGCATTCTCTCTACTAAGGAGTGAGCCTTGAAGCAATAACTCAAGGTGGAGAAGGATGCTACCTTCAATGTGAGTCATTGTTAATAAAAGTTTATTTGTTTCTTTTAATCTTGTTTTGTTATGTTGTTTGTTTTGTGTGGGTTGCTTTACTTTGTTTAATTTCTTGTTTAGTAATTTTAGTATCGTAGTTAAATGTTTTCTTTACTTAGTCTAATCAGTAGTGTAATGAGTAGTGAGTAGTTCCATCCCCATTTGGGGGGGTGGAGAAATATGTGATATAATTATGTAGTGTATTAAGTGTGTGTTATTTTTATCCCTTGAGCTTTATATGATTTCCATAACCATCTAATGGGTCTCCACTCTTATCTTTGATATGCTAATGCTCTTGAATGAAGCTTAGCTTATGCTTTGATTAGTGGACCTATTTTATGGGGAATGATAAGGTTAGGATATGGATGAAGTTAATATTGGAAACACAATTTGTAGTGTATGTACTCTTGTTGTCTTTACCTTAGCTAATGTCTTGTATGTTTTAATGATGTAGTGAAATCTTAATTCATGTAGAGGCATAGTAGGGTATAGTCTTTATACTTGAGTTCATGTAGCTTCATTCCAATTATTGTCTAGTATGTTTTAATGATGTAGTCTTATCTTAATTCATGTAGAGGCAAAGTTGGATGTAGTTTTATGATTTCATGTACTACATGTTGTGAGGAGCTTAATGAACACACACACACACTTCTTTATGTTCACATTATTTCTCTACCCCCTTTGGGGCTTAGTTTATTGCTTATCTCCATTTACATTTGCATCTTAGTGTAGTTTAGTGTAACCAACCTTTCTTCCCTTTCTTTACCTCTCGCCTTCGCACAAACCAAGTGTCGACACACCTCCCAGTGGACGACCCATATTTGCCACCGCTTCAACGCGGCCGTGCACTTGCGGTTAAATATAAAACGAGATCAATCAAGTTTTTGGCGCCGTTGCCGGGGAGGTGCTCTGTCCAGACGTTGGTTTGGACGATTCGAGGGGGTTTTAATTTTTTGTTTTTAGTTTTAGCAAGTTTCAGGTAACCTAAGCATCCAGGGGAAGCGACTGGAGGAGTTGGAGAGCCAAAGAAGCAAAACGGACCGCCAATCAGCGGTCTGGGACCGCCAATTGGCGGCCTGGTGAGCCTCAATTGTTCTCAAATTTGTTCCAGTTGTTATATTGTTCATGTTAGTTATCTGGGAGCACAATTTTGCATGCGGTGACTTCTACTTTGCTCCCAGATTTAATTTCAATCCCCTTTAATCAACTTGGACCATAAAACTCAAAGCAAAAGATTAGACTTCTTGCCATCTAGGTCATGCATCATATGTAGACCTTGCATGCATCTTTCTTTTCTTTGCTTTACATTTTGTCGTTGATTGCTGGAGCGAGGTACGCATTCCTTATCACTCATTCACGCATTAGGACATTCATTAGTGAGTAAGGTTTGCATCGAAACAAGAGTGAGGTGAGTGCTTGTTTGGTGAGTTGCTTGCTAGCCTAAGATTTCAAAACATCTTTAAGGGGCATCACCTATAGACTTCAAAGATAAGGTGGGGGATTTCATCACCCCTCCCTTAGCCCCAAAAAGCACACTCAAGTAAAGCCTTAACTAAAAGCAAGTAGACATTGGCCCTAGGAATTCAGACGCACTAGGAGAGTAATCTAGTTGAGACCGCCATGACCTGATCGGCGTTGCCTACCTTGTCGATAGTAGGAGGTACTGGATCTCCGGATCTGGTATCACTTGCTGGGCATTGTGGTCCTCGTTGTAGGGAGGTGAGGCGTGTCGAGGCTAGTGACCTCGAAGTTAGGCGTCGTCTAGCCTAAGGACCCATTGCCTTACATTGTTTGAGCCATGCTTGCTAGTTAGGCTTCTACCTTCACCCTGTACCCTCGCTAGCTCTAGGGATTCTTCCCTTCTCCTCTGAGTCATCTTCTTCTCACCTTCTTCTACGTTATAGTCTCCTCCCCTTTACACTCTCTATTAGCGTTTTAGGGTCGAGTCGAGCACTTTTTGCGAGCTTAGCCTCGTGGTGGTGAGAGTGATCGACTCGAGAGTTTTTCTTGAGATGGATGGTTACATGGGCGACCATCCATATCATTGTTGGGACCAGGACGATTCTCCCTGGTACTCCGGACCCATGCAACCTGGGGTGGCTCAGACTAACACCCCGTACGGTTGGGTTGATCGCAATTTTGTGACTGAGCAGTCTTCATATTGGGGTAACATGAGAGAGGCACCGACTGCTAGACCACAATCTAGTTATGCCGGATCATATGCTGGTCAACAAACTGAGACATTACAACAAACTTTGGCCTCTTTCATGCGTATGGCAGACGACAAGAGTGCCCCGGTGGCTCCAGTAGCCGTACCGTGCGACTGTTGTGGGTTGAGTGGTCATGTTATCGGGGAATGTCCTTATGTTCCCCCTGAGCCTGTGTATGAGCACACATTTTCCCAAAATGCTCATTATGACCATTACGCATCCGCGTACAACCCGAGAGTGATGGATTCATGGGGAGACAAATCTTATCCAAATTCTTATACCTCATTTTCACCCCCGTATCCTCCTCCCGAATACCCAGAATTCTACCAACACCCCACTTCAAATCATTGGACTCATTCTCAGCCCATCAACACCCAACCCCAAAATTTCCCAAGCTCTGACTTGGACCTCACTGTTGACCCCAAATTTGATTCCTTGAAACAAACTCTCCAAACATTCATGGAAACCACACAAAACTTTATTGAAGTCCAACTTGAATTCCTTGCAAAATATGGAATTGCAAGTGAGTCAAATGACACAACAATTCCATGAACGCGAGGAGGGTCACCTTTCTTGTCAACATGAGGATTTATCTTCTGAAATCGAACCACCACCACATCCACAAATTCAAAGCACAATCTTTCAAAGTCAAACTCCTAGTCAGTCTGAGGGACTTGGGGTTTCAATTCACGATCACTTGGTGGAGGATTCGATTCCAATTAAGAATACTATGGACCAGCTTCTTTATGAGTCGGCACAGGATTGTGCCTTATCTTCTTGTCCTGTGGCCCTTGAGCCACATGATCTTATTGTTGTACCTCCTAAGGACTCACCTCTGGTGGAGCAAGAGCTCCCTAGTACCCTCAATTTCAAACAACCTGATGAGAGTTTGTCTCTCACTATTGTTCCTGATCATCTTGGAAATGATGGAACATCAAACAACTTCATTGCTCATGAGGGTATTAGGAGTTCCTTGGAGGATACTTTGGGTATGAGACCCACTTCCTGTTCTCCTGGTGAGTTGGACATGCATAACGAGGTGCTTGACCTCGTTCCGACCCACCAGCCTGTTGGTTGGAGAGTTTGGATTGATGATCATAACTTCAGTTCCGCAACGGGAGATATTTTTCTTCCGTTGCCCCTTATTTCCCAAACACTCGAGAGGTTCAAGCTCTTTCAGTTTGATCCTTTGAATGAGACGCCTTTGCGTCCAATTCATGAACCTCTCATTTCATCTGGTGCTCTTTGTGAAGGGGGCCCACGCATGCGTATTCTGGCCCCGCGTGGTGTCATGTTCCCTTTCCAAGTGCATTGACCCACTCTTGAGGTTCCCATTTGATGTCTTTTGACAAATGAAGATGGGAACTTATGTTTGTACATAGTTATATGAAAAAAAAAGACAAAAAGAAAAAAAAAGAAAAAAGAAAAAAAGAAGTACAATAAAAGACTCCTTCAGTGAGCATCGTTTGTTGTGAGCCCCAACCCTTGTGTATTTGGGCTCCATTTCTTTCACGTATTTGTATCCCTTCTTTAGCATCTCACAGGTTTTGAGGGAATTCGGGTTATGTCCATCAAACATGACCTTGCACTTCCTTTTGTACTTCATGTTGGTGAGATATCTCCTTTTTATGCATCAATCCATGTAGTATCTTGCTTGCATTCATTGAGGACAATGCATGAAGTAGGTGTGGGGGGTGTTTTACGTGTGTACATAGTTGAGTCTTTTTCCTTTGATTTTGTTTTCTTTTGTTTGCATTGTTAGGGTCATGATAGTGTGCTGCATTTAATATCGATATATCTGCTTGCCATGATCCTTGGGTGACTTTTCTTCTTTTGCTTGCCTAGTGCTTCAAAATTTTCACATTTCTTTCAAAATCTTCATGTGTTTTCGAAAGAAAATGTTTTGTGGGTTTTGCGTGTGTTTAGCATGTGCAAAACCATTGAGAGGCAAAGTAAAAAGAAAGCTCCCAAAATTGTCTTGAACTTGATGCATTAGGATATCTAGTACGTGGCTTTAGGATTTATCGAGTCGTTAGGATGCACCCCAGTTTTCCTTTGGGGGTGAGTAATCATAGGGTTTCAGTGCTCAAACATTCAAAAAAAAGTCCACCCTGAACCTAGTGAGTCAATAATTCGTGTTTGTTAATTTAGGAAGTATGTTGTAGTCAGGGACCCTCTAAATCTTGTTGTGAGACAGTAGTGTAGGGGTTTTGGTTCATGTGTAGATAAGAAATAAGTGAGTAGGTATTCTCTCTTCTCGCACGGCTCCTATCACTCGGGAAAGTAGGTCTGAGGGGACTTTGTGCCTGGTGCTTTCGAGTCATCTGACTTGGGATGCGCCGACCGAACTCCCGTTACACGGGTGGTAGGGATTGCCCTATGTGGAGATTTGGGGAAAGGTGTACGTGATAGTGTAAGTCCTCATGGGCAATGATGCACGAAACCTGACCCTGGGAGAACGAAGCTCCAAACTAATATAAAAAAAGAAGAAAAAGAAAAAAAATTGTGAAAAGAAACAAAAAGAAAAAAATATTGTAATGCAAATAAGAACCTTAATGGACCTTACACTTTGTATCACTTGAGGATCTTGAGGTTGTCCATGTCTTTCACTTAATTTCTTATTTAACTTGCACGAATGGTTTATTAGGCTAGGTGTGGACTGATTACCTATATAGAGTCGGCCCGTAGCATTACCGCGTCCATTGATCGACAAAATATTTCCAACGAGTCGAGGTCTAGATTGAATAATGCATCTTGTTCGGATTTTGAGGGTATATCCGCTGAAAACCCTCAGGAGACAACACTCCTCCTCCTTGGCAACAAAGAGGTTTAACGGCTTGTTGCACGTGCTAAGTGCAACCGTGATTCCTACGAAAGTGAGTTAGGATTTCTTGTTTCTCGTTTGTTTTTCTCTTTCTTTGTTTTGCTCGAGACTAGCAAAAACTTAGGTGTGGGGGTATTTGATTGACATCATTTCATGCTCATATTTGTATCTTATATCCATTATCTTACACCTAAGCAATGCTACGTGACGAGTTTTATGTTTAGTTTTCAGGAATAAAGAGGTTTGAAGAGAAGAGCCATGAAAGGACCCAAAAGCTGGGAAAAAGGACTGAATGGTGAGATCTAGGGACCAAGATGCAAGGGAGAAGGACCTGAATGTAAGACAGAAGGACCTAAGAGCAAAACAGAATACTCCACACCATCATGGGGAGTATTTTACCAATTCTATTCGGGTCGGAGCTCCAACAAGTCGAGTAACCGCATCAAAGACCAACAATACCAGAAAGCAAAGCCCACAACAAATTCCAACACGATCCGACAATTTTGGACCGCCAATTGGTGGTCTTGGACCGCTAATTGGCGGTCCATATTGCTCAGGATCCGTCGAAATTTCTCCTGGACTTGTATTAATGTTCGTTTAGGCTATTTTTGGTATTGGTTTAGTCCCACATCGGGGGATTGTCCCCGATTAGCTTTTTCCATGCTTATAAATAGAACTCTTCACCTTCCATTGTAATTACCCATTGTTTGGTGGCATTCTCTCTACTAAAGAGTGAGCCTTGAAGCAATAACTCAAGGTGGAGAAGGATGCTACCTTCAATGTGAGTCATTGTTAATAAAAGTTTATTTGTTTCTTTTAATCTTGTTTTGTTATGTTGTTTGTTTTGTGTGGGTTGCTTTACTTTGTTTAATTTCTTGTTTAGTAATTTTAGTATCGTAGTTAAATGTTTTCTTTACTTAGTCTAATCAGTAGTGTAATGAGTAGTGAGTAGTTCCATCCCCATTTGGGGGGGTGGAGAAATATGTGATATAATTATGTAGTGTATTAAGTGTGTGTTATTTTTATCCCTTGAGCTTTATATGATTTCCATAACCATCTAATGGGTCTCCACTCTTATCTTTGATATGCTAATGCTCTTGAATGAAGCTTAGCTTATGCTTTGATTAGTGGACCTATTTTATGGGGAATGATAAGGTTAGGATATGGATGAAGTTAATATTGGAAACACAATTTGTAGTGTATGTACTCTTGTTGTCTTTACCTTAGCTAATGTCTTGTATGTTTTAATGATGTAGTGAAATCTTAATTCATGTAGAGGCATAGTAGGGTATAGTCTTTATACTTGAGTTCATGTAGCTTCATTCCAATTATTGTCTTGTATGTTTTAATGATGTAGTCTTATCTTAATTCATGTAGAGGCAAAGTTGGATGTAGTTTTATGATTTCATGTACTACATGTTGTGAGGAGCTTAATGAACACACACACACACTTCTTTATGTTCACATTATTTCTCTACCCCCTTTGGGGCTTAGTTTATTGCTTATCTCCATTTACATTTGCATCTTAGTGTAGTTTAGTGTAACCAACCTTTCTTCCCTTTCTTTACCTCTCGCCTTCGCACAAACCAAGTGTCGACACACCTCCCAGTGGACGACCCGTATTTGCCACCGCTTCAACGCGGTCGTGCACTTGCGGTTAAATATAAAACGAGATCAATCATTACCCTAACATCGAGGCTTCGAGGGCATGGAGAAGGTCACGATTGTCGATGTCGCAACGAATGTCGGAGGTTGCGACTGTAAACGCGACGCGGAGGTCGTGGTTGTCGATGGTATGGTGGTCGAGGTCTCGGTGGCAGCTGTCAAGGTCAAGGTTGTGGTTGTCGAGGTCACTGCAGTGGGTTTGGTCAAAGAATGGTTGCAGAGGGTTTGGTCGGAGTCGCGACTGTCTAGGGTTTTGTAGGGGTGAATCATTTTGTTGGAATAAAAGAAAAAACCCTAACTAAAGGCTCATAGACGTCGGTTGTAGACTTCATCCGACATCTATAGACGGAGAATAAACGTCGAGGTATAGACGTCGGTTTCCATGAATATTACTATACCCGACGTCTAAAGGACAAAATAGACGTGAGTTGTTTGCATGGCCGACGTCTATACCCATAGAGGTACTCCATCTCATTTGACTTGAGCTCCATTCACCACCATTTTGCAAGTACGAATGTATGCTACACACCACCGCATTATTAACTTCATGGAAATGATAAACGGACACAGTGCGTCCCGGACACATTCCACGTGGTCAATCCATTCAGCAGTCCACTCAACAAAAATCACATATTAATTATTTATTTTCGTGCACGCTAAACTATGCAACCTTTGGTTTCCACCATATATTTCTTTGTAAAACCTTCCATTATTCACGAAAACTCAATTCTCATCGCAGTGAAGTTGGTCGGCGAGAAGGAGGAGGAAGTGGTCGGCGTTGGAGCCCATCCCAAGGCCGAAGACCATGTTAGATCTCACGATGTTAGGAAGTGGTCGGCGAGGAGGATGAGGAAGTGTGGTTCTTTGTAGCTGATTTGGGTTTTTGTGTTGTTTGTGTAGGGAAACGTTTGGTTATATATCGTTGATTTGAAGTTTTTGGTTTTGTTCTGTGATGGATCGGTCATGGTTTTTGGACGTGTGGTTCTTTGTAGCTGATTTGGGTTTTTTGTGTGGAGTCTGTGGGGGAAAAGTTTGGTTCTTTGTGGATGATTTGAAGTTTTTGGTTTTGTTCGGTGATGGGTCGATATTTGTTTTTGGTGTTATTTTGGAAAGTTTGCTTCTTTGTAGTTTTTGTTCTTTGTAGCTGATTTGAGGTGTTGTGGTGATGAATTTTTTTGGTTTGTTGGTGTTTTGTTTTGAAAGTCTAGTTCTTTTTCTTTGATTTTGGTTTGCGGTGTTCTTGTCTAAAGTTAGTTTGTCTTTGATATTAGTTTTTTGGGGGTTTCTAATTTGTTTTTCTGGAATTGGGTTTGATTTTTTGTTATTGTTTGCTAATTTCAACTTGGGATGTTGTTGGTTTTGGTCTTTCAATGGGGAATTTCTTTCTTTCATGCATTTGTTTTTGTTTTTTTTGCCTTTCTGTTGAAAAGATGCTTCTTGTTGTGGGCTTAGCGGGAAGATACCTTTTCATGGTGGAATTAAGTTGAATTTTCTGGACAACCCCATATCTTAAAAATGGCAAACTCACACCTCAAAACGAACAGACTAGCATGTTAAAATGAACAAACTCATATCTTTAAATGGGCAAACCCACACCTTAAAAAGGATAGACCACTAGGTTAAAATGGACAAACTCATATCTTAAAAAGGGCAAATCGACACATTAAAAAGGAAACACAAGTAGGTTAAAATGGACAAACCGATATCGTAAAAAGGGCAAATCCAAACCTTAAAATGGATAGACTAGTAGGATAAAATGGTCAAACTCATATCTTAAAAATGGTAAATCCACACCTTAAAAATGACACACCAGTAGGTTAAAATGGACAAACTCGTATCTTAAAAAGGGTAAATCCACACTATAAAAAGGACACGCCAGTAGGTTAAAATGGACAAACCCATATCTTAAAAGGGCAAATCCAAACTTTAAATTGGACAAGCCAGTAGGATAAAATGGTCAAACTCATATCTTGAAAGGGCAAATCGACACCATAAAAGGACACACTAGAAGGTTAAAATGGACAAACACATATCTGAAAAAGGGTCAACCCAAACTTTAAAATGGATAGACCAGTAGGTTAAAATGGACAAACTCATAACTTAAAAGGGCATCATTTTACATTTGTATCTGAAGGTTGTATCAGGAAACCAAATGTTGCATTGGGAAACTAAAAAGTTGCATGGGGAAACCAAATGTTGCATTGAGAAAGTAATGTTGCATGTGGAAAGTAAAAGTTGCATGTGACACAAAATAAACATGCTATTTAATTAATTTCAGAAAGTAAAAGACATTTGAATTTTGCTGACTAGACTGCTTACTGTACTGACCACGTCAAGTGCGTCCGACTATAAGGACCCTAACTTCATAGAGCTCCATTCACCATAATTTCGGTGCCATGTTTTGGGGGAAAACAAAAAACTTGTTTGCAAAGCCCTTGCTTATGGATCTTCTCTCGTAGTGAAGCTCAAGTTATCTCCTCTTCCCTCTCCTCGGAGCAAATCCTAGGCGACTCTTCTTCGGCACAGGGCTTCTGCTTAGTTCCTCTTTTGTAGTGTTGTACGTTTGTCTTCTTCTTCCAGCTATTGTACTTATTGATAGTGGAAAATGTCTACATATTTATTGTTCTGTGTTTGCATTCACTCTTTTTTGTTTATTGTTACATTTGTTGTTTAGTTATTAAATGAACTTTTCCTCCATTTCATGTATTGTACAATGTTTGTATGGAATATTTGACCCTTATTTGTTTGTTGTTTGGTGTGGAATGTTTTCACATTAACTGTTATTTGTTCTTTATGTGTTGAGGATGTGTTCATATATATTATTGTGTGTTTACCTTCACTGTTCCTAGTTTGTTGTTCCAATTTGTTGTCTAGTTGTTAAATGAATCTTTTCTCCATTTGTATTAGGCAACATTGGTATGGAATGCCTACCCTTTATCTGTCCCCACTTTTGTGGTTTGGTATGTAATGTTATCCCATTAATCATTCTTCCCTTGCCTTGATTTTTTCATGTCATATTCGAAATAATGAGATGAATACTCTGAGTAAAAGCATTTATCTAGGTTGGTGAAATATGTTTATCTGTGGACAATATGTTAACTCTTTTTTCATGTCCTTAATCTAATATTTATAGTAGGGCAAAATGTTTGCCTGGAACGTTGTGCAGAATTTATTGTTGGGTAGAATAAATCACAGAACTATTTTAAAATTTTAAAAATATTTTGCAGTAAAGATGTATGCCAATGAGGGTGTTGAGATTGTGGCCTTTCATGACAACGCAGTCCCTATGACCTCCATCCCTGAGCCTGACGAGGTTGGCATGGTTTTCAATTCATTTGATGAATCCAAGACCTATTACTCTAAGTATGCAGATTCATTGGGTTTAGCTACAAAATTCATCATTCCCACTTTGAGAACAAGATAGTAACTTGTGCCACACTAACATGCATTAAAGAAGAGAATGCTCCTGAGGTTATTTATGTAAGTGAAAAGAAAATAATTTTTTATTTCATTTTCTGATGCAATCTTTATTAAATGCTTATTCGATGTCCTTTTCAGAATCCTTGCGACTTGCAATACAAGGAACATTTTTACTTCCACCCAGTGTCAAGCTCGCATGCAGTTTGCTGGAAACGATTTAATGGAATACATAGTTAAAGAGGTTGGAGTTAAGCACAACCATGAAATTGTATAGGCTAAGAAAATATGTTATCTCTGATCAAAGCATGATATATCTGTTGTGAAAAGGTGTCGCGTTGAGACCAATGACCTAGTTGGTGTTGGTTCTTTGAAGACCATGCAATCATTTGCAATTGAGGCTGTTGGTTACTCCAATCTAACCTTCACCGAACGTGATGTCAGGTTCTTTGATGGTTTTAGAATTTATTCATATTGATTTAAAGCTTGAATCCACACTAAAAATTGTTTCCATTTTGGCCTTAATCTGTGTTTTGATTATTTAACAACCACAATCTTAATCACAATCAAATGTAGAGTAGAACACATTATACATAGAACATATATTGTATGGTGCTAACATCTACCGGTGATCAAGACTCAAGAAAGAATGGAATGAATTGAAGACATGTAATCAAGCTACTTGAAGACATGTAAGTTTACCTTTTATTTGAGTCTTAGGAGCTTATGTAAACTTGAGAATACAAGAGTTCAAATCTATTCACATACACACTAGGTTTCTTGTAGAAATCACACACAAAATCTCAAATCAATCGGACTTTAATAGGTCACCCCAACTTATGTAGGAAAATCACCTAAACCAAACTTCTGCCTGCCTGTCTAGAATGGTCGACCGAAATGAGTTTTCGGTTAGACCGGTTCTAACAGTTAACAGTTTACAAATAGCGATTTTATCTAACTCTACCAGTCAACCTAACTTGACCTTTCAGTCGACCAATTGACCCGTATTTTCTGCATGACAGTTAATCTTATCATATTATACAATAGTCTTATTTGTATTTCTTCCTAACCCCTAATACTTAGTTGGCCACCAGTTGAACGTTGACCTCTAATTTTATACCCAACACTGCATGTTTTTTTGGTCGAACGTATCTATAGTTTGTGTTCGACTGATTATCTTTACCTGGCCTAAACCTTATATCAGTCAACGGACCCTGGACATGGTTCGACTGTTCACTTTAGTCATAGCCCAAATAGGTTCGACCGTAGCTTAAAGTGGTTCGAACATTTCCTTATTGTTCAAGAAACGGTTGACCATTTATCCTATCTCAGTCGACCATTGTGGGACCAAATTACTGAACTTCAGTTTCTGATTTTTGTAACTCAGGGATCTACTAATGGATGTCTGCAATCTCAAACTTGATGTAGGTGATGTCGTAGCCAATCTACATTATTTTCTTAAAATGCATGAAAAAGATCCCAACTTCTTCTATCTCATGGACCGCAATGAGGAAGGGCACCCGAGAAATGTTTTCTGGGAAGATGGTCATTCTCGTGGTATATACACATATTTCGGTGATGTAGTATGCCTTTGATACAACATACTTGACTAACAAGTATGACACGTCGTTCGCTCCATTTGTTGGAGTTAATCATTGATTGCCATCATATCCTGTATGTATTTATGTCTTATATAATTTATTTTTAACCTAAGCAATGCTACGTAACGACTTTTATGTTTAAATTTCAGGAATAAAAGAAGTGAGAAGAAGAGACCCAAAAATGACCCAGAGCAAAAGAAAGGATTGACTTGTGAGATTTATGGACTAAGATGCAAGAGGGAAGAACCCGAATGTAAACCAAAATGACAAATGAGCAAATCAAGAAGCTCCACACCATCATGAGGATCATTTTGCAATTAGATCCGGGCCAAAAAACTAACAACCAAGTCAGGTTCACCAAACATAAAGAAATCAAACCAGAAACGGGTCACCCAAAACCAGACTTAATCTGGACAATCCAGACCACTAATTGGTGGTTCCAGAGCACCAATCAGCGGTTGGGATTGCTCCATATCCTATATGTTTTAGTCAGGTGTTATATTAAGTTGTTGTACGTCCATTTATAGTATGCAATTAGTCCCATACGAGCGGATTGTCCCCGATTACATTTTTCATGCCTAAAAATAGAACTCTTCTTTCTCGTTTGTAACTACTACATGCTTAGTGGTGAATCCCTCTACTTAGAATCAAGCCTTGGAGCAAAGACTCAAGTGGAGAGATGCTACTTGTAATGTGAGTCATTTAATATAAAAATTTGTTAGTTTAATGTTGCTTCCTTTATTCCTTACATGTTTAGCTTAAGATTGTTTAATTAATCTTAGTTGAATTAGTTAGAATATTTTGTGTTCTTAAGCTAAGTGTTAGTCTAATGATTAGTGAGTAGTTTCATCCCCCTTTGGTGGTGGAGATGATGCACATGTATGTTGTGAAGTTTTGATGTTTGATGAATTTTTGATTGTGTAGACTTGCATGTTTGTATGTTCATCAGGGGTGTTTTAATCATCTACATGTTGGGGGATTTTTGATATGTTTTGCCATAAGATTTAGACACTTCCCATACTTAGCTTCCTCATGTTATTGACTGAAATTTCCTATTGAATATGCTACGTGTTAGTTATGTGTTTGTATTTGTGTTTGCTTGCTTGATTGATTGAAGAAATTTTGTTTTGATGACTTTTGGCATAAGATTTAGACACCTCCCATGCTTAGTTTTGTTCTTCACATGAGTTCATGGTTTTTGATGAGTCTTGTCATATCGTTAGACACTTCGTATGTTGAGCCTAGTCTTATGATAATCAAGTAGTAATTGCCGATACATTGTGTGAATGGCTTGATGGGTTTTGCCAAACCTTTAGACACTTCCTATGTATGAATACACACACATGACACACACATACATGCTTACATGAATCATTCATCACTTATTTCACTTCATATGTGCACACACTCCATCCCTTAGGGGTTCATCTTCCTGAATTCTAAGGTTCACAGGCACAATCACTTTGCCTCTTGGTGTGTTGTTTCTTAACATTGATTCCTTCGACGAGGGATGACAGAGATAGTGGAATTCGGGCTGGAAGAGAACTCATGGTTGAAGTCCCTCTATGATATGTGCCACCTATGGGTTACTGCTTTTGTCAGAGGGACCTTTTGGGCTAGTACCCCTTCGAAAGTCGAGGCAACGATACATGACCAAACGAGGTCATCCCTGAGCTCCCCATCAGACGAGGCTCTGATACCAAATGTTAGATGCGGGAGAAAGATAGAGAGCACCAGACCAAGTCACCCCAGAAAGCCGCCCTCTACCATACGCACATGGACCGCCAACCAGCGGTCCCAAACCGCCAATTGGCGGTTCAGAAGTCGCGCCTAGTGCCATACTGAGGGCCTTCTATTGCCATCACTAGATCCATACTTTGATCTACTCAATTGGTGGACACGAATGAAAGAAGAAAACAAACTACTTAACAGTCACAAGCAAAATGAGATTTGCCCCAAACACTCATATTTTCTTTCTTCTTTCTCACTTGACTTGATTTGTTTTTGGCTTCACATGACTTCACATGACTTGTTTTTGGCTTGTTTTACAAATGGAGAACTCTTGTGCTTATATAGGCACTTACAAAGACTCTTAAACTTAACCTAAAACACAAACATAACATAAACTACATAAATATGATCATTCAAGATCATTACAACCTCTACTTAAATTGCATCATAAAATAGGACGAAAATTATAGAAAAAATGAAGAGTCCCTTTGTCTCTTCCTTTCCTACAACCTTTTGTCTTTCTTTTTGTTGAGTCATCAACTCCTAGATGACTCACCCTCCATAGGTGATGTCGCTAGTGACTAGGATGTCACCTAGGATTAAGTTCAATTCTCAATATTCGGGAGGCCTTCCGACGTCATTTTTCTAACTTGTTTGCGAATGGTTTTCAGGTTACCCTGGTACCTTCTTCCCTTTGCTTTTCTCAGTTCACACTTGCTGAGGCACCCGGCCTTGTTACGGTGCTTTCCATGCAAGAACTTGAGGAGGTGGTAATGCACTCAAATGTGGACAAGGCACCCGGGCCCGATGGTTTCAAATGTGAAGTTTTTTAAGGCATCATGGGAGGTTGTGAAGCAGGACCTGCTCAAGGCCGTTACTGACTTCATGAGAAGTGGAAAGCTCCTGCCCCAAGTAAACTATACATCCATTACATTGATACCAAAGAAGGCTACACCATCAACGGTTGACGACTACTAGCCAATTTCCCTTTGTAACATGATCTACCACTACATATCCAAAGTATTGGCAAATAGGTTGAAGAAGGTGCTCACCACAAACCAAACGGACGTGCTTCCACGCACAACTCCATTTACCATTTCTTAAACCAATGACACGAGTTTGTGTTCACATGGGTACCATTGTCAAACAGTGTGACAATGAATAGTCCAACGTCCACCAAAACAAAAAAACACTATAAATAATCCAATACGCCATCCACGAACCAGAGAAGAAACAAAGCACCATTCAAAACTTGTTGATGGATTCTACCATCCTATCCCAACCTCCACCACCACCCAAAACGATAGAAGAAGACGAAGAAGAAGCAAAGGCTATTGGTGACTACCACCATGCAAACAAACTGGAAGTTACGTACCCTCCCATATTGTACAAGCACCAGAAACACAACTGGACTTCCTCCGTGGAACGAATTATCGGCACTACTTGAAAGATAGACCGAGCGATGTGTTCGTAGCTAGCTTCCCAAAGTCCGGGACAACATGAACTATGGCTCTTCTCTTTACGACCATCAACCGTACGTATCCTTTTATACCCTACACAAACTTTTCTCCACGTGATGTCATACCAAACATAAAATGAAGTCTATTTCTGTGATAAGATCGCGGACCTGAGCGACAAACCTCCGCCTCGATTATTCGGAACTCATATTCCTTATCCTTCACTACCACCGTCTATTGTAGAGTCCAAGTGCAAACTAGTCTATGTTTGGAGAGATCCAAAAGATGTTGTTGTTTCCAGTTACTATTGTCGCACTAAACTTCCCAAACACTTCGGGTACAAAGATCACCCAATACCTTTCCAAGAGACGTTTGATTTGTTTTGCGATGGATGTATTGTGGGCTCGCACTGGGTTCATGTTCTCGATTATTGGAAGGCTAGTGTCAACAACCAAAACATATTGTTCATGAAGTACGAGGACGTGAAGAAAGATGTTCGGACCCATTTAAGGATGTTGGGTGAGTTCGTTGGTAAGTCTTTCTCAGAGGAGGAAGATAAGCCAGGTGTCCTGGGAGACATAATCAAGACATGTAGCTTTGATAGCCTAAAGAAGATGGAGGTGAATGTTACTGGTTCGACAAGCAATGGAATTAGTAACGACAGTTTCTACGGGAAGGGGGAGGTGGGAGATTGGGCAGACCACTTCACAGATGAAATGAAAGAAAGAATTGATCAGATCACCACGCAAAAATTCTTAGGATCTGGCCTTGTTCCCGAAATCTAGCTTGACAATCTGTTCTAATTTTTAGTGATATGTGTTTGTTTTTATCTCAACATGTACCCTTCTCTATGTATATATTGACACATATATGTATCATTTAAATGAGAATATATATCTATAGGGGTTTGGTATTCTTGTATATATTAATTGTTAATTCTATTTCAACGGTGGATTTTCTAATCTACACAAGTAATGGTAAAATTATATTGATTATGCTACGTAATTGTAAAATAAGAAGCATCTATAAAGTATTTACCTCCAATGTTTAAAGATGCCATTGACATCTATACATATACTCCCAAATCTTACCTTTCCATTGATGTGTGACCTCCGATGTTGAAAGATGTCGTTGATTTGTAGATATACCCCTACATGGCCTTTTCATTTCTTACCTATCCCATTGACCCGCCACCATGGTGACACGGAGTATGAATTTACAACTTGTACGTCTACAATGAAGATTTGGTAGGTAGCATCTTGCCTTCATATATATACTTATTTAGAAAATCAATCGATTATTCGTTACTACTAGACTGGTTAAACCAACATATCTTAGGGCTCCGAATGAAGTTCAAGATAAGCATGGGCCCTGTATGGCTGTATCTATCAGAAAATGACCTTCGTGATAGACATGTTTCCATTTTCTATTTCAAGGTCACTATATTATATTGTTAAGATAAAAAGTTTTTGTTTGCTTGCACTAAATGGGAATAAATAAATAAAACTATAATAGGTTTAGCGTTATTACTTGAAAACACGTTAACATGTAAACTTTTTAAATCAAAATAATTATCTTTCCACGTAACCACCCATATTTTCAAAGCAATTAAATACCATAACTACTACAAAATACACCCCAACTACAAATTCATTTTGTTCTTCGAAGTAGATCAAGTACCGCTAATTTGTTCTATTTTGGATACTTAATTTGAGGTACGAGTTTTGAAAGATTACAAGAAAATTCACTTTTTGGTTTGAGATTAGAATACGATAATTGAATGGTAAGAAAGCCTTTTTAATTTAAGTCTTTGCAGCAACTTTGCCGTAAATTTTTTATTTAATAAAATTTAAATGCAAAATTTTAAAAGTAGGGAAAAAAATACTCTAAAACTAATCGGATCGCGGTTCGCACGCGGCGCGACCCCCTAAAAAATCCGCCCCGCGTCATTTTTTTCTTCAATCCATTTTTTTCTTCAATTCCTCTCCCTTTTCCACTTCTAATCTCTACACGGTCTTCAAATTTTACCCGATGATATCAATTTTTCTGATCTATGTGTCTTTGCTGGTGATATTTGAGGGTTTTTTTTCATTCTTAATTTGTATTTATAGTTATTAATAGTTGGTAATAATATCAAATCTTGAAGTAATTTTAATATAAAACTGATGAAAGAATTTTACATTGTAGTTAACGAAATGACTGCGGTAAGTGTGCACTTTGGCGGTGAAATAACTCAAAATGCAAGTTATGGTGTAGAGTACACGATAGGTCCAAGACTTACACTTTCAGCGAGCGAAAATGTAACCTTAGAAGAAATTAAAAGTTGGATTTATCAAGGTTTGAATGTCGAAGAATATCGGTACTCGATGGATATTCAATATCGTTGCAACATTGCACCAACCGGTTATTTTTTTTAATGTGATGTCTGTATATAATGAGAATTCCTGGAGAATAACCTATGAGAAAGCTTATTCGAAAATGGGAATGATGGAGTTATATGTTAAGTTGAATCCTGTGGAAATTGAGTGGAATGCTGAGATGTTTACAGGTAACTAACCGGGTAGTAGTAGTGGTGCATGGTTCATATCTCAACAATCATGTGTTGCAAACACCATAGCAGAAACCAGTCGACCTGCGAATAGAACTTCTGATTTCGTGCCGATACCAACAGATGATGAAGAAGAAAATGATGACGAAGATTACAATATAAAGACAGAGAATATGAAAGAATCATCAGGTGAGGACGATGAGGATGCTGATGAGGTTGAGGATGATGAAGATATTGGTCCGAACGTGAGTCAGTTAAGCCAATACAACCCATTTAGAGGGAGGGGTTGGGTTCACCCAGCTAAAAGCTTTCATGATTGTTCTAGTTGGGTTCCTGCAGATACATCATTTATAGAAAGCAGCGTAATAGTTGAAGGTCCGTTAGCTGAGAATCAAGCATTCTCATCAAAAGACACTCCGAAGAACGCAATATCGAAATACCATACGTCGAATACGTGGTCCACCAGGAACGTAACCTAAGTCCTCGATAGAATCACGTGGGGCTGGCAACGGTCTTTCCAAACCGAACTCTATTTGGCCTCGTATGTAGACTGTGTACATACCATTATGCTGAAACCACTGACGATACCGTCGATTTTCTCTCGGATCATATGGTCGACTTTCCTCAAGAATCTGCGATCTGTCCCACATTCGTATGTAAATTTCATGTTTCGCTGACCAATCATCTCACTGTCGGGCCGCATGTACTATCTTATCAAGTCTTTTCAGTTCTGTCTACGGATTAGGTTCTGGCGGTGGCGTCGTCTGAAAAAATCCAAATTGTGTCATAGTTTTTTCTGGATAATGTCATGATATCATCCAGAAATGAATCAAAGGCACTCTTGCAAGCCAATATGCAGCATCAGTAGTAAATACCCGGCCAGGAAGCAACATCATATATTGATTATACGGCTGCCAATTTACATGCTCATCCAGCATACATTCAAATTCATTTATGTAATGTGTAAGACAATTATGTGCAGCACTAACCTCATAAGTCTGTGAGTATTGCCACTTAATAGCAAATGGAGGTCGTGATTCTAGGTCTTCTCCACCTAAACACTCAGCAAGACCCACGTGTCTAGGCCAGGATACGGGAAACCGAGTCCAAGACCAGTGTTGAAAGAGTAACAATGCACCACCAATGTTCTTCTTACCAGTTTGACATGAAATAGACAAGTTGCGATATAAACATGAAAGCACGGCCACACCCCAATTGTATACTATCGGCTTATCGAACACCTGCAAAAACCTCAAATACATAACTGGAACACCTGTCCCAGAGCTATCAGGGAAAACCATGGATCTGAACAAATCTAAAATGAAAGCCCGTGTATATTGTGCCACTTTTTCATCTGTGGGAAAATCTGGAAGGTTCCCGTAATTTACCCGCAACCATTGCAAACTGATGCTAAATCCTAACTCTTTGAAAATGTGTGGCTCATCTGCTCCTACCGTTTGCTTACATTTTTTCATCATCTCGACATTTATATCAATCCCAAAAGAATTTTTAATTAACTCACGACTGTCTCGATCACTATGCCCGATTATTGGAATATCAGTCATCGGTAGACCCCACAAACAGCTCACATCCTGCAATGTTAACCTAACCTCCCCAACCGTTAAGTGGAAAGTGTGAGTCTCAGGACACCAACGCTCTACAAGTGCAATAATCAATCTATTGTGTGTCCTTGTATGTCTTATTTGGGCAAGTTGATATAATCCCAAAATTTTGAGTACCTGACTAAAAATATCGTGGAAAGGAATGACTGGACGATGTACACGACATTCCAAAACAGCCTCCGACAATAATATATTAAAATATTTTGTGAAAATACACCAACTAAAAATATGTAGTTTAAATATTTAGAAAAATTAACACAATCTCATTTTGTTTGTACTACATTTGTGCAAATATCATTGACTCTGAACATGCAATTTGGTATTCCGAGAAGTGGAGAAATAGACTTTCTATCCACTGCATCATTATACTCACGTTCGTTTTGTACAGAGCGACTTCTACTTAAATGACTCATTTTGACAAAACAATTTTTCAGGAAAATAAAAACAAAATTAATTTTAATAATGTAAAAAAATTATTAGTAGGTTTCATGACAAAATGCATGTTATAGAAATATTGAAATATATAACAATTTAAAACATAAATACAACTAATATTTAAAATTTCATTTAACAGAAAATAATAAAAAACTATTCCAAATACTTAGTGTTACTTTTTAAACTTTTTACGTTAAACTAAAAAGGAATAATGGAAGGTAAGCTCAAAACTCCCAACTTTCGTACTATCGATCAGTAATGCAACAAAACTTTCTGAGTACTATTATAAAAACAAAAATATTATAAACCTTCTCTTTATTTATTTTTACAAGAAAAAAGGAAACCTATTTGAGATTTTAAAGGTTTCTAAAACGTAATTTGATTTTTAATATTGTGAGTTTTAATGTATTTGGGTGTGAGAATTTTAGTTTTATCAATATCTCTTCAATATATTTGGTTCTAGAAAAAAGTTAGATGATATTTTTCCACTTTACAACTAAGTCATTAAACCAACTTAAACTGTTAGAATGTGGGATGATTGTTTATTAT
Organism: Triglochin maritima; assembly: GCA_963682175.1. Lineage (NCBI taxonomy): Eukaryota > Viridiplantae > Streptophyta > Magnoliopsida > Alismatales > Juncaginaceae > Triglochin > Triglochin maritima. The sequence continues at coordinate 32,158,981 of OY821779.1, forward strand.
GTGTGTTTGTCTATATTGTATAATAAATTTCGTAAATGTACGTTATAGAAATGATAAATGTATAAATATTTAATTTAATTATAATTATAAACAGATACATAAATACAACTAACATTTAAAATTAAATTTAATAGAAAATAACAAAAAAATTCCGAATATTTTTAATTTAACAAAGAAATTAAATCTTAATTTTAATTATTCTTAAGTAAAAAATATTGTGGAAAATTAACCTGGGGTCCCAAGATAAGCACGGAGAAGGGTTGTGCGATGGGCCAATGTGAGAATAAACTAGAAGAGGAGAGAAGTTTTAATGAGGGGAGATACTAGTGTAGTTTTTTTCCTAACTCAACCCACGGATCGCGGGTTCGACCCGCGATCCGATTAGTTTTAGAAGAAAAAAATCCTACTTTTAAAATTTTGCATTTAAATTTTATTAAATAAAAAAATTACGGCAGCTTTGTTTATTTAACTTATCATCTCATAAGATTATGGATGATGTAAGAAAAAATATACTATCTTTCAACATGTTGTACGTTCTCATAAATGTCTCTAAAATTCACTTTTTGGTTTGAGATTAGAATACGATAATTGAATGGTAAGAACACTAGTGCAGAATAGGCTTTACTCGTCGCCCAATAGACGCCGGCCGTTATAACAACCGACGTCTAGAAGGGAGAGCATAGCATAGACGTTGGTCGTTACTACGACTGACGTCTATGTGATAATATAGACGTCGGCTATTGTATTACCCCGTTTATTCAACGTCTATTGGGTATAACATCGAGAAATAGACGTTGGGTATTCGTTTAACCTGTGCGGCCGACGTCTATAGGGTATAGACGTTGACCTATGTACGTTGAATATTATAAATATCCGACGTCTCTACCCCGACGTCTATATGCAGGGATTATAGACGTCGGATATTTATAATATCCGATGTCTATAGGTCTAAAAGAAAATGAATAGACGCGTTTTCTGTCATTTATTTCAGACGAAAACCCACCCAAACCCTAGTCGTCCCGCGACGGAATCCTCCCCCGCGACCGATCTCCGACCGATCTGCACCGTCTCCGGCAGCACAGCGACGTCCCAACCTCTCCTACCCTTCTCCGTCCCTCTTCTCCTTCTTCCTCCGTCTCTCCACATCCTAACAATGTAAGTGTTAAGTTCGTTTTTGTTGGTTTATTTTCAAAATTTTCTTGTAGTAATGATTCTTTTCTACGTTAGTATACTTCTCGTGTCGTTTATTGTTGGTGAATGCGATATTTCGATTTTTTGGTTTTAATCTTGCATATATTCGTATTTTCGTGATTTATGCTTAAGTTTGTTGATATTTTGTATGTTCTTCAAGGAAATGAAGTCTCTTGCTAGTTTGAACTAGTTAAGTTTTGATCGAAATCTTTTGGACTCGTAATTTACTAGACATTGTAAATGAGGACAACTAAGGAGAGAAATTAGGACCAATGAAGTCTCCTACTTTTGCTAATGAATGAAAGAAATGAAGTCTCTTACTTTTGCTAATGAATGAAAGAAATGAAAAAGACATGTTGATAACAACTAAGGAGAGAAATTAGGACCAATGTAAAGAATACGTGAACTTTAATTTGTTTTTTGGCATATGGAGAGGATGGAGAAATGAAGATATGGAAGCCGTGAAGTTTTGCCTTCACCAAACCTTTTAATTTACTTGATCATTTGGTTTCATGTCCAATTTATTCATTAAATTTTGTGAGTGTGGTCATATGAAATTATATCAATTTGTTCCAATTTGAACATTGTCACGAATTGAGACAAAATTAACGTAGGCATGATTTAAGTAAAATGTAAGGGTGTCTAGTCTGTAGATTGTTATCCCTAATTTCTTAGGAGTTTCGATGATCTTAAAAGAAAGAGTCATAAAAGTAAAAAAAATTGTGGGAGTATTTTATTTGTGGGACTATTTCTTGCAATTTTTATTTAGTACGTATAGTTTCTTTGTGCAAGCCTTTTAATTTAAGTCTTTGCAGCAACTTTGTTTATTTAACTTATCGTCTCATAAGATTATGGATGATGTAAGAAAAAACATACTATCTTTCAACATGTTGTACGTTCTCATAAATGTCTCTAAAAGGTCTAAATTCACACCCTATTTGGCTTAAAATGCTATTTGGTTGATATACTATATATTGATGTGGTGGGGGCATCTAACATGGAAAAAAAATCTTCGAATTTTTTTTTTTTTGCATACCCACCAAACATGGTGGATTGACTCGTATTTCCATAAGAGACTTTGCATTCATCTCCCATCCTTTGGTCAAAATCTTGTAGAGACAACTTGTACTTTTGGCAGATTAACAGTAATTCATGCTAGTTTTTTTATTAATCAAATAAAACAATTTTATAAACAAGCGTGTTGTGCAGACGTTCACGCTTAATTATAATCACTTGAAGTTACAAGAAAACTCATTAAATCTTCTCCTGAGGTAGTCCACCTAAAGTTATATTCCAACAACTAATTTTTTCCACCCAACAAAGTTCCATATATGATTTCAAAACAATACTTGGTTGGTTCTACCTTGCACGTGAGTCACATTTTTTTTGTTATAAGGGGCTTTTTCTTGGGTGCACCTCGCAGATGGAGTAATTGGAGATATTGACTCGCATCTCAACTATTGTCTCTAGTGCACTTCTATTCCGAACATTTTGTTTATATGCACCTCAACTGTTCGTGGGTCTCATACCACACTCACACCATAACCAATCAATCACAATCTGTCATGAGTATGATAAATTACACTCTGTGATACTACGTAAGTACAAATTTTAGAGTTTTATTAATCCCCTTTAGTAACTGTAGCCCCTGAATATAAACCACAAGAGGCCCAAACCCAATCAAACAAGACTCAACCGAATCACCAAATCACGGCTCGGAATAAACTATCGAATCCCAACCTCCACTTCCAATTCTCTAATGTCCCTCAAACCTGAGAATCGTTTCTTCCCCCAATTTCCTAAAACCCTAATGATATTTCCCAAATTGGACACCGACAATAAGGAGAGAGAAGGTGGCCAAAGACATCAGGCAGAGAATGCGGTGACAAAATCAACGACAAGAGATGCGGTTGCCTGATCGGAGAGAGAAGTCAACAAAGAGTTTCACAAGAGACAATGGCACACATTAGAAGTGGTTTGGTGGGAAAACAAAGTCAGTAAGTGGTTTTCTGTTCCCTTTTAATTTTTCTTTTCAATTGGTTGCATTGCCATTTGTTTGCATGTTTCTTCTTTTGTTTAGTGATAACATTTTTATGTTTGTTTAGTGATAGCATTTGCAAGTTTGTTTCTTTTTATATAAGGTTGTTCATAGTGCATGTTTGCATGTTTGTTTCTTTTTGTGTGATTGCAATTCATGTATGTTTATGTTTGTTTTCCTTTGTATGTTGGTTTCTTAATGTAGTGTGTCTTGATTTGGGATGTAGTGTCAGAGTGAGGTTGCACGACTATGGGGGTAGATGGTTTAGGAGCAAGGGTCTGGAGAGGGTTGATGGTTTTGAAGAGGTTGCACAAATACTTGTGGTTGATGAATTGACAATATCAATGATAAGGAATTGGATTTGTAGTGTAATGAAGTGGACTTTCAGGAATGCTGTTGTGGATATGCATTTTATGATTCCAAGGAACGTTAGGAAAGATTTCAGAATTTTGATTATTGATATGAACACTTAGAGGAGGCAGTTAGATTCCTCAATAAGAGACATGAGTTGCACATTTATGCTACTATAAGCACTAGTAGGGGTGTGCATCCGGTCTGGACCGGACCGGATTTTTTTCCAGGGTCCGGACCAGACGGAATTGGTGCGGCCCAAAGACCGGACCGGTTGGATTCGGTCCGTCCAGTCCAAGACCAATTTTTTACCTCAAAAAATTAAAAAAAAACAAAAACCGGACCGGACCGGTTTTTGCACACCTGTAGCCACTAGTGAGAAAGGTCAACAAATGAGAGTGAATTATGTGTGGGAGTTGAAGAGCCCTATGTAGTGGTAAATGAACTCTATGAAGTAGTTGAGAAAGAAACAAACCACAAGGATGTAGAACCTAGTTTAGGAGGAAATGATAGAGTACTTAGTGTGGTGGGAAGTGTAGGCTCAGAAACTTTACCTCGGGAGTTTGTGTTGGAATTTCATGAGGATTATAGATGTAAAAAAATTTATTTCGTCCTCGTTTATCATCAATACGGATTGTCTCTATTGCTAACTTTAAACAAATAATCAATCAAACATTTTGCATACAAGATTAAATATCTAATCTACACTTATGCAAATATACACTAGTGTTGAATGCTCAATAGACGTCACCGAATAGACGTCGGCTATAAAAACATCCAATGTCTATAGGTATAGACGTCGTATGTTCGGACATCCGACGTCTATAAGTTTGTATAGAGGTCGGATGTTTAGTATAACCGACGTCTATACCTCCTGAAAGAAGAAAATATTTTTTGTTTATTTTTTTGGATTTATTTCGTATAAGAATTTATGTGGATTTATTTTGTATCAGAAATAACGCAATTTTCTGGGATTTATTTCATGTAAGAATTAACTCATTTTTTTGGGATTTATTTTGTATAAGAAATAACGCATTTTTGGGGATTTATTTCGTGTAAGAATATTTGTGGATTATTTTGTATAAGAATAATGTGGATTTAAAAATAGTTACATTATTGTAACTATCACATGTGTGTTGTATACATATGTGTGTGGTGACATGTTTAGTCCCACACTGAAGAAAGTTTTTTATTGGTGGAGTTGAAGTACTCCAACACTCCTTTACTTCTAAATGGGAGTTTGGTACCACACTACAAAATGCAAGTGCGATACATATATATATTTAATGGTCAAAAGATTGGCACTTGGGACACTTGGGCTTAAAGTGGTTGCAACGTTTTTTTTACTATTAACCCATGTATAGACGTCGGTTGTATATGGTAGCCGACGTCTATAGGGCGTATTCTTTTTATTAATTATTGTTATTTCAATGTATAGACGTCGGATGTATAGCATGGTCAATGTCTATAGGTCGTGTTGTATGTATAGCGTCAGTCAATCTATATATCCGACGTCTATATGGCGTAATAGTTTAGTCCCACATCAGAGAATTTATTTTTGCTGGTGTGGTTGATGTACTTCACCACTCCTTTACTGCTGAACGCGAACTACTTGGGCGACCTGGGCATGTTGGGCTTGATATTCGTGGTTATTTGTCAAAAGATTGACACTTGAGGCACTTGAGCATCTTTGGCTTGATTAATGTGAGTGCAGAATGCCTGATATAGGATGTATTGTATTTTGGTTAATTGAACGTATGATAGACGTCGGTCGTATATAGCCGACGTAGATACACTGTATAGACGTAGGTCGTATGTAGCCAACGTCTATACAACAAGGAATAGGCGACAGGGAAATATATGTCGGGTGCTTGGACCGTCAAAGTCCGACGTCTAAACCCCTGTATATCCGACGTATATGGGCTTTTCTCCACTAGTGATATCAGATATCATACCTTTGTCAACTGAAAATGAATTTCTCTAGACAACTTGAAGAGTCTTCACACCTTTGCCTTTAAGGTTCACCTTGAAGAAAACAAGGACTACTTCAAGACCTTTCTAGAGATCTACTAATCTTCCCTTCAACAATCACTCTTGAATGGAAATATGTGCACCGACAAACTTGGGAGAGAAGAAAGGTGGCTGAAAACCACTAAAACTTCTTAAAAACTTTGTATACAAGTTACACTTGTCTTCTCCTTTTATAGGTGCAAGCTAGGGCAAACCTTAACCCCAAGATGGGCTTAATGAGTCCATGACCCATTAGGTCTTTAACCCATTAGTTGCATATTCCATTCCTAATTGATTGATTAAAGGGTTAAGCTTTTACAAATTCATGTCATGACAATGTGACATTCATTATCTTACTATGTGCCATAAATATTATGTTATGTAATATAGATTACACTTCTCCAAATAATATTATGAACACATCTCATGAACTTATATTAAATGTTACAACATGTAACACTTTATTACATCATTTTAGCACATGCATTTAATTCATATCATATGAAATATGACACATCATATGAAATGTGTAAAATACTTCTCTTGTTTCTCGTTCAGTTGGTGTGACCTTTATCGAGGATTTTGGTTGGATTGGTAATGACATAAAGTATTTTATTGCAATAAACTATAAGCGGTACTCTAGCTGTACATTATAGTCACCCAATCAACACAGATAAATGTAACCATTTTATAAACCACGATCTTGTAGCAATATTATAAATAACATTACTTGTGTCCAAAACTTGTCTCACGATGTCATATAATATACAAAGTAGGCTCCTTTGTATTATATTTGTTTCTTGGTCCCTCTTGAGTAAATTATAATGATATAGTTGGTATCACTTCAACTATATTGTATCCATTTACAATTCTACTCTGCCAAGGGGCCCAATGACATCATTACTCTTTATAAATGAGGGACAATGATATTGTTCACCTACAACATTTTCGAACAAAATCCATATATAAAGAACTACTACTTTTATCATCACTTGTAATGAGCAACTTTTAATAGTAATTACGTTATACATTTCTCATGTGAAAAGATGCAGTCTCATATCTTAGAATTGTAGACACAATGAAAACATTAATGACACAAACATAATCTTTTAAGGTTTGGTACATGTTTGGTCATGTTCAATGTATGAAACCTTTCATACAGTCGTGCTATTAAATGATAATTTTTTATCAACATTTGTAGAACTACAATGTACTTTAATCAACACGACAATATTTTCATGGTATAATAAGTGTTCCATGTTAATTACCAATATTGTGAACACTTTAGAGTTTCATGTTTGTTATCATATAGAGCTCTACGGTTCAAGACCAAGAGCATCTTCCTCAACACTTCTATAAAACATCAAACTCATGGAGCAAAATGTCATATATAACATTCAATTAATAAACATAACATGTAAAAGCAATCAACAAAAGATAACTTTTAGAACACAAAACTAACAATCTCTCACTTGTTCTCAAAGTTTAATTCTTTTCATTGCTCATGCATGAAACTCTAAGACCATGGTTGCCCCCTTTTGACTCACGCAACTATCTTTTTCCATTCTCCATGATCCTTTGGACCCATAGCGTCGAAGTGCACTTCGCCTTTGGCTGGAGATAAAGGCTTTGTTAGCGGATTTTCTGTGTTACCATCGGTGTCCACCTTTAATACATTTATTTTGCCTTCTCTTATGAATTCTCGAATGACAAAATATTTTCGATCCATGTGTTTGACCATGTGGTCTGATTTTGGTTCCTTGATTTGCACAATAGCTCCACTATTGTCACAAAATAGCTCCAAGGGTCCTTCGTGAAAGGAATGTGTTCTAAAAGTACTCTTTTATATGTCAATTATTATGAATTGAATGGAAATATTTTGTTATGTGATTAATGTATTTGTCATTTGAAAGTGTGAAGGAAGATGCTCTTTGTCCTTAACCGTAGAGTTCGAAAAAATAATGACTTACATAATGGAAATGATTGGTTAATCATGACTTATCCTGGAAAAGATAGTTCATCAAAAGATTATTATTGTCTCTCTTTACCTGAATGATGATGTTAGTGGGCCATGGATAAAGCAAAATTATAATATGCACAATGTGACTTGTGTTAAGTTACATATTTATAATTAGCTGAAGAGATTAAGAAACAAATATATAATACAAAGGTGACACATTTCGACTGGGTATAATATTCTTAATATCATAAGGAAAGGGACAGACACAAGTGATGTTCTTATATTACTAAATGGACCGTGTTTAGTTCGAGTGAACAATACATCTTTGTTATTTGGGTAAATATAACGTGTAGCTAGATACCGCTTATAGTTTATGATATTAAATATTTAATGTCATTGCCACCATAACTTAGATCATCCTATATGTCACACGACAAAATGGGAAAACAGGAGATGTGATTTTATATTTTATACGATGCATTAAGTTCCATGCTTTATGAAATAATATACATGTGGTAAAATAATAAAATCAATATGTCATGAAAATGACGTGGTTAGAATAATAAATACATTTGTACGAGATGTATATATATAATGGGGTATAACGTTTTGACATTTTATATGATAATACATTATATGATATAATATGATCCGCAACATTATAACATATGAAGTCGCTAAAACCCCAAAGTCCAAATTTTGTTCGATATTAATCCAAAATTTGGTAAAGTCAAAAATAATAAAAAATGGTCAAACCGTTTGCCCACATTTTGCATATATTAATAAGAGATTTTTACTGATTAATGGCAGGATTTAATCCACATTGGTCAAAGGTAATTATGGGATGATGTTGTAGCAAAATAAACATGAGATCATGTGCAAAGCAGTTTGCACATGATGTAGTTTATTGTATAAATAAACATGAGATCATGTGCAAAGTGGTTTGCACCTGATGTGGTTTAGTGGAGAGATTAATAAGGGATCATGTGTAAGTGGTTTGCACATAATGTGGGTTAGAGAAAATTCTATAAATAGGTCCTTCATCCATTCCATGAAGAGACTAAAAATTATCTTTAATTAATTATTGAAATTTTTGGAGATTAAATTCTCAGGAGCTTTATAAGGGTTATTAGTTAGATTCTAACCTTGAATTAATGACCGATTGATTGACTAGTTTATTTCTCTTTAACCTTGTTAAGAGTTTGGTGAACACTTGGAGGAGAATCGGTGGACGATTAAACACGCAACGCAACTCCATATTTTCATAAAGGTTTTAGAGAACCTTTGGGTATGATCTCCATCAATTTATTTTAATATATATGTAGATTACATTGTATTAAAATAATATACATGATAATGTACATAAAATCGTCGAAAACTTGGAAAACGATCCTATATGCATATATAAAAATTTAAAATTATATACAAATATAGGGCATGAAATCATTCATTGGTACCAGAGAATTTAGTTCATATTTTCAATGGTTATACTATATAATTAATTTTAGTTTGCCATCTCCAGTCGAAACAATTCGTGTTTTATTTCTCTTTCAAGTTTTTTGATAGTTTTGTTGATTTAATTCTAATTGATTCTTTAGATAGGTTTAAATGATTTAAAACATGTAATATGAATGTTAGAATTAAGATTTACACTTGTGTCTTTTTTGTAAAAAAATGATTTTATTAAATGTTTAATTTACAATGAATCGACAAAACGAAAGAGACAATAAGTTTATTTATCCTTAAAGTTTTTCCTTTTAAAATTTAAATAAACTTCAGTTCAAATGTTTTATACTTTGAACTATGGATGCATAAATCATTTTTAATATATTTCAAATGATTTTGGAATTGTTGAATTAAGAGATGAAGGATAAACTAAATCGTGTAATATACAGTATATGTACATGCGTTGCACTAGTTCTCTTTTGCAGGGCAAGTGACTTTGTATGTTCCGACGAAGTTATGTGTGAATGAATGGTGTATGGTATTATTATTGTTATTATTCAATCACAGGGGCTTATATATATGTGAAAGCCAATTATTTATGTATATGCATGCATATGAGATGATTTCTACATAAGACTTAAAATAGATAATTTTCGAAATTGTGAGATGTATGTTTATGTTTTGCAATATTTATCTCCATGGTGTGATAAGAAGTCACAGAGAAGGTGCAAAGGTCAAGGACACAGGAACATATAAACTCACACCAATATGTGTGTGAATGGATTTAATTTATGTTTTTGTGCTTGACATGTATGTGATTGTATGAATGAATGTTAGGATGTGTATAGATATTAAATATAGTTGTTTAATTGTCCAACCAAAAAATTAGAATATTTCTTTCTTATTTCATCCACTAGTAGTCATCAATCGAGGGATATTCTACTCACCCTTAGCGGAATATAGTTTCGTTCATCTTTGGAAATAGTGGGAGATACAAGGTTATCTAATGTTGTGTCATAAATAGATGAACGTGGTGAGATTCACCCACAGTGGACATCGAGTGTATTTATTTGTGAATACAATTGATAAACGTATCTCGTATCAAATGAAATAAGTTTTCTAAAAAAGACCCGGAGCCCTCCCTCAGTTTTGAGAAAAAGAGTTTTCCTTAGGAGGATTGGTCAAATTCCTTCTTAATTAAAACGACAATAGTCATAATAGTTTGAAAATGCAAAAGTTTGCTAATTATCAAAATGGTTATAATTAGAAATTGTTTCTAACCTTGATTTTATAATATATTCGATAGCCCTTAGCTAGTTTCTATTATAATTGATAGGATCTTGAATTACTGCATTTGTGAACATATTTATTTAGTTGTTGTCTTGATTTTCAAACATAAATTGACATTAAATCTTATATAATTTATTTTGTAGAAATGTCGAATATCCAACCTATTGTGCGATCTATGATTGAAAAACATCTTTTAACAATTGATGGCTCCAACTTCAAAAGTTGGCAACTGAAGCTCAACATCTTGTTAAAGTTTGAGAAACTATCTCACATTTTGGATGGTGATATCCCAAAATTGAGTGCGACAACAACCGATGTTGAGAGGAGGCTAAAGCCAAGTGGGGAGACCAAGAGAACCAAGTTCACGGGCTAATGTTGGCCTCAATGGGTGACTTGCTTTAAACGAAATACTTGGATTCCAAACCCAAGAAGACCATGAAAGATTTAACAAAGATATTCATGGATAGTGCTAGAAAAGAGCGTTATAAGACCACCATAGCACTCACAAGGTGCCACATGGTGGGGGGAACATCAGTATCCATGCATTTCTCATTATGCAAGGACACTTTGAGAAACTAGCGAAGCATTTTTCCCCAATGCCTGATGACGTTGCGGAAGATTTGATTCTTGGCTCTCTAGCCCCATCCTACAAGGATTTCGTCATGCACTATCATGTGGGTGATAAGGGTATGTATTTGGGACTTCGTGAGAACATGGTGCTAGATACCTATGATCCCTTGACCTTTCAAGAAGCAATGAAAAGAGAGAACTCCAACCTATTGTTTGAATCCATGGAATCCGAAATAGAATCCATGTATGATAATCAAGTATGGAACTTGGTTGACCTTCCTCAAGAAAAGAAAGTCATTCAAAATAAATGGGTCTTTAAGAGAAAGATGGACATGAATGGGAACTTGACAACCTAAAAAGCAAGGCTTATAGAAAAAGGTTTCTTTCAAGTTTGAGGAATTGATTATGATGAAACGTTTTCACCGGTTGTATTTACAAGAAGGTTAGTAGGAGCCACATAGTGTTTTTGATTTTATATGTCGATGACATACTCCACATGGGAAACCATATACCGTTGCTAGAGCAAACGAGAAGCTCATTAGAATCTACATTTTCAATGAAAGACATGGTTGAGACTCAATACATCTTGTCAATCAAGATATATAGAGACAGATCTTGTAGACTCTTCAATTTCCAAGCCTTAACACTCAATCAAGTCTCATGAAACCCAACCAAACCAGCACCACAACAATTCATACACTAATTTGCATTCAAACACCCTAATGCACACATAAAACCCCACACCACCTCACCTTGGCTCAGCCCAGGACACAAATCACCCCGCCAACTCGCATCCATGCCAAACCGATTGAGCTCAAAATGCACACTGACCCAGTGAGTCGCACCCGATCGATCCACAAGGAAACTAAACCCGAATCAAGCATACAAACATACCACAAACACAATTACGTAAGATAAGAACTAAATTATGCCTAAATTAGGAGAGTGGTTAATAAAGCAGGAGCGCGGGTCTTACAACCTACCCCCCTTAAATAAATTTCGTCCTCGGCATTTGCTATCTCTAACCCTCAACAAAAAACTCAGGATCCAAACTTCTCACATCATCCTCCCACTCCCCAATTGCCTCGCTCACACTGTGGTGCTTCCAACGGACCTTAACCAACGAAATTGTTTGACGCCTCAGCTGATGTTCCACATGCTCCAGAATCTTCACGGGTCGCTCCTCTAAGGTAATGTCCTTCTGAATGTCTGGCAGCTCGTGCAAAATCACGTGTGATGGATCACCAACATAACTCCTTAGCATCGAGATGTGGAACACATTGTGCAAGCTAACAAACCGTGGTAGTAAGGCCGCACGATACGCCACCGCACCAACGCACTCCAAAATCTCGAACGGATCCACATACCTCGGACTCAACTTCCCCTTCTGTCCAAAACTCATCAAGCCATTCGCAGGTGAGACCTTCAGAAAGACGTGATCACCAACCTTGAACTGCAACTCCCAACACCTTCTATCAGCATAGCTCTTCTGTCGGTCCAGAGCTGCGACCAACGTATGTCGGATTAGATCCACATGATTAGAGTACAACTACACAATCTCTGGCCCTGGCAGTTGTCTCTCTCCTACCTCACTCTAACTGAGGGGTGAACGAGCCTCGAACGGTGCCATGCCAATGCTCGCGTGATAACTGTTGTTGTAGGCGAATTCCACCCACGACAGATGATCGTCCCAACTCCCAGTAAATTCCAATGCACCAGCCATGAGCATGTCCTCCAGAGTCTATATTGTCCCCTTTGACTATCCATCGCTCTGAGGATGAAACACCATGCTGAACTTCAGTTTTGTCCCCAAGGCCTTATACAAGCTCTCCTAGAATCTCGAGGTGAAATGTGGATCCCGATCTGAGATGATAGACGTTGGAACTCCATGCAATCTGACTTTCTCCAAGATGTGAGTGGTCTTTGTCAAACGATCCACAATCACCCATATTGCATCGTGCGAACATCTAGTCGTCGGCAATCCAGTGACGAAGTCCATAGTCACATGCTCCCACTTCCACTCCATGGGCTCGATCCTCTACATCACACCTGTTGGACGCTGGTGCTCTATCTTAACCTGCTGACAAACCAAGCACTTCAACACAAACTCGGCAACATCTCTCTTCATTCCTCTCCACCAGAAAATCCTCTGCAGGTCCTTATACATCTTAGTACTAGAGGGTTACATGGTGTACTTCGAACCATGAGCATCATCCAAAAATCTCCTGCCTCAACACATCTACATTTGGGACCCACAGACAATCCCTATAACGCAAACCTACATCCATGGCGACCCGCAACTCAGAACCCTCAACCTCGGCTGCCTGAAGTAAGGAACCCAACTCTGGGTCCTCTCTCTACTTCTGCACTATCCTCTAGATGATCGTCGGTTCGACTCGTAGACTTGCCAACCCCACTCGCCGTCTTCTCCATGAACGGGTGCCAATCCGTCAGATCCTCCAAGAGTCTCAACTCCTGGACCCTTAAGTGGGCAACCAATCCTACCCACTTCTTGCTCAGCGCATTAGCAACAGAATTAGCCTTCCCCGGATGGTATGAAATAGTGAAGTCGTAGTCCTTGATGAACTCAAACCACCGCCGTTGCCTCATATTCAGCTCCTTCTGCGAGAAAAGGTACTTTAGACTCTGATGATCGGTGGACACTTCAAATTGCTCCCCATACAGATAGTGCATCAAAATCTTCAAAGCGAAGACAACGGCCGTGAGCTCCAAGTCGTGTGTGGGATAATTCTTCTCATGCACCTTCAACTGTCTCGATGTATAGGCCACAACCCTCTCATTCGGCTTGAGCACACACCCCAAGCCAGAACCTGACCCGTCATTGTAGATCACGAAACCACCTGATCCACTCGGAAGTGTCAACAGCAGTGTCGTAGTCATCCTCCTCTTCAGCACCAGAAAAGCTTGCTCGCACTTCCACGACCAATCAAACCTCACTACTTTCCTGATCAACGCCATCAATGGTGCCGCGATTTTAGAGAAATCTTGGATGAATCTCCAGTAATAACCTGCGAGTCGAACAAAACTTCAAATCTCCGACACATTGGTTGGCGCCTTCCAATCCATGACAACCTCGACCTTCCCTGGGTCCACCATAATGCCATATTTTGACACTACATGCCCAAGGAATGCTACCTACTCCAACCAGAATTCGTACTTTGAGAACTTCGCGAATAACTGCTCCTTCCTCAAGATCCCAAGCACTATCCTTAGGTGCTCCTCATGCTGCTCCATGTTTGGCGAGTAGATCAGGATGCCATCCACGAACACTATCACGAACTGATCCAGAAAAGGCTTGAAAGCTCGGTTCATCATATCCATAAAAGTCGTTGGCGCGTTGGTCAGTCCAAAAGGCATCACTAAAAACTCGAAGTGGTCATAGCACGTCCTGAATGCAGTCTTCGAGACATCCTCGCCATTGATCCTCAGCTGATGATACCCATTCCTCATATCTATCTTGGAGAACACCTTTGCCAACCACAGCTAGTTGAACAAGTCATCAATCCTCTATAAGGGATACCGATTCTTGATTGTCACCTTGTTCACCATCTTATAGTCGATGCACATCCGCATCAACCAGTCCTTCTTCTTCACCAATAGCGTTGGAGCTACCCACAGAGAAACACTCGGCCTAATGAAACCCTTATCCAAAAGTTCCTGCAACTGCTCCTTCAATTCTGCTAAGTCCACTGGAGCCATACGGTACGACACCTTGGAGATGGGGGTCGTTCCTGGCAACAGGTTGTTAGAGAATTTAATCTCACGAGGTGCAGGCAATCCCTGGATATCATCCGGAAACACGCCCAGGAACTCTCGAACCACAACAATCTCTTCCAGAGACTGGACTGCCTTCTCTGAAGACACTATGCTCACTAGAAACGTGCAACAACCCTTCTCCCACAGTCGCCGAGCCTTCAGAGTTGAGATCAGCACACAACCATCCCTACATCGAATGCCCTTGACCACTAATGGGGGTCCCTCCGGTCGGGAGATCACAACTCTCCTTTCCCGACAATGAACAAACGCATCATGGTAAGAAAGTCAATCCATTCCGAGGATCACATCGAAATCAGACATGGGCAGAACAACAAGGTCAGCCAGAAGGTCCTGGTCTCCCAGTACCACCGACACCCTCGGAAGATACGTCCTCACCCCAAGAACGTTGACAACTGGTGTACTGACCTCTAAGCTGAAAGTTAGCTCCATTGGCACCATATCCACTATGGTTGTGAATCCCTCCGAAATGAAGGAATGTGTTGCCCTACAATCAAAGAGTGTCTTCGCGACACGAGCAGAAAATCATAGAAGAAGAGAAACTACCAAACATACCAAAATGATCTATTACTTTCACGAATGTAAATTCTAAGAGATGAGAATTTACCAACAGGGTATGGGCAAGACGCCCCACTAGAGAGTCTTCAGATTCTGTACACTTTAGAGACCGACCCGCTCTGATACCAAGTTATAACGCCTTTGATCTCGCGGGTACGCACACTGGGAAAGAATACAAGTGTCGCGATCAGAGACCTCCATGACGACCGAATGAGTTACAAGGACTGACTCGACTAGACAACTAGACAATACGTAGAGATATCATACATGGATAGACAACTTACAGAAATAACTCAAGCAATAAATTATCCATATATGAAAAGATTCAACAAAAATATCCGAGTCTCAAAGGAAATAGAATAACATAAAACGGAAGTAAGATAAACTCAAGACTCTGGTCAATGTGTCCCTCGTGTACAGAATCTTTGACTACTCATCCGGTATGCCCTATAGGAATCTAAGTACATGCAAGCACTGCATCAACATATGCGTGAGCTTTCTATAAAGAAAAGCCAGTATGCCCTGGGTCCAAAAACTAGATAAGAAGTTATGCATGAGTCATATCTAACACACATGTAACAAGAAGGTAACAACTCTACATAGCTGCGTCGGGCGACAACTCTACATAGTTGCACCAATTGGGCCCCACCCAAAGTGATCCTTGATTGACATCATTTCATGCTTATATTTGTATCTTATATCCACTATCTTTCACCTAAACAATACTATGTAACGAGTTTTATGTTTAGTTTTCAGGAATAAATAGGTTTGAAGAGATGAAGCATAAAAGGACCCAAAAGCAGGGAAAAAGGACTGAATTGTGAGATCTGGGGACAAAGATGCAAGGGAGAAGGACCTGAACGTAAGACCGAAGGACCTAAGAGCAAAACAGAATACTCCACACCATCGTGGGGAGTATTTTAGCAATTCGATTCGGGTTGGAGCTCCAATAAGCCAATTAAATGCATCCAAGACCAGCAAATATACCAAGAAAAGCCCACAAAAAACTGAGCGCGATCCGGATCCTGTAGAACGCCAATTGGCAGTCTGGAACCACCAATTGGCGGTCCGGATCTTCCCGGATCCGCTGAATTTTCTGGAGCATGTGTATTAGTGTTTGTTTAGGCTATTTTTGGTATCTGTTTAGTCCCACATCGGGGGATTGTCCTGGATTACCTTTTTCTATGGCTATAAATAGAACTCTTCACCTTCCATTGTAATGACCCATTGCTTGGTGGACTTCTCTCTACTAAGGAGTAAGCCTTGAAGAAAAACTCAAGGTGGAGAAGAATGCTACATTCGATGTGAGTCATTGTTAATAAAATAATTGTTCTAGTTTTTTTTAATCTTGTCTTTTAATTTGTGCATGCTTGTTTAGTCTTTCCTTTCCTTTTAAGCTTCTTTAATGCTCCTTTCTTGCTTAGTTAAATTTCGTTTCAGTATAATATTTCATGTTGTTAATGTAGGTAGTGTAATGATTAGTGAGTAGTTCCATCCCCATTTGGGGGGTGGAGAAATATGTGATATGATTATGTAGTGTATTAGGTGTGTGTTATCTTAATCCTTTGAGCCTTATATGATTTCCATAACCATCTAATGGGATTTCACTCTTATCTTTGATATGCTAATGCTTTGAATGAAGCTTAGCTTATGGTTAGATTAGTGGACCTATTTTATGGGGAATGATAAGGTGAGGATATGGATGGAATTAATATTGGAAACACAATTTGTAGTGTATGTACTCTTGTTGCCTTTACCTTGGTTAATGCCTTGTATGTTTTATTGATATTGGGTTATCTTATTTCATGTGAAGGAATAGTAGGATCTAGTCTTTATACATGAGTTCATTTAGCTTCATTCCAATTATTGTCTTGTATGTTTTAACGATATAGTCTTATCTTATTTCATGTGGAGGCAAAGTTGGATTTAGTGTTCTGATTTCATGCACTACATGTTGTGAGGAGCATAATTGAACGCACACACACACACACACATCTTTATATTCACATTATTTCTCTACCCCCTATGGGGTTTAGTTTTATTGCTTATCTTCCATTTCCTTTTTGCATTGTAGTGTAGTTTAGTGTAACCAACCTTTCTTTCCTTTCTTTACCACCCACCTTCGCACAAACCAAAAGTCGACACACATCCCTGTGGATCGACCCGTGTTTGCCACTGTTTCAACATGGCCGTGCACTTGCTGTTAATATAAAATGAATCAATCAAGTTTTTGGCGCCGTTGTTGGGGAGGTGCTATGTCCAGACCTTGGTTTGGACGATTCGAGTGATCTTAATTTTTTGTTTGTAGTTTTGCTTGGTTTCAGGGATTCTAGAGCTCAAGGGGAGACCACTGGCGAAATTGGAGGCACAGAAGCACCAAACAGACCGCCAATCAGCGGTTTGGGACAGCCAATTGGTGGCCTGGTGAGCGTTTATTGTTCTATGTTTTGTTCTGGTAGTTGTCTGGTTCATTGTAGTTATCTGGGAGCACTATTTTGCATGTTGTGACTTCTAGTTTGCTCCCAGATTTAATTTCAATCCCCTTTAATCAACTTGGCCTTAAAATCCAAAGCAAAATATTAGGCATTTGCTATGTTTAGGTCATGCATCATCTAGTAATGACTTGACCATGTTAATTGTCTTCTCTTAGTTTTATTTTTTGTCGTTGATTGCTGGAGCGAGGTACGCATTCCTTAACACTCATTCACGCATTAGGACATCCATTAGTGAGTAAGGTTTGCATCGAAACAAGAGTGAGGTGAGTGCTTGTTTGGTGAGTTGCTTGCTAGCCTAAGAGTTCAAAACATCTTTAAGGGGCATCACCTATAGTCTTCAAAGATAAGGTGGGGGATTTCATCACCCTTTCCTTCGCCCCAAAAATCACTCTTAATCAAGCCTTAACTAAAAACAAGTAGACATTGGTCCTAGGATTTCAGACGCACTAGGAGAGTAATGTAGTTGAGACCGTCATAGCCTGATCGGCGTTGCCTACCTTGTCGATAGTAGGAGGTACTGAATCTCCGGATCTGGTATCACTTGCTGGGCATTATGGTCTTCATTGTAGAGAGGTGAGGCATGTCGAGGCTAGTGACCTCGAAGTTAGGCATCATCTAGCCTAAGGACCCATTGCCTTACATTGTTTGAGTTGTGCTTGCTAGTTAGGCTTCTACCTGATCCCATTACCCACGCTCGATTTAGGGATTCTTCCCTTCTCCTCTGAGTCATCTTCTTCTCACCTTCTTCTACGTTATAGTCTCCTCCCCTTACACTCTGTTAGCATTTTAGGGTCGAGTCGAGCACTTTTTGTAAGCTTAGCCTCGTGGTGGTGAAAGTGGTCGGCTCGAGAGTTGTTTGTTGAGATGGATGGTTACATGGGCGACCATCCATATCATTGTTGGGACCAGGACAATTCTTCCTGGTATTACGGACCCATGCAACCTGGGGTGGCTCAGACGGACACCCTGTATGGTTGGGATAATCTTCATTGTGTGACTGAGCAATCTTCATATAGGGGTGATATGAGAGAGGCACCGACTGCTAGATCTCCATCTAGTTACGTTGGATCACATGTTGGTCATCAAACTGAGACATTGCAAGAAACTTTGGCCTCTTTCATGCGTGCGTTAGACGACATGAGTGCATCGGTGGCTGTAGTAGCCGTACCGTGCGACTGTTGTGGGTTGAGTGGTAATGTTATCGGGGAATATACTCATGTTCCCCCAGAGCCTGAGTATGAGCATACAATTTCCCAAAACACTCAATATGACCTTTACGCATCCGCGTACAACCCGAGAGGGATGGTTTCATGGGGAGACAATTCATATCCAAATTCTTATACTTCATTTTCACCCCAATATCCTCCTCCCGAACACCCTGAATTCTACCAACACCCCACTTCAAATCATTGGACGCATTCTCAACCCATCAACACCCAACCCCCAAATTTCCCAAGCTCTGACTTGGACCTCATAGTTGACTGCATACCTAATTCCTTGAAACAAACTTTCCTTACGTTCATGGAAACAACTCAACAGTTCATACAAAATATGGCACTGCAAGTGAGTCAAATGTCGCAGCAATTACGTGAACGTGAGGAGAGTAACTTTTCTTATCAACATGAGGATTCATCTTTTGATATCGAACCACCACCACATCCACAAATTCAAAGCACAATCTTTCAAAGTCAAACTCCAAGTCAGTCTGAGGGACTTAGGGTTTCAATTCACGATCACTTAGTGGAGGATTCGATTCAAATTGAGAAAAACAAGGACCAAATTCATTATGAGTCGGCACAGGATTGTGCCTTATCTTTTTGTCCCGTGGCCCTTGAGCCACAAGATCTTCCTGTTGTGCCTCTTAAGGACTCACCTCTGGTGGAGCAAGAGCTCCCTAGTACCCTCAATTTCAAACAACCTGATGAGAGTTTGCCTCTCACTATTGTTCCTGATCATCTTGGAAATGATGGAACATCACACTACATTGTTCATGAGGGTATTAGGAGTTCCTTGGAGGATACCTTGGGTATGAGACCCACTTTTTGTTTGCCTGGTGTGTCGGACATGCCTAACGAGGTTCTTGACCTCGTTCTGATGCACCAGCCTGTTGGTTGGAGAGTTTGGATTGACGATCATAACTTCAGCAGCGCAACGAGAGAAACTCTTATTCTGTTGCCCCTTATTTCCCAAACTCTTGAGAGGTTCAAACTCTTTCAGTTTGATCCTTTGAATGAAACGCCTTTCGTCCAATTCATGAACCTCTCATTTCATCTTGTGCTCTTTGTGAAGGGGGGCCCACGCATGAGTATTCTGGCCCCGCATGGTGTCATGTTCCCTTTCCAAGTGCATTGACCCACTTTTGAGGTTCCCATTTGATGTCTTTTGACAAATCACGATGGGAACTTATGTTTGTACATAGTTATATTAAAAAAAAAAAGAAAAAAAAGTACAATAAAAGACTCCTTCAGTGAGCATCGATTGTTGTGGGCTCCAACCCTTGTGTATTTGGCCCCTTTTCTTTCACGTATTTTTGTCTCCCTTTTTAAGTATCTCACTGGTTTTGAGGGGAATTTGGGTTGTGTCCATCAACATAACCACGAACTTCATTTTGCGCTTCACGTTGGTGAGATCTTCCCGGTTTCATTGCATAATTCCATATAGTATCTTGCTCGCATTCATTGAGGACAATGCATGAAGTAGGTGTGGGGGGTGTTTTACGTGTGTACATAGTCGAGTCTTTTCTTTTGATTTTGTTTTCTTTTGTTTGCATTGTTAGGGTCATGTTAGTGTGCTGCATTTAACATCGATATATCTGCTTGCCATTATCCTCGGGTGACTTGTCTTCTTTTGCTTGCCTAGTGCCTTAAAATTTTCACATTTCTTTCAAAATCTTCATCTGTTTGCGAAAGAAAATGTTTTGTAGGTTTTGTGTGTGTTTAGCATGTGCAAAACCGTTGAGAGACAAAGTAAAAAGAAAGTTCCCAAAATTGTCTTGAACTTGATGCATTAGGATATCTAGTACAGTGGCTTTAGAATTTATCTAGTCGTTAGGATGCACCCCAGTTTCCCTTGGGGGTGAGTAATCATAGGGTTTCAGTCCTCAAATATTTAAAGAAGTTCACCCTGAACCTAGTAAGTCAATAATTCGTGTCTGTTAACTTAAGGAAGTTTGTTGTAGTCAAGGACCCTTTAAATCTTGTTGTGAGACATTAAGTGTAGGGGTTTTGGTTCATGTGTAGATAAGAAATAAGTGAGTAGGTGTTCTCTCTTCTCGCACGGCTCCTATCACTCGGGAAAGTAGGTCTGAGGGGACTTTATGCCTGGTGCTTTCGAGTCATCTGACTTGGGATGCACCGACCGAACTCCCATTACACGGGTGGTAGGGATTGCCCTATGTGGAGATTTGGGGAAAGGTGTACGTGATAGTGTAAGTCCTCATGGGCAATGATGCACGAAACCTGACCCTGGGAGAATGAAGCTCCAACTAATAAAAAGAAAAAGAAAAAAAATGAAAAAAATGAAAAAAATGGTAATGCAAATAAGAACCTTAATGGACTTTGCACTTTGTATCACTTGAGGATGTTGAGGTTGTCCATGTCTTTCACTTAATTCCTTATTTAACTTGCACGAATGATTCATTAGGCTAGGTGTGTGGACTAATTACCTATATAGAGTCGGCCCGTAGGATAACCGCGTCGAATGATCGACAAAATTTGTCCAAAAAGTAGAGTGTCTAGATTGAATAATGCATATTGTTCGGATTTTGTGGGTATATCCGCTGAATACCCTCAGGAGACAACACTCCTCCTCCTTAGCGACAAGGAGGTTTAACGACTTTTGCATGTGCTAAGTGCAACCCTGATTCCTACGAAAGTGAGTTAGGATTTCTTGTTTTTTTCGTATGCTTTTCTCTTTCTTTGTTTTGCTCGGGACTAGCAAAAGTTAGGTGTGGGGGTATTTGATTGACATCATTTCATGCTTATATTTGTATCTTATATCCACTATCTTTCACCTAAACAATGCTATGTAACGAGTTTTATGTTTAGTTTTCAGGAATAAATAGGTTTGAAGAGATGAAGCATAAAAGGACCCAAAAGCAGGGAAAAAGGACTCAATTGTGGGATCTACGGACTGAGACGCAAGGGAGAAGGACATGAATGTAAGACCGAAGGACCTAAGAGCAAAACAAAATACTCCACACTATTATGGGGAGTATTTTAGCAATTCGATTCGAGTCGGAGCTCCAACAAGCCAAGTAAATGCATCCAAGACCAGTAAATATACCAAGAAAAGCCCACAACAAATCTGAGCGCGATCCGGATCCTGTAGACCGCCAATTGGCAGTCTGGAACCACCAATTGGCGGTCCGAATCTTCCCGGATCCGCTGAATTTTCTGGAGCATGTGTATTAGTGTTTGTTTAGGCTATTTTTGGTATATGTTTAGTCCCACATCGGGGGATTGTCCCGGATTACCTTTTTCTATGGCTATAAAAAGAACTCTTCACCTTCCATTGTAATGACCCATTTCTTGGTGGCCTTCTCTCGACTAAGGAGTAAGCCTTGAAGAAAAACTCAAGGTGGAAAAGAATGCCACCTTCGATGTGAGTCATTGTTAATAAAATAATTGTTCTAGTTTCTTTTAATCTTGTCTTTTAATTTGTGCATGCTTGATTAGTCTTTCCTTTCCTTTTAAGCTTCTTTAATGCTCCTTTCTTGCTTAGTTAAATTTCGTTTCAGTATAATGTTTCATGTTGTTAATGTAGGTAGTGTAATGATTAGTGAGTAGTTCCATCCCCATTTGGGGGGTGGAGAAATATGTCATATGATCATGTAGCGTATTAGGTGTGTGTTATCTTAATCCATTGAGCCTTATATGATTTCCATAACCATCTAATGAGATTTCACTCTTATCTTTGATATGCTAATGCTCTTGAATGAAGCTTAGATTATGCTTAGATTAGTAGACCTATTTTATGGGGAATGATAAGGTGAGGATAGGGATGGAATTAATATTGGAAACACAATTTGTAGTGTATGTACTCTTGTTGCCTTTACCTTGGTTAATGCCTTGTATGTTTTAATGATATTGGGTTATCTTATTTCATGTGGAGGCATAGTAGGCTCTCGTCTTTATACATGAGTTCATTTAGCTTCATTCCAATTATTGTCTTGTATGTTTTAACGATATAGTCTTATCTTATTTCACGTGGAGGCAAAGTTGGATTTGGTTTTATGATTTCATGCACTACATGTTGTGAGGAGCATAATTAAACACACACACACATCTTTATATTCACATTATTTCTCTACCCCCTATGGGGTTTAGTTTTATTGCTTATCTTCCATTTCTTTTTTGCGTTGTAGTGTAGTTTAGTGTAACCAACCTTCTCTCCTTTCTTTACCACTCGCCTTCGCACAAACCAAAAGTCGACACACATCCCTGTGGATCGACCCGTATTTGCCACCGCTTCAACGTGGCCGTGCACTTTTGGTTAATATAAAACGAATCAATCAATCCTTCTGAATGGAATGTGTTCTAAAAGTTTTGCTTTGATATGTCAATTATTATGAATTGGATGTGCAAACATTTTGTTCCTTGATTATCATATTAGTCTTTTGGAAGTGCTAAGGAAGAGGCGCTAGGTCGTTAAATGTAGAGCTCTAAAATATATTGGTTTATATAAATCAAAAGTTATTCACACTCATGGTATTTAACATGGAACATTAATCACCGAGATAAGATTGTCGTGTTGGTCATCGATTTTTGTAGCTCTACAAATAAGAGACGACACGAGTATATAAAAGAGGAAAAAATTACTTTTATATATTGAATAGACCTAACAAGTAAAATATTATGGAATTGTGTTTCGTGTCATTAATGTTTTACTGTGTCTTGGATCCTTTGATATGAGACTTATATTTTTTCACTCAAGAAGTGCTTGATTTGATTATTGTCAAAAGCTATCAACGAGTATAGTGATAAAGACAATAGTTGGTTGAACATGACTTGTGCTGGAAAAGATAGCTAGTCAAACGATTATCATTGCCCCTCTTAATTGAGTGATGACATTAGTGTGCCCTTGATAAAGCAAAATTATAATGTGCACAATGTAGCTTGAGTTAAGTTACATAGTTATAATTAGCTTAAAGAGATCAAGAAATGAATATAATACAAAGGTCACACATTTCTACTTTGTATATATGCCTAATATCATGAGGTAAGGGATGGACACAAGTGGTGCACTAACATCACTAAATGGATCATGTTTTGTTCGAGTTAAATAAGACATCTATGCTAATTAGGTAACTATAATGTGTAGCTAGATACCACTTATAGTTTGAGATATTAAGTGTTAAATATCACTGCCAATTTAGCTTAGATCCTCCTATAGGTCACACCACGAAATTGGGAAACAAGAAGCTTGATTTTGAGTTCATATGATGTGTCAGGATTCATGAGCAAAAGGGACACATGTAGTGAGTCAACAAAATCAATATGTCACGAAAACTCACACAATTAGAATCATGGATAAATTTATATGAGGTGTATATATTATGATGTGTAATAATTTAATATTACATAGGATAATATAATACATAAGATATGAATTTGCTAAAACCACAAAAAAATATCAAATTTTGTTGGATATAAATCCAAAATTTGACCAAGGCAAAATCGGGGTCAAAACAGTCCACCATTTTGGGTTCGGTCGACCGAGGTTTCTTAGGAACGGTGAACCGAACGAAGATCGGATAACGCGATTGGTTGACCGAAATTGTCTGGAGTGCCTGGACAATTGGGTTCGGTCAACCGGGCGTAAACGGTCAACCGAAAGGAAATATCGAGGAGCTTTCTTTGGGATATTTTGGTAGACCAAAAGTGACACGGTCGTCCAATGAGATTTACCAAGAGAAATGGTTTTGAAATTGTTTGATTTAGAGATGAATGATAAACTAAATCGAATAATTTATAGTATATGTACATTCATTGCTCGAGTTCTCTTATACAGGGATATGTGAGTTTGTATGTTCCGATAAAGCCATGTGTGAATGAATGTGTATGTTATTATTATTCAATCACAATGACTTATGTATATGTAAAAGCCAAATTTCTATTTTTATATATATGCATGCATATGAGAGTTTTTACATAGGACTTGCACTAGGCAATTTTCGAAATTGTGAGATGCATGTTTATATTTTTCAATATCTACATCCATGGTGGAAGAGGAAGACGCGAAGAAGACGCTGAGGAAGCGCAAGAGTCAAGGACGCGGGAACATGTAAACTCACAACAATGTGTGTGGGAATGGATATATTTATGTTTGTGTGCTTGACATGTATGTGATTGTATGAATGAATGTTAGGATGTGTATATATGATAAATATGCATGACCACCTAAATTCTAAAATCACATGTAAATGTTTAAATTGTCCAACCCAAAATTAAGAGTATTTTTCTTTCTTATTTCATCCACTAGCAGCCATCGATCGATGGATATTCTGCTCACCCTTAGTGGGAAAGAGCTTCCTCCATCTTTGGGAATAATGGGAGATATAAGGTTGTCTATTGTTGTGCAATAAGTAGTGTACAAGGTGTGATTGACCCGTAGTGAACAATGAATGCAATTATTTGTGAATACAATCGATAAACGTATCTCGTATCAAATGAAATGGGTTTTCTTCACAAGACCCGGAGCCCTAGCTCGATTTTGAGATAAAGAGTTTTTCTTACGAGGATTGGTCAAATTCCCTCTTAATTAAAACGATAAGAGTCCTAAGAGTTTGAATATGCAAATGTTGCAAAATTTAGAAATGGTTATGATTACAAAATGTTTTCTTACCTTGATTTTATAATATATATCTGATAGCCCTTAGCTAGTTTGTATTATAATTGATAGGATCTTGAACTGCTGCATTTATGGACAAATGTTTATTTGTGGTATTGATTTTTAAACATAAAATTGACATTAAACCCCATATAATTTATTTTGTAGAAATATCGAATATTCAACCTATTATGCGATTTATTGAAAAACATTCTTTGGCAAATGATGGCTCAAACTTCATAAGCTGGCAACTCAAGCTCAATATGGTGTTGAAGTTTGAGAAACTATCTCATATTTTGGATGGTGAAATCCCAAAATTAAATGAGAAGACAACCGATAGCGAGAGAGAGGCAAAACCCAAGTGGGAAGACCAAGAGAACCAGGTTCACTGTCTAATGTTGGCCTCCATGGGTGACTCGCTTCAAGCGAAATACTTGGATTCAAAACCCAATAAGACCATGGAATCTTTAACAAAGATGATCATAGATAGTGCTAGAAAGGAGCCCTATAATACCACCATCACACTCACAAGGTGCCACATGGCGGAGGGAACATCGGTGTCCATGCATTTTCTCACGATGCAAGGATACCTTGAGAAGTTGCCGAAGCTCTCTTCCCTGATGCCCAATAACATTGCGGAAGATTTGATTCTTGGCTCTCTCGCCCCATCCCACAAGGACTTCATTATGCACTATCATGTGCATAAGAATGGGGTGAGTCTTCAGGAACTTTACAACACTCTCAAAATGGCTGAAGTTGACATAGGCAAGGGTCGAGACAAGTACGCCTTATCCGTCCATGAGAAGAGCAGAAAGATCACCAAAGGTAAAGGCAAATTCACCAAAAAGACGCCAATCAAGAGCAAGGGAGTAGGAGGTACTCATGGGAGTGCCTCGAGGGGGTATTCTTTGAAATCTCTGAGTCCCAATACAGAGTGCTTTCATTGCGGTGAAAATGGACACATCCTGCCAAATTTTCCCAAGTACAAGGAAGACAATGATAATAGAATGATTGAGCGTAAGCGCCCAAAAAGGCCAAAGGTATATTTGTTATTGAGATGAATTTAGCCACCTCTGTCCATGATTGGGTAATTGATGGGCTCACATAATTTCTAATGTGCAGCTACTAATGTATAGGAAGGAACTCGTGAAGAACGACATGATTATGAACGTCGGAAATGGTGTGCGCGTTGCTGCAGTTGCACAAGGTTCCATGGAGCTTCAATTGTCTAGTGGTTTAAATTTATGTTTGAAGAACGTTTATTATGTGCCTTCGAGTAGCAAGAATATTATTTTTGTATCGTGTTTGGATATTGATGATTTTAATATAAATATTTCAAATTCTTGCTTGTCTATATCGAAGAATGGAATTTTCTATGCAAATGTATTCGTGAAGAATGATCTCTATTTACTCGAATTGAAGAATAGACAAATCTTAAACATCAATAACAAAAGACTTAAAACTACTCACGTGAATGATACACTCTTGTGGCACTATCGTCTTGGTCACATAAATGAAAAACACATCAAGAAATTGCAAGAAGATAACCCTCTTGGTCAAGTTGATTTTAAATCAATGGAGACATGCGAACCTTGCCTAATGGGAAAAATGACCAAGAAGCCTTTCAAGAAGAAAGGTCCGAGAGCGAATAACTTGTTGGATTTGATACATTCTGATGTATGTGGTCCGATGAGTACAAGTGCAAGAGACGATTTTAGGTACTTCATTATGTTCACGGATGACTATAGGCATTATGGCTATATTTATCTAATGAGAAACAAAAGTGAATCCTTTGACAAGTTCAAGGAATTCAAGAATGAAGTAGAGAACCAACTCAACAAGAAAATCAAGTCTCTATGAACGGACCGTGGAGATGAGTACTTAAGTCCAAATTTGACTCATTCCTAAAGGAGTGTGGTATTGTGCTACAACTCACCCTTCCCGGTACACCTCAGTGGAATGGGGTATTCGAAAGGATGAATAAGACATTACTCAACATGGTTTGATCAATGATGAGTCAAGCTAAATTGCCGCTTTACTTTTCGGGTTATGCACTAGAAGCACTAGAAGCATTAGCATATCAAGAAGTCTCAACGTGCTGAATCATTCCCCATAAAATAAATCCACTAATCAAAGCATAAGCTAAGCTTCATTCAAGAGCATTAGCATATCAAAGATAAGAGTGGAGACCCATTAGATGGTTAGATGATGTCTACCAAACTTCAACAAAAAACGGATAAGTGCTTCTTTATAGGTTATCCTCGTGACATAAGAGGATACTACTTTTGGCATATAACCTCCAATCAAGTGATTGTAGAGAGGGATGTCGTATTCCTAGAAAAAGAATTTCTGGAAAGAATTAAAAGTAGTGGGAGTAGAGTTGTGCTTCGGGACACTCAAGATATTCTACAAGATCATGATATGAATGGTAAAATTCAAGATTATGAAGGCCCAACCGAGGTTCCTTTGGTTAGTGGGAGTGTGAGTGACAGACCCGCGCAAGCAATTGTAAGAGAAACTCAATCATCCCCACCTAGTTTACGTTCGAGAATCGAACATGAACCAAATCTGCAAGAAATTGTGGAAGAGGTTCGAGTAGTGCACGTAGAACCAAAACAACCTAGAAAGGTCAACTAGGGAAAGGACGAAACCCGATATGTATTTGGGACTTCATGAGATCATGGTACTAGATACCGATGATCCCTCGACCTTTCAAGAAGCAATGGAAAGAGAGGACTCCAAACTATGGTTTAAAGTCATGCAATCCGAAATAGAATCTATGTAGGATAATCACGTGTGGAACTTGGTTGACCTTCCCTAAGGGAAGAAAGCCATTCAAAATAAATAGGTTTTCAAGAGGAAAGATGAACACGGATGGGAACTTGACAACCTACAAAGCAAGGCTTGTAGCAAAAGGTTTCACTCAAGTTCAAAGAATTGACTATGATGAAACTTTTTCACTGGTTGCCATGTTCAAGTCTATTCAGATTATGCTCGCTATTGCCGCCTTTCATGATTATGAGATATGACAAATGGATGTCAAAACGGCGTTCTTTAATGGGAACTTGGAGGAGGATGTGTACATGGTACAACATCAAGGTTTTGAAGATCCAAAGAATAGTGAGAAAGTATGCAAGCTTCAAAGATCCATTTATGGATTGAAGAAAGCATCAATGAGTTGGAACAAACGCTTTGACGAAGAAGTCAAAAAGATTCACTTCGCCCAAAGTAAGGAAGAGCCTTGTATATACAAGAAGGTTAGTGGGAGCCACATAGTGTTCTTGATCTTATATGTCGATGACATACTCCTCATGGGAAATCATATACCTTTCCTTGAGCAAACGAGAAATTCGTTGAAATCTGTGTTTTCAATGAAAGACATGGGTGAGACTCAATACATCTTGGGAATCAATATATATAGAGATAGATCTCGTAGACTCATTGGCCTAAGTCAACATACATACATTGACAAGGTCTTGGAAAGGTCCAGCATGAACAACTCCAAAAGGGGCAGTGTGCCAATGAATATGGGTGTGCAACTCAAGAAGTCTCAACGTGCTGAATCACTTAAGACTTAGAGTACATGAAAGATATTCCTTATGCTTCGGCAATAGGATCAATCATGTACGCCATGACTTGCATAAGACCCGATGTCCCGTATGCTCTAAGCATGACAAGTCATCACCAATCCAACGCAGGTCCTGAGCATTGGATTGCGGTCAAGAATATTCTAAGGTACCTTAACCGGATCAAAGATAAGTTTCTTGTTTACGGAGGACAAAAGGAGCTAATAGCCGAGGGCTATTCGGATGCGAGTTTCATGAGTGATCCCGACGATAGAAGGTCGCAATCAGGATATGTCTTCCATATGAATGGTGGAGCTGTGAGTTGGAGTAGTTGGAATCAAACCACTACGGCCGAGCAATCTCTTATAACGGGGTAATGCTTTTAGTCTGTTTACTCACTCATTTCTTATCTACACATGAACCAAAACCCCTACACTTAATGTCTCACAACAAGATTTAAAGGGTCCTTGACTACAACAAACTTCCTTAAATAAACAGACACGAATTATTGACTCACTAGGTTCGGGGTCGACTTCTTTAATTGTTTTAGTACTGAAACCCTATGATTACTCGCCCCCCGAGGGAAAAACGGGGTGCATCCTAACGACTAAATAAGTCCTAAAGCCACTGTACTATATATCCTAATGCATCAAGTTCAAGACAAATTTGGGAGCTTTCTTTTTACTTTGTCTCTCAATGGTTTTGCACAAGCTAAACACACGCAAAACCCACAAAACATTTTCTTTCGCAAACACATGAAGATTTTTGAAAGAAATGTGAAAATTTTAAAACACTAGGCAAGGAAAAGAAGACAAGTGATCCAAGGATCATGACAAGCAGATATATCGATATTAAATGCAACACACTAACATGACCCTAGCAGTACAAACAAAAAGAAAACAAAATCAAAGTAAAAGACTCGACTATGTACACACGTAAAACACCCCCACACTTACTTCATGCATTGTCCTCAATGAATGTGAGCAAAATACTACATGGATTTATGTAAGAAAAAAGAGATCTCACCAACGTGAAGTACAAAGAGAAGTTCATGGTTATGTTGATGGACACAAACCTGAATACCCTATAAACCTGTGAGATGCTAAAGAAGGGATACAAATACGTAAAATAAATGGGGCCCAAATACTCAAGGGTTGGAGCCCAAAACAATCGATGCTCAATGAAGGAGTCTTTTATTGTACTTCTTTCTTCTTCTTCTTCTTCTTCTTTTTTATAATATAACTATGCACAAAAATAAGTTTCCATCTTCATTTGTCAAAGGACATCAAATGGGCATCTCAAAAGTGAGTCAACTCACTTGGAAAGGGAACATGACACCACGCGGGGCCAGAATACTCATGTTTGGGCCCCCTCACAAAGAGCACAAGATGAAAGGAGAGGTTCATGAATTAGGCGCAAAGGCCTATCATTCAAAGGATCAAACTGAAAGAGCTTGGACCTCTCAAGAGTTTGGGAAATATGGGGAAACGGAAGAAGAGTTTCTCCCATTGCGGTACTGAAGTTATGATCGTCAATCCAAACTCTCCAACCAACAGGTTGGTGGGTCAGAATGAGGTCAAGAACCTCGTTAGGCATGTCCGACTCACCAGGTGAACAAAAAGTGGGTCTCTTACCCAAGGTATCCTCCAAGGAACTCCTAATACCCTCATTAGCAATGTAGTTGTTTGATGTTCCATCATTTCCAAAATGATGAGGAACAATAGTGAGAGGCAAACTCTCATCAGGTCATTTGAAATTAAGGGTACTAGGGAGCTCTTGCTCCACCAGAGGCGAGTCCTTAAGAGGCACAAGATAAAGATCATGTGGCTTAAGGGCCACGAGATAAGAAGATAAGGCACAATCCTGTGCCGACTCATAATGAAGCTGGTCCATGTTATTCTCAATTTGAATTGAATCCTCCACTAAGTGATCATGAATTGAAACCCCAAGTCCCTCAGACTGACTAGGAGTTTGACTTTGAAAGATTGTTCTTTGAATTTGTGGATGTGGCGGTGGTTCGATATCAGAAGATAAATTCTCAAGTTGAGAAGAAACGTTACTCTCCTCACGTTCATTTAATTGTTGCGTCATTTGACTCACTTGTAGTGTCGTGTTTTGTATGGACTGTTGAGTGGTTTCCATGAACGTAAGGAAAGTTTGTTTCAAGGATTCGGGTATGCGGTCAACTATGAGGTCTAAGTCAGAGCTTGGGAAATTTTGGGGTTGGGTGTTGACGTGCTGAGAATGAGTCCAATGATTTGAAGTGGGTGTTGGTAGAATTCTAGGTATTCGGGAGGAGGTTACTGGGGTGAAAATGATGTATAAGAATTTGAATAAGAATTGTCTCCCCACGAATCCATCGCTCTCGGGTTGTATGCGGATGCGTAATGGTCATACTGAGCATTTTGGGAAAAGGTATGCTAATACTCAGGCTCTAAGGGAACATAAAGACATTCCCCGATAACATGACCACTCAACCCACAACAGTCGCACAGTACGGCTACTGGAGCCACAGGTACACTCATGTCGTCTACCGCACTCATGAAAGAGGCCAAAGTTTGTTGTAATGTCTCAGTTTGTTGACCAGCATATGATCCGACATAACTAGATTGTTGTCTAACAGCCGGTGCCTCTCTCATATTATCCCAATCTGAGGATTGCTCAGCCACACAATTAAGATTGTCCCAACCATACGGGGTGTTAGTTTGAGCCACCCCAAGTTGCATGGGTCCGGAATACCAGGGAGAATTGTCCTGGTCCCAACAATGATATGGATGGTCGCCCATGTAACCATCCATCTTAATAAAAAAACTCTCACTCTCACTACCACGAGGCTAAGCTGGCAAAAAGTGCTTGAATCGGCCCTAAAATGCTACCAGAGTGCTTAAAAGGGAGGAGACTAGAACGTAAAAGTAGGTGAGAAGAAGATGACTCAGTGGAGAAGGTAAGAATCCCTAGAATCTAGCATGGGTCGTGGGAGAGGGTAGAAGTCTAATCTAGCAACCACGGCTCAAACAACTTATGGCTATGGGTCCTCAGGCTAGACGACACCTAACTTTGAGGTCACTAGTCTCGACACGCCTCATCTCCCTACAACGAAGACCACAATGCCCAGCAAGTGATACCAAATCCGGAGATCTAGTATCTCCTACTATCGACCTGGCAGGCGACGTCAATCAGGTCATGATGGTCTCAACTCGATAACTCTCCTAGTGTGTCTGAATTCCTTTGTCTACTTGCTTTTAGATTAAGGCTTTACTTGAGTGTGCTTTTTTGGGCTAAGGGAGGGGTGATGAAATCCCCCACCTTATCTTTGAAGACTATATGTGATGCCCCTTAAAGATGTTTTGAAATCTTAGACTAGCAAGCAACTCACCAAACAAGTACTCACCTCACTCTTGTCCCGATGCACCTTCCTAACTAATGCATGCTTGAACCATGCATGATTGAGAGAATGGATGCACGTACCTCATGCCAGCAATCAACAACAAAAATGTAAAGCAGAGAAAAGACAAATGCGTGCAAGGTCTACAATTGATGCATGACCTAGATGGCAATCAATCTACTCTTTTGCTTTGAGTTTTAAGATCCAAGTTGATTAAAGGGGATTGATTGTTAATATAGGAGCAAACTATAAGTCACAACATGCAAGATGGTGCTCCCAGATAACTACACTGAAATACACAACAACAGAACAAAAATGGGAGAAAGTGAAGCTCACCAGGCCGCCAATTGGCAGACCCAGATCGTTGATTGGCGGTCACTGTTAAGTTTTTTGCTCTCCAATTCCTCCAGTCGCCTCCCCTTGACGCCAAGATATCCCTGAAACAAACAAAAATGAAAAACCAAAAAATTAAACCCACTCGAATTGTCCCAACCAAAGTCTAGACAGAGTACCTCCGTGCCAATGACGCCAAAAACTTGATTGTACGTTTTAATTATTATAACCGCAAGTGCACGGCCACGTTGAAGTGTTGGCAAATACGGGTCGATCCACAGGGAGGTGTGTAGACTTTAGTTTGTTCGAAGGCGAGTGGGAAAGAAAAGAGAGAAAGGAGTTATGGTCAAACTACACTACAATGCAAAAAGAAAATGGAAGATAAGCAATAAAACTAAACCCCATAAGGGGTAGAGAAAAAATGTGAATATAAAGATGTGTATGTGTGTGTTCAATTATTCTCATCACAACATGTAGTGCATGAAAACCATAAAACTAAATCCAACTTTGCCTCCACATGAATTACGATAACACGATATCATTAAAATATACAAGACAATAATTGGAATGAAGCTAAATGAACTCATGTATAAATACTAGACCCTACTATGCCTCCACATGAAATAAGATAGCACATTATCATTAAAACATACAAGGCATTAACCAAGGTAGAGGCGACAAGAGTACATGCAACTACAAGTCATGTTTCCAATATTAATTCCATCCTTATCCTTACCTCATCATTCCCCATAAAATGTCCACTAACCTAAACATATGCTACGCTTCATTCAAGAGCATTAGCATATCAAAGACAAGAGTGAAATCACATTAGATGGTTATGGAATTCATATAAGGCTCAAAGGATTAAGATAACACATACCTAATACATCACATAATCATATCACATATTTCTCCACCCCCCAAATGGGGATGGAACTAGTCACTCATATTTAAACTACAACCTACATTAAAATGAGACATTCTACTAAAAGGAAATTACACTAAGCAAACCAGGAATATTAAAGAAGCTAATTGAAAGGAAAGTAAAACTGAAGAAGCATGCAAAAATTAAAAGACAAGATGAAAAGAAATTAAGAATATTTATTTTATTTACATGGATCAGATTACAAGTGTCATTCTTCTCCACCTTGAGTTTTTGCTTTAAGACTTTTACTCCAAGTAGAGAGAATGCCACCAAGCAATGGGTGAATACGAAGAAATGTGAAGAGTTCTATTTATAGGCATGGAAAAAGCTAATCCGGAACAATCCCCAGTATAGGACTAAAAACATACTCCTTAAATAAACAGACATCAATACGGCCGACTCAACCACCACCTCCGAAGTCATGGCTTTCGTTAAAGCGAGCAAGGAAGGAGTGTGTATTAAGAAGTTCCTTGAAGAGCTTGGAGTAGTTCTCTCGTACGAGGGACCAATAAAGCAATTTTGCGATAGTACATCTATCTCGCAAATCAATGATCCCAAATCACACCACAATGTGAAGTACATGGATCGAAAGTACTTTGTCACATGTGACTTTGATTGACATCATTTCATGCTTATATTTGTACCTTATATCCATTATCTTACACCTAAGCAATGCTATGTGACGAGTTTTATGTTTAGTTTTCAGAAATAAAGAGGTTTGAAGAGAAGAGCCATGAAAGGACCCAAAAGCAGGAAAAAAAGGACCTAATTGTGAGACCTGGGGACCAAGATGCAAGGGGGAAGGACCTGATCGTAAGACAGAAGGACCTAAGAGCAAAACAGGAAACTCCACACCATCATGAGGAGTATTTTGTCAATTCGATTCGGGTCGGATCTCCACTAAACCAGCTAGATGCATCCAAGACCAAGAAACAAACCAAGGCAAGCCCACCAGAAGTCCCAGCCGGATCTGGGCCTTATAGGCCGCCAATTGGCGGTCTGGAACCGCCAATTGGCGGTCTGGTTAAGCCCAGATCAGCCAAGATTCTTGCTGGACTTGTATTAGCATGTGTTTAGGCTATTTTTGGTATTGGTTTAGTCCCACATCGGGGGATTGTCCCGGATTAGCTTTTTCCATGCTTATAAATAGAACTCTTCACCTCCCATTGTATCCATCTCCCTCTTGGTGGCCATCTTCCCTACTAAGAGTGAAGCCTTGAAGCAAAACTCTAGTGGAGGAAGAGCTACTTGTAATTGAGTGAGTTAATAATATAAGTTTTCTCTTAATGATGTTGTTTCTCTCTTAGTTTAATTTCCTTTCATTTGCATGCTTGTTTGTTTGTTTAGTTTTATGCTTCTTTAATATTTCTTGCTTAAGTAGTATAAATTTCATTTCAGTATTATGTTTTCCTTTGCTAAATTAGTTAGTGTAATGAGTAGTGAGTAGTTCCATCCCCATTTGGGGGGTGGAGAAATATGTGATATAATAATGTAGTGTATTAAGTGTGTGTTATTTTTATCCCTTGAGCTTTATATGATTTCCATAACCATCTAATGGGTCTCCACTCTTATCTTTGATATGCTAATGCTCTTGAATGAAGCTTAGCTTATGCTTTGATTAGTGGACCTATTTTATGGGGAATGATAAAGTTAGGATATGGATGAAGCTAATATTGGAAACACAATTTGTAGTGTATGTACTCTTGTTGCCTTTTCCTTAGCTAATGTCTTGTATGTTTTAATGATGTAGTCATCTTAATTCATGTAGAGGCATAGTAGGGTCTAGTCTTTATACTTGAGTTCATGTAGCTTCATTCCAATCATTGTCTTGTATGTTTTAATGATGTAGTCTTATCTTAATTCATGTAGAGGCAAGATTGGATGTAGTTTTATGATTTCATGCACCACATGTTGTGAGGAGCTTAATTGAACACACACACACACACATCTTTATTTTCACATCAGTTCTCTACCCCCTTTGGGGTTTAGTTTTATTGCTTATCTTCATTTCCTTTGCATTTCATTTCAGCTTTGTAGTTTAGATTAGTGTAATACATCTTTCTCCCTCCTTTTTACCTCTCGCCTTCGAATAAACCAAGTGTCGACACACCTCCCAGTGGACGACCCGTATTTGCCACCGCTTCAACGTGGCCGTGCACTTGCGGTTAAATTTAAAACGATCAATCAAGTTTTTTGGCGCCGTTGCCGGGGAGGTGCTCTGTCCAGACCTTGGTTTGGACGATTCGAGGGGTTTTTAATTTTTCTTTTCAGTTTTTCTTAGTTTCGGGGAACACTCGGATCACGGGGAGGCCACTGGAGAAGTTTGAGAAAGCAAATCCAAGAACAGACCGCCAATCAGCGGTTTGGAACCGCCAATTGGCGGCCTGGTGAGGGATTCTGTCTTCCAATTTTTTTGTGGTCATTTGTGCTGTAATTTGTGTTATCTGGGAGCCCAATTTTGCATGCTGTGACTTCTTATTTGCTCCCAGATCATTAATCACTCCCCCTTTAATCAACTTGGACCATAAAACTCAAAGCAAAAGATTAGACTTCTTGCCATCTAGGTCATGCACCATTGGTAGACCTTGCATGCATTTGTCTTTTCTTTGCTTTACATTTTGTCGTTGATTGCTGGCGTGAGGTACGTGCACCCACATCCCTCATTCATGCATGTTTCGTTCATGCATTAGTTAGTAAGGTGCATCGGGACAAGAGTGAGAGAGCGTTTGATTGGAGCGATTGATTGCTAGATCTAGGATCAAATCGCTACTAAGGAGGGGCTGTCCCATAAAAGATAAGGTGGGGGATTTCATCACCCTTTCCTTAGCCCCAAAAATCACTCTTAATAAAGCCTTAACTAAAAGCAAGTAGACATTGGCCCTAGGATTGCGGGCGCACTAGGAGAGTAATCTAGTTGAGACCGTCATGACCTGATCGGCGTTGCCTACCTTGTCGATAGTAGGAGGTACTGGATCTCCGGATCTGGTATCACTTGCTGGGCATTGTGGTCCTCGTTGTAGGGAGGTGAGACGTGTCGAGGCTAGTGACCTCGAAGTTAGGCGTCGTCTAGCTTAAGGACCCATTGCCTTACTTTGTTTGAGCCGTGCTTGCTAGATAGGCTTCTTCCTGATCCCACTACCCACGCTAGCTCTAGGAATTCTTCCCTCCTCATCTGAGTCCTCTCCTCATCTATTCTCTACGTTTAGTCTCCTCCTCTAGTACACCTTCTGTTGTGTGTTTGGTAGAGTCGAGTCGAGCATTTTTATGCGAGGTTGGGCTCGTTCTGGTGAGAGCGCTCGACTCGAGAGAGTGCTTATTTCTGAGATGGAAGATCTTGGTGATCGACCATCTCCGCCTCGTGCTCCTTTGGAGCAAGAAGGCGAGTCGTCTCGTGGTGGCGAGGGAGACCGGGTTCCATACATGGACTACCTCGGTCCATTCCCACCACCACGTAGACCTCCTTCTCCTCCTCCTCTGACTCGAGAGGAAGGGAGATTCGGTCAGGATCGAGTTCTTGGTGCACCACCACCTTTAGCTCGACATGATAGACCGATGACTTTGTGGGAGCGGACCCATCCTATTCGGGCCGCGCAACCTTCTTGCATAGTTGTTCCCCCTGCTCGCGGGAACAGCTATGAGCTAAAACCTCAGTATGTGAGCATGCTTCCGACCTTCACTGCCAATAAGGAGGATCCGTATATCTTTATACGCGAATTCGAGGAAGTGTGCTCCATGTTCAAGCTTCAACAGCTTGACGAGGATTCTGTCCGGTTGAGGATGATTTCTTTCGCATTGAAGGATAATGCGAAGAAATGGATGTATAGCCTCCCGGCGAGCTCGATTCGGTCATGGGATGACTTTGTGACCGTCTTTCTGAAGAGATTTTTCCCTCAAAGGAAAACTCAACAGATACGGCACCAGATACATCAAATGTATCAGACCGAGACCGAATCGTTTCATGATTTCTTTGAGAGGTTCAAGGACCTTCTCCAGCAGTGCCCTCATCATGGATTTGAGTTATGGCAGCTGTGCCAAATTGTTTATGAGGGCATCAACTACAACACCCGCACATTGTTGGAGTCGATGTGTCAGGGTGACTTCCAAATGAAACCCATCGAGGAGGCATGGGACACTTTTGAATCCATGGCTGAGCGCACCTTCGAGTGGGACACCATGAGAGAGCCACCAGCCGCCAGGTCTTCTGGTCGAGCTGGATCATATCATGTTGAGTCGACTATCGCGTCTGAGGCGAAAATGGCTGCTCTCATGCGTAGGATAGAGAGTTTGGAGATGGACCGAGCTCCTGTAGCTCAGGTCACTACTCCCGGGTGTACTAGGTGTGGACTGTCGGGACATGATGACTTGGAGTGCGCTTACGCTCCAAGAGATACTGAGCATGCAAATGCGATGTATCATCAAAGGCCCCGAAACGACCCGTACAGTCATTCCTATAACCCGGGATGGCGTAACCATCCTAACTTCTCTTGGGGGTCTAGTGGAGGCCACGGTCAGAGCTCGCACGCTCAACCTCAACCTCCACCTTATCAACCTCCACGCCCATCGGCGACCTACCAACCCCCACATCAAAGGTCGCAGCACCAAAATTACCAACATGCTCATGCCTCATCGTCGGGTTATTCCAACCAGACTCCACCACGGGTTGACCCTAAGGACCCTTCTTGTGATCCGACCTTTCAAGCGTTGCAAAGTACAGTCAAGGCTTTGGAAATGCAGGTTAGCCAGTTGGCTCATCAACTCCATGAACGCGAGAAAGGTCAGTTCCCGAGTCAACCTGAGGTGAATCCCCGGGGTACCCATTCGCAAGGAAGGACACCTTTACCTCATGCTACCTCTGAACCGACCCATCATATTAATCTGATTCATACTTTGAGGTCTGGTAAGGAGGTGGACAACCACATTGGGGTGCCTTCCTTGTCATCACCATCTTTGAGGGAGCCGGATCCTGAGGCTCCCTCCACAAATACTTCCAGGAAAGAGCCAGATCCTGAGGTTCTTTCTACATTTCCTTCGACAAAGGGGCCGAACCTTGAGGTCCCCTTGTCTCCTCTTGTGTCGAAGGAACCAGATTCTGAGGTCCCCACTCATGTTTCTTTGGACCTGAATTCTGGGGTGCCTTCGCATCCTTATGCCCCAAAGGCGCCATTCCCTGAGCGCCTTAAAAAGAAAACCTCTGATCAGCATGACAAGATGCTTGAGATGTTTCGGCAGGTTAAGGTGAATATCCCTCTTCTGGAGGTGATTCAGCAAATGCCACCTTATGCCAAGGTTCTCAAGGACTTATGCACTAAGAAGAGAAAAACTCATGTTCCCAAGAAAGCTTTTCTTGCGGCTAACGTGAGTTCCTTGTTGGCACAACCCATGCAAGTCAAGTACAAGGACCCTGGCTGTCCTACTATCTCTTGTGTGATTGGTGATGTGCCCATACACCGAGCCTTGCTGGACCTTGGTGCATCTGTTAATCTTCTGCCATATTCTGTCTACGTCCACCTCGGTCTTGGAGACCTCAAACAAACAAAGACCACTCTTCAATTGGCTGATAGGTCTATGAAGAAACCGAGGGGTGTGGTGGAAGATGTGCTGATCAAAGTGGGAGAGTTCATTTATCCAGTCGACTTCTTTGTCTTGGATACTGAACCTGTGCCAAACCCACTTGGACAAATTCCTGTCATTCTGGGGCGACCATTTCTTGCGACTTCCAATGCCTTGATCAATTGTCGCAATGGTCTGATGCGCTTGACTTATGGTAGTCAATGCGCTGATTTCAA
Source organism: Triglochin maritima (assembly GCA_963682175.1). Classification (NCBI taxonomy): domain Eukaryota; kingdom Viridiplantae; phylum Streptophyta; class Magnoliopsida; order Alismatales; family Juncaginaceae; genus Triglochin; species Triglochin maritima. The sequence continues at coordinate 32,198,510 of OY821779.1, forward strand.
CATCTTCACCATTGGCAAGAAGCCAGATGCCTTCAATGACCCTGTTGGGGTTAACCTTATCCAGGGCATGGATGAGAGTGAAGTTGAAGGCACCTTCAAGTACTTCAGAGAATTGTTCGATGAAGATCCTGAAGGTGGTGAAGATGTTTCACCTGGGCTGGCACAAGAAGGTGCCTTATGTTTTGATCATGTGGCCTTAGAGCCGCATCCTTATGATCTTGTGGCCCTTGAGCCACATCCTTTTGATCTTGTGGCCTCAGAGCCACATCATTCTGATCTTGTGGCCCTTGAGCCACATCCTTCTGATCTTGTGGCCCTTGAGCCACATTCTTTTGATCACGTGGCCCTTGAGCCACAACCTTTCGATCACGTGGCTTTTGAGCCACCAGATACCCTTTTTATGGCCTCTGGGCCACATGATCTTCATTCTATATCTGTTGAGGACCCCATGTGGGTTAAGAATCAACCACCTGATACCCTTCAACCTGGTAGAGGTTCACCTCTCATTCATGCCTCCTCTTTTGTTAACTCTCAAGAGGCATCGAACGACCACAATACGAATAAGGGTGTCAGGTGGTCAAGCAATTCTGTTTTGTATGTTGCGAGCCCATACAGGTGCATTTCTGGCTCGAGAGATGGCGGGTTCCCATTTGATGTCCCTTGATATATGAAGATGGGAGCCCATTGTTGTAAAAAAAAAAAAAAAAAAAGACTCCTTCAGTGAGCATCGATTGTTGTGGGCCCCAACCCTTGAGTATTTGGGCCCCATTTCTTTCACGTATTTGTATCCCTTCTTTAGCATCTCACAGGTTTTGAGGGAAGTTGGGTTGTGTCCATCAACATAGCCATGAACTTCCTTGTGTACTTCATGTTGGTGAGATCTCTCCTTTTTATGCATCAATCCATGTAGTATCTTGCTTGCATTCATTGAGGACAATGCATGAAGTAGGTGTGGGGGGGGGGGGTGTTTTACGTGTGTACATAGTCGAGTCTTTTCTTTTGATTTTGTTTTCTTTTGTTTGCATTTTTAGGGTCATGATAGTGTGCTGCATTTAATATCGATATATCTGCTTGCCATGATCCTTGGGTGACTTGTCTTCTTTTGCTTGCCTAGTGCTTCAAAATTTTCACATTTCTTTCAAAATCTTCATGTGTTTTCGAAAGAAAATGTTTTGTGGGTTTTGCGTGTGTTTAGCATGTGCAAAACCGTTGAGAGGCAAAGTAAAAAGAAAGCTCCCAAAATTGTCTTGAACTTGATGCATTAGGATATCTAGTACGTGGCTTTAGGATTTATCGAGTCGTTAGGATGCACCCCAGTTTTCCCTTGGGGGTGAGTAATCAGTGGGTTTCAGTGCTCAAACATTTAAAGAAGTCCACCCTGAACCTAGTGAGTCAAATAATTCGTGTTTGTTAATTTAGGAAGTTTGTTGTAGTCAAGGGCTCTTAATATCTTTTTGTGAAACTTAAGTGTAGGGGTTTTGGTTCCCATGTAGATAAATGAATGAATAAGTGGTGTTCTCTCTTCTCGCACGGCTCCTATCACTCGGGAAAGTAGGTCTGAGGGGACTTTGTGCCTGGTGCTTTCGAGTCATCTGACGTGGGATGCACCGACCGAACTCCCGTTACACGGGTGGTAGGGATCGCCCTATGTGGAGATTTGGGGGAAGGTGTACGTGATAGTGTAAGTCCTCATAGGCAATGATGCACGAAACCTGACCCTGGGAGAATCAAACACCAACCAATAAATGCTCCAAAGAAAAAGAAAAAAAAAAGGAAAGAAAAGAAAAAGAAAAAGAAAAGAAAAGAAGAGTCAAATAAGAACCAAAATGGACTTTACACTTTGTTTCACATTCAGAAGTTAAGGTTGCCCATGTCTTTCACTTAATTCTTTAGTTAACTCTCACGAATAACTCACTAGGCTAGGTGTGTGGACTGATTACATATATAGAGTCGACCCGTAGTATTACCGCATTCCATGATCGACAAAATGAGTCCAACGAGTCGTGTAGCTAGATTGATTAATGCATCTTGTTCGGATTTTGTGGGTATATCCGCTGAAAACCCTCAGGAGACATCACTCCTCCTCCTTGGCAACAAGGAGGTTTAACGGCTTGTTGCACATGCTAAGTGCAACCGTGATTCCTACGAAAGTGAGTTAGGATTTCTTGTTTTTTTCGTATGCTTTTTCCGAATGAACTACTAGACTGGTTAAACCAACATATCTTAGGGCTCCGAATGAAGTTCAAGATAAGCATGGGCCCTGTATGGCTGTATCTATCAGAAAATGACCTTCGTGATAGACATGTTTCCATTTTCTATTTCAAGGTCACTATATTATATTGTTAAGATAAAAAGTTTTTGTTTGCTTGCACTAAATGGGAATAAATAAATAAAACTATAATAGGTTTAGCGTTATTACTTGAAAACACGTTAACATGTAAACTTTTTAAATCAAAATAATTATCTTTCCACGTAACCACCCATATTTTCAAAGCAATTAAATACCATAACTACTACAAAATACACCCCAACTACAAATTCATTTTGTTCTTCGAAGTAGATCAAGTACCGCTAATTTGTTCTATTTTGGATACTTAATTTGAGGTACGAGTTTTGAAAGATTACAAGAAAATTCACTTTTTGGTTTGAGATTAGAATACGATAATTGAATGGTAAGAAAGCCTTTTTAATTTAAGTCTTTGCAGCAACTTTGCCGTAAATTTTTTATTTAATAAAATTTAAATGCAAAATTTTAAAAGTAGGGAAAAAAATACTCTAAAACTAATCGGATCGCGGTTCGCACGCGGCGCGACCCCCTAAAAAATCCGCCCCGCGTCATTTTTTTCTTCAATCCATTTTTTTCTTCAATTCCTCTCCCTTTTCCACTTCTAATCTCTACACGGTCTTCAAATTTTACCCGATGATATCAATTTTTCTGATCTATGTGTCTTTGCTGGTGATATTTGAGGGTTTTTTTTCATTCTTAATTTGTATTTATAGTTATTAATAGTTGGTAATAATATCAAATCTTGAAGTAATTTTAATATAAAACTGATGAAAGAATTTTACATTGTAGTTAACGAAATGACTGCGGTAAGTGTGCACTTTGGCGGTGAAATAACTCAAAATGCAAGTTATGGTGTACAGTACACGATAGGTCCAAGACTTACACTTTCAGCGAGCGAAAATGTAACCTTAGAAGAAATTAAAAGTTGGATTTATCAAGGTTTGAATGTCGAAGAATATCGGTACTCGATGGATATTCAATATCGTTGCAACATTGCACCAACCGGTTATTTTTTTTAATGTGATGTCTGTATATAATGAGAATTCCTGGAGAATAACCTATGAGACAGCTTATTCGAAAATGGGAATGATGGAGTTATATGTTAAGTTGAATCCTGTGGAAATTGAGTGGAATGCTGAGATGTTTACATGTAACTAACCGGGTAGTAGTAGTGGTGCATGGTTCATATCTCAACAATCATGTGTTGCAAACACCATAGCAGAAACCAGTCGACCTGCGAATAGAACTTCTGATTTCGTGCCGATACCAACAGATGATGAAGAAGAAAATGATGACGAAGATTACAATATAAAGACAGAGAATATGAAAGAATCATCAGGTGAGGACGATGAGGATGCTGATGAGGTTGAGGATGATGAAGATATTGGTCCGAACGTGAGTCAGTTAAGCCAATACAACCCATTTAGAGGGAGGGGTTGGGTTCACCCAGCTAAAAGCTTTCATGATTGTTCTAGTTGGGTTCCTGCAGATACATCATTTATAGAAAGCAGCGTAATAGTTGAAGGTCCGTTAGCTGAGAATCAAGCATTCTCATCAAAAGACACTCCGAAGAACGCAATATCGAAATACCATACGTCGAATACGTGGTCCACCAGGAACGTAACCTAAGTCCTCGATAGAATCACGTGGGGCTGGCAACGGTCTTTCCAAACCGAACTCTATTTGGCCTCGTATGTAGACTGTGTACATACCATTATGCTGAAACCACTGACGATACCGTCGATTTTCTCTCGGATCATATGGTCGACTTTCCTCAAGAATCTGCGATCTGTCCCACATTCGTATGTAAATTTCATGTTTCGCTGACCAATCATCTCACTGTCGGGCCGCATGTACTATCTTATCAAGTCTTTTCAGTTCTGTCTACGGATTAGGTTCTGGCGGTGGCGTCGTCTGAAAAAATCCAAATTGTGTCATAGTTTTTTCTGGATAATGTCATGATATCATCCAGAAATGAATCAAAGGCACTCTTGCAAGCCAATATGCAGCATCAGTAGTAAATACCCGGCCAGGAAGCAACATCATATATTGATTATACGGCTGCCAATTTACATGCTCATCCAGCATACATTCAAATTCATTTATGTAATGTGTAAGACAATTATGTGCAGCACTAACCTCATAAGTCTGTGAGTATTGCCACTTAATAGCAAATGGAGGTCGTGATTCTAGGTCTTCTCCACCTAAACACTCAGCAAGACCCACGTGTCTAGGCCAGGATACGGGAAACCGAGTCCAAGACCAGTGTTGAAAGAGTAACAATGCACCACCAATGTTCTTCTTACCAGTTTGACATGAAATAGACAAGTTGCGATATAAACATGAAAGCACGGCCACACCCCAATTGTATACTATCGGCTTATCGAACACCTGCAAAAACCTCAAATACATAACTGGAACACCTGTCCCAGAGCTATCAGGGAAAACCATGGATCTGAACAAATCTAAAATGAAAGCCCGTGTATATTGTGCCACTTTTTCATCTGTGGGAAAATCTGGAAGGTTCCCGTAATTTACCCGCAACCATTGCAAACTGATGCTAAATCCTAACTCTTTGAAAATGTGTGGCTCATCTGCTCCTACCGTTTGCTTACATTTTTTCATCATCTCGACATTTATATCAATCCCAAAAGAATTTTTAATTAACTCACGACTGTCTCGATCACTATGCCCGATTATTGGAATATCAGTCATCGGTAGACCCCACAAACAGCTCACATCCTGCAATGTTAACCTAACCTCCCCAACCGTTAAGTGGAAAGTGTGAGTCTCAGGACACCAACGCTCTACAAGTGCAATAATCAATCTATTGTGTGTCCTTGTATGTCTTATTTGGGCAAGTTGATATAATCCCAAAATTTTGAGTACCTGACTAAAAATATCGTGGAAAGGAATGACTGGACGATGTACACGACATTCCAAAACAGCCTCCGACAATAATATATTAAAATATTTTGTGAAAATACACCAACTAAAAATATGTAGTTTAAATATTTAGAAAAATTAACACAATCTCATTTTGTTTGTACTACATTTGTGCAAATATCATTGACTCTGAACATGCAATTTGGTATTCCGAGAAGTGGAGAAATAGACTTTCTATCCACTGCATCATTATACTCACGTTCGTTTTGTACAGAGCGACTTCTACTTAAATGACTCATTTTGACAAAACAATTTTTCAGGAAAATAAAAACAAAATTAATTTTAATAATGTAAAAAAATTATTAGTAGGTTTCATGACAAAATGCATGTTATAGAAATATTGAAATATATAACAATTTAAAACATAAATACAACTAATATTTAAAATTTCATTTAACAGAAAATAATAAAAAACTATTCCAAATACTTAGTGTTACTTTTTAAACTTTTTACGTTAAACTAAAAAGGAATAATGGAAGGTAAGCTCAAAACTCCCAACTTTCGTACTATCGATCAGTAATGCAACAAAACTTTCTGAGTACTATTATAAAAACAAAAATATTATAAACCTTCTCTTTATTTATTTTTACAAGAAAAAAGGAAACCTATTTGAGATTTTAAAGGTTTCTAAAACGTAATTTGATTTTTAATATTGTGAGTTTTAATGTATTTGGGTGTGAGAATTTTAGTTTTATCAATATCTCTTCAATATATTTGGTTCTAGAAAAAAGTTAGATGATATTTTTCCACTTTACAACTAAGTCATTAAACCAACTTAAACTGTTAGAATGTGGGATGATTGTTTATTATGTGTGTTTGTCTATATTGTATAATAAATTTCGTAAATGTACGTTATAGAAATGATAAATGTATAAATATTTAATTTAATTATAATTATAAACAGATACATAAATACAACTAACATTTAAAATTAAATTTAATAGAAAATAACAAAAAAATTCCGAATATTTTTAATTTAACAAAGAAATTAAATCTTAATTTTAATTATTCTTAAGTAAAAAATATTGTGGAAAATTAACCTGGGGTCCCAAGATAAGCACGGAGAAGGGTTGTGCGATGGGCCAATGTGAGAATAAACTAGAAGAGGAGAGAAGTTTTAATGAGGGGAGATACTAGTGTAGTTTTTTTCCTAACTCAACCCACGGATCGCGGGTTCGACCCGCGATCCGATTAGTTTTAGAAGAAAAAAATCCTACTTTTAAAATTTTGCATTTAAATTTTATTAAATAAAAAAATTACGGCAGCTTTGTTTATTTAACTTATCATCTCATAAGATTATGGATGATGTAAGAAAAAATATTCTATCTTTCAACATGTTGTACGTTCTCATAAATGTCTCTAAAATTCACTTTTTGGTTTGAGATTAGAATACGATAATTGAATGGTAAGAACACTAGTGCAGAATAGGCTTTACTCGTCGCCCAATAGACGCCGGCCGTTATAACAACCGACGTCTAGAAGGGAGAGCATAGCATAGACGTTGGTCGTTACTACGACTGACGTCTATGTGATAATATAGACGTCGGCTATTGTATTACCCCGTTTATTCAACGTCTATTGGGTATAACATCGAGAAATAGACGTTGGGTATTCGTTTAACCTGTGCGGCCGACGTCTATAGGGTATAGACGTTGACCTATGTACGTTGAATATTATAAATATCCGACGTCTCTACCCCGACGTCTATATGCAGGGATTATAGACGTCGGATATTTATAATATCCGATGTCTATAGGTCTAAAAGAAAATGAATAGACGCGTTTTCTGTCATTTATTTCAGACGAAAACCCACCCAAACCCTAGTCGTCCCGCGACGGAATCCTCCCCCGCGACCGATCTCCGACCGATCTGCACCGTCTCCGGCAGCACAGCGACGTCCCAACCTCTCCTACCCTTCTCCGTCCCTCTTCTCCTTCTTCCTCCGTCTCTCCACATCCTAACAATATAAGTGTTAAGTTCGTTTTTGTTGGTTTATTTTCAAAATTTTCTTGTAGTAATGATTCTTTTCTACGTTAGTATACTTCTCGTGTCGTTTATTGTTGGTGAATGCGATATTTCGATTTTTTGGTTTTAATCTTGCATATATTCGTATTTTCGTGATTTATGCTTAAGTTTGTTGATATTTTGTATGTTCTTCAAGGAAATGAAGTCTCTTGCTAGTTTGAACTAGTTAAGTTTTGATCGAAATCTTTTGGACTCGTAATTTACTAGACATTGTAAATGAGGACAACTAAGGAGAGAAATTAGGACCAATGAAGTCTCCTACTTTTGCTAATGAATGAAAGAAATGAAGTCTCTTACTTTTGCTAATGAATGAAAGAAATGAAAAAGACATGTTGATAACAACTAAGGAGAGAAATTAGGACCAATGTAAAGAATACGTGAACTTTAATTTGTTTTTTGGCATATGGAGAGGATGGAGAAATGAAGATATGGAAGCCGTGAAGTTTTGCCTTCACCAAACCTTTTAATTTACTTGATCATTTGGTTTCATGTCCAATTTATTCATTAAATTTTGTGAGTGTGGTCATATGAAATTATATCAATTTGTTCCAATTTGAACATTGTCACGAATTGAGACAAAATTAACGTAGGCATGATTTAAGTAAAATGTAAGGGTGTCTAGTCTGTAGATTGTTATCCCTAATTTCTTAGGAGTTTCGATGATCTTAAAAGAAAGAGTCATAAAAGTAAAAAAAATTGTGGGAGTATTTTATTTGTGGGACTATTTCTTGCAATTTTTATTTAGTACGTATAGTTTCTTTGTGCAAGCCTTTTAATTTAAGTCTTTGCAGCAACTTTGTTTATTTAACTTATCGTCTCATAAGATTATGGATGATGTAAGAAAAAACATACTATCTTTCAACATGTTGTACGTTCTCATAAATGTCTCTAAAAGGTCTAAATTCACACCCTATTTGGCTTAAAATGCTATTTGGTTGATATACTATATATTGATGTGGTGGGGGCATCTAACATGGAAAAAAAATCTTCGATTTTTTTTTTTTTGCATACCCACCAAACATGGTGGATTGACTCGTATTTCCATAAGAGACTTTGCATTCATCTCCAATCCTTTGGTCAAAATCTTGTAGAGACAACTTGTACTTTTGGCAGATTAACAGTAATTCATGCTAGTTTTTTTATTAATCAAATAAAACAATTTTATAAACAAGCGTGTTGTGCAGACGTTCACGCTTAATTATAATCACTTGAAGTTACAAGAAAACTCATTAAATCTTCTCCTGAGGTAGTCCACCTAAAGTTATATTCCAACAACTAATTTTTTCCACCCAACAAAGTTCCATATATGATTTCAAAACAATACTTGGTTGGTTCTACCTTGCACGTGAGTCACATTTTTTTTGTTATAAGGGGCTTTTTCTTGGGTGCACCTCGCAGATGGAGTAATTGGAGATATTGACTCGCATCTCAACTATTGTCTCTAGTGCACTTCTATTCCGAACATTTTGTTTATATGCACCTCAACTGTTCGTGGGTCTCATACCACACTCACACCATAACCAATCAATCACAATCTGTCATGAGTATGATAAATTACACTCTGTGATACTACGTAAGTACAAATTTTAGAGTTTTATTAATCCCCTTTAGTAACTGTAGCCCCTGAATATAAACCACAAGAGGCCCAAACCCAATCAAACAAGACTCAACCGAATCACCAAATCACGGCTCGGAATAAACTATCGAATCCCAACCTCCACTTCCAATTCTCTAATGTCCCTCAAACCTGAGAATCGTTTCTTCCCCCAATTTCCTAAAACCCTAATGATATTTCCCAAATTGGACACCGACAATAAGGAGAGAGAAGGTGGCCAAAGACATCAGGCAGAGAATGCGGTGACAAAATCAACGACAAGAGATGCGGTTGCCTGATCGGAGAGAGAAGTCAACAAAGAGTTTCACAAGAGACAATGGCACACATTAGAAGTGGTTTGGTGGGAAAACAAAGTCAGTAAGTGGTTTTCTGTTCCCTTTTAATTTTTCTTTTCAATTGGTTGCATTGCCATTTGTTTGCATGTTTCTTCTTTTGTTTAGTGATAACATTTTTATGTTTGTTTAGTGATAGCATTTGCAAGTTTGTTTCTTTTTATATAAGGTTGTTCATAGTGCATGTTTGCATGTTTGTTTCTTTTTGTGTGATTGCAATTCATGTATGTTTATGTTTGTTTTCCTTTGTATGTTGGTTTCTTAATGTAGTGTGTCTTGATTTGGGATGTAGTGTCAGAGTGAGGTTGCACGACTATGGGGGTAGATGGTTTAGGAGCAAGGGTCTGGAGAGGGTTGATGGTTTTGAAGAGGTTGCACAAATACTTGTGGTTGATGAATTGACAATATCAATGATAAGGAATTGGATTTGTAGTGTAATGAAGTGGACTTTCAGGAATGCTGTTGTGGATATGCATTTTATGATTCCAAGGAACGTTAGGAAAGATTTCAGAATTTTGATTATTGATATGAACACTTAGAGGAGGCAGTTAGATTCCTCAATAAGAGACATGAGTTGCACATTTATGCTACTATAAGCACTAGTAGGGGTGTGCATCCGGTCTGGACCGGACCGGATTTTTTTCCAGGGTCCGGACCAGACGGAATTGGTGCGGCCCAAAGACCGGACCGGTTGGATTCGGTCCGTCCAGTCCAAGACCAATTTTTTACCTCAAAAAATTAAAAAAAAACAAAAACCGGACCGGACCGGTTTTTGCACACCTGTAGCCACTAGTGAGAAAGGTCAACAAATGAGAGTGAATTATGTGTGGGAGTTGAAGAGCCCTATGTAGTGGTAAATGAACTCTATGAAGTAGTTGAGAAAGAAACAAACCACAAGGATGTAGAACCTAGTTTAGGAGGAAATGATAGAGTACTTAGTGTGGTGGGAAGTGTAGGCTCAGAAACTTTACCTCGGGAGTTTGTGTTGGAATTTCATGAGGATTATAGATGTAAAAAAATTTATTTCGTCCTCGTTTATCATCAATACGGATTGTCTCTATTGCTAACTTTAAACAAATAATCAATCAAACATTTTGCATACAAGATTAAATATCTAATCTACACTTATGCAAATATACACTAGTGTTGAATGCTCAATAGACGTCACCGAATAGACGTCGGCTATAAAAACATCCAATGTCTATAGGTATAGACGTCGTATGTTCGGACATCCGACGTCTATAAGTTTTTATAGAGGTCGGATGTTTAGTATAACCGACGTCTATACCTCCTGAAAGAAGAAAATATTTTTTGTTTATTTTTTTGGATTTATTTCGTATAAGAATTTATGTGGATTTATTTTGTATCAGAAATAACGCAATTTTCTGGGATTTATTTCATGTAAGAATTAACTCATTTTTTTGGGATTTATTTTGTATAAGAAATAACGCATTTTTGGGGATTTATTTCGTGTAAGAATATTTGTGGATTATTTTGTATAAGAATAATGTGGATTTAAAAATAGTTACATTATTGTAACTATCACATGTGTGTTGTATACATATGTGTGTGGTGACATGTTTAGTCCCACACTGAAGAAAGTTTTTTATTGGTGGAGTTGAAGTACTCCAACACTCCTTTACTTCTAAATGGGAGTTTGGTACCACACTACAAAATGCAAGTGCGATACATATATATATTTAATGGTCAAAAGATTGGCACTTGGGACACTTGGGCTTAAAGTGGTTGCAACGTTTTTTTTACTATTAACCCATGTATAGACGTCGGTTGTATATGGTAGCCGACGTCTATAGGGCGTATTCTTTTTATTAATTATTGTTATTTCAATGTATAGACGTCGGATGTATAGCATGGTCAATGTCTATAGGTCGTGTTGTATGTATAGCGTCAGTCAATCTATATATCCGACGTCTATATGGCGTAATAGTTTAGTCCCACATCAGAGAATTTATTTTTGCTGGTGTGGTTGATGTACTTCACCACTCCTTTACTGCTGAACGCGAACTACTTGGGCGACCTGGGCATGTTGGGCTTGATATTCGTGGTTATTTGTCAAAAGATTGACACTTGAGGCACTTGAGCATCTTTGGCTTGATTAATGTGAGTGCAGAATGCCTGATATAGGATGTATTGTATTTTGGTTAATTGAACGTATGATAGACGTCGGTCGTATATAGCCGACGTAGATACACTGTATAGACGTAGGTCGTATGTAGCCAACGTCTATACAACAAGGAATAGGCGACAGGGAAATATATGTCGGGTGCTTGGACCGTCAAAGTCCGACGTCTAAACCCCTGTATATCCGACGTATATGGGCTTTTCTCCACTAGTGATATCAGATATCATACCTTTGTCAACTGAAAATGAATTTCTCTAGACAACTTGAAGAGTCTTCACACCTTTGCCTTTAAGGTTCACCTTGAAGAAAACAAGGACTACTTCAAGACCTTTCTAGAGATCTACTAATCTTCCCTTCAACAATCACTCTTGAATGGAAATATGTGCACCGACAAACTTGGGAGAGAAGAAAGGTGGCTGAAAACCACTAAAACTTCTTAAAAACTTTGTATACAAGTTACACTTGTCTTCTCCTTTTATAGGTGCAAGCTAGGGCAAACCTTAACCCCAAGATGGGCTTAATGAGTCCATGACCCATTAGGTCTTTAACCCATTAGTTGCATATTCCATTCCTAATTGATTGATTAAAGGGTTAAGCTTTTACAAATTCATGTCATGACAATGTGACATTCATTATCTTACTATGTGCCATAAATATTATGTTATGTAATATAGATTACACTTCTCCAAATAATATTATGAACACATCTCATGAACTTATATTAAATGTTACAACATGTAACACTTTATTACATCATTTTAGCACATGCATTTAATTCATATCATATGAAATATGACACATCATATGAAATGTGTAAAATACTTCTCTTGTTTCTCGTTCAGTTGGTGTGACCTTTATCGAGGATTTTGGTTGGATTGGTAATGACATAAAGTATTTTATTGCAATAAACTATAAGCGGTACTCTAGCTGTACATTATAGTCACCCAATCAACACAGATAAATGTAACCATTTTATAAACCACGATCTTGTAGCAATATTATAAATAACATTACTTGTGTCCAAAACTTGTCTCACGATGTCATATAATATACAAAGTAGGCTCCTTTGTATTATATTTGTTTCTTGGTCCCTCTTGAGTAAATTATAATGATATAGTTGGTATCACTTCAACTATATTGTATCCATTTACAATTCTACTCTGCCAAGGGGCCCAATGACATCATTACTCTTTATAAATGAGGGACAATGATATTGTTCACCTACAACATTTTCGAACAAAATCCATATATAAAGAACTACTACTTTTATCATCACTTGTAATGAGCAACTTTTAATAGTAATTACGTTATACATTTCTCATGTGAAAAGATGCAGTCTCATATCTTAGAATTGTAGACACAATGAAAACATTAATGACACAAACATAATCTTTTAAGGTTTGGTACATGTTTGGTCATGTTCAATGTATGAAACCTTTCATACAGTCGTGCTATTAAATGATAATTTTTTATCAACATTTGTAGAACTACAATGTACTTTAATCAACACGACAATATTTTCATGGTATAATAAGTGTTCCATGTTAATTACCAATATTGTGAACACTTTAGAGTTTCATGTTTGTTATCATATAGAGCTCTACGGTTCAAGACCAAGAGCATCTTCCTCAACACTTCTATAAAACATCAAACTCATGGAGCAAAATGTCATATATAACATTCAATTAATAAACATAACATGTAAAAGCAATCAACAAAAGATAACTTTTAGAACACAAAACTAACAATCTCTCACTTGTTCTCAAAGTTTAATTCTTTTCATTGCTCATGCATGAAACTCTAAGACCATGGTTGCCCCCTTTTGACTCACGCAACTATCTTTTTCCATTCTCCATGATCCTTTGGACCCATAGCGTCGAAGTGCACTTCGCCTTTGGCTGGAGATAAAGGCTTTGTTAGCGGATTTTCTGTGTTACCATCGGTGTCCACCTTTAATACATTTATTTTGCCTTCTCTTATGAATTCTCGAATGACAAAATATTTTCGATCCATGTGTTTGACCATGTGGTCTGATTTTGGTTCCTTGATTTGCACAATAGCTCCACTATTGTCACAAAATAGCTCCAAGGGTCCTTCGTGAAAGGAATGTGTTCTAAAAGTACTCTTTTATATGTCAATTATTATGAATTGAATGGAAATATTTTGTTATGTGATTAATGTATTTGTCTTTTGAAAGTGTGAAGTAAGATGCTCTTTGTCCTTAACCGTAGAGTTCGAAAAAATAATGACTTACATAATGGAAATGATTGGTTAATCATGACTTATCCTGGAAAAGATAGTTCATCAAAAGATTATTATTGTCTCTCTTTACCTGAATGATGATGTTAGTGGGCCATGGATAAAGCAAAATTATAATATGCACAATGTGACTTGTGTTAAGTTACATATTTATAATTAGCTGAAGAGATTAAGAAACAAATATATAATACAAAGGTGACACATTTCGACTGGGTATAATATTCTTAATATCATAAGGAAAGGGACAGACACAAGTGATGTTCTTATATTACTAAATGGACCGTGTTTAGTTCGAGTGAACAATACATCTTTGTTATTTGGGTAAATATAACGTGTAGCTAGATACCGCTTATAGTTTATGATATTAAATATTTAATGTCATTGCCACCATAACTTAGATCATCCTATATGTCACACGACAAAATGGGAAAACAGGAGATGTGATTTTATATTTTATACGATGCATTAAGTTCCATGCTTTATGAAATAATATACATGTGGTAAAATAATAAAATCAATATGTCATGAAAATGACGTGGTTAGAATAATAAATACATTTGTACGAGATGTATATATATAATGGGGTATAACGTTTTGACATTTTATATGATAATACATTATATGATATAATATGATCCGCAACATTATAACATATGAAGTCGCTAAAACCCCAAAGTCCAAATTTTGTTCGATATTAATCCAAAATTTGGTAAAGTCAAAAATAATAAAAAATGGTCAAACCGTTTGCCCACATTTTGCATATATTAATAAGAGATTTTTACTGATTAATGGCAGGATTTAATCCACATTGGTCAAAGGTAATTATGGGATGATGTTGTAGCAAAATAAACATGAGATCATGTGCAAAGCAGTTTGCACATGATGTAGTTTATTGTATAAATAAACATGAGATCATGTGCAAAGTGGTTTGCACCTGATGTGGTTTAGTGGAGAGATTAATAAGGGATCATGTGTAAGTGGTTTGCACATAATGTGGGTTAGAGAAAATTCTATAAATAGGTCCTTCATCCATTCCATGAAGAGACTAAAAATTATCTTTAATTAATTATTGAAATTTTTGGAGATTAAATTCTCAGGAGCTTTATAAGGGTTATTAGTTAGATTCTAACCTTGAATTAATGACCGATTGATTGACTAGTTTATTTCTCTTTAACCTTGTTAAGAGTTTGGTGAACACTTGGAGGAGAATCGGTGGACGATTAAACACGCAACGCAACTCCATATTTTCATAAAGGTTTTAGAGAACCTTTGGGTATGATCTCCATCAATTTATTTTAATATATATGTAGATTACATTGTATTAAAATAATATACATGATAATGTACATAAAATCGTCGAAAACTTGGAAAACGATCCTATATGCATATATAAAAATTTAAAATTATATACAAATATAGGGCATGAAATCATTCATTGGTACCAGAGAATTTAGTTCATATTTTCAATGGTTATACTATATAATTAATTTTAGTTTGCCATCTCCAGTCGAAACAATTCGTGTTTTATTTCTCTTTCAAGTTTTTTGATAGTTTTGTTGATTTAATTCTAATTGATTCTTTAGATAGGTTTAAATGATTTAAAACATGTAATATGAATGTTAGAATTAAGATTTACACTTGTGTCTTTTTTGTAAAAAAATGATTTTATTAAATGTTTAATTTACAATGAATCGACAAAACGAAAGAGACAATAAGTTTATTTATCCTTAAAGTTTTTCCTTTTAAAATTTAAATAAACTTCAGTTCAAATGTTTTATACTTTGAACTATGGATGCATAAATCATTTTTAATATATTTCAAATGATTTTGGAATTGTTGAATTAAGAGATGAAGGATAAACTAAATCGTGTAATATACAGTATATGTACATGCGTTGCACTAGTTCTCTTTTGCAGGGCAAGTGACTTTGTATGTTCCGACGAAGTTATGTGTGAATGAATGGTGTATGGTATTATTATTGTTATTATTCAATCACAGGGGCTTATATATATGTGAAAGCCAATTATTTATGTATATGCATGCATATGAGATGATTTCTACATAAGACTTAAAATAGATAATTTTCGAAATTGTGAGATGTATGTTTATGTTTTGCAATATTTATCTCCATGGTGTGATAAGAAGTCACAGAGAAGGTGCAAAGGTCAAGGACACAGGAACATATAAACTCACACCAATATGTGTGTGAATGGATTTAATTTATGTTTTTGTGCTTGACATGTATGTGATTGTATGAATGAATGTTAGGATGTGTATAGATATTAAATATAGTTGTTTAATTGTCCAACCAAAAAATTAGAATATTTCTTTCTTATTTCATCCACTAGTAGTCATCAATCGAGGGATATTCTACTCACCCTTAGCGGAATATAGTTTCGTTCATCTTTGGAAATAGTGGGAGATACAAGGTTATCTAATGTTGTGTCATAAATAGATGAACGTGGTGAGATTCACCCACAGTGGACATCGAGTGTATTTATTTGTGAATACAATTGATAAACGTATCTCGTATCAAATGAAATAAGTTTTCTAAAAAAGACCCGGAGCCCTCCCTCAGTTTTGAGAAAAAGAGTTTTCCTTAGGAGGATTGGTCAAATTCCTTCTTAATTAAAACGACAATAGTCATAATAGTTTGAAAATGCAAAAGTTTGCTAATTATCAAAATGGTTATAATTAGAAATTGTTTCTAACCTTGATTTTATAATATATTCGATAGCCCTTAGCTAGTTTCTATTATAATTGATAGGATCTTGAATTACTGCATTTGTGAACATATTTATTTAGTTGTTGTCTTGATTTTCAAACATAAATTGACATTAAATCTTATATAATTTATTTTGTAGAAATGTCGAATATCCAACCTATTGTGCGATCTATGATTGAAAAACATCTTTTAACAATTGATGGCTCCAACTTCAAAAGTTGGCAACTGAAGCTCAACATCTTGTTAAAGTTTGAGAAACTATCTCACATTTTGGATGGTGATATCCCAAAATTGAGTGCGACAACAACCGATGTTGAGAGGAGGCTAAAGCCAAGTGGGGAGACCAAGAGAACCAAGTTCACGGGCTAATGTTGGCCTCAATGGGTGACTTGCTTTAAACGAAATACTTGGATTCCAAACCCAAGAAGACCATGAAAGATTTAACAAAGATATTCATGGATAGTGCTAGAAAAGAGCGTTATAAGACCACCATAGCACTCACAAGGTGCCACATGGTGGGGGGAACATCAGTATCCATGCATTTCTCATTATGCAAGGACACTTTGAGAAACTAGCGAAGCATTTTTCCCCAATGCCTGATGACGTTGCGGAAGATTTGATTCTTGGCTCTCTAGCCCCATCCTACAAGGATTTCGTCATGCACTATCATGTGGGTGATAAGGGTATGTATTTGGGACTTCGTGAGAACATGGTGCTAGATACCTATGATCCCTTGACCTTTCAAGAAGCAATGAAAAGAGAGAACTCCAACCTATTGTTTGAATCCATGGAATCCGAAATAGAATCCATGTATGATAATCAAGTATGGAACTTGGTTGACCTTCCTCAAGAAAAGAAAGTCATTCAAAATAAATGGGTCTTTAAGAGAAAGATGGACATGAATGGGAACTTGACAACCTAAAAAGCAAGGCTTATAGAAAAAGGTTTCTTTCAAGTTTGAGGAATTGATTATGATGAAACGTTTTCACCGGTTGTATTTACAAGAAGGTTAGTAGGAGCCACATAGTGTTTTTGATTTTATATGTCGATGACATACTCCACATGGGAAACCATATACCGTTGCTAGAGCAAACGAGAAGCTCATTAGAATCTACATTTTCAATGAAAGACATGGTTGAGACTCAATACATCTTGTCAATCAAGATATATAGAGACAGATCTTGTAGACTCTTCAATTTCCAAGCCTTAACACTCAATCAAGTCTCATGAAACCCAACCAAACCAGCACCACAACAATTCATACACTAATTTGCATTCAAACACCCTAATGCACACATAAAACCCCACACCACCTCACCTTGGCTCAGCCCAGGACACAAATCACCCCGCCAACTCGCATCCATGCCAAACCGATTGAGCTCAAAATGCACACTGACCCAGTGAGTCGCACCCGATCGATCCACAAGGAAACTAAACCCGAATCAAGCATACAAACATACCACAAACACAATTACGTAAGATAAGAACTAAATTATGCCTAAATTAGGAGAGTGGTTAATAAAGCAGGAGCGCGGGTCTTACAACCTACCCCCCTTAAATAAATTTCGTCCTCGGCATTTGCTATCTCTAACCCTCAACAAAAAACTCAGGATCCAAACTTCTCACATCATCCTCCCACTCCCCAATTGCCTCGCTCACACTGTGGTGCTTCCAACGGACCTTAACCAACGAAATTGTTTGACGCCTCAGCTGATGTTCCACATGCTCCAGAATCTTCACGGGTCGCTCCTCTAAGGTAATGTCCTTCTGAATGTCTGGCAACTCGTGCAAAATCACGTGTGATGGATCACCAACATAACTCCTTAGCATCGAGATGTGGAACACATTGTGCAAGCTAACAAACCGTGGTAGTAAGGCCGCACGATACGCCACCGCACCAACGCACTCCAAAATCTCGAACGGATCCACATACCTCGGACTCAACTTCCCCTTCTGTCCAAAACTCATCAAGCCATTCGCAGGTGAGACCTTCAGAAAGACGTGATCACCAACCTTGAACTGCAACTCCCAACACCTTCTATCAGCATAGCTCTTCTGTCGGTCCAGAGCTGCGACCAACGTATGTCGGATTAGATCCACATGATTAGAGTACAACTACACAATCTCTGGCCCTGGCAGTTGTCTCTCTCCTACCTCACTCTAACTGAGGGGTGAACGAGCCTCGAACGGTGCCATGCCAATGCTCGCGTGATAACTGTTGTTGTAGGCGAATTCCACCCACGACAGATGATCGTCCCAACTCCCAGTAAATTCCAATGCACCAGCCATGAGCATGTCCTCCAGAGTCTATATTGTCCCCTTTGACTATCCATCGCTCTGAGGATGAAACACCATGCTGAACTTCAGTTTTGTCCCCAAGGCCTTATACAAGCTCTCCTAGAATCTCGAGGTGAAATGTGGATCCCGATCTGAGATGATAGACGTTGGAACTCCATGCAATCTGACTTTCTCCAAGATGTGAGTGGTCTTTGTCAAACGATCCACAATCACCCATATTGCATCGTGCGAACATCTAGTCGTCGGCAATCCAGTGACGAAGTCCATAGTCACATGCTCCCACTTCCACTCCATGGGCTCGATCCTCTACATCACACCTGTTGGACGCTGGTGCTCTATCTTAACCTGCTGACAAACCAAGCACTTCAACACAAACTCGGCAACATCTCTCTTCATTCCTCTCCACCAGAAAATCCTCTGCAGGTCCTTATACATCTTAGTACTAGAGGGTTACATGGTGTACTTCGAACCATGAGCATCATCCAAAAATCTCCTGCCTCAACACATCTACATTTGGGACCCACAGACAATCCCTATAACGCAAACCTACATCCATGGCGACCCGCAACTCAGAACCCTCAACCTCGGCTGCCTGAAGTAAGGAACCCAACTCTGGGTCCTCTCTCTACTTCTGCACTATCCTCTAGATGATCGTCGGTTCGACTCGTAGACTTGCCAACCCCACTCGCCGTCTTCTCCATGAACGGGTGCCAATCCGTCAGATCCTCCAAGAGTCTCAACTCCTGGACCCTTAAGTGGGCAACCAATCCTACCCACTTCTTGCTCAGCGCATTAGCAACAGAATTAGCCTTCCCCGGATGGTATGAAATAGTGAAGTCGTAGTCCTTGATGAACTCAAACCACCGCCGTTGCCTCATATTCAGCTCCTTCTGCGAGAAAAGGTACTTTAGACTCTGATGATCGGTGGACACTTCAAATTGCTCCCCATACAGATAGTGCCTCAAAATCTTCAAAGCGAAGACAACGGCCGTGAGCTCCAAGTCGTGTGTGGGATAATTCTTCTCATGCACCTTCAATTGTCTCGATGTATAGGCCACAACCCTCTCATTCGGCTTGAGCACACACCCCAAGCCAGAACCTGACGCGTCATTGTAGATCACGAAACCACCTGATCCACTCGGAAGTGTCAACAGCAGTGTCGTAGTCATCCTCCTCTTCAGCACCAGAAAAGCTTGCTCGCACTTCCACGACCAATCAAACCTCACTACTTTCCTGATCAACGCCATCAATGGTGCCGCGATTTTAGAGAAATCTTGGATGAATCTCTAGTAATAACCTGCGAGTCGAACAAAACTTCAAATCTCCGACACATTGGTTGGCGCCTTCCAATCCATGACAACCTCGACCTTCCCTGGGTCCACCATAATGCCATATTTTGACACTACATGCCCAAGGAATGCTACCTACTCCAACCAGAATTCGTACTTTGAGAACTTCGCGAATAACTGCTCCTTCCTCAAGATCCCAAGCACTATCCTTAGGTGCTCCTCATGCTGCTCCATGTTTGGCGAGTAGATCAGGATGCCATCCACGAACACTATCACGAACTGATCCAGAAAAGGCTTGAAAGCTCGGTTCATCATATCCATAAAAGTCGTTGGCGCGTTGGTCAGTCCAAAAGGCATCACTAAAAACTCGAAGTGGTCATAGCACGTCCTGAATGCAGTCTTCGAGACATCCTCGCCATTGATCCTCAGCTGATGATACCCATTCCTCATATCTATCTTGGAGAACACCTTTGCCAACCACAGCTAGTTGAACAAGTCATCAATCCTCTATAAGGGATACCGATTCTTGATTGTCACCTTGTTCACCATCTTATAGTCGATGCACATCCGCATCAACCAGTCCTTCTTCTTCACCAATAGCGTTGGAGCTACCCACAGAGAAACACTCGGCCTAATGAAACCCTTATCCAAAAGTTCCTGCAACTGCTCCTTCAATTCTGCTAAGTCCACTGGAGCCATACGGTACGACACCTTGGAGATGGGGGTCGTTCCTGGCAACAGGTTGTTAGAGAATTTAATCTCACGAGGTGCAGGCAATCCCTGGATATCATCCGGAAACACGCCCAGGAACTCTCGAACCACAACAATCTCTTCCAGAGACTGGACTGCCTTCTCTGAAGACACTATGCTCACTAGAAACGTGCAACAACCCTTCTCCCACAGTCGCCGAGCCTTCAGAGTTGAGATCAGCACACAACCATCCCTACATCGAATGCCCTTGACCACTAATGGGGGTCCCTCCGGTCGGGAGATCACAACTCTCCTTTCCCGACAATGAACAAACGCATCATGGTAAGAAAGTCAATCCATTCCGAGGATCACATCGAAATCAGACATGGGCAGAACAACAAGGTCAGCCAGAAGGTCCTGGTCTCCCAGTACCACCGACACCCTCGGAAGATACGTCCTCACCCCAAGAACGTTGCCAACTGGTGTACTGACCTCTAAGCTGAAAGTTAGCTCCATTGGCACCATATCCACTATGGTTGTGAATCCCTCCGAAATGAAGGAATGTGTTGCCCTACAATCAAAGAGTGTCTTCGCGACACGAGCAGAAAATCATAGAAGAAGAGAAACTACCAAACATACCAAAATGATCTATTACTTTCACGAATGTAAATTCTAAGAGATGAGAATTTACCAACAGGGTATGGGCAAGACGCCCCACTAGAGAGTCTTCAGATTCTGTACACTTTAGAGACCGACCCGCTCTGATACCAAGTTATAACGCCTTTGATCTCGCGGGTACGCACACTGGGAAAGAATACAAGTGTCGCGATCAGAGACCTCCATGACGACCGAATGAGTTACAAGGACTGACTCGACTAGACAACTAGACAATACGTAGAGATATCATACATGGATAGACAACTTACAGAAATAACTCAAGCAATAAATTATCCATATATGAAAAGATTCAACAAAAATATCCGAGTCTCAAAGGAAATAGAATAACATAAAACGGAAGTAAGATAAACTCAAGACTCTGGTCAATGTGTCCCTCGTGTACAGAATCTTTGACTACTCATCCGGTATGCCCTATAGGAATCTAAGTACATGCAAGCACTGCATCAACATATGCGTGAGCTTTCTATAAAGAAAAGCCAGTATGCCCTGGGTCCAAAAACTAGATAAGAAGTTATGCATGAGTCATATCTAACACACATGTAACAAGAAGGTAACAACTCTACATAGCTGCGTCGGGCGACAACTCTACATAGTTGCACCAATTGGGCCCCACCCAAAGTGATCCTTGATTGACATCATTTCATGCTTATATTTGTATCTTATATCCACTATCTTTCACCTAAACAATACTATGTAACGAGTTTTATGTTTAGTTTTCAGGAATAAATAGGTTTGAAGAGATGAAGCATAAAAGGACCCAAAAGCAGGGAAAAAGGACTGAATTGTGAGATCTGGGGACAAAGATGCAAGGGAGAAGGACCTGAACGTAAGACCGAAGGACCTAAGAGCAAAACAGAATACTCCACACCATCGTGGGGAGTATTTTAGCAATTCGATTCGGGTTGGAGCTCCAATAAGCCAATTAAATGCATCCAAGACCAGCAAATATACCAAGAAAAGCCCACAAAAAACTGAGCGCGATCCGGATCCTGTAGAACGCCAATTGGCAGTCTGGAACCACCAATTGGCGGTCCGGATCTTCCCGGATCCGCTGAATTTTCTGGAGCATGTGTATTAGTGTTTGTTTAGGCTATTTTTGGTATCTGTTTAGTCCCACATCGGGGGATTGTCCTGGATTACCTTTTTCTATGGCTATAAATAGAACTCTTCACCTTCCATTGTAATGACCCATTGCTTGGTGGACTTCTCTCTACTAAGGAGTAAGCCTTGAAGAAAAACTCAAGGTGGAGAAGAATGCTACATTCGATGTGAGTCATTGTTAATAAAATAATTGTTCTAGTTTTTTTTAATCTTGTCTTTTAATTTGTGCATGCTTGTTTAGTCTTTCCTTTCCTTTTAAGCTTCTTTAATGCTCCTTTCTTGCTTAGTTAAATTTCGTTTCAGTATAATATTTCATGTTGTTAATGTAGGTAGTGTAATGATTAGTGAGTAGTTCCATCCCCATTTGGGGGGTGGAGAAATATGTGATATGATTATGTAGTGTATTAGGTGTGTGTTATCTTAATCCTTTGAGCCTTATATGATTTCCATAACCATCTAATGGGATTTCACTCTTATCTTTGATATGCTAATGCTTTGAATGAAGCTTAGCTTATGGTTAGATTAGTGGACCTATTTTATGGGGAATGATAAGGTGAGGATATGGATGGAATTAATATTGGAAACACAATTTGTAGTGTATGTACTCTTGTTGCCTTTACCTTGGTTAATGCCTTGTATGTTTTATTGATATTGGGTTATCTTATTTCATGTGAAGGAATAGTAGGATCTAGTCTTTATACATGAGTTCATTTAGCTTCATTCCAATTATTGTCTTGTATGTTTTAACGATATAGTCTTATCTTATTTCATGTGGAGGCAAAGTTGGATTTAGTGTTCTGATTTCATGCACTACATGTTGTGAGGAGCATAATTGAACGCACACACACACACACACATCTTTATATTCACATTATTTCTCTACCCCCTATGGGGTTTAGTTTTATTGCTTATCTTCCATTTCCTTTTTGCATTGTAGTGTAGTTTAGTGTAACCAACCTTTCTTTCCTTTCTTTACCACCCACCTTCGCACAAACCAAAAGTCGACACACATCCCTGTGGATCGACCCGTGTTTGCCACTGTTTCAACATGGCCGTGCACTTGCTGTTAATATAAAATGAATCAATCAAGTTTTTGGCGCCGTTGTTGGGGAGGTGCTATGTCCAGACCTTGGTTTGGACGATTCGAGTGATCTTAATTTTTTGTTTGTAGTTTTGCTTGGTTTCAGGGATTCTAGAGCTCAAGGGGAGACCACTGGCGAAATTGGAGGCACAGAAGCACCAAACAGACCGCCAATCAGCGGTTTGGGACAGCCAATTGGTGGCCTGGTGAGCGTTTATTGTTCTATGTTTTGTTCTGGTAGTTGTCTGGTTCATTGTAGTTATCTGGGAGCACTATTTTGCATGTTGTGACTTCTAGTTTGCTCCCAGATTTAATTTCAATCCCCTTTAATCAACTTGGCCTTAAAATCCAAAGCAAAATATTAGGCATTTGCTATGTTTAGGTCATGCATCATCTAGTAATGACTTGACCATGTTAATTGTCTTCTCTTAGTTTTATTTTTTGTCGTTGATTGCTGGAGCGAGGTACGCATTCCTTAACACTCATTCACGCATTAGGACATCCATTAGTGAGTAAGGTTTGCATCGAAACACGAGTGAGGTGAGTGCTTGTTTGGTGAGTTGCTTGCTAGCCTAAGAGTTCAAAACATCTTTAAGGGGCATCACCTATAGTCTTCAAAGATAAGGTGGGGGATTTCATCACCCTTTCCTTCGCCCCAAAAATCACTCTTAATCAAGCCTTAACTAAAAACAAGTAGACATTGGTCCTAGGATTTCAGACGCACTAGGAGAGTAATGTAGTTGAGACCGTCATAGCCTGATCGGCGTTGCCTACCTTGTCGATAGTAGGAGGTACTGAATCTCCGGATCTGGTATCACTTGCTGGGCATTATGGTCTTCATTGTAGAGAGGTGAGGCATGTCGAGGCTAGTGACCTCGAAGTTAGGCATCATCTAGCCTAAGGACCCATTGCCTTACATTGTTTGAGTTGTGCTTGCTAGTTAGGCTTCTACCTGATCCCATTACCCACGCTCGATTTAGGGATTCTTCCCTTCTCCTCTGAGTCATCTTCTTCTCACCTTCTTCTACGTTATAGTCTCCTCCCCTTACACTCTGTTAGCATTTTAGGGTCGAGTCGAGCACTTTTTGTAAGCTTAGCCTCGTGGTGGTGAAAGTGGTCGGCTCGAGAGTTGTTTGTTGAGATGGATGGTTACATGGGCGACCATCCATATCATTGTTGGGACCAGGACAATTCTTCCTGGTATTACGGACCCATGCAACCTGGGGTGGCTCAGACGGACACCCTGTATGGTTGGGATAATCTTCATTGTGTGACTGAGCAATCTTCATATAGGGGTGATATGAGAGAGGCACCGACTGCTAGATCTCCATCTAGTTACGTTGGATCACATGTTGGTCATCAAACTGAGACATTGCAAGAAACTTTGGCCTCTTTCATGCGTGCGTTAGACGACATGAGTGCATCGGTGGCTGTAGTAGCCGTACCGTGCGACTGTTGTGGGTTGAGTGGTAATGTTATCGGGGAATATACTCATGTTCCCCCAGAGCCTGAGTATGAGCATACAATTTCCCAAAACACTCAATATGACCTTTACGCATCCGCGTACAACCCGAGAGGGATGGTTTCATGGGGAGACAATTCATATCCAAATTCTTATACTTCATTTTCACCCCAATATCCTCCTCCCGAACACCCTGAATTCTACCAACACCCCACTTCAAATCATTGGACGCATTCTCAACCCATCAACACCCAACCCCCAAATTTCCCAAGCTCTGACTTGGACCTCATAGTTGACTGCATACCTAATTCCTTGAAACAAACTTTCCTTACGTTCATGGAAACAACTCAACAGTTCATACAAAATATGGCACTGCAAGTGAGTCAAATGTCGCAGCAATTACGTGAACGTGAGGAGAGTAACTTTTCTTATCAACATGAGGATTCATCTTTTGATATCGAACCACCACCACATCCACAAATTCAAGTCAGTCTGAGGGACTTAGGGTTTCAATTCACGATCACTTAGTGGAGGATTCGATTCAAATTGAGAAAAACAAGGACCAAATTCATTATGAGTCGGCACAGGATTGTGCCTTATCTTTTTGTCCCGTGGCCCTTGAGCCACAAGATCTTCCTGTTGTGCCTCTTAAGGACTCACCTCTGGTGGAGCAAGAGCTCCCTAGTACCCTCAATTTCAAACAACCTGATGAGAGTTTGCCTCTCACTATTGTTCCTGATCATCTTGGAAATGATGGAACATCACACTACATTGTTCATGAGGGTATTAGGAGTTCCTTGGAGGATACCTTGGGTATGAGACCCACTTTTTGTTTGCCTGGTGTGTCGGACATGCCTAACGAGGTTCTTGACCTCGTTCTGATGCACCAGCCTGTTGGTTGGAGAGTTTGGATTGACGATCATAACTTCAGCAGCGCAACGAGAGAAACTCTTATTCTGTTGCCCCTTATTTCCCAAACTCTTGAGAGGTTCAAACTCTTTCAGTTTGATCCTTTGAATGAAACGCCTTTCGTCCAATTCATGAACCTCTCATTTCATCTTGTGCTCTTTGTGAAGGGGGGCCCACGCATGAGTATTCTGGCCCCGCATGGTGTCATGTTCCCTTTCCAAGTGCATTGACCCACTTTTGAGGTTCCCATTTGATGTCTTTTGACAAATCACGATGGGAACTTATGTTTGTACATAGTTATATTAAAAAAAAAAAGAAAAAAAAGTACAATAAAAGACTCCTTCAGTGAGCATCGATTGTTGTGGGCTCCAACCCTTGTGTATTTGGCCCCTTTTCTTTCACGTATTTTTGTCTCCCTTTTTAAGTATCTCACTGGTTTTGAGGGGAATTTGGGTTGTGTCCATCAACATAACCACGAACTTCATTTTGCGCTTCACGTTGGTGAGATCTTCCCGGTTTCATTGCATAATTCCATATAGTATCTTGCTCGCATTCATTGAGGACAATGCATGAAGTAGGTGTGGGGGGTGTTTTACGTGTGTACATAGTCGAGTCTTTTCTTTTGATTTTGTTTTCTTTTGTTTGCATTGTTAGGGTCATGTTAGTGTGCTGCATTTAACATCGATATATCTGCTTGCCATTATCCTCGGGTGACTTGTCTTCTTTTGCTTGCCTAGTGCCTTAAAATTTTCACATTTCTTTCAAAATCTTCATCTGTTTGCGAAAGAAAATGTTTTGTAGGTTTTGTGTGTGTTTAGCATGTGCAAAACCGTTGAGAGACAAAGTAAAAAGAAAGTTCCCAAAATTGTCTTGAACTTGATGCATTAGGATATCTAGTACAGTGGCTTTAGAATTTATCTAGTCGTTAGGATGCACCCCAGTTTCCCTTGGGGGTGAGTAATCATAGGGTTTCAGTCCTCAAATATTTAAAGAAGTTCACCCTGAACCTAGTAAGTCAATAATTCGTGTCTGTTAACTTAAGGAAGTTTGTTGTAGTCAAGGACCCTTTAAATCTTGTTGTGAGACATTAAGTGTAGGGGTTTTGGTTCATGTGTAGATAAGAAATAAGTGAGTAGGTGTTCTCTCTTCTCGCACGGCTCCTATCACTCGGGAAAGTAGGTCTGAGGGGACTTTATGCCTGGTGCTTTCGAGTCATCTGACTTGGGATGCACCGACCGAACTCCCATTACACGGGTGGTAGGGATTGCCCTATGTGGAGATTTGGGGAAAGGTGTACGTGATAGTGTAAGTCCTCATAGGCAATGATGCACGAAACCTGACCCTGGGAGAATGAAGCTCCAACTAATAAAAAGAAAAAGAAAAAAAATGAAAAAAATGAAAAAAATGGTAATGCAAATAAGAACCTTAATGGACTTTGCACTTTGTATCACTTGAGGATGTTGAGGTTGTCCATGTCTTTCACTTAATTCCTTATTTAACTTGCACGAATGATTCATTAGGCTAGGTGTGTGGACTAATTACCTATATAGAGTCGGCCCGTAGGATAACCGCGTCGAATGATCGACAAAATTTGTCCAAAAAGTAGAGTGTCTAGATTGAATAATGCATATTGTTCGGATTTTGTGGGTATATCCGCTGAATACCCTCAGGAGACAACACTCCTCCTCCTTAGCGACAAGGAGGTTTAACGACTTTTGCATGTGCTAAGTGCAACCCTGATTCCTACGAAAGTGAGTTAGGATTTCTTGTTTTTTTCGTATGCTTTTCTCTTTCTTTGTTTTGCTCGGGACTAGCAAAAGTTAGGTGTGGGGGTATTTGATTGACATCATTTCATGCTTATATTTGTATCTTATATCCACTATCTTTCACCTAAACAATGCTATGTAACGAGTTTTATGTTTAGTTTTCAGGAATAAATAGGTTTGAAGAGATGAAGCATAAAAGGACCCAAAAGCAGGGAAAAAGGACTCAATTGTGGGATCTACGGACTGAGACGCAAGGGAGAAGGACATGAATGTAAGACCGAAGGACCTAAGAGCAAAACAAAATACTCCACACTATTATGGGGAGTATTTTAGCAATTCGATTCGAGTCGGAGCTCCAACAAGCCAAGTAAATGCATCCAAGACCAGTAAATATACCAAGAAAAGCCCACAACAAATCTGAGCGCGATCCGGATCCTGTAGACCGCCAATTGGCAGTCTGGAACCACCAATTGGCGGTCCGAATCTTCCCGGATCCGCTGAATTTTCTGGAGCATGTGTATTAGTGTTTGTTTAGGCTATTTTTGGTATATGTTTAGTCCCACATCGGGGGATTGTCCCGGATTACCTTTTTCTATGGCTATAAAAAGAACTCTTCACCTTCCATTGTAATGACCCATTTCTTGGTGGCCTTCTCTCGACTAAGGAGTAAGCCTTGAAGAAAAACTCAAAGTGGAAAAGAATGCCACCTTCGATGTGAGTCATTGTTAATAAAATAATTGTTCTAGTTTCTTTTAATCTTGTCTTTTAATTTGTGCATGCTTGATTAGTCTTTCCTTTCCTTTTAAGCTTCTTTAATGCTCCTTTCTTGCTTAGTTAAATTTCGTTTCAGTATAATGTTTCATGTTGTTAATGTAGGTAGTGTAATGATTAGTGAGTAGTTCCATCCCCATTTGGGGGGTGGAGAAATATGTCATATGATCATGTAGCGTATTAGGTGTGTGTTATCTTAATCCATTGAGCCTTATATGATTTCCATAACCATCTAATGAGATTTCACTCTTATCTTTGATATGCTAATGCTCTTGAATGAAGCTTAGATTATGCTTAGATTAGTAGACCTATTTTATGGGGAATGATAAGGTGAGGATAGGGATGGAATTAATATTGGAAACACAATTTGTAGTGTATGTACTCTTGTTGCCTTTACCTTGGTTAATGCCTTGTATGTTTTAATGATATTGGGTTATCTTATTTCATGTGGAGGCATAGTAGGCTCTCGTCTTTATACATGAGTTCATTTAGCTTCATTCCAATTATTGTCTTGTATGTTTTAACGATATAGTCTTATCTTATTTCACGTGGAGGCAAAGTTGGATTTGGTTTTATGATTTCATGCACTACATGTTGTGAGGAGCATAATTAAACACACACACACATCTTTATATTCACATTATTTCTCTACCCCCTATGGGGTTTAGTTTTATTGCTTATCTTCCATTTCTTTTTTGCGTTGTAGTGTAGTTTAGTGTAACCAACCTTC
Source organism: Triglochin maritima (assembly GCA_963682175.1). Classification (NCBI taxonomy): domain Eukaryota; kingdom Viridiplantae; phylum Streptophyta; class Magnoliopsida; order Alismatales; family Juncaginaceae; genus Triglochin; species Triglochin maritima. The sequence goes on from OY821779.1 coordinate 32,227,617, forward strand.
TCTCCTTTCTTTACCACTCGCCTTCGCACAAACCAAAAGTCGACACACATCCCTGTGGATCGACCCGTATTTGCCACCGCTTCAACGTGGCCGTGCACTTTTGGTTAATATAAAACGAATCAATCAATCCTTCTGAATGGAATGTGTTCTAAAAGTTTTGCTTTGATATGTCAATTATTATGAATTGGATGTGCAAACATTTTGTTCCTTGATTATCATATTAGTCTTTTGGAAGTGCTAAGGAAGAGGCGCTAGGTCGTTAAATGTAGAGCTCTAAAATATATTGGTTTATATAAATCAAAAGTTATTCACACTCATGGTATTTAACATGGAACATTAATCACCGAGATAAGATTGTCGTGTTGGTCATCGATTTTTGTAGCTCTACAAATAAGAGACGACACGAGTATATAAAAGAGGAAAAAATTACTTTTATATATTGAATAGACCTAACAAGTAAAATATTATGGAATTGTGTTTCGTGTCATTAATGTTTTACTGTGTCTTGGATCCTTTGATATGAGACTTATATTTTTTCACTCAAGAAGTGCTTGATTTGATTATTGTCAAAAGCTATCAACGAGTATAGTGATAAAGACAATAGTTGGTTGAACATGACTTGTGCTGGAAAAGATAGCTAGTCAAACGATTATCATTGCCCCTCTTAATTGAGTGATGACATTAGTGTGCCCTTGATAAAGCAAAATTATAATGTGCACAATGTAGCTTGAGTTAAGTTACATAGTTATAATTAGCTTAAAGAGATCAAGAAATGAATATAATACAAAGGTCACACATTTCTACTTTGTATATATGCCTAATATCATGAGGTAAGGGATGGACACAAGTGGTGCACTAACATCACTAAATGGATCATGTTTTGTTCGAGTTAAATAAGACATCTATGCTAATTAGGTAACTATAATGTGTAGCTAGATACCACTTATAGTTTGAGATATTAAGTGTTAAATATCACTGCCAATTTAGCTTAGATCCTCCTATAGGTCACACCACGAAATTGGGAAACAAGAAGCTTGATTTTGAGTTCATATGATGTGTCAGGATTCATGAGCAAAAGGGACACATGTAGTGAGTCAACAAAATCAATATGTCACGAAAACTCACACAATTAGAATCATGGATAAATTTATATGAGGTGTATATATTATGATGTGTAATAATTTAATATTACATAGGATAATATAATACATAAGATATGAATTTGCTAAAACCACAAAAAAATATCAAATTTTGTTGGATATAAATCCAAAATTTGACCAAGGCAAAATCGGGGTCAAAACAGTCCACCATTTTGGGTTCGGTCGACCGAGGTTTCTTAGGAACGGTGAACCGAACGAAGATCGGATAACGCGATTGGTTGACCGAAATTGTCTGGAGTGCCTGGACAATTGGGTTCGGTCAACCGGGCGTAAACGGTCAACCGAAAGGAAATATCGAGGAGCTTTCTTTGGGATATTTTGGTAGACCAAAAGTGACACGGTCGTCCAATGAGATTTACCAAGAGAAATGGTTTTGAAATTGTTTGATTTAGAGATGAATGATAAACTAAATCGAATAATTTATAGTATATGTACATTCATTGCTCGAGTTCTCTTATACAGGGATATGTGAGTTTGTATGTTCCGATAAAGCCATGTGTGAATGAATGTGTATGTTATTATTATTCAATCACAATGACTTATGTATATGTAAAAGCCAAATTTCTATTTTTATATATATGCATGCATATGAGAGTTTTTACATAGGACTTGCACTAGGCAATTTTCGAAATTGTGAGATGCATGTTTATATTTTTCAATATCTACATCCATGGTGGAAGAGGAAGACGCGAAGAAGACGCTGAGGAAGCGCAAGAGTCAAGGACGCGGGAACATGTAAACTCACAACAATGTGTGTGGGAATGGATATATTTATGTTTGTGTGCTTGACATGTATGTGATTGTATGAATGAATGTTAGGATGTGTATATATGATAAATATGCATGACCACCTAAATTCTAAAATCACATGTAAATGTTTAAATTGTCCAACCCAAAATTAAGAGTATTTTTCTTTCTTATTTCATCCACTAGCAGCCATCGATCGATGGATATTCTGCTCACCCTTAGTGGGAAAGAGCTTCCTCCATCTTTGGGAATAATGGGAGATATAAGGTTGTCTATTGTTGTGCAATAAGTAGTGTACAAGGTGTGATTGACCCGTAGTGAACAATGAATGCAATTATTTGTGAATACAATCGATAAACGTATCTCGTATCAAATGAAATGGGTTTTCTTCACAAGACCCGGAGCCCTAGCTCGATTTTGAGATAAAGAGTTTTTCTTACGAGGATTGGTCAAATTCCCTCTTAATTAAAACGATAAGAGTCCTAAGAGTTTGAATATGCAAATGTTGCAAAATTTAGAAATGGTTATGATTACAAAATGTTTTCTTACCTTGATTTTATAATATATATCTGATAGCCCTTAGCTAGTTTGTATTATAATTGATAGGATCTTGAACTGCTGCATTTATGGACAAATGTTTATTTGTGGTATTGATTTTTAAACATAAAATTGACATTAAACCCCATATAATTTATTTTGTAGAAATATCGAATATTCAACCTATTATGCGATTTATTGAAAAACATTCTTTGGCAAATGATGGCTCAAACTTCATAAGCTGGCAACTCAAGCTCAATATGGTGTTGAAGTTTGAGAAACTATCTCATATTTTGGATGGTGAAATCCCAAAATTAAATGAGAAGACAACCGATAGCGAGAGAGAGGCAAAACCCAAGTGGGAAGACCAAGAGAACCAGGTTCACTGTCTAATGTTGGCCTCCATGGGTGACTCGCTTCAAGCGAAATACTTGGATTCAAAACCCAATAAGACCATGGAATCTTTAACAAAGATGATCATAGATAGTGCTAGAAAGGAGCCCTATAATACCACCATCACACTCACAAGGTGCCACATGGCGGAGGGAACATCGGTGTCCATGCATTTTCTCACGATGCAAGGATACCTTGAGAAGTTGCCGAAGCTCTCTTCCCTGATGCCCAATAACATTGCGGAAGATTTGATTCTTGGCTCTCTCGCCCCATCCCACAAGGACTTCATTATGCACTATCATGTGCATAAGAATGGGGTGAGTCTTCAGGAACTTTACAACACTCTCAAAATGGCTGAAGTTGACATAGGCAAGGGTCGAGACAAGTACGCCTTATCCGTCCATGAGAAGAGCAGAAAGATCACCAAAGGTAAAGGCAAATTCACCAAAAAGACGCCAATCAAGAGCAAGGGAGTAGGAGGTACTCATGGGAGTGCCTCGAGGGGGTATTCTTTGAAATCTCTGAGTCCCAATACAGAGTGCTTTCATTGCGGTGAAAATGGACACATCCTGCCAAATTTTCCCAAGTACAAGGAAGACAATGATAATAGAATGATTGAGCGTAAGCGCCCAAAAAGGCCAAAGGTATATTTGTTATTGAGATGAATTTAGCCACCTCTGTCCATGATTGGGTAATTGATGGGCTCACATAATTTCTAATGTGCAGCTACTAATGTATAGGAAGGAACTCGTGAAGAACGACATGATTATGAACGTCGGAAATGGTGTGCGCGTTGCTGCAGTTGCACAAGGTTCCATGGAGCTTCAATTGTCTAGTGGTTTAAATTTATGTTTGAAGAACGTTTATTATGTGCCTTCGAGTAGCAAGAATATTATTTTTGTATCGTGTTTGGATATTGATGATTTTAATATAAATATTTCAAATTCTTGCTTGTCTATATCGAAGAATGGAATTTTCTATGCAAATGTATTCGTGAAGAATGATCTCTATTTACTCGAATTGAAGAATAGACAAATCTTAAACATCAATAACAAAAGACTTAAAACTACTCACGTGAATGATACACTCTTGTGGCACTATCGTCTTGGTCACATAAATGAAAAACACATCAAGAAATTGCAAGAAGATAACCCTCTTGGTCAAGTTGATTTTAAATCAATGGAGACATGCGAACCTTGCCTAATGGGAAAAATGACCAAGAAGCCTTTCAAGAAGAAAGGTCCGAGAGCGAATAACTTGTTGGATTTGATACATTCTGATGTATGTGGTCCGATGAGTACAAGTGCAAGAGACGATTTTAGGTACTTCATTATGTTCACGGATGACTATAGGCATTATGGCTATATTTATCTAATGAGAAACAAAAGTGAATCCTTTGACAAGTTCAAGGAATTCAAGAATGAAGTAGAGAACCAACTCAACAAGAAAATCAAGTCTCTATGAACGGACCGTGGAGATGAGTACTTAAGTCCAAATTTGACTCATTCCTAAAGGAGTGTGGTATTGTGCTACAACTCACCCTTCCCGGTACACCTCAGTGGAATGGGGTATTCGAAAGGATGAATAAGACATTACTCAACATGGTTTGATCAATGATGAGTCAAGCTAAATTGCCGCTTTACTTTTCGGGTTATGCACTAGAAGCACTAGAAGCATTAGCATATCAAGAAGTCTCAACGTGCTGAATCATTCCCCATAAAATAAATCCACTAATCAAAGCATAAGCTAAGCTTCATTCAAGAGCATTAGCATATCAAAGATAAGAGTGGAGACCCATTAGATGGTTAGATGATGTCTACCAAACTTCAACAAAAAACGGATAAGTGCTTCTTTATAGGTTATCCTCGTGACATAAGAGGATACTACTTTTGGCATATAACCTCCAATCAAGTGATTGTAGAGAGGGATGTCGTATTCCTAGAAAAAGAATTTCTGGAAAGAATTAAAAGTAGTGGGAGTAGAGTTGTGCTTCGGGACACTCAAGATATTCTACAAGATCATGATATGAATGGTAAAATTCAAGATTATGAAGGCCCAACCGAGGTTCCTTTGGTTAGTGGGAGTGTGAGTGACAGACCCGCGCAAGCAATTGTAAGAGAAACTCAATCATCCCCACCTAGTTTACGTTCGAGAATCGAACATGAACCAAATCTGCAAGAAATTGTGGAAGAGGTTCGAGTAGTGCACGTAGAACCAAAACAACCTAGAAAGGTCAACTAGGGAAAGGACGAAACCCGATATGTATTTGGGACTTCATGAGATCATGGTACTAGATACCGATGATCCCTCGACCTTTCAAGAAGCAATGGAAAGAGAGGACTCCAAACTATGGTTTAAAGTCATGCAATCCGAAATAGAATCTATGTAGGATAATCACGTGTGGAACTTGGTTGACCTTCCCCAAGGGAAGAAAGCCATTCAAAATAAATAGGTTTTCAAGAGGAAAGATGAACACGGATGGGAACTTGACAACCTACAAAGCAAGGCTTGTAGCAAAAGGTTTCACTCAAGTTCAAAGAATTGACTATGATGAAACTTTTTCACTGGTTGCCATGTTCAAGTCTATTCAGATTATGCTCGCTATTGCCGCCTTTCATGATTATGAGATATGACAAATGGATGTCAAAACGGCGTTCTTTAATGGGAACTTGGAGGAGGATGTGTACATGGTACAACATCAAGGTTTTGAAGATCCAAAGAATAGTGAGAAAGTATGCAAGCTTCAAAGATCCATTTATGGATTGAAGAAAGCATCAATGAGTTGGAACAAACGCTTTGACGAAGAAGTCAAAAAGATTCACTTCGCCCAAAGTAAGGAAGAGCCTTGTATATACAAGAAGGTTAGTGGGAGCCACATAGTGTTCTTGATCTTATATGTCGATGACATACTCCTCATGGGAAATCATATACCTTTCCTTGAGCAAACGAGAAATTCGTTGAAATCTGTGTTTTCAATGAAAGACATGGGTGAGACTCAATACATCTTGGGAATCAATATATATAGAGATAGATCTCGTAGACTCATTGGCCTAAGTCAACGTACATACATTGACAAGGTCTTGGAAAGGTCCAGCATGAACAACTCCAAAAGGGGCAGTGTGCCAATGAATATGGGTGTGCAACTCAAGAAGTCTCAACGTGCTGAATCACTTAAGACTTAGAGTACATGAAAGATATTCCTTATGCTTCGGCAATAGGATCAATCATGTACGCCATGACTTGCATAAGACCCGATGTCCCGTATGCTCTAAGCATGACAAGTCATCACCAATCCAACGCAGGTCCTGAGCATTGGATTGCGGTCAAGAATATTCTAAGGTACCTTAACCGGATCAAAGATAAGTTTCTTGTTTACGGAGGACAAAAGGAGCTAATAGCCGAGGGCTATTCGGATGCGAGTTTCATGAGTGATCCCGACGATAGAAGGTCGCAATCAGGATATGTCTTCCATATGAATGGTGGAGCTGTGAGTTGGAGTAGTTGGAATCAAACCACTACGGCCGAGCAATCTCTTATAACGGGGTAATGCTTTTAGTCTGTTTACTCACTCATTTCTTATCTACACATGAACCAAAACCCCTACACTTAGTGTCTCACAACAAGATTTAAAGGGTCCTTGACTACAACAAACTTCCTTAAATAAACAGACACGAATTATTGACTCACTAGGTTCGGGGTCGACTTCTTTAATTGTTTTAGTACTGAAACCCTATGATTACTCGCCCCCCGAGGGAAAAACGGGGTGCATCCTAACGACTAAATAAGTCCTAAAGCCACTGTACTATATATCCTAATGCATCAAGTTCAAGACAAATTTGGGAGCTTTCTTTTTACTTTGTCTCTCAATGGTTTTGCACAAGCTAAACACACGCAAAACCCACAAAACATTTTCTTTCGCAAACACATGAAGATTTTTGAAAGAAATGTGAAAATTTTAAAACACTAGGCAAGGAAAAGAAGACAAGTGATCCAAGGATCATGGCAAGCAGATATATCGATATTAAATGCAACACACTAACATGACCCTAGCAGTACAAACAAAAAGAAAACAAAATCAAAGTAAAAGACTCGACTATGTACACACGTAAAACACCCCCACACTTACTTCATGCATTGTCCTCAATGAATGTGAGCAAAATACTACATGGATTTATGTAAGAAAAAAGAGATCTCACCAACGTGAAGTACAAAGAGAAGTTCATGGTTATGTTGATGGACACAAACCTGAATACCCTATAAACCTGTGAGATGCTAAAGAAGGGATACAAATACGTAAAATAAATGGGGCCCAAATACTCAAGGGTTGGAGCCCAAAACAATCGATGCTCAATGAAGGAGTCTTTTATTGTACTTCTTTCTTCTTCTTCTTCTTCTTCTTTTTTATAATATAACTATGCACAAAAATAAGTTTCCATCTTCATTTGTCAAAGGACATCAAATGGGCATCTCAAAAGTGAGTCAACTCACTTGGAAAGGGAACATGACACCACGCGGGGCCAGAATACTCATGTTTGGGCCCCCTCACAAAGAGCACAAGATGAAAGGAGAGGTTCATGAATTAGGCGCAAAGGCCTATCATTCAAAGGATCAAACTGAAAGAGCTTGGACCTCTCAAGAGTTTGGGAAATATGGGGAAACGGAAGAAGAGTTTCTCCCATTGCGGTACTGAAGTTATGATCGTCAATCCAAACTCTCCAACCAACAGGTTGGTGGGTCAGAATGAGGTCAAGAACCTCGTTAGGCATGTCCGACTCACCAGGTGAACAAAAAGTGGGTCTCTTACCCAAGGTATCCTCCAAGGAACTCCTAATACCCTCATTAGCAATGTAGTTGTTTGATGTTCCATCATTTCCAAAATGATGAGGAACAATAGTGAGAGGCAAACTCTCATCAGGTCATTTGAAATTAAGGGTACTAGGGAGCTCTTGCTCCACCAGAGGCGAGTCCTTAAGAGGCACAAGATAAAGATCATGTGGCTTAAGGGCCACGAGATAAGAAGATAAGGCACAATCCTGTGCCGACTCATAATGAAGCTGGTCCATGTTATTCTCAATTTGAATTGAATCCTCCACTAAGTGATCATGAATTGAAACCCCAAGTCCCTCAGACTGACTAGGAGTTTGACTTTGAAAGATTGTTCTTTGAATTTGTGGATGTGGCGGTGGTTCGATATCAGAAGATAAATTCTCAAGTTGAGAAGAAACGTTACTCTCCTCACGTTCATTTAATTGTTGCGTCATTTGACTCACTTGTAGTGTCGTGTTTTGTATGGACTGTTGAGTGGTTTCCATGAACGTAAGGAAAGTTTGTTTCAAGGATTCGGGTATGCGGTCAACTATGAGGTCTAAGTCAGAGCTTGGGAAATTTTGGGGTTGGGTGTTGACGTGCTGAGAATGAGTCCAATGATTTGAAGTGGGTGTTGGTAGAATTCTAGGTATTCGGGAGGAGGTTACTGGGGTGAAAATGATGTATAAGAATTTGAATAAGAATTGTCTCCCCACGAATCCATCGCTCTCGGGTTGTATGCGGATGCGTAATGGTCATACTGAGCATTTTGGGAAAAGGTATGCTAATACTCAGGCTCTAAGGGAACATAAAGACATTCCCCGATAACATGACCACTCAACCCACAACAGTCGCACAGTACGGCTACTGGAGCCACAGGTACACTCATGTCGTCTACCGCACTCATGAAAGAGGCCAAAGTTTGTTGTAATGTCTCAGTTTGTTGACCAGCATATGATCCGACATAACTAGATTGTTGTCTAACAGCCGGTGCCTCTCTCATATTATCCCAATCTGAGGATTGCTCAGCCACACAATTAAGATTGTCCCAACCATACGGGGTGTTAGTTTGAGCCACCCCAAGTTGCATGGGTCCGGAATACCAGGGAGAATTGTCCTGGTCCCAACAATGATATGGATGGTCGCCCATGTAACCATCCATCTTAATAAAAAAACTCTCGAGTCGACCACTCTCACTACCACGAGGCTAAGCTGGCAAAAAGTGCTTGAATCGGCCCTAAAATGCTACCAGAGTGCTTAAAAGGGAGGAGACTAGAACGTAAAAGTAGGTGAGAAGAAGATGACTCAGTGGAGAAGGTAAGAATCCCTAGAATCTAGCATGGGTCGTGGGAGAGGGTAGAAGTCTAATCTAGCAACCACGGCTCAAACAACTTATGGCTATGGGTCCTCAGGCTAGACGACACCTAACTTTGAGGTCACTAGTCTCGACACGCCTCATCTCCCTACAACGAAGACCACAATGCCCAGCAAGTGATACCAAATCCGGAGATCTAGTATCTCCTACTATCGACCTGGCAGGCGACGTCAATCAGGTCATGATGGTCTCAACTCGATAACTCTCCTAGTGTGTCTGAATTCCTTTGTCTACTTGCTTTTAGATTAAGGCTTTACTTGAGTGTGCTTTTTTGGGCTAAGGGAGGGGTGATGAAATCCCCCACCTTATCTTTGAAGACTATATGTGATGCCCCTTAAAGATGTTTTGAAATCTTAGACTAGCAAGCAACTCACCAAACAAGTACTCACCTCACTCTTGTCCCGATGCACCTTCCTAACTAATGCATGCTTGAACCATGCATGATTGAGAGAATGGATGCACGTACCTCATGCCAGCAATCAACAACAAAAATGTAAAGCAGAGAAAAGACAAATGCGTGCAAGGTCTACAATTGATGCATGACCTAGATGGCAATCAATCTACTCTTTTGCTTTGAGTTTTAAGATCCAAGTTGATTAAAGGGGATTGATTGTTAATATAGGAGCAAACTATAAGTCACAACATGCAAGATGGTGCTCCCAGATAACTACACTGAAATACACAACAACAGAACAAAAATGGGAGAAAGTGAAGCTCACCAGGCCGCCAATTGGCAGACCCAGATCGTTGATTGGCGGTCACTGTTAAGTTTTTGCTCTCCAATTCCTCCAGTCGCCTCCCCTTGACGCCAAGATATCCCTGAAACAAACAAAAATGAAAAACCAAAAAATTAAACCCACTCGAATTGTCCCAACCAAAGTCTAGACAGAGTACCTCCGTGCCAATGACGCCAAAAACTTGATTGTACGTTTTAATTATTATAACCGCAAGTGCACGGCCACGTTGAAGTGTTGGCAAATACGGGTCGATCCACAGGGAGGTGTGTAGACTTTAGTTTGTTCGAAGGCGAGTGGGAAAGAAAAGAGAGAAAGGAGTTATGGTCAAACTACACTACAATGCAAAAAGAAAATGGAAGATAAGCAATAAAACTAAACCCCATAAGGGGTAGAGAAAAAATGTGAATATAAAGATGTGTATGTGTGTGTTCAATTATTCTCATCACAACATGTAGTGCATGAAAACCATAAAACTAAATCCAACTTTGCCTCCACATGAATTACGATAACACGATATCATTAAAATATACAAGACAATAATTGGAATGAAGCTAAATGAACTCATGTATAAATACTAGACCCTACTATGCCTCCACATGAAATAAGATAGCACATTATCATTAAAACATACAAGGCATTAACCAAGGTAGAGGCGACAAGAGTACATGCAACTACAAGTCATGTTTCCAATATTAATTCCATCCTTATCCTTACCTCATCATTCCCCATAAAATGTCCACTAACCTAAACATATGCTACGCTTCATTCAAGAGCATTAGCATATCAAAGACAAGAGTGAAATCACATTAGATGGTTATGGAATTCATATAAGGCTCAAAGGATTAAGATAACACATACCTAATACATCACATAATCATATCACATATTTCTCCACCCCCCAAATGGGGATGGAACTAGTCACTCATATTTAAACTACAACCTACATTAAAATGAGACATTCTACTAAAAGGAAATTACACTAAGCAAACCAGGAATATTAAAGAAGCTAATTGAAAGGAAAGTAAAACTGAAGAAGCATGCAAAAATTAAAAGACAAGATGAAAAGAAATTAAGAATATTTATTTTATTTACATGGATCAGATTACAAGTGTCATTCTTCTCCACCTTGAGTTTTTGCTTTAAGACTTTTACTCCAAGTAGAGAGAATGCCACCAAGCAATGGGTGAATACGAAGAAATGTGAAGAGTTCTATTTATAGGCATGGAAAAAGCTAATCCGGAACAATCCCCAGTATAGGACTAAAAACATACTCCTTAAATAAACAGACATCAATACGGCCGACTCAACCACCACCTCCGAAGTCATGGCTTTCGTTAAAGCGAGCAAGGAAGGAGTGTGTATTAAGAAGTTCCTTGAAGAGCTTGGAGTAGTTCTCTCGTACGAGGGACCAATAAAGCAATTTTGCGATAGTACATCTATCTCGCAAATCAATGATCCCAAATCACACCACAATGTGAAGTACATGGATCGAAAGTACTTTGTCACATGTGACTTTGATTGACATCATTTCATGCTTATATTTGTACCTTATACCCATTATCTTACACCTAAGCAATGCTATGTGACGAGTTTTATGTTTAGTTTTCAGAAATAAAGAGGTTTGAAGAGAAGAGCCATGAAAGGACCCAAAAGCAGGAAAAAAAGGACCTAATTGTGAGACCTGGGGACCAAGATGCAAGGGGGAAGGACCTGATCGTAAGACAGAAGGACCTAAGAGCAAAACAGGAAACTCCACACCATCATGAGGAGTATTTTGTCAATTCGATTCGGGTCGGATCTCCACTAAACCAGCTAGATGCATCCAAGACCAAGAAACAAACCAAGGCAAGCCCACCAGAAGTCCCAGCCGGATCTGGGCCTTATAGGCCGCCAATTGGCGGTCTGGAACCGCCAATTGGCGGTCTGGTTAAGCCCAGATCAGCCAAGATTCTTGCTGGACTTGTATTAGCATGTGTTTAGGCTATTTTTGGTATTGGTTTAGTCCCACATCGGGGGATTGTCCCGGATTAGCTTTTTCCATGCTTATAAATAGAACTCTTCACCTCCCATTGTATCCATCTCCCTCTTGGTGGCCATCTTCCCTACTAAGAGTGAAGCCTTGAAGCAAAACTCTAGTGGAGGAAGAGCTACTTGTAATTGAGTGAGTTAATAATATAAGTTTTCTCTTAATGATGTTGTTTCTCTCTTAGTTTAATTTCCTTTCATTTGCATGCTTGTTTGTTTGTTTAGTTTTATGCTTCTTTAATATTTCTTGCTTAAGTAGTATAAATTTCATTTCAGTATTATGTTTTCCTTTGCTAAATTAGTTAGTGTAATGAGTAGTGAGTAGTTCCATCCCCATTTGGGGGGTGGAGAAATATGTGATATAATAATGTAGTGTATTAAGTGTGTGTTATTTTTATCCCTTGAGCTTTATATGATTTCCATAACCATCTAATGGGTCTCCACTCTTATCTTTGATATGCTAATGCTCTTGAATGAAGCTTAGCTTATGCTTTGATTAGTGGACCTATTTTATGGGGAATGATAAAGTTAGGATATGGATGAAGCTAATATTGGAAACACAATTTGTAGTGTATGTACTCTTGTTGCCTTTTCCTTAGCTAATGTCTTGTATGTTTTAATGATGTAGTCATCTTAATTCATGTAGAGGCATAGTAGGGTCTAGTCTTTATACTTGAGTTCATGTAGCTTCATTCCAATCATTGTCTTGTATGTTTTAATGATGTAGTCTTATCTTAATTCATGTAGAGGCAAGATTGGATGTAGTTTTATGATTTCATGCACCACATGTTGTGAGGAGCTTAATTGAACACACACACACACACACATCTTTATTTTCACATCAGTTCTCTACCCCCTTTGGGGTTTAGTTTTATTGCTTATCTTCATTTCCTTTGCATTTCATTTCAGCTTTGTAGTTTAGATTAGTGTAATACATCTTTCTCCCTCCTTTTTACCTCTCGCCTTCGAATAAACCAAGTGTCGACACACCTCCCAGTGGACGACCCGTATTTGCCACCGCTTCAACGTGGCCGTGCACTTGCGGTTAAATTTAAAACGATCAATCAAGTTTTTTGGCGCCGTTGCCGGGGAGGTGCTCTGTCCAGACCTTGGTTTGGACGATTCGAGGGGTTTTTAATTTTTCTTTTTCAGTTTTTCTTAGTTTCAGGGAACACTCGGATCACGGGGAGGCCACTGGAGAAGTTTGAGGAAGCAAATCCAAGAACAGACCGCCAATCAGCGGTTTGGAACCGCCAATTGGCGGCCTGGTGAGGGATTCTGTCTTCCAATTTTTTTGTGGTCATTTGTGCTGTAATTTGTGTTATCTGGGAGCCCAATTTTGCATGCTGTGACTTCTTATTTGCTCCCAGATCATTAATCACTCCCCCTTTAATCAACTTGGACCATAAAACTCAAAGCAAAAGATTAGACTTCTTGCCATCTAGGTCATGCACCATTGGTAGACCTTGCATGCATTTGTCTTTTCTTTGCTTTACATTTTGTCGTTGATTGCTGGCGTGAGGTACGTGCACCCACATCCCTCATTCATGCATGTTTCGTTCATGCATTAGTTAGTAAGGTGCATCGGGACAAGAGTGAGAGAGCGTTTGATTGGAGCGATTGATTGCTAGATCTAGGATCAAATCGCTACTAAGGAGGGGCTGTCCCATAAAAGATAAGGTGGGGGATTTCATCACCCTTTCCTTAGCCCCAAAAATCACTCTTAATAAAGCCTTAACTAAAAGCAAGTAGACATTGGCCCTAGGATTGCGGGCGCACTAGGAGAGTAATCTAGTTGAGACCGTCATGACCTGATCGGCGTTGCCTACCTTGTCGATAGTAGGAGGTACTGGATCTCCGGATCTGGTATCACTTGCTGGGCATTGTGGTCCTCGTTGTAGGGAGGTGAGACGTGTCGAGGCTAGTGACCTCGAAGTTAGGCGTCGTCTAGCTTAAGGACCCATTGCCTTACTTTGTTTGAGCCGTGCTTGCTAGATAGGCTTCTTCCTGATCCCACTACCCACGCTAGCTCTAGGAATTCTTCCCTCCTCATCTGAGTCCTCTCCTCATCTATTCTCTACGTTTAGTCTCCTCCTCTAGTACACCTTCTGTTGTGTGTTTGGTAGAGTCGAGTCGAGCATTTTTATGCGAGGTTGGGCTCGTTCTGGTGAGAGCGCTCGACTCGAGAGAGTGCTTATTTCTGAGATGGAAGATCTTGGTGATCGACCATCTCCGCCTCGTGCTCCTTTGGAGCAAGAAGGCGAGTCGTCTCGTGGTGGCGAGGGAGACCGGGTTCCATACATGGACTACCTCGGTCCATTCCCACCACCACGTAGACCTCCTTCTCCTCCTCCTCTGACTCGAGAGGAAGGGAGATTCGGTCAGGATCGAGTTCTTGGTGCACCACCACCTTTAGCTCGACATGATAGACCGATGACTTTGTGGGAGCGGACCCATCCTATTCGGGCCGCGCAACCTTCTTGCATAGTTGTTCCCCCTGCTCGCGGGAACAGCTATGAGCTAAAACCTCAGTATGTGAGCATGCTTCCGACCTTCACTGCCAATAAGGAGGATCCGTATATCTTTATACGCGAATTCGAGGAAGTGTGCTCCATGTTCAAGCTTCAACAGCTTGACGAGGATTCTGTCCGGTTGAGGATGATTTCTTTCGCATTGAAGGATAATGCGAAGAAATGGATGTATAGCCTCCCGGCGAGCTCGATTCGGTCATGGGATGACTTTGTGACCGTCTTTCTGAAGAGATTTTTCCCTCAAAGGAAAACTCAACAGATACGGCACCAGATACATCAAATGTATCAGACCGAGACCGAATCGTTTCATGATTTCTTTGAGAGGTTCAAGGACCTTCTCCAGCAGTGCCCTCATCATGGATTTGAGTTATGGCAGCTGTGCCAAATTGTTTATGAGGGCATCAACTACAACACCCGCACATTGTTGGAGTCGATGTGTCAGGGTGACTTCCAAATGAAACCCATCGAGGAGGCATGGGACACTTTTGAATCCATGGCTGAGCGCACCTTCGAGTGGGACACCATGAGAGAGCCACCAGCCGCCAGGTCTTCTGGTCGAGCTGGATCATATCATGTTGAGTCGACTATCGCGTCTGAGGCGAAAATGGCTGCTCTCATGCGTAGGATAGAGAGTTTGGAGATGGACCGAGCTCCTGTAGCTCAGGTCACTACTCCCGGGTGTACTAGGTGTGGACTGTCGGGACATGATGACTTGGAGTGCGCTTACGCTCCAAGAGATACTGAGCATGCAAATGCGATGTATCATCAAAGGCCCCGAAACGACCCGTACAGTCATTCCTATAACCCGGGATGGCGTAACCATCCTAACTTCTCTTGGGGGTCTAGTGGAGGCCACGGTCAGAGCTCGCACGCTCAACCTCAACCTCCACCTTATCAACCTCCACGCCCATCGGCGACCTACCAACCCCCACATCAAAGGTCGCAGCACCAAAATTACCAACATGCTCATGCCTCATCGTCGGGTTATTCCAACCAGACTCCACCACGGGTTGACCCTAAGGACCCTTCTTGTGATCCGACCTTTCAAGCGTTGCAAAGTACAGTCAAGGCTTTGGAAATGCAGGTTAGCCAGTTGGCTCATCAACTCCATGAACGCGAGAAAGGTCAGTTCCCGAGTCAACCTGAGGTGAATCCCCGGGGTACCCATTCGCAAGGAAGGACACCTTTACCTCATGCTACCTCTGAACCGACCCATCATATTAATCTGATTCATACTTTGAGGTCTGGTAAGGAGGTGGACAACCACATTGGGGTGCCTTCCTTGTCATCACCATCTTTGAGGGAGCCGGATCCTGAGGCTCCCTCCACAAATACTTCCAGGAAAGAGCCAGATCCTGAGGTTCTTTCTACATTTCCTTCGACAAAGGGGCCGAACCTTGAGGTCCCCTTGTCTCCTCTTGTGTCGAAGGAACCAGATTCTGAGGTCCCCACTCATGTTTCTTTGGACCTGAATTCTGGGGTGCCTTCGCATCCTTATGCCCCAAAGGCGCCATTCCCTGAGCGCCTTAAAAAGAAAACCTCTGATCAGCATGACAAGATGCTTGAGATGTTTCGGCAGGTTAAGGTGAATATCCCTCTTCTGGAGGTGATTCAGCAAATGCCACCTTATGCCAAGGTTCTCAAGGACTTATGCACTAAGAAGAGAAAAACTCATGTTCCCAAGAAAGCTTTTCTTGCGGCTAACGTGAGTTCCTTGTTGGCACAACCCATGCAAGTCAAGTACAAGGACCCTGGCTGTCCTACTATCTCTTGTGTGATTGGTGATGTGCCCATACACCGAGCCTTGCTGGACCTTGGTGCATCTGTTAATCTTCTGCCATATTCTGTCTACGTCCACCTCGGTCTTGGAGACCTCAAACAAACAAAGACCACTCTTCAATTGGCTGATAGGTCTATGAAGAAACCGAGGGGTGTGGTGGAAGATGTGCTGATCAAAGTGGGAGAGTTCATTTATCCAGTCGACTTCTTTGTCTTGGATACTGAACCTGTGCCAAACCCACTTGGACAAATTCCTGTCATTCTGGGGCGACCATTTCTTGCGACTTCCAATGCCTTGATCAATTGTCGCAATGGTCTGATGCGCTTGACTTATGGTAGTCAATGCGCTGATTTCAACATCTTCACCATTGGCAAGAAGCCAGATGCCTTCAATGACCCTGTTGGGGTTAACCTTATCCAGGGCATGGATGAGAGTGAAGTTGAAGGCACCTTCAAGTACTTCAGAGAATTGTTCGATGAAGATCCTGAAGGTGGTGAAGATGTTTCACCTGGGCTGGCACAAGAAGGTGCCTTATGTTTTGATCATGTGGCCTTAGAGCCGCATCCTTATGATCTTGTGGCCCTTGAGCCACATCCTTTTGATCTTGTGGCCTCAGAGCCACATCATTCTGATCTTGTGGCCCTTGAGCCACATCCTTCTGATCTTGTGGCCCTTGAGCCACATTCTTTTGATCACGTGGCCCTTGAGCCACAACCTTTCGATCACGTGGCTTTTGAGCCACCAGATACCCTTTTTATGGCCTCTGGGCCACATGATCTTCATTCTATATCTGTTGAGGACCCCATGTGGGTTAAGAATCAACCACCTGATACCCTTCAACCTGGTAGAGGTTCACCTCTCATTCATGCCTCCTCTTTTGTTAACTCTCAAGAGGCATCGAACGACCACAATACGAATAAGGGTGTCAGGTGGTCAAGCAATTCTGTTTTGTATGTTGCGAGCCCATACAGGTGCATTTCTGGCTCGAGAGATGGCGGGTTCCCATTTGATGTCCCTTGATATATGAAGATGGGAGCCCATTGTTGTAAAAAAAAAAAAAAAAAAAAAAAAAAAAAAAAAAAAAAGACTCCTTCAGTGAGCATCGATTGTTGTGGGCCCCAACCCTTGAGTATTTGGGCCCCATTTCTTTCACGTATTTGTATCCCTTCTTTAGCATCTCACAGGTTTTGAGGGAAGTTGGGTTGTGTCCATCAACATAGCCATGAACTTCCTTGTGTTCTTCATGTTGGTGAGATCTCTCCTTTTTATGCATCAATCCATGTAGTATCTTGCTTGCATTCATTGAGGACAATGCATGAAGTAGGTGTGGGGGGGGGGTGTTTTACGTGTGTACATAGTCGAGTCTTTTCTTTTGATTTTGTTTTCTTTTGTTTGCATTTTTAGGGTCATGATAGTGTGCTGCATTTAATATCGATATATCTGCTTGCCATGATCCTTGGGTGACTTGTCTTCTTTTGCTTGCCTAGTGCTTCAAAATTTTCACATTTCTTTCAAAATCTTCATGTGTTTTCGAAAGAAAATGTTTTGTGGGTTTTGCGTGTGTTTAGCATGTGCAAAACCGTTGAGAGGCAAAGTAAAAAGAAAGCTCCCAAAATTGTCTTGAACTTGATGCATTAGGATATCTAGTACGTGGCTTTAGGATTTATCGAGTCGTTAGGATGCACCCCAGTTTTCCCTTGGGGGTGAGTAATCAGTGGGTTTCAGTGCTCAAACATTTAAAGAAGTCCACCCTGAACCTAGTGAGTCAAATAATTCGTGTTTGTTAATTTAGGAAGTTTGTTGTAGTCAAGGGCTCTTAATATCTTTTTGTGAAACTTAAGTGTAGGGGTTTTGGTTCCCATGTAGATAAATGAATGAATAAGTGGTGTTCTCTCTTCTCGCACGGCTCCTATCACTCGGGAAAGTAGGTCTGAGGGGACTTTGTGCCTGGTGCTTTCGAGTCATCTGACGTGGGATGCACCGACCGAACTCCCGTTACACGGGTGGTAGGGATCGCCCTATGTGGAGATTTGGGGGAAGGTGTACGTGATAGTGTAAGTCCTCATAGGCAATGATGCACGAAACCTGACCCTGGGAGAATCAAACACCAACCAATAAATGCTCCAAAGAAAAAGAAAAAAAAAGGAAAGAAAAGAAAAAGAAAAAAAAAAGAAAAGAAGAGTCAAATAAGAACCAAAATGGACTTTACACTTTGTTTCACATTCAGAAGTTAAGGTTGCCCATGTCTTTCACTTAATTCTTTAGTTAACTCTCACGAATAACTCACTAGGCTAGGTGTGTGGACTGATTACATATATAGAGTCGACCCGTAGTATTACCGCATTCCATGATCGACAAAATGAGTCCAACGAGTCGTGTAGCTAGATTGATTAATGCATCTTGTTCGGATTTTGTGGGTATATCCGCTGAAAACCCTCAGGAGACACCACTCCTCCTCCTTGGCAACAAGGAGGTTTAACGGCTTGTTGCACATGCTAAGTGCAACCGTGATTCCTACGAAAGTGAGTTAGGATTTCTTGTTTTTTTCGTATGCTTTTTCCTTTCTTTGTTTTGCTCGAGACTAGCAAAAACTTAGGTGTGGGGGACCAATAAAGCAATTTTGCGATAGTACATCTATCTTGCAAATCAATGATCCCAAATCACACCACAATGTGAAGTACATGGATCGAAAGTACTTTGTCACATGTGACTTCATCGACGAAGGCAAAATAAATTTGTTGTGCGTGGACACAAACAACAACACAGCTGATCCATTCACCAAACCCTTATCCCAAGCCAAGGGCGAAATGCATTTCGAGTCCATGGGTCTGAGGAACCATGTGGATTGGCTTGATGAGTGATTAGAGAGGGTTACCCTAATTATTATTGTTTTATACATTGAGAATGTATGTGAAAGAAAACTTTGATAACAAGTGGGAGATTGAAAGGAATGTGTTCTAAAAGTTTTACTTTTATGTGTCAATTATTATCAATTGGATGTGCGAACATTTTGTTCATTGATTATTGTATTCGTCTTTTGGAATTGTTAAGGAAGAGACGTTTGGTGCTTAACCATAGAGCTCTAAAAGATAATGGTTAACATTAATCAAAAGTTATTCACAATCATGGTAATTAACATGGAACATTAATCACCGAGATAAGATTGTCGTGCTGGTCATCAATTGTTGGTAATTGACGACACGAGTATATAAAAGAGGAAAAGATTACTTTTATATATTGAATAGACCTAACAAGTAAAACATTATGGAATTGTGTTTCGTGTCATTAATGATTTACTGTGTCTTGGATACTTTGATATGAGATTTATATCTATTCACTCAATAAGTGCTTGATTTGATTATTGTCAAAAGCTATCAACGAGTATAGTGATAAAGGCAATAGTTGGTTGAACATGACTTGTGCTGGAAAAGATAGATAGTCAAAGGATTACCATTTCCCCTCTTAATTGATCCCCTTGATAAACCAAAATTATTATGTGCACAATGTAGCTTGAGTTAAGTTACATAGTTATAATTAGCTTAAAGAGATTAAGAAATGAATATAATACAAAAGTGACACATCTCTACTTTGTATATTTTCTTAATATCATGAGGCAAGGGACGGACACAAGTTGTGCACTAACATCACTAAATGGATCATGTTTAGTTTGAGTGGAACAAGACATCTATGCTAATTTGGTATGTATAATGTGTAGCTAGATACCGCTTATAGTGTGAGATATTAAGTGTTTAATATCGCTGCCAATTTAGCTTAGATCCTCCTATAAGTCACACCACAAAACTGGGAAACAAGAAGCTTAATTTTGAGTTCATATGATGTGTCGGGTTTCCTGACAAAAATGGACACATGCGATGAGTCAATAAAATCAATATGTCACGAAAATTTACATAATTAGAATCATGGATAAATTTATATGAGGTGTATATATTATGGTGTGTAAAAATTTAATATTACATAGGATAATATAATACATAAGATATGAATTTGCTAAAACCACAAAAAAATATCAAATTTTGTTGGATATAAATCCAAAATTTGACCAAGGCAAAATCAGGGTCAAAACGGTCCACCGTTTTGGGTTCGGTCGACCGAGGCTTCTTAGTAACGGTCCACCGAACGAAGATCGGATAACGCGATTGGTTGACCAAAATTGTCTGGAGTGCCTAGACAATTGGGTTCGGTCAACCAGGCGTAAATGGTCAACCGAAAGGAAATATCCAGGAGCTTTCTTTGGGATATTTTGGTAGACCGAAAGTGACACGGTCGTCTGATGAGATTTACCAGGAGAAATTTGGGTGAGTCAATGGTCGACCGGAGCGAGACGTGGATCGTCCAAACTTTTCCAAGGAATTTTTCTCGTGAATATTCGGTCGACCGTCTAGCTCACAGTCATCCAAACTTGCGTATAACCGAATGGTTCGGTCGACCGAGTGAAAATCTCGATTAACCGAATACCACGATTTTTGCCTAAATTATTAAGAGAATAATTAGATCATGGGTTGGATTAATTCCAGATTAAACATTTTTTAGGATGCTTATGTGGCAAATTGGGATTAATTTTAGTAGACAAAAAGCAAGAGATCATGGCTAGAGAATAGTTCTTAATGTGGGTGATTTGGGAGGCTATTAATTGGTCCTCTCACCCTACTTGTTTCATAAGAATACATGCAAAATTCTTTCTCTCCTTAATCACCCAATTAACCCATCCGAAAATTCTCTTAGTATTTTAAGTTTTGGAGATTAAAATCTCAGGATCTTTTAGAGGGGTTATTAGCTAGATTCTAGCTTAATTAGAGATTGATTGGCTAGCTCCTTTCTCTCTAATATTGTTTAGAGTTTGGTGAACACTTGGAGGCAAATCGGTGGGCGATTCGATGAGCAATGGAACATCGGATCTTCTTGAAGGTTTTAGAGAACCTTTACGTACAATCATCTCTCTTTTGTTTATTTTAATATGTGTAGGAATGCATGATATTCGAATAAACATATACATGTATATAAAATCAATGAAAATATGAAATCGGTCATGTATGCTTGTATTAAAATTTTAAAATATACGCATACATAGCGACACACAATCGTACAGTGGTATCAAAGCATTTAGTTCATATTTGCAATGATTAGACTATATAATTAGTTTTAGTTTACCGTCTACAATCGAAACAATTCATGTTTGCTGTCTTTTTCGAGTTTTCTGATAGCTTTGTTGATTTAATTCTAATTGATTCTTTTGATAGTTTTAAATGTGTAGAAACACATCATGTGAATGTTAGAATTAAATTTTTGACTCATCTCTAATATATAAAATTTTCGTTTTTTTATTAAATTATTATTTTATAAGGAATCGACAAAACGAAAAAGACATATGTTTATCTTTCCCTAAAAAAATTATTTTGGAAATTGGATAAACAACGGTTCAAATATTTTGTATTTTGAACTATGGATGTATAAAATTATTTTTAAAGGATTTGAAATGGTTTTGAAATTGTTTGATTTAGAGATGAATGATAAACTAAATCGAATAATTTATAGTATATGTACATGCGTTGCTCGAGTTCTCTTATGCATGGCGAATGACATCATTTCATGCTCATATTTGTATCTTATATCCATTATCTTACACCTAAGCAATGCTACGTGACGAGTTTTATGTTTAGTTTTCAGGAATAAAGAGCTTTGAAGAGAAGAGCCATGAAAGGACCCAAAAACAGGAAAAAAAGGACTTAATTGTGAGACCTAGGGACTGAGATGCAATGGAGAAGGACCTGATCGTAAGACCGAAGGACCTAAGAGACAAACAGGAAACTCCACACCATCATTGGGAGTATTTTGGCAATTCGATTTGGGTCGGAGCTCCAACAGACCGAGTAAATGCATCCAAGACCAAGACACACTTCAAGAAAAGCCCACAAACAAATCCAGAGGGATCTGGATCCTATAGGCCGCCAATTGGCGGTCTGGATCATTCCAGATCCGGTAAGTCTTCTCTTGGACGTGTATTATGGTTTGTTTAGGCTATTTTTGGTATTGGTTTAGTCCCACATCGGGGGATTGTCCCGGATTAGCTTTTTCCATGCTTATAAATAGAACTCTTCACCTCCCATTGTACCCATCTCTCTCTTTGGTGGCATCTTCCCTACTAAGAGTGAAGCCTTGAAGCAAAACTCTGGTGGAGGAAGAGCTGCTTGTAATTTGAGTGAGTTAATAATAGATGTTTTCTTTAGCTTGTTATTTCTTGCTTAGTTGATTTCCTTTTATGTGTTTGCTTTGTTGCTTGTTTTGTTTTATGCTTCTTTAATATTTCTTGCTTGATTAGTATAGTTTCATTTCAGTATAATGATTCATTTTATTAGAGTAGTTAGTTTAAATATGTGTGAGTAGTTCCATCCCCATTTGAAGGGTGGAAAAATATGTGATATAATCATGTAGTGTATTAAGTGTGTGTTATCTTAATCCCTTGAGCTTTAAATGATTTCCATAACCATCTAATGGGTCTCCACTCTTATCTTTGATATGCTAATGCTCTTGAATGAAGCTTAGCTTATGCTTTGATTAGTGGATCTATTTTATGGGGAATGATAAGGTTAGGATATGGATAGGAATTAATATTGGAAACACAAGTTGTAGTGTATGAACTCTTGTTGCCTTTACCTTGGTTAATGTCTTGTATGTTTTAACGATGTAGTCTTATCTTAATTCATGTGGAGGCATAGTAGGGTCTAGTCTTTACACTTGAGTTCATTTAGCTTCATTCCAATTATTGTCTTGTATGTTTTAATGATGTAGTGAAATCTTAATTCATGTGGAGGCAAAGTTGTATGTAGTTTTATGATTTCATGCACTACATGTTGTGAGGAGCTTAATTAAAAACACACACACACACACACATCTTTATATTCACATCATTTCTCTACCCCCTTTGGGGTTTAGTTTTCTTGCTTTTCTTCCATTTCCTTTTTGCATCTTAGTGTAGTTTAGTGTAACCAACCTTTCTCTTCCCTTTCTTCACCTCTTGCCTTCGCACAAACCAAGTGTCGACACACCTCCCTGTGGACGACCCGTATTTGCCACCACTTCAACGCGGTCGTGCACTTGCGGTTAAATATAAAACGATCAATCAAGTTTTTGGCGTCGTTGCCGGGGAGGTGCTCTGTCCAGACCTTGGTTTGGGCGATTCGAGGGGTTCTTAATTTTTTGTTTCCAGTGTTCTTAGTTTCAGGGAACCGTCGGATCAAGGGGAGGCTACTGGACAAGTTTGAGGGACAAACGCTTCAAAAGGACCGCCAATCAGCGGTTGGAGACTGCCAATTGGCGGCCTGGTGAGGGATTCGTGCTCTCAATTTTTTGCTGGTAGTTAGTTTTGTAATTTGTGTTATCTGGGAGCCCTATTTTGCATGCTTTGACTTCTGGTTTGCTCCCAGATCATTAATCACTCCCCCATTAATCAACTTGGCCCTAAAATTCACAGCAAAAGACTAGACGTTCTTATTTGTTTAGGTCACGCATCATGTATTGACTTAGGCATATAGTTGTCTTTTCTTTTAGCTTTATTTTCAGTTGTTGAGTGCTGGCGTGAGGTACGCATTTCCTACACTCATTCATGCATCTCGTATGCCCATGCATTAGTTAGTAGGAATTGCATCAGGATAAGAGTGAGAGAGCGTTTGATTGGAGCGATTGATTGCTAGATCTAGGATCAAATCATTACTAAGGAGGGGCTGTCCCATAAAAGATAAGGTGGGGGATTTCATCACCCTTTCCTTGGCGTCAAAAATCACTCTTAATAAAGCCTTAACTAAAAGCAAGTAGACATTGGCCCTAAGGATTGCGGGCGCACTAGGAGAGTAATCTAGTTGAGACCGCCCATGACCTGATCGGCGTTGCCTACCTTGTCGATAGTAGGAGGTACTGGATCTCCGGATCTGGTATCACTTGCTGGGCATTGTGGTCCTCGTTGTAGGGAGGTGAGGCGTGTTGAGGCTAGTGACCTCGAAGTTAGGCGTCGTCTAGGCTAAGGACCCATTGCCTTACATTGTTTGAGCCGTGCTTGCTAGTTAGGCTTCTTCCTGATCCCACTACCCACGTTAGCTCTAGGGATTCTTCCCTCCTCATCTGAGTCCTCTCCTCATCTATTCTCTGCGTTTAGTCTCCTCCTCTAGTACACCTTCTGTTGAGTGTTTGTTAGAGTCGAGTCGAGCATTTTATGCGAGGTTGGGCTCGTTTTGGTGATAGCGCTCGACTTGAGAGAGTGCATTCTTCTGAGATGGACGGTCTTGGTGATCGACCATCTCCGCCTCGTGCTCCTTTGGAGCAAGAGGCCGAGTCGTCTAGTGGTGGCGAGGGAGACCGGGTTCCATACATGGAGTACCTCGGTCCGTTCCCACCACCTCCTTCTCCTCCTCCTCTGTCTCGAGAGGAAGGGAGATTCGGTCAGGATCGAGTTCTTGGTGCACCACCACCTTTAGCTCGACATGATAAACCGATGACTTTGTGGGAGCGGACCCATCCTGTTCGGGCCGCGCAGCCTTCTTGCATAGTTGTTCCCCCTGCTCGCGGGAACAACTATGAGCTGAAACCTCCATATGTGAGCATGCTTCCAACCTTTACTGCCAATAAGGAGGATCCGTATATCTTTATACGCGAATTCGAGGAAGTATGCTCCATGTTCAAGCTTCAATAGCTTGACAAGGATTCAGTCCGGTTGAGGATGATTTCTTTCGCATTGAAGGATAATGCGAAGAAATGGATGTATAGCCTCCCGGCGAGCTCGATTCGGTCTTGGGATGACTTTGTGACGTCTTTCTGAAGATATTTTTCCCTCAAAGGAAAAGTCAACAGATACGGCACCAGATACATCAAATGTATCAGACCGATATCGAATCTTTTCATGGTTTCTTTGAGAGGTTCAAGGACCTTCTCCAGCAATGCCCTCATCATGGACTTGAGCTATGGCAGCTGTGCCAGATTGTTTATGAGGGCATCAACTACAACACCCGCACATTGTTGGAGTCGATGTGTCAGGGTGACTTCCAAATGAAACCCATCGAGGAGGCATGGGACACTTTTGAGTCCATGGCTGAGCGTACCTTCGAGTGGGACACCATGAGAGAGCCACCAGCCGCCAGGTCTTCTGGTCGAGCTGGATCATATCATGTTGAGTCGACTATCGCGTCTGAGACGGAAATGGCTGCTCTCATGCGTAGGATAGAGAGTTTGGAGATGGACCGAGCTCCTGTAGCTCAGGTCGCTACTCCCGGGTGTACTAGGTGTGGACTGTCAGGACATGATGACTTGGAGTGCGCTTACGCTCCAAGGGATACTGAGCATGCAAATGCGATGTATCAACAAAGGCCCCGAAACGACCCGTACAGTCATTCCTACAACCCGGGATGGCGTAACCATCCTAACTTCTCTTGGGGGTCTAGTGGAGGCCACGGTCAGAGCTCGCACGCTCAACCTCCACCTCCACCTTATCAACCTCCACGCCCATCGGCGACCTACCAACCCCCACATCAAAGGTCTCAGCACCATAATTACCAACCTGGTCAGACCTCTTCGTCGGGTTATTCTAACCAGACTCCACCACCCCAGCGGGTTGACCGTAAAGACTCTACCCTTGAACAAACCCTTCAAACGTTCATGCAGAGCACTCAATCCATGTTTGCGGCCAGCAATAATTCGGCCAAAGCATTGGAAATGCAAGTTAGCCAGTTGGCTCATCAGCTCCATGAACGTGAGAAGGGTCAGTTACCGAGTCAACCTGTGGTTAAGCCCAGGGGTCAGCCTGCTCATACTAAGCAAAATGTACACAATGTTGAAAGTGACCCTTCCCAACATGCCAATGTTGTTGATACCTTGAGATCGGGAAGGGTCGTTGACAACAATGTGAAAATTCCGGAAGCCAACCTTGTTGGCGAGACTTCCAAGGAGAGTCTTAAGCCTGTCAAGGAACCTAATTCTGAGACTCCTCCTCGTGATTCTTATGTCCCTAAGGCACCATTCCCTCATCGGTTGACTAAAAAACATGATGAGCATTGGGATAAGATCGTTGAGGTACTTAGGCAAGTAAAGGTGAACATTCCGTTGTTGGACGTTGTTCAACAAATGCCACCATATGCCAAGTTCCTCAAGGACCTTTGCACCACTAAGAGAAAAACAAATGTGCCCAAAAAGGCCTTTTTGGCCGCCAATGTGAGCTCCATATTGACACAGCCCATGCACGTCAAGTACAAGGACCCAGGTTGTCCAACTGTCTCTTGCATGATTGGGAATGTGACAATCTCTCAAGCTTTATTGGATTTGGGGGCATCTGTGAATCTCCTTCCTTACTGAATCTATGTCAACCTTGGAATAGGCGATCTTAAACCAACGAGGACAACCCTCTAGTTGGCTGATAGATCCGTCAAAATTCCACGAGGGAGTGTGGAGGATGACCTTATCAAAGTGGGTGAGTTCGTATTTCCAGTTGATTTCATCATCTTGGATACCGAACCCGTGTCCAACCCACAAGGACAAATTCTTGTGATCCTTGGGAGGCCATTTCTTGCGACATCTAATGCTTTGATCAATTGTCGCAATGGCTTGATGAGGTTGTCTTTTGGAAACCTCACGGCGGATTTCAACATCTTCACTCTTGTTCAGCAACCTGGGCTCTTCGACGACACTGTCGGAGCCAATTTCATCCAGGACACGGATGAGCCTGATTCATTAGGCATGTTCGACTCACATCGACATATTATTGAGGTGCCTAATGATCAGGTTGCGAGTGAAGAGGATCTTAAGGAATCCGCCAGCATATCTCTGGACGAGGAGGCACATCTGGGTGCTTGCTCCTCTTACCCCGTGGCCCTTGAGCCACTTGAAAGTAACTCTGAATCCGACAAGGACCCACCTCTGGTCGAGCTTAAACCGCTCCCCGATAACCTAAAGTACATCTTTTTAGGGGATAATGAGACATTGCCACTCATTATTGCTTCTGATCTTGAAAAAGATCAAGAGGTTGCCCTCAAAAGAGTACTCTTTGAAAACAAAGAGCCGATCGGGTGGTCCTTGCAGGATATCAAGGGAATTAGCCCTGGTATTGTTCAGCATCGGATCCACATGGAAGAGGATTCTAGGCCCCGCAGGGACCCACAACGAAGATTGAATCCTGTACTGAAAGAAGTCGTCCGAAAGGAGCTTCTTAAGTGCTTGGATCATGACATAATCTATCCTATCTCTGATAGTTCGTGGGTGAGTCCTGTCCATGTGGTTCCCAAGAAGTCAGGCGTGACGGTTGTGGAGAATGAGCATAATGAGCTTATCCCGACACGCCTGCAAACTGGCTCGCGAGTTTGCGTTGATTATCGCAAGCTCAATGCGGCAACGTGGAAAGATCATTTCCCATTGCCATTCATTGATCAGATGTTGGAAAGGTTGGCCGGACACGAGTATTGTTGTTTTCTTGATGGATACTCTGGTTACAACCAAATTCCCATCGCCCCCAAGGATCAAGAGAAAACCACATTTACTTGTCCTTTTGGCACGTTTGCCTACCGTCGCATGCCCTTTGGGTTATGTAATGCGCCGGCAACGTTTCAAAGGTGTATGATCAGCATCTTCTCCGATATGGTTGAGCGTTTCCTTGAGATCTTCATGGACGACTTTTCCATATTTGGCGCTTCCTTTGATGAGTGTCTTCATCACTTGAGCCTTGTCCTCAAGCGATGCCGTGAGAAGAACCTCGCTCTCAATTGGGAGAAATGTCACTTCATGGTGAAGCGAGGGATTGTACTTGGACATGTGGTCTCAAGTAGGGGAATTGAGGTCGATCCCGCCAAAGTGGGTATCATTGCTAATCTCCCACCGCCACGTAATGTGAAGGATATCCGCGCCTTTTTGGGGCATGCTGGATTCTTTTGGTGGTTCATTCGGGATTTTAGCAAAATTTCTCGACCTCTTACCGCCTTGTTGGCTAAGGATGTCATTTTTGAGTTCACACTGGATTGCCACCATGCCTTTTTGACCTTGAAGAAAGAGTTGACTTCAGCTACCATTATTAAGGCACCGGTGTGGACTGAACCCTTTGAGTTAATGTGTGATGCATCTGACTTCGCTATGGGAGCAGTGCTTGGGCAACGATTGGACAAATTGCCTCATGTGATCTACTATGCCAGTAGAACACTCAATGATGCCCAATTGAACTACACTGTGACCGAGAAGGAATTCTTTGCAATCATATTTGCTTTGGAGAAATTCCGGTCGTACTTGGTTGGCTCCCACGTGATTATCTATTCTGATCTCACAGCCATCAAGCACCTCATGCCGAAGAAAGATGCAAAATCCCGACTCTTTAGATGGATCTTGTTGTTACAAGAATTCGATCTTGAGATTCGGGACAAAAAAGGGTGTGAAAATGTTGTAGCTGACCACTTGTCTCGTCTAGAGATGACCAACCCACAGGACCAAATCATTGATGACAAATTTCCTGACGAGCAGTTGTACACGATCGAAGATAACCCTTGGTTTGCCGACATCGTGAACTATCTCGTGACCGAGCAACTTCCTGTGGGTTGGTCAAAATCTGACCAATCCAAAATTAGATCTTATGTCAGATTCTTCCACTGGGACGACCCCCTACCTATTCAAATACTGCTCTGACCAAATTTTCAGGCGGTGCGTCCCAGATACTAAGTTCCAAAGTGTACTCCACTTCTGCCATTCCAAGGCATGTCGAGGACACTTTGGAGCAAAGAAAACTGCTGCCAAGGTGCTCCAATCTGGATTCCACTGGCCCTCTCTTTTCAAGGATGCTTACGACTTTTGTAAGCAATGGGATAGGTGCCAGCACCTTGGCAGGATTGGTCGACGTGACATGATGCCTTTGCAAAATGTCCTTGTTGTCGACATTTTGATGTGTGGGGCATCGATTTCATGGGTCCCTTCCCAAACTCGTTCGGGAATGTTTACATTCTGGTGGTCGTTGACTATGTGTCTAAGTGGGTTGAGGCTATACCCACAAAGACCAATGACAACAAGGTGGTCACCAAATTCTTGAGGGACATTTTTGCGCGATTTGGTACTCCTCGTACCATAATCAGCGATAGGGGTACCCACTGCTGTAATCACTCCTTTGAAGCGCTTATGAGGAAATATTTGATCACCCACAAGCTTGCGACCCCATACCATCCGCAAACTAGTGGGCACGTCGAAATCTTTAACCGTCAATTAAAGCAAATTCTTGAGAAGATGGTTAGTTCCTCGAGGAAGGATTGGTCTACCAAGTTGAATGACGCGTTGTGGGCTTTCCGCACCGCGTACAAGAGCAATTTGGGTATGTCCCCATATCAGGTAGTATACGGCAAGGCTTGCCACCTACCCGTCGAGCTTGAGCATCGTGCTTTCTGGGCGATCAAGAACCTGAATATGGATCTTGATCAAGCAGGAGTACAACGTAAGCTCGACATTATGGAATTGGAAGAGCTACGGAATGATGCGTACGAGAATGCCAAAATTCATAAGTCCCGAGCCAAGATGTTTCATGATCGCATGATTATGCGAAAGGTGTTTACGGCCGGGCAGAAGGTGTTGCTCTACAATTCCCGGCTTCATCTGTTTGTGGGTAAGCTCCGCAGTCGCTGGTCTAGCCCGTTTATTGTCCAAACCGTCTATCCTCATGGAGCGGTTGAGATCTTGAACCCAGGGAATGGGGACGTGTTCAAAGTTAATGGACAACGCCTCAAACCCTACTTGGAGGGGCACCAGCCGAAGTCGAGGAGGTCATGTTCCTTCATGAACCTCCCTCGCACTCAACCATTCATGCTCCTACATGAGCGGTTGAGCGTTCATGTGTATATATGTTAACAAAAAAAAAGACTCCTTCAGTGAGCATCGATTGTAGTAGGCCCCAACCCTTGAGTATTTGGGCCTCATTTCTTTCACGTATTTGTATTCCTTCTTTAGCATCTCACAGGTTTTGAGGGAAGTTGGGTTGTGTCCGTCAACATAGCCATGAACTTCCTTGTGTACTTCACGTTGGTGAGATCTATTCTGTTTCATGCATACATCCATGTAGTATTTTGCTCACATTCATTGAGGACAATACATGAAGTAGGTGTGGGGGGGTGTTTTACGTGTGTACATAGTCGAGTTTTTTCCTTTATTTTTGTTTTCTTTTGTGTGCATTGTTAGGGTCATATTAGTGTGCTGCATTTAATATCGATATATCTGCTTGCCATGATCCTTGGGTGACTTGTCTTCTTTTGTTTGCCGAGTGCTTCAAAATCTTCACATTTCTTTAAAAATATTCATGTGTTTGCGAAAGGAAATGTTTTATGGGTTTTGCATGTGTTTAGCATGTGCAAAACCGTTGAGAGGCAAGGTAAAAAGAAAGCTCCCAAAATTGTCTTGAACTTGATGCATTAGGATATCTAGTACAGTGACTTTAGGATTTATCGAGTCGTTAGGATGCACCCCAGTTTTACTTTGGGGGTGAGTAATCATAGGGTTTCAGTGCTCAAACATTTAAAGAAGTCTACCCTGAACCTAGTGAGTCAATAATTCGTGTCTGTTAACTTAAGGAAGTTTGTTGTAGTCAAGGACCCTCTAAATCTTGTTGTGAGACTTAAGTGTAGGGGTTTTGGTTCATGTGTAGATAAGAAATAAGTGAGTAGGTGTTCTCTCTTCTCGCACGGCTCCTATTATCCTTGTATCTTATATCCATTATCTTACACCTAAGCAATGCTACGTGACGAGTTTTATGTTTAGTTTTCAGGAATAAAGAGGTTTGAAGAGAAGAGCCATGAAAGGACCCAAAAGCAGGAAAAAAATGACTTAATTGTGAGACCTAGGGACTGAGATGCAATGGAGAAGGACCTGATCGTAAGACCGAAGGACCTAAGAGCAAAACAGGAAACTCCACACCATCATGGGGAGTATTTTGGCAATTCGATTCGGGTTGGAGCTCCAACAGACCGAGTAGATGCATCCAAGACCAAGACACACTTCAAGAAAAGCCCACAAACAAATCCAGACGGATCTGGATCCTATAGGCCGCCAATTGGCGGTCTGGATCATTCCAGATCCGATAAGTCTTCTCCTGGACGTGTATTATGGTTTGTTTAGGCTATTTTTGGTATTGGTTTAGTCCCACATCGGGGGATTGTCCCGGATTAGCTTTTTCCATGCTTATAAATAGAACTCTTCACCACCCATTGTACCCATCTCTCTCTTTGGTGGCATCTTCCCTACTAAGAGTGAAGCCTTGAAGCAAAACTCTGGTGGAGGAAGAGCTGCTTGTAATTTGAGTGCGTTAATAATAGATGTTTTCTTTAGCTTGTTAATTCTTGCTTAGTTGATTTCCTTTTATGTGTTTGCTTTGTTGCTTGTTTTGTTTTATGCTTCTTTAATATTTCTTGCTTGATTAGTATAGTTTCATTTCAGTATAATGCTTCATTTTATTAGAATAGTTAGTTTAAATATGTGTGAGTAGTTCCATCCCCATTTGGGGGGTGGAGAAATATGTGATATAATCATGTAGTGTATTGTGTGTTATCTTAATCCCTTGAGCTTTAAATGATTTCCATAACCATCTAATGGGTCTCCACTTTATCTTTGATATGCTAATGCTCTTGAATGAAGCTTAGCTTATGCTTTGATTAGTGGATCTATTTTATGGGGAATGATAAGGTTTGGATATGGATAGGAATTAATATTGGAAACACAAGTTGTAGTATATGAAGTATTGTTGCCTTTACCTTGGTTAATGTCTTGTTTGTTTTAACGATGTAGTCTTATCTTAATTCATGTGGAGGCATAGTAGGGCCTAGTCTTTATACTTGAGTTCATTTAGCTTCATTCCAATTATTGTCTTGTATGTTTTAATGATGTAGTGAAATCTTAATTCTTGTGGAGGCAAAGTTGTATGTAGTTTTATGATTTCATGCACTACATGTTGTGAGGAGCTTAATTACAAATACACACACACACACACATCTTTATATTCACATCATTTCTCTACCCCCTTTGGGGTTTAGTTTTCTGTCTTTTCTTCCATTTCCTTTTTGCATCTTAGTGTAGTTTAGTGTAACCAACCTTTCTCTTCCCTTTCTTCACCTCTCGCCTTCGCACAAACCATGTGTCGACGCACCTCCCAGTGGACGACCCGTATTTGCCACCGCTTCAACGCGGCCGTGCACTTGCGGTTAAATATAAAACGATCAATCACATGGATATGTGAGTTTGTATGTTCCGATGAAGTCATGTGTGAATGAATGTGTATGTTATTATTATTCAATCACAAGGGCTTATGTGTATGTAAAAGCCAAATTCTATTATGTATATGCATGCATATGAGAGAGTTTTTACATAGGACTTGCATTAGGCAATTTTTGAAATTGTGAGATGCATGTTTATATTTTTTTCAATATCTACATCAATGGTGCAAGAGGAAGACGCGAAGACGACGCTGAGGAAGCGCAAGAGTCAAGGATGCGGAAACATGTAAACTCACACGACAAAACTGGGAAACAATAAGCTTGATTTTGAGTTCATATGATGTGTCGGGTTTCATGAGAAGAGGGGACATGTGGTGAGTTAATAAAATGAATATGTCACGAAAATTGACATAATTAGAATCATGGATAAATTTATATGAGGTGTATATATTATGGTGTGTAATAATTTAATATTACATAGGATAATATAATACGTAAGATATGAATTTGCTAAAACCACAAAAAAATATAATTTTTTGTTGGATATAAATCCAAAGCTTGACAATGGAAAAATTGGGGTCAAAACGATCCACCGTTTTGGGTTCGGTCGACTGAGGTTTCGTAGGAGCGGTCAACCGAACGAAGATCGGATAACGCGATTGGTTGACCGAAATTGTCTAGAGTGCTTGGACAATTGGGTTCGGTCAACCGGGCGTAAAGGGTCAACCAAAAGGAAATATCCAGGAGCTTTCTTTGCGACATTTCGGTAGACCGAATGTGACACGGTCGTCCGATGAGATTTACCAGGAGAAATTTTGGTGAGTCAACGATCGACCGAAGCGAGACGTGGATTGTTGGAACTTTTCTAGAGAATTTTTGTTGTGAATATGGTCGACTGTCAAGCTCACGGTTATCCAAACATGCGTATAACCGAATGGTTTGGTCAACCAAATAAAAATCTCGGTTAACCGAACATCACAATTTTTGCCTCAATCATTAAGAGAATAATTAGATTATGGGTTGGATTAATTCCACATTTGATCAAACGTATGTGGCAAATTGGGATTAATTTTAGGAGAGAAAAAATAAGAGATCATGGCTAGAGAATAGTTCTTAATGTGGGTGATTTAGGAGGCTATAAATTGGTCCTCTCACCCTACTTGTTTCATAAGAATACCTGCAAAATTCTTTCTCTCCCTAATCACCCAATTAACCCATTCGAAAATTCTCTTAGTATTTTAAGTTTTGGAGATTAAAATCTCAGGAGCTTTTAGAGGGGTTATTAGCTAGATTCTAAGCTTAATTAGAGATTGATTGACTAGCTCCTTTCTCTCTAATATTGTTTAGAGTTTGGTGAACACTTGGAGGCAAATCAGCGGGTGATTCGACGAGCAACGGAACACCGGATAATCTGAAAGGTTTTAGAGAACCTTTGGGTATGATCCTCTCTCTTTTATTTATTTTAATATGTGTAGGAATGCATGACATTAGAATAAACATATACATGCACATAAAATAATTAAAAATATGAAGTCGATCATGTATGCTTGTATTAAAATTTTAAAATATACACATACATAGGAACATGAAATTCTACACCCTCTACATTGGAACCCGACCACCAGCCTGGGTGACTGACGATGCTACATAGCCGCATCTCCCAAGCCTTGTTCAACAAGATTCCTCTAGATAGGAATCTAGCCACTAGCCTTGGTGGTCGAACTCCACAAGCGGGTCACTCGACAATGACCCACCGCTTGGCACAAAGTGGTCTTCCAGATTGACATCCTAACTCACGGCAAGTGACCTATATGGTGCCATCGTGACGTTGGATTTGCCCATCCTGTAGCAAACATGGCAACGAGCCTGGCAGGTCTTATCTTACACTTGGCCTCTGTATATAGAGGTCTTTGCGAAAAGGCCTCTCTACATAGAGGTCCTCCTCGTGGCCCGTCGGCCCCGAACCAAACGTGCCAGAGTTCATTTATTATTAAATGTGATGCAAGCTATCTATAGATCTAGTTATCTTTATAGCTACATTAATTAGAATGACCCCAACGTGATGAGTATGTAAATACTCTTCTCACAGCTCCAGACCAAATAGGAATAACATCCTCAAATCCGCAACCAAGAGATGCTAATAAAAGCAAACAACCATAACCATACGCGATTAAACAACATGACAAAACTTAGTCATCTATGGGTCATGTGTAGAAGTTATGGAGTTGAGTTCCTAAGTGGCAATGCACATTCTCAATAAGGATAATCAAATCAGTAAGATGCGTGGCATTAAGCATGGAGATTGGGCACAACAATCATTAGAGAGCATGATTCGGATGCTACAAGAGTCACATGGCATAGTCGTCTAGTTGATGCACCTAAACGTATTTATTTGCCCATACTTAGAACATAATCAGGTATTGCAAGAGTGTGAACACACACACACACAAACATATATATATATATATATATATATATATCAGTAACTCATCACATTAAAACATGTATGTGAAGATCAGAAACCCAAGTGTATCCATACATATTCCATACATGCTTGTGCAACGAATTACATACAACAACATTGCATGTAGTGAGCTTCATATTCTATAAATGTATTCAGATTTCATTCTCATATGAAGTGCATATATATACATGTAAGAAGAATTTCAAGGTATCAGATCATAAATATGAACCACTATTGCTGGAACATAATCAAAATCACTAACACATCAATAAATCGACAAGCAAACAATAGCTAGAGATACAACCACAAATGAAGCCCAATCATGCATGCAAACCCTCTGGATACATCTCCTGACCTCACCTTTCCAGACTCCTCAAGGCAGAGAACTCACCATCGTGGATACACCGCGAGGCAAGTCGGATCAGTCAACTCACACCGCAGGAACACATACCTGATGTTAACCGAGTTCACGACTAGCACCAATCTACACCCGCGTGCTGACCAGATTCTCCACCACCACAACCGGCCCCCATCCCTACCCTCTAGGTTCTCATGGTCGGAACAAGGCCCAGCCCCACCGGAGCTCCAGCAGCAACCACAGCGACGCAGGAATCTTCCTGTGCCTAAGGCTGTTGGCGTGATGGTGCAACACTCGCACCACCAGCCACCTCGCGTGATAGCCAACCCTCTTACCATCAACCCCACCTCTCATCTCAGTAAGTGACCAGGAGCATACCTTATCTGGAAGGAGAATTCCTGAGTTAGCCGAAGATTCTGCCAACCAAACTTCTAGTTGCGCCACATGTTGCACTAGGTGTCGCTTCTAGCCTTGCCGGATTTGAAGTTTACTGTAGCAGCACCTGAGTGGCCAGACCACGTGGCTGAGGAGTGGAAGAGGTGGAGGAGACGTGCGGGAAGTGAAGAGGTGTGCAAGGGTCGGCTGGTGGGAGAGGCTTTTTGTTAGCTTGCTAGGACTCTTCAATTTCCAAGCCTTAACACCCAATCAAGTCTCATGAAACCCAACCAAACCAGCACCACAACAATGCATGCACTAATTTGCATTCAAACACCCTAATGCACACATAAAACCCCACACCACCTCACCTGGGCTTATCCCAGCACACAAATCACCCCACTCACTCGCATTAATGCCAAACCGATTGAGCTCCAAATGCGCACTAACCCGATGAGTGGCACCCGATCGACCGACAAGGAAACTAAACCCAAATTAAGCATACAAACATACCACAAACACAATCACGTAAGATAAGAACTAAATTATGTATAAATGAGGAGAGTGGACTTATTATTAATAAAGCAGGAGAGCGGGTCTTACACCCACGATTTGTGTGCCTCCACAACTTGTTGCTTCGTGCACACTGCAACTTTAACTCCATCCTTCAACCCTAGTTGGATGAATTAAGGAGCCGTCTTTGCCTTCACTCCAGCCCCAAACAAGTCAGACCACTTCTAAGGTTGATAGCCCTCACCACTAGTGGGAGGAACATGCTCGACCCTTGCTGCAGTCGCACTCCCACGGCTTGTGTGTCCTGTTTGAGGATGCTTATGGCTGCTACCATCCTCCAACAACCATGAATTATGACTAGAACACTCCATTTGAGAAGGACATCAAAAGTAAAACGATGAAAAAAACAAGAAAATTACCAAGGAAACCATAGGTTTCCCCATGCCTCCCTAGAGCTTCTCTCTCCTCCTTTTTTCCCTTTTCCCCCTCACTTTTTCTCTTCTCACTCTTTCTCGTGTTTCTGAGTAACATCTATTTATAAGCTCTAAGAGAGTTATAGCCGTTGTGATAAAATTATAAGTTGTTTGTGTAAGATACACAAAACATAATTAAGCATGTCATAGTACGGGTCAAGTTCAGAAATGGGTCAAATGGTCGACCGGATGGCTATCCAGAAATGATTCTAGCACAGTCCAGAAATGGAACGGTCGACCGAGCATGTAACGGTCAAACGAAAACTATGTATAACCTAAACTCACTTAAGTCAATGGTCGAATAAAATATGGTTCGGTCGACCGAAACCTAACAGGCTCTTTGGGGTTGTTAAAACATTTTGATTGGTCGACCGAAACATGGTCCATGGTCGACCGGAGGTCACTTGTGTTGTTGCATTTTAGGAAATCCAACCGTTGGAGAAAAAGACAAGTCTAACGGTCATTTGACACCTGTAGACGGACGAACAAAAGGCACAAAATGGTCGACTGGTTTAACACTATTGGCTAACAGATTAACTAATCCGACCGGTCAAACTGAGAACTAGTTCAGTCGACTAATTTTGCTCAGACATATAAGATTTGGTTTTAAGTGTTTTTCGGTCCAAGTTTGGGTGACCTATTGAGGTTCAAATGTTATGAGATTTTGTATGTGACTTGTACAAGGAACCTAGTGTGTGTGTGTGAGTAATTTTTAACTCTAGTTTGCTCAAGTACACAATTACAAGTAAAATTACATGTCTTCAATAACTTGATTACATGTCTTGACTTGAATTCCTTTCTTCCTTGAGTGTTGCTTGAAGGACTTATAGCATGTGACTTTACCACCAAACTAAAAGAAATTGTTGTTAGTGAGGGGGTCACTTCCAATATAGTCCATTCCCAGGCAGTGCAGAGCCGCACACTAAGCATCGCGTGGACATGAGAGGCTACACATTGGTGCCAACGAGTCGGGCGATCAAGCACCTAGGCCTTTAGGACCACAAACCATAGTAAGAGATTGCTTGGCAACAACCCCCCATCAATACGACCGAGTCTTGTTTGATTGAGTTTAGGCCTATACCGGGGTGGTTTTGTACAAGGAACCTAGAGAGTGTGTGTGTGTGTGAGTAGTTTTTAGCTCTAGTTTGCTCAAGTACACAATTACAAGTAAAATTACATGTCTTCAATAACTTGATTACATGTCTTGACTTGAATTCCTTTCTTCATTGAGTGTTGCTTGAAGGACTTATTGCATGTGACTTTACCACTAAACTAAAAACAATTGTTGTTAGTGAAGGGGTCACTTCCAATATGATCCATTCCCAGGCAGTGCAGAGCCCCACACTAAGCATCGCGTGGACATGCAAGGATGCACATTGGTGACAACGAATTGGGAGGTTAAGTACCTAGGCCTTTAGGACCACGAACCATAGTAAGAGATTGCTTGGCAACAACCCCCATCAATACGGGTGGTCCCATAACCACCAAGTAATTTGCTGGGGTCCCATAACCCCAACAATCATTGTTGGCTTTTTGGCCTTAATATATATTATTTTTGATGATTCATCAAACTAATCTTAATCAATCAACCTAATCAATCAAAGTGAGCAGACACGATTACATGCATTGCATACATACTTGTATACTTGCAATCATCTTAATCGGTTGATCAAGATAATCAAGAAAGGGAGTATTGAGACAAAGACGTCAAGACTCAAGACTTGTAATCAAGGCTTTGTACCAAGACATGTGATTTTGTATTTATTGTGTCCATAAGGTTTAATGTAAACTTGAGGACTAGAATTCTATCCCATCAAAATTCGGTAAATCGAACCATTTCCAGTCAACTGAAACCTTTCTAGTTCGATCCATCCAACACCTATCAGTTATCCGAATACTTCCCACCAGTATAGATTAGGTTGTTCTTTGGAATTACCCTGTCGGAAGACTGAACCACCTTTGATCAACCGAATAGCCTTGGACCAGTTTTTGACTTTTTTCCAACGGTCACATTTGAATCAAGTCCCAAGAGCCAAATTGACTTGTCCTGATTCGGATGACCAAATACCTATCAGTTAACCGAGTCCTTCCTGGCTTTAGGCGCCCAACGCTATTTACACGTGGCACTTGACCATTGTACCCAACGACTATTTGAGCCATAACTATCAACACAAAAACCACGCCAACTTTGGTCTACCGTAGTATACATGGTCAACCGAACTTGAGTAATCGGAGCCCAACCCATCCTGTAGTCCACCTTGGAACAGTGAACCGAATAGAATTCGGTTAAGCAAACCTAATTAGGACTTAAATTAAAATAGCTACTGCAAGTTGCATAACGGTGATCCGAACCCTATTCGGTCAACCGTATGCTTAGTTCAGACCAATCAAACCTTTGTGTTTCGGACTACCGTTACTTGAACGGTCGACCGAACCTAGTCTAAAATCTACCCGAGCTTAAGTCTATCCCCCCCCCCAACTCTCAAACGGCTAGTAGAGCTTGAAGGCTTATAAATAGGATCCCATTTGTTGGTTTTGTCTTCTTGAACACTTCTTATCTATCCCATACTCAAAGTCAAATCCTCTTCATCTTCAAGCTTTTATTCTTCTACACTCAAGCCAAAACTTCACCACTTGCATATCCATTCCATATCAATATCCAAGTGTGCTCAAGTATAGATTGTTAGTTAGATTGTGATTCAACTTCCATATTCAAGAATCACCAATGAGTTGTAAAGTTTCGAGGAAGCTCCCTCTCGACTTGTGAGAGGAGACACGACCGGGTCGAGGTATCTCATGAGGCTTGGAGTTTTAAACGATGTTGATCTCGACCCAGAACAGAGATCGGTTAATGGAACCATAAGCGAGGCTCGGGGGATCGACTGTGGCTTGCGAGGAGGACTAGGACTGGGTGTAATGCCAAACCTCTCTAACTCTAGTGTTGTCGATTTTTTGTTTGTAAGTTTTTATCTATTAATCCTTTACTTAGTATTTTAATTGCGCATTTAGTTCTTAATTAGAGGTACACAGATGTTAACAATTGGTATCAGAGTATTATCTGGAAGGAGAATTCCTGAGTTAGCCGAAGATTTTGCCCACCAAACTTCTAGTTGCGCCACATGTTGCACTAGGTGTCGCTTCTAGCCTTGCCGGATTTGAAGTTTGGTGTAGCAGCACCTGAGTGGCCTGACCACGTGGCTGAGGAGTGGAAGAGGTGGAGGAGACGTGTTGGAGGTGAAGAGGTGTGCAAGGGTCGGCTGGTGGGAGAGGCTTTTTGTTAGCTTGCTAGGACTCTTCAATTTCCAAGCCTTATCACACAATCAGGTTTCATGAAACCC
Organism: Triglochin maritima; assembly: GCA_963682175.1. Taxonomy (NCBI): domain Eukaryota; kingdom Viridiplantae; phylum Streptophyta; class Magnoliopsida; order Alismatales; family Juncaginaceae; genus Triglochin; species Triglochin maritima. The sequence goes on from OY821779.1 coordinate 32,267,443, forward strand.
AACCAAACCAGCACCACAACAATGCATGCACTAATTTGCATTCAAACACCCTAATGCACACATAAAACCCCATACCACCTCACCTGGGCTTATCCCAGCACACAAACCACCCCACTCACTCGCATCAATGCCAAACCGATTGAGCTCAAAATGCGCACTAACCCGATGAGTCGCACCCGATCGACCGACAAGGAAACTAAACCCGAATCAAGCATACAAACATACCACAAACACAATCACGTAAGATAAGAACTAAATTATGCATAAATGAGGAGAGTGGACTTATTATTAATAAAGCAGCAGAGTGGGTCTGACACCCACGATTTGTGTGCCTCCACAACTTGTTGCTTCGTGCACACTGCAACTTTAGCTCCATCCTTCAACCCTAGTTGGATGAATTAAGGAGCCGTCTTTGCCTTCACTCCAGCCCCAAACAAGCCAGACCACTTCTGAGGTTGATAGCCCTCACCACTAGTGGGAGGAACATGCTCGACCCTTGCTGCAGTCGCACTCCCACAGCTTGTGTGTCCTGTTTGAGGATGCTTATGGCTGCTACCATCCTCCAACAACCATGAATTATGACTAGAACACTCCATTTGAGAAGGACATCAAAAGGAAAACGATGAAAAAAACAAGAAAATTACCTAGGAAACCATAGGTTTCCCCGTGCCTCCCTAGTGCTTCTCTCTCCTCCTTTTTTCCCTTTTCCCCCTCACTTTTTCTCTTCTCACTCTTTCTCGTGTTTCTGAGTAACATCTATTTATAAGCTCTAAGAGAGTTATAGCCGTTGTGATAAAATTAGAAGTTGTTTGTGTAAGATACACAAAACATAATTAAGCATGTCATAGTTCGGGTCAAGTTCAGAAATGGGTCAAATGGTCGACCGGATGGCTATCCAGAAATGATTCTAGCACAGTCCAGAAATGGAACGGTCGACCGAGCATTTAACGGTCAAACAAAAACTATGTATAACCTAAACTCACATAAGTTAATGGTCGAACAAAAGATGGTTTGGTCGACCGAAACCTAACAGCCTCTATGGGGTTGTTAAAACATTTTGATTGGTCGACCGAAACATGGTCCATGGTCGACCGGAGGTCACTTGTGTTGTTGGGTTTTAGGAAATCAAACCGTTGGAGAAAAAGACAAGTCTAACGGTCATTTGAAAGACGAACGAACAAAAGGCACAAAATGGTCGACTAGTTTAACACTATTGGCTAACAGATTAACTAATCCAACCGGTCAAACTGAGAACTAGTTCAGTCGACTAATTTTGCTCAGACATATAAGATTTGGTTTTAAGTGTTTTTCGATCCAAGTTTGGGTGACCTATTGAGGTCCAAATGTTATGAGATTTTGTATGTGACTTGTACAAGGAACCTAGTGTGTGTGTGAGAGTAGTTTTTAACTCTAGTTTGCTCAAGTACATAATTACAAGTAAAATTACTTGTCTTCAATAACTTGATTACATGTCTTGACTTGAATTCCTTTCTTCCTTGAGTGTTGCTTGAAGGACTTATAGCTTGTGACTTTACCACTAAACTAAAAGAAATTGTTGTTAGTGAGGGGGTCACTTCCAATATAGTCCATTCCCAGGCAGTGCAGAGCCCCACACTAAGCATCGCGTTGCCATGAGAGGCTGCACATTGGTGCCAACGATACGGGCGGTCAAACACCTAGGCCTTTAGGACCACGAACCATAGTAAGAGATTGCTTGGAAACAACCCCCCATCAATACGACCGAGTCTTGTTTGATTGGGTTTGGGCCTATACCGGGGTGGTTTTGTACAAGGAACCTAGAGTGTGTGTGAGTGTTAGTAGTTTTTAGCTCTAGTTTGCTCAAGTACACAATTACAAGTAAAATTACATGTCTTCAATAACTTGATTACATGTCTTGACTTGAATTCCTTTCTTCGTTGAGTGTTGCTTGAAGGACTTATTGCATGTGACTTTACCACTAAACTAAAAACAATTGTTGTTAGTGAGGGGTCACTTCCAATATAGTCCATTCCCATGCAGTGCAGAGCCCCACACTAAGCATCGCGTGGACATGAGAGGATGCACATTGGTGACAACGAGTTGGGCGGTTAAGTACCTATGCCTTTTGGACCACGAACCATAGTAAGATATTGCTTGGCAACAATCCCCATCAATACGGATGGTCCCATAACCACCAAGTAATTTGCTGGCGTCCCATAACCACAACAATCATTGTTGGGGTTTTGGCCTTAATATATATTATTTTTGATGATTGATCAAACTAATCTTAATCAATCAACCTAATCAATCAAAGTGAGCAGACACGATTACATGCATTGCATACATACTTGTATACTTGCAATCATCTTAATCGGTTGATCAAGATAATCAAGAAAGGGAGTATTGAGACAAAGACGTCAAGACTCAAGACTTGTAATCAAGGCTTTGGACCAAGACATGTAATTTTGTATTTATTGTGTCCATAAGGTTTAATGTAAACTTGAGGACTAGGATTCTATCCCGTCAAAATTCGGTAAATCGAACCATTTCCAGTCAACTGAAACCTTTCTAGTTCGATCCATCCAACACCAATCAGTTATCCGAATACTTCCCACCAGTATAGATTAGGTTGTTCTTTGGAATTACCCTGTCGGAAGACTGAACCACCTTTGATCAACCGAATAGCCTTGGACCAGTTTTTGACTTTTTTCCAACGGTGACATTTGAATCAAGTCCCAAGAGCCAAATTGACTTGTCCTGATTCGGATGAGCAAATACCTATCAGTCAACCGAGTCCTTCCTGGCTTTAGGCGCCCAACGATATTTACACGTGGCACTTGACCGTTGTACCCAACGACTATTTGAGCCATAACTATCAACACAAAAACCACGCCAACTTTGGTCTACCGTAGTATACATGGTCAACCGAACTTGAGTAATCGGAGCCCAACCCATCCTGTAGTCCACCTTGGAACAGTGAATCGAATAGAATTCGGTTAAGCAAACCTAATTAGGACTTAAATTAAAATAGCTACTGCAAGTTGCATAACGGTGATCCGAACCCTATTCGGTCAACCGTATGCTTAGTTCAGACCAATCAAACCTTTGTGTTTCGGACTACCGTTACTTGAACGGTCGACCGAACCTAGTCTAAAATCTACCCGAGCTTAAGTCTATCCCCCCCCAACTCCCAAACGGCTAGTAGAGCATGAAGGCTTATAAATAGGATCCCATTTGTTTGTTTTGTCTTCTTGAACACTTCTTATCTATCCCATACTCAAAGTCAAATCATCTTCATCTTCAAGCTTTTATTCTTCTACACTCAAGCCAAAACTTCACCACTTGCATATCCATTCCATATCAATAGCCAAGTGTGCTCAAGTATAGAGTGTTAGTTAGATTGTGATTCAACTTCCATATTCAAGAATCACCAATGAGTTGTAAAGTTTCGAGGAAACTCCCTCTCGACTTGTGAGAGGAGACACGACCGGGTCGAGGTTGCTCAAGAGGCTCCGAGTTGTAAACGGTGTTGATCTCGACCCATAACAGAGATCGGTTAATGGAACCATAAGCGAGGCTCGGGGGATCGAGTGTGGCTTGTGAGGAGGACTAGGACTGGGTGCAATGTCAAACCTCTCTAACTCTAGTGTTGTCGATTTTTTGTTTCTAAGTTTTTATCTATTAATACTTTACTTAGTATTTTAATTGCGCATTTAGTTCTTAATTAGAGGTCCACAGAACCTAACAATTGGTATCAAAGTATTAGATTGCTAATTTCATTTACAAAATCGTTATTTAGCATGGCATTTACATCTAATCTAAGCCACCTTTGTTCAATGTGTTAAATTATGATTATTGGAAGAAAAGAATGAGGATTATTTGCAATCAAATGACTTCAAATATTTTACATTCATATTAAACTCATACACACTTCCAAATGATGATGAAATTATGTCCCTAACAAAACCCAAAATTAAGGAAGAAGAGATGAATTCCCGCATTATGAACATCTTGTATTGTGGGTTAAATGAAGGGGAATACAATAGGGTAAGAGGTTGTGAATGTGGATATGATATATGGCATACATTAGAATTGCACCATGAGGGTTCAAAAAGATTAAAACAAGTTAGGATTAATTTGCTTATGCATAAAAATGAACTTTTTCATATGCAATCTGGTGAAAACATAAGCAAGATGCACACTCGCTTCACCGAGATCATTAAGTCTCGCCTAGCAATTGGCAAGGATTTTAGCAAGGGAGAAATGACTCGAAAGATTCTTCGGTCACTCACCAACGAATTAGAGGAGAAGACGACCGCTATCGAGGAAGCACAAGATCTCACCAAATTATTGGTCGAGAAGCTTATGGGTAGTCTCATGACATATGAGATACAAGTGAAAGACCGCAAGGAGAAGGAAGTCTAGAAATCTTTGGTGCTACATGTTGTCGCCAATACAATCAAAGGAGATAGTGACATTGAAGAACAATTGGTGACACAACAATTACAGGAATTCCTCAAAGAATAAAAAGAAAGGAGAAAAGAAAAGAAGAAATACAAGAGAAAAGAGAAGAAAAAGAAATCTCTCAAAGCAACTTGGGACGATTCATCATCTTCACAATTGAGGACGAACTTGCCTCGATGTGTTTCATGGCAATAGCAGATGAAGATAGTGAGGTATCTTCTTGCTCTAGTCATGATTCAATTAACTTGAAGGTGTGGAGACACAAGGGGAGGCCATAGTGGAGATGGGCACCATAACGGAGGTGGAGACCATAACAGAAAAGGTAAGCTCTAGAACGGAGTTGGTGAGGTCTGAAATAAAGGAAAAGCAATCTTTGTTTTTAGAAGAGGAACCAATCAGCATGGAGAGTGCTAGTGGAAAACCTTTGAGTGAACCAACCATGGAGGAGTTTCCTACTTTGGGGGGGGGGGGGGGGGGGGGGGGGGGGTAAAGGTTGTTGTAGGATGGAACCATGTGAGCACAAGAAGAGAGCCAATCAAGGGGGTCCAGCAGCAGCTTGGTGAGGGAAACAAACGAAGTTCTGGTCCACCAATCATGGGGGAGAACCCCAAAGGAGTATCCTTTGCTCCAGAAGAAGGCAACTTGGCTGGAAACACCTCATGTGGGAACCAACATGACAAGCATGTTGGAGGAGAGAAGCTCAACTATGGGGAGAAGCAAAGTAATGGATTGAGTGGGGTTGCCGGGTGTAGCTCTGACCCTAGCCACCTATGCTCAATAGGAGGCATCATTACCCAATCAAGGGCTATGAGGGATAAGACAAGCATCAAGGGGCTGGGGTGTTTCAATGACCAAGCGGAGATTGAAGGAAGAGAGGATGAATGGGATAGTGCTGGTGGAGGAGGTGAAGATGAATGCGCATATGACATGTTTATTTAGCATCAAGATGGGAAAAGGAGGGATGGGTGCAAGGCAGCATCTCCACCACCTCCGGTGGATCTTGAGTTACTATCACCACAACCCAAAGTGTTCTGTGCAATTCGAGAAAAGGGCCTAGAACAACAAAAGGCAAACCGAGGCAGTAAGGGACGAAAGTCCCATATTGCAAAGCCATGAATGTCCTAGTGTGGAATGTACATGGTGCAAACCTCCCCGGTCGTGCACACATGATAATGGGACGAATAAAGGAGGCCAAAGTGAATATTGTGTGCCTCTCTAAGCATAAAGTGAAGGTTAAAAGGTTCGATCGTTTTTGGCGTGCCATTTGGGGGCGTGAGTGGGCATCAAATAGCTTGATTATATATTATGGTAGGATCCTTGTGGTATGGAATGAGCTCAATGTGGACCACCGAGTAACCTATGAAACCACATAAATGCTGCAACTTGAGGAGAAGGAGGCGAGAAATGGGAGAAACATTGCGATTACCGCGGTCTATGCTGAAAACGGGCATGTGGAGCAAAGGTCTCTTTGGGAGGACATTGGTCGAGCCACTCCAGCAGCCTCAATGTATTGGCTGGTTTGTGGGGATTTTATTTGTATCAGAAAAGCTAGTGAGAAGAGGGGAGGAGCGAGTCTAAACATGGTAGCCATGGACGAGTTCAATCCTTGTGTGGATCTGCTCCAACTTGTGGAGGTCCCGTCTACCGGAGGTGAATTTACGTGGTCCAACTTTTGTATGGGGAGGCAAGTATCGAGACGCAAATTGATAGAATCTTCATGTCCCATGCGTGGCTCGAGACCTTTCTAGACTCTTTTTATTTGTGGGGGATAGAGACTTGAGTGACCACTCGATGCTCATCCTGGCTACAAAAAAGGAGGGACAAAGAAAGAAGCGCATGTTTCGGTTTCTAAATTTCTGGGTTGAGCATGAGATGTTCAATGATGTGGTGACGGAAGCTTGGTCCACGATGGTGGAAGGCACTCCCATGTTTAGATTGCTAGCAAAGTATAATGTGGTGAAGGAAGCGTTAAAGAGATGGAGTGAGGATACCTTCGGGCATGTGGAACAAAAAGTAGGTGAAGCTTAGCTTCGGCTTGCTGAAATCAGGAGACAAAGGGAGGATAATCCAGGAGACGAGGAACTTTTACATTGTGAGAGTCTATGTAAGGACGACCTTGATCGTGCCTTGCTTCGAGAGGAGGCTTTATTGAGACAGAAATCAAGGGTTCGATGGCTGCAAGAGGGTGACCAAAATTCTAGATTTTTCCATGCTTCTCTTAGAGTGAGGAGAGCCACCAATAATGTGAGGAGAGTGAGTGAGGAAGGGATGGTAATTGAGGATGAAGGGTTTATCCGAGAGGCGACGTTATCCCTTCCTCAGGTTGGGGAGGACAAGGCGAGAGCAATTATTCAACCAATAGATATGAAGGAGCTAGAAGAAGTGGTAAATCACTCAAACGTGGACAAGGCACCGGGTCCGGATGGCTTCAATGCAAAAAAATTTAAAGCCGCGTGGGATTGTGAGAAGAAGACCTTTTCAAATCTGATGACTCCTTCATGAGAACTGGGAAAATCCTAAACAAGTTAACTACACTTCCATCACTATTATTCCAAAGAAGACGACGTTGGCCTCGGTTGATGATTACCGACCAATTTCTCTTTGTAAGATGGTGTATCGTTTCCTGTCAAAAGTTTTGGCAAATTGATTGAAGGTACTCCTTCCTAAATTGGTGGGGGAAACACAAAGTGCATTCATGAGGGGAAGGAGAATTAGTGACAACATCTTGCTAGCCTACGAGATTTGCCACAATATGCACTTGGGAGGAGGACGGGGAAGGATGTGACTCTATCTCTGGCAATTCCTCGAGGAAGTACTCAAGAGGGTGGGCCTACCCGACCATTGGTGCAATCTCATGATGTCCTGTGTTCGGGCTTCCTTTGTTGTCACGGTGAATGGTGAGAACTCTAGACCGTTTGTTGCCACGAATGGAATAAGGCAAGGTGACCCATTGGCTCCCTATGTTTTTGTACTTTGTATGGAGGTTTTAAGTGGCATGTTCAGAAAGGAGGTAGAGAGGGGTACTCTCGAACCAGCAAGGTGTGGGGATGTACAAATCCCCCACCTTCTTTTTGCGGATGATGAGATGGTCTTTGCTGCGGCTACAAGAGCAAATGCAAGGGTGATAAAGTGTATCCTTACTGAATTCTCAACCACCTCTGGGCTGCAATTGAAAGTAGTAAAGAGTCAAGTCTTCATGGGAGGCAAAGCCACCGAGGGTACATGGATATGCGCATTCAGCTCCCCCTCCTCCACCAGCGCTATCCCCTTCATCCTCTCTTCCTTCAAGCTTCGCTAGGACATTGAAGCCCCCCAGCCCCCTGCTGCTCGTCTTATCCCTTATATCCCTTGATCGGGTAATGATGCCTCTACTTGGGCGTAGGTGTCTAGGGTCGGAGCTACACCCGACAACCTCACTCAATCCATTAGTTTGCTTCTCCCCATAGCTGAGTTTCTCTCCTCCAACATGCTTGTCATGTTGGTTCCCACATGAGGTGTTTCCAGAAAAGTTGCCTTCTGCTGGAGCAAGGGATACTCCTTTGGGGTTCTCCCCCATAATTGGTGGACCAGAATTTTGTTTGTTTCCCCCACCAAGCTACTGCTGGACCCCCTTGATTGGCTCCCTTCTTGTGCTCACACGGTTCCATCCTGCGGCAGCCTTTGACCCCCCCCCCCCCCAAAGGAGGAAACTCCTCCAGGGTTGGTGCACTCAAAGGTTCTCCACTAGCACTCTCCAAGTGGAATGGTTCCTCTTCTAAAAACAAAGATTGCTTTTCCGTTGTTTCAGCCCTCACAACCGAGAGGAATGTTTTTGGCTTTCACTGAAACCTTTACAACTTCTTGACAGCAACAAGTAAACAACAGTATGGACACTCTAATTTTGAGCACACTTGAGTATGATTGGAATTGAGACTAAAGAGTGGAAGTGAAGGCTTTGAGTGTTTTGATTGATCTCTCTAATGTAGGAGGAAAATATGATTAGGAGAATTGTTGAATTGGGTCTTGCTAACATCTCTTTATAAGCTCTAAGAGAGTTATAGTTGTTGTGATAAAATTAGAAGTTGTTTGTGTAAGATACACAAAATAGAATTAAGCAGGTCACTGTTCGGGTCAAGTTCGGTCTACCGAAATGGGTCAAACGGTCAATCGGATGGTTGTCCAGAAATGGAACGGTCGACTGAGTAGAGAACGGTCGAACGAAAATTGGCTATAACTTAAACTCACTTAAGTTAACGGTCGAAAAAAAGATTGGTTCGGTCGACTGAAACCTAACAAACTCTATGAGGTTGTCAAAATGTTTATGATTCGTCAATCAAAACTTGGTCCACAGTCGACCGGTTGTCACTCATGTTCTTGGGATTTAGGAAATACGACCATTTGAGAAAAAGACAAGTCTAATGGTCATTTGACACAGTAGATGGTGGAACAAAAGGCACAAAATGGTTGACCGATTTAACACGATTGGCTAACATATTAATTTATCTAGTCGGTTGAACTGAGAACTAGTTCGGTCGACCGATTTTGCTCAGACAGATCAAATCTGGTTTTAAGTTTTTTTCGATCTAAGTTTGGGTGACCTATTGAAGTGCAAAGGTTACGAGATTTTGCATGTGACTTCTACAAGGAACCTAGTATGTGTGTGAGTAGTTTTTAATTCTAGTATGCTCAATTACACAAAGATTCCTAACACTCAATTACAAGTAAAATTACATGTCTTCAATAGCTTGATTACATGTCTTACTTGAATTCCTTTCTTCCTTGAGTATTGATCACCTGTAGATGTTAGCACAAAATAATATATATGTTATGCAATATGTGTGCTACCATACATTGATTATAATTATGATAGGTTGATTAAATCGTCAAAACATAGATTAAGGCCAAAAAACCAACACTATGTTTAACAACAAAATCATTTCCATTCAAAGTAGTGTGAACTACATGGTTTTTAACTTGTGAAGCATTATATCCTAAACCATGTTTCTCTGGTAATTGCCTTTGACTACCTAGAAGCGTGTCAAACATTTTAGTTCCACAAGTGAACCTTTCTACATCTTTTTTAGTTGAGCTTTACATGCCTTTAGATCTAGTTGTTCAACATCAATAGGTGTTGTTTTTAGACGTGCAAGTTCTAATGCATTTGTTTCATGTTTAGCAATCACCTCATTCTTCTCATTCATGATTATTTCAATTTGGCATTTAAGATTATTTGTCAATTTTCTAGCATTCTTGTTTTTATCACAAATGATATCATATTGTGCAACTAAATCTTGAAATGCAATTTGAAGCTCATCAAAATTGTATATGTTTAGAGCATGAGTTATAACTAGAATAAGATCTAGTTGAGCAAGAAATAGATCTAGTAGAACAAGAGTTTGAAGATACCTCACTTTGTTCATCTTCAATTGCCATGAAGCATGTGTGGGCTACCTCTCCTCTCTTCTACTTTGTAGAGATGATGATGGTGATCAAGATGATGAAGAATCATCCCAAGTTTCTTTGTGAGCTTCCATCTCCTTCTCCTTTCTCTTGCTCCTTTATCTTCCTCTCCTTCTCTCCCTTCTCCCATTTTCGCCCTTCGCTTATATGGGGGTATTTGATTGACATCATTTCATGCTTATATTTGTATCTTATATCCATTATCATTCACCTAAACAAAGCTACGTAACGAGTTTTATGTTTGAATTTCAGAAATAAATAGGTTGAAGAGAATAGGCATAAAAGGACCTAAAAGCATGAAAAAGGATTGCGTTCAGAGACTCAAAGACTAAGATGCAAGATCGAAGGACCTGAATGTAAGATCGAAGGACCAATGAGCAAACAAGAATATTTCACCCTATCATGGGGAGTATTTTGGCAATTCTATTCGGGTCGGAGCTCCAGCAAGTGAAGTAGATGCATCAAAGACCACCAAAGACATCCAGAAAAGCCCACACGAAACAACGGCCGGATCCACACAATATAGACCGCCAATTGGCGGTCCAAGACCGCTGATTGGCGGTCTGTTGTGATCCAGATCTGTTAAGATTTTGTAGGGTCGCGTATTAGTGTGTCTTTGGTTTATTTCTAGTATTTGTTTAGTCCCATACCGGGGGATTGTCCCGGATTACCTTTTTCCATGCCTATAAACAGAAGTCTTTGCCTTCCTTTTGTTGGATCGTGTGGGTTATGGGTCCACAATCTCTAATCACCTTTTAATCCTAAACAAACTCTACTTGCAAGCCAAATGATGATGCAGCGGAATTAAAAACAAAACAAGCAAGTAAAGGGAAGGAAAATGCAAACCACAAGAAGTCAGGTGATTTTTATAGAGGTTCGGCACCCACCCGGTCCTAGTCCTCTCTTGCAAGCTCCGCTCGGATCACCGAGCTCCGCTCTCGACTTCACTAACCACTCCCCATTCCAGGCCGGGAAAGAACGCATTTACAATCCTCAAACTCGCGAACAACCCTCGCCGAGCTTGGCTACACCTGTCAAAATCCGAGAAGGATGCTTCGGGCTTTCACCGAAACCTTTACTCTTCTTTGACAGCAACAAACTTGAGTGGGACAATCACTCTCTAAACTTGAGCACACTTGAGAATGATTAGAATTAATCTTTAGTGTGGAAATTTGAGGCTTGGAGCGTTTGGAATGATCTCTCTAATGTAGGAGGCAAATATGTGTAGGAGAGTTGTGTTAAAATGTGTTTTACAACTCTTTATATAGGCATTAGAGAGAATAGATCCGTTGGGGTTGATTGGATGAGTGTTGGTGTATGATACACCAAACAGAAACTTGCAGGATCCAATTCTGCCTAAAAATGGTCGACCGAAACGGATATGTCGTTCGACCGTTTGGTCAAAATTCAACTTTGACTTGAGTTCACTTAAGTTAATGGTCGAACGAGCTCAGGGGATAGGTCGACCAAATTAGTCCAGGCACTTCTGGGAGACCAAATTGTGTTGGTTCGGTCGACCGCTAGGAAAGTTTAGGTCGACCACATGTTTGGTAATTTTGGGGTATTTGGGAATAATAGGAATACGACTGTTGGGTATAATACGACAAAACAAATGGTCATGTGACATGTGTGAACGGTCGAACAAAAAGGTTTAAACGGTCGACCGTTTTCGTCCAGGCAGTTCAAGTATTGTTTAGGTGTTTTCCGGTTTTAGTTTCGATGATCTATTGAAGTCCAAATTATGTGAAATTTTGTGTGTGACTTCTATAGGGAACCTAGTGCGTGTTTGAGTTGATTTTATCTCAAGTATGCTCAATTTACACAAGTTCCTAAGATTCAAAGAAAATACAAAATACATGTCTTCAAAAGAGCTTGATTACATGTCTTGACTTGATTTCCTTTCTTCCTTGAGTCTTCATCACCTGTAGAGGTTAGCACAAAGCAATATATATGTGATGCAACATGTGTGATACTCTACATGATCATAATTAAGATTAGGTTGATTAAATCATCAAAACATAGAATAAGGCCAAAAGGCCAACACCTTTGTATCCACCCATTGCTTGGTGGCATTCTCTCTACTTGGAGTAAGCCTTGGAGAAAAATCTCAAGGTGGAGAAGAATTCTGCTAGTAATGCAAGTCATTTAATAAAATAATTTTTTCATTGTTTTGTTCTTATGTTGTTTCTTTATGCATGCTTAGCTTAGTTTTATTTCTTTGATTGTTGGCTAAAGTAGTTAGAATATTTCCTTTCTTCTCTAGTTTAATTATTAGAATAATGTGTAGTGAGTTGATCCATCTCTCTTTGGGGGTGGAGATGATGTTCATACATGCATTAAAGAATGAATATGAATGCTTTATATTTGATTGTGTTGATAAATGTGAATGTATGCTTGCTTCTTAGAGTAGAATACTACACTTGAAGGGTTTTGACACATATCTTAGACACTGCTCATGCTTGTTTAGGTTCTGAAATAACCAGCTTGTGTATATGAATGTTAATTAACTAGGTTAGTGAATGGATTGATAGGTTTTGTCATAACCTTTGGAAACTTCCTATGCATGAAAACACTTCCTACATTTGTGCCTATAGAATGCATTCTTCACCATCTTTTTACATGTGTGCACACACTCCACCCCTAGGGGGCTTTCTCTTCCTGATTCCTGTTTCGTTTTAAATTTTTTAGTTTTGATTCGAAGTAATCGTTAGTCTCTTTCCGTTGCATTTTCTTCTTAATAGTTTAATGTAGCGTAGATTAACATAAGCAAAACTCTTTCCCCTTTTTGTTGCCACTTGATTTCAGAAAAACCAGAGATTGCTCTCCTCCCTGTGGATCGACCCGTATTTGCCACGTCTTCACCGACCCCGTGCACTTGCGGTATTATAAACGATTAAACATTGCAAAAGGGAGGGAGCCTATTGGTGGACAAGAAGAGCAAAGAGAAATGGGTGGGAAAAGTGTTAGGCCCATCTTAGGAACAACCATTGGGGAGCGACTTGAGTGCTCTAGACACAATTGGGCAAATGAGTAGAGGACAAGTTCCTTTGGTTAGGACAAAGTGGGGGGCCACGTGGATATGTGATGCATTGCATACATTGCATCATATGTCTTTCATTTAGATTAATTTTATATCAATAAATGCTACTAAGGTATGTGTTTAGTCTTATTTACATAATACAGGGACCTGAATGCAAATTACCCATATCCCGAGCATAAATGCGTGCAAGAGACTCACTTCTATCATAAAGACCAAGTCAAGATTATCGGGATTCAAATGGAATTCCATCCAAGCACAAAAGCATTCAAAGACCTAATTACAAAAAGACCAAGGACCTAAGCACAAAAGTAGCCAGGGACTTAATTGCTAAAACCCAAGGACCTAATTGCAAATTACGAGTATCTTTTATTATTATGGAGAAAGTCTAAAGAAAAATCAACGTGGATCTCCAAATATACAAAGAAATAAAGTCGGAGCTCAAAAGAAAGGAAAGAATCAATCCAGACGCGCAAAGGAGGATTAAATCATACCATAAACACACAGCAAAAAACTGGATCCAATCAGAGCATATTGGGCGGCGCTTTAGCCGCGAGTTACATGTATTGTGCGGCGATTCCGCCGCACCCCTGTCGATCCGCGCCTCCGAATTTTGTCCAGTCGTGGTGTGACGCGTGTACTTTCCAATTTTATACTTAGGTCTCTTGTATCGGCTATAAATAGCCCTGAGAACGATGTTGTAGGCAGTTCTTGTTTTGACCCATTATTTAGCAATAAAATTTTGTTGGTTTATTTTGTGTTTTTTTTACTTTTCTTTCTTAGTTTCTCTAGGACCCCTTCTCCTCCTCTCCATCATGAGTTTCTAACTCTCTCCAAAGGGTGGGGGTGACGGATTTAGGGTGATGAGAAGAAGAATCAAGTTATTATTTTAATTTCGTATTAGTATATTTTGATTACTTGAGTTTATGTTGATTCATTTATCATGTAATGCTTTATATAACTAATGTGATTTATTATAAGTTTCAGAATTCTCTAATCGAAACCCGACATCTAAACCTCCACCCGCTGGACTCCCATTCATAGTTGTTTTCTTCTTAGTTTGTTTTTCTTGCTTTAGATAATTGAAAGACCAAAAATCTCAAACCAACCTCATTATTGTTCTCTCTTTCTCTCCTTAATCGAAAACCACAAAAATAACAAGATCTCTCCCTCCTTGTGTTCAACCCGTACTTGCCACCGCTTCATCGCGGTCGTGCACTTGCGGTATAAATTTAATTCTCATCAAGTTTTTGGTGCCGTTGCCGGGGAGGCGACGAAGATTTTTGTTTATTTTAGTGATTTTTATTTTTTCTGTTTATCGTGTGCGTGATCTAACTATTTGGATTTGCGTTTCAGGAGACAACAGAGTGCGCGGCGAAATACGGGCACATTCGGAGCTATAAGGGTGGCAAAATCGCGGCATCTCAAGTACAATCTGTGGCGGATCCGCCGCACATCTGAAGCATCTGGGCTTCAATTTTTTCTGGGGTTAGCGCCAACTCTGGGTGGACGCATGGAGCTACTGAAATTTCGAGAGCGGGTGGTGAACCCGACTGAGCAATGCATAGGTAACCTTTGTTGCCTCTTTCCTCGTAATTTTCTAGTTTCGGAAAATTTCCTTTCGTAGAACTGCACGTGTTAAGCTTAAATTCCATAATTGGCAATAATTCAACTCTGACCTAAAAATTGGCAAAACTAGAAGAACTCAGTGCATGCATCATATAATGTTTTGTTTGCATTATTATTGCTAAATTCTTGCAAATTAATTCTTGTTGAAGAGTGATGGAGGCAAGGTACGTATCGTGGTTTTTATCGATTGCATTTAAGCATATAATCTAATTTGCATACAACCTTGCAATTGCCCCCCACTAAAGACCATTGTTTGACTATCTTTGCTAGATTTAAGTTAAACTATCTTAAGGGCAACTCCGTAGGAAAAGATACGGTGGGGATTTCATCATCCTTCCATGGCCGACAAATCACAATCCTAAAGTGTCACCCAAGCTTTAAAATTAAAATCAATTAGACATTGGCCCCTAAGGACTCGGACTCAATTAAGGAGGAGATTGGTTTGACTTGCTATGACTTGAAGCTGATCGAATTTAATTTGGTGTCTAGAAAGTGTTTTTGTGTTGACGTAAGTCTTCCAAGCGAAGTGGTTGTCTAATTGGCACCGACTTTGTCGGAAGCGCCCCCACTAGTTATACACTGCCTGGCCAAGTTGGTTTGATTAGTGAGGGAGGTGAATCAAGCAAATCAATTCGACTCAACCAGTTAGGAGTCGTCTAGATTTAAGCGACACTAGGTCTAGGATTGTTTGAACCGTGCTTGTTCAGGAAACTTCTGACCAACCCTCTTTTCTATCTTTAGAGTTAAGTTTCCCTTCTCATCTGAGTCTTCTTTCTCTTCTCACCTCAATTCTCTAGATTAGGATTCCTTTCTCATCTTTCCCAATTCTATTGTTTATTTCCATTTTTGAAAAAAAAATTTGATTCAAACCGGTGCACTCAGATTTGGATTCGGGACTTGAGTAATCGACTCTCACGAGTTCATCTAGATTTCAGTCTGGAGCTTAGCCCCAATCCACCTGTTGCACCACCTCACCCGGATCCAATGGGTGAGAATGTTGTGAATCCGCCCATAACTCTGAGGGATCGATGCTACCCAGCGATGGCTGCTCAGCCATCGTGCATCGTTATGCCCACCATACAGGGTCGCGACTTCGAACTTAAGGCACAATACATGAGTATGTTGCCTAAGTTCACCTCTAGGGAAGACCCATATCTCTTCCTTAGAGAATTTGAGGAAATCTGCTCTCTTATGCAATACCAGCATATCTCTGAGGAGGCAGTGCGTCTGAAATTCGTGCCTCTAGCACTGAAGGACGACGCTAAGAAATGGCTATATAGTCTAGCCGAAAAATCCATTAAAAGTTGGGTTGAGTTTGTGCAAGTATTCCTAAAAACATATTTCCCCAACCATAAGACTGAGGATTAGGAATGAAATTGTTGCATTCGTTCAATCTGAGAGCGAGTCGTTCTATTCCTATCTAGAAAGATTTAAAAGTGTGTTGACCCAATGCCCTCATCACGAAATTCCAATATGGCAACTATGCCAAATTATTTATGAGGGATTGACACCCACATCTAGGGTTATGGTAGAATCCGTAAGCCAAGGGAACTTCATGTCAAAAAATGAAAATGATGCCTGGACTTTTCTTGAGGATTTAGCTGAAAACAGTATGCAATGGGACAATGCTAGAGCACCGCTTAACCCGAGTATTGGATCTAGAATAGCAAGTCAACCCAAACTAGGAGTCTTAGCTGTAGATGTCAATATAGCGGCTGAAGCAAAACTAGCTACCCTTATGCCCAGAATGGAAAGTCTAGAGCTACAAACCCGACCCCGAGTGAATCAAGCCTCGTCTATCCCTTGCTCTAGATGTGGTCAGACTGGTCATTTAATGGAGGATTGTGCGGACTGGGAACAAGTTAATGCCACGTTTAACCATGCTAGAAATGACCCATACGCATCAACCTATAACTCGGGTTGGCGTAATAATTCCCATTTCTCATCAAGCCAACAAGGTCAGCCTCCTAGACAACAACCAAACACATATAACCAAAATAATACATCATCTGGGTTTAGTAACAATGGAGATTATGATGTTAGGTTGACAAGCTTGGAAATTTTGATGAAGACTTTTATACAAATAACCAACCAGTCCTTCCAAAGGCTAGAGACACAAGTCAGCCAACTCGCACAAATTGTAGTTGTAAGAGAAAAGGGTCAGTTTCCAAGTCAACCTGAGGTGAATCCTAGATCTAATAATCAATATCAGCCCTATCAACCACCTCTACGAAGTAACAACTCGAGACCAGTTCAAATGGTTAATGAGGAAGGACCGTTCCAACAAATAAATGTAGTAGTATCATTACGGTCTGGAAGACAAGTTGATAACAATGTGGTAAATCCTAGAACATCTAATCAATCTAGCCATCAAGCAACCACATATGACCTAACCATTGAACCTGACGTCCAATCTGAAACGTCCAACCCACCTACTCAACCTGAACCCATAGCTCAACCTGAGCGAGTCTATGTTCCTAAAGCTCCATTCCCCAATAGACTTAAGAAGAACTCAAGTGCACAAATGGAGAAAATCCTGGAAGTATTTAAGCAAGTTAAGGTGAATATTCCACTCCTGGATATGATTCAACAAATACCTGCTTATGCTAAATTCTTAAAAGATTTGTGCACTAGGAAGAGAAAAACAAACGTACCAAAGAAGGCTTTCTTAACTACATACATAAGCTCTATTCTGTCCAACTCATCTCCTATAAAATATAAGGACCCTGGGTGTCCCACAATTTCATGTTCAATAGGAGATACTTTTATCAACAAAGCCCTTCTAGACCTTGGTGCTAGTGTTAACCTACTCCCGTTCTCTATCTACGAACAACTCAACCTTAGTCCACTAAAACCCTCTAAGACAACTCTTCAATTTGCTGACTGCTCTATTAAGAAACCAAGAGGTGTAGTCGAGGACGTTTTGATCAAGGTGGGAGACTTCATTTACCTAGTGGATTTTGTCGTACTAGATACTGCACCTGTTGTAAATCCTAATAGACAAATCCCTGTAATACTAGGCAGACCCTTTTGAGCCACTTCTGAAGCATTGATAAACTGTCGAAATGGGCTCATGCAATTATCTTTTGGGAACTTAAAAGCTGAATTTAATATCTTTCATGTTGAGAGTGAGCCAGAAATAATATGCAATCAAAGTGAGGTTGTGATGAGAGCACGTATCTATAAGATTTCTGAATCAAATAAATCATCACAAAATCAAAAAGAAAGTGCGAAAAAAGGGAGTAAGTCATCTACCCAACCACCATCACTCGAACAAACAAGAGAATCAATACATGTGAGAGGTGTGGAACCTTTACCTCAGGGCAACATGGGGAACAATTCAACTGGATAGATGCACCAACAAGGTGACATTCAATCCAGTTCTGATTATGGTTGACTCTGAACAAATTACATCCCTCCACCGCAGTTCACCCAGGTAATAAGTGCATTTGCTTTATATTTGCATACATTGAGGACAATGCATGATGTAGGTGTGGGGGGTGTTTATCTATTTATCTATATATTCTATTAGTTTTGTTCTTTAAAAAAATTCAATATTGCATGACATAGCTTAAGATTGAACTGCCAAAACCCGTGTACAAATTGCATTGAGTTTTTATTCCATATTATATAGTTCTGCTTGTAGAAATTATGACATAAATCTATGTTCCAAAGAAATAACCCATTACCCTTTAAGACATGTATGCACTTAAATTGGATGAATCAAATCTTTGAAGTGGTTGATAAAAAGCAGAGGTTGAGGAAAATATACCGGGAAGTGTGGACTTCTAATAGCAATTAAGCCTTGAGGAAAATAAAAGTAAAAAAATAATAAAGGAATCAAGTGAGGAAAGCACATTTTGCAAAATGATTACAAAAGCCCAAGCCTTTGAGTCACTGGTCCATAGGGGTATCTTGAAACCCGGTAACTTGAGTCTGCCAGCTCGGGATTATCGACCAAACTCGTTACACGAATGCAAAAAGGGTAAAACTGTCAGAAAAAGCAAATGTGTTGAATCACGGGAAAAAAAATATATACTTTAAGATACTCAAGGCCCAAAGTTAAAAGAATGATCCATGCCATGGTTGATCCGAATGATACTTCACCACCAGAGGAGGCGTGCAAAATAATTTAAGAGATAACATGTGTAGAAGGGTTAGTGGTGTGAATGTTGGAGGAACAAAGACAAAGTCAGACTTTTTATAAGTTAGATTTGTATAATGAGCATGCAAGAATTCTAAGTTAGATGTATAAGGTTGAGGTGGAGATATTGAGAGTTATTAATGAAATGTTGAATTAAGACTTTGTGGGTGTGAACTGAAAACCCTCACGAGACAAAACTCGTCCTCTAAGGAAACTTGGGGGTTTAAAGGCTTGTTGCACATGCTAAGTGCAACCGTGCTTCCTACGAAAGTGAGTTAGGATTTCCCTATTTTCATTTTTCTTATATTCTGTTTTGCTAGGGACTAGAAAAATCTAGGTGTGGAGGTATTTGATGCATTGCATACATTGCATCATATGTGTTTCATTTAGATTAATTTTATATCAATAAATGCTACTAAGGTATGTGTTTAGTCTTATTTACATAATACAGGGACCTGAATGCAAATTACTCATATCCCGAGCATAAATGCGTGCAAGAGACTCACTTCTATCATAAAGACCAAGTCAAGATTATTGGGATTCAAATGGAAGTCCATCCAAGCACAAAAGCATTCGAAGACCTAATTACAAAAAGACCAAGGACCTAAGCACAAAAGTAGCCAGGGACTTAATTGCAAAAAGACAAGGACCTAATTGCAAATTACGAGTATCTTTTATTATTATGGAGAAATTCTACAATGTGGATCTCCAAATATACAAAGAAATAAAGTCGGAGCTCAAAAGAAAGGAAAGAATCAATCCAGACGCGCAAAGGAGGATTGAATCACACCATAAACACAGCCAAAATCCGGATCCAATCAGAGCATATTGGACGGCGATTTAGCCACAAGTTACATGTATTGTGCGGCGATTCCGCCGCACCCCTGTCGATCCGCGTCTCCGAATTTTGTCCAGTCGTGGTGTGAAGCGTGTACTTTCCAATTTTATACTTAGGTCTCTTGTATCGGCTATAAATAGCCCCGAGAACGATGTTGTAGGGAGTTCTTGTTTTGACCCATTATTTAGCAATAAAATTCTGTTGGTTTATTTTTTGTTTTTTTTACTTTTCTTTCTTAGTTTCTCTAGGACCCCTTCTCCTCATCTCCATCCATGAGTTTCTAACTCTCTCCAAAGGGTGGGGGTGACGGATTTAGGGTGATGAGAAGAAGAATCAAGTTATTATTTTAATTTCGTATTAGTATATTTTGATTACTTGAGTTTATGTTGAGTCATTTATCATGTAATGCTTTATATAACTAATGTGATTTATTATAAGTTTCAGAATTCTCTAATCGAAATCCGACATCTAAACCTCCACCCGTTGGACTCCCATTCATAGTTGTTTTCTTCTTAGTTTGTTTTTCTTGCTTTAGATAATTAAAAAGACCAAAAATCTCAAACCAACCTCATTATTGTTCTCTCTTTCTCTCCTTAATCGAAAACCACAAAAATAACAATATCTTTCCCTCCTTGTGTTCGACCCGTACTTGCCACCGCTTCATCGTGGCCGTGCACTTGCGGTATAAATTTAATTCTCATCAATATGTGTGGGGAACACTTAGTGGAGGATACTCCAATTGAAGTGAGTGGGCAACGTGAAGTGGGTCTTTTGCATGGAATGGGAGGACATGCTACACTTGAAGGAGAGGTAACTTATGGAGACACAAAAATTGGGATGATGGGGGACACACAACATGAACAAGGGGGTAGTCTTGAGGGGTGTGAGGCGAGGAAAACCATCTCTAAGGATGGGGAAAATGAACCAAGTAGGCTAGCTTCTTTGGTGCATGAGGAGGCGAGTTGGTCGTCTCCCTCGAGAGTGGCACGAGGAAAGGAACCTACAAAGAAAATAGCAACACAAAGTGGGGGAAGGTTTGAGATACTCTAAAATGGGATGGATTCGGTGGTGGAAGGTGAAGAAGTAAGGAAGGCAAGCATGAAGAAAGCAAGATCCCCACCACCAACACTTAGCCGCTTTGGGAGGAAAATTAGTAGCAAAACTATATCGTGGAGGTAAAGGGGTCACCCCGCACCTTTGAATCCATGAATATCTTAGTGTGGAATGTGCATAGAGCAAATGGACCCAGCCGTGCACTCAAGCTTAGGGGTTGAATAAAGGAGGTCAACCCGGATGTGGAGTGTCTTTTGGAGCATAAGGTTCATAAGAAGATTGAACGTTTCAAACGAGCGATTTGGCCTTATGCTTGGATGTCAAATAGCATGATTGTAGATTCGTGGCGGATCTTAGTGCTTTGGAATGATCAAATAATGAATATGAGCATCACTTTCAAAACATCACAACTACTACAATTCAATGCGGGCCTAAAGAGGGATGGAACCGAGATATCACAGTTATCTATGGTGAAAATGGGCATGCGGATAGGAGAGCATTGTGGATAGGAGAGCATTGTGGAATGTTCTTCTTGAAGTGACACCACACGTTTCAAGGCCTTGGATGGTGGGGGGGACCTTAATTGCATTCTAAGGGCAAGTGAGAAATGAGGAGGAGCTGCTGGAAATGAGGTTACTATGATGGAATTTAATGATTGTATTCATGCACTGCAGCTCCTTGAGATGCCATCCACCGGTGGTGAGTTCACTTGGTCAAATTCATCCGATGGAAGTGCATGTATTGAGACGAGGATTGACCATATTCTAATAAATAATGCGTGGCTTGACTTGTTCCCGGAATCTTACTATTTTGTTGGTGAAAAGGACTTGAGCGATCATGCAATGCTCATCATGAAGACGGAAGGCAATGAAAGGCGAAAGAGGAAGATGTTCAGATTTGATAATCATTGGGCTGAACATGAGGAGTTTCATTGGATAGTAGAAAAAGCTTGGACTAAGTATGTGAAGGGCACTCCCATGTTTCGTGTGGTGGCTGATTGATACGTTTTAATTAAATCGCAAGTGCACGGCCGCGTTGAAGCGGTGGCAAATACGGGTCGATCCACAGGGAGGTGTGTCGACGTTTGGTTTGTGTGAAGGCTAGTGGTAAAGAAATGAGAGAAAGATGGATTACACTACACTACTTTAATCTAAACTAGTAAACTAGCAAAGCTGAAATGAAATCACCAAACAAACTAAGCTAAACAACTAATGAGGAAGATAAAAACTCAGGAATGAAAACCCCTAAGGGGTGGAGAGTGTGTGTGTGCACATGAAATAAGTGTGGTGGTGAATGCATGCAAGAAGCTCAAGTTAGGTAATGTTTGTTAATGCATAAGAGATACCTAATGCCAAAACCTATCATTTACAACACTAACTTAGGTGATTAATATGAGCAATGCAAGGTTGTTATTAAGAACATACAAGCATGAAAAGTACCTAACTATGGCAGAAACCATCAAGTAAAGTTCTTATTAATTTAAGGAAGCATACTAATATTTCTCACAAACAATTATATCTAGCATTCATACCATCTACATAACATGTACACACATCTACTCCTCCCTCAAAGGGAATGGAACTACTCACTCATAATTAAACTAACTACATTAACAAAATGAAACATTATACTGAAAAGAAATTCAACTAAGCAAGAAAGGAACATTAATGAAGCTAATTGAAAGAAACATAAACTAAAGAAACATGCAAGCATATTAAAGGACAAGACTAAAAGAAACTAAGAACAATTATTTTATTAACAATGACTCACATTGAAGGTAGCATTATTCTCCAACTTGAGTTTTTGCTTCAAGGCTCACTCCAAGTAGAGAGAATGCCACCAAGCAATGGGTGATTACAATAGAAGATGAAGAGTTCTATTTATAGGCATAGAAAAAGGTAATCCGGGACAATCCCCCGATATGGGACTAAACAAATACCATAAATAGACTACATACACACTAATACGCAACCCACCAAAATCTTAGCGGATTCGGGCCAAAACAGACCGCCAATTAGCGGTCTATATGGTTCGGATCCCGCTGGATTTTCTTCTGGGCTTTTCTGGATGTCTTTGGTGGTCTTTGATGCATCTACTTCACTTGTTGGAGCTCCGACCCGAATAGAATTGCCAAAATACTCCCCATGATGGTGTGAAGTATTCTTGTTTGCTCATTGATCCTTCAATCTTACATTCAGGTCCTGCGATCTTGCATCTTAGTCCTTGAGTCTCTCAAGTCAGTCCTTTTTCATGCTTTTAGGTCCTTTTATTACTCTTCTCTTCAAACCTATTTATTTCTGAAATTCAAACATAAAACTCGTCATGTAGCATTGTTTAGGTGAAAGATAATGGATATAAGATACAAATATAAACAAGAAATGATGTCAATCAGTGGCAAAGTTGAACGAAGTCAAGAAGATACTTATACGGTGGAGTGGGTCAACTTTTGGAAACATTACCCACAAGGTGGGAGAGGCTCACGAAGCACTTGAGGACGTGAGGAGGCAAAGGCTGGACCTCCCACATGATATTGAACTCTCCCTTGCTGAAGGGGCAGCAAAGGAGTCGCTTGCGCGGACTCTTGCTTGGGTGAAGTCTATTATTCGACAAAAATCAAGGGTGAAGTGGTTAAAATAGGGGGATTGAAACACTAGGTTTTTCCATGCACAACTTAGAGTGAGGAGAGACACCAACCAAGTGAGAAGAGTGTGTGAGGGTGTCATCTTCGTGGAAGAGGAGGGAGAGATCAGGGACGCCTTCCAGCATTTTTATGCAAACTTGTTTGCTACCGATTTGCAGGTGAAACCCCTTAACCCCTCCCTTATTCTACCACAACTTCTACTCGAGGAGGGGACTGAGATTACACAAAAACTTGACATGAAGGAGCTAGAAGATGTGGTGCTGAACAATGTGGATAAGGCGCCGGGACTCGATGTCTTCAATGCAAAGTTCTTCAAGGTTGCATGGGACCTCATCAAGAGTGATGTGTTCAAGGACATGAGTTCTTGTCTGGATAGCGGGAAGGTGCTGCCCAATGGAATTCCACGTCAATCCCGATCATCCCAAAGAAGAAGCACCAACTTTGGTGTAGGATTATCGACCCATTGTGCTTTGCAACATGACCTATAGATTCACATCGAAAGTACTTGCAAACCGCTTGAAGGGGCTGCTACCACGACTCATTGGGGAAAACCAAAGTGTCTTTGTCAAAGGAAGGAGAATTGGTGACAACTTTCTTCTTGCACATGAACTTTGCCACAATCTTCATCTCGACAAAGGGAATGGACGAATGTGCATCAAGCTTGACATTCAGAAAGCATATGACTCCATCTCATGGGATTTTCTAGATGAAGTGTTGAAGAGATTTGGATTCCCGAATAAGTGGAGGAGACTCATCATGAATTGTGTTAAAGCTTCCTTCGTGGTGACGGTTAATGGTGCCAACTCCACCTCTTTCGTGGCAAGGAATGGTTTGAGAGAAGGTGATCCATTGGCTCCCTACTTGTTTGTTATGTGTATGGAAGTCTTGAGTGAGATGGTGAAGAAGGTGGTCATGGATGGACGTATTGAACCGCTTACTTGTGGAGATGTTCTCGTATTGCACTTGCTATTTGTTGATGATGTCCTATTGTTTGCGAAGGTCACTAAGGAAAATGCACAAGCATTAGAGGTGTTCTTGAGGAATTCACAACTTGCTCGGGGCTGAGCTTTAGTGCGTCAAAGAGCCAATTTTTTATGGGGATGGAGTGTCGCATGGAGCGTGGATTGCAGCACATCTTGGTATAGAGTGAAAGGAGTTCCCGGTGACCTACCTCGGGCTGCCATTGCTCTCTAGGAGGAAGGGAGGACTCATTGCACGTCACTTGTGAACAAGGTGAAGGAGAGACTTAGCACTTGGCAACAGAATTTCTTATCCATCGCTGGACGAGTGGAACTTGTGAGGAGTGTCCTTGTCTCCCTTAGCATATATTGGACGTTAGCTTTCCTAATTCCTTGGAAAGTATTGCAAGTGATCAAGAGCCTTATGTGTCATTTCACATGGGAGGCCCGAAGAAGTGGGATGCGGTAGCTTGGAGAGATGTATGTACGCAAAAGGATGAAGGCGGGCTTGGCCTTAAACGCCCAACGGATTGTAATGATGTGGGCTTACTTCGCTTGTTTTGGCTTGTGGTGGGGAAAGGCAACTCTCTTTGGGTGAATTGTGTGCACCAGAAATTCTTAAAAAACCGATCCATTTGGCTTACACGACCTTCATCCACCAACTCATGGGCATGGAGAATGCTAGACGGCACATCCAATACGAGGTGTGGAGCGGAGAAGAGATCTGGTTCTTCCAATACCCTTGGTGTGGAGAACCGTTTCAATGTGAGAGTTAGGGGGAGCGTCTGCAGTATGAATTGGGAGTGCCTTGGGACACTAAAGCTTCATACTTCGTATGAGAAGGGGAGTGGAACCTCCCCCCCAAACAAAGAAGTATGGAAATGGGTGAGGACACCGGGAAGGAAGGTAACTTGGGCTATTATGGTTTGGCATAAACATGCTATTCCTAAGAATGCACTCGGTTTGGAGAGCATTAAGGGGATGTCTACTTACATAGAGACTCATGAACCAACGTGGAGCAAAGCATAACTCAGTTTGCAGCCTTTGCGAGGGGGAAGAGGAAGACATGGAGCATCTCTTTTGGGGGTGCACGTACATAAAGGAGGTATGGGCAGCACTCCGACATCTCTTGAAGCTCAGCCCTAGAGTAGCGTGATCTTTGGAAGGCAAAGCTACACGTATTTCACACGCGTGAGGAAGCCAACTTGAGAACGTGGTGAGGCGGTGGGCCTTGAATTTTATGATACACGAGTTTTGGCTCGAGCGAAACTGGAGGATATTCGAGGGAGAAAAGAAGCAATCGGCAGATATAGTGGCTGCAATCAAAAACATTCTTCGGTGCCTATGGGACAAAGTTAAGAAGCTTGCGAAAAGTGAAGAGGAAGGGCAGCAATTTCAGATCACGTGGAGTCTAGCTGATACGTTTTGTAATGTAACATCCAACAACAAAGCTTATATTGATATATTATGTCGAATGTAGGGTAAAGACTGGGTATGCATGTAGCATACACCCGCGCACATAACATCTATTTTGTAGGTTGTAAACACTCTTTAGTTAATAGAATTAGAGGCTAAGCCTCCCTTTTACTTTGCAGAAAAAAATGAGAGCTTGAAGGATTTGAGAATTTGAGACTAGAGTATGGATCAATAGGGAGTGTTCAAGTAAACTAAAATCAAGATATGGGACCCTATTTTAAGTCTTCAAGCTCTACTAGCCATTTGAGAGTTGGTGATATTTTGGACCAATGAGAAGCAAAAAATGTTTTATGCTCGGGCAGATTCTAGGCAGGTTCGGTCGACCATTTATAGAACGGTAGTCCAAAACAATATAATCAGATTGCTCAAATTGAAGCATTTGGTTGACCGAATAGGATTCGAAACACCGTTCACCAACTTCCAGTAACTATTTTCAATTTCACCCTATTTAATTTTGGTCCACCGGTCCATGGTCACCCTATTTTCAATTTCACCCTATTTAATTTTGGTCGTGCTCTTATTACTAACGTTCGGTAGACCGTTCTCTATTCAAATGACCAAAGCTAGTATGGGTTTTACACCGATAGTTAAGGATCGAATAGTCATAGAGTACAATGGTCAAATGCCACATGGAAATAGTCATTGGGGCCTAAAGCCAAGAAGGAATTCGGTTGTTTGATATTGGACAAGTCAATTGGGCTCCAAGGCTTAATTTATATGCGACCGTTGGAGCAATGTCCAAAACCGGTCTGAGGCACTTCGGTCAACCAAAGGTGTTTTTGTTGTCGAACTGGACAATTTCAGAGGGCAAGTTAATGTCTATTGTTGGGAGATTTTGGTTCACCATTATGGGTTTGGTTGACCAAACTTGGTCGGAATAGAATCCTAGTTCTTAAGTTAACATATAATCCTATTTACTCAATAAATAGTTTACAAGTCTTCTCCTTGAGCTTTGATTACAATTCTTGAGTCTGTGTCAATGCTCTTTCTCTTGAATATCTTGATCAACATATTAAGATGATTGCAAGTATACAAGTATATATGCAATGCATGTAATCATGTTTGCCTACTTTGATTGGCTAGGTTGATTGATTATGATTAGATTGATTAATCATCAAAATCAATATAAATTGAGGCCTAAAAACCAACAGTTCCAATTTGTTGCCTGGGTTAGTAAATGAATTTTTCCTCCATTTAATATATTGGGCAATGTTGTTGTGGAATGTCTGCCACGTTTATTTGTCCACATTTTTGTTGTTTGGTGCGTAATCTTATCCCATTATCAGTTCTTCCTTTGCCCTGATTTTTTCATGTCATGTTTGAAATAACGAAACGAATAGCTAGAGTAAAAGCATTTACCTGGGTTGGTGAAATTATTTCCGCTGGGGATGGTGACTACTACCGTTCCGTGGGAGTCGCCTACTCTCCCACACCACCACCGCCATCACAACCACTACCGTCACCACCACCACGGAAGCCACCATGCAATGTCTCCCTCCCCCCTCCAACACTACCATCACCACCACGAAGCCTAGTCTCCCTCCCGCTCCAACACCACCATCACGACCACTATTGTCGGTGTCGGCAATAACTCCTGAAGAGAGTGTGTGTGTGTGTGTATGCGTGTGAGAGAGAGAGAGAGAGAGAGATAGAGGAGTGAAGTTAGGAGAAGAGAGAGGATTGATGAGAGAGAGGAGAGAA
This sequence comes from Triglochin maritima, assembly GCA_963682175.1. Taxonomy (NCBI): domain Eukaryota; kingdom Viridiplantae; phylum Streptophyta; class Magnoliopsida; order Alismatales; family Juncaginaceae; genus Triglochin; species Triglochin maritima. Next base: position 32,294,803 of record OY821779.1, read on the forward strand.
GTGGAGAGACAACTATAGAGACAAGTGAGGAGAAGATATAGGAATGATGAGAGAATAAGCTAGGAGAGCAGTGGAGAGAAAACTAGAGAGAGGAGAGAAGTGGAGAGAGAACTAGAGAGGGGATTGGAGAGAGAGAGGAGAGAACATTTGAGAAAGAGGGCTGCAAAGAGAAGAGTGAGTTTTTTTTTCATTTTTCAATTTTTTTAATATTAAGAACATCTTCAGTTTTAAAGAGTAAAATTTGCAAATTTCCCAACAGTAGTCGTTACGGAGTGGGACCAACAAATGGTGGAGATACACCCAAATAATTTTATAGTGAAATGTAGATGCACCTAGCAAAATAGTTGAAATACGGGTGCAAAAGCCCCTTATGCCTCCTCTTTTAAATTGGACCTAAGCAAATAATATTTTTTGTGTATACGAAGTGGGATCCAACATCCTTAATATATGTTGAAATTAATATACCTTTTAACATGAAATTGAAAATTGAAATGGAAAATATAAACCATAGATCTTGTATATGTGTCAAATTATTCGTACACTTAAGAAATTATAAAATTTAGAAATACATTAACATTAGATCAAGAAAAATATTTATAACATATGTAGTGCATCTACTATCCCATTTTGTGAATTACGGAAAAGATTTGCAAAAAAATTCGATTTTTGAGGGACATAGATAATTGTGTCACAGATAGAAGATCGACATGTTATACTTTCCATTAGAGTCTACTGTTTATTGGATTACCTAAAGGAAATTTTGAATAGTTACAGTTATATATTACTTTTTGTGAATTGAGTCAACTTAAAAGTGAATGGAGTCAAATAGTTGGAAAAGGTATTGGATCAAATGCAAGTAATGGGATTTTAATGATATAATTGAGATATACCATTGAGAAAAGTAAAAGATAAAGGCTAACATATGAGATTTAATGACAGAATTGAAATATACCATCGAAACCCATTATTGTAGTTTTATGTCACATCTAAACAAGAACCTATAGATAATCGGTTAGGTCTCCAGGTAATGTAACACACGAGACACAAGCACGACTTTATGGATTTCAAAATGTAAAACTGAGAAGGGATACTGTGATTATTCACTGGCATGTTTAGCATGTCCAATTGCAATACAAACGCTCACCGCAAATAACCATACGGACGTGCTTCCACTCACAACTCCAGTTAACATTTCCTGAACCAGTGACACAAGTTTGTGTTTGTTGGATTACGATGAAATGCAGTAGAAAAATAACATAAAAAGGATTTCAAAAAATTCGTCAACCACCCAAGATTCATACACATAATAATAATGAGGAAAACTAACGTACAATGATTTATACATTTGATGCATACATTTCTTTGGCTCACGGAGGAGGTGCGGATAATCTTGTTGGCTTTTTGGCTAATAATCGTTAATCCGTTTTGATGATTAATCAACATATCAATAAAAACATGTATCAATTAAAATATCATTTCTTGCATATACGTGTATTATCTAACGTTTCAGGAATCAAGTTTTGGGTTGAATTAAATATGAAGATTGAAGCGTAGTTAGGTTTATATTCCATGTATTTAGGCCACAAATGTAACTTGGCACTTGAAATCCATGATTCATTGCATTACACATCACTTAGGATACCTATAGAAGTCTCACACTATATTCCAACTATCCTAGACTTCAATAGGAATTCAACTAAACTCATTAGAATCGTAGAACAGGAAATCTGCACTAAAACGGTCTACCAGTAGAACCATTTGGTTCGACCGATTTTCAACAGACCTTCCCAAGAAACGAAATTTGTCCAACACGGTCGACCCATATTCATTTCCCGTTCGACCGTGCATTCTATCTGGTTTGCTTGTCTGAAATCGGTCGACCGGCATATACATTTTGTTCGACCGTTTCCTCAAATCATGTTTGACTGTTAGATATCGGTCGACCGAAACACTTGTTCTGTTCGACCGTCTCACCTTGTCGAGTGATAGATATTAGTTTACCCTATACAAATCTTTCAGCCTAACAATTATCGACACGTGTCCAGTTAGTGAGGCTTTCGGTCGACCGAAACTTCATATCTGTTCGACCGATTATTTTCCATATTTGTATTAAATATGACTGTTATACTTGTCGTATACTACAACGGTTATACACATTTCGCAACTAACCCCATTTTGGATTTGGCCTTCCAGTCGATCGCAATTCTCCTTAACGATCGACCGCGTCTTGATTCTTCCCTGTCCCATTCTTACTGGGCATTTTCTGTTGAACTATGAACTCACCTCGTTCAACCGATTACACTTGTTATCGTGTCTCAAATCCAACATGTCAACCGGTCGGCCAATACTTATGTCTTTTCGAGACCCAGTCCTACTGTCCATTTTTGGTCGAACTGGTATTCCAAACCGTTCGACCGATCACTTAAGTTCTAGCCAAATAGGAACGACCGTTAGCGTCTTCGCTCGACCGAAACGAGCACTTCCTAATTCCGGTCGACCGTGGTATACGATCCGGTCGACCGTTCGTCGCCAGAAATGTGTCCTGTCACTTCCTGAATTGTGTTTTCTTACACATCTTTTCACCATTTCAATTCCAACGGCTAGAACTAGTTTAAAGCTTATAAATAGAGTTGAGAACACTCATACAAGGTCACCAATCTTTCTCCAAGCTCAAAATCTCATTACTACTCTCAAATTGCTCTAAACCATTGTGCTCACATCTTCTCACTTGAAATCACCATCCATAGATTGCATCATTCATTTCAAGTGCTCAAGATTAGTTGCTGAAGTATTAGTCTTCAAGAGTGGTACAAGCTTCCGGAGTGAAGCTCTTCTCGAATTGTGAGAAGGTGGTCCAAGCTAGGCGAGGGTGTTTGCAAAGCTTGTGGTGTAAAGGCGTGATCTCGGCCCGCAACGGAGATCGGATTAGTGGAGGACGCGTAGTTGCTCCAGTAAGAGCAATTCGTAAGAGAGGACTAGGATCCGATGGTTGGATCCAAACCTCTATACATCCAGAGTAGTGGTTTGTTCATACTCTCTCTTTACTAAGTTATTGTCTTATCTTTTAATTTGGCAAAGTTCTATGAAAACCTTAATTAGTCTATTCACCCCCTAGACTAAGTTTAGGGGCTAGTAGATCCTACATTTGGTATCAGAGCGTTGTTAATTGCATTTAGACATATTTACATTTGTAGCAATGGCCCAACAAGGAGAGGGATTTCACACCGGAAGACCTCCTTTGTTTGATGGAACAAACTATGTCTATTGGAAGAAACGTATGACCACGTTCATACAATCTTATGATGTTAAATTATGGGTTTTCCTTCAAATACCATATACACAAAACAAACCATTAGAACGTATGGATGATGATGAATTAGCCATGATTCAAATGAATGCTACACTCATGAACATAATTATGTGTGGCTTGACCAAAGAGCAATATAGTAGAATTAATGCATGTAATTCCTCATTTGAAGCTTGTCATATGTTAGAAAGTCACTTTGAAGGTCAATCATCCGTTAAGGAAACTAGAATAGATTCATTTATGCAAAAGTATGAAATGTTTGCTATGAAACCGAATGAATCCATTAGCGAGATGCGTACTCGCTTTACTCTTATTACTAACTCTTTGAAGAACCTTGGTAAGGTTGTGGTTGAAGGTGATATGGTATGAAAGTTTCTTAGGTCATTGACTTTGGATTGGGAGAAAAAGACTACGGCTATTGAAGAAGCCAAAGATCTCTCAAAGTTGAAGATGGAGGATCTCATTGGAAGCCTCCTGGCATATGAGATCCAAATTGAAGAAAGAAGAGAGAAGGAGAAGGAACGGGAAGAATATAAACGGAAAGAAAAACAAATTGCTTTAAAAGCAACCTCGGATTCGGACGCAATCAAAGACGAGGACACCAATGAAGATGTTGCTTTCCTAACCCGCAACTTCAAGAAGTTCCTCTCCAAGAGAAAATTTGCAAAAGGAAGAGGAGAATCCTCTCGGATATTCACTTGCTATGAGTGTAACAAAACTGGCCACATGAAGAAGGATTGCTCATTGCTTAGGCCGAGGGATCGTGAACGAAGAGAAGAAATGAAATTTTTTTATCCTCCTAGAAGAGAAAGGGATGAGAGACCAAGAAGAGATAGAGATGAAAGGCCATCCCAAAAAGAAAAGGAAGAGAGGCCTAAAAGACGTGACGATTACAAGAGAAGGGATCGTCGCGAAAAGGATGGGAAAAAGGCTCTCAAAGCTACTTGGGATGGCTCAAGTTCATCAAAAGACTCTGACTCTGAATACTCCCAAGAAGAAGAAGCACACATGTGTTTCATGGCATCTAATGTTGATTCCGACTCGAGCCCTCCTCCATCACCAAAGACGAGTGATCAACCTCACTTGTGGAGATCGACGACGATGAGGTATCCCTAAACGAAATACCTCCTTATGATGATTTGTTAGATGTGTTTCATGAACTTGCCGAGCATTATGAAATGATTTGTCATAAAAACAAATTAGCTAGAAAAGTGAATCTAGATCAATCTATCAAATGTGATATGCTAACCAAAGAAATCGAGACTCTAAATGATGAGATCACAATTCTGAAATCTACAAAAGATAATCATCTAAATGAAGATCTCATTGCCAAGAATATGCAACTCATGAAAGACTTAGAGAAATTCACCTTAGGTAGAACGATGCTTGACATGCTTCTTGGAACACAAACTCAATATTTAACAAAACATGGTCTAGGCTATAAGGGAGGTAAACAAGAGAAACTCACTTCCTACTTTTTTAAAATGAATAACTCTCTTGTTAAGAAAACCAATTATTCAAATGTTTGGGTACCTAAGACTACTCAAGTTTGGGTACCAAAAGCTAACCCTTAAGGACCCAAACAAATTTGGGTACCAAAGTCTTCACTTGGTTCTTTGCAAAGCACGGAGAAAGGGGAAGTGGATTCTCGATAGCGAGTGCTCAAGGCATATGACGGGAGACTCCCAAGTTCTATCAAACTTAAAGCCTAAGAAGGGAGGAACCGTCACATTTGGAGATAATGCTAAAGGACACATTGTTGGCATTGGCAATGTTGGTAATTCTACTACTAACATTGAAAAAGTTTTATTAGTAGATAGGTTGAAACATAGCTTGCTTAGTGTTAGTCAATTAACCGATAAGAATTTTCTAGTTGTATTTGATAAACACACTTGCCATATCATCTCTAAACATGACATGAAAATTGTTTTTAATGTATATAGATCAAATAACATCTACATTGTGCATGTTGATAATCTTAGAAACCTAAGTGTTAGAACATGCTTAGTTGCCTCACATGACGAAGCTTGGTTATGGCATAACCGCTTGGGACATATTAGTATGTCACAATTGCACAAATTATCCAAACTTGAATTGGTTAGAGGACTACCAAAAATTGATTTCAAAAAGGACAAATTTTGTGATGCATGCCAATTTGGAAAACAATTTAAATCTTCTTTCAAATCTCTAAATGTGGTGTCAACTTCAAAACCCCTCGAGCTTTTACACTTATATCTTTTTGTACCCTCAAGGACCGTAAGTCTAAGAGGGAAAAGATATGCATTTGTGATTGTTGACGACTTTTTGAGATTCACTTGGGTTTTGTTTTTAGCTAACAAGTATGACGCTTTTGAAAGATTTAAAAGTTTTTGCAAACGTGTTCAAAGGGAAAAAGATTCTAACATAATCACTATTCGTAGTGATCATGGAGGAGAATTTGAAAATGAATCATTTCAAAAGTTTTGTGAAAAATATGGAATTGAGCATAACTTTTCTTTTCCTCGCACTCCTCAACAAAATGGGGTACTTGAGAGGAAGAATAGAACTCTTCAAGAAATGGCAAGAACAATGCTTGTGGAAAAAGGGCTTCCAAAATATCTTTGGTGCAAAGCCGTTAATACTTCTTGCTATGTGTTGAATCGTGTTCTCATTAGACCTATTTTAAAGAAAACTCCGTTTGAACTTTGGCATGACTGGACTCCTAAAATTTCATATTATAAAGCTTTTGGCTCAAAATGTTTTGTCCTCAATACTAAAGACAACTTGGATAAATTTAATGCAAAATCTGATGAGGCAATCTTTTTAGGGAATTCCGATAGGAGTAAAGCTTATAGAATCTATAATAAACGAACAAGTTGTGTTGAGGAATCTCTACACGTTAACTTTGACGAGTTAGCTTGTGTAGAAAACTCCTCTCTAGATGATGATTGCATGGATATAATTACACATGTATCATCACAAGATGCACCTCTTGAGTCTCATCAAGAGCCTCCAAGTTTTCCACAAGAGAACGTGGAGGATCTTCCTATGGATTGGACCTATAGAAAGCATCATCCGAAGGACTTTGTGATTGGAGATATTTCTCAAGGTGTGACGACACGATCTAAGGCACATGTAGTTTGTGATTCTTATGCATTTATCTCTACATTAGAACCTAAGAAAGTAGAACAAGCATGTAATGACGAATTTTGGCTAATGGCTATGCATGAAGAGCTAAATCAATTTGTTCGAAATAATGTATGGCAACTTGTTGAAAAACCTTCTAACCAAACGGTTATTGGAACTAAATGGATCTTTCGAAACAAACTTGACGAAGATGGGAATGTAATTAGAAACAAAGCTAGACTCGTTGCTCAAGGCTATCGCCGAGAGGAGGGTATAGACTTTGATGAAACTTATGCCCTCGTCGCTCGACTGGAAGCCATTCGCATGTTATTAGCATATGCATCTTACATGGACATAAAATTATTCCAAATGGATGTTAAAAGTGCTTTCCTAAATGGCTTCATAAATGAAGAAGTTTATGTGGCACAACCCCTCGGATTTGTAAATGAAACTTACCCAAACCATGTGTTTAAACTTAAGAAGGCTCTTTATGGCCTCAAACAAGCTCATAGATCTTGGTATGAGCGGTTGAAGAACTTCTTAATCGACAAAGGTTTTTGTGTGGGTAAAGTGGATACCACTATTTTTGTTAAAACTTATGATCATGATTTACTAGGGGTACAAATCTATGTTGATGATATAATATTTGGTGCAAGTAACCCGCGTCTTTGCAAAGAATTTTCCAAGTCTATGCAGGGGGAGTTCGAGATGAGCTTAATTGGTGAACTAAACTCCTTCCTCGGACTTCAAATTAAGTAAACTAAAGATGGAAACTTCATACACCAAGCAAAGTACAAAAGAGAACTCTTAAAACGCTTTGGTCTTGAAGATAGCAAGCCACACAACACTCCCATAAGCACTAGCACTAACTTAGATAAAGATGAAAATGGCAAAGAAGTGGATATCAACAAATATCGAGGTATGATCGGATCCTTGCTTTATCTTGCCGCTAGTCATCCGGATATTATGTTTTCCGTGTGTTTATCTGCTCGTTTTCAAGCTTGTCCTAAAGAATCTCATCTCAATGCTTTAAAACGTATTTTTTCGCTATCTCAAAGGATGTCAAGAATTTGGTTTGTTTTACCCCAAGACTAAAACTTTAATCTTGTTGCCTATAGTGACGCCGACTATGCCGGTTGCATTTTAGATCGTAAAAGTACTAGTGGCACTTGCCATTTCTTAGGAAAATCGCTTGTCTCTTGGTTTAGTAAGAAACAAAATAGTGTTGCATTGTCGACAACCGAGGCAGAATACATTGTCGCATGTTGTGCATGTGCACAAGTCTTGTGGATGAGGCAAACCCTCAAAGACTTGAAACTTGAGTTTCAAACTACTCCTATACTTTGTGATAATACTAATGCAATAAATCTTTCGAAAAATCCTATATCGCATTCTCGAACTAAGCACATTGAGGTTAGACATCATTTTCTTAGAGATCATGCAACAAAGGAAGACATTAAGCTTATATTTGTTCCCACTAATGATCAACTTGCGGATATCTTCACAAAACCTTTAAACGTTGATCAATTCTTTCATATAAGGCTAAATCTAGGCATGTGTAATTTAAATGACTTGTAACTTGGAAATTTCATGCTTCTTTGTCAAATTTTGATACTAGGTTAAGGTGTTTTTCCAAGTGTTTGCGGATTTATTGGGTGTTTTTCAAAATTGTGCATTTTCAGACGTTATTTGGTCGAACCGAACTGAAGTTTCGTTCGACCGGATTATTGTTTCTCCAAGAAGTTTAAAAAAAAATTGTTTCCTTTGGTCGACCACATTATTATGTTTGGTTGACCGGTCGCTTGCTGTGTTGTTTTTGAGTTTCCCTAATGTGTTTTGGTCGACCACTTATTCTACTTCGTTCGATCGTTTCTCTTTTGGTCAATCTGACTTAAGTTCACTTAAGTGTCCGGTCGAACCATTTCTGAGTTACGGACGACTGTATAGTTATTTTGGTCGACTGTGTGTGTGTTTTTGTCCAACCAAAAATCACCCAGCAGCTTTCCTTGTTTCACTCCTGCTTTCTGTCGACCGTGGTATACGATCCGGTCGACCGTTCGTCGCCAGAAATGTGTCCTGTCACTTCCTGAATTGTGTTTTCTTACACATATTTTCACCATTTCAATTCCAACGGCTAGAACTAGTTTAAAGCTTATAAATAGAGTTGAGAACACTCATACAAGGTCACCAATCTTTCTCCAAGCTCAAAATCTCATTACTACTCTCAAATCGCTCTAATCCATTGTGCTCACATCTTCTCACTTGAAATCACCATCCATAGATTGCATCATTCATTTCAAGTGCTCAAGATTAGTTGCTGAAGTATTAGTCTTCAAGAGTTGTAAAAGCTTCCGGAGTGAAGCTCTTCTCGATTTGTGAGAAGGTGGTCCAAGCTAGGCGAGGGTGTTCGCAAAGCTTGTGGTGTAAAGGTGTGATCTCGGCCCGCAACGGAGATCAGATTAGTGGAGGACGCGAAGTTTCTCGAGTAAGAGCAATTCGTAAGAAAGGACTAGGATCTGGTGGTTGGATACAAACCTCTATACATCCAGAGTAGTGGTTTGTTCGTTCTCTCTCTTTACTAAGTTATTCTCTTATCTTTTAATTTGGTAAAGTTCTATTAAAACCTTAATTAGTCTATTCACCCCCCCCCCCTTAAGACTAAGTTTAGGGGCTAGTAGATCCTACAAATCCCATGTGTGATTCCTCTACTCGGGACACACGAACCACAAACAAAACTCCACAAACACATTAGCTAGAACAAGAGGAGTGGAAGAACAACTTTCTTCCTCGGTGTTGAGAGAGAGGGGACGGCTAAAGGGGGGCTAGGGTTAGCAAGAAAAAACTAGGTTTGCATCATTTTCTCCTCTTATTTATAAGTCTCTCCAAAGCTAACCCTAATCTCATTAGGTAAGTTAGCTTAATATGCCCCTTTAGCCATCCATGTATTTAGTCCATTGGATCAATGTGTAACCCTTTGTAGAATCCGATTGTAATAGTAACATGCAGAACGGTTCACACATAGATCGTATTGGTTTCTAGCTAAATTTTACGATCCCTAAGATAATCTGACCAAAATTCCTTTCAACTATTTATTCATTGCCACGTGGATTAATGGACACCTCCTTCAATCTCCCACTTGTCCTTAACAAGTGTGCAATAATAAATTCTTTTGTCTCTTATTGTCTTGATCTGAACATCAGGTAAGAGAGTATGTCATCTCATTCCGTTCAGACCATTTCTTGAAATCCGAGTTCAAACGGATGAAACAACTTATTTAACTTTTAATCCATTTGAGCATGGCCATGCATTTCAGTTTTCACTCTTCAAGAGGCCCAAAGACAACCATTCTATTAAATAGGAGGACAATTCAATCTTGCACATCCACAATTCTCTATATGATTCATGTCAATTTTTACCTCTACCTTTATAGCCTCCTTTTATGGCACAACGTTTGACGGAGTCAAGAATATACTAATTCTCATATAAGTAAAGTGATGCAGTCATGTTTGAGGAATTTACATAAATAGTCAATGAGAAATCTTATGACATTCCAAATCTCTTAAAGATTCTCATAGCGGGTTAGTCCAATATATGTTCTCCAACATATATCCATGTAATTAACTAGACATTGAATGTCTCTATAGCCCATGAAACGGCGCTATCAATCAATTTAGAAACTAGTGTTTACAAGTCATTGACGTCCAACTCAATGACATAGACCAGGGACAACAATAAAATATACATTCAAGTTCACATTATAGGATTTCATTTATCAAATCACGTATTTGACAAACCTATTTGAACTTATATTTTATTTTTGACATTTATTCAATTCTAAATCACAATCAAATAAATACTGATTTTTTTTATTTGACAAACGTAAACAATACCAATATTCATGAACGTCTTCATAATACTAGGTATTACATAATCAAAATCATTCTGCAATGCGCTTTATTCCAATGGCCCTAGTATGACTCTCATGCTTGGGCTGAGGCAATGGTTAGTTAATGGATCGGCCACATTGTCGTATGTATGAACCTTGTAAATCTTAACATCTTTCCTTTCAGTGATATCTCGTATTACATGAAACTTCTTGAGAATATGTTTGGATTTCTGGTGAGATGTAGGTTCCTTCGCTTGAGCAATGGCACCATTATTATCAGAATAAAGGTTCACTCCTCTATCAATGCTAGGAACTACACCAAGCTCAGTAATTAACTCCTTAATCCAAACCCCTTCCTTTGCAGCTTCTGAAGCTGTAAGGTATTTTGCTTCAGTTGTAGAATCAGTGACAATGCTTTGCTTTGAAATTTTCCAGCTCACTACCCTTCCATTAAGACAGAAGATGTATCCAGATTGTGATCAGAAAACATCTCTGTCAGTTTGGAAGCTCGCTTCAACATAGGCTTCGATAATAACCTCACTTTCTCCTCCAAACACCAAGAAACTATCCTTAGTCCTTCGCAAGTACTTAAGGATGTTCTTAACTGCAGTCCAGTGTGCCTCACTTGGATTTGTGATTGACATCATTTCGTGCATTCATTGGTGTGTTATATCCATTATCTTAAACCTAAACAATGCTACATAACGAGTTTTTGGTTTAAGTTTCAGGAATAACATGTTTGAGAAGAAGAGACTAAAAAGGACATAAAAGCAAGAAAAAGGAATAAGTTGCAAGACTTATGGACTGAGGTGCAAGAGAGAAGGACCCTGATGTAAAGCGAAAAGGACTAATGAGGAAATCAAGAAGCTCCACACCATTATGAGGAGTATTTTGGCAATTAGATTTCGGACCAAACATCAAAACCCAAATTGGGTTCATCAAACATCAAGAAATCAAGCCCGAAACGAACCACCGAAATCCAAACTCAATCCAAGAAATTTGGACCCCCAATTGGTTGTCCCCGACCGCCAATTGGCGGTCCAAATTGGTCCACATGTTCGATGGTTGAGTCGGGTCGTGTATTATGTTGTTTTATGTCCATTTATGGTATGTGTTTAGTCCCATATCGGGGGATTGTCCCCGATTACCTTTTTCTAGCAGTATAAATAGAACTCTTCCTTCTCCTTTGTATTCACTCATTGCTTGGTGGCATTCTCTCTACTTGGAGTAAAAGCCTTGAAGCAAAAACTCAAGGTGGAGAAGAATGTCACTTGTAATGTGAGTCATGTAAATAAAATAATATTTCTTAGTTTTTTAGTATCGTCTTGTCTTTTAATTCTTGCATGCTTCTTTAGTTTTATTTCCTTCCAATTAGCTTCTTTAATATTTCCTGCTTGCTTAGTTTAATTTTCTTTCAGTAGAATGTTTCATTTTATTAATGTAGGTTGTAGTGTAATGATTAGTAAGTAGTTTCATCCCCATTTGGGTGGTGGAGTAAAATGTGATGTGATTATGTGATGTATTAGGTGTCTGTTACTTAATCCTTTGAGCCTTACATGATTTTCATAACCATCTAACGGGATTTCACTCTTGTCTTTGATATGCTAATGCTCTTGAATGAAGCTTAGCATATGCTTAGTGATTGACATCATTTCATGCTCATATTCGTATCTTATATCCATTATCTTACATCTAAGCAATGCTATCTGACGAGTTTTATGTTTGAATTTTAGAAATAAAGAGGTTTGAAGAGAAGAGCCATGAAAGTACCCAAAAGCAAGAAAAAGGACTTAATCGTGAGTCCTGGGGACTAAGATGCAAGGGAGAAGGACCTGATCGTAAGACCAAAGGACCTAAGAGCAAAACAGGAAACTCCACACCATCATGAGGAGTATTTTGGCAATTCGATTCGGGTCGGAGCTCCAACAGACCAAGTAGATGCATCCAAGACCCAGAAATACTTCAAGCAAAGCCCACAAAGAAAACCAGACGGACCTAAAGCTTATAGACCGCCAATTGGTGGTCTGGAACCGCCAATTGGCGGTCCATATAGCCCAGGATCTGTTTAGTTTTCTGTAGCACGTGTATTAGTGTATGCTTAGGCTATTTTTGGTATTGGTTTAGTCCCACATCGGGGTATTGTCCCGGATTAGCTTTTTCCATGCTTATAAATAGAACTCTTCACCTCCCATTGTATCCATCTCTCTCTTTGGTGGCATCTTCCCTACTAAGAGTGAAGCCTTGAAGCAAAACTCTAGTGGAGGAAGGGCTGCTTGTAATCTGAGTGAGTTCATAATAGAAGTTTTCATTAGCTTGTTAATTCTTGCTTAGTTAATGTGTTTGCTTTGGTGCATGTTTTGTTTTATGCTTCTTAAATATTTCTTGCTTGATTAGTATAGTTTTATTTCAGTATAATGCTTCATTTTATTAGAGTAGTTAGTTTAAATATGTGTGAGTAGTTCCATCCCCTTCGGGGGTGGAGTAGGTGTGTGTACATGTTATGTAGATGGTTTGACTGCTTAATATGAATGTTTTGTGTTGATATTAGTATGCTTGCTTGAATTATTAAGAACCTTACTTGATGGTTTCTGCCATAGCTTAGGTACATTCCATGCTTTTGGCAGTTAATATAAAACGACCAATCAAGTTTTTGGCACCGTTGTCGGGGAGGTGCTCTGTCCAGACCTTGGTTTGGACGATTCAAGGGGTTTTTGATTTTTTGTTTCCAGTTTTTCTTAGTTTCAGGTAACCATCGGATCAAGGGGAGGCTACTGGACAAGTTTGAGGACCAGAAGCTCCAAACGGACTGCCAATCAGCGGTTGGAGACCGCCAATTGGCGGCCTGGTGAGGGTTTCCTGCTTCAAAATTTGTTCTGGTAGTTAGTGCTATAATTGGTGTTATCTGGGAGCCATATTTTGCATGCTGTGACTTCTCTTTTTCTCCTAGATCATTAATCACTACCCCATTAATCAACTTGGACCATAAAACTCAAAGCAAAAGATTAGACTCCTTGTCATCTAGGTCATGCATCATGTGTAGACCTTGCATGCATTTGTCTTTTCTTTTCTTTACATTTTGTTGTTCATTGCTGGTGTGAGGTACGTGCACCCAAATCTCTCATTCATGCATGTTTCGATCATGCATTAGTTAGTAAGGTGCATCGGGACAAGAGTGAGAGAGCATTTGATTGGAGCGATTGATTGCTAGATCTAGGATTAAATCGCTACTAAGGAGGGGTTGTCCCATAAAAGATAAGGTGGGGGATTTCATCACCCTTCCCTTGGCCCCAAAAAGCACTCTTAATAAAGCCTTAACTAAAAGCAAGTAGACATTGGCCCTAGGATTGCGGGCACACTAGGAGAGTAATCTAGTTGAGACCGTCATGACCTGATCGGCGTTGCCTACCTTGTCGATAGTAGGAGGTACTGGATCTCCGGATCTGGTATCACTTGCTGGGCATTGTGGTCCTCATTGTAGGGAGGTGAGACGTGTCGAGGCTAGTGACCTCGAAGTTAGGCGTCGTCTAGCCTAAGGACCCATTGCCTTACATTGTTTGAGTCGTGCTTGCTAGTTAGGCTTCTTCCTGATCCCTCTACCCACGCTAGCTCTAGGGATTTTTCCCTCCTCACCTGAGTCCTCTCCTCATCTATTTTCTACGTATAGTCTCCTCCTCCAGTACACCTTCTATTGTGTGTTGTTTAGAGTTGAGTCGAGCATTTTATGCGAGGTTGGGCTCGTTCTGGTTAGAGCGCTCGACTTGAGAGAGTGTATTCTTCTGAGATGGACGGTCTTGGTGATCGACCATCTCCGCCTCGTGCTCCTTTGGAGCAAGAGGCCGAGTCGTCTCGTGGTGGCGAGGGAGACCGGGTTCCATACATGGAATACCTCGGTCTGCTTCCGCCACCACGTAGACCTCCTTCTCCTCCTCCTCTGACTCGAGAGGAAGGGAGATTCGGTCAGGATCGAGTTCTTGGTGCACCACCACCGTTAGCTCGACATGATAGACCGATGACTTTGTGGGAGCGTACTCATCCTGTTCGGGCGGCGCAGCCTTCTTGCATAGTTGTTCCCCCTGCTGGCGGGAACAACTATGAGCTGAAACCTCAATATGTGAGCATGCTTCCAACCTTTACTGCCAATAAGGAGGATTCGTATATCTTTATACGCGAATTCGAGGAAGTATGCTCCATGTTCAAGCTTCAACAGCTTGACGAGGATTCAGTCCGGTTGAGGATGATTTCTTTCGCATTGAAGGATAATGCAAAGAAATGGATGTATAGCCTCCCGGCGAGCTCGATTCGGTCTTGGGATGACTTTGTGACCGTCTTTCTGAAGAGATTTTTCCCTCAAACGAAAACTGAACAGATACGGCACCAGATACATCAAATGTATCAGACCGAGACCGAATCTTTTCATAGTTTCTTTGAGAGGTTCAAGGACCTTCTCCAGCAATGCCCTCATCATGGACTTGAGTTATGGCAGCTATGCCAAATTGTTTATGAGGGCATTAACTACAACACCCGCACATTGTTGGAGTCGATGTGTCAGGGTGACTTCCAAATGAAACCCATCGAGGAGGCATGGGACACTTTTGAGGCTATGGCTGAGCGTACCTTCGAGTGGGACACCATGAGAGAGTCACCAGCCGCCAGGTCTTCTGGTCGAGCTGGATCATATCATGTTGAGTCAACTATCGCGTCTGAGGCGAAAATGGTTGCTCTCATGCGTAGGATTGAGAGTTTGGAGATGGACCGAGCTCCTGTAGCTCAGGTCGCTACTCCCGGGTGTACTAGGTGTGGACTGTCGGGACATGATGACTTGGAATGCACTTACGCTCTAAGGGATACTGAGCATGCAAATGCGATGTATCAACAGAGGCCCCGTAACGACCCGTACAGTCACTCCTACCACCCGGGATGGCGTAACCATCCTAACTTCTCTTGGGGGCCTAGTGGGGGTCACGGTCAGAGCTCGCACTCACAACCTCAACCTCCACCTTATCAACCTCCACGCCCATCCGCGACCTATCAACCCCCACATCAAAGGTCTCAGCCCCAAAATTACCAACCTACTCATGCCTCATCGTCAGGTTATTCCAACCAGACTCCACCACCTCAGCGGGTTGACCCCAAGGACCCTTCTAGTGATCCGACCCTTCAAGCGTTCATGCAGAGCATGCAAAGTACAGTCAAGCCTTTGGAAATGCAAGTTAGCCAGTTGGCTCATCAATTCCATGAACGCGAGAAGGGTCGGTTCCCGAGTCAACCTGTGGTTAATCCCAGGGGTCAGCCTGCTCATACCAGGTAAAATGTACACAATGTTGAAAGTGGCCCTTCCCAACATGCCAATGTTGTTCATACCTTGAGATCGGGAAGGGTCGTTGACAACAATGTGAAAATGCCGGAAGCCAACCCTGTTGGCGAGACTTCCGAGGAGAGTCTTGAGCCTGTCAAGGAACCTAATTCTGAGACTCCTCCTCGTGATTCTTATGTCCCCAAGGCACCATTCCCTCATCGGTTGACTAAAAAACGTGATGAGCATTGGGATAAGATCGGTGAGGTACTTAGACAAGTAAAGGTGAACATCTCGTTGTTGGACGTTGTTCAACAAATGCCACCGTATGCCAAGTTCCTCAAGGACCTTTGCACCACCAAGAGAAAAACAAATGTGCCCAAAAAGGCCTTTTTGGCCGCCAATGTGAGCTCCATATTGACACAGCCCATGCACGTCAAATACAAGGACCCTGGTTGTCCAACTGTCTCTTGCATGATTAGGAATGTGATAATCTCTCAAGCTTTATTGGAGTTGGGGCATCTGTGAATCTCCTGCCTTACTCTGTCTATGTCAACCTTGGAATTGGCGATCTTAAACCAACGAGGACAACCCTCCAGTTGGCTGACAGATCCGTCAAGATTCCACGAGGGAGTGTGGAGGATGTCCTTATCAAAGTGGGTGAGTTCGTATTTCCAGTTGATTTCATTATCTTGGATACCAAACCCGTGTCCAACCCACAAGGACAGATTCCTGTGATCCTTGGGAGGCCATTTCTTGCGACATCTAATGCTTTGATCAATTGTCGCAATGGCTTGATGAGGTTGTCTTTTGGAAACCTCACGGAGGATTTCCACATCTTCACTCTTGGTAAGCAACCCGGCTCTTCGACGACACTGTCGGAGCCAATTTCATCCAGGACACGGATGAGCCCGATTCATTAGGCATGTTCGACTCACATCGACATATTATTGAGGTGCCTAATGACCAGATTGCGAGTGAAGAGGATCTTGAGGAATCCGCCAGCATATCTCTGGACGAGGAGGCACATCTGGATGCTTGCTCCTCTTACCCTGTGGCCCTTGAGCCACTTGAAAGTAACTCTGAATCCGACAAGGACCCACCTCTGGTCTAGCTTAAACCGCTCCCCGATAACCTGAAGTACATCTTTTTAGGGGATAATGAGACATTGTCACTCATTATTGCTTCTGATCTTGACAAAGATCAAGAGGTTGCCCTCAAAAGAGTACTCTTTGAAAACAAAGAGGCGATCGGGTGGTCCTTGAAGGATATCAAGGGAATTAGCCCTGGTATTGTTCAGCATCGGATCCACATGGAAGAGGATTCTAGGCCCCGCAGGGACCCACAACGAAGATTGAATCCTGTACTTAAAGAAGTCATCCGAAAGGAGATTCTTAAGTGCTTAGATCATGGCATAATCTATCTTATCTCTGATAGTTCGTGGGTGAGTCCTGTCCATGTGGTTCCCAAGAAGTCAGATGTGACGGTTGTGGAGAATGAGCATAATGAGCTTATCCCGACAAGCCTGCAAACTGGCTGGCGAGTTTGCGTTGATTATCGCAAGCTCAAAGCGGCAACACAGAAAGATCATTTCCCGTTGCCATTCATTGATCATATGTTGGAAAGGTTGGCCGGACATGAGTATTATTGTTTTCTTGATGGATACTCCGGTTACAACCAAATTCCCATCGCCCTCGAGGATCAAGAGAAAACCACATTTACTTGTCCCTTTGGCACGTTTGCCTACCGTCGCATGCCCTTTGGGTTATGTAATGCGCCGGCAACGTTTCAAAGGTGTATGATCAGCATCTTCTCCGATATGGTTGAGCGTTTCCTTGAGATCTTCATGAACGACTTTTCCATATTTGGCGCTTCCTTTGATGAGTGCCTTCATCACTTGAGCCTTGTCCTCAAGTGATGCCGTGAGAAGAACCTCGCTCTCAATTGGGAGAAATGTCACTTCATGGTGAAGCGAGGGATTGTACTTGGACATGTGGTCTCAAGTAGGGGAATTGAGGTTGATCCCGCCAAAGTGGGTATCATTGCTAATCTCCCACCACCACGTAATGTGAAGGATATCCGCGCCTTTTTGGGGCATGCTGGATTCTATCGGCGGTTCATTCGGGATTTTAGCAAAATTGCTCGACCTCTCACCATCTTGTTGGCTAAGGATGCCATTTTTAAGTTCACACCGGATTGCCACCATGCCTTTTTGACCTTGAAGAAAGAGTTGACTTCAGCTCCCATTATTAAGGCACTGGTGTGGACTGAACCCTTCGAGTTAATGTGTGATGCATCTGACTTCGCTGTGGGAGCAGTGTTTGGGCAACGATTGGACAAATTGCCTCATGTGATCTACTATGCCATTAGAACACTCAATGATGCCCAATTGAACTACACTGTGACCGAGAAGGAATTCTTAGCAATCATATTTGCTTTGGAGAAATTCCGGTCATACTAGATTGGCTCCCACGTGATTATCTATTCTAATCACACAACCATCAAGCACCTCATGGAGAAGAAAAATGCAAAATCCCGACTCTTGAGATGGCTCTTGTTGTTACAAGAATTCGATCTCGAGATTCGGGACAAAAAAGGGTGTGAAAATGTTGTAGCTGACCACTTGTCTCGTCTAGAGACGACCAACCCACAGGACCAAATCATTGATGACAAATTTCCTGACGGGCAGTTGTTCACGATCGAAGATAACCCTTGGTTTGCCGACATCGTGAACTATATTGTGACCGAGCAACTTCCTGTGGGTTGGTCAAAATTTGACCAATCCAAATTTAGATCTTATGTCAGATTCTTCTACTGGGACGACCCCTACCTATTCAAATACTGCTCTGACCAAATTTTCAGGCGGTGCGTCCCAAATACCGAGTTCCAAAGTGTACTCCACTTCTACCATTCCAAGGCATGTGGAGGATACTTTGGAGCAAAGTAAACTGCTGTCAAGGTGCTCCAATCTGGATTCTACTGGCCCTCTATTTTCAAGGATGCTTATGACTTTTGTAAGCATGTGATAGGTGCCAGCGCCTTGGCAGGATTGGTCAACGTGACATGATGCCTTTGCAAAATGTCCTTGTTGTCGACATCTTCGATGTGTGGGGCATCGATTTCATGGGTCCCTTCCCGAACTCGTTCGGGAATGTTTACATTCTGGTGGCCGTTGACTATGTGTCTAAGTGGGTTGAGGCTATACCCACAAAGACCAA
Source organism: Triglochin maritima (assembly GCA_963682175.1). Classification (NCBI taxonomy): domain Eukaryota; kingdom Viridiplantae; phylum Streptophyta; class Magnoliopsida; order Alismatales; family Juncaginaceae; genus Triglochin; species Triglochin maritima. Next base: position 32,313,612 of record OY821779.1, read on the forward strand.
TGACAACAAGGTGGTCACCCAATTCTTGAGGGACATTTTTACGCGATTTGGTACTCTTCGTACCATAATCAGCGATAGGGGTACCCACTTCTGTAATCGCTCCTTTGAAGCGCTTATGAGGAAATATTCGATCACCCACAAGCTTGCGACCCCATACCATCCGCAAACTAGTGGGCAGGTCGAAATCTCTAACCGTCAATTAAAGCAAATTCTTGAGAAGATGGTTAGTTCCTCGAGGAAGGATTGGTCTACCAAGTTGAATGACGCGTTGTGGGCTTTCCGCACCGCGTACAAGACCAATTTAGGTATGTCCCCATATCGGGTAGTGTACGGCAAGGCTTGCCACCTACCCGTCGAGCTTGAGCATCGTGCTTTCTGGGCGATCAAGAACCTGAATATGGATCTTGATCAAGCGGGAGTACAACGTAAGCTCGACATTGTGGAATTGGAAAAGCTACGCAATGATGCGTACGAGAATGCCAAAATTCATAAGTCCCGAGCCAAGATGTTTCATGATCGCATGATTATGCGAAAGGTGTTTACGGCCGGGTAGAAGGTGTTGCTCTACAATTTCCGGCTTCATCTGTTTGCGGGTAAGCTCCGCAGTCGCTGGTCTGGCCCGATTATTGTCCAAACCGTCTATCCTCATGGAGCGGTTGAGATCTTGAACCCAGGGAATGGGGACATGTTCAAAGTTAATGGACAACGCCTCGAACCCTACTTGGAGGGGGCACCAGCCGAAGTCGAGGAGGTCATGTTCCTTCATGAACCTCCCTCGCACTCAACCATTCATGCTCCTACATGAGTGGTTGAGCGTTCATGTGTATATATGTTAAAAAAACAAGAGGACTCCTTCAGTGAGCATCGATTGTTGTGGGCCCCAACCCTTGAGTATTTGGGCCCCATTTCTTTCACGTATTTGTATCCCTTCCTTAGTGTCTCACAGGTTTTGAGGGAATTTGGGTTGTGTCCATCAACCTAGCCATAATCTTCCCTGTGTCCTTCACATTAGTGAGATCTATTCTTTTTCATGCATAAATCCATGAAGTATCTTGCTCGCATTCATTGAGGACAATGCATGTACTAGGTGTGGGGGGTGTTTTATGTGTGTACATAGTCGAGTCTTTTCTTTTTATTTTGTTTTCTTTTGTTTGCATTGTTAGGGTCATGATAGTGTGCTGCATTTAATATCGATATATCTGTTTGCCATGATCCTTGGGTGACTTGTCTTCTTTTGCTTGCCTAGTGCTTCAAAATTTTCACATTTTTTTCAAAATATTCATGTGTTTGCGAAAGAAAATGTTTTGCGGGTTTTGCATGTGTTTAGCATGTGCAAAACCGTTGAGAGGCAAAGTAAAAAGAAAGCTCCCAAAATTGTCTTGAACTTGATGCATTAGGATATTTAGTACAGTGGCTCTAGGATTTATCGAGTCGTTAGGATGCACCCCAGTTTTCCTTTGGGGGTGAGTAATCATATGGTTTAAGTGCTCAAACATTTAAAGAAGTCCACCCTGAACCTAGTGAGTCAATAATTCGTGTCTGTTAACTTAAGGAAGTTTGTTGTAGTCAAGGACCCTTTAAATCTTGTTGTGAGACATTAAGTGTAGGGGTTTTGGTTCATGTGTAGATAAGAAATAAGTGAGTAGGTGTTCTCTCTTCTCGCTCGGCTCCTACCACTCGGGAAAGTAGGTCTGAAGGGACTTTGTGCCTGGTGCTTTCGAGTCATCTGACTTGGGATGTGCCGACCAAACTCTCGTTACATGGGTGGTAGGGATTGCCCTATGTGGAGATTTGGGGAAAGGTGTACGTGATAGTGTAAGTCCTCATGCGGAATGATGCACGAAACCTGACCCTGGGAGAATGAAGCTCCAACTAATAAAAAGAAAAAGAAAAAAAAATAAGAAAAGAAACCAAAAGAAAAAAAATGGTAATAAGAACCTTAATGGACTTTACACTTTGTAGCACTTGAGGATGTTGAGGTTGTCCATGTCTTTCACTTAATTCCTTATTTAACTTGCACGAATGGTTTATTAGGCTAGGTGTGGACTGATTACCTATATAGAGTCGGGTCGTAGGATTACCGCGTCCATTGATCGACAAAATATTTCCAACGAGTCGAGGTCTAGATTGAATAATGCATCTTGTTCGGATTTTGTGGGTATATCCGTTGAAAACCCTCAGGAGACAACACTCCTCCTCCTTGGCAACAAGGAGGTTTAACGGCTTGTTGCACGTGCTAAGTGCAACCGTGATTCCTACGAAAGTGAGTTAGGATTTCTTGTTACTTATTGAACGTTTTAAATTTAAACCGCAAGTGCACGGCCGCGATGAAGCGGTGGCAAGTACGGGTCGTCCTCAGGGAGGTGAGCAGCCTCTTGCTTGTATGAAATCAAGTGGCAAAAATAGGGGGAGAAAGATGTTTATGCTACTCTACTCTATACTACGCTAAGAAGTAGGAAATGCGAAAGGAAGAACCAAACAATGAAATAATAACTAAGCTAAGAAGAAAGGAAGAATGCTGGAATACAGAAATGGGAAAAACCCTAAGGGGTGGAGTGAGTGCACACATGCAAAGAGGTGGGTGTAGAATACATTCTTTAAGCACATGAAGGTGGTGTTTATCAAGCATAGGAAGTGTCTAAATGTTATGGCAAAACCTATCAATCTATTCACCAACTTAGTTGATTAACATGTACATATGCAAGTTGTTTATTTCAGAACCTAAACAAGCATGAGAGGTGTCTAATCATTTTGGCAAAACTCATCAACTTATAAATTCTATCCTAAACAAGCAAGCATACATTCATGTTTTATCAACACATCAAAAATAAAGCATTCATCCCATTCTCTAATGCATGTATGTACATCTCCTCCACCCCCCAAAGGGGATGGAACTACTCACTAAACATTACACTAATTATTAAACTAAGCAAAGAAAGCATATTAAAACTAAGCCAGAAATAAAAGACGATTAAACTAAAACATGCACAAACAATAAAAGAAGCATAAACAAACAATGAAAGAAACACAAAACTTTATTGATAAAATGACTCACATTTCAAGTAGCATCCTCCTACTTTAGTGTGTGCTTCAAGGCCTCACTTCTAGTAGGAAGAATAGCCACTTAAAATATGGAGTGATTACAATGGAAGGTGAAGAGTTCTATTTATAGCCATGGAAAAAGGCAAACCGGGACAATCCCCCGATGTGGGACTAAACAGATATCACAACTAGCCTAAACAAACATTAATACACGTCCAGGAGAAAACTTAGCAGATTTGGGCCAAAACAGACCGCCAATTAGCGGTCTTGGACCACCAATTGGCGGTCAAAAAGGTCCGGATCCATCTGGAATTTGTGCTGGGCTTTTCTTTGTGTATTTGGTGGTCTTGGATGCATCTACTTTGTTTATTGGAGCTCCGACCCGAATCCAATTGCTAAAATACTCCCCATAATGGTGTGGAGTATTCTGTTTTGCTCTTAGGTCCTTCTATCTTGCGTTCAGTTCCTTCTCCCTTGCATTTTGGTCCCCAGATCTAACAATCCAGTCCTTTTTCCCAGCTTTTGGGTCCTTTTATGTTTCATCTCTTCAAACCTATTTATTCCGGAAAACTAAACATAAAACTCGTAACATAGCATTGTTTAGGTGAAAGATAATGGATATAAGATACAAATATAAGCATGAAATGATGTCAATCAAATACCCCCACACCTAACTTTTGCTAGTCCCGAGCAAAACAAAGAAAGAGAAAAGCATACGAAAAACAAGAAATCCTATCTCACTTTCGTAGGAATCACGGTTGCACTTTGCACGTGCAACAAGCTGTTAAACCTCCTTGTCGCCAAGGAGGAGGAGTGTTGTCTCGTGAGGGTTTTCAGCGGATATACCCACAAAATCCGAACAAGATGCATTAATCAATCTAGCTACACGACTCGTTGGACTCATTTTGTCGATCATGGGATGCGGTAATACTACGGGTCGACTCTATATATGTAATCGGTCCACACACCTTGCCTAATGAGTTATTCGTGAAAGTTAGTTAAGGACTTAAGTGAATGACATGGACAACCTTAACTTCTGAATGTGTTACAATGTGTAAAGTCCATTTTGGTTCTTATTTGACTCTCTCTTTTTCTTTTCTTTTTTTTCTTTTCTTTTTTTTCTTTAGAGCATTTTATTGGTTGGTGTTTGATTCTCCCAGGGTCAGGTTTCATGCATCATTTCCTATGAGGACTTACACTATCACGTACACCTTCCCCCAAATCTCCACATAGGGCGATCCCTACCACCCGTGTAACGGGAGTTCAGTCGGTGCATCCCAAGTCAGATGACTCGAAAGCACCAGGCACAAAGGCCGCTCAGACCTACTTTCCCGAGTGATAGGAGTCGTGCGAGAAGAGAGAACACCACTTATTCATTTATCTACATGGGAACCAAAACCCCTACACTTAAGTTTCACAAAAAGAGATTAAGGGTCCTTGACCACGACAAACTTCCTTATACTAAAAGACACGAATTATTTGACTCCCTAGGTTCAGGGTGGACTTCTTTAAATGTTTGAGTGTTGAAACCCTATGATTACATGCCCCCCGAGGGAAAACCGGGTTGCATCCTAACGACTCGATAAGACCTAAAGCCAGTAAACTAGATATCCTAATGCATCAAGTTCAAGACAATTTTGGGAGCTTTCTTTTACTTTGCCTCTCAACGGTTTTGCAGATGCTAAACACACGCAAAACCCACAAAAACATTTTCTTTCACAAACACATGAAGATTTTGAAAGAAATGTGAAAAATTTAAAGCACTAGGCAAGCAAAAGAAGACAAGTCCCCCAAGGATCATGGCAAGCAGATATATCAATGTTAAATGCGGCACACTAGCATGACCCTAACATACACACAAAAAGAAAAGAAAAGCAAAAGAAAAAGAAAAAGACTCGACTATGTACACACATAAAACACCCACCCACACCTACTTCATGCATTGTCCACAATGAATGTGAACAAGATACTACATGGATACATGCATGAAAAAGGAAAGATCTCACCAACATGAAGTACAAAGGGACGTTCAGGGTCATGTTGATGGACACAAACCCAAATTCCCTCAAAACCTGTGAGAAGCTGAAGAAGGGAGATAAATACGTGAAGAAATTGGGGCCCAAGTACACAAGGGTTGGGGCCCACAACAATCGATGCTCGTTGAAGGAGTCTTTTATTACACACTTCTCTTTTTTCTCTTTTTTTCGATTTTTTTACATGCTATGTACAGGAACAATGATATTCTCATAATCATTTGGTCAAGGAACATCAAATGAGAACATCAAGTCATGAGGACCAGAGACTTGCCGAGATGGGAAAACTCCACTGGTACTCTGAGGTGTCATGAGGGGTGAAAGGTCAAAGCTGAAAGGCTCGAACCCCTCATGATATTGGTTGGGTGTGGGCAACAAAGAATGAAGTTGTGTTGCCTCACTAGGGTAAAATTGCTCATCGAAGAAAACCCTCCAACCAACAGGCGGGTGCATCGAAATGAGTTCCTCAGGCTCATTCGATGGATGTAGCAGACTTGCATCACTAAGAATGGGGCTTCTCCCCAAGTCATCCAACAAGGACCTCCCACCATCATTTAGATCATCAAGCATAAGCTCGGTCATAGGTGGGTCCTTGTTGGAGTCAAAATGAAGCTCAAATGGCTCAATGGCCATGAGACATGAGGTAGAGACACCTTCTGGTATAGGTATATGATGAGGTGTCTCACTCTCACTAGTACTCTCAACTGAATCATGCAACCAACACTCCCTTTGGACATTCATGTTCGAGGCCAGCTCACTCTGTTGCATTGCAAAGACAGGCAATGAGTTTTCGCTGGGCCCACGAACATTCTCAACGGGTTGCATTGGGGTTAGGGGTGTTCGTTGATTTTGTGGTGCTTTCTCTAATTGGTGGATGAGATTTAGATTTAAAGGTTCATCCATGGGTTCCTGTTGCTTACCAGAGCTGAACACATGAAACTCGGCACTCATGTTACCGAATGAGAGCTTCATGAGACCATTTCTACAATTAATCAAGGCATTGGAGGTTGCCAGAAATGGTCTACCCAAAATCAAAGGTATTTGAGAGTGGGTGTTCGCAACAGGATTGGTATCGAGGACAACAAAATCGACTGGAAATATAAAATCTCCAACTTTGATAAGCACATCCTCGATAATCCCCATTGGAATACGAATAGATCTATCCGCCAATTGGAGGGTGATCTTCGTTGGTTTCAATTCTCCCAAGTTCAACTGTTTATAAACAGAGAATGGGAGGAGGTTGACCGCTGATCCTAAATCAAGCAAAACATTGCTCATTCTAGTGTCCCCTATCGTACACTGAATAGTAGGACACCCAGGGTCCTTGTATTTTGTGTATGTAGGATTGGACAAAAGTGAGCTGATATTTGCAGCCAAGAATGCTTTCTTAGGAACATTGGTCTTCCTCTTGGTTGCGCAGAGATCCTTCAACACTTTGGCATATTGAGGTATTTGTTGGATGACATCCAACAAGGGGATGTTAACCTTTACTTGCTTAAATACCTCTAATATCTTGTCCATGTTGTCAATCTGCTTTTTGGTTAACCTACTTGGATAGGGAGCTTTTGGCAGGTAGGCTTTCTGCGGTGCCTGAGAAGGAAGCTTTGTTGTATTACCCTCACCCTCAGCCTCTTCTTCACCACCATTCCCACTGAGGGGCTGCATAGATGGTGGTGGGTGTGGCAAGGAAATGTGATTGTCAACCTGTTTTCCATTTCGTAAGGTAACAATGGCATTGACATGGTGAACAGGTTCCTCCACATGGTTCACTTGCCTCCCCCGAGGTACCACATTCTCATTTTGCATGTGTTGTTGCTGGTACACACGGGGGTTAGCCTCAGGCTGTCTAGGAAAAGACTCTCTCTCTCTTTCATGTACAAACTGAGCCAATTGACCCATCTGAAGCTCTAGAGATTTGATGGTCTGCTGATTTGAAGTGAGAACTTGACTCGTGGTTGACATAAAAAATTTCATTGAGTTTTCAAGTCCACGAGTCAAGGTCTCAAGCGAATTGAATCGGGTTTCCATATTGTTGGAATTTGGGAAACCCGATTGATTGGTGGTTTGCGCTTGGGGTGGCTGATAGGATTGTGCATGCATGGGAGGTTGGTGTGATTGGTAATGTGGTCTAGAGGAGTTTGAAGGACCACCCGGGGCATTAGTTTGGTTCCATGAAACATTGGGGTGGTTCCTCCATCCAGGATTATAAGATGATGAGTATGGGTCATTCCTGGCTCTATCATAGATGGCGTTTACACGCTCCATCTCAGGAGGAATGGACTCACACTCGCTTTCTACCTGACCTATCCTACCACATGAATGACAAGGAACTGGACCAGATGTGGACATGTGAGGTGCACCCTGTTGGTTTTGGAGCTCAATCGAATCCATACGGCGCATTAAGGCCGCCATGCGCGCCTCGGTGGCCGTAGTGGTATCGACAACAATGCGGTACCCGATCTAGTCGAGTTTGCATTCGCGATCCTTGCTCCTATACTAGATGATCCAGTTGACTCCCTCACACTCTCCCATTGCATGGTTTTCTTAGCGAGGTCTTCTAGGAAAGCCCATGCCTCCCTTTCATCCTTTCCTAAGAACTCTCCTTGACACATGGACTCAAGGAGCGTTCTTGATGGGATGTGAAGACCTTCGTAAACAATCTGGCAAAGGCACCACAACACGATGCCATGGTGAGGGCATGAGGATAGTAGCTCCTTGAACCTCTCTAAGTATGCATGGAATGGTTCAGTCTCATGCTGATAGAACGAATTGATTTCGTTCCTCAATTTTTGAGTCCGATGATTTGGAAAGTACTTCTTGAGGAATGCAGATTGAAACTCATCCCAAGTCCTAAAGGAATTCACCTGGTTGCTGTACAACCACTTCTTGGCATCATCCTTTAATGCGAAAGGAACGAGCCTAAGATGGATGGAGTCTGTGCTAAGTTGTTGCAGCTTGAACATAGCACAGACCTCCTCAAATTCCCTGAGAAAGATATAGGGGTCACCTTTCCCAGTGAAGTGAGGGAGCATGGAAATGAATTGAGGCTTAACCGCAAAATGGTTCCCATTAGCCTCTGGTAATACGATGCACGAGGGTAGAGAGGTACGGCTCGGGTAGCATCGATCACGAAGAGGTATGGGAACGACAACTGGAAGAACAGGTCGAGCAGGCGGGTCCAGCAACTGCTCCTCCTCACGGAAATTAGCAGCCATTGGACCCGAACTACGTACGACACGAGAGGAGGAAGGCGTCAAGAAATCGATGACCGAAGCCGGATTGACAATGCTCCTCGTCAAACGACCACTCTCGTCTCGTGTCCACGAAAGCATGCACAAAGGTGCACACACACCAAAACTCTTTTTTTTCTTTTTTTTCTTTTTTTCAAACAAAGAATGTACGTAGAAGAGAAGACTGGGGAACACAGGAGAGAAAGAATGACTCAGGAGAGAAGGGAAGAAGTCCTTATGCTACGGAGGATGGGTACAGGTAGAAGCACACAAGCAAACAAGGCTCAAGCAATCCTAAGGTCGTTATAGATCCTTACAGCTAGACGACGCCTAACTGCGAGGTCACGCGGCCTCAACACGCCTCACCTCCCTACGATGAGGACCACAAAGCCCAGCAAGTGAGTCAAGATCCGGGGATCTCGTCTCTCCTACTATCGACAAAGTGGGCAACGCTGATCAGGTTATGACGGTCGGGACCGGATCGCTCTCCTAATGTGTCTGAATTCCTTAAGGCCAATGTCTACTTGATTTTAGAAATTAGGCTCTTCATTAGTGTGGTTTTTGGGGCGAAGGAAAGGGTGATGAAATCCCCCACCCTATCTTTTACGGGACAGCCCCTCCTTAGTAGCGTTTTGGAGTCCTAAATATAACAATCAACTCTCCAAACAACGCTCAACTCACACTTGTTTCAATGCACTTCCTACTAACTAATGCATGTTCATACGAAATGCATGAATGATAGTAGAAGGTGCGTACCTCACGCCAGCTCTCAGCAACAGAAAATAAAGCTAAGATAAAAGACAATCTAAGTGCCTAAGTCACATACATGATGCATGGCCTAAACAAAAAGAATGCCTAATCTTTTGCTTTGAGTTTTAGGGTCCAAGTTGCTTAAGGGAAGTTGATTATTAATCTGGGAGCAATCTAAGAGTCAGAACATGCACAAATGGAGTCCCAGATTACTATATCAATTAGGGTAACAACAAAAAGAAAGGAGAATGTGAACTGAGCTCACCAGACCGCTGATTGGCGGTCTCAGACCGCTGATTGGCGGTCTGAAGTGCCCAGTTAGCCTTGAAATTTCTCCAGAAGCCTTCCCTTGCTATTCCTAGTCTCCTGAAACAAAGAAAAACTACAACACACAAATTAAATACACTCGAATCGTCCAAACAAGAGTCTGGACTGGCACCTCCCCGGCAACGGCGCCAAAAACTTGTTGAACGTTTTAAATTTAAACCGCAAGTGCACGGCCGCGATGAAGCGGTGGCAAGTACGGGTCGTCCTCAGGGAGGTGAGCAGCCTCTTGCTTGTATGAAATCAAGTGGCAAAAATAGGGGGAGAAAGATGTTTATGCTACTCTACTCTATACTACGCTAAGAAGTAGGAAATGCGAAAGGAAGAACCAAACAATGAAATAATAACTAAGCTAAGAAGAAAGGAAGAATGCTGGAATACAGAAATGGGAAAAACCCTAAGGGGTGGAGTGAGTGCACACATGCAAAGAGGTGGGTGTAGAATACATTCTTTAAGCACATGAAGGTGGTGTTTATCAAGCATAGGAAGTGTCTAAATGTTATGGCCAAATCTATCAATCTATTCACCAACTTAGTTGATTAACATGTACATATGCAAGTTGTTTATTTCAGAACCTAAACAAGCATGAGAGGTGTCTAATCATTTTGGCAAAACTCATCAACTTATAAATTCTATCCTAAACAAGCAAGCATACATTCATGTTTTATCAACACATCAAAAATAAAGCATTCATCCCATTCTCTAATTCATGTATGTACATCTACTCCACCCCCCAAAGGGGATGGAACTACTCACTAAACATTACACTAATTATTAAACTAAGCAAAGAAAGCATATTAAAACAAAGCTAGAAATAAAAGACGATTAAACTAAAACATGCACAAACAATAAAAGAAGCATAAACAAACAATGAAAGAAACACAAAACCTTATTGATAAAATGACTCACATTTCAAGTAGCATCCTCCTACTTTAGTGTGTGATTCACGGCCTCACTTCTAGTAGGAAGAATAGCCACTTAAAATATGGAGTGATTACAATGGAAGGTGAAGAGTTCTATTTATAACCATGGAAAAAGGCAAACCGGGACAATCCCCCGATGTTGGACTAAACAGATACCAAAACTAGCCTAAACAAACATTAATACATGTCCAGGAGAAAACTTGGCGGATTTGGGCCAAAACAGACCGCCAATTGGCGGTCAAAAAGTCCGGATCCATCTGGAATTTGTGCTGGGCTTTTCTTTGTGTATTTGGTGGTCTTGGATGCATCTACTTTGTTTATTGGAGCGCCGACCCCAATCCAATTGCTAAAATACTCCCCATGATGGTGTGGAGTATACTGTTTTGCTCTTAGGTCCTTCTGTCTTGCGTTCAGGTCCTTCTCCCTTGCATTTTGGTCCCCAGATCTCACAATCCAATCCTTTTTCCCAGCTTTTGGGTCCTTTTATGTTTCATCTCTTCAAACCTATTTATTCCTGAAAACTAAACATAAAACTCGTAACATAGCATTGTTTAGGTGAAAGATAATGGATATAAGATACAAATATAAGCATGAAATGATGTCAATCATTTCTCGTTTGCTTTTCTCTTTCTTTGTTTTGCTCGGGACTAGCAAAAACTTAGGTGTGGGGGTATTTAATTGACATCATTTCATGCTCATATTCGTATCTTATATCCATTATCTTACATCTAAGCAATGCTATGTGACGAGTTTTATGTTTGAATTTCAGAAATAAAGAGGTTTGAAGAGAAGAGCCATGAAAGGACCCAAAAGCAAGAAAAAGGACTTAATCGTGAGTCCTGGGGACTAAGATGCAAGGGAGAAGGACCTGATCGTAAGACCAAAGGACCTAAGAGCAAAACAGGAAACTCCACACCATCATGAGGAGTATTTTGGCAATTCGATTCGGGTTGGAGCTCCAACAGACCAAGTAGATGCATCCAAGACCCAGAAATACTTCAAGCAAAGCCCACAAAGAAAACCAGACGGATCTAAAGCTTATAGACCGCCAATTGGCGATCCATATAGCCCAGGATCCATTTAGTTTTATGTAGCACGTGTATTAGTGTATGCTTAGTCTATTTTTGGTATTGGTTTAGTCCCACATTGGGGGATTGTCCCGGATTAGCTTTTTCCATGCTTATAAATAGAACTCTTCACCTCCCATTGTATCCATCTCTCTCTTTGGTGGCATCTTCCCTACTAAGAGTGAAGCCTTGAAGCAAAACTCTAGTGGAGGAAGGGCTGCTTGTAATCTGAGTGAGTTCATAATAGAAGTTTTCATTAGCTTGTTAATTCTTGCTTAGTTAATGTGTTTGCTTTGGTGCTTGTTTTGTTTCATGCTTCTTTAATATTTCTTGCTTGATTAGTATAGTTTTATTTCAGTATAATGCTTCATTTTATTAGAGTAGTTAGTTTAAATATGTGTGAGTAGTTCCATCCCCTTCGGGGGTGGAGTAGGTGTGTGTACATGTTATGTAGATGGTTTGACTGCTTAATATGAATGTTTTGTGTTGATATTAGTATGCTTGCTTGAATTATTAAGAACCTTACTTGATGGTTTCTGCCATAGCTTAGGTACATTCCATGCTTGTCTAAGTGTCTTAATAACAACCTTGCATTGCTCATATTATGCACATAAGTTAGTGTTGTAATGATAGGTCTTGCCATAGTTAGGCACTTCTTATGCATTAACAACACTAACTACTTGAGCTTCTTGTATGCATTTCATATCACACTTATTTCATGTGCACACACACACACTCCACCCTTGAGGGGTTTTCATTCCTGTGATTTTATCTTTTGCATTAGTTGATTAGTTTAGTTGTTTAGTTCATTTCAGCTTGTTTGTTTACTAGTTTAGCTTAGTGTAGTGTAGTGTAATACATCTTTCTTCCCTTTCTTTACCTCTCGCCTTCGCACAAACCAAGTGTCGACACACCTCCCAGTGGACGACCCGTATTTGCCACCGCTTCAATGCGGCCGTGCACTTTCGGTTGATATAAAACGACCAATCACTTAGACTAGTGGACCTATTTTATGGGGAATGATGAGGTGAGGATATGAATGCAATTAATAAAGGAAACATGGCTTGTAGTTGTATGTGCTCTTGTTTTCGTTACCTTGATTATTGTCTTGTAGGTTTTAATGATTGTGTAAATCTTATTTAATGTGGAGACATAGTGGGGTTTGGTCTTTATACATGAGTTCATTTAGCTTCATTCCATTTATTGTCTTGTATTTTTAATGATATGATGTTATCTTATTTCATGTAGAGGCAAAATTGGATTTAGTTTTATGATTTTCATGCACTACATGTTGTGATGAGCATAATTGAACACACATACATACACATATCTTTGTATTCACATTCTTTCTATACCCCCCATGGGGTTTATTTTTATTGCATATTTCCAATTCCTTTGGCATTGTAGTGTAGTTTAGATCATAACTCCTTTCTCTCATTTATTTCCCACTCGCCTTCGAACTAACCAAAGTGGACACACCTTCCTGTGGATCGACCCGTATTTATCACCGCTTCAATGCGGCCGTGCACTTGCGGTTAATTAAAACGTTCAATCAATTTGATTGGAGTCTGCTACACATGGTCAGAGCATATGCAAGATCTGGGCGAGTACAAATCACGGCATACATGATAGATCTGATTGCCGAGGCATAAGGGATCATACTCATACGCTTCCGCTCATCAGGCCCAGATGGACACTGTGTTTTGCTTAGCGTTGTGCCATGTGACATGGATAGAAATCCTCACTTAGAGTCTTTCATGTTGAATCTTTCAAGTACCTTATCTATATAAGTTCCTTGACTTAATCCAATCATCCTTTTAGATCTATCTCTATAGATCTTGATGCCCAAGATGTACTCTGCATCTCCCAGGTCTTTCGTTGAGAAACACTTTGCAAGCTACATCTTTGTAGATTCAAGCATTGGAATGTCGTTTCCTATGAGTAGTATGTCATCTACATACAATTGTTAGGATCTATGGCCCTCTAATCGATAGATAAATGCGGAATTAAAAATAATTATCGAAGGATTAAGGAAGAGACAATTGCAAACCACAAATTCGTCGACACCGGAGTTTAGAGATGTTCGGCACCCACACCTGGGTCCTAGTCTTCCTCTCAAGCCTCGCTCGATCCCCCGATCCTCGCTTACAGTTCCACTAATCGATCTCCATTTCGGGCCGAGACCAACGCCATTTACAACTCCGAGCCTCGCGAACAACCTCGCCTCACTCGTGTCTCCTCTCACAACCTTAGAGGGAGCTTCCTCGAAGCTTTACAACTTGGTGATTCTTGAATAAGGAATCGGAATCACAATTTAACTAACACTCTATACTTGAGCACACTTGGATATTGATATGGAATTGGATATGCAAGTGGTGAAGTTTAGGTTTGAGTGTTGTGGATTGAGAGCTTGAAGATGGAGAGGATTTGGCTTTGAGTATTGGATAGATAGGAAGTGTTCAAGATATCCAAAACAACCAAATGAGGTCCTATTTATATGCCTTCAAGCTCAACTAGCCATTTGGGAGTTGGTGGGGAAATGGACCAATAGGAATGCAAGATGTGACTTAAGCTCGGGCAGAAATCGTGTCGTCTTCGGTCGACCGTTATCTACATGATAGTCTGAAGAATTGGTATGAGTGAAGAACTCGGTTGACCGATTATGTATCAGATCACCGTTCACCAAACTCCAGTATCTTTTATCTATTTAGCCCTAATTAAGTTCGGTTAACCGAAGTTCATTGGTTCACCGTTCTAACGTGGACAGTAGAATTTATTGGGCTCTGATAATGTCAAGTTTGGTTGACCGTGTATACTTCGGTAGACCGAAGTAGCGCGGGTTTTGAGCTGACATTGAGTGGGAAGTTGGTTTACCGTTAACGGTCAAGTGCCACGTGTAAAATAGTCGTTGGGATCCTAAAGCAAATAAGGAACCGGTTGACTGATAGGCATTCGGTCGTACGAACTGGGATAAGTCAATTGGGCTCTAGGGACTTAATTCAAAAGCGACCGTTGAAGCAAAGTCCTAAACCAGTCCAGGGCTATTCAGTCGACCGAAGGTAGTTTGGTCTTCCGTTGGGGCAATTCCAGAGAACACCTAAGTTTTACTGGTGGGAAGTGTTCTGATATCCGACAGATGTCCGGTGGACCGAACAAGATAGGATTTGGTTGACCGAAATAGGTTCGGTTTACCGATGAAATGACGGGACAGAATCCTAGTGCTCAAGTTTACATAAAACCTTATGGACTCAATAAATATAAAGTTACATGTCTTGGTCCAAAGCTTTGATTACAAGTCTTGAGTCTTGATGTCCTTGTCCCAATGCTCATTCCCTTGATTGTCTTGATTAACCTATTAAGATGATTGCAAGTATACATATATATATGCAATGCATGTAATCATGTTTGCTCACTTTGATTGATTAGGTTGATTGATTAAGATTAGTTTAATTAATCATCAAAATTAATATAGATTAAGGCCAAAAGCCCAACACCATGCAATGCGGATCCAGACTAAGTATGTATCCCAGTCGAGACACCATTCGGTCAATTGAATTAGATCTGGTCGTCTGTCAGGCTCGAACAGACAACAAAAACATACAAGCCAAGTATTCAATCAAAGTTTATTTAAGCAAAGCATTTGAAATATGACATCTCTTTGGCACTACACATGCCTAGTTCTTGTCTAATTTTATCAAATTGATCAACATCTAAGGGTTTTGTAAATATATCTGCTAATTGATCATTTGTTGAAATGAATTTCAATTGAATATCACCTTTAAGAGCATGATCTCTAAGACAATGATGGCGAACATCTATATGTTTTGTTCTTGAACGAAAAATTGGATTTTTAGAAAGATTTATAGCACTTGTATTATCGCTAACTATTGGTACAGTGTGAACCTCAAGTCTCAAATCTTTTAGGGTTTGCTTCATCCAAAGGATTTGTGCACAACAACATCCGGTGGCTACATACTCGACCTTGGTTGTTGAGAGTGCAACATTGTTTTGCTTCATACTAAACCAAGAAACCAAAGATTTACCCAAGAATTGGCATGTCCTACTAGTACTTTTCCGATCGGATTTGCATTCGGCATAGTCGGCATCACTATAGGCAATGAGACCAAAAGATCGAGTCTTGGGATGAAACAATCCAAAATTACTACCCTTCAAATACCAAAAAATCATTTTCAAAGCATGTATATGCGATTCTTTAGGACAATATTGAAAACGTGAACAAAGGCAAACACTAACCATGATATCGGGTCGACTAGCGGTTAAATAAAGAAGTGAACCAATCATACCTTGATACTTTTAATGTCAACTTTTTTGCCTTCTCCATCATTATCCAATTTCAAGCTTGTGCTCATGGGAGTATTGTGAGGTTTGCTATCAACATATCCAAATATTTTGAGTAGTTCTCTTGTGTATTTGGTTTGGTTGATGAAGTTTCGCTCCGAAGTTTGCTTGATTTGGAGTCTAGGGAAGAAGTTGATTTTCACCCATCAAGGTCATTTAAAATTCACCTTGCATAGACTTTGAAAACTCTTAGCATAGACAATCATTAGTAGCACCGAATATAATATCATCAACGTAAATTTGTACTACTAATAAATCTTTCTCTTTGCTCTTTGTAAATAAGGCGGTGTCAACTTTCCTACTATACAACGGTCATATTCGTATTTATTCCTAACTCCTAATACATAGTTGGCCACCGGTCGAACGTTGACCTGAAAATGGTCGACCAGATGAACTCTAATTTTGTGCCAAAATATGCCTGTTATTTTCGGTCGAACGAACCCTTCTTTTGTGTTTGACCGATTCACCTTTACCATGGTCTAAACTCTCATATCGGTTGATCGACCCTTGTCCTGGTTTGACTAATGACTTAACTTGTAGCCCAACAGGTTCGGCCATTGCCTAAAGTGGTTCAAATGTTTTCTTACTATTAAGGAAATGGTCGACGGTTTAGCCCGTCTCGGTCGACTGTTTCAGGTTAGATTTGCTGAACTTAGTTTTCTGTTTTATGTATCTTGCACAAATTTCAACCAAATATTCCCCAACGACTAGAAAACTTTAGGAGCTTATAAATAGAGGTCCATGCACCTTATTTACACAACTCTCATACTTCCAATTGCTCCATATACTAGAGAGACGTCTCCCAATCTTCAAATCTCGAATCCTACACTCAAGAGCCTAAACTTCACACCTTTGATCATTTCCACATCTTACTCAAAGTCTCAAGTTAGAGAGTGTTTGAATCACTCAACCTCAGTTTTCAAAGAAGCAAAGGTCTTGGCATATTGCAAATTTTTTGGTGAAATCCCGAAGTGTCCTTCTCGGGTTGTGAGAGGAGGATTCAAGCTCGGCGAGGGTTGTTTGCGAGTTTGAAGTGTACAGGATTAATCTCGGCCTGGAACGAGATTGGACAGTGAAGATGTAAGTGGAGTTCGTGGATCTTGCAAGAGAGAAAGTAGGCGGGAGGCCGAACCTCTATAAAATTTGCTACGTATATTGTGATTTTCTTGTTTCTACACTTGTCTTTTAATTATTTTTTCCATTGCATGTTTAGTAGAGATTAAACAAAATGATTAGATTAATTAAGACCATTACGATCCCACACATGCCAAGCAAGGGGTAGGTTACAAAGGAGGACGAAGAGTTCTATTTATAGACATGAAAAATGCAACTTGGGACAATATCCCGGCATGGGACTAATGAAACATTCTCATAATATACATAAACACATAACCCATATCCACCCAAATTATGTCACCTTCTGACACTTTTGATCTACCATTGTGGTGGATCTTTTAGGTTAGATGTCGACCCAATTTCGCGCATCTACTTAAGTTCTTCAATTCTTCACGTGGGGTGTGACCTGGTCAGCCATTTGAGTCTGCACCCGAATCTAATTGCCAAAATAGTCCTCATGATGGTGTGAAGTTTCTTAGTTTTCTATTTGATCCCTCTGGAATTACGTCCAGGTCATTCCCTCTTGCTGATGAGTCCTTGTGTATGACAGACATATGTATTTTGCTTCATTTAAGTCCTTTCTTCTTACGTTTCAGTCATTTTTCTCTTCCATTCTCTTTTTATTACATAATACCTAAAATATAATAAAAAATACTCGAGTAGCACAATATTGGAGTAAAAAAGGATATATAGCATGAATACGATGTATGAAATTCGACCAATCAGTGCACACTTCTTTTGTCGCAACTAACAAAATTAGGGCTTTCTGACCCTTTGCTTTTATCTTGTTCTTTCATCATCATCTTCTTCTTCTTCTTATAATAATAATAATATTATAAATATATAATTATGATTTCCATGTTGACTTTATTTCTAATTTAGTCAAATTACATTTGATAAACACTAACATACATAACACCTTTACATTGAATCACTAATCCTACCTTAAGTTTAACAATAAATTTTAACAAAACAAGTTTGGTAACAAAAAACAAACACAGAAACAAAATGGAAGCCATAGTTATCTCTTTGTTATGCTATAAATATTTTTTTATTCAGGTTTTTAGTGATATATATGAACTTTGTATGTTTTACGGGTTCCAAGTTATAAAATTTTACACTTGTAGTTTATTTAAGTGTTATGTGTTGTGAAAATAAATTATGTTATATGTATTTTTGTTATCCAAGTTTTTGGTGATACAAATGAATCGTGTTTATAACAAGAGTGCTAGTTGTGTAAAAGAATCCATGCATGTTCACTTTCAAGAAGAACCATGTAAGGATAATTCTAACCATGATGATGAGCTTATTGATCATATTCGAAATGTAATATCTCAAGAACAACCCAATGAGATACCTCAAGAAAAGCAAGAGCTTCCAAAGTATTGACGATATAAGAAGGACCATCCTAAGGACCTTATGAATGGTGATGTATCAAAATGAATTGTTACTAGGTCTAATGCTCTTGTTGTATGTGACTCTTATGAATTTATATCTCAACTTGATCCTAAGAAAGTAGAAGAAGCATGTGATGATGAATTTTGGTTAATAGCTATGCATGAAGAGTTAAACCAATTCATCCGTAATGATGTTTGGAAGCTTGTTCCCTGACCCAAATATCAAATGGTAATTAGTACCAAGTGAGTTTTTCGAAATAAACTTAATGAATCCAGGCAAGTGATTAGAAACAAAGCTCGATTAGTTGCTCAAGGTTACAACCAAGAGGAAGGTATCAACTTGATGGAACCTAGCTCCGGTAGCTCGACTAGAAGCAATTAGAATCTTATTAGCCTAGGCACTATATATGGATTTTAAGCCTTTTCAAATAGATGTTAAAAGTGCATTTTTGAATGATTTTATCATGGAGGAAGTTTATGTCAAACATCCACCCAACTTTGTGAATGAAACATACCCGGATCATGTATTCATGCTTAAGAAGGCTCTTTATGGGCTTAAGCAAGCTCCTAGAGCTTGGTATGAGAGGTTGAAGAATTTCTTGCTTGAAAATTGATTCACAATCGACAAGGTTAACGATCATCTGGAAAATGCAGGTCAATCGGCCGACTGGAAGGTCAAAGACGGTCGACCATTAGGGTTACGTAAAATCACTATTTGTAAAATGATCAACTCTTAGGACCGGTTGAACGGAAACTTGTTTTAGTCAACCTTTCAGCACAGGCAAACATATGTTTGGTTTATGTGATTTTCCTATCTAAGTTTGGGTGACCTATTGAAGTCCAATTGATCTGAAAATTTGTGTGTGACTTCTACAAGGAACCTAATGTGTATGTGAATAGATTTTAACTCTCGTATGCTCAAGTTCACATAAGTTCCTAAGACTCAAATAAAAGGTAAATTTATATGTCTTCAAGTAGCTTCATTACATATCTCGACTTCATTTCATTGTTCCTTGACTCTTGATCACCTGTAGCTGTAAGCACAATACAATATATGTTCTATGCATAATGTGTGTTATTCTATATTTGATTGTGATTGAGATTAGGTTAGTTAAATCATCAAAACACGGTTTAAGGCGAAAAGGCGAACATGGTGGTCATTCTCTCTACTTGGAGTAGGTCTTTGAAGTAAAACTCAATGCGGAGTGGATGTCACTTTGTAATGTGAGTCATGTAAATAAAATATTTTCTTTTTAGTTAGATATTGTTTCATTTCGTCTTGCATGTTTTGATTCCTTAAATCTTAGCATAATTAGTTAGCTTAATGAGTAGACAGTAATTCTATCACATTTGGGGTGGAGGTGGTGTAGATTATATGATGTGTTGGTGATGGGTTCTTTTATTTGTGTCATTGCATGTGCTTAACGTAGATCTATACTCGTAGCATGCTTAAAATTGTATTAGATGGGATAATGGTCACACTAGGTACTTATCTCATGCTAGATTTAGAGTTTATCTTGTTGCTTGTAATGGTTTTATAGAAATGACTTGTTATGTATGGATGTTTGATTAGTATAGAATGCATGAATGGATTAAGTTGTATGAAGGGGTTAAGGAATGTTCTAATGTCCACACTAGGTATCTAGTTCATGCTTGAGAATTTATAGTCCATCTTACCTTCATGTCTAACTATATTAGTCATGTATTCATGTAAATGTAGTTGATGTTAATTAGACTCCACACTAGTTTCCAATCGATTTCACCTATTCTACACACTTGTCCCTCATGTAATGAAGATCCACTCACATATACCTACACACATCCACTTCATGGGGATTTAGTTTAATTGTTAATCCACTCATAGTTTAGTGTTGTTAGTTAGCATAATCCACTCATTCTCCTCTCCTTTCTCACTCGAGTATGGTAGTCACAACAACACTCACAACTCCTTAAGGTTCGACCCGTATTTGTCACGTCTTCACCGACACCGTACTCTTGCAGTTATTAAAACAATCATTCATACACTTACTCTAACAATGGGTTATTTACACCTGAGCGGATAGAAGCCCTACCTTAGCTTAACCGGATATTTCCACATCCGATGACCCGGATAACATTACAAAGGTTTACATAATCAAATAAGCCCATTTCACAAGGTCAAACTGCAGACCCAATTGACTTAAGCACGAGCCACGTTGCTTCAGATTAGCTAATCAAGGTTGACTTCATGAGCCTTGTTACACCAAATGGGTTCCGGAGGTTAAGTCATGGCACTAGTGCAGAAAAGCTCATATACATCGGATATACAGGGGTATAGACGTCGGATTTCGACGGTCCAAGTAGACGTCGGATTTCGACGGTCCAAGTACCCGACGTATATTTCCCTCGGCTGATTAGCTTTAACATCCCAGCTTTCATCATTAGTATTTGGGACCTTTCTCTCGGCTGAATTACCTTAAACATCCCAGCTTTCATCATTAGTATTTGGGTCCTTTATTGCTAACAACGACATACCATAACAAATGATCATACATATAATGTATGTAAACAAGTTATGTAAATCACATTTGGATAATAAATCCAAATATATTAAGCCTTTTAGTGGTTAGAGGAGGAACGATGTTGAAACTCTCGTTCAACTGACTACTATATCTTCCCAATTGGGTTTTGTTAATCTTACGACGCTACGTAACTAAACACCCTCGAACAATTTTGATATCGTGACATCAAATTTTCATAATGTCATATGCAATCTACGGCTTGTTTGAAACTTCAATTAGTTTGTTTCAAGTATATGGTAATGCCATAATTTCTGTAGTTTGGTTTAAATCTCTGGTACTACCATAGTTTCTCTAGCTTTTTAATTTCATGGACGTTTTGCTTCCATTGTACAGTTGTACCATTTTCTATTGCTCACCAATTTCATTGAATATAGTAAACTCTTCATTTCACGTACTGATAGAGTAGATTCATTACAATTGTTCAAACTAATTATTTTAGGGGTAAAATTCAAAATAATATTTTAGGAAGAAAATATTTTTCACACTAGACCGGCGGATTTTGTTTTTTAGTATCTAGAGAACTCGGCATCACCGGTGCCGAGTTCTGCTTGAGAGAACTCGGCACTGGTGTTGCTGAGTTCTTCTTTAGAGAACTCGGCACTTGTGATGCCAAGTTCAGTTTGGTTTTATTGCGGGAACACCATTTATCTCTCGAAGTGATCTGCTAGGAGAACATGATTTCAAATTGAACTCGGTACCGGTGATGATGAGTTCACATCAAGCGAACTCCGCACTGGTGATGCCGAGTTCTATTGAAGAGCAAGTTCATTCAATTTTAGAACTCAATAATTTCATTTTCTGTTTAAAAACTTTTTTACAACAAAGACAAACGTTTCAATTACAAAAAATTCAACAACAAACACAACCATTTCCACGTAGACAAATATAACAAATATCATCATTTCCCACTTCCTAAATTTCAACACCAAAATATTGAAGTACCAAAAATTACAGCAACACAATCATCGAAGATTTTAAACAGGAAACACAATTCAACCACAAAACACAAACAACTACCATAAAATGAAAATAACATCCACAATAACGACTTTAACATTTTAACATAAATAAAACCAAAAGTAGTGTAATAACAACCAAATAAGTTTAATACAACTAAATATTTATCTTAAGTGACCTCTCAATCTCTTCTTCCATTTAGGACGTGCTTCAGCACATCCTCTCCTCCTGTCGTGTCCCCCTCCTCGTGTTGCATTCTCTGTATCCTGAGTCAGACCCTCAGCGTCTTCTTGAGTGTGTGGATCTTCTTCTTCAACGACGTGATCCTGACTTAAATGTAATGTCGGTTCTTCAGCACCAAAACACATCAGCCAAGCCTTCATTTTTCCATTGAATTTTGCAACCATCGAAGAGTTTGTCTTGTGATCTCTGACCGCCTCGCGAATTTGATGGAGTTCTTCGTGAAACTCATAAACTTTGTGCACCTACAGATAATTAAACAGTTCATCAAACACTAAACATGATTTTAAAACATGGTAATTGTTAAAATAAATGTTTAGATCTTACCATCTCCCGTTCTCTACCCGCTCGAGATCTGTATAAGCTATGAGTCGGAGCTAAGGTGTGATAAACAATCCAACGTACGGTGATGCTCCAGTACGATTCCATATACAGATGTGTGCTCTCTTCAGGAGTGGTCGCTCAAACTGTAGATGATCTCTTCTATGCGACGAATGCTGAATGAATCGGTGATTTTCCGCGAACCAATTAACATCTGACCTCCCCTGAGCCAATTTCACTACATGTCTCTCCATCGGCTCTGGAATGTGTTGTTGTAGACTGAACTGTCTCATCACTCGGTCTGGACAATGCATAACCACCTCACCAAAATTTATAAGTCAAGTACGGCTCGTCCATATCTCTGAAACTTCCGTGCATAGTGGTGGTAACTGACTAAGATCCAAATGTGCATAAGGGTCCCATATCACTTGATCGAATTCCTGCACGTCTAGCTCATTCCGATAAAAATCAAGTGTCGTCGTCTTTGCACTACCCTTGAATGATCTTGGTCGTCTCCAACGGGCACCTAATGGTGCCATGTGGTCCTCCGGGTATGCTAATGGTCTGCTCTTCAAAGGTCTCCCAATGTGTACGCCAATCACTACGTTCCAATTTGTTTGCAGCATCGAAGAATGAACGTTCAATAACAGAATTCTCTATCCAGTTGTCGTCCTCGAAAATATTGGGAAGTTCATTAAGAGTTGGAACCATGTCGTTGTTAGCAATTGCATCATCAACAACGTCGTAGTCTTCACGGTTTATGGATTGGCCCATCGCATATATGACATCCTGCGTCTCCGGAACGACTTCATTAGCAGAAACACCTTCAGGTTCATTTTCTACAGTGAATGGTGTACTATAATCCCCTAATTCCTCAGTGTCATCATCTTCAATGCTATGCATCTCTTGCATGCATTCTGGTCGACTAAAATGAATTGGGTCAACAGCTGACAAACCAAGCCCAAGGGAGGGATATGAGTAGGGCTATCAAATTCTTCTCGAGCTCGTGAGCTCGCTCGAGCTTGGCTCGATAAAGCTCGACTCGACCTCGACTCGGTTAATAAACGAGTCAAGCCCAAACCCGAGCTCGACTCGGTTAGATCGATAAGGGCTCATTATGCTCATTTAAGTTTATACATATTTTATATGTATATATATTACATATATCCCAAAATACCCTATAAAGTATAAAACCAAAATACAAAAACCAAAAAGAGAAAACTTAAAATAAAAATCTAACCTAACCCTAATACTCTTTCCTCCTCCAACTCAAACCCAATCCCCCTGTTGCCGCCTCTTCTCCTGCCTCCACTCCCGCGCGTCGACCCCTCTGTCGGCCTCTCCACCCACGACGTGACAGCTACTCCGCCGGCCTCACCTCCTCTACCCACCTCCAGTCTGACGACCTCGCCTCCTCCACCCACTTCCACTCTGTTGGCCTCGTGTCCTGCCACCAGCACTACCTCCCCTTCGCAACCTCCTACTGTCCTACAAGGCTACAACATCCTTCTCCCCACCCACCTCCACTCTCGTGACCTCCACTCCGTCGGCCTCGCCTCCTCCCACCCTCCTCCACTCCGTCGGCCTCGCCTCCTCCCACCACCACTACCGTCGCATCCCAGGTGTGGGTAACATTGGTCATGGTTTTTGTAGAATCAAAATCAGTTTTTTTGATCTTTTCATAATTTTATAATGAAAAGAATACTCGGCTCTATTTGGCACATACTGTTGTAGATTAATTTCCCCAAGAACGAAAATCATAACCACTTTTTCGATTCCATCTCTCTGGCCATCGTGCATGTTGCCATATGTGTATCTTTTAAAATATCAGTTTGATGATCTCAGGAAAGTCACATTACCATTTCATCTTATTATAATTCTTTTTTCTCTTTCTATTTTAGCAATCAATCCACTACCTTATTTTAGCAGCTTACGTAGCACAAAAGTATTGATCAATGTAGTATGGTTACTTGAATAAGCAATGAAGCTTAGAAAGCTATTAATAAAATTCTTCAATGTATGATAGATAGATATGTCAACATCAGGGACGCAACCGAAACCTATAGAGGATGATGCTGATTTTGTGGATAGAAATGATAGTTTGAGTGAGGAAGATGATGTTTTGCCACTACGAATAGAAGAAAAGAAAAATGGAAACGGAAAAAGGGGAAGAGCGAAGACTTCAGCAGTGTGGAATGATTTTGAGATTATACAAATCCAAACAAATTCAGTAGTGGACGGTAGTGTCAAATGCAAGCATTGTAAATGTGTTCTCACTTTTAACAAGAATGGGACTACAACAGGGATGAGGTGTCACATATTACGTTGTCTTCCTCGTCAATTGTCTAAGAGGCAGAAGCACATTGTTACTGAAGTGGTAGTGGCAGTGATTTGCTTCATTTTAAGGGACCTTAGTATGTATATATATTACATACTATAAGCAGTGATTTGCTTCATTTTAAGGGACCTTATGAGCCGAAAAAGTGTAGAGAAATGATTGACAAGATGATTATTGTGCACGAGTATCCTTTCAAAATAGTAGAGCATGAATGGTTTAATCGGTTTTGTGTATATCTCAATCCAAGGTTTGAAAAATGTTCCAGGAACACCATCAAGAAACCATGTTTACAAGTGTATGAAAACGAAATGAAAGATCTGAAATTTACTTTCAAGCAAGTGTTATTTATAGGCGTGATATTTAGTTGTTAATGAGATTTCAATAATTTTGATTTGTGTATGTAGCTCGATTATTTGGAAGAAGAAGATGTTGGTGTGCATATTCCAAATACTAAAGAATCGGGTATATAATTATCAAATGATGTTGGTGTGGTGGACTAAATGTAAGTAATTCAACTTTTAACGTTTAGTTTTCCAATTTCAATATTGATAATTATCACATCTCTCTTACTTCCGATTGTTGGACTTCTAATCAGACTATAGGCTATATGTGTGAGACAGCTTACTTCATCAACTCAGATTGGAAGGTGCAAAGGCGTGTAATCAGTTTTCTTGATCTAGATCCACCACACTCTGGGGTGAATATTGCAAATGCTATTCGTAGTTGCGTGCAAGAATGGGGAATACAGGACAAGATTCAGACCATCACTTTGGATAATGCGCAGTGCAATACTCTCGCCGCAGAAAATTTGATATGCAACTTCCAATCAAGGAGAAATTGCTTCTAAAAGGTCTGATTTTCATGTCAGGTGTTGTGCCCACATTGTAAACTTGATGGTTCAAGATGGTTTAGAGGAGATAAAGCTCGTCGTCAATAATGTTCGTGAAACAATCAAGTGTTTGAAGAAATCTCCAACATGTTTGTCCAAGTTAGCAATAATTTCAAAGCAGTTGGACATTTGCAACTCCAGGGGCTTGCGTGGCGATTGTACAACAAGATGGAACTCCACTTTTACGATGCTGGATCATGCTATCACTTATAAGAATGTGTTGTTTGAGTATGCAGCTCAAGATGAAAATTATAAATGGTTGCCTACTTATGATGATTGGGTCAAAGTAGAAAAAAATTGTGAATTCTTGAGTGTTTTTAATGATGTCACCAAATTATTTTCAGGATCCACATATTCTACTAGTAACCATTATCTTCGTAAGGTTTGGCGTGTGAAGAAACTTATACTAAGTTATGAAAATTCTGATGATAGTTTCATGGCTAAGATGGTTGCAGTGATGACTACAAAATTCAACAAGTATTGGGGTGATTGCAATTTGTTGATGGCGATAGCAAGTGTTCTTGATCCAAGATACAAGATGGTGTTATATCAATATGTCTATTCTCAAGTTTGTGAACCTGATGAGTTTAAAGAACGAATTTCCAAGGTCAAGAAGACTTTAGAAGAATTGTTTAAGCTTTATGTTGACGAAGTTGAAACAAGCATGCAAGAAGAAGGAAGTGGAACATCTATCATTCCAGTTGATGATTATGAAGATTATGTGAAGAGGACAGAACAAACAATTCAACCATCAAAAACAGACTTGGATGTGTACTTAGAAGGAGTTCTTGTGTTAGAGGCAAAAGACAAGTTTGATATCTTGGATTGGTGGAAGGGAAACTACTTGAAGTTCAAAATACTCTATAAAATGGCGAAAGACATACTCACAATACCTATCACAACTGTATCTTCCGAGTCAGCATTTAGTTGTGGTGGACGAGTGCTTGATCCTTATAGGAGCTCTTTGACTCCTCATACCGTGAATGCATTAGTTTGTGCCGGAAATTGGTTGCGAAGTCATTATGCTCATATCACTGATCCAAGTGTAAGTGTTTACTTATGTTCAATGTCATACTTTTTTAGTTGTTAATGAGATTTCAATAATTTTGATTTGTGTATGTAGCTCGATTATTTGGAAGAAGAAGATGTTGGTGTGCATATTCCAAATACTAAAGAATCGGGTATATAATTATCAAATGATGTTGGTGTGGTGGACTAAATGTAAGTAATTCAACCTTGTGTGTTTAACATTGTAGGCGTGAAATGTGCTTCGGGACTTACACTTTGCTTTTGATTGAAGATTAAAGTTTGAATAGTCAACCGGGATGTTGGAAACTTGTTATCGTTTTATGGATTGAACTATTTGTTTGTTTCTTGAACTATTTGTATGTTTATTTGCTTGTTTGTTTCTCAAACTTAATTTATGTTTTATGGATTGAACTATTTGTTTGTTTCTTGAACTATTTGTATGTTTATTTGATTATTTGCTTGTTTGTTTCTCAAACTAAATTTATGTTTAATGGATTCCATTTTAAGTGTGGTTTTATAACATGTTAAACAAGCTTATTGAGTAGTTTTCTAAACGAGCAAACGAACCAAGCCAAGTTCGAGCTTAAACGAGCTTAAAAGCTTGCTGAGCAGTTTGGTAAACGAGCAAACGAGCCGAGATGAGATACTCACGAGCTCAAATCGAGCTGAGTTCGAGCAGGACAACTTGCTCGTTTAATAAACGAGCCAAGCCCGAGCTCGTTTATTAAACGAGCCGAGTTCAAACAGGGTAGGCTTGGCTCGTTTAGGCTTGTTTACACCCCTAGATATGAGGTAGACGGTCCAGCCCTACCAGCAAACTCATCATGACTGTAATGCATGGGTTCAAATTGCGACAGACCAGGATAAGGATTTGCATTGCTAGACGGAATGTCACATGCATTTTCTGGTCATTCATTGCATGTTTGCTTGTAGTTCTGCGACTAGAAAAATAGAATTTGCTAGTCTGTCGGAACTTCGGTTGTAGGATTTAGACTTATATTCAAATCTATTCTGCAGTCCTAATCGATCGACCTTACTGTACCATACTCCGGTGAACGAGTGTTGGTTGTCAGCCTAGGGTCGGGCACTTTAAGTTCAGCTTCCACATACACTCCAACCATAGACATCTTTTTAAACAAACGCATCATTCCATAAACCGACCTATCATTGGTTAATGAACGAATGTCCAATCATTGTTTAAAGGTAATTTCACCGTCAACTTCACATCAAACATATTGTGTGGATAAGAACATTCGGATCTTATGACATCCATTAAATCCCAATATTTTATGTTCAACGGAACAACTACCAATTTGTGGTCAGATCCTGTATACTCTGTCACATCTCTGTTACATTCTAATTTCTCATTATACATGACCAACAAAGATCTTTCATCATTTTTATCCATTCCTAACATATATTAATTAAATTTGAAAATGTGTTCAAGTGAGATGGTTGTTCTTCTATTACTAATTAATTAAAAATTGAAAGTACTAAAAAGTTTTAAAAATTACCTCAATCGAGTGTAAATGGCTGTAAACGTCGAGCAATGAGTGTAGTAGCAAAATCAAGTACAATAAACAACGTTACGATTAATGTTAGAATTTTTTAAAAAATTTGACAGAACCTCCCCAATATTATCAAATTCGTGAAATTTAAACATGCACTATAAAAGAAACTAACGATACTACAAATAACATTCTCAACTTCCAAACATCTAAATAATGACATATTTCACAAATTTAAACATACATTCAAACAACATACAAATCACGACATATTTAAAACACATATTTCTCAACTTCAACACAATTTTTCAATTAAATCCCACATGTATATCATTACTCTATTTTTAATATTACAATAATCAAACTAAATTCCCACAAACATTCAAACACAAATAAATCATTTTTAAGTTTACATTCATTAAAACTAACATACATTCAAACCAAAATAACAACAAAAAATCTAATTTCAATCACAATAATCACTTAAATTCAACTATTTTTAAGATTACTACCGTAGACCTACAATCAACAAAAATGAAATCAATAATCAACTAAGAAACAACAAATAAATAGTTTGGCATAAAAACCCAAAATCTAACCAAAACGGGATCTTGGCGTTTTATAGCAACAATCATACTTAAAACAACAATGCATATCATCATAATACATAAGAAGGCAAGAAAACTGTGGAAAACGAAACAAAATTGAAACTCTAACCTTAAAATCGCGAGAACTCGGCGGGGGGTAGAGGGGGGCATCAGGCTGGTTTTATAGCCCGACGGAACTTGGCGTTTGTAACGTCGAGTACACTTTCTTTTAAGTGAACTCGGCGTTACAAACGCCGAGTTCGGCCTTTAGAACTCGGCATCTAGGATGTTGAGTTCTGCCTTTAGAACTCAGCATCTAGGATGTCGAGTTCTATTTAAGAAATTATTCTCCTGGCGCGCCAACCATCTCATGCACGATCTTAGTTCAGGAGAACGGTTCAAATAGAACTCGACACTTGTGATGCTGAGTTCTGTTTGAACTGTTATCCTGGCAACTCACTTTGAGAGAAATATGACAAGTGTCGTGAAATAAAAATCAAACTGAACTCGACACTAATGATGCTGTTTATAGAATTCGGCATTACCAGTGTCGAGTTCTCTAGAAACTAAAAAAACAAAACCCGTCGCCACCACGTGGTGGCAGCGGGTTTATTGTGAAAAATATTTTTTCAATAGGTTTATTTTGGCAAATTTTTAAATAAAAAAATTATTTTGAAATTTTTTTCATTATTTTAATGATTCCTGAAGTACACTTCATAATAGTTTATGAAATTCTAAGATACGGTTGATATTTGTTAATCTTGAATTCTATAGCAAAATCGAAGGTGCAAGACGTTGGAGTGTTTTGTTATTTCATAAATCTCAAAGGTACTAGTTTAGCGACGCAACTGCTATCGATATCTGACCACCAAAAGATTTATTTATATTAAATTATTTTTTAAGTTAAAAACCCAAAGATGTAATTGATAATTGGCCAATGTTGAGCGATTTTATTTGCTATTTTATTGTCTTCTATCATCTTTGCACGTTAAAAGTGTTATATGGTAATTTAAAATTCAAAAAAAAATCATAGAATTTATTAACTCTATTATTACCGCATGTCAATTGTTTATTTATTAGACCTACAAAACTCTTATATGTCCAACCTACAGAATAACTTCTTATAAACTACCGAGCCGGAGTTTTGGTCTTCAACTCTTCATTGTTCAGCCATCTCTTCTTGACAAAGAGATTGATGGGAGATATTTTCAATTTCCACTGATGTGGTCAAGATCATAACAATCATGAAATGACTTTTGGCAACCGAATCACATATATTTGGAACACCAATGAAAAGAATCTGAATTCGGCATCCAGGTTTGAAAGAATTTGCAGGCACTAAAGTGACAAACCTGCATTCTACAAAAATCAACTCTGAGAAAAAATAGCAGATGCACGACAATCAAAGAAAGCTAACAAACTGTTCATTATAAATAAGTTTGGGATCAATTAAATGTTGTGCCACTGGACGAAAAAATAAAACAGATACATTTGAATGCAGGCGCAAAACTTTCATCTTTACAGAAGCAAAACTTCTCATGGTCTTCCTACCAAACAAAAAAAATTGAACTCCTCCAGTTATTAAGTTTATGATCTCTTAACAACGGCCACTGCAAAGTAAGGGTGGTGACTGAAGTCGAAAGATATTTTTAATGATGAATCTTGGGTTCCAACTCGATTTATGACATTTAGGGCTATTCTGTTATATTCTGCGACCAGCCCCATTTGTCGCAGCTCAACGAGTTTTTCAGGGTCATTTGGGGAGATCTCTCTCAGCATCGTGCATATCCTCTGAGCATCTTTGAAGTAATCGTATTTAATTGTATTCTGAAAGTAGCAAAATACTGTTAGTTCAGTCAACGACGGTGCATATAATATCTCTCTCTCATTTTACTCACAGATACGCAGATGTGGGAAGTTGACTCCTTGAAGAAGTGGTAGGAGATGTTGTCGGGAAGGTGAGCTTTCAGGAGGAGGTCAAAATGCTGCATGAATCTCTACTAGAACAACGTAGATGGAAATGAGGGTGTGCTTGAGTAGTTCAACATTGTGAAAAGCAATAGAGAACAAAATACAAATAAACACAATTGACCACCTCTCGCTCACTATTGAAAGTGCTTGGCAACTGGAAAACCTTATGTTCATTTGCAAGGGCAGCCATCATCTGCAATGAAAATAATATAAAATCAGCTATGACAGAGTGTCGTGTTATACTCGTGTCAAAAAATAAAACTCTACCATGGCTAGTCCCTCTGATAGGCAGATATAGCACTGCAGTAACAAGATAGATGACGAGAATCGAGCATCTTTGTCTGCATCCTTGGACAGGTTTTTCTTCTTTTTTCCTTTTCTATGGGCTGATAAGAAAGCAAAGGCATGCTATTTAGCAATAAAACCACAAACTTTGTTGCGGATGTGAAAGTGCATAAGCAAGAATATATCCCACTAATCATGGCGAGTACCACGTTGAAATTACAAACTAGGCATGTTAGATCTACATGATTAAAATTGGTAATGAATGCCATTTAAGAATACATATGAATGATAAATGGAATTTTAAACCAGTGGCATCCCTCCTAAAATTATTAAATCTCTATTAAGGGTAATACTAGATGAGGTTTTATGTGGGGCACAAAGTTCAGCCTTGCTGCTTCAAAATTGAAACCAGAGACATAGTTCATTAGTTCTTGAGGTCAGCCAAAAGTTGGCTCAAAGTTACATATTCTGATAAAACAAGAATTTTGAATAAAAAATATGCATCAAAACAAAATGAGGGTTGTTAAGAACCATCTACAACAAATAGCACATCCAGCACACTATCCACATCAATCATGTATCAATTTATGAATTCTTCAGATTTTTTGACATTTGATGATCCACGTTATCACCCCAGTCCACCCTGTTATAGTTGTTCCTTAAAGGATCTTTGACATGGATTTACTGATCCGAGCTTGTAGTTGCAGAATCTTATTGTTGAAAAAGAAATTATAATGAGGATATATATTATTGCTTAGATAGACCCTCATTATTAAGGAAACATCAAATAAGAAAAGTTATATCAACTAGAATATCTAAACTACTTAATTCCTAATATCTATTATTCTAAGACTTACAAAAGTTGTGAAACACGTTGATTTGAATTTGTTGATTCTAGTAACAAAGATATCCAATGGGACACATAAAACATATTCTCTCCACAACTCGTGAGTGGCATCTGTAAAGACTTCCTAATTGCATGATCCATGACTCCAAAACTCACCCTTGTACAAACACTACAGAACCGGTCAGACTACCGTACGCTTGAGGCCATGTGCTTCCAATTGGCATTGGCAGCAAGACAAGCCACGACCAATACCCAATGGAACATTGCATGAATAGTCAAAAGTCAAAACATAATTTATTTAGTTTTTAATTGATAGAGTAAAAACGGGGTACAAGAGGTGAGAAAACCAAACAAAAAAATGGAGGACTCCGTCACACCAAACAGAAGTGAATTGTCCAAAATATACCCACAATATGTGGGATATACCAGGACAAAACTAGCAACCACCCCGATAAAAACAGGAAACAAGTTTCTAAAAACAGAAAGTCTGCTTCTATTCCCAAAATTTGCAGCAAAACGTTCCGGACTATATTTTGCCAAATCTTCCCAAGTGCAATTCTCTCATTGTCAAACCATAGTCTATTACAGGCCACCCAAATATTTCATCACAAGGCAAGAGGGCCAAGAGTTCTAACTTCCTTGATGGGGCCATTAGGAATGTCCGATATCCACTTCACCCAAAAATCTCTAAAATCTGCACCCATGAAAACCATACCCTTGGCTAGCTTAGAAACAAGTTTTCCAAACATAACTCTGGTAATCTCACAATCTCTAAAAAGATGGCCATTATGCTCTTCCTCCACCAAACAGAGTGGACATCTACTAGCCAAGCACCAGCCCTACATTTCAGGGCAACCCCAATCAAAGACTTACCATGAAAAATAGGCCAAGCAAGGAAGCAAATTTTCGACGGAGCCTTATGTTCCAAATCAGCAAATTGATGTCTTTCAGGGCAACCTCAGTCAAAGACTTACCATGAAAAATAGGCCAAGCAAGGAAGCAAATTTTCGACGGAGCCTTCATGTTCAAAATCAGCAAATTAATATCTAAGGTCGGGTATGGGCCAAGAAGAATATAGCAGAAGGATTTGACTGAGAAAGAAAGGTTAGATCGGAAATTCCAAATAAGGGAATCAGCATTAGAGATAGAACAAGAATTTAAAAAATCCAGAAGAGAGAAAAATTGAGAGGATTCACGGTAATGGAGCACAAGAAACATAAGAAACTCCGGTGCATTGCCCGCTGGCAATTAGACTAGGGACTGAGCTCGGAGAACCTAGCGAGAGAGATGGGGCACTAGACCAGCTCAGATTGGGAATGTTGAGTGGCTTGTCTGCTGGCAGCAAGGAAGGGAAACAGATGTTATGACGGACAGGTTCTGGCTGAGCCAGTGGGTCGGGCTGTGAAGACGCAGGCACGAGTTGTTTAGGCTCATAATCATGTGGGTCGGATCCAGGAGGCAAGGCTGGCTTCACCAAATGGCATAGGCTGGGCTCCCACTCACAGGACCCCATTATGAATCCAATTCTTCAATATTGGTGCTCGGGCATTTGGATCCACCAATAATCGGTTTACCCATATGTGTGTGAATACTTTTGTCTAGGGTTCCCAGATGGCCAACTTTTCAAACAAGAGAAGCATACAACAGCGGCACCAGCCCCTCAAGCGCCTCCTTGTCTTCCGCCACCACATTAAAGCACAAATTATTTTCTGCGTTGGCAACAGCACCGACGCCCACCTTGGTTGACTCCGGAGGTTGATTGGCATTCCCCACAGCCTCATCTTGACACTTTCCAGCTTCCGATCCCGTTGAAGACGATTCCGACGACGGCTCGCCACCAACGAGCAGGCATGAGAAAGTGCCGAAAGATTTATGGGTTGGAGGGCGCTCTACCAATGTTTCAACCACATCTCGTGTTCCATCAAGCACAAGGGTTAGAAGTAATGGAACCTCATCTACGATAATCATTGTTCTTTGAGGTATGACCTTTTTGTCCCAAGCAACCAGTTTGATCCACGCCATTTCTAGCTGGGCATAAGACTTAGTTATCTCCTTCACCTTCAAGAAAACCACAAAATCTTTGACGATTTGCTTGAAGAGTTCTTCCAGTAATGGTGTGGGAGATTCTTCATCCCAAGTCTAACCCAATTCGGAGAGCCTGCAATCTCGAATGGAGCACCCCATAATGAGAAGGATATACGGATACCCTCAATTATCACACTTCCTAGCGTCAAGATTGCTCCAGCAATGTCTTTCGTTGTCTTGACTTAAGACATGACCGTCAAGCCACTTGGTACCACTCACCAGTTCATCAAACTCACACTTGAGCTATTCCTCTAGCTTTCTTATGTCAACTTCCCTAATGTTTCGTTGAGAAGCAGCTTGTTCCTCACATTGGCACTATTAATCACTTGGGCACCTTCTCTTGGCATGAACCAATATGAGACATCTCGATTCAGCTCCAACTGCACGAGGCCCGGGTGTGATGGTCTCAAAGTGTCTTCCTTCTGAATCCAATGCACAGGATTATTCAAACCTTTGGTGCAACTTTTCTCCCGATGGCCCACACCCCGACAACGTCAACAAACAACAGCATTTCGGCAGACAGTAGCTATATGCCTGGATTCGAAACATTTGAGGTAGGTGATTCTGTCCGTTCTTTGTTGTAGTTTACCACCTATCTTTTTGGTTGTGACCATTCCTCTAGAGATTATTGACCTATTAACTCCATCTTTCAGAATTTCATCATAGGATCGAGCATGGTGGATGCGGTTCGATTTCCTAACACCCCCGCACCTCCACCAATAGGAACAACGTTGGCTCCAAAGGCCAGGATGGCACCAGTGTTATTCGCTGAGGTGGTTAGAGGTCCAAGACGATCCCCGACCAATGCTTTTGTCCTGATACTTCCCCCCTCCAATCTCCTTTCTTCTTACCTTAACATCTATCTATATTTCTGGATCTCCCTACCCGTACATCTCCTCTGAAACCTGGGCAACCTCTCACGGGACCTTCCTCGGTAGCGACTCTCTTGCTCTCCGTGGTGAAACTGGTGGTGATAATCTCTCTCATAACGGTGGTTCTCTCTTGGTCGGAACTGGGTTCTCTCTCACACACACACACTCTCTCTCATATCTCTCCACTGGTCCACCCGTTTCGATCCACTGGTCGGTCAAAACACAATTAATTAATAAGATACAGACAAGAGTCATCCATCACCCTCAGAAAGGCCAAAAGCCATTAATCACCTCTTTTTTCATCAATCCATTAATCATCTCTTAGAAATAGCTCATTTAGCCTTAAAGTATTTACCCTTTATATTGGATAACTACTACCCTATGATTTTGGCAAATGTTCTAACAATTGATCTTTCTACCAAATACAGACTTCCCTCATTGGCCTAACATCAAAAATCATTATATACTTGGGAAAACAAAATCTCAACTATTCAAGGGACTCACCTTAATCACAATGTCGAAGAAAATTATAGTGCCTACTACTATAATTGCCACTTTCTTTGGATCTTAATCAATTCACAATAACTAATATTCAATGTGATTTCATGTGATTTGCATCATTTTAACATTTAAAAGTCCTCAAGAATGCTTTGTTGTTGATGCAAACCTCCATAAGGGCCACTTGCTTGTAATGCCAATTTATCACCCATGAGATGAACATCCTCCATTAACTTTCTTTGTTAATTGCAAATTTTACATGCCTAGAAGCAATCATTTGTAGATAAACCAAACAAGATAAACCTACTCATTATTATGCACACTAAGCAAACCACTAAGAATCCAAGCAGCTTCGGGCCTAAAATTGTGAATTTCAGCTCCCTCTTGTTTCTCAGATCCAGTCATCCAACAGTCATACAAAATATCTGACCATTGAATTTGATCTACCATGTAATACATATACTTTAGGTGTATTAGAATGAGGTTAGTCATTCTACTTCTGGTAATGCTTCTCTTGTTGTTTAATAATGTAATACACTTGGTTGATCATTTGATGAATACACAAATACTTATTTGGTAAAGTCACGTGATATTTTAACAAACACATACTTTTTAAAATAACAGAACA
This sequence comes from Triglochin maritima, assembly GCA_963682175.1. Taxonomy (NCBI): domain Eukaryota; kingdom Viridiplantae; phylum Streptophyta; class Magnoliopsida; order Alismatales; family Juncaginaceae; genus Triglochin; species Triglochin maritima. The sequence goes on from OY821779.1 coordinate 32,349,469, forward strand.
CAAAAATTACATCAGTAATCATTTGATCTTATCCACAGTTTACTATCAACGAAATGTCAGATTAACATGATTTTTTGTCCGGAGTGTAATTCAGATGACCAAATGATTGTAAGAATACAGGAGGGTCCTCATTTTCATCTTATTCTAATATATCTCTGTGCGCGTGCATATTCATGTGTTGGTGTGGAACAGCCCTGGATAAAATCAAGGCAAAGAGTAGAGGCTAAATAGCAACCAAAAAGTATATATGTTACCACTACAACATTCTACTTGCAGAAACTTAGGTATACAGAGAACAAGATTAATTATTGATAGATTTGGCACTTACGACTGATGGTGTTACTTGTCTTTCTAAGTTGTGCCATTTCCAAATGCTTGACAAAGACCACATACATGTACCAATAAACCATGCAGTACTCTGAAGGAGAATAGAGCTCCAACTCAAATCCCAACATTAGGAACCTAGAGGCAATCCAATAGGTCTGCTCTTGCTCCCAAATAGCAATATGTTTTGATACCCTTGCATATTGGTTCTGGAAACCATTCAAACATATCAGAAGAAGACGGATTGTCAATTAAAGTTGTATTGTTTTACTAAAAAAATTAAAAAGAATTAATATAACTCACCTCATCAGTTAAGACACTTGAGATCTCCCCAAACTCTTTCTCTTTACTCAAAGATAATTCTAGCTGAGTAAAAAAAATGCATTGTCTCAGTAGTGGTTTATGATCAGCAAATAATTATTAGGTAAGTTTATTCTGTCATTCCAACATTGGACTGTAAAGCAAATAAGAAATGGACAGAAATCATAACTATAAGAAAACAATGCAAGGATATCACAGGAATATACAACGATGATAGTCTATCTTCGTTGTAATCCAATACATAACTTTTGAATTTATCGCGCACTTGTGCATCAATATCAATATTCGTGAATAATGTTACAAAAAAAACCAAGACCTTGTGTTTAAGCACATAAGATGCTTTAGGGAGACAATCCAGAACAAATGAAAAAAGTATAGGACCAGGAATCAATAATAAAATATTATGCATTGTACTTTTATATACTAACATATCTGTTATGTTGTTGAACTTGCAGAAAGCCAATGGTACAAACCTCCAATGAAACAAGACTCCAATCCTGTAGAACTTTCCCAAGTTTACGCCGCTGCCATGCAGCATTTGTACAAAGAATTCTAAGCAAGTTGATTACCAGCTACAAAAGCGAAATATAAAACAGATAGTGAGCAACAACTTTTCTATCTAGAAGAACCTACAGAAACAAGATAAAATTGAGAGAGATTGATGATCTTAACCTGCCTTAATTGTGCAACAACCTCATTGTTGTAATAAGCCAGGAATTCTTGACTCCGGGAAACATCTGGTACTCCTAGAGTTCTCACAATGACATCATAAAAAGATTCTCGGCCATAAAGCTTTCCATCTTGGACCAGCAAGCGCTGTTCAACAACCCCAAATTTAAATGGCAAAACAGAGCAAATGTATCATTAAAATGAGTGAACATTTATGACATATCAAGAGCCGTCATTACTAAACAATGTTCATGTACTGAGTATGCGACCCTGTGCAATCAAGTGTGCCAAGGTCTTATACTTGACTGTGTGGTCACATATGTGCAACTATAAAAAAAATTAAATGAGAAAAATATCAAAAATTGAAAAAATGGTAAAATCAGGAAAAATATGAGAAACCTCAAGGAGATGAGGAACAATATATATAAAATACCTAAGGTGATTTGGCTTCAACAAAAAATTCAGTTCCTTGACATCATTGCCTCACTGAAAGTCTCGTCTACCCACCAAACCAGTAGGTATATTTTCATTGAATAACTTTCAACTGGTACAAGAAAATAAAGTAAACTTAAAGTCTTTACACATAACACGCCAAATTAAAATACTAACAGTCTAACACAAAGTGTAGCTAAGGTATGTATGTCATAGACATATAGAACAGTAATAGGCAGTAGATGTGACCGACATCTACAACGGAAATGTTTGATCCATAATCCAGTGAGGTATGTCAAGGTTAGGATTACCCTCTACATTGTCGGAATCTTCGGAGTCATCGGGGTTCTCATGATAGGTCTCATTTTCCTCAGTCTCCTCATCATCTGTACCCACGAATTTCTCATCCATGTCTCGAACCGGAACCGTTGCCGAAGTGGAAGCTTCGTGATGATTTCTAAAGTTGAAGTCCTCCGTAGCAGTATGTAAATCCTGAATGTCGGTGCTACTGCACGGCGCGGTCAGCCTTGTGATGGACCAAAAGTAGCATCTTCGACATCCGCCCATGTCAAGTCATCTCATACAAAAGCTAAATCCTCTGTTTCCACCAACCAAGAATGATATTTCATCAAGTCATAATCTATACATCAAGAGTTGTAGCAACCTGGTTTGTCCTTCCTCTCCATGAACTTATACCTCAACCTTTGGTTGTAGTTGACATAGACCAGATCGTTCAACTTTTTCGGATCAATATGATTCCTTCTTTTTGTGTGTATTTGCTCCAACACATCAGTTTCTCTCACATCCGGATGATGAACAAGTGAGACCCAAAAACTTTAATTGCCACTTCCTTTAAAGAGCAGTTACCCCACTAACATTGCTTCCATAATCAAACCACCAACAATGGGATCTTTGTGCTTCGTTGTCATATCATGATGTCTCGACCAAACATTCATTCACTCTTCTTGCATTGATCCAATTGCCTCGATATATGATCTTGGTCTTCAAGGTTTGGGACCATCTTCTCCAGAACATTCAACCATCCTAGCAAGTGAGTGTTGATTGCCTCTAATAGGTTCTCACAACCGAAAAATGTAACCAAGTTCAAGAGTTAGCAAGCGGAGTACAGTGAACTCGACATTTGGTGCCCCTATCTTCTATCAATGACATCAATAACTAGTGGGTATAATTGGGATCCGAATTTGTAATTGTCATTGATTTGGTACTTCGCCTTCTCCATTGCATCGTACAAGTAACACATTGCTAGCTTCTCGTCACCATCCATCAGCCAAAGAACAGTCACTTGCCTTTAGAACATTGCTGACGTTGTTCCAAAAGGTTGTCGATATGATGGCTTTGTAAATTTGATGTCTTTATTTTCACTTTTGCATTCTTTTGTCAAAATGCATTTGGATCGGCGAACTCAACTTACACAATGAAGGTCTTCAAAGCTTGTCGTTTCACCCAAAGTCTTTGGAGTGTCAAGAATGCGGTGGGAAAACAAGTGATGGCAAGGCGAAATAGATTCTCTTTGATAACATTTTTCATCCTATCGTTAAGTTGAGGGTGCGTCTTGATGTAGTTGACGATCTTCCAACCTGTGGTAACGATCCTGATATACAACTTGTTGATGTCCTCCAAGATGAGATCGATGCAGTGACTACTTGCACCCAATATTACTCTCCAACTTCTCTGACAACATTATCGATCAACTTAGACAAGTAATCTACGATGTGGGAATGAGAATAGGCATCTATAGATTTCAAAAATATGGTGCTTGTGGGGCAACTAGCTAAAAAAATTATTATGCTTCTACCACAAATATCAGTTCATCCGTCAGTCATAATAGTACATCCAAAAATCTTCCAATCTGCCCTATATGAATCTAAAAGGGTTCTTTTTCTTCAATCCAAGGTGTTAAAACCATATATGCGGTCCTGTGCGAAATTGTGCCCAGGACCGCATATGCAGTTGTGTGGTCACATAAGCGACCGCAAAATGGTAAAATTTATTTTTTTATTTTTATTGAAAAAATATCGAAAAATAAAAAAAATCGAAAAAATCATTAAAAAAATTAAAAAAATCATAAATATCTTCTCCTTACTTATCTACCCCCTTATCTTCTCATCTACCCCCTTATCTTCTCCTCTACTCCACGTCTTCCATTCTCTTTTTTTTTGGGTGAGAAAACTCTTTCCTTCCTCCCCCTCTCCTCCCTCCCTTTCAACAACATCCTCTCCTCCCTCTCTACCTTCCCCTCATCTCCCTTCACCTCTCCCATCCTCCCTAACCCTCCCCAGCCACTGTGCGGCCGCACAGTGGCCGCATAGTCGCACCAGGGTTGGTGCGACTATGCGGGGGTCGCATATGCGACCCCAGCTCCAAGACCGCTTAGTGTGACCGCATAATCGATTATGCGGTCTCACTTTAAAACATGGCTTCAATCTCCCTTTTCATACACGGTTCGGCAACCTCATGTGGAGTCATTGGTTTCAAACTGGGCCCAAATTTGGAAGTTCGATCATGGCATTCTAAAATTCTATCTATGAAGATGCATTGAAAGACAAATATGCTCTATAGAAACATTTCGCCCAAAGATGGGTTATCTACTCTTTTTTGAAATGGTTGTATATGGAGGTTTGCGTGGGACCTCCTTCATTTTGGTCGACGACGTACTCGGGACGTCCACGACAAAATGGTCCATTGGTTCATATTTCGATCGGTTCTTTTGCCTCTTTCAAGGTTGAACCACGGGACGTGTGGCGGGAGATGAACCAACACCACGACCTCAACCGGAACCCGTACCTGAGTTGGTACCCCCAAACCCCTCGACATCATCTAAGTCTATAAAATCATCTACATTTGCTTTTTCGTTGTGATAAGCTTTAGATCAAACTCTCAAATTACATTCAATTTCTTCACGATAACTAATTGATGCATGCATACGCACATGGTTTGGCATTAATACTTTTTGGGTAAGCTATATGTTGTTTATGTCTATTTATTCCACCACTACTGATAAATTCATACGGTTCACATATAAGTTTTGATTTGAAAGGTAATGGGTGGTTTTCCAACCTGGATCGTTCGATTTTGTGGGACGAAGGTGGTTCAATTTTTCATGATTCATGGGTAATCCATTACCACTAAGTCCACTATATGTTATTACTTATTATACACTAAAATGCAATATTACACTAAAAGAGAGTTGAAAAGAGTGCACTAAAACGGTGGAGGAGGTAGCTTCGGAATCGAGATTCGGCAAAATTTTGCTTCCAAAATCAACACCCCACAATCACCACATCTGTATTTTTTCCAACCAAAACTCGGACTTCGAAACTTGAGAAATTAGAAAATCGAGAATGGGAGAGATTGAGACAATGAATGAGAGGTGTGGCGCCCGAACATGTGGGTTGTGTTGCACATAGCCATTGGGCCCAACAGCTAGTTGCCCAATCAGTCGTTGGGCCTGAGCGACCGCATATGGGCCGCACATGTCGCACCCTAATGGGTGTGACTGTGCGGGGGTCGCATATACTGCTTTGGCCGCACTTCTCTACATTGTTACTAAAGAATCAAGGTGGCACCTAATTGGCTAATTGTCTAGTTGATTGTCTAGCTAATTGTCTAGTTTATAATTGGCAGCAACATCTTCTCTGCAACCAAAATGCATGACCAAAGCACAATCACTTTAATATGAATTTGTGGCTCCATTCTCCTAGCATTAGGTTCGATTATTAACAAATGCTTTTCTTTACCCAAAGGAGTAGAGGTTACCACTTTACATGTTGCGTACACTTCTAGCATAAAAACATATAATAGATTTTTTCAAGCAATTCACTAGCAACTCAACTATCTTATGATCTATCTTTTTTATCTAACCCGTTCGAAATTGAATCATCAGCAGTGGGTTTTAACACGTAAAACATCAATCATTATGATCTTTGAAAATAACTAGAGTAATGCAAGGAAGAACGTTTTTTCAGGTTAATATTTTCCACCCACCATTTGCAAGACACGTATATGTTCAACACAAACAACTAGGGAAGTGGTTATGCCCATCAGATGAAGTGTTATTTGTAAGGAAAGGTAGTTGTTTTCCTATAAGAAACACAAAACCAGGTAAAGTAGCAACTCGCCACAACTATTCAAAAAAAGTAGCACGCTAACACAACAAACCTATTTTATTCTAACAAAAGGATAAGTAGACGTATAAAGATCACCAACCTGTAGATAAGATCTTGCAACTAAATCTGGTTTAGTTTTTTGGAAATGGACCACAAAGCGCAGAACTCCTTCCAACAATGGATCCATAGAGAAAGAACATATAATATCTAAATCATGAAGAAGCTTTTCGAAATACTCAATGGCCTGATATCCATAAGACTTAACATCAATAATAACAGTAGAAACCAATAGAACGTAAAATAAGTACCTTATAAAGGCTAACCTCTATCCAACCAAGAATCTTTGTTGCACGTGGTGGAGTTGGTGCTGACAATTTACTGTTTAAATTAACATCAAAACCGACAGGCTTGCAACCAGATGCCGTAGTTCTATCCACACTATCATCTTTATGAGATCCATTTCCATATGCCTTGGTCTGGAGGAATTCTGATGACTTGCGAACACCAGCCAGCTCAGAGAGGCAAGATGATATATGTTTCCTTGCCAATTCCATGCCCCTTCCTTGAGGTTTCGCCAGGCCCGTGAGCACATGATAAAAGTACTGAAAAAGTTCAAACTGTTGTCAATAAAGGGGATAATAATGGAGTAAATATGATTATACGAAACAAAAGGAATCTAGAAAATGCATTACACATACTATAGGGTTTATTACATTTTGTCTTCCAACACAAGTCTTTCTACCGAGCGGAATGGAGATAAGCATACTGTTCGTGATTCATTGACCAAGGTGTACCAGCAAGGTAGGCCATTCATTACATGTATTAAAATGTGCGGATATTGGGATGAAACTAAACCAAAAATGCCAAGAACGAAGAAGGTATTTAGAAAGTGTGCACTTGAAGATTTTTTCAGAAGAAAAAAGCTAATATACTGAGCTTCTAAATTCCAAATTCAAGAGCTTTGAATCCAAGAACTGAGAGCCAAAAGACTAGAGACTGGACGAATTGAGAGGTAGAAGAATTTGAGTTGTGCCGTGAATAAGAGGTGTGGGGAGGGCATTTATAGAGTTAAAGTAGGAGGGGATAAAAAACCTTCCAATGGTCAGAAAATATTCTGATAACTGCATAATCCGCATATGTGGTCACAGTCTGCAAATGCAGCTGCATGACAGTACCATCTATTGGAGTTCACATTCCCATAAGGATTGTAAAATGCATAGCCACATAAGCAACTGCCAAAGCCGCATGCCCTTCGGTGTGGTTACGAATAGCCCACATGTGTGACTAAAAAAGTTAGGACTGCATACAGTTGCAAACCAAATCACCAATTACTTGACCACAGTGAATATGATTTAGACAACAATAAATTAATCAACATGAATGTGACTTTCAATCTCAAGTGGAAATAACATGAATCAAATGCATAGACTGCAATTTTTCATGTCATGTAATATTTGAGAGAGAAAACATAAGACCTTACGGAAGCGTATACGGCACAAAGTAGCCTTGCAAAATCCTTCTTCAAGATCAAAATTTTCTTGTAATGGTTCAAGTTCTGCAATTCAAAGTAGAGTCATTAGACAAATAAGTAAGCAGAGTTTGATGAGCTTTAGATACAATTATAATAAGATGCACACATAAATGAATATTGATATGAATAGAAGTTTAGCTTTAGCATCTATGGCCATGACAAACAAATCTCTTTAGTTGGAGTGCAATCGACATACCTATAACGATTGATCTATGCATTGAATTTCTAACTAAGCAGAGCATCAAACAATACGCTAAATCTGTAATCCCCGTGTCAGCTCAAACTTTGGTGAAATCAAAGAAGACTTCTATGAAAATTTCTTTCTCGATTGGCTTTAACAAAAGTTACTCCCAAGATCAACAAGAGACACTAAGGAAATAACATTTTATCTTTTAGACGTACGTGATGAATACCTTAAAATAAATTCATGGACTTAAAAAACACCCAGATGCAGAAATGTCCCCTCTTAAAATCAAAAATGTTAAATAATAAAAAACAAAAGTTTCAATGGAGTCACGTTCATGGCAAGAATAATGGAGTATCAGGATTCTGCCATACAGGGATATGACAGCATAAGCAACAGGCTTCATACAAACTAACACAAGTGGAAATAACATGAATCAGCCAAACTAACACAAGCATTCAAGTATTCACAATGATCTGTTGACAACCTTCATACAATTTTTTCTTTGCCGGTGGAGCTCTACAAGCACGCAACTGACGAGAAAGTGTTTCCTCAACTGAATTTATAAGAGAAAGAAATTTATCGTCTCCATCTCTGTTCAAAGGTAAACCATATGCTGACGTAAAGATGTCCTCTTCCTACATGTAAACCCAGAGAATTTGGTCACTAAAGGATATCAAGGCCTGATTAACAAAAATAATCTAACAGCAATACACCCTTATCACATTAAGATGTGCTTATAACAACCTAAATCATAAAAGAAACTTCCAACATCTAGAAGTGATGGCTTCTCAGAAATTTAATTGATAAGATATTCTATAAAGTGTGAAATATACATACCCATGTACTTGAGAAATGCACTTTTACCCTCTTGAACTTCCACCAAACCAGGAGGGTACACTTACGGTGTTGCATATCTTGCTTTATGCAAATATGGAATCCCTTTATGATACAAACAAATGATGGGGATGCAAAACCTTAAATAAGGAAGAAGTTATTTTTTATTTCTACTTTTTTTATCAGTTACTGTATTTACCTACTTAAAACTAGGTTGTAGTGAGTCAAAAGAATAAGAAGCTTTTAGTTCAAGAAATAAACACAAAACCATCAAAATTTTGAATATTTTATTTTGTAAACAAATTTGTATATTTTTATGTCTCATGGGGATTCTAAGAGTGACATTTGTTGATTTACCTACACATGTTTTTATCATTGATTTACCTGGACATATTGGATGCAAGAATAGAATTGGCAAAAAAGAGGATTAGCCTTGATTGCTTAAATAAAAAAAGATGAACTTGGTTCATTTAGCATTTAGTATACATACATACATCAACATAACCCCAATGCCTCAGAAGAGGCTCCCGCCTAAGCGAGGTAAGGGGGGTCGGATGTACGCAACCCTACCACTGTAACACAGTGAGGTTGTTTCCAATTGACCCAAATGATGCAAATGCAACTGACCATCTGCGATTCCACAATAAAAGAAATGCAGATCGTTTAAATAGCCCTTTGATATAGTCTATGATGCTCCAAATGTCAAAAAACAACTTAATCTTTGACAGTGGAAATGGACATCTTAGTATACACACACACACACACACACACACATATATATATATATATCAAAATATAGGTACGAAAAGCAAACCTTGAAACGCTTACTTCATGAGTGCGCGCATCAGAGACTGTTGAGATAACAACATTACAGATTGCACGTGTAATTCCACAATAAGAATGTAAAAGAGCATGGGAAGATGTTCTTTCAATTTGAAGCAGATAGATGCATGAAAAGAGAGTTTGAGCCAGAGGAAGACCCTTGTGCCATGTTGCCTGCAAATTGAAGTAGTTGAAAGTTCTTAAGGAAAAACTAATATGAAAGTGCATTAAACAATATATAAGATATCCAGATTTAATGAAGGGAGGTAAACGGATTGTGACCTCGCAAGCTAGAAGATGATCCATAACATCAAGAGTATGTTGAATATCCAATGTTCTATTTGTGCTTAGAGGAACAGGAGCAGCACCACTTTCAATTGCTTCCTCAATAGAACGATAACCAGAGCTTTTCATTCCAGAATCCATCTTTGGATCCATTATCTAGTGATATGAGGAAAAATATGTCATATGGATTGTTATTGAGTGATGACTGCATGCAAAGATAGGCAAAAGTACTGAAACATAAAAATATGAACAGCTTAAGGGCGTAGTTACAAAAGCATGACGCAAAATGACAAGTTAAATGATAGACAAAAAGTTTAATTGATAAGCAAATTCAAGACACAGTGAGAGATCACAAATCGTGGCCTTGTTCTTCGAAGTTAATGTTTCAAAGTGATTCATAATTCATCTCCCCATGTACAGTATGATCTTGAGAAAGTCTAATATGCTCTTGAGAAAGTTCAATTGATCCTCCTAGTGTGCAATATGAAGACAACATCAGAGATGCCAGCAGCGCATGAGGAGAACATTGATGATTGATGTCTTACTGATAATATTTTATCATTAAATCTACATGGACCAATTGTCAATCATCTAAAGACTTACATGAAGCCGTATAACTTTTTACTACAAGATACTTTACAATTTAGGAACAAAATTATGTCTTTTTATCTGTTAGAATAAGAAATATGCTTAACATCCAATAGTTCCAGCATAGACATGTTTGTCTGGCAGCAATGGGTCATATTCCTAGCAATCAATTTGTTATGCTGTAAAAGTTGCCTCAGCCAGTAGCACAACATGTCTGTACCATACCATCGCCCAAATAAAAAGTTTAATTAATGCTAGCCAAAATGTATGAATGCAAACTTGTGAGAAATGTTATGACTATCGCCACCTATATAAGCCCTTGAAAACAAGTCACAATCTATACCACCTTGATCCTGCTAATTATTTAGAAACCCCTTCCCCTAGTCAACGTAACACATCAAACCTAAATACTCCAATGTCCAAAATCCCTGTTTCTTTTAATATTGCAATCAACATTTTATCTTCGTCTCTGTCTGGTCTTCATCCTCATGTTAATATTACTTTCTATCACCAGCATTGTTGAACCTACACTTTTATATCACCTAATACTGACAACTATCATTTTCATTGAGCATCACTGAAATTATTGTCTTAGTTAATAGAGATGGTTAGAAGCATCTTGAAGAGAGGCAAGGAAGAAAAATATTTCCTTACGCATAAAAATGAAGAGATATTCAGTAATAAGAAATTCACTTTGAAGGACCAACAGGAGCTAATATGTAATAAACCTTTCTTGAAGAGGTTAAAGGTAATTATTGTTTGGAAAAAAATTCAAAATAATAACCTAATAATAAAAAATTGGAAGAATATGCACGTTGAAAACTTAATTGACAAATTATGCACATTGAAAATGACATCACTGATGTCATTTTTACCATAAATAAAAACGGCATCAGTGATGCCGTTTTTACCTAGGTAAAACAGAAATAGTGACAGGTCGATCGGGGGTCTCGTCCTCCGGGAAACGGGTAAGTCATCAAACGATGCATTAAATTAAATTTAAAAATACGTCAACCCTAGTTTGTTATGTTTATGGCAGTGGAAACAAAACTCACATCTTACTCTCATCTAGTTGGTGACCAAGTCAGCTAAGATACACATCTCATGTAATTTACGTCGAATCTTTATCAAAATTGTATGAATCAACTCAAATTATTATATCCAAGTAGTAATTCCTGTGGGGTAAGACGTTTTGCGGATTGTTATGATTACTACTTGCCACACAGTGGGAGACGTCTTGTTATGATTACTCACACAGTGGGAGATTTGTTGAGTCTATGAGTTTGTGCGGGGGTGGCAGGGGGCGACAGCCCCTCCCACTATGTATTTTACCCCACAAGAATTACATTTAGGAAAAAATTAGCTTCTCGGATTTCCATTTTTATAGCGTTGTTTTCATATAAAACACAGCATCTCGGATTTCTTTTTTACCTAGGTAAAAACGGCATCAGTGATGCCGTTCATTTAGGGTAAAAACAACATCACTTATGCAGTTTTTAGTTAATTAAAACGGCATCATAGGTGTCGTTTTCAATGTACTTTCTTTGTCAATTAAGTTTTCAACGTGCATATTCTTCCATTTTTTATTATTAGGTTATTATTTTGAAAAAAAACCTTATTGTTTTGTTCACTGTTATTTCTGTGAGGAACTAGAGGTGTAGAAGTGCATAAAATGAAGAAGAAAAATTGATGGAGAAATCAAATCTAAGTGGTAGGGCTGGAAGGGAAAGTAAATTCCATATCAATACCTCCAAAGCAGACATTGCAGCAAAAAGACTGAAATTCTCTCCATGAATAAGCTCCCCATCCTGAAGATCTATTGAGTATGAGAGGTCACAGATAAATTAAACGAAGGGACAAACAACTAACAGATTAGGAGAACCCATGGCTTGTTAAGAGAAACTCAGGGCAGTTAAAAAACAATAACAGTTACTATCAATTTTATAGGTAATAAATGGAAACGTTCCAAAAAAAACAGACTTCATAGCAAAATAATGACAAACCTTAAGACACTTCCTTTTAAGGAAGCAACACTTAACCAACATACCACAAATAATATTACCCATAAGAAAGCTAAAGATAATATACCCAAAATGTAAAGAGCCATCCAGCTAAGAACTAGCATTCCAAAGTCAACAGTTTAACCAAAAATTTGGCCTTCTCGAACACTGATTTATTTCCAAGGAGTTCTACAAGTAAAATTCCTTAATTTAAAATTCTGCATGATTTTCTTCCACTAGTTCCTCCACTTCCAACTTATTAAAAGTTTAAAACCAACATTTTGTCCTCGCTTCTTTGAACTACAGTTCCCAAACCCTGTTGTCTACCTTTAAATCAACCAGACCTAAGTTCAAACAGTTGAACTAGACATCTAACAGTGACATCCATCTTAAAAATCTTCATTTTCTCCAAGACTATTCCCAACGGAACTTCAAACAAACAACTGGCGCCATACAAACTAGCTTCCAAGTCAATAATTTTACCAACAAATAAGATGTGCTTTCTTAAAGACCAAAAATTCCTTATATCTCAAAAAAATTGAACATTGACTAAGAAGATGAAAACTGAACTCCAAAACTGACAATCTCAAATTCCTAATCCTCCATTTCCATTTTCAACGTATTATGTCGACACTTGAGCTTGCTTCTCTTCTCTGAACTATGGTTCCCAAACCCAGACCGATGTCTTCCTTCAAGCCAATCAGATACCAAGTACGATCAGTTAAAACAGAACTCCCATCCAAAAACACCATTTTCTCAAACACAACTCCACAACTAGACTCGAACAGGCAACATATGTCATCTCAACTACTCCCGAAGTCAATAATTCACCAACAAAAAAGTAGGCTTTCTCAAATATCAAATAATTCTTTCTCATGATCTCAAAAACCAAACATTAGTTTGCGATATGACAACTGAAACTTCAAAGCTGGTAGCCCCCATGTTGAGGGTGGCCACTTTTATCTTTGCTTCCAGCTTTCAGTGGGGGCTGTTTCTCATTTGTTTTCCGCCTTTTGTTTTTCCTGCTCCCCTTGTATCCCTTTTTCAAACTATTAATGACTAATTTCCACAAGTTCATTTCAAAATCTTCAAACGCGACTCCACAACTAAACTCGAACAGGCAAGAGATGTTATCGAAACCAGCTTCCAATGTCAATAACTTTACCAACAAAAAAGTTGTCTTTCTCAAACACCTAATAATTCTTCCTCACAACCACAAAAACCGAACATCAAAAAGCAAATGGACAACTGAAACTTCACATATAGGTTTCCGCAAGTTATTCCGGTTCAACTTATTAAACTGTATTTTTCAAACGCAACTCCACAACTAACCTCAAACAGGCAACAGATGCTTCTAAACTAGCTTCCGATGTCAATATTTTTACGACAAAAAAGTAGGTTTTTTCAAATGTCAAACAACTCATTCTCGCAGCCTGAAGAACTGAACATCAATCGGCAACACAACAACCGAAAACTCCAAAGCTGGCTTCCACAAGATCCTCCATTTTCAAATATCAAAAATCTCCATTTCTTCGAACAAATCCACAAGCAAACTCCAAGCCTGATTTTCACAAGTTTCTCTATTTCAACTTTCTAAAAACTGCAATCTCAAATGCAGCTCCACAACTAAACTCGAAAAGGCATCACATGACATCAAAACTAGCTCCCAAAGTCAATAACTTCATCAACAAAAAAAGTAGGCTCTCAAATACCTAACAATTCTTTCACACAATCTCTGAAACTTAACATCAATTAGCGATATGACAACTGAAGCTCCAAAGCTGATTCCCACAAATTCCTCCACTTCGTCTTCAACTTGTTAAAACTGCATTTCTTAGATGCAACTCCACAACCAAACTCGAACTGGCAACAGATGTCATCTAAACTAGCTTCCAGTCCACACAACTCACCAACAAAAAAGTAAGTTTTCTCAAATATCAAATGATTATTTTCTCAGGACCTCTATCAGCAATATGACAACTGAAACTCCAAAGCTGATTCCCACAAATTCAACTACTTCAACTTATTAAAACTACCAATAAGAAAGAAGAAGAAAAACATATTAAAACCGGAACAAAAGAAGAAGGCTTTCTCAAAGAACAAACAATTCTTTCTCACGACCTCAAAAACCGAACATCAATCAGTAAAACGAAAACCAAACTCCAAATCTGTCTCCACAAATTCATTTTCAACTCACCAAAACTCCAATTCCACAAACTTACTACAACTACCGATCAGAGAACGAATATATATATATATATTGAAGGCGGAACAAAAGAAGCTTTCTCAAAGGTCAAACAATTCTTTCTCACAACCTCAAAAACCGAACCGAACATCAATCAGAAAAACGACAACCGGATCGACGGAGGATCTACCTGCGCAAGCGGCGTGGAGGAGGGGAGTGGCGTCGGCCCAGACGGTCTGGTCGCTGGAAGGAATGGAAGGAGGAACAACGGCGGCGGCGTCCTCGGGTCTTCTTCCTCCCTTCGTCGCCATTGCGAAATCTCCCGATCTGCGCGTCGCCTTTTTCGGAGGTTTTGGTCGGGGGTTTAGGGTTGGACGTGGATGTGGATGTGGAGATTTTAGGGGCTTACGTCGACTTTGGGAGGCGACGGAAAATGATAGAGTCCTTATACACGGACGCGGGCGTCACGGACGCGCCCTATGTGGCTTCAAAAAGTGGCTGAGTCAGCGTCTACTCGGATTGCCATGTCACGCTTTCCTTCCGAACGCGCCTCAAATTGTTTTAAATGTTTTTTGACGGTTTTCGAAGAAGGACGGTTCGTTTCCAGATTAGACAGCGGCAGACACCCTACGAACGACGGTTCGGATACCGAGGAAGATAACATATCCAGAACAAAAGGGAGACTCTCGCTTTCTTTCTTTCTTACCTGTGAACGTAGGAAGTGCACCTGTGAAGCTTTCCCGACTTTCTTTCCCTGTGAAGCGCACCTTGTAAACGATAATGGAATCTTCAACTCCGGCCGTCGATATCGAACACGTCCCAGAACCGGTGGGTCTCTAATTTTTTCTTTCCCTGGGTCGTTATTTTTTTTGATGAACTTCCGTTTATTAAATTATTGGTTTTAGGGAACCACGTACTACTTCCGGGAATCACGATGCTCCTGGAAGGCCATCCGAAAGCAGTTTGACCGGATGAATAAGGTGGAGAAGGAGGCTTTCCGTAGCACCCCATTCGGTCACTTCCTAAACCTTCCTAACATTACGACGGACAACGAAATAGTCGGTTGGTTCGTCGAGCACTACGATACGGAGGAGGTGGGGCTGAGAATAGGATCAGGGGTAGTTCCCCTTACACCGGAAGACATCGCCCTAATTTTGGGGTTACGTACGCATGGGAATGCCGTGGTGATGGAACCATTGCGCGTCCAGAAGCGAGACGGGGTGAACCTTGACAACACCCAACTTTTAGTTCATCTCATGGCAAACAGTACCATGGGCGAGACGGAGGAGTACGTTCGTCTCCTGATTTCTTTCATCTTCAACAATTTTTTGTTCTATGATGGAACGCTGCGACCGAAGGAATGGTTCATGCACCCTCTGAGGAACATCAAACGCCTAAGCAGCTACGCATGGGCAAGTGCAGTTCACAAAACCCTGGTTGGAGGCCTCGAGAAAGCAAGTTTAGAACTGCAGGAGAGGAAAAAGGCAGGGAATTTCATAATGCGGCAGGGGAACGTCGAAGGTTGTGTTGCCATACTACACGTAAGTTTTTGTTCCTGCTTCACACTTCCTCTCTTCCTCTTTTTTTGTTTTTGTTCTTTTCGGAAGACGATGCGTGTCTGTTCGGAATACGTTGTGAGTCTGTTCGGATTAAGTTGTGGGTCTGTTCGGATTAAGTGGTGGGTCCGTTCGGATTAAATGGTGGGTCTGTTCGGGTTACGTGGTGGGTCTGTTGGGGTTAAGTGGTGGGTCTGTTCGGATTAAGTGGTGAGTCTGTTCGGAATAAGTGGTGCGTCTGTTCGGATTAAGTTGGGTGTCTGTTCGGATTAAGTGGTGCGTTTGTTCGGATTAAGTGGTGAGTCTGTTCGGATTAAGTTGGGTGTCTGTTCGGATTAAGTGGTGTGTCTGTTCGGATTAAGTGGTGCGTCTGTTCGGATTAAGTGATGCGTCTGTTCGGATTAAGTGGTGCGTCTGTTCGGATTAAGTGGTGCGTCTGTTCGGATTAAGTGGTGCGTCTGTTTGGATTAAGTGATGCGTCTGTTCGGATTAAGTGGTGCGTCTGTTCGGATTAAGTGGTGCGTCTGTTCGGGTGAGGTGGTGCGTCTGTTCGGATTAAGTGGTGGGTCTGTTCGGAATACATTGTGAGTCTGTTCGGAATATGTTGTGAGTCTGTTCGGATTAAGTGGTGGGGCTGTTCGGAATATGTGGTGGGGTTGTTCGGATTAAGTGTTGGGTCTGTTCGGAATACATTGTGAGTCAGTTCGGAATACATTGTGAGTCTGTTCGAAATACATGGTGAGTCTGTTCGCATTAAGGGGTGGGTCTGTTCGGATTAAGTGGTGGGTCTGTTCGGAATAAGACGTGTGTCTGTTCGGAATAAGAAGTCCGTCTGTTCGGATTAAGTTGGGTGTCTGTTCGGTTTACGTTTAATGTATGTTCGGATTCAGTTGTCTTTCGAATATGAAGGTACGTTGGTATAGTAGTTCTCATTTTTTTCCTTTCCATTTGAAGGTGTGGCTTTGTGAGAAATTTAAATTGGGGGAGCCCAGAACTGGAGTTTTCCCACGGATGAAAAGATGGACGGAGATGTTTGGGAAACGATTAACCCTGAGGAAATGGGAGGAACGTGGAATTACCTTACATCGGATTTACGACGGCACGTTCGACCTGATGGGGGCTCCATCAATGAGTGAAAGGGAGCTGCAACTTATTGGTCATGTTCGAAAGAGCTCAACTTCAACCGTCAGTTTGCCAAGGCTCCAACTGGCAGACTGCAGCATTCCATGCGACCCGCTGCTCCAAGAATTGGAGCTGAGTGAGGTGAAGACAAAATGGCTGAGGGCCGAAGCTGCCCTTAAGAAGGCCACAGAACAGGTACACGACCTCAGGGAAGAACTGAGGATTTCCCAGGAAGAGTGTGGGAGGCTCAGGAAAGATATTATATATCTTCGAGGGACAGGGACAACTGGAGTCCCTGGTGGGGAGAACGAGCGAGAGCAAGAGGAGGAGAATAGGAAGAAGAGGGAGGCGGAGGAAGAAGAGAATAGGAAGAGGAAGGAGGATGAAGAAGAAGAAGAAGAAAAAAAGAGGAAGGAGGAGGAAGAAGAAAAGAGGAGGGAGGAGGAGGAAGAAGAAAAGAGGAGGGAGGAGGAGGAAGAAGAGGAGAAGAGGAGAAGAGGAGGGAGGAGGAGGAAGAAGAAAAGAGGAGGGAGGAGGAAGAAGAAGAGAAGAAGAGGAAGGAGGAGGAGGAACGAGAAAAGAAGAAGAGGAAGGAGGAGGAGGAACGAGAAAAGAGGAAGAGGGAGGAGGAGGAATGTGAGAGAAAAAGGGAGGAGGAAAGGAAGAAGGAAGAAGAGGAGAAGAGGGAGGAGGAGAGGAAGATGGGAGAAAAGAGGAAAATGCTGGAGAAGGAGGAAGAGAAGAAGAAGAAGGAGAAGGAAGAAGAAAGAAAGGCCCAGATAGCAAACTGGGTCGCGAAAAGAAAACGCTCGACGGCCACCGTTGAGCAGCAGCTGAAGGAAGGCGAACATCTGGCCAAGAAGAATAAGAAGGAAGAAGAGCAAAAAAGAAAAGATGGCTCAAAGGAACCTGAAGAAAAAAAGGCCGGATGTTGACATGCCTGCATTGGGCACGTTGTCAGTTGATGAGGTCAAAATGCTACTGAACCTGACCGAACCCAACAAGGACAATAGGGAGGTCATCTGGAGAGGCGATATGTGCAGTTTAAAACGCTCCGACCTGAAGGAGCTTATAACGCCTAGGATGGATATTAGCGATGAAACTATCGACGCTATGCTATCGGTGCTCGAAGAAAGACGCCACTCAGAAAAAGTTATATGCATATCCACATTCGAGTCGGGGCGAATTCTTGGAGGGCAAGGCAGAGAAGTTGATGATTTTATCCTCCCTAAAATCGTAGGTGCGTCTCCAACACAGACCGTGATCGCCCAACCATGCTGGTCTTCAGGTCATTGGACACTGGTGGTTGTCTATGGCCCGTCCAAAGAGATTTTGGCATTCAACAGTCTCTCTAGGGAGCTAGGCGAAGGTGATGATCCGGAGCAGACTGTAGGCCTACATGAATGTGCAGCAGCGGATGCGGCTGTATACTGGAGGGATTTACTCAAGGTCGACTGGCCCCTGAGAATCCTGAGGAAAGAGAGCCAACAACAACCACCGGGGAGCAACGATTGCGGCGCCTTCGTTTTATACTGGATAAGGTGCCTAATGTTGAATGTTGACCCTACGAAGGAGAAGGACCCCAATACCATCCACTCTATCAGGGGTGAATTGGCGGTCATGTTACTTAGGGATCGTCGGTCGTGTGTGCAGGTCTAAACAGACAAAGATATTTTTAGTTTTGTTTATTTTTTGGTTTACATGTACAAAATGTTTACATATTCAGTTCACAAACTATTTACATGTAAAAATACAAACATTACCAATGTCATTCTTAAGCTAACTTTATTGAACAGACAGTCTTCTTATTCCGAACAGACCCAACACTTAATCCGAACAGACGCAACACTTAATCCGAACAGACTCACAACTTAATCCGAACAACCGCAACATTTAATCCGAACAGGCTCACAACTTATTCCGAACACAGTCTTCTATTTCCGAACAGACCCACCACTTATTCCGAACAGACCCAACACTTAATCCGAACAGACGCAACACTTAATCCGAACAGACTCACAACTTAATCCGAACAAACGCAACATTTAATCTGAACAGGCTCACTACTTATTCCGAACACAGTCTTCTTATTCCGAACAGACCCAACACTTAATCCGAACAGACGCAACACTTAATCCGAACAGACTCACAACTTAATCCGAACAAACGCAACATTTAATCCGAACAGGCTCACTACTTATTCCGAACACAGTCTTCTTATTCCGAACAGACCCAACACTTAATCCGAACAGACGCAACACTTAATCCGAACAGACTCACAACTTAATCCGAACAGACGCAACACTTAATCCGAACAGACTCACAACTTAATCCGAACAAACGCAACATTTAATCCGAACAGGCTCACTACTTATTCCGAACACAGTCTTCTTATTCCGAACAGACCCAACACTTAATCCGAACAGACGCAACACTTAATCCGAACAGACTCACAACTTAATCCGAACAACCGCAACATTTAATCCGAACAGGCTCACAACTTATTCCGAACACAGTCTTCTATTTCCGAACAGACCCACCACTTATTCCGAACAGACCCAACACTTAATCCGAACAGACGCAACACTTAATCCGAACAGACTCACAACTTAATCCGAACAAACGCAACATTTAATCCGAACAGGCTCACTACTTATTCCGAACACAGTCTTCTTATTCCGAACAGACCCAACACTTAATCCGAACAGACTCACAACTTAATCCGAACAACCGCAACATTTAATCCGAACACAGTCTTCTATTTCCGAACAGACACAAGTAAATCTGAACTGAACTTGTATAACAACCATTTACAGATCACAACGTATCAACAATTACAAGTTTCTTGGTTTTACAAGAACGGGAAAAAACAAAAAAATGTAAATTAAGGAGGAAATTCCTCGTAATACAAACTCATGTCCCAATCGGAGAAATCAGGATCCGCGGGTTTTGGTGCTACTTCGTGAAGCGGCGAAGTAACCTTCATCTTCCACTTTCCCTTCTCTTGTTGGGCGTGTTTTTTATGGCTCTTTTTAATTATCTTCTCAGCTAAAGACACTCGACGTCTAGTCGGCGGTCTTCCTATACGTCTGACCTTTTCCGGATTAAGGACCGATGTACCCGAAGACTCAGGTTCATCAGGTCGAACCAAGTTTTGTGTAGTGTGCATACGTGCCTTAAGCATTTCAATACACTGCACGGCCTCAATATACCTTTTGTGGGAGATGAAGGCTTCCTGTGCGATCCAAACGGCACGACCCATGATGTCGTCGTGACGACGTAGCGCATCCTTCGCCATTACACCATCGTCTGGGTACGTCTTATCTCGATAGCTCCTTCGAATATCCTTCCGCCATCGATTAAGGATGTAAGAGTCTGGAAGCAATGCATTAGGATTCAAGCGTGCAAGTACAACAAAAACGTGGCAGCATAGAAGCCCAACGTGCTGAAACATTCTGCAATCACATGTAAAATTCATGGATGTGTTTTGTACTAGGAAACGTTTCGACAGTAACTGCTCACCAGCCAAAACACGTTCAGATACCTTGTACTGGAATGTTTCATTCGTATTGAACTCCTCCGTTATATCGCAGTATATCATCTTCCCAATTTGTAACTGCACTTTTTTGAAGACCCCTACGGTATACAACTCGCTCAACTGACTCTCGAATGGATAAATTGAAACCAACTGGGGTTTTTTATGAAGACAATCAAATTCTGATTGAGCTTCCTTCTCGTACTTGTGGCGGAGCGCAAGTTCGTATTGTTGAACAAACTGCTTAAGGGTGGTCTTCGAAGTAAGATACTTGTCGAAGAAGGCGTTCATACTCTCGCTCCTCTGAGTAGATGCCATTCCCGCGAAAAAAAAATCACCAATAAATGCAGGGATCCACGACTCTCGGATTGCATAAATGGATTTGAGCCAGCTGTGGTTCTGCAGGTCAAAATCAAGAAGGAAACCCTGCCAATTACGATCAAATTCTGCTGGGGTTTTGGAATCATATACAATCAATTTCAGATCAAATAATATGTGATCCCGATACTGCGTCGGCAACTTCACGGGAGCTTTGTTCATTATGTGCCATATACAGAATCTGTGTCTTGAATCTGGGAAGACATTCCTTACAGCAGCAGTAATGGCACCACATTGATCTGTTATTATAGCTGGGGGGGGTATATCTGCATAAGGGACCCAATTAGAAAGGAGTGAGACATTATTCCGAACACAGACTTCTTAATCCAAAACAGACAGTCTTCTTATTCCGAACAGACACAACACTTAATCCGAACAGTCAGGCCACTTATTCCGAACAGACACAACACTTAATCCGAACAGTCAGACTTCTTATTCCGAACAGACAGACTACTTATTCCGAACAGTCAGACTTCTTATTCCGAACAGACACAACACTTAATCCGAACAGTCAGACCACTTATTCCGAACAGACACAACACTTAATCCGAACAGTCAGACTTCTTATTCCGAACAGACACAACACTTATTCCGAACAGAACGAACACTTAATCCGAACAGACTCACAACTTAATCCGAACAGAACCACCACTTATTCCGAACAGACCGAACACTTATTCCGAACAGACCCACCACTTATTCCGAACAGACTCACAACTTATTCCGAACAGACTCACAACTTATTCCGAACAGACACAACACTTAATCCGAACAGACACAACACTTAATCTGAACAGTCCGACCACTTATTCCGAACAGACACAACACTTAATCCGAACAGTCAAACTTCTTATTCCGAACAGACACAACACTTATTCCGAACAAACGCAACACTTAATCCGAACAGAGAGACTTCTTAATACGAACAGACAGACTTCTTATTCCGAACATACACTCTTCTTATTCCGAACAGACAGACTTTTTATTACGAATAGACAAACAAAAAAGAGGAAGATATGAAGAGGGAAGAAGGAAAAAAACTTACCGTTCATGCACGACAACCAGGTTTGGAACAACCATATGTAATTTTCAGTAGTCTCATAGGACAGCAAAGCGCAACCGAGCAAAACTGATTCGAAATAGTGATTGACTCCTACAAATGGGGCGAATGGCATGTCGTATTTGTTGGTAATGTAGGTTGTGTCGAAACATATTGCGTCTCCAAAGTATGAATATGCAGCTCTAGAACGACTGTCAGCCCAAAAAACGTTGCGTAGTCTTCCTTCGTCATCCATATCTATTACATAAAAAAACATGGAATCAATCTTCTGCATCCTAATGAAATAGTCCTGAAGAGCTTGTGCATCACCAGGTCCCATCTTCAAATTTCTGACTTGGTTTACAACATTCCTGCAAACAGGAACCAGTAAGACCAGGCGCAAAATGTTCAACTTCAATTATGTTAGACGGAAAGAACACAAACCTTAAATCCCTTTCGTTGAAAGTCAATTTGTCATAACCTCCAGCCTCGACCACAAGAGATTGCATGGTCTTAGCAGCCGATATCCCAGCTTCATCATTAACCGATATCCGTGCTACGACGGCCTCAGGGACGGTTCGTTTTTGCCTGAGAAATCGCATTTGCTCCGGGTCAAGCATGGGATGGTTATGGTTAAGATCCACAAAGTTAACGTTGTAACCCCTTGCTGTGTTTCCGGATACCCTTATCCGAGCAGTGCATTGTACTCTGCTGGATAACCTAGGCTTCAATTTTCCTTGCCCTTGGTCCGTTGGTGCGGTGCCCTCCTTGGAGCAAGTCAGCGTGGCCCGTATAACAACACCACGATCGTAATGAGATTGTCTTGTCTTAACGCCAAAACCACAATAATCGGCATAGGCCACGTAAAATGCTTTGGCTTCTTCGAAAGAGGGGAAAAACATCCCCTCATGGGGAACGTTTGATGGCTGCTCCACTAGGGAAGGCACGGGAACGATTTCCATTTGAGTACAGAGGAATGACCACAGAAGAGAAGGGAAGGAAAAGGAAGAGGCATCTTGAGATTGATAACAAGTCTTCTGTGCCGTGTAGGAGCGCCGAGCGCCAAAATGATGAAGGAAGAGAGTGATTTGAGTCGCATTAATGAGGGATGGAGGGAAGGATGGTGGAAATGATGACGGTACGAAAATAGAGGAATAAAAAAAAACTTTTCATATCCCATCGCGTCAACTAAGCAGCGTCTGCTGAGTGGACTGGCCACATCAGCGCGCGTCACGGACGCGCGCGTCCACTAAACATTTTCCAAAATGATAAGGGTAAAACATCACGTTCAAATTGGGTTATTTATTCGATAGTTTTGTTGATCGGTGTTTGTGCACGTGAATAATTTTCGGAAGTTTTCTTTGTGTTTTTTGTCGGTTTGGAAAATAAAAATATTTTTTTCTGTTTTGCTCTACCCAGAATGTATTGAAACTTTTTTCCCTTAATTTCTCTTACCTCGTAAAAAAAAATCAACCAAAAGTGCAAAACGTGGTCCAAAATACACATCTATCCAACTTATTTTATAATTATTTTTATTACTAAAAACTAAACTACAAAAACATAAAAAAAACATATTTTAAAAATTAAACAAAATGATTATCTTTAAAAATATCATAAACTAGATATAAAGATTAAGATTACATCTTGTTCATATTGTCTTGTTAAAATAAAATTTTAAAATAAAATATTATTCAGATTTTAATTTAGTGTATTGTTTAAAGGAAAAAATTTCAAAATAGTATTTTTTTTTTAAATTGCCAAAATAAACCTCTACTAAAACAATTTCTCAAACTAGACCCGCTGTCACCACGTGGTGACACGTGGCGGCGGCGGGTTTTGTTTTTTTGTGCATAGAGAACTCGGCATCACCAGTGATGCCGAGTTCAACTTTGGTTTTTTATTGGCCAACAGTTGAAATTTTCACTTAGGAGGTGACACTTGGTAGAACTCGGCACTGTTGATGCCGAGTTGTACCAAAGAAAACTCGACATTACCAGTGCCGAGTTCTATCTGGGAGTATTGCCCACCACTTCATATTCCACTCGATTGCCAGGAGAGGTGACAGATAGAACTCGGCATTAGAACTCGGCATCCTCAATGCCGAGTTCTATTTGGACATGTTCTCCTGACACTCAAATCATGTGTGAAATGGGTGGACGGTCAGGTCTACAATAGAACTCGGCATCTATAATACCGAGTTTAATAGGCATAAGTCGAGTTTAATAGGCTGAAGTAGGCAAATTGCGGTCCTAAAAATACATTACATTCATTCGTCTTACAATTAATCAACTCTTAAAAAGGATTTAAGTCGTACATTCATTCAAGTCATAACAAAATACATTACAAGTCTTACAATTAATCAACTCTTACATTCATTCGTCTCACATACAAAATATTTTGTTATATAGGTTCATTGCATCGCTTTCGGTTATGCCCTATACCGCCGCATCTCCCACACCTTACCCTTCTTCGAGAGTGTTCGTCCATCTCGTTTCGGATTCGCGTTGATTTAGGCCGACCGGGAGGTCTTTTGGTTTGGGGAGGCTTCATTGTGATGTTGTCTCGATCTGGCCAATACCTCACATCAGGAATTGGGATAAATATCGGTTTGTACGCCTCCCTATACATTTGAACATCATAATACGGGGACACCAAATGTGAAGTATTGATATTTGCATGTCTGCCACTGCAAACTGCTAGTACATGTGAACATGGGACGTGCATTGCAATTATGTATCCACAAGTGCAAGTAATAACTCCTTCTTCAAATTTCACGAGGTATTTTTTCTGGTCATTGGCTTCAACCTGGTACATCAGCTGGTGGTACCGAGTTACTGTATGTGTTCTGGCCAGATTACTGTTTGTCGTCACCACGGTTTGGACTGTCGGTACATATGTTTCATTCCACGACTCGGCGACGTCCCTTCTTTTAACAAAGAACTTGTTCAAGTGGAGAAAGGTCATCAAAATCATGGTTGTAATTGACATACCGCGTGCCCCTCGTAAGACATTGTTGAAGCTTTCTGACATGTTTGTTGTCATACATCCGAAACGTCGACCCCCGTCGTGACAACAAGTCCATCTTTCCAAAGGACCTTGATGTTGAATCCACTCGTATATCGATTTATGTTCCTCTGCAATAGCCTTCATTAACTCTTCAAATTTCATAAATGAATGAGTTTTACCCGCTTCGTAAAACTTGATTTGTCCCAATCTTTTCTTGCAATTTCGATGTTTAGCAAGATTTGCTTTCATGTGTGGAAGACAGAATCGATGTACATGGCCCTCCGAAGGTGGAAATGCGGCTCGCACACAAGCATTTATTCCCGAAAATCTGTCGGTGATAATACACAAATCGGGTCGCCTTATAACTCTACTTGCCAGCAAATGAAGGAACCACGTCCACGACTATGTATTCTCGCTCTCTACAACAGCAAATGGCAAAGGAAAAATTCCGTTGTTTGCATCCGTGCCCACAACAATTAGCAATAAACCTCTATATTTGCTATAGAGGTGCGTTCCATCCACACTGACAACAGGTCTACAATAATGAACCGTGACGAACCTTCTCAAATCTTTAAAATTGTCTTCTTCGGCACCATATATTCGGTTCAACGCTTTTTTCCTAACATCCGACCTTCCCTGAGCCGATTTCACTACATGTCTCTCCATCGGTTCTGGAATGTGCTGTTATAGACCGAACTGTCTCATCACTCGGTCTGGATAATGCATAACCACCTCACAAAAATTTATAAGCCAAGTACGGCTCGTCCAGATCTCTGAACCTTCTGTACATAGTGGTGGTAACTGACTAAGATCCAAATTTGCATAAGGTTCCCAGATCACTTGATCGAATTCCTGCACGTCCAGCTCATTTTGATAAAAATCAAGTGTCGTCGTCTTCGCACTACTCTTGAATGTTCTTGGTCGTCTCCAACGGGACCCTAATGGTGCCCTCTCGTCCTCCGGGTATAGTAATGGTCTGCTCTTCAAAGGTCTCCCAATGTGTAGATGTTCTCAGCACCATAACTGTAGGAACGTAAGAAAACCACACAAATGTTTCGTCGGAATCAGTGAGGCTTCGTCTAACCAATCAGCCGCAGTACCCCAACTGTACTCTGATACGACTGCCAAATCTCCGAGCAAAGACAGGTACTTCAAGTGAACCATCGTACCACTCTTATCTGCCAAAATACTACATCCCAGCTGGAACAGAATGAAGGCTCTGGTGTGTCGTGTAACTGTCTCCTCGTCAGCACCAAAAGGCAACTGCTGAAACTGAGCTTGCAACCAACCCAGAGTTACGGAACCCTTATGACCCAAGTCATCGGGGACCTGACCCAATAAATCCATGCACACCTCTGACCAAACGTACTCCTGAGACTCACACACCGGCAAACCATCTACGCACAAGCCGGTAATCATCGAGATGTCACGCAAGGTGCACGTGATCTCACCATGTCGTAGGTGAAATGAATGAGTCTCTGGTCTCCAACGCTCGATCATCGCCCCCAGCAAGGTATGATCCAACTGAATACAATAAACAACATTACGAATCATGTCAGAATTTTTAATTTTTTTTTGACATAACCTCTCTTATATTTTTCAAATTGGTAAATTTAAACCTGCACGGTAGAACAAACTAACAATACTACAAAATTCAATTCTAACATACATTCAAACTCACATACATTTAAACTCAAATAAACCACTTCTAAGTTTACATTCATTCAAATTAACATACATTCAAACCTAAATAACAACAAAAAAATCTAATTTTAATCACAATAATCATACTTAAATTCAACTATTTTTAAGATGACTACCGTAGACCTATAATCAACAAAACTAAATTCAATAATCAACTATCAAACAAGAAATAAAACGTTTGGCCTAAAAACCCAAAATCGAATTCGAGTTTGCACCAAAACGGGTTCCTAAATCAAAAAAAACATTACAATCATACATAAAACAACAATATATATCATCCTAATACATAAAAAAAACAAGAAAACGGTGGAAAATGAAAAAAACAATCGAAACTCTAACCTTAAAAACTCGGAAACTTGGCGGATGGGGAGGGGGGGCGTCAGACTGTTTTTATAGCCCGACGGAACTCGGTGTTGGTAACGCCGAGTTCACTTTTTTTTAAGTGAACTCGGCGTTACTAACGCCGAGTTCTTCCTTTAGAACTCGGCACTGAGAGTGCCGAGTTATATTTAAGTAATTGTTCTCCTGGCGCGTCAATCGTCTCATGCACGATCTGAGCGCTAGGAGAACAGTTTCTTAAATAGAACTCGGCACTCTCAGTGCCGAATTCTATTTGAATCACCTCAGTAAAAAATGTCAAGTGTTGGCCAATAAAAAACCAAGTAGAACTCGACATCACCCATGCCGAGTTCTACCAAAGTTGAACTCGGCATCACTAGTGCCGAGTTCGCAAAAGATGAAATCGGCACTGGTGATGCAAAGTTCTCTATGCACAAAAAAACAAACTCCGCCGCCGCCACGTGTCACCACGTGGTGGCAGCGAGTCTAGTTTGAGAAATATTTTTAATGGAGGTTTATTTTGGCAATTATTTTTAAAAAAAAATATTATTTTGAAAAATTTCCCTTGTTTAAAAGTACATGACTACAATAATTTTATATATTAATTAATTTACTCTAATATGTATATAATAGATAATTCACGCATTACATTTTTAGTTAAATTAAACTAAAATGTGCAATATCTATTTAAATTTAACATACAACAAACTTTTCACAATAAAATTATACATTTATATATACAATATTTACAAATAATATCAATTTCGAGAAACAACAATTAATGAATTCATTTTTTTATTTTCTAGTGGGTTTAGTGGCTTGCACAAACATCGAAATTTTAGTCAAAGAGAAATTAATTTCATCTTGTTTCTATTTGCTGTTGTTTTTCTTTTAACCACAGAATTGATTTTCCAATGGTTTACGGTGCACAAACACTCCTCGTTGAATTTGCGGTTACAGGCATAATTAGTTTTGTACCTAATCGACTATTACTTGATTGGTCAAATCACATGTACTTTTGGTGTCCGTAAAAAATAATAAGCGTGATCGAGATTCAAAGATACATGAGACACAATATTTCATGTAACATTTTTTTACACATTAATATATATCACATGTTGAAAGAAGTACCAACAAAACTTGGTATGCACCTCGTGTTAAACCACTAGCAAATCCTCACTGCAGACTAATGGTAATTAAAGTCACCCCTCAATTATGGTTAAATATTATTAGGTTTGAAAAAAGGTCGAGTAATTGGTGGGTATGGCAAAACTTGAAAATCATAAAATTTAGTAATCATTTTACGTCATAAAATCATCAACCGATGATCAAGGACGTCGAACATCATAAAATTTAGTAATCGTTTTACGTAATATTTAGAGATGTAAAAAAGAACGTACTACATTCATTAAAAATCCGATTTCTAGATCTTATATAAAATGATTACTAAATTTTATGATTTTCAACACCCTTAATCTACTTGTGTTGTAGATCAAGATTTACAATTTGAATTTTCAATTAGGAGTTTAGATTTGATTTTATCGTCAAGCGCAATCGTGTGTCAACAAATCTTTAAGGTAGTGTGTGTGTATCAAATTTAGGCACGGTAGACAAGAATATGGTTGTACATAAACCTCATCCTATAACTTGTGTATACGTCCATAATTATCATAATTAAAATCCTAAAATAAGTATAAAATGGACATTTGTCTTTATGCTTGTCCATCATACCCTTAGTTTCATATGGCCAAATGTTTTTACTTGAATTATCTAAAACGCCTTGCAATTGAGCTTGATCCCAATTTTGACTCAAAGAGCATTGAACCCCCAATAACCATCTCCCACTCCCATCACCGTAGTCATTCCTGGCCTTAACCCAAATCCCTAACCCTAAATCCTCAACCACCATCTCACACTCATTCTCCCTACTTGACCCCCTAAACCCCATCCATATCCATCCACCCCCGACGTCCCCTCACGTTGATCCATCTACTAGCCAGCCTCACCCTCTTCAAAATACACTAATGTCGTCGAGAAGTCACTCCATCTCCATCCAATTGATGTTGTCAACCTTTGACCACCTCGTTTGTATACGCGGCCTTTAGGTTGTCGTCCATGACTCAGCGACATATGGATGTTGTTTTTATGTGTGTTACAGACAAAACAATGAAGGGTATACTTTTTTTCACTAAGGGTATTTCGGGACGCCTCACATAAACATTAGTTGTTTACTCATTTACTCATTCAAGGTTATGCATGCATCTCCAGACCCTGATCGAAGATTGGTGGGATACGATAAAGTTTATAACATCTCCAGACACCACTTCACAGAGGTGGAAGAGGGAGAAGTGAAGGTTGAAGTGGAGATGTGCTTAGATGCTGGTGCTCTAGTGCCAATTGCTGAAGAAGAGGTTGTTACCCTCCGCGATGCTATCGGTGGGTTTGTGAGGTGGCATAGTCATTTAGTAGAGTAAATGACACACACGAGGTATACTTTAATTTTGAAAGACTGTAAATTTCAATTTTGTTAATAATTGTATTTATAACAATTGTATATATATTTGTAAGTTGTCAAGCCCCTGGACCAAAGGGTCAAATAACCAACCTCCGATCAACATTAATTTGCTACCAAGTTTCTGCAAAATGTTGTATCATTTCCTGGTAGGTAGGGAATCACAATCATTAACTACCTAAGAGTTGGAGGAGGTTCAAGGGTTGCATCCGGCTTTATACGCCGTCAAAGAGGATGTTATGCAGTTCTTGGCGATGGATCAAGTGTGCATAATGATTACCGACGTGCAAGTGAAGTAAGTGTTTTCTTTTGTATAAGTTGAAATGTATTGAGTAGTTTTATCCTAATTATAACAAAATGTAATTTTTACTATTGTAGACACCTTTATGACGTCAGAGCGATCAACTATTTAGACATGTTAGTTATTGAACCTCATAAAATGTTTTATATTCATCGCATTTGATCGTGTACACTTATTTGGTGCCTCGTACATCGAAGGTTGAATATTACAACAACCTTACAGAGGGTGGTGACCCCCTACCACCTGAGCTGGAGGAGGATGTTGATGAGGGTGATGATGAGGTGGATGAGAGATTGGCTAAGGCTACCAAGGAGGTGAACATTTTTGCAGATGATATCATAGAGGAGGAAACTGAAAGGAATGTGTTCTAAAAGTTTTACTTTTATATGTCAATTATTATGGATTGTATGTGCAAACATTTTGTTCATTGATTATGGTATTCGTCTTTTGGAAGTGTTAAGAAAGAGACGTTTGATCCTTAACCGTAGAGCTCTAAAAGATAATGGTTTACATAAATCAAAAGTTATTCACAATTATGGTAATTAACATGGAACATTAATCACTTAGATAAGATTGTCGTGTTGGTCATCGATTGTTGTAGCTCTACAAATAATTGACGACACGAGTATATAAAAGAGGAAAAAATTACTTTTATATATTGAATATACCTAACAAGTAAAACATTGTGGAATTGTGTTTCGTGTCATTAATGTTTTACTGTGTCTTGGATCCTAAGATATGAGACTTATATCTTTTCACTCAAGAATTGTTTAATTTGATTATTGTCAAAAGCTATCAATGAGTATAGTGATAAAGGTAATAGTTGGTTGAACATGACTTGTGCTGAAAAAGATAGCTAGTCAAACGATTATCGTTGCCCCTCTTAATTGAGTGATGATATTAATGGGTCCCTTGATAAAACAAAATTATAACATGCACAATGTAACTTGAGTTAAGTTACATAGTGGTAATTAGCTTAGAGATATCAAGAAATGAATATAATACAAATGTGACACATTTCTACGGGAAACAATTTAGCTTAGATCCTCTTATAGGTCACACCACAAAACTGAGAAACGAGAAGCTTGATTTTGAGTTCATATGATGTGTCGGGTTTCATGTGAAAAAGGGACACATGTGGTGAACGAATAAAATCAATATGTCATGAGAATTGACATAATTAGAATCATAATAAATTCATATGAGGTGTGTATATTATGGGGTGTGATAATTTAATATTACATATGATAATATATTACATAAGATATGAATTTGCTAAAAACCTCAAAAGATCAAATTTTGTTGGAAATAAATCCAAAATTTGACAAAGGCAAAATCGAGGTCAAACACGGTGAACCGTTTAGGGTTCGGTCGACCGAGGTGTCTTCGGAACGGTCAACCGAACGGGAAACGGGTAAACACAATTGATCGACCGAAATTGTCTGGAGTCCCTAAACAATTGGGTTCGGTCAACCGAGCGTGAACGGTCAACCGAGAGAAAATATCTTGAGATATTTTCGGTAGACCGAATGTGACACGGTCGTCCAATGAATATTCGCCAGGAGAAATTTTGGTAGGTCAACGGTCGAGCAGAGCAAGACGCGGATCGTCCGAATTTTTCCAGAGAATTTTTCTCATGCATATTCGGTCGACCGTCTAGCTCACGGTCCACCGAACATGTGTTAAAACCGAATGGTTCGGTTAACTGAGAAGAATTCTCGGTCAACCGAACAATGCGATTTTTGCCTGAATTATTAAGAGGATAATTAGATCATGGGTTGGATTAATTCCAGATTTAATCAAACGTTTTTAGGATGCTTATGTGGCAATTTGAGATTAATTTTAGGAATGAATAAGCAAGAGATCATGACTAAAGAATAGTTCTTGATAAGAAAGTTTTGGGAGCCTATAAAAGGACCCCTCATCCTACTTGTTTATGTTAATGCAAAAATTCTTTCTCTCATTAATCTCTCCCTTAATCACCACGAAAATCTCTTAATAGTTTTAAGTTTTGGAGATAGAAATCTTAGGAGATTAAAAATGGGTTATTAGCTAGATTCTAAGCCTAATTAGAGATTGATTGGCTAGCTCCTTTCTCTCTATTCAAGTTTAGAGTTTGGTGAACACTTGGAGGCGAATCTACGGGCGATTCGGCGAGCAACGGAACTCCGGATCTTCTGAAAGGTTTTAGAGAACTTATGGGTATGATCATCTATCCTTTGTTTATTTTAATATGTATACGAATGCATGATATTAGAATAAACAAATACATGTACGTAAAATCAATGAAATTATGAAATCAATCTTGTATGTTGTATTAAAATTTTAAAATATATACTTACATAGGGACACGAAATCCTATAGAAACAACTATCCCTACCTCTACCCTAGCCACAACCACATCCCAAGCAGTAGCCCTAACCGTAGTCCAAGCCCCTGCTTCAGCCCCTTCTCATGATTACCAGCTTTTGGTAGAAAGGTTGGAGAGAGTAGAAGCAACACAACATTCGACGGAAGCAAAACAACTATCGATGGAAGTGACACAACAATCGATGGAAGCAAAGCATCTGTCAATGGAAGCGACACAATAGTCAATGGAAGCAAAGCAGCTGTCGATGGAAGTGACACAACTGTTGATGGAAGCAAAGCAATTATCGATGGAAGGTAAATTGAAGAGCATCATTGAAAATCAGTGTTATGTGATGGACCAAATGGCTAAGATTGTGACTTTGTTAAAAGCACCTTGGAGACCACCATCTGATGATGAAGACTATCTACCCGATGGTTACAAAGTTGAAGTAGATCCATCCACCCCATCGAGGAAGAGGCATCCCCTAAAACATCTTAAGGATGTCTACACCTACTCAACCAAGAAACCACGGTCTTCGAACCCGGGTGACGAGCCTTTACTACTCGACCCTTTGAACAAGCCAGACGAAAGACAATTTAGGACGTTGGAATGGTGGGTATTTGGGAAGAGCCCCAATGAGAAGAACATTGATGTGAAGATGGGGAATTACGATACATCGTGGTTCTTAAGAATGAAGGCAATCAGATTTTGGCTCACCGACGACGTAAGTATTTCAAATAATTTAACTTTCATTATTTTATAGGCTCGATAGGAGCTCGATAATTTACATGTGAGGTCGATAGGATTATATTAGGTATTAAGAACTTTGGACTCGATGGGCTCGACAATTGAGTTCGATATGACCTTGATAATTTAGAATTGTTTGTAATTTACTGGGAAATTTTGTTTGCTTGATGGGTTCAGTAGAAGCTTGATATGACCTTGATAATTTAGAATTGTTTGCTACTTATTGGGGAATTTTGTTTGCTCAAGGGGTTCGATAGGTTCCCCAAACATTGATAGGAGTTTGATGAGCTCCACAATGTTTGCATGAAAATATTTGAAGCTAATATTTTTGACTTGCAACATGTTGATGTTTTCATAGCATATTGACGTGGCTCAGCATATCATAAGGAGGCATCTCATTAGCTTCATAGGTCCATACCACAAAGATGTTGTGGTTATGAGCTTTTTTTCAATTGATTTTAGGCTTGGACGACTTGTATCGTAACAATCCAAGGAAGTTTACTTGGGATCCCCAGTGTTTGTCATTCCTTACCGGGATGGCGGATCAGGTCATGCCTTCTTTGAAGGGAAATGAGTATGTGTACCTGTAGGATTTCGTGTCCCTATGTATGTATATATTTGAAAATTTTAATATGACATACAAGATCGATTTTCATATTTTCAGCAATTTTATGTACATCTATTTGTGTTTTTATTCTAATAACATGCAACCTACAATTATTAAAATAAATCACAAAGGAGAATTATACCTAAAGGAAATTTATTTCATTCATTCATTCACACATGACTTCGATGGAACATATAAACTCACATATCCCTGCATTAGAGAACTCGAGCAACGCATGTACATATACTATATATTACTCGATTTAGTTTATCATGCATCTCTAAATCAAACAATTCTAAAATCATTTGAAATCCATTAAAAATGATTTTATGCATCCATAGTTCAATTCATAAAATATTTGAACCGATGTTTATCCAATTTCTAAAATTAAACATTTAAAGAAAGATAAACATATGCATTTTTCGTTTTGTTGATTCCTTATAAAATAATCATTTAATTAAAACGAAAATTCTATAAATCAGACATAAGTCTAAAACTTAATTCTAACATTCACATGATGTGTTTTAAAATATTTAAAACTATCAAAAGAATTAATTATAATTAAATCAACAAAACTATCGAAAACTCGAAAAAGACAGAACATGAATTGTTTTGATTGTAGATGGTAAACTAAAATTAATTATATAGTCTAATTTTCGAAAATATGAACTAAAAGCTCTGATACCACTGTAGGATTTCATGTCCCTATGTATGTATATATTTTAAAATTTTAATATAACATACAAGATCGATTTTCATATTTTCAGCAATTTTATGTACATCTATTTGTGTTTTTATTCTAATAACATGCAACCTACATTTATTAAAATAAATCACAAAGGAGAATTATACCCAAAGGTTCTCTACAATCTTTTGATGATCCGGAGTCGCGTTGCACGTTGTGTTGCCCACGGAATTGCCTCCGAGTGTTCACTAAACTCTAAACAAGGTTAGAGAGAAATGAACTAGCCAATCAATCTCTAACAAGGTTTAGAATCAATCTAATTACCCCACTTTACGCTCCTGAGATTCTAATCTCCAAACTTAATTTTACTAAGAGATTTTCGTGGTGATTAGGGAGACATTAATGAGAGAAAGAATTTTTGCATTATTCGTAAAACAAGTAGGAATAAGTGCCCTTTTATAGGCTCACAAAATATCCTTATCAAGAGCTATTTATTAGCCATGATCCCTTGTTTTCTCTCCTAAAATTAATCTCTAAATTTCACTTAATCACCCACAAAAAATGTTTTAATTAAATCTGGAATTATTCCACCCATGATTTAATTAATATCTTAATAATTCAGGCAGAATCGTTCTTCTTCGGTAGACCGAGTATTATTCGGTCAACCGAACCATTCGGTTATAACACGTGTTCGGTGCACCGTGAGCTAGACGGTCGACTGAATCCGTATGAGAAAAATTCCCTAGAAGAATTCGGACGAACCACGTCTTGTAATCGGTCTACCTTTGACCCACCAAAATCGCTCCTCGAACATAGTCATCGGATGACCGGGTCACCTTCGGTCTACCAAAAATACTACTTCTCGGTTGACCGTTTCCAATCGGTTAACCGAACCCGATTGTCCAGGCACTCTAGGCAATCTCGGTCGACCAATTGCGCTTACCCGTTCCCTATTCGGTTAACCGATCCGAAAATGCCTCGGTCGACCGAACCATGAACGGTTCACCATGTTTGACCCCGATTTTGCCTTTGTCAAATTTTGGATTTATTTCCAACAAAATTTGATCTTTTGGGGTTTTTAGCAATTCACATCCTATATATATCATCATATGTAATATTAAATTATTACACCCCATAATATATACCTCATATGAATTTATTATGATTATAATTATGTAAATTCTCTTGACATATTGATTTTAATTAATTCACCACATGTGTCCTATTTTCACATGAAACCCGACACATCATATGAACTTAAAATCAACCTCTTTTTCCAGTTTTGTGGTGTGACCTATAGGAGGATCTAAACCAAATTGGCAGCGATATTAAACACTTAATATCTCAAACTATAAGCGGTATCTAGCTACACATTATTGTTACCCAATTAGCATAGATGTCTTTGTTCCACCCGAGCCAAAACACGATCCATTTAGTGATGTAAGTGCACCACTTGTGTCCGTCTCTTGCCTCATGATATTAAGAATATATACAAAGTAGAAATGTGTCATCTTTGTATTATATTCATCTCTTGATCTTTTTAAGCTAATTATAACTATGTGACGTAACTCAAGTCACATTGTGCACATTATAATTTTGCTTTATCAAGGAGCCCACTAATATCATCACTCAATTAAGAGGGACAATGATAATCGTTTGACTAGCTATCTTTTTCAGCACAAGTCATGTTCAACCAACTATTGTCGTTATCACTACACTCATTGGTAGCTTTTGACAATAATCAAATTAAACACTTCTTGAGTGAAAAGATATAAGTCTCATATCTTAGGATCCAAGACACAGTAAAAACATTAATGACACGAAACACAATTCCATAATGTTTTACTTGTTAGGTCTATTCAGTATATAAAAGTAATCTTTTCCTCTTTTATATACTCGTGTCGTCAATTATTTGTAGAGCTACAACAATTGATGACCAACACGAGAATCTTATCTCGGTAATTAATGTTCCATGTTGATTACCATGATTGTGAATAACTTTTGATTTATGTAAACCATTATCTTTTAAAGCTCTACGGTTAAGGACCAAGCGCCTCTTCCTTAACACTTTCAAAAGACGAATACCATAATCAAGGAACAAAATGTTTGCACATTCAATTCATAATAATTGACATATAAAAGTAAAATTTTTAGAACACATTCCTTTCAATCTCCCACTTGTTATCAAAGTTTTCTCTCACATACATTCTCAATGTATAAAACAATAATAACTAGGGTAACCCTCTCTAATCACTCATCAAGCCAATCCACATGGTTCCTCAGACTCATGGACTCGAAATGCATTTCGCCCTTGGTTTGGGATAAGGGTTTGGTGGATGGATCAGCTGTGTTGCTGTTTGTGTCCACCCATAACAGATCTATTTTGCCCTCGTCGATGAAGTCACGTGTGACAAAGTACTTACGATCCATGTACTTCACTTTGTGGTGTGATTTGGGATCCTTGATTTGCGAGATAGATGCACTATTATCGCAAAATAGCTCTACGGGTCCCTCGCTCGAGGGAACTACTCCAAGCTCTTCATGAATTGTTTTGATTGTAGATGGTAAACTAAAATTAATTATATAGTCTAATTGTCGAAAATATGAACTAAAAGCTCTGATACCACTGTAGGATTTCGTGTCCCTATGTATGTATATATTTTAAAATTTTAATATAACATACAAGATCGATTTTCATATTTTCAGCAATTTTATGTACATCTATTTGTGTTTTTATTCTAATAACATGCAACCTACATTTATTAAAATAAATCACAAAGGAAAATTATACCTAAATGTTCTCTAAAATCTTTTGATGATCCGGAGTCGCGTTGCACGTTGTGTTGCCCACGGAATTGCCTCCGAGTGTTCACCAAACTCTAAACAAGGTTAGAGAGAAAGGAGCTAGCCAATCAATCTCTAACAAGGTTTAGAATCAAGCTAATTACCCCTCTTTACGCTCCTAAGATTCTAATCTCCAAACTTAATTTTACTAAGAGATTTTCGTGGTGATTAGGGAGAGATTAATGAGAGAAAGAATTTTTGCATTATTCGTAAAACAAGTAGGAATAGGTGCCCTTTTATAGGCTCATAAAATATCTATATCAAGAGCTATTAGTTAGCCATGATCCCTTGTTTTTCTCTCCTAAAATTAATCTCTAAATTTCACTTAATCACCCACAAAAAATGTTTTAATTAAATCTGGAATTATTCCACCCATGATTTAATTAATATCTTAATAATTCAGGCAGAATTGTTCTTGTTCGGTAGACCGAGTATTATTCGGTCAACCGAACCATTCGGTTATAACACGTGTTCGGTGCACCGTGAGCTAGACGGTCGACCGAATCCGTATGAGAAAAATTCCCTAGAAGAATTCGGACGAACCACGTCTTGTAATCGGTCTACCTTTGACCCACCAAAATCGCTCCTCGAACATAGTCATCGGATGACCGGGTCACCTTCGGTCTACCAAAAATACTACTTCTCGGTTGACCGTTTCCAATCGGTTAACCGAACCCGATTGTCCAGGCACTCTGGGCAATCTCGGTCCACCAATTGCGCTTACCCGTTCCCTATTCGGTTAACCGATCCGAAGATGTCTCGGTCGACCGAACCATGAACGGTTCACCATGTTTGACCCCGATTTTGCCTTTGTCAAATTTTGGATTTATTTCCAACAAAATTTGATCTTTTGGGGTTTTTAGCAATTCACATCCTATATATATCATCATATGTAATATTAAATAATTACACCCCATAATATATACCTCATATGAATTTATTATGATTATAATTATGTAAATTCTCTTGACATATTGATTTTAATTAATTCACCACATGTGTCCTATTTTCACATGAAACCCGACACATCATATGAACTTAAAATCAACCTCTTTTTTCCAGTTTTGTGGTGTGACCTATAGGAGGATCTAAGCCAAATTGGCAGCGATATTAAACACTTAATATCTCAAACTATAAGCGGTATCTAGCTACACATTATAGTTACCCAATTAGCATAGATGTCTTTGTTCCACCCGAACCAAAACACGATCCATTTAGTGATGTAAGTGCACCACTTGTGTCCGTCTCTTGCCTCATGATATTAAGAATATATATAAAGTAGAAATGTGTCATCTTTGTATTATATTCATCTCTTGATCTCTTTAAGCTAATTATAACTATGTGACGTAACTCAAGTCACATTGTGCACATTATAATTTTGCTTTATCAAGGAGCCCACTAATATCATCACTCAATTAAGAGGGGCAATGATAATCGTTTGACTAGCTATCTTTTTCTGCACAAGTCATGTTCAACCAACTATTGTCGTTATCACTACACTCATTGGTAGCTTTTGACAATAATCAAATTAAACACTTCTTGAGTGAAAAGATATAAGTCTCATATCTTAGGATCCAAGACACAGTAAAAACATTAATGACACGAAACACAATTCCATAATGTTTTACTTGTTAGGTCTATTCAGTATATAAAAGTAATCTTTTCCTCTTTTATATACTTGTGTCGTCAATTATTTGTAGAGCTACAACAATCGATGACCAACACGAGAATCTTATCTCGGTAATTAATGTTCCATGTTGATTACCATGATTGTGAATAACTTTTGATTTATGTAAACCATTATCTTTTAAAGCTCTACGGTTAAGGACCAAGCGCCTCTTCCTTAACACTTTCAAAAGACGAATACCATAATCAAGGAACAAAATGTTTGCACATTCAATTCATAATAATTGAAATATAAAAGTAAAACTTTTAGAACACATTCCTTTCAGTACCGGTGCCAGAGCTACAAGAACCAACATTGGTTTGTGGTCGAGCTATCAATTTCCGACTGGAAGTTGACGATCATACAATCATTTTTGAGGCAGAACGGGAGAAGATAATGTGGCCCTGGTTTTGCCTCATTCCATCTCTATTGAAGGCTTCCTCGTTGTTCAAGGATCACTTGAAACTGAAGTCCTTAAAAGGATACAAAGCACTGGAGTTTGATAAGCACCGTCTGGAGGCGGAGGAGGTCCCCCTAACCAAGTGAAAGGTAAATTTCATGATTACTTTAAATGGTTAATACTTTTATCCCATATATTTATGATTAATGTTATTAATTTTGTAGTGTAGATTGTGACATCTATGCCAAGAAGTATATAGAGCATCGTCTAAGTAATGTTCCCTTCACCACTCTAATTGACCAAAACATATAGGCCTTCACGGATATATGGATCGTCGACTTGTTCTATCAGAATGTCAGACCTTGACGTGGAACAATTATGTATTTTATTAGAATGTCGACCTATTATTTTATTTTATAAAACAAGTATAGAAATGAAACAATTATGAATTGAAATGTGGCAATATATCTTCCATGTCAATACTAGTACGATAGACACTCGACGGTTGTGCTCGATAGACTCAATTTGAGTATGGAGAATTGTAACCTCGACGGGGTCGATATGTACTCGCTAATAGTTTGATCATTTCTGAGGCAGATCTAATTGCGATATTAGTTCGACATGTTCGATGGTAGTACGATAGACATTCGATTGTTGTGCTCAATAGGAGCTCGAAGTAAACTCGCTAAGTGCTCGATATGTTGTTCATGATAAGGACTGAGCTTCAATTTACTCATATTATGCATATTGTTAGGGGGAGTATTTTATACATGCGTAGTTTACATGTATAAATGGGGAGAAATCATAGAGAAAAGAGAACTTAAATTGAAACTCAAGTATTAAGATATAGGTTTACCATCATTAAAAAGGTGGAGATTGTGGGCTTTTTTACCTTAATCTGTATTAATTTTGATGATTAATGATGCATTGCATACATTGCATCATATGTCGTTCATTTAGATTAACTGTATATCAATAAATGCTACTAAGGTATGTGTTTAGTCTTATTTACAGAATACAGGGACCTGAATGCAAATTACCGATATCCCGAGCATAAACACGTGCAAAAGACTCATTTCTGTCATAAAGACCAAGTTCAAGATTATCAGGGTTCAAATTGAACTACATCCAACCATAAAAGCATTCAAAGACCTAATTACAAAAATGCCAATGACTTAAGCACAAAAAAGCCAGAGACTTAATTGCAAAAAGCCGAGGACCCGACTGCAAATTACGAGTACCAAAATATTATTTTGGAGAAAAATAAATTTGGATCTCCAAATACATAAAGAAATCAATCCGGATGCGCAAAGGACAGCTAAATCATACCATAAACACACAGGAAAATGCGGATCAAATCTGATCCAGAATTGCGGCGATTCCGCCGCACATTACATGTAAATTGAGGCGTTTCCGCCGCACCCCTGTGGATCCGTGGGTCGCGCTTTTGTCCAGTTGCGTGTTGACGCGTGTACTTTCCTATTTTATACTTGGGTCCCTTGTATCGGCTATAAATAGCCCCGAGATTATGTTGTAAAAAAAACTTATTTTTATTCCATTCTTTAGCAATAAAATTCTATTGGTTTATTTCGTGTTTTTAGTTTTCTTTCATAGTTTCTCTAGGACCCCTTCTCCTTCCCTCCATCCATGAGTTTCTAACTCTCTCCAAAGGGTGGGGGTGACGGATTTAGGGTGACGAGAAGAAGAATGATGTTATTATTTTAATTTCGTGTTAGTATATTTTTATTGCTTGAGTTTATGTTGAGTCATTTATCATGTAATGCTTTATAACTAATGTAATTTATTATAAGTTTCAGAGTTCTCTAAACAAAACCCGATATCTAAACCCCCACCCGCTGGACTCTCATCCATATTTGCTTTATTCTTAGTTTGTTTTTGTTGTTCTTGCTTTAGAAAATTAAAAATCCAAAATCTCAAACCAACCTTATTTCTCTCTCTTTCTTTCCTTAATCGAAAATAAAAAATAACAATATCTCTCTCTCCTTGTGTTCGACCCGTACTTGCCACTTCTTCATTCACGTCGTGCACTTGCGGTATAAATAAAATTCTCATCAAGTTTTTGGCGCCGTTGCCGGGGAGGCGACGAAGATTTTGTTTATTTTTGGTGATTTTGATTCTTTTCCGTTATCGTGTGTGCGATCTAACTATTTGGGTTTGCATTTCAGGAGACAACGGAGTGCGTGGCGAAATCCGGGCACAGTCGGAGCAAGAAGGGCGGCGAAATCGCCGCACCTAAAGAACAATCTGCAGCGGATCCGCCGCACGTCTGAAGCATCTGGGCTTCAATTTTTTCTGGGGTCGTCTCCATCTCTGGGTGGACGTGTAGAGCAACTGGAAATTTTTGAGAGCGGACGGCGAACCCGACTGAGCGTGCGTAGGTAACCTTTGTTGCCTTTTTCCTCGTAATTTCTACTTTCGGAAAATTTCCTTTTTGTAGAACTGCACGTGTTAAGCTCAAATTCCATAATTGGCAATAATTCAACTCTGACCTAAAAAATTGGCAAAATTATAAAGACTTAGTGCATGCATCATATAGTGTTTTGTTTGCATTATTCTTGCTAAATTCTTGCAAATTATTTTTTGTTGAAGAGTGTTGGAGGCAAGGTACGTGCGCGGTTTTTATCGATTGCATTTAAGCATATAATTTAGTTTGCATACAACCTTGCAATTGTCCCCCAACTAAAAACCATTGTTTGACTATCTTTGCTAGATTTAAGTTAAACTATCTTAAGGGCAACTCCGTAGGAAAAGATATGGTAGGGATTTCATCATCCTTCCGTGGCCCACAAATCACAATCCTAAAGTGTCACCCAAGCCTTAAAATTAAAATCAATTAGACATTGGTCCCTAAGGACTCAGACTCAATTAAGGAGAAGATTGGTTTGACTTGCTATGACTTGAAGCTGATCGAATTTAATTTGGTGTCTAGAAAGTGTTTTTGTGTTGACGTAAGTCTTCCAAGGGAAGTGGTTGTCTAT
Source organism: Triglochin maritima (assembly GCA_963682175.1). Classification (NCBI taxonomy): domain Eukaryota; kingdom Viridiplantae; phylum Streptophyta; class Magnoliopsida; order Alismatales; family Juncaginaceae; genus Triglochin; species Triglochin maritima. The sequence continues at coordinate 32,391,564 of OY821779.1, forward strand.
TGGCACCGACTCTATCGGAAGCGCCCCCACTAGCTATACACTGCCTGACCAATTTGGTCTGATTAGTGAGGGAGGTGAATTAAGCGAACCAATTCGACTCAATCAGTTAGGAGTCGTCTAGATTTAAGCTACATTAGGTCTAGGATTGTTTGAACCGTGCTTGTTTAGGAAACTTCTGACCAACCATCTCATCTATCTTTTAGAGTTAAACTTACCTTCTCATCTGAGTCTTCTTTCTCTTCTCATCTCAATTCTCTAGATTAGGATTCCTTTCTCATCTTCCCCCTTTCTATTGTTTGTTTCCTTTTTTTGAAAAAAATTTATAAAAAAAGAAGGTAATTGATTCTTGAAATTGAATTTGGAATTTAAATTTCAAATTTGAATTCAAAAATTGATTCAAACCGGTGCACTCAGATTTGGGTTCGGGACTTAGGCAACCGACTCTCACGAGTTCATCTAGATTACAGTCTAGAGCTTAGCCCCAATCCACCTGTTGCACCACCTCACCCGGATCCAATGGGTGAGAATGTAGTGGACCCGTCTATGACTCTGAGGGATCGGTGCTACCCAACGATGGCTGCTCAGCCATCGTGCATCGTTATGCCCATCATACCGGGATGCGACTTCGAACTGAAGGCATAATGCATGTGTATGTTGCCCAAATTCACCTCTAAGGAAGACCTATATCTCTTCCTAAGAGAATTTGAGGAAATCTGCTCCCTTATGCAATACCAGCATATCTCTGAGGAGGCAGTGCGTCTTAAATTCGTGCCTCTAGCACTGAAGGACGACACTAAGAAATGACTATATAGTCTAGCCGAAAGATCTATTAGGAGTTGGGCCGAGTTTGTTCAAGTATTCTTAAAGAAATATTTCCCCAACCATAAAACTATTAGGATTAGGAATGAAATTGTTGCATTCGTTCAATCTGAGAGCGAGCCATTCTATTCCTATTTAGAAAGATTTAAAAGTCTGTTGACCCAATGCCCTCTTCATGGAATTCCAAGATGGCAATTGTGCCAAATTATTTATGAGGGATTGACACCTACATCTAGGGTTAGGGTAGAATCTGTAAGCCAAGGAAACTTCATGTCCAAAAATGAGAATGATGCTTGGACTTTTCTTGAGGATTTAGCCGAAAATAGTATGCAATGGGACAATGCTAGAGCACCAAATAACCCGAGTATTGGATCTAGAATAGCAAGTCAACCCAAACCAGGTGTCTTAGCTGTAGATTCTTGATTGACATCATTTCATGCTCATATTGGTATCTTATATCCATTATCTTACACTTAAGCAATACTACGTGACGAGTTTTATGTTTAGTTTTCAGGAATAAAGAGGTTTAAAGAGAAGAGCCATAAAAGGACTCAATAGCTGGAAAAAAGACTTAATCGTGAGACCTGGGGACTAAGATGCAAGGGAGAAGGACCTGAATGTAAGACCGAAGGACCTAATGAGCAAACAAGAATACTTCACACCATCATGGGGAGTATTTTGGTAATTCTATTCGGGTCGGAGCTCCAACAAGCGAAGTAGATGCATCGAAGACAAATAAAGCCTACCAGAAAAGCCCACAAGAAAATCCAGACCAATCAAAACACTGTAGACCGCTAATTAGCGGTCCAAGACCGCAAATTGGCGGTCACTTTGGGCCCAAATCTGCTAATATTTCTCTGGGTTACGTATTAGTGTGTATTTAGTCCATTTCTGGTATTCGTTTAGTCCCACATCGGGGAATTGTCCCGGATTACCTTTTTCTATGGCTATAAATAGAACTCTTCACCTTCTATTGTAATTACCCATTCCTTGGTGGTATTCTCTCTACTAAGGAGTGAGCCTTGAAGCAAAAACTCAAGGTGGAGAAGAATGCTACCTTCAATGTGAGTCATTTGTTAATAAAATAATTCTTCTAGTTTCTTTTAATCTTGTCTTTTAATTTGTGCATGTTTGTTTAGTCTTTCCTTTCCTTTTAAGCTTCTTTAATACTTCTTGCTTTCTTAGTTAACTTTCATTTTAGTATTATGCTTTCTTTTGTTAATATAGTTAGTGTAATGAGTAGTGAGTAGTTCCATCCCCATTTGGGGGGTGGAGAAATATGTGATATAATCATGTAGTGTATTAAGTGTGTGTTATCTTTATCCCTTGAGCTTTATATGATTTCCATAACCATCTAATGAGGTTTCACTCTTATCTTTGATATGCTAATGCTCTTGAATGAAGCTTAGCTTATGCTTTGATTAGTGGACCTATTTTATGGGGAATGATAAGGTTAGGATATGGATGAAGTTAATATTGGAAACACAATTTGTAGTGTATGTGCTCTTGTTGCCTTTACCTTAGCTAATGTCATCTATGTTTTAATGATGTAGTCTTATCTTAATTCATGTTGAGGCATAGTAGGGTCTAGTCTTTATACTTGAGTTCATTTAGCTTCATTCCAATTATTGTCTTATATGTTTTAATGATGTAGTCTTATCTTAATTCATGTGGAGGCAAAGTTGGATGTAGTTTTATGATTTCATGCACTACATGTTGTGAGGAGCTTAATGAACACACACACTTCTTTATGTTCACATTATTTCTCTACCCCCTTTGGGGCTTAGTTTTATTGCTTATCTTCATTTCCTTTTTGCATCTTAGTGTAGTTTAGTGTAACCAACCTTTCTCTCCTTCTTTTTACCTCTCGCCTTCGAACAAACCAATCGTCGACACACCTCCCAGTTGACGACCCGTATTTGCCACCGCTTAAATGCGGCCGTGCACTTGCGGTTAATATAAAACGATCAATCAAGTTTTTGGCGGCGTTGCCGGGGTGGTGCTCTGTCCAGACGTTGGTTTGGACGATTCGAGGGGTTTTTAATTTTTTGTTTTCAGTTTTTCTTAGTTTCAGGCATTCTTAGTTTCAGGGATTTCATCACCCTTTCCTTGGCCCCAAAAATCACTATTAATAAAGCCTTAACTAAAAGCAAGTAGACGTTGGCCCTAAGGAATTCGGACGCACTAGGAGAGTAATCTAGTTGAGACCGTCATGGCCTGATCGACGTTGCCTACCTTGTTGATAGTAGGAGGTACTGGATCTCCGGATCCGGTATCACTTGCTGGGCATTGTGGTCTTCGTTGTAGGGAGGTAAGGCGTGTCGAGGCTAGTGACCTCGAAGTTAGGCGTCGTCTAGCCTAAGGACCCATTGCCTTACATTGTTTGAGCCGTGCTTGCTAGTTAGGCTTCTACCTGATCCCATTACCCACGCTAGCTCTAGGATTCTTCCCTTCTCCTCTGAGTCATCTTCTTCTCACCTTCTTCTACGTTATAGTCTCCTCCCCTTTACACTCTCTGGTAGCGTTTTAGGGTCGAGTCGAGCACTTTTTGCGAGTTTAGCCTCGTGGTGGTGAGAGTGGTCGACTCGAGAGTTTTTTGTTGAGATGGATGGTTACACGGGCGACCATCCATATCATTGTTGGGACCAGGAAAATTCTTCCTGGTATTCTGGACCCATGCAACCTGGGGTGGCTCAGACTAACACCCCGTATGGTTGGGACAATCTTAATTGGGTGACTGAGCAATCTTCATATTGGGGTAGTATGAGAGAGGCACCGACTACTAGACCATCATCTAGTTACGTCGGATCATACACTGGTCATCAAACTGAGACATTGCAAGAAACTTTGGCCTCTTTCATGCGTGCAGTAGACGGCATGAGTGCACCGGTGGCTCCAGTAGCCGTACCGTGCGATTGTTGTGGGTTGAGTGGTCATGTTATCGGGGAATGTCCTTATGTTCCCCCTGAGCCTGCGTACAAGCATACCTTTTCCCAAAATGCTCAATATGACCATTACGCATCCGCGTACAACCCGAGAGTGATGGATTCGTGGGGAGACAATTCTTATCCAAATTCTTATACCTCATTTTCACCCCGTATCCTCCTCCCGAATACCCAGAATTCTACCAACACCCCCACTTCAAATCATTGGACTCATTCTCAGCCCATCAACACCCAACCCCAAAATTTCCCAAGCTCTGACTTGGAACTCACTGTTGACCCCAAATTTGATTCCTTAAAACAAACCCTCCAAACGTTCATGGAAACCACTCAAACTTTATTGAAGTCCAACTTGAATTCCTTGCCAAATATGGGAATGCAAGTGAGTCAAATGACACATCAATTCCATGAACGTGAGGAGGGTAACCTTTCTTGTCAACATGAGGATTCATCTTTTGATATCGAACCGCCACCACACCATCCACAAATTCAAAGCACAATCTTTCAAAGTCAAACTCCTAGTCAGTCTGAGGGACTTGGGGTTTCAATTCATGATCACTTAGTGGAGGATTCGATTCAAATTGAGAATAACTTGGACCAACTTCATTATGAGTCGCACAGGATTGTGCCTTACCTTCATTACCCAAACTCTTGAGAGGTTCAAGATCTTTCAGTTTGATCCTTTGAATGAGATGCCTTTGCGTCCAATTCATGAACCTCTCATTTCATCTGGTGCTCTTTGTGAAGGGGGCCTACGCATGCGTATTCTGGCCCCGCGTGGTGTCATGTTCCCTGTCCAAGTGCATTGACCCACTCTTGAGGTTCCCATTTGATGTCTTTTGACTAATGAAGATGGGAACTTATGTTTGTACATAGTTATATAAGAAAAAAGTACAATAAAAGACTCCTTCAGTGAGCATCGATTGTTGTGAGTCCCAACCCTTGTGTATTTGTGCTCCATTTCTTTCACGTATTTGTATCCTTTCTTTAGTAGCTCACAGGTTTTGAGGGAATTCAGGTTTGTGTCCATCAACATGACCTTGAACTTCCCTTTGTACTTCATGTTGGTGAGATCTCTCCTTTTTCATGCATAAATCCATGTAGTATCTTGCTCACATTCATTGAGGACAATGCATGAAGTAGGTGTGGGGGGTGTTTTATGTGTGTACATAGTTGAGTCTTTTTCCTTTGATTTTATTTTCTTTTGTGTGTATTGATAGGGTCATGTTAGTGTGCTGCATTTAATATCAATATATCTGCTTACCATGACCTTGGGTGACTTGTCTTCTTTTGCTTGCCTAGTGCTTTAAAATTTTCACATTTCTTTCAAAATCTTCATGTGTTTGCGAAAGAAAATGTTTTGTGGGTTTTGCGTGTGTTTAGCATGTGCAAAATCGTTGAGAGGCAAAGTAAAAAGAAGGCTCCCAAAATTGTCTTGAACTTGATGTATTAGGATATCTGGTACAGTGACTTTAGGATTTATCGAGTCGTTAGGATGCACCCCAGTTTTCCGTTAGGGGTGAGTAATCATAGGGTTTCAGTGCTCAAACATTTAATGAAGTCCACCATGAACCTAGTGAGTCAATAATTCGTGTCTGCTAACTTAAGGAATTTTATTGTAGTCAAGGACCCTTTAAATCTTGTTGTGAGACATTAAGTGTAGGGGTTTTGGTTCATGTGTAGATAAGAAATAAGTGAGTAGGTGTTCTCTCTTCTTGCACCGCTCCTATCACTCGGGAAAGTAGGTCTGAGGGGACTTTGTGCTTGGTGCTTTCGAGTCATCTGACTTGGGATGCGCCGACCGAACTCTCGTTACACGGGTGGTAGGGATTGCCTTATGTGGAGATTTGGGGAAAAGTGTACGTGATAGTGTAAGTCCTCATGGGCAATGATGCACGAAACCTGACCCTGGGAGAATGAAGCTCCAACTAATAAAAAGAGAAAGAATAAAAAAAATTGAGAAAAGAAACAAAAAGAAAAAAAATGGTAATGCAAATAAGAACCTTAATGGACTTTACACTTTGTAGTACTTGAGGATGTTGAGGTTGTCCATGTCTTTCACTTAATTCCTTATTTAACTTGTACGAATGGTTCATTAGGCTAGGTGTGGACTGATCACCTATATAGAGTCGCCCGTAGCATTACCGCGTCCATTGATCGACAACATTTGTCCAACGAGTCGATGTCTAGATTGAATAATGCATCTTGTTCGGATTTTGTGGGTATATCCGCTGAAAACCTATATCCGCTGAAAACCCTCAGGAGACAAGACTCCTCCTCCTTGGCAACAAGGAGGTTTTACGGCTTGTTGCACGTGCTAAGTGCAACCGTGATTCCTACGACAGTGAGTTAAGATTTCTTGTTTCTCGTTTGCTTTTCTCTTTCTTTGTTTTGCTCGGGACAAGAAAAAACTTAGGTGTGGGGGTATTTGATTGACATCATTTTATACTCATATTGGTATCTTATATCCATTATCTTACACTTACGTGACGAGTGTCCGAATTATATCCATTATCCTATCGGTTGTCCGAATTAGGACAAGTCAATTCGGCTCTACGAGCTCGATTCAAATGCGACCGTTGGAGCAAAGTCCAAAACCGGTCCAGGGCTATGCGATGGACCGAAGGTGGTTCGGTCTTCCGTAGGGGCAATTCTAGATAACACCTAAGGTTTACAGATGGGAAGTTTTTGGGTGACCGATAGGTGTTCGATGGACCGAACAAGAAAGGTTTTGGTTGACCGGGAGGGTTCAGTTCACCGAATCTTGACGGGACAGAATCCTAGTACTCAAGTTTACATTAAACCTTATAGACTCAATAAATACAAAATTACATGTCTTGGTCCAAAGATTTAATTACAAGTCTTGATGTCTTTGTCCCAATGCTCCTTTCCTTGATTGTCTTGATCAACCTATTAAGATGATTGCAAGTACACAAGTATGTATGCAATGCATGTAATCGTGTTTGCTCAGTTTGATTGATTAGGCTGATAGATTAAGATTAGTTTGATTAATCATCAAAATTAATATAGATTAAGGCCAAAAGGCCAACAGTTCAAAGATACTCTGCCATAACTTCCTCCATTTTTTGGAAAAAAATATTGTTGACAACAAGATTTTTAAGTGCTCGATATGGACTCGATATGCGCATGATATGACCTCCATAATTTAGATTTTTTGAAAAAAAACCCTAACTGTTCCGACACGATTTTCGCTTGCATTTTTGGCGGTTCGGTAATGAAACCGTTTTCTTCCCTCCAAACATTACCTCAGTTATGAGCGAAGTGTGAAAAAACTGTACCGATGGGTAGCTCAATGTGACCTCGAAATGATGAAGTAAGATGATCCACTTTGTTGGGCTCGATGAGCTTGATACAAACTCGATAAGACCTCAATAGTTTACGTGATTATTTAGGACACAGTTTTTGAGGGTGTTTTTTGACGGTTTGATTTCCTTCCCTCCAAATTTCATATCAGATGTAAGTATAGAACATGATTTTCTTCTTTCAGCATTACTTACTTCCACTTTGCTCTCCACCACCATCTTCCCTCCTCCTTCATGACCTCCCTATTCAAGTACGAGAATGCTGCATAATGATGACATTGCGGAGGTCATGGCTCTTGATGACCACCTTTGCATGTGTTGTTACCCCGCACAACGTCTGTGTGTCGGGACGATGGTTGGGGTCTTGCAGGTGTCCTGGCAGTGTGGGGCACCAGGCTACCACAAATTCTCTTTTTATGTTTCTGACACCGTGTCACAATTACTTCGAGCCCCGGACCCACTCGTGCAGGTCAACCATAACCTAACCGAACTCGCCCGATTTGTGGGCGATCTAGACCATCGTTTAGCCACCGTCCAAGACACATTGGCAGGACTCCTCATACATAGTGGTATTTTTTGTTATTTCTTTATTTCCGACTTACAAGTTTTATTATGTTGTTATTGTTGGATTTTGTGCCACATACTTATGTATATTTTTAAAAAATACAAGCAATTAGGATCAGTTTTCATATTTATCAACAATTTTATGTACAAAAATTCATAATTGTATTGTAATATATTTGATATACTAATTAATATTGAAATACATAGATTAGATCATACCTAGAGGATTATCGAATCCATTTTACCAATAGGAAGTTGAGTTGCACGTTGAATCGCCTCAAAATTCCTTTAAGTGTTCACCAAACTCTAAACAAGATTGGAGAGATTGAAGCTAGTCAATCAATCTCTAATGCGAGGTTAGGATCTAGCTAATAACCCTTTCAGTGTTCCAAAGAATTTAATCTCTCAAGCACTCAATTAATAAATGAATTTTAGGATGGATTAGGTGGAGAAATATGGAGAGGAGAATTTTTGCATTCATGTAGAAAAGGAAGAGTGGAGGGACCTATTTATGGTGTTTCCTCTAACTTACGTATTGTGCAAACCACACACATGATCCCTTGTTAATATAACCACTAAACCACATTATGTGCAAACCACTTTGCACATGATCTCTTGTTTATTTTGTCACATCATCATCCCATAACTACCTTTGACCAAAGTGGATCCAATCCAACCATTAATCAATAAAACTTCTCTTATTAATATATGAAAAAACATGGACGAACGGTTGGATCAGTTTTCACTGTTTTTTGACTTTACTAAATTTTGGATTAATATCTAATAAAATTGGGCTTTGGGATTTTAGGAAAAATTATATGTTATAATGTTGCCGATTACATTATATAACGTAATATATTTTTTTAATATCAAAATATTATACCCCATAATATATATACATCTCATATGAATTTATTTATTATTCTAACCATGTCATTTTCACCAAAATAACAAAGATGTTTTGTTCACTTGAACATAACACGATTCATTTAGTGATATAAATAATATTACTTGTCTATTCCTTGCCTCATGGTATTAAGAATATCATACAAGGTAGAAATGTATCAGCTTTGTATTATATATTCATTTCTTGTTCTCTCAAGCAAATTATAAATATGTAACTATACATAAGTTACGTTGTGCACATTATAACTTTGCTTTATCAAGGGGCCTAACAATATCATCACTCAAGTCGAGAGGGGCAATGATAATCTTTTGACATATCAACTTTTCTAGCACAAGTCATGTATAACCAACTATTATCTTTATCACTATACTCAACGATAGTTTTTGATAATAATCAAATTATACACTTCTCATGTGAAAAGATATAGGTCTCATATTTTAGGATTCAAAGACACAATGAAACATTAATGACACAAAATAATTCCATAATATTTTATTTATTAGGTCAATTCAATACATGAAAGAAAATATTCTCCATTTCATATACTCATGTTGTGAAAATATTTGTAGAGCTACAATATCTTCTAACCAATATGGCAATCTTATCTCGGTGATTAATGTTACATGTTAATCACCATGATTGTGAATTACCTTTTGATTTATGTAAACTATTATCTTTTAGAACTCTACAATTAATGACCAAGAGCATATTCCTTAACACTTCTAAAAGATGAATACATTAATCAAGGAACAAAATGTTTATACATTCAATTTATAATAAAAGACATATAAAAGTAAACTTTTAGAACACATTCCTTTTGGTTATAATAATAACCATTGATATTTCCTTATTTTATTGGGTAGTTTCCTCCCCGAAGACACCAACAACATCACCCCCTTTCTCAAACACACCTGCCCGAACTACGGGATGACCTCCCTCGACGAGACACCCATTCCTAATCGCCTGACCTCCCTAATGCCTGACGTGCCTCCTAGCTTTGAACACCACTCCGGGTGGACCAGGAAAAGAGCGCATTTTGAATTTTAATGTGCATGTTTTAGACATTTCCTATTTTTTGTTAATGTTGTTAAATGTTAATGTTGTTGTTACAACTTTTGGTTAATGTTAATGTACAAACTTTTGGATGATGTTTTGTTGATGTTTGTTGGTTAATGTTGAATCTGCTGGAATCTATTTTTTGGTTGTTCTTATCGATCGATCTATATCAAGCTCATATCGAACGCAACTTTAAAAAATTCAACTTAATTTTTTTCCATGTTAAGTCATAAAACATCGAGCACTGTTGCACGACCATCACTCTCGATCGAGTACAACAATATAATAGATCCAAACGAACTCAACGTCTTAGGAAAATGTCCAAGCATCATTCTCATTTTTGGACATAAAGTTTCCTTGGCTTACAGATTCTAACATAACCCTAGATGTAGGTGTCAATCCCTCGTAAATAATTTGGCACAATTGCCATCTTGGAATTCCATGATGAGGGCATTGGGTCAACAGGTTCTTAAATCTTTCCAAATAGGAATAAAACGGCTCGCTCTCAGACTGAACGAAAGCAACAATTTCATTCCTAATCCTAATAGTCTTATGGTTGGGGAAATATTTCTTTAAGAACACTTGAACAAACTCGTCCCAACTCCTAATAGATCTTTCGGCTAGACTATATAGCCATTTCTTAGCATTGTCCTTCAGTGCTAGAGGCACGGATTTAAGACGCACTGCCTCCTCAAAGATATGCTGGTATTGCATAAGGGAGCAGATTTGCTCAAATTCTCTAAGGAAGAGATATGGGTCTTCCTTAGAGGTGAACTTGGGCAACATACTCAGGTATTGTGCCTTTAGTTCGAAGTCGCGACTCGGTATGATGGGCATAACGATGCACGATGGCTGAGCAGCCATCGTTGGGTAGCACCGATCCCTAAGAGTCCTAGGTGGTGCAACAGGTGGGTCCACTACATTCTCACCCATTGGATCCAGGTGAGGTGGTGCAACATGTGGATTGGGGTTGAGCTCTGGACTGGAATCTAGATGAACTCGTGAGAGTCGATTGCTCAAGTCCCGAACCCAAATCTGAGTGCACCGGTTTGAATTAATTTTTGAATTCAAATTCGAAATTTAAATTCCAAATTCAAATTCAAGAATCAATTGATTTTTATTTTTTAATTTTTTTATAATTTTTTTATTTTTTTTTCAAAAATGGAAACAAACAATAGAAGGGGGGAAGATGAGAAAGGAATCCTAATCTAAAGAATTGAGGTGAGAAGAGAAAGAAGAATCAGATGAGAAGGGAAATTTAACTCTAAAAGATAGATGAGAGGGTTGGTCAGAAGTTTCCTAAACAAGCACGGTTCAAACAATCCTAGACCTAATGTAGCTTAGATCTAGACGATTCCAAACTGGTTGAGTCGAATTGGTTCACTTGATTCACCTCCCTCACTAATCAAACCAAATTTTCCAGGCAGTGTATAGCTAGTGGGGGCGCTTCCGACAGAGTCGGTGCCAATTAGACAACCACTTCGCTTGGAAGACTTACGTCAACACAAAAACACTTTCTAGACACCAAATTAAATTCGATCAGCTTAAAGTCATAGCAAGTCAAACCAATCTTCTCCTTAATTGAGTCCGAATCCTTAGGGGTCAATGTCTAATTGATTTTAATTTAAGGCTTGGGAGACACTTTGGGATTGTTATTTGTGGGCCACGGAAGGGTGATGAAATCCCCACCGTATCTTTTCCTACGGAGTTGCCCTTAAGATAGTTTAACTTAAATCTAGCAAAGATAGTCAAACATTGGTCTTTGGTGAGGGACAATTGCAAGGTTGTATGCAAACTAAATTATATGCTTAGATGCAATCCATAAAAACCGCGCACGTACCTTGCCTCCAACACTCTTCAACAATGAATTGATTTGCAAAATTTAGCATGCATAATGTGAGAAAATCTCTAAATGATGCATGCACTAAGGCCTCTCTAATTTTGCAAAATTTTAGGTCACAAGTTGAATTAGTGCCAATTATGGAAGTTTGCCCTACACATGCAATTCTACCGAAAAGGAAATTTTTTGAAAATAGAAATTACGAGGAAAAAGCAACAAAGGTTACCTACGCACGCTCAGTCAGGTTCGCCGCCCACTCTCGAAACTTTCCAGTTGCTCTACGAGTCCACCCAGAAATGAGTCGCGTCCCAAAGAAATTTCACGCCCAGACTTCCAACCCGTGCGGCGTTTCCGCCGCAAACTATACTGCTGGAGCAGCATTTTCGTCGCTTGTTCACCTTGGATCGCCTCCGGATTTTTGCGTCGTCTCTACTACTTCCTGAAAAGCATAGAGCAAACGTTAGATCGCGAAAAACCAAAATCCAAACAAACAAAAAAATGAAATCACAAAAAACTTGAAATTCTCGTCGCCTCCCCGGGAACGTCACCAAAAACTTGATGAGATTTTTATTTATACCGCAAGTACACGGCGTCAATGAAGACGTGGCAAGTACGGGTCGAACACAAGGAGGGAGAGATATTGTTATTTTTTGTGATTTTTGATTTAGGAAAGAAAGAGAGAGAAATAAGTTTGGTTTGAGATTTTTGGTTTTTAATTATCTAAAGCAAGAACAACAAAAACTAAAAAGAAAATAAAGCAGATATGGATGAGAGTCCGGCGGGTGGGAGTTATGAATCTTCGAGTTAGATTAGAGATCACGAAAATTATTATAAATCAAGTGAGATATTAAGCATCATATGATAATTGATTTAACAAAAACTCATATGATCAAAACACTAACAAGAAATTAAAATAAAAACGATCTCTCTTGTCTAACCCTAAATCCGTCACCCCCACCATTGGGAGGGTTTTAGAAACCCATGGGGAGAAGGGGTCATGGAGATCATCGAGAGACTACGAAAAAAAAGAAATATTATACTAAAATACGATCTACAAAAACAACTCCAATTATTATAAGCATGCAACAAATTATTCTAAGAGAAGAATAAAGAACAACTAAATTACTCTACTCTACTGGAATTAAGAACATGAAATATTAATCTAAAACTAATCTTACGAAAGACAAAGACAATGGAGAAATAAATGGGAAGAATTTTATTGCTATAGAATGAAATACAAAAAGTTCCCCTCACAACATAATTTCGGGGCTATTTATAGCCGATACAAGGAACCCTAAGTATGAATAAGGAAGGACACGTGCTATGACACGACTGGACGAAATCCGGGGGCACGGATCGCATACCATGCGGCGTTTCCGCCGCACATTGACCGTCAGATGTGGAGAAAACGCCGCCTGGATGGCTCAGATTGTGTTGTGCTTTTGTGGGTGTGTTTTTGGTATGTTCTAGATGACCTCCACACGTCTGAATTGATTATTGCATATCTTTGGAGATCCGAATTTAATTTCTTCTTGAATACTTCTCCAAAATAACTTTTTAGTCCTTCTAATTTGCCATCAGGTCACTGGTTTTTTATGCAATCAATTGGATTTCAACTTGAGCTTGAATCTCTAGATAATTGGTCTTTGTGATCTATTTGAGTCCATTGCACGCGTTTTAGCTCCAATATTGGTAAATTGCATTATAACTCCTGAATTCTGCACAATTGCTCAAAACAATACCTTAGTAGCATTTATTCATATAAAAATAATCTAAATGAAAGACATATGATGCAATGCATCAAATATCGAGCACTATCGAATACAACATTAAAAAAAATTCAACTTAAAATTTCTTCCATTTTAAGTCATAAAGCATCCAGCAATGTCGAGCGACCATTGCTCTCTATCAAGTACAAGAATAGAATAGATCCAAATGAACTCAATGTCTTAAGAAAACGACCATCGAGCTATATCAAGCTCATATCGAACGCAACATTAAAAAATTCAACTTAAAATTTCTTATGTGTTAAGTTATAAAGCATCGAGCACTGTCGAGCAACCAACACTCTCGATGGAGTACAATAACAGAACAGATCCAAACAAACTCAACGTCTTAGGAAAATGACCATCAAGCTATATCGAGCATTGTCAAGTACCTAGTCAAAGCAAGATATTTTAACAAATTTTGAAGTAGAACAATAGCTTTATAGTCTAATGTTTAATCGTTTTAAATTTAGACCACAAGTGCACAACCGTCGGTGAGGACAAGGCAAGTACGGGTCGATCCGCTGGGAGGTGAGTAGACTCTGGTTTGTCAGAAATCAAGTGGCGAATAAAGGGAGAAAAGTTGTGATTAGGCTAAAGCTAAACTACACTAAACTAGTAAGTAAGAAATACGAAAGAAAGCAACGAAAGATTAAGAATCAAGAAGAGAAACCCCTAAGGGGTGGAGTGTGTGCACATATGAAGTCAAATAAGTGATGAATAATGCATGTAAGAATGTATTTGTGCGTGTCGTGTGTGTCTTCATGCATAGGAAGTGTCTAACGATGTGGCAAAACCTATCAATCCATTCACACAACGTATCTGCAATTACTACTTGATTAACATAAGATTAGGGTCAACATGAGAAATGTCTAAAGATATGACAAGACTCATCAAAAACCATAAACTCATGTGAAGAACAAGGTAAGCATGGGAGGTGTCTAAATGTTATGGCAAAACCCATGAACACAAACTTCACAATATATATGAACACATCTCCACCCCCCAAAGGGGATGGATCTACTCACTACACATTATGCTAGAAATTAAACTAAAGAAGAAATGAGACATTCTAACTAATTTAGCCTAAGATCAAAGAAACAAGACTAAGCTAAGCATGCATAAAAAAAAAGACAACATGAGAACAAAACAATAAAAAAATATTTTATTAAATGACTCACATTACTACCAGCATTCTTCTCCACCTTGAGTTTTTGCTTCAAGGCTTACTCCAAGTAGAGAGAATGCCACCAAGAAATGAGTGAATACAAAAGGAGAGGAAGAGTTCTATTTATAGGCATGAAAAAAGGTAACCCGAGACAATCCCCTGGTATGGGACTAAACATACTATAAATGGACACAAAACAACATAATACACGACCCGACTCAACCATGAAACCTTTGGACCAATTTAGACCGCCAATACGGTCTAGGACAGCCAATTGGCGGTCCAGATAGATTTGATGGAGTCTGGATTTCGGTGGTTGGTTTCTGGCTTGATTTCTTGATGTTTTATGAACCCGATTGGGTTGTTGATGTTTCGGCCCGGATCTAATTGCCAAAATACTCATAATGGTGTGGAGCTTCTTGATTTCCTCATTAGTCCTTTTGGTTTTACATCCGGGTCCTTCTCTCTTGCACCTCAGTCCATGAGTCTTGGAACTTAATCATTTTTCTTGCTTTTAAGTCCTTTTTTTAGTCTCTTCTTCTCAAATTTGTTTATTCGTGAAACTTAAATATAAAAATCTTTACATGGTATCGCTTAAGCTAAAAATAAAGGATATAAGACACAAATGAATGCATGAAATGATGTCAATCATCTAACTTTACATCCCCTCTTATTGTGTCCACTTCCACCGCATCTACTGCACTTGGGCAATTTCACCACAACTTCCCCTATAGATGGAAATGTTTTCTCTTCATCCTTCCTATTTGTTTATTCTTTGGACGACCTTGGATTTTTCTCAACAAGCAGTTTCACTTGCATATTCTTATGTCATTTGGAGCAGTCCATTCATCCTCGTTACTACAAGGATAAATTGTTTCTTTATATGTCTCCCTCCACGACTCAGAGGTGTAATATGGGGAACACAGATGGTACATATTAACCCCCTATCAAGAGCTGCAACAATTTCCCTCTTTGTTACTTAAGTTCATAGCAGGATCGTCATTCACATCGGGCTCATACTCATTCAATTGGTAGGGGACATTAACTTCAGGAACACCTATCTCACTTCCGGTAGCCATGTGATATGTTTGGGGAACAAAATTCCCAACCTGTCTCTTAACTTCTTTCTTAAAGTTGAAATTGGGCGATGGTTCTACAGGTGCATTCTTTTTAACCAGAGTCACATTGAGGGATCTTGTCCTGTAATATTTCAGAGACAAAGAAACAGACGTCAGAAATGTCTATAATTTCAACAAGTCTAAATGGTTATGCCTGTGTTTTGTAAGGGGACTCCAGTATGAGCTTGTACTTCAACTTATCAACATCAAAAACCTTATGCAATTTTTCAAGCAGTTGCAAGTATGTTACATCTTTTTCTATCATGATCCCTTTACTCTTGTCATCCTTGAAAAACCAATCTCTCCCATCCATTTCCCAAACACCATTGCACGCAACAAATACGTTAATAGTCGAGCATGTTATGACAAAAAACAAAAAACGGTCAGAGCAGCGGAGTTTAGAATAATAATCAGAACCCATCGAGTTCTTCCGAGTTTCTATCAAACTCATATTGAGTAAACCAATCGAGCACAATCCAATTCAATTGAACTCTAATCAAGTATAACTATCGAGCATACACATCGACTTGCACTATCGCGTACCTTTGAGTTGACTTGAACTCAATCGAATGCTAATTTTTTTAACACTCAAGCAAACCCATGGAGCCTATTTATCACGTATCCTCGAGTACCATCTGACATCGTCTTCAACCATCATAAATGGTTATTCGTTGAGCTATGTCTAGTACGATCGAGCATATCTACCCCACAAAAGGTAGATTCAAACAAAACTTGAACAAACAAACGAAACACATAAGACATTGATGGATCTATTCGAAAATGGAAAGAAAATGCAACAAAGTAACACTCACATCAATTTTTTACAATTTCATTTACTCATGCTCATTGTTGATCAGTTTCTCCCCCAAGAATACTAAAACAACTTGTGCATTCCTGTGGGGGTCCGTCGGGAGTCCGAAGGGGAGAATCTCTGCTCGATATTGGCTACTGTGGGCTCGATCTGGTCTTTTTTTTGCAAAGCAAAAGGGAGGCATTGCCTCGAAATTTCATTAAGTATGAAACTAAGATTTACAACCTACAAAAAAATTAAGTTTTAAAGGGAACGCGGGACACGCTAAGGCACATGCCCAGCCACACCGTGACTCTAAGGTCACCACACTACT
The DNA here is from genome assembly GCA_963682175.1 of Triglochin maritima. Taxonomy (NCBI): domain Eukaryota; kingdom Viridiplantae; phylum Streptophyta; class Magnoliopsida; order Alismatales; family Juncaginaceae; genus Triglochin; species Triglochin maritima. The sequence continues at coordinate 32,408,191 of OY821779.1, forward strand.
TAGTGTTCTAATTACATGTATTAACATGTGTTGCTATAGTTTCAAGGTCTCTTCGAATGCATTTGCAGCAGCCGGGTCATCTACTAGATATTTGAGTTTCGATCCCATCACCCAAACCATGTCTTTGACCAATCCCACAATGTCGAGCACTTGCCTTTCCTCATGGTCAAATATTCGTCTATTCCTTTCTTGCCAACACACATATACGGCTGCACTAAAGGCTAGCTTCATTGCTGTCACCATTACTCGGCCTCTCGTGGTATGTTGCATTTGTCTCACCTCCTCCCCAAGTGTGTTCTTAATGCCCGTACTCAGCCCAAGGGTTTGCAGCACCCTTGTACCCACTTCCTTTGTAAAGGGTCACACCCAAAAGAGATGGTCCATGCCCTCTTGAGTTGCATCACACAACGCACATTTTACCCCATGGTGGGCACCTCATGCTGCCATCAATTTCTTCATCATGAGTCTTCCCAACAGCGCACACCAAACTGTAATGACATGTTTTGGGACGTGATGCTTGAACCAAATAAGCTTACCTCATCCTACGGTTGTTCCTCGAAGCACCACCCATGTCCGAGCCTCCTTAATGATAAAAGTGTCCTTTGCGTCCAGCCTGGTTGGTATGTCTTGCCCACCATGGATATGCGTCCCCAATATGCTAGGCCACAACTCCATCATCTTCAAAGAGTGCGGGCTGGGGAGATTCCAAATTCCATTCCTGATAAAGTGAGATACCAACGTATCTTTTGGCAAACCAATATCATATTGTAATCGTGCCCCCCATTCCTTACATGAGAAAGGCTGACCACACCATGGGTCCAAGAAAAAATGGGTATTGCTGCCATCACTCACTTGATAACGTATGTGCTCCCGTGTCTTGTCTCACACTCTCAAAATGCCCCTCCAAGCCCACGAGCATACAGAAGGTGGGTGTGCCAACCAGATAGTGCGGTTAGTTAGGTATTTTTGCCTCATACATTTCACCCAAAACTAGTTATTATCGGCCACAACTAACCAAAACAGCCGCAACAACCCCACATCATTCTATTCCACCAATCTTTGCAAGTCTAGGCCTCCCTCACTTGGGCACACAAATGTCCTTCCATGCAACGACCACCCATTTCTTTGGTCCCCCCACACGAAGTGGGTCATAATACTTTCCATTTCCTTCAAAACCATCCTAGGAATAAGGAATGCGGAAGTCCAAAAGATGCTGCAAGACACAAGCAAACTTTGCACCAATTCCACTCGACCAACCATGGACAAGAGGCTCCTCTTCCATGAGCTTAACTTAGCTTTGATCTTAGCAATCAATCCCTCGCAATGGTGCTTTCCCAGCCGAGTTGTGAAGAGGGGTAGGCCAAGATACGTGACCAGAAAGTCCTCACTCTCCATCCCTAGATGCGAACAAATCCACCGGCCATGAACCACGTTTCTCCCCATAAAGACTTGACTCTTCTATGTATTTAATTACAGCCCGGAGCACGCGGAGATCCCCTTTATCACTCGAGCATTCGCCTTAGTAGCCGCTGCAAATATCTTAACATCATCGGGAAACAAATGATGTGATACCGTGATGCCCCCACACTTCACCGGTTCAAGTCGTCCTCTCACAACCTCCTCCTTAATCATAAGGCTATGAACCTCCATACAATGTACAAAGAGGTAGGGAGCCATAGGATGTCCTTGCCTCAACCTGTTTGCTGCTTTGAAGGGTCTCGAGTTTGCACCATTCACCGTCACGACAAAGGAGGCTCGCACACATGCCATGATGAGCCTTCACCATTGGTCCGGGAAGCCAAATCTTTGCAACACATTGTGAAGAAAGCTTCATGACACTAAATCGTATGCTTTCCGGAGGTCTAATTTTAGACACGTCTTTGCTTGCCCTCGCTCTATGTACATGTTGTGACAGATTTCGTGAGCTAGAAAAATAATGTCACCTATTCGTCTGCCGTGAATAAAAGCACTTTGCATATCTCCAACCAGCTGAGGCAGAATTCGTTTCAATCTATTTGCAAGCACCTTTGATATGTACCGGTATGTCATATTGCAAAGGGAAATGGGCCGGTAGTCATCAACCATGGTAGGTGAGGCCTTCTTGGGTATCAACGTGATCGAGGTATAGTTCACCTCAGCAAGAAGCTTCCCACTACACATGAAATCATCAACCACCTTGAATAAATCTTTGCTAATCACTCCTTAAGTTGCCTTGAAAAATTTCATGTTAAACCCATCGAGGCCAGGCGCCTTGTCTACATTTGAGTGGATCACCACCATCTCAAGCTCCTTCATCTCGAGAGGCCCAGCAAGGCCAGCCACCTCATCAGAATTTAGTGAGGTGAAGCTGAGAGCTAAGGGTATCGGGGCCACCTGAAAATCATTAGCAAACAAGTTAGAAAACCAACGCTGAAACGCCTCAGAAATATTGCTCTTCCTCCACGAGTTCTCCATGATCACTCACTAATCTCACATTATTGGTGGCTCTCCTCACTCTCAATGAAGCATGGAAGATAACCACCTCACCCTCGACTTTTGCCTTAAAAGTGACTCTTCTCTTGCCAACGCCAGCTGTAGCTCATGTTTATAAGTTGCCTCCAACTCAGCGAGGGACGAATACCTCGGGTAACCTTGATGAAGAAGTCTCACTTGTTCCAGCCGACCCTGAGGAGCAACTCCTTCAGATTCTACACGTCCAAAAACCTCCTCGCTCCATCCTTTGAGAACCGCCTTAACCTTATACATCTTTGCTTCCACCCAGTACAGAGGCTTTCCATCAATACGAGTTTCCCATGCATGTTTAACCACCTCCAAAAAACGTTCTTGCTCAGCCCAGAAATTAACAAATCTAAACATTCGTTTCTGTTGCGTGCTCTCCTTGGTAGTGCACAACTTAAGCGGAGTATGATCACTAAGGTCCTTACCACCCACAACGTACAATGACTCCGGATAGGTGTCAAGCCACGCCATGAACATAAGCATCCTATCAATGCGGGGTTCGACACATGCCTCCCCTTGGGACGAATTAGACCAAGTAAACTCACCACCTCCGGATGGCACCTCCAATAATTGCAACGTGTTGATACAATTGTTGAATTCCTCCATTGCAGCCCAATTAAATCGTGAGCCCCCATTCTTCTCATGGCATCTACGAATACAATTGAAATCCCCACACAGCAGCCAAGGCGTGGTGCCCGAAGGTGCTGCAACTTCAAGGTCTGCCCATAATTGACGCCTCTCGACATGCCCATTTGCACCATAGACCGCCATGATTGCCACTATATTCCCATTTCCTCGGTCCACCCCTTGTAATTGAAACAATTGGGAGGTTTCAAAGGTGACCCTAAGGTCCACGGTTTGCTCATTCCAAAGCACAAGGATACGTCCCGAGTCCACTATCATACTATTGGAAGCCCAATCATGCATCCAACTTGCTCTTCGAAATTGTTCCAGCTTCTTAATCTTAACCTTATGTTCCGGGAGACAAATGATGTCAGCTTTGGCCTCCTTTATCCTTCCCCTTATCATATGTGCACGACTGGGGAGGTTTGCTCCACGCACGTTCCAAGCTAGGACAATCCTGGCTTCGGATAGGGGGAGCTAGCCCCCTTGCATCCATGGTTTACTCTCTGCTGCTCCAGTCTCACGGATACACGCTTGGACTTCTCATGTTGCACCTCCTTATCAAGCACTTGTTTTGGAGTTTCCTCCCTTGGTCCACTCACAACCTCGTCATCACCTCCCCGTGTTTGTGTAGGATTTCTAGTTTAATTGTACATATATATTTTCGAAGTTTTATGCACAATAAGGATCAATTATAATTTTCTATGATTTGTTTCATGCATGCATCGGCTTGTTTCAATAACTAGTTTCAAAACTTTATTAAAACAAACATGGGACTCTGAAATTCATACCTAGAAGTTCTCTAAAACTTCTTGATGATCCAGAGACGTTGAGGATGCTTGTCGCTGCGCCGGATGCCTCCGAGTATTCACCAAACTCTAAACAAGATCGGAGAGAGAAGAGCTAGCCTCTCAATCTCCAATAGGGTTTAGAATCCAATTACTAACCCTTCTTTAGTTCCCTTGAGAAGAAGATCTCTGAAAACTAAAACTAAACTTAAGAATTAAGGAAATTTCGTGGATAATTATGGAGAGAGAAGTTTACACAAGAAGATAATGAATTAATTGAATAAGGTAATAAGATAAACTTGTTTTTATAAGTTCTCTCCAAATTACCTATTCATGTGCAACCTCTTGCCCATGATTTCATGCAAACTTCCATCTAACCATCCATTATTTGCCAACAAATAATCTTAGCCACGAATTAAATCAGTTATGGACCAATTCCATGCATGATCTAATAATTTCTTAAATTTATTCTGCAGTAACCGTCTGGATCGGTCGACCGTTTTTGAGGTTCGGTCGACCGTTTAGACTAAGTTTTGATCGACCGTTCATAACTCGGTCAACCGTTAACAACAAAAATTATTTCATCACAATGTTCGGTCGACCGACCGAACTACTTCGGTCGACCGAAAACGAACAGACGAAATTCCTGTAGCGACCGAGACACATCCGGTCGACCGTTCAACATTTCGGTCGACCGTGCAACATTCGGTCGACCGTTTTTTGCACAGTGCTGCAGACTTGTCAAATTTCGGTTTAACCCCTACAAAATTTGACATTTCGGGATTAGTAGTAAATTCACAACTTATGTAACATATTATCCTATGTAATGATAAATCATTACACCCCATAATATTTACATCACATATGAATTTAATTCAGATTCTAATTATGTTATTAATCACAACATAATTTTGATTTTGCTTGTTCACCCCATGTGTCATATTTTCTACATGAAACCCGACACACCTTATGAACTAAAAATCCCCATTTCTTGTTTCCCAGTTTTGTGGTGTGACCTATGAGAGGATCTAAACTAAGTTGGCAGTGATATTAAGAGCTTAATATCACAAGCTATAAGCGGTATCTAGCTACACATTATAGCTCCCAATTAGTTAGATGTCTTAATTCCACTCGAACCAAAACCCGATCCATTTAATGATGGAGTGCACCACTTGTGTCCGTCCCTTGCCACATGATATTAAGAATACACACAAAGTAGTATTGTGTCATCTTTGTATTAGTATTCATTTCTTGATCTCTTTAAGCTAGTTATAAATATGTGACTTAACTCAAATCACATTGTGCACATTATAACTTTGCTTTATCAAGGGGCCCACTAATATCATAACTCAATTAAGAGGGGCAATGACAATCTTTTGACTAACTATCTTCTCCAACAAAAGTCACACTTAACCAACCAATGCCTTTACACTACACTTATCGATAGCTCAAGACACTAGTCTAATCAAGCATTTCTTAAGTGATCGGACATAAGTCTCATATAAAAGGACCAAGGGCACAATAAAACATTAATGACACAAAAACACAATTCTATAATGTTTTACTTATTAGGTCTATTCAGTATACAAAAGTAGTATTTTCCTCTTTCGTATACCCGTGTTGTCACTCACTTGTAGAGCTACAATGATCTATGACCAACACGACAATCTTAACTCGGTAATTAATGTCCCATGTTAATTACCATGATTGCGAATATCTTTTGTTTTATGTAAACCAATATCTTTTAGAGCTCTACGGTTAAGGACCAAGAGCCTCTTCCTTAACACTTCTAAAAGACGAATAACATAAACAAGGAACAAAATGATTTCTCATTCAATTCATAATAATTGATATTTAAAAGTAAAACTTTTAGAACACATTCCCTTCAATGTCCCACTTGTTATCAAAGTTTTCTTTCACATACATTCTCAATGTATAAAACATTAATAACTAGGGTAACCTTCTCCAATCACCTATCAAGCCAATCCACATGGATCCATGGACTTGAAATATATTTCGCCTCTTAGCTTGGTATGAAGGTTTGTTGAATGGATCAGTTGTGTCACTGTTGTGTCCACCCATTTATTTATTTTATCTTTCGTTGGTGGTTGAGTTAGCTGTAGTGATATTACTCCTAATTACACTAGCTCATACCTCCACCTTCGATAATGATGACGCATCATCATTCCAACCTCCTATTGTCAAGAATCCCTATGAGAATTGCATCAAAATAGCCCTCGGCTGTTTTATCCTTTGTCTTTCATAAACAAGAACCTTATCTTTAGTCCGGTTAAGATACTTCAGAATATTCTTGACCGCAATCCTATGCTTATGAATTGCGTCGGATTGGTGACTACCTGTCATGCTTAGAGCATACGAGATATCGAGTCTTGTGCAAGTCATTGTGTACATGGTCCTTCCTTTTGCCGAAGCATAAGGGATACCTTCATTTATCCCAAGTCTTTGCGTGATTGAGCACGTTGAGACTTCTTGAGTTGCACACCTTTGCTCATACTTATTGGCACATTGTCCATGTTGGAATTGTTCACCCTGAACCTTTCCAAGACCTTGTCAATGTATGCACATTGACTGGGGCCAATGAGTCTACGGGATGTATCTCAACGTATCTTGATTCTCAAGATGTATTGAGCCTCATCCATTTCTTTTCATTGAAAATGTCGATTTCATTGAAATCTCTTATTTGCTAATGCAAAGGTATATGATTGCTCATGGGCAATATGAGTCTACCGAACCTTTGTAAGGGAGGAGGCAATATTAAGGCAGAAATCAAAGGTTCGATGGTTACGAGAAGGTGACCAAAATTCAAGGTTTTTCCATACTTCCCTTAAAGCGAGGAGAGTGAGCGAGGAAGGGGTGGTACTAGAGGATGAAGAGGCAATCCAGGAGGTCTTCCAAAGGTGTTACTCTAATTTGTTTGCTAGTGGTTTTCAGGTACAACCTCTAGACTCGACATTATGTCTTCCTCATGTGGGGGAGGATGAGGCGCGTGCAATTATCCAGCCACTATATATGGTGAAGCATTCGAACGTGGACAAGGCACCAGGACCGGATGACTTCAATGCAAAATTCTTCAAAGGATCTTGGAATGTGTGAAGGGAGATACATTCAAAGTTGTCGACTCCTTCATGAGAAGTGGAAAGCTCCTAAAGCAAGTCAAAGATGGTTGATTATTACCGACCCATTCTCTCTTTGTAACATGGTGTATCATTTTTTGTCAAAGATCTTGGCGAATCGATTGAAGGTACTTCTTCCAAGATTGGTGGGGGAAACACAAAGTGCGTTTGTGAGTGGGAGGCAAATTAGTGACAACATTTTGTTAGCACACGAGATATGCCACAGTATGCACTTGGGAGGAGGATGCATGCGGATGTGTTTGAAGCTGGACCTTAGAAAGACATATGATTCTGTCTCATGGCAATTCCTCGTGGAAGTACTAAAGCGGTATGGGTTTCCCACCCATTGGTGTAAGCTTGTATTCGCTTGTGTTTGGGCATCGTTTGTTATCATGGTGAATGGAGAAAACTGAAGACCGTTTCACATACTGAATGGGCTAAGGCAAGGTGACCCGTGCCCCCTACCTCTTTGTGCTTTGCATGGAGGTGTTTAGCTCTATGTTCAGAAAGGACGTTGATTGAATCAGTTAAAATACTGCAAGTGCACGACCACGATGAAGTGGTGGCAAGTATGGTTCTAGTCCATAGGGAGCGCGTGCGAGTCGAAATCCGCCATACTCGAGTGGGAAAAGAAGAGATAAATGATGTTGGAATTACACTACAATGCGTAAGGAAATCAAGAAACAAACAATAAAACTAAACCCCATAGGGGGTAGAGAAAGAATGCGAATGCGAAAATATGTGTATGTGTGTATGTTCATTTGTGCTCCTCACAACATGTAGTACATGAAAACCATAAAGCCAAATCCAACTTTGTCTCCACATGAAATAAGATAAAACATTATCATTAAAACACAAGACAATAATTGAAATGAAGCTAAATGAACTCATGCATAAAGAACAAACCCCACTCTGTCTCCATATGAAATAAGATTTACACAATCATTAAAACATACAAGACATTAATTAAGGTGAGGCCAACAAGAGCACATGCTACCACATGTCATGTTTCCTTCTTCCACTCCATCATTATCCTCACCTCATCATTCCCCATAAAATATGCTCACTAATCTAAGCATGTGTTAAGCATCACTAAAGCATTAACACATCAACGATAAGAATAAAATCTCATTATATGGTTATGGAAATCATGTAAAGCTCAAAGGATTAAGATTAACACACACACACACACACCTAATTACATCACATAATCACATCACCTTCTTCTCTACCCCCAAATGGGGATGGACTAGTCTCTACTCATTAGGCTAACATGTTTATTAAGAAGAGAAAACATTCTACCTAATTCTACTTTGATTAATAAAACAAAACTAAGCAAAACATGCGAACTTTAAAAAAGACAACATTAGAACAAACTAAGAAAAAATATTTTATTTACATGACTCACATTGCAAGTACCATTCTTCTCCTCTTAAGTTTTTCTCCAAGGCTTACTCTAAGTAGAGAGAATGCCACAAAGAAATGAGTAATTACAAAGGAGGAAGAAGAGTTCTATTTATAGGCATGAAAAAAGGTAACCAGGGACAATCCCCCGGTGTGGGACTAATGAAACCTTCCAAACATGGATATAAACAACATTGGAACCAAAGATGGTCGAATTTGAATCATAATCGGCTGCTTATTGGTGGTCCAAAAATGTCTGATCTGACTAGTATTCGTCTAGTACCTTTCCTTCTTCAATTTAGTAATGTTAGGTGCACCCAGTTTGGGCATGAGGATCTAGACGCGAGCGGAATTGTCATAATACTCCTCATGATGGTGTGGAGTTTCTCGATTTGCTAATTGGTCCTCTTGGCTTGCATCCAGGTCCTTCATTCTTGCACATCAGTCCATAAGTCCATTTTCTCACGTTTTGGTCCTATTTTGTGTGTCTTCTTCTTAAACATATTTATTCCTGAAAATTAAACATAAAACTCATTAAATAGCATTGCTTAGGTTCAACATAGAGGATATAGGACACGAATATATACATGATGTGATGTCAATCAGAGATCGAGAGAGGCACTCCCAAACCAGCAAGGTGCGGGGATGTTCAGATCTCACATCTTCTATTTACGAATGATGTCATGGTATTTGTTGCGGCTACTAAAGAAAATGTGAGGGTTATCAAGCGCATTCTAACGGGGTTCTCGGCTACCTCCAGGTTGCAGCTGAATGTGGCAAAAGTTCAAGTATTCATGGGAGGAGAAGCGACCGATGGCACCTGGATTTGTACGCACTTGGACATGGAGAGAGCGGATTTCCTTGTAACATACTTAGGCCCCAACTTTCCTCAAGATTGGGGAGATACCATTGCATGGGGTCAATCAGCAAGGTACAACAACGACTTAGCACATAGAAGAGGAACTTCCTTTCGATGGTGGGTCGCGTTGAGCTGATAAGGAGCGTGCTTGTGTCTATAAGGATTTATTAGACTTCGGCCTTTCTTGTCCTGAGGAAAGTATTAAAGGAAGTGGAGAGCCTCATGATTTATTTTGTATTGGGCAGTCCTACAAAGTGGGTGGTTGTAGCTTGGGAGGGTAGTTGTACACCAAAGGAGGAGGGCGGCTTGGGACTTAGAAAGTTTAAGGACTGGATTGATGCTGGGTTGCTGCTCCTTCATTGGTTGGTTGTGGAGGGTGCTAATTCACTTTGGGTTTGATGTATGAGAATGTAGTTTTTTAAGGAATCGAAATATTTGGTTAGGAAGGCCACCGTTTGTTTGATCTTGGGCGTGGTGGGGCATTCTTAGTGTCCGAGAGTTGGCAAAGAAAAAAAATCCAATACCAAGTGGGAGATGGGGCAGTAACAACGTTCTTTACCGACCCATGGTGTGGTCGGCCTTTGCTCTCTTCGCTAGGGGGAGAGTGCCTTCAGTATGACATGGGGGTTCCCAAGGATACTTTGATATCATATTTTATCCAAGTTGGCGCATGGATACTCCCCAAGCTGAGATCCTTAGAGATGGAGGTGTTGTGGCCTTGGATCTTCCAAACTAAAATTCATGCAGGATGAGATACACCGATATGAGTTGGAGCAAATAGTGAGTTGTTTTCAGTCAAGGAAGCGTGGAGTTGGGTGGCACCTAGGCAAAGGTGAGTGGGTTGGGTAGCTATGGTTTGGCATAAGTACCACATATTGAACATGCTCTTACATTTTGGAGAGCCTTACAGGGACGGTTGATGACTAAGGCACTAATGTGGGCTCAGGAACAACTTACGACCCTATTTGTGTATTATGCGAGGAGAGGGATGAGGATATGCCACACCTCTTCTGGGAATGTAGCTTCACCAGACAAGTCTAGTCACAAATTTTGCGGATACTAAAGATTAACACAAGGAGTGGAAGCACGATAGAAGTGAAAGTCGAGAGGCTAAAAGCGATCCAGGGGAGCATGGCACAATAAGCCACCACTAGACTTGCTCTTGCTGCCACCATCAATGAGTGTTGGCAAGAGAGAAGTCGGCAGATATTTGACAATGAGAAGCAGTGTCCTGAGGACGGGGGCATACTCATCAAGGAAGCGGTGCGAGTGATGGTAACAAGGATTAAGGAGATTAGAGAGAATCCCGAGGCATTGAGATTGTAGGAGATTAGTTGGAACTAGTAGTGACACGTGTAGGGTGGTTACAAGTATATGATAGATTAGAGTTAGATTCCAGTTATGTACTGAGCATAACGTGTGCGTTGTAATCGACACAATTTTGTAGGCTGTAAATGGTTTACACACATTAATGAATTAGAGGCTATGCCTCCTTTTTGCTTGGCAAAAAAGGGCTGAAATATAAGAGAAATAACTTAAATGTAGCAAACTGGACATGTTCGTCATACACAATGACCCATCTGCAAGAGGGAAGGACCTGGATGTAAGCTGGAAGGTCCAAATAGTAAACCAAGAAACTCCACACCATCATAAGGAGTATTTTGACAATTAGATTTGGGCCCAGACTCCAATAACCAATCTGAGTGCACTCCAATAACCACACTAAATAAGATATCCGAAATGGCAGCACATCAGACAAAATGTGACCGCCAATTGGTGGCCCTAGACCACTAATTGGTCGTCCATGTTGGTCAAAATCTGACCCGATTTTGCATGGTTGTGAGTTATCTAGTTTATGTTCAGTGTACGTATGTGCCAGTAGTCCCACATCGGGGGAGTGTCCCCAGTTGTCTTTTTCATGTCTATAAATAGAACTCCTATTCCTCTTTTGTAAACTATCATTTGCTTGGTGGTCATTCTCTCTACTTAGCGTAAGCCTTTGGAGCAAAACTCAAGTGGAGAGATGTTACTTGTAATGTAAGTCATGAATAAAATAATTTTTGTTAACTTCATATTGTTTCTTTTTGCAAGTTTAGATTAGTTATGTTTTGTCCATCGTAGTATAATTAGTTAGAATGTTTCTAATCTTTAGTATAATTGTAAGCTTAATGTGTAGTGAGTAGTTCCATCCCCCTTTGGGGGTGGAGATGATGTTTATACATGTAATAAAGAATGAGAATGAATGCTATCTTATGCAATATGTGATGAATGTGAATGTATGCTTGTTTGTTTAAAAGAGAATACTTAACTTGATGGGTTTTGCCATAACCATTAGGTACTTCCTATGCTTGTTTAGGTTCTTAATAACCAACTTGTTTATGATTATGTTAATCAACTAGGTTAGTGATTGGAATGATAGGTTTTGCCACAAACATTAGGTACTTCATATGCATGAAAATACAACCTACACTTGTGCCTTATTGAATGCATTTTTCACCACCTTATTACTTGTGTACACATACTCCACCTCTTGGGGGTTTTTCCTTACTGAATTTCATCTCCCTAGTTTGTTAGTTGCTTAGTTAGTTTCAGTTAGTCTTGTGCTTTCATCTTTCTTATTGGTTAATTTCTTGTTTAGTGTAGCCTAGCTTAGTGTAATCAAACTTCTTCTACCCTTATTTTCCACTTGATTTCTGAAGAACCAGAGTTGACACACCTCCTTGTGGACTCAACTTGTACTTGTCACTTCTTCATCGTGGTCGTGCACTTGCATTTTAAACTTTAATCAAAACAATTATCATTTTTATAGATCGGCGGATGCCATCTGAATCACCAACGAATAAATTTCGTCTGTGATTCCTTTTTACCCTAGCCCGAATCGGGCTTTCCCCCTCATTCCCCCAACTCACCCTAACGTTCATCTTCTCACCGCATCTCCGTGATGCCACTCCGTCTCTTCCTCCTCACCATGTTTGTTGTCTTTACTTTGCCATGTTGTCACCTCCTCCTTGACGCTTCGTCGTCACCGCATGGTCGCCTCCTTTACCTCTGCCGCCTCGCTTCCTATTGTAATCGACCTCTCCTCCTCTCAACTGCCACCTCGACCAATGATTGACATCATTTCATGCATATCTTTGTGTCTTATATCCATTATCTTTCACGCAAACAATGCTATGTAACGAGTTTAATGTTTAGTTTTTAGGAATAATTAGGTTTGAGAATGAGAGAGTATAAATGGACCTAATAGCAGGGAAAAAGACTAAGTACTCGAGGACTAAGATGCAAGATCAAAGGACCTGAATGTAAGATCGATGGACCAATGAGAAAACAAGAATACTCCACACCATCATGGGGAGTATTGTGGCAATTCTATTCGGGTCGGAGCTCCAGCAAGCGAAGTAGATGCATCAAAGACCAACAAAGACATCCAAAAAAGCCCACACGAAACAACAACCGGATCCAAACAATATAGACCGCCAATTGGCGGTCCAAGCCCGCTGATTGGTGGTCTGTTTTGATCCGGATCCGCTAAGATTTCGTAGGGTCGCGTATTAGTGTGTATTTAGTCTATTTCTGGTATTTGTTTAGTCCCATACCGGGAGATTGTCCCGGATTACCTTTTTCTATGGCTATAAATAGAACTCTCCCTCATCTCTTGTACCCCATCTCTCTCTTGGTGGCCATCCTCTCTACTAGGAGTAAAAGCCTTGAAGCAAAAACCCCTTGTGGAGAGAGGCTACTTGTAATTGAGTGAGTAATAATAGACGTTTTCCATTGGTTATGTTGTTTCTTTCTTAGTTTAATTTCCTTTCATATGCTTGCATGCTGCTTTAGTTTTATGTCCTTTTAGCTTCTTTAATATTTCTTGCTTGCTTAGTTAATTTCATTTTAGTAGAATGTTTCATTTTAATGTATGTTGTAGTGTAATGATTAGTGAGTAGTTCCATCCCCATTTGGGGGGTGGAGAAATATGTGATATGATTATGTGATGTAGTAGGTGTGTGTTATCTTAATCCCTTGAGCCTTATATGATTTCCATAACCATCTACTGGGATTTCACTCTTGTCTTTGATATGCTAATGCTCTTGAATGAAGCTTAACTTATGCTTAGATTAGTGGACCTATTTTATGGGGAATGATAAGGTGAGGATATGGATGAAATTGATGAAGGAAACATGACTTGTAGTTGCATGTGCTCTTGTTTCCCTTTAGCTTTGTTAATGCCTTGTATGTTTTAATGGTAATGTGCTATATTTCATGTGGAGGCATAGTGGGGTTTGGTCTTTATACATGAGTTCATTTAGCTTCATTCCAATTGTTGTCTTGTATGTTTTAATGATATTGGGTTATCTTATTTCATGTGGAGGCAAAGTTGGATTTAGTTTTATGATTTTCATGCACTACATGTTGTGATGAGCATAATTTAACACACACGCACACACATATCTTTGTATTCACACTCTTTCTCTACCCCCTATGAGGTTTAGTTTATTGCTTATCTTCCATTTCCTTTTTGCATTGTAGTGTAGCTTGACCATAACTCCTTTATCTCCTTTCTTTCCCACTCACCTTCGAACAAACTAAAGTCGACACACCTCCCTGTTGATCGACCCGTATTTTCCACTGCTTCAACGCGGCCGTGCACTTGCGGTTATAATTAAAACGTATCAATCAAGTTTTTGGCGCTGTTGTCGGGGAGGTGCTCTGTCCAGACTTTGGTTTGGACAATTCGAGTGGTTTTAATTTTTTGTTTTTAGTTTTGTTTGTTTCAGGAGGCTTCAAGGATCGAGAGACGTCTCCAGGAGAAGACGAGAGTAAATTAAAAGCAAACAGACCGCCAATTGGCGGCTCTGGACTGCCAATTGGCGGGTTGGTGAGCTCAAATTTCTCTCCAATTTTTTCTGGTCGTTTCTACTTTCACTAGGTTGTCTGGGAGTTCAATTTTTCATGTTTTGAATTGTAGTTTGCTCCCAGATTAACAATCAAGACCCTTTAATCAACTTGGACCTTAAAACTCAAAGCAAAAGAATAGATTGATTGCCATCTAGGTCATGCATCATTTGTAGACCTTGCACGCATTTGTCTTTTCTTTGCTTTACATTTTTGTTGTTGATAGCTGGCGTGAGGTGCGTGCACCCAATTCCCTCATTCATGCATTTTTAAATCATGCATTAGTTAGTAAGGTGCATAGGGACAAGAGTGAGTAGAGCGTTTGATTGGAGTGTTCATTGCTAGATTTAATATCAAAACGCTACTAAGGAGGGGTTGTTCCATAAAAGATAAGGTGGAGGATTTCATAACCCTTTCCTTGCCCCCAAAAATCACTCTTAATAAAAGACTTAATTCTAAAAGCAAGTAGACATTGGCCCTAAGGATTTCGGACGTACTAGGAGAGTAATCTAGTCAAGACCGTCAAGACCTGATCGGCGTCGCCTACCTTGCCGATAGTAGGAGGTACTGGATCTCCGGATCTGGTATCACTTGCTGGGCATTGTGGTCTTCGTTGTAGGGAGGTGAAGCATGTTGAGACTAGTGACCTCGAAGTTAGGCGTTGTCCAGCCTAAGGACCCGTTGCCTTACATTGTTTGAGTTGTGCTTGCTAGATTAGGCTTCTACCTTCACCACTACCCACGCTAGCTCTAGGGATTCTTCCCTCTTCATCTGAGTCCTCTCCTCATCTATATTCTACGAGTAGTCTCCTCCTCCGAGTACACCTTCTATTGTGTGTTATTTTAGAGTCGAGTCGAGTGTTTTATGCGAGGTTGGGCTCGTTCTGGTGTGAGCGCTCGACTTGAGAAAGTGCATTTTTCTGAGATGGACAGTCTAGGTGATCGTCCATCTCCGCCTCGTGCTCCTTTGGAGCATGAGGCTGAGTCTTCTCGTGGTGATGGGGGAGACCAGGGTCCATACATGGATTACCTCGGTCCACTTCCACCACCACGTAGACCTCCTTCTCCTCCTCCTCTGACTCGAGAGGAAGAGGGTTTCGGTCAGCATCGAGTTCTTGGTGCACCACCACCTTTAGCTCGACAGGATAGACCAATGACTTTGTGGGAGAGGACCCATCCTGTCTGGGCCGCGCAGCCTTCTTGCATAGTTCTTCCCCCAGCTCGAGGGAACACCTATGAGATGAAACCTCAGTATGTGAGCATGCTTCCTACCTTTACTGTTAATAAGGAGGATCCATATATTTTTATACGTGAATTGGAGGAAATATGTTCCATGTTCAAGATTCAACAACTTGATGAGGATTCAGTCCGGTTGAGGATGATTTCTTTCGCGTTGAAGGATAACGCGAAGAAATGGATGTATAGTCTCCCGACGAGCTCTATTCGGTTTGGGATGACTTTGTGACCGTCTTTCTGAAGAGATTTTTCTCTCAAAGGAAAACTCAACAGGTAGGGCACCAGATACACCAAATGTATCAGACTGAGACCAAATCGTTTTATGCTTTCTTTGAGAGGTTTTAAGGACCTTCTCTTGCAGTGCCCTCATCATGGAATTGAGTTGTGGGAGTTATGCCAAATTGTTGATGAGGGCCTCAACTACAACACCCACACATTGTTGCATTCAATGTGTCAAGGTGATTTCTAAATGAAACCCATCGATGAGGCATTGGACACCTTTGAATTAATGGCTGAACGAACCTTTGAGTGGGACACCATGAGAGAGCCACCAGCCGTCAGATCTTCTGGTCGAGCTTCATCATATCAAGTTGAGTCAACTATCGCATCTCAGGCAAAAATGGTTGTTCTCATGGGTAGAATTGAGGGTTTAGAGTTGGACCGAGCTCCTGTACCTCAGGTCGCTACTCCCGGGTGTAGTAGGTGTGGACTTACGGGTCATGATGACTTGGAATGCGTTTATGCTCCAAGGGATACTGAGCATGAAAATGCGATGTATCAACAGAGGTCCCGTAACGACCCGTACAGTCACTCCTACAACCCAAGATGGCGTAACCATCCTAACTTTTCTTGGGGCCTAGTGGGAGTAACAGTCAGAGCTCGCACACTCAACCTCAACCTCTGCCTTATCAACCTCCACGCCCATCGGCGACCTACCAACCTCCATGATTGACATCATTTCATGCTTATATTCGTATCCTATATCCATTATCTTTCACCTAAAGAATGCTATGTTACGAGTTTTATGTTTAGTTTTCAGGAATAAATAGGTTTGAAGAGATGAAGCATAAAAGGACCCAAAAGCTGGGAAAAAGGACTGAATTGTGAGATCTGTGGACCAAGATGCAAGGAAGAAGGACCTGAATGCAAGACCGAAGGACCTAAGAGCAAAACAGAATACTCCTCACCATCTTGGGGAGTATTTTGGCAATTCTATTCGGGTCGGAGCTCCAACATGCAAAATAGATGCATCAAATACCAACAAAGCCTTACAGAAAAGCCCACAAGAAATTCCAGAGCGATCCGGACACTGTAGACCGCTAATTAGTGGTCCAAAATCGCTAATTGGCGGTCGCTTTTGGCCCAAATGCGCTCAAATTTCTCCAGCACATGTATTAGTGGATGTTTAGGCTATTTGTGGTATCTGTTTAGTCCCACATCGGGGGATTGTCCCGGATTAGCTTTTTCCATGGCTATAAATAGAACTCTTCACCTCCTATTGTAATCACTCCATATTTTAAGTG
Source organism: Triglochin maritima (assembly GCA_963682175.1). Classification (NCBI taxonomy): domain Eukaryota; kingdom Viridiplantae; phylum Streptophyta; class Magnoliopsida; order Alismatales; family Juncaginaceae; genus Triglochin; species Triglochin maritima. The sequence continues at coordinate 32,425,147 of OY821779.1, forward strand.
GCTATTCTTCCTCCTAGAAGTGAGGCCTTGAAGCACACACTAAAATAGGAGGATGCTACTTTTAATGTGAGTCATTTTAATACAAGTTTTCTTTATTATGTTGTTTGTTTTATGTTTCTTGTTTTGCTTTGCTTAATCTCATTTCATTAGTTTTATTAGCTTAGTTAATATGCTTTTTTTGTTTAGTTTAATAAGTAGTGTAATGTTTAGTGAGTAGTTCCATCCCCTTTGGGGGGTGGAGTAGATGTACATACATGCAAATGAGAATGGATTCAATGCTTTATTTCCAATGTGTTGATAGAACATGAATGTATGCTTGCTTGTTTAGGATAGAATTTATAACTTGATGAGTTTTGCCAAAATGATTAGACACCTCTCATGCTTGTTTAGGTTCTGAAATAAACATCTTGCATATATAAATGTTAATCAACTAAGTTGGTGAATAGATTGATAGGTTTTGCCACAACATTTAGACACTTCCTATGCATGATAACACCACCTTAATTTGTGCTTAAAGAATGTGTTCAACACCCACCTCTTTGCTTGTGTGCACTCACTCCACCCCTTAGGGGTTTCTTAGATCTGTATTCCAGCATTCTTCTTTTGTTCTTAGCTTAGTTGTCATTTCATTGTTTGTTTCTTTCGTTCGCATTTCATACTTAGCGTAGTTTAGTGTAGAGTAGCATAATCAATCTTTCTCCCCCAATTTTTGCCACTTGATTTCGTACAAGCAAGAGGCTACTCACCTCCCTGAGGACGACCCGTACTTGCCACCGCTTCATCGCGGCCGTGCACTTGCGGTTTAAATTAAAACATTCAACACTCCGCATCAAAGGTCTCAGTACCATAATTACCAACCTGCCCAGGCCTCGTCGTCGGGTTATTCTAACCAAACTCCACTACCCCCAATGGGTTGACTTGATGGACCCCACTCTTGAACAAACCCTTCAAGTCTTCATACAGAGCATGCAATCCATGTTTGCGGCCAGAAACAATTCGGTCAAAGCATTGGAAATGCAAGTTAGCCAGTTGGCTCATCAGCTCCATGAACGCGAGAAGGGCCAGTTACCGAGTCAACCCGAGGTGAATCCTCGGGGTACCCATTCTCAAGGAAGGCCACCAGTGCCTCATGCTACCTCTGAACTGACCCATCATATTAATGTGATTCATACTTTGGGGTCTGGTAAGGAGGTGGACAACCACATTGGGGTGCCTTCCTTGCAATCACCATCTCCGGGTGTCACCAGACCTACGGTCATACCTGCATCTCTGAGGGAGCCGGATCCTGAGGTTCCATCCACAAATACTTCCAGGAAGGAGCCTGATCCTGAGGTTCCTTCTACATTTCCTTCGACAATGGGGCCGAACCCTGAGGTCCCCTTGTCTCCTCTTGTATCGAAGGAATCAAATTCTGAGGTCCCCACTCATGCTTCTTTGGACCAGAATTCTGAGGTTCCTTCGCAAAACCCTTATGCCCCGAAGGTGTCATTCCCTGAGCTCCTTAAAAAGAAAACTTCGGATCAACATGACAAGATGCTTGAGATATTTTGGCAAGTTAAGTTGAGCATTCCTCTGTTAGAGGTGATTCAGCAAATGCTACCTTTTGCCAAGGTTCTCAAGGACTTATGCACTAAGAAGAGAAAAACTCATGTTCCAAAGAAAGCTTTTCTTGCGGATAACGTGAGTTCTTTGTTGGCACAACCCATGCAAGTCAAATACAAGGACCCTGGTTGTCCTACTATCTCTTGTGTGATTGGTGATGTGTCCATACATCGAGCTTTATTGGACCTTGATGCATCTGTTAATCTTCTGCCATATTCTGTATACGTCCACCTCGGTGTTGGAGACCTCAAACAAACAAAAACCACTCTTCAATTGGCTGATAGAGCTATGATGAAACCGAGGGGCGTAATGGAAGATGTGCTGATCAAAGTGGAGAGTTCATTTATCTAGTCGACTTCTTTTTTTGGATACTGAACCTGTGGCAAACCCACTTGGACAAATTCCTATTATTCTGGGGTGACCATTTCTAGCGACTTCCAATGCCTTGATTAATTGTCGCAATGGTCTGATGTGCTTGACTTATGGTAGTCAACGTGCTGATTTCAACATCTTCACCATCGGCAAGAAGCCAAGTGCCTTCAATGACCCTGTTGGGGCAACCTTATCCAGGGGATGGATGAGATTGAAGTTGAGGGCACCTTCAAGTATTTCAGAGAATTGTTCGATGGAGACCTTGAAGGTGGTGAAGATGTTTCACCTGGGCTGGCACAAGAAGGTGCCTTATCTTGTGAACACGTGACCATTGAGCCACATCCTTTCGATCACGTGGCTCTTGAGCCACAAGATACCATTTTTGAGGCCTCTGGGCCACATGCTCTTCATTCTGTATATGTTGAGGACCTCATGTGGTTTAAGAATCAACCACCTGATACCCTACATTTTAAACAACCAAACAGAGGTTCACCTCTCATTCATGCCTCCTATCTTGCTAACTCTCAAGAGGCATCAAACGACCACAATGCTTATAAGGGTGTCAGGTGGTCATGTAATTTTGTTTTGTATGTTTTGCGGGACCATGCAGGTGCATTTCTGGCTCGAGAAATGGCGGGTTCCCATTTGATATCCCTTGACATATGAAGATGGGCGCCCATTGTTGTACATAGTTAAAAAAAAGAAAAAAAGAAAAGAGAACAAGACTCCTTTAGTGAGCATCGATTGTTGTGGGCTCCAACCCTTGAGTATTTGGGCCCCATTTCTTTCACGTATTTATATCCCTTCTTTAGCATCTCACTGGTTTTGAGGGAATTCGGGTTTGTGTCCATCACTATAACAATGAACTTCCGGATGCACTTCATATTGGTGAGATCTTCCCTTTTTCATGCATAAATCCATGTAGTATCTCGCTCACATTCATTGAGGACAATGAATGAGGTAGGTGTGTGTGTGGGGGGGTGTTTTACGTGTGTACATAGTTGAGTGTTTTCCTTTGATTTTGTTTTCTTTTGTGTGCATTGATAGGGTCATGTTAGTGTGCTGCATTTAATATCAATATATCTGCTTGCCTTGATCCATGGGTGAGTTGTCTTCTTTTGCTTGCCTAGTGCTTTAAAAGTTTCACATTTCTTTCAAAAATCTTCTTGTGTTTGCGAAAAAAAATGTTTTGTGGGTTTTTTGTGTGTTTAGCATGTGCGAAACCGTTGAGAGGCAAAGTAAAAATAAAGCTCCCAAATTTGTCTTGAACTTAATACATTAGGATATCTAGTATAGTGGCTTTAGGGCTTATCTAGTCGTTAGGATGCACCCCAGTTTTTCCTCGGGAGGCGAGTAATCATAGGGTTTCAGTACTCAAACAATTAAAGAAGTCTACCCTGAACCTAGTGAGTCAATAATTCTTGTATGTTAATTTAAGGAAGTTTGTTGTAGTCAATGACCCTTTAAATCTTGTTGTGAGACATTATGTGTAGGGGTTTTGGTTCATGTGTAGATAAGAAATAAGTGAGTAGGTGTTCTCTCTTCTCGCACGGCTCCTATCACTCGGGAAAGTAGATCTGAGGGGACTTTGTGCCTGGTGATTTCGAGTCATCTGACTTGGGATGCACCGACCGAACTCCCGTTACACGGGTGGTAGGGATTGCCCTATGTGGACATTTGGGGAAAGGTGTACGTGATAGTGCAAGTCGTCATAGGCAATGAAGCACAAAACCTGACCGTGGGAGAATGAAACTCCAACTAATAAAAAGAAAACAAAAAGGTAAGAAAAGAAACAAAAAGAAAAAAAAGGGTAATGCAAATAAGAACCTTAATGGACTTTACACTTTGTATCACTTGAGGATGTTGGGGTTGTCCTTGTCTTTCACTTAAGTCCTTATTTAACTTGCTGTTGAACATTTTATTTAAACCGCAAGTGCACGGCCGCGATGAAGCGGTGGTAAGTACGGGTCGTCCTCAGGGAGGTGAGTAGCCTCTTGCTTGTACGAAATCAAGTGACAAAAATAGGGGGAGAAAGATGTTTATGCTACTCTACTCTATACTACGCTAAGTAGGAAATGCGAAAGGAAGAACCAAACAATGAAATAATAACTAAGCTAAGAACAAAGGAAGAATGTTGGAATTTAGAAATGGGAAAACCCCTAAGGGGTGGAGTGAGTGCACACATGCAAAGAGGTGGGTGTAGAATACATTCTTTAAGCACATGAAGGTGGTGTTTATCAAGCATAGGAAGTGTCTAAATGCTATGGCAAAATCTATCAATCTATTCACCAACTTAGTTGATTAACATTTACATATGCAAGTTGTTTATTTCAAAACCTAAACAAGCATGAGAGGTGTCTAATCATTTTGGCAAAACTCATCAAGTTATAAATTCAATCCTAAACAAGCAAGCATACATTCATGTTTTATCAACACATCAAAATTAAAGCATTCATCCCATTCTCTAATGCATGTATGTACATCTACTCCCCCCAAAGGGGATGAAACTACTCACTAAACATTACACTAATTATTAAACTAAGCAAAGAAAGCATATTAAAACTAAGCTAGAAATAAAAGACTCTTAAACTAAAACATGCACAAACAATAAAAGAAGCATAAACAAACAATGAAAGAAACACAAAACTTTATTGATAAAATGACTCACATTTCAAGTAGCATCCTCCTACTTTAGTGTGTTCTTCAAGGCCTCACTTCTAGTAGGAAGAATAGCCACTTAAAATATGGAGTGATTACAATGGAAGGTGAAGAGTTCTATTTATAGCCATGGAAAAAGGCAAACCAGGACAATCCCCCGATGTGGGACTAAACAAATACCAAAAATAGCCTAAACATCCTCTAATACATGTGCTAGAGAAATTTTAGCGGATTTGGGCCAAAATGGACCGCCAATTAGCGGTCTTGGACCGTCAATTGGCGGTCTATATGGTTCAGATCCTGCTCATTTTTGTGGTGGCTTTTCTTGGTATATTTGCTGGTCTTGGATGCATTCACTTGGTTTGTTGGAGCTCCAACCCGAATCGAATTGCTAAAATACTCCCCATGATGGTGTGGAGTATTCTGTTTTGCTATTAGGTCCTTCTGTCTTACATTCAGGTCCTTCTCCCTTACATCTTAGTCCCCAGATCTCACAATTCAGTCCTTTTTCCCCGCTTTTGGGTTCTTTTATGCTTTATCTCTTCAAACCTATTTATTCCTGAAAACTAAACATAAAACTCGTAACATAGCATTGTTTAGGTGAAAGATAATGGATATAAGATACAAATATAAGCATGAAATGATGTCAATCACTTGCACGAATGGTTCATTAGGTTACGTGTGTGGACTGAATACCTATATAGAGTCGGCCCGTAGGATTACCGCGTCCAATGATCGATAAAAATGACTCAATCAAGTCGAGTTTCTAGATTGAATAATGCATCTATATTTGGATTTTGTGGGTATATCCGCTGAAAACCCTCAGGAGACAACACTCCTCCTTGGCAACAAGGAGGCTTGTTGTACGTGCTGAGTGCAACCGTGATTCCTACGATAGTGAGTTAGGTTTTCTGTTTCTTTGTTTTTCTCGGGATTAGCAAAAGTTAGGTGTGGGAGTATTTGATTGACATCATTTCATGCATATCTTTGTGTCTTATATTCATTATATTTCACCCAAACAATGCTATGTAACGACTTTATTGTTTAGTTTTCAGGAATAAGTAGGTTTGAGAAGGAGAGACTATAAATGGACCTAATAGCAGGGAAAAAGACTGAGTTGAGAGACTCAAGGAGTAAGATGCAAGATCGAAGGACCTGAATGTAAGATCGAAGAACCAATGAGCAAACAAGAATACTCCACACCATCATGGGGTGTATTTTGGCAATTCTATTCGGGTCGGAGCTCTAGTAAACGAAGTAGATGCATAATGACCAACAAAGACATCTAGAAAAGCCCACACGAAACACTGCCCGGATCCAAACAATATAGACCGCTGATTGGCAATCTGTTTTGATCCGGATCAGCTAAGATTTCGTAGGGTCGCGTATTAGTGTGTATTATTCTATTTCTGGTATTTGTTTAGTCCCATACCGGGGATTGTCCCGGATTACTTTTTTCTATAGCTATAAATAGAACTCTCCCTCATCTCTTGTACCCAATCTCTCTCTTGGTGTCCATCCTCTCTACTAGGAGTAAAAGCCTTGAAACAAAAACCCCTGGTGGAGAGAGGCTACTTGTAATTGAGTGAGTAATAATAGATGTTTTCCTTTGGTTATGTTGTTTCTTTCTTAGTTTAATTTCCTTTCATTTGCTTTCATATCCATTCTTTAATGCATGTATGAACATCATCTCCACCCCCAAAGGGGGATGGATCTACTCACTACACATTACTCTAAAAATTAAACTAAAGAAGAAAAGAAACATTCTAACTACTTTAGCCTAGAATCAAAGAAATAAAACTAAGCTAAGCATGCATAAAGAAACAACATAAGAACAAACCAATGGAAAAATTATTTTATTAAATGACTCACATTGAAGGTAGCATTCTTTCCACCTTGAGATTTTGCTCCAAGGCTTACTTCAATTAGAGAGAATGTCAGCAAGCAATGGGTGATTACAATAGAAGGTGAAGAGTTCTATTTATAGCCATAGAAAAAGGTAATCCAGGGCAATCACCCGGTATGGGACTAAACAAATACCATAAATAGACTAAATACACACTAATACACGTTCCACATAAATATTAGCAGATCCGGACCAAAAGTGACCGCCAATTAGCGAGCTATCGGGTCTGGATCCGTTTGGAATTTGTTGTGGGCTTTTCTGGATGTCTTTGTTGGTCTTTGATGCATATACTTCGTTTATTGGAGCTCCGACCCGAATCGAATTGCCTAAATACTCCCCAAGATGGTGTGGACTTTTCTGTTTTTCTCTTTGGTCCTTTGGTCTTACGTTAAGGTCCTTCTCCCTTGCATCTTAGTCCCCAGGTCTTACAACTCAGTCCTTTTTCCATGCTCTTGGTCCTTTTATGCTTCATCTATTCAAACCTATTTATTTCTGAAATTCAAACATAAAACTCGTCACATAGCATTGCTTAGGTGTAAGATAATGGATATAAGATACAAATATAAGCATGAAATGTTGTCAATCAAATACCCCCACACCTAAGTTTTTGCTATTCTCGAGCAAAACAAAAAAAAAGAGAAAAGCAAACGACAAACAAGAAATCTTAACTCACTTTCGTAGGAATCACGGTTGCATTTAGCACGTGGAACAAGCCGTTAAACCTCCTTGTTGCCAAGGAGGAAGAGTGTTGTCTCCTGAGGGTTTTCAGCGGATATACCTACAAAATCCGAACACGATGCATTATTCAATCTAGACACTCGACTCATTGGACATATTTTGTCGATCATTGGACGCGGTATTCCTACACGCCCACTCTATAAAGGTAATCAGTCCACACAACTAGCCTAATGAACCATTCGTGCAAGTTGAATAAGGAATTAAGTAAAAGACATGGACAACCTCAACATCCTCAAGTGATACAAAGTGTATAGTCCATTAAGGTTCTTATTTGCATTACCTTTTTTTCTTTTTTTTTCTTATTATTAGTTGGAGCTTCATTCTCCTAGGGCCGGGTTTCGTGCATCATTGCCTATGAGGACTTACACTATCACGTACACCTTTCCCCAAATCTCCACACAGGGCAATCCCTACCACCCGTGTAACGGGAGTTCGGTCGGTGCATCCCAAGTCAAATGACTCGAAAGCACCAGACACAAAGTCCCCTTAGACCTTATTTCCCGAGTGATAGGAGCCGTGCGAGAAGAGAGAACACCTACTCACTTATTTCTTATCTACACATGAACCAAAACCCCTACACTTAATGTCTCACAACAATATTTAAAGGGTCCTTGACTACAACAAATTTCCTTATATTAACCGACACGAATTATTGACTCACTAGGTTCAAGGTGGACTTTTTTAAATGTTTGAGTACTGAAACCCTATGATTAGTCACCCCCGAGGGAAAACCAGGGTGCATCCTAACAACTCGATAATACCTAAAGCTGGTATACTAGGTATCCTAATGCATCAAGTTCAAGATAATTTTAGGAGCTTTCTTTTTACTTTGCCTCTCAACGGTTTTGCACATGCTGAACACACGCAGAACCCACAAAATATTTTCTTTCGCAAACCCATGAAGATTTTGAAAGAAATGTGAAAATTTAAAAGCACTAGGCAAGCAAAAGAAGACAAGTCACCCAAGGATCATGGCAAGCAGATATATCAATATTAAATGCAGCACACTAACATGACCCTATCAATACATACAAAAGAAAACAAAAATCAAAGGAAAAGACTCTACTATGTACATACGTAAAACACCCCCCACACCTACTTCACGCATTGTCCTCAATGAATGTGAGCATGAAACTACATGGATTAATGCATGAAAAAAGGAAGATATCACCAACATTAAGCGCAAAAGGAAGTTCATGGTTATGCGAATGGACACAAACCGGAATTCCACCCAAACCTGTGAGATACTGAAGAAGGGAGACAAATACGTGAAGAAATGGGGCCCAAGTACACAAGGGTTGGGGCCCACAAAAATGGATGCTCACTGAAGGAGTCTTTTATTACTCGCTTTTTTTGATTTTTTTACAAGATATATACATACACAAAGATATTCTCATAATCATTTGGTCAATGAACATCAAATGACAACATTGCGTTATGAGGACCAGAGACTTGCCGAGATGGGCAAACTTCACTGGTACTCTGAGGTGTCATGAGGGGTGAAAGGTCAAAGTTGAAAGGCTCGAACCCCTCATGATATTGTTTGGGTGTAGGCAACATGAATGAGTGAAGTTGTGTTGCCTCACTAGGGTTTAGTTGCTCATCAAACAAAACCCTCAAACCAATAGGTGGGTGCATCGGAATAAGTTCCTCAAGCTCATTTGATGGATGCAGCAAACCTGCATCACTAAGAATGGGGCTTCTCCCCCAAGTCATCCAACAAGGACCTCCCACCATCATTTATATCATCAAGCATAAGCTCGGTCGTAGGTGGATCCTTGGAGTCAATATGAAGCTCAAAGGGCTCAATAGCCCTAGGACACGGGGTAACGACAACTTCTGGAATGGGCATATGCTGAGGTGTGTCCCCCCACTAATGGTCTCAACTGAATCATGCAACGAACACTCCCTTCGGACATTCATGTTTGATGTCAGCTCACTTTGTTGCATTGCAAAGACACGCAATGAGTTTTCGCTGGGCCCACAAACATTCTCAATGGGTTGCATTGGTGTTAGGGGTGTTCGTTGATTTTGCGGTGCTTTCTCTAATTGGCGGATGAGATTGAGATTTAAAGGTTGGTCCATGGGTTCCTGTTGCCTACCAGAGTTGAACACATGAAACTCAGCAATCATGTTACCGGATGAGAGCTTCATGAGACCATTTCTACAATTAATTAAGGCATTGGAGGTTGTCAGAAATGGTCTACCTAAAATCAAAGATATTTGAGAGTGGGTGTTTACAACAGGATTGGTATCGAGGACAACAAAATCTACTGGAAATATAAAATCTCCAACTTTGATAAGCATGTCCTCGATAATCCCCTTTGGGGCACAAATGGTTCTATCCGCCAATTGGAGGGTGATCTTAGTTGGTTTCAATTCTCCCAAGTTCAACTGTTGATAAACAAGAAATGGGAGGAGGTTGACCGTTGATCCTAAATCAAGCAATACAATACTCATGCTAGTGTCCCCAATCGTACACTGAATAGTAGGACACCCAGGGTCTTTGTACTTTGTGTATGTGGGATTGGACAAAAGTGAGCTTACACTTGCAGCCAAGAATGCTTTCTTAGGAACATTGGTCTTCCTCTTGGTTGTGCAGAGATCTTTTAACACTTTGACATATTGAGGTATTTGTTGGATGACATCCAACAAGGGGATGTTAACATTCACTTGCTTAAACACCTCTAATATCTTATCCATTGTGTCACTCTGCTTTTTGGTTAACCTACTTGGATAGGGAGCTTTTGACAGGTAGGTTTTCTGCGGTGCCTGAGAAGGAGGCGTTGGTGTATTACCCTCACCATCAGCCTCTTCTTCACCACCATTCCCACTAAGGGGCTGCATAGATGGTGGTGGTGGCAAGGAAATGTGATTGCCAACCTGCTTTCCATTACTTAAGGTTACAATGGCATTGACATGGTGAACAAGTTCCTCCACATGGTTCACTTGCCGCCCCCGAGGTACCACATTCTCATTTTGCATGTGTTGTTTGTGGTACATACGGGGGTTAGCCTCAGGCTGACTAGGTAGAGACCTTCTCTCTTTCATGTACAGAGTGAGCCAATTGGCCCATCTGAAACTTTAGAGATTTGATGGTCTGCTAATTAGAAGTGAGAACTTAACTTGTGGTTGACATAAAAAAACATTGAGTTTTCAAGTCCACGAGTCAAGGTCTCAAGCAAATTGAATCGGGTTTCCATATTGTTGGAATTTGGGAAACCCGATTGATTGGTGATTTGAGCTTGGGGTGACTAATAAGATTGTGCATGCATGGGAGGTTGGTGTGGTTGGTTAGGTGGTAGAGAGGAGTTTGAAGGACCACCCGGGGCATTATTTTGGTTCCATGAAAAATTGGGGTGGTTCCTCCATCCGGGATTATAAGATGATGAGTATGGGTAATTCCTAGCTCTATCATAAATGACGTTGACACGTTCCATCTCAGGAGGAATGGACACACACTTGCTTTCTACATGACCTATCCTACCACATGAATGATAGGGAACTAGACCAGATGTGGACATGTGAGGTGCACCTTATTGGTTTTGGAGCTCAATCGAATCCATACGGCGCATTAAGACCGCCATGCTCGCCTCGGTGGCCGTAGTGGTATCGACAGCAAATGCGGCACCCGATCTAGTCGAGTTTGCATTCGCGATCCTTGCTCCTATGCTAGATGATGCAGGTGGTTCCCTCACACTCTCCCATTGCATGGTTTTCTTAGCGAGGTCTTCTAGGAAAGCCCATGCCTCCCTTTCATCCTTTCCTAAGAACTCTCCTTGACACATGGACTCAAGGAGCGTTCGGGTCAGGATGTGAAGACCCTCGTAGACAATCTGACAAAGGCGCCACAACTCAATGCCATGGTGAGGGAATGAGGATAGTAGCTCCTTGAATCTCTCTAAATATGCATGAAATGTTTCGGTCTCAAGTTCATAGAACGAATTGATTTCGTTCCTCAATTTTTGAGTCCGATGATTTGGAAAGTACTTTTTGAGAAATGCAGATTGAAATTCATCCCAAGTCCTAAAGGCATTTGCCTGGTTGCTATACAACCACTTTTTGGTGTCATCCTTTAGTGCAAAAGGGACAAGCCTAAGATGGATGGAGTCTGTGCTAAGTTGTTGCAATTTGAACATAGCACAGACCTCCTCAAATTCCTTGAGAAAGATATAAGGGTCACCCTTCCCAGTGAAGTGAGGAGCATGGAAATAAAGTGAGGCTTAACCTCAAAGTGGTTCCCTTTTGCCTCTGGCAAAACGATGCATGAGGGTAGAGTGGTACGGCTTGGGTAGCATCGATCACGTAGAGGTATGAGAGCAACAACAGGAAGAACAAGAAGCACAGGTGGAAAAGGTGGGTCCAGCAACTGCTCCTCGCGGAAATTAGCATCCATTGAACCCGAACTATGTGCAACACGAGAGGAGGGAGGCGTCAAGAAATCGATTACCGAATCAGGGTTGACGACACGCCTCGTAAAAAAGGCACTCTCGTCTCATGCCCACACAAGCATGCCCAAAAGGTTTACACACACAAACCAAAACTTTTTTTTAAAAATAAAAATAAAAATAAAGAGTGTGCGTAGAGGAGAAGACGAAGGGACACATAAGAAAGAGAAGACTCAGGAGAGAAGGGAAGAAGTCCTTATGCTACGGTGGGTGGGTACATGTAGAAGCACACAAGCAAACAAGGCTCAAACAGTCCTACGGTTGCTATAGGTCCTTACAGTTAGACGCCGCCTAACTGTAAGGTCACACGGCCTCAACACGTCTCACCTCCCTACGATGAGGACCACAAAGCCCAGCAAGTGAGTCAAGATCCGGAGATCTCGCCTCTCCTACTATCGACAGAGTGGGCGACGCCGATCAGGCCATGACGGTCGGGACCGGATCACTCTCCTAATGCGCCCGAAATCCTTAGGGCCAATGTCTACTTGATTTTAAAATTAGGCTCTTGATTAGTGTGGTTCTTGGGGCAAAGGAAAAGGTGATGAAATCCCCCACCTTATCTTATATGGGACAACCCCTCCTTAGTAGCGTTTTGGAGTCCTAAATCTAGCAATCAACTCTCCAAACAAACGCTCAACTCACACTTGTTGCAATGCACTTCCTACTAACTAATGCATGTTCATACAAAATGCATGAATGATAGAAGGAAATGCATACCTCACGCCATCACTCAGCAACTGAAAGTAAAGCTAAGAGAAAAGACAAACTACGTGCCTAAGTCGAGCACATGATGCATGACGTAAACAAGAAATAATGCCTAATCTTTTGCTTTGGGTTTTAAGGTCCAAGTTGCTTAAATGGAGATTGATTATTGATCTAGGAATAAACTATAAGTCAAAACATGTCAAATCGAGTCCCAAATCACTATATCAGATAATACAACAATCCAAAGAAAAAATGAAGGAAACAGAGCTCACCAGACCGCTGATTGGCGGTCCAAACTTCTCTGTTCTGCTCCAAATTTCTCCTGGTGATTTCCCTCTATCCTTAGAGTCTCCTGAAACAAAGAAATCTACAAAACACAAATTGAATCCACTCAAATCGTCCAAACCAGAGTCTGGACTGGCACCTCCCCGACAACGGCGCCAAAACTTGTTTAATCGTTTTAAATATCGCAAGTGCACGACGTCGGTGAAAACGTGGGCAAATACGGGTCGATCCACGGGGATGAGAGACCACTCTGGTTTTTCATAAATCAACTGGAAACAGAGAGGGGAATAAGTTGTGATTACACTAAACTATACTAACTACACTAAACGAGTAAGCATCAAACAAGGAAAACGAAAGCGAGGGAAATTGAAAGTTGGTTATTGATCGATTCGTTTATACTAAACCGCAAGTGCACGGCCGCGTTGAAGAGGTGGAAAATACGGGTCATCCACTGGGAGTTGTGTCGACGTTTGGTTTGTGCGAAGGCGAGTGGTAAAGAAAAGACAAAAAGATTGATTATACTAAACTATACTAGAATGCAAAAGGAAATGAAAGCTAAGCAATAAAACTAAACCCCAAAGGGGGTAGAGAAATAATGTGAATATAAAAGATGTGTGTGTGTGTGTTTAATTAAGCTCCTCACAACATGTAGTGCATGAAATCATAAAACTAAATCCAACTTTACCTCCACATGAATTAAGATAAGATCATATCATTAAAACATACAAGACAATAATTGGAATGAAGCTAAATGAACTCATGTATAAAGACTAGACCCTACTATGCCTCCACATGAATTAAGATAACACATATCATTAAAACATACAAGACATTAACCAAGGTAGAGGCAACAAGAGTACATACACTACAAATTGTGTTTCCAATATTAATGCCATCCATATCCTCACCTTATCATTCCCCATAAAATATGTCCACTAATCTAAGCATAAGCTAAGCTTCATTCAAGAGCATTAGCCTATCAAAGATAAGAGTGAAATCTCATTAGATGGTTATGGAAATCATATAAGGCTCAAGGGATTAAGATAACACACACACACCTAATACACTACATTATCATATCACATATTTCTCTACCCCCCAAATGGGGATGGAACAACTCACTACTCATTACATTAACTACATTAACAAAATCAAGCATTATACTGAAATGAAACTACACTAATCAAGCAAGAAATATTAAAGAAGCTGAAATGACATAAAACAAAACAAGCATCAAAGCAAGCACACTAAAGGAAATTAACCTAAGAGAGAAACAACACAATTAAAGGAAAACATATATTATGAACTCACTCAATTACAAGTAGCCCTTCCTCCACCAGAGTTTTGCTTCAAGGCTTCACTCTTAGTAGGGAAGATGACCACCAAAGAGAGAGATGGGTACAATGGAAGGTGAAGAGTTCTATTTATAGGCATGGAAAAAGCTAATTCAGGACAATCCCCCGATGTGGGACTAAACCAATACCAAAAATAGACTAAGCATACACTAATACACGTGAGCCCAAAATCTTAGTGGATCCAGAGCTATCTGGACCACCAATTAGCGGTCTATAAGATCCAGATCCGTCTGGTTTTCATGCTGGGATTTGCTTGATGTATTGGTTGGTCTTAGATGCATTTACTTTGTTTATTGGAGCTCCGACCCGAATCGAATTGTCAAAATACTCCCCATCATGGTGTGGAGTTTTCTGTTTTGCTCTTAGGTCCTTTGGTCTTACGTTCAGGTCCTTCTCCCGTGAATCTTAGTCCCCAGGTCTCACAATTAAGTCATTTTTCCTGCTTTTGAGTCCTTTCATTGCTCTTCTCTTCAAACCTCTTTATTTCTGAAATTCAAACATAAAACTCGTCACGTAGCATTGCTTAGCTGTAAGATAATGGATATAAGATACAAATATGAGCATGAAATGATGTCAATCAGTTATGTTGTTTCTTTCTTAGTTTAATTTCCTTTCATATGCTTGCATGCTTCTATAATTTTATGTCCTTTTAGCTTCTTTAATATTTCTTACTTGCTTAGGTTAATTTCATTTTAGTAGAAAGTTTCATTTTAATGTATGTTGTAGTGTAATGATTAGTGAGTAGTTCCCTCCCCATTTGGGGGGTGGAGAAATATGTGATATAATTATGTGATGTAGTAGGTGTGTGTTATATTAATCCCTTGAGCCTTATATGATTTCCATAACCATCTACTGGGATTTCACTCTTGTCTTTGATATGCTAATGCTCTTGAATGAAGCTTAACTTATGCTTAGATTAGTGGACATATTTTATGGGGAATGATAAGGTGAGGATATGGATGGAATTGATGAATGAAACATGACTTGTAGTTGCATGTGCTCGTGATTCCTTTTACCTTTGTTAATGCCTTGTATGTTTTAATGATAATGTGCTATCTTATTTCATGTGGAGGCATAGTGGAGTTTGGTCTTTATACATGAGTTCATTTAGCTTCATTCCAATTATTGTCTTGTATGTTTTAATGATATTGGGTTATCTTATTTCATGTGGAGGCAAAGTTGGATTTAGTTTTATGATTTTCATGCACTACATGTTGTGATGAGCATAATTTAACACACACACACACACATATTTTGTATTCACACTCTTTCTCTACCCACTATTGGGTTTAGTTTTATTGCTTATCTTCCATTTCCTGTTTGCATTGTAGTGTAGCTTGACCATAACTCCTTTCTCTCCTTTCTTTCCCACTCGCCTTCGAACAAACTAAAGCCGACACACCTCCCTGTGGATCGACCCGTATTTGCCACCGCTTCAACGCGACTGTGCACTTACGGTTATAATTAAAACGTATCAATCAACCACCTCCTCCATTTACCGACCACCACCTCTGGCCTTCTCCACCACCATCCACCACCTCCTCTCCTCACCCTCGGCCACATCCTCATCCTACAACCTCTACCATGCCTATCCGAACCTCTACCCTATCAGCCACCTCCTCCTCCATCGACAACAGTTTAATCGTTTTAAATACCGCAAGTGCATGGCGTCGGTGAAGACGTGGCAAATACGGGTCGATCCACGGGGAGGAGAGACCACTATGGTTTTTCATAAATCAAGTGGCAACAAAGAGGGGAAGAAGTTGTGATTACACTAAACAAGACTAACTACACTAAACGAGTAAGCATCAAACATGGAAAACGAAAGCGATGGAAATTGAAAGCTGGAAATCAGAAATGGAAAACCCCTAAGGGGTGGAGTGTGTGCACACATGTAAAAAGATGGCGAAGAATGCATTCTATAGGCACAAATGTAGGTAGTGTTTTCATGCATAGGAAGTGTCTAAAGGTTATGGCAAAACCTATCAATCCATTCACTAACCTAGTTGATTAACATTCATATACACAAGCTGGTTATTTCAGAACGTAAACAAGCATGGGAGGTATCTAAGATGTGTGGCAAAACCCATCAAATGTAGTATTCTACTCTAACAGGCAAGCATACATTCACATTTATCAACACAATCAAAATATAAAGCATTCATATCCATTCTTTAATGCATGTATGAACATCATCTCCACCCCCAAAGGGGGATGGATCTACTCACTACACATTACTCTAACAATTAAACTAAAGAGGAAAAGAAACATTCTAACTACTTTAGCCTAGAATCAAAGAAATAAAACTAAGCTAAGCATGGATAAAGAAACAACATAAGAACAAAACAATGGAAAAATTATTTTGTTAGATGACTCACATTGAAGGTAGCATTCTTCTCCACCTTGAGATTTTGCTCCAAGGCTTACTCCAAGTAGAGAGAATGCCACCAAGCAATGGGTGATTACAATAGAAGGTGAAGAGTTCTATTTATAGCCATAGAAAAAGGTAATCCGGGACAATCCCCCGGCATGGGACTAAACAAATACCATAAATAGACTAAATGCACACTAATACACGCTCCACATAAATCTTAGTAGATCCGGACCAAAAGTGACCACCAATTGTCGATCTACAGTGTTCGTATCGCTCTGGATTTTCTTTTGGGATTTTCTAGAAGGCTTTGTTTATCTTTGATGCATCTACTTCGCTTGTTAGAGCTCCGACCCGAATAGAATTGCCAAAATGCTCCCCATGATGGTGTGAAGTATTCTTGTTTGCTCATTGGTCCTTCGATCTTACGTTCGGGTCATTCGATCTTGCATCTTAGTCCTTGAGTCTCTCAACTCAGTCTTTTTTCATGCTTTTAGGTCCTTTTATGCCTCTTCTCTTTAAACCTATTTATTTCTGAAATTCAAACATAAAACTCGTCATGTAGCATTGTTTAGGTGAAAGATAATGGATATAAGATACAAATATAAGCATGAAATGATGTCAATCAACCACCACCACCACGCCCACCAAACCTCCACCCCAGCCACCACCAACACCACCACCACTATTGCCAGCCACACCACCACCATACCACCACCAAAACCACCATAGTTATTTATTGTTTGAATGTAGTTTGAATTTGATTTTAACTATATGTATATAGTTTGAATGTGATTTTAAATGCAGTTTGAATATGTGTATAGTAGTTTGATCATGTGAATATATTTTTATATAGTTGAAATGTGATTTTGCAATTTACATATATAGTTGAATTTGAATAAATGATATCAAAATCATATTAACATTTGTTGTCAAATTGGTTTTGAATGTGATTAGTAGCCCGGAAATGTATGATAAAGTTTAAATGTGTGTTGGATTGGATGATATGAATGTTATTTGAAATGTACGATATGAATGTGATTAGTAGCCTAGAAATGTATGATAAGTTTAAATGTGTGTTGGATTGGATGATGTGGAGTTCATATGATTGAATGTGATATGATGGATGTTGACAAATGTATTTTTTCTTCTTATAAATCCATGACTTTGACGATTTTTCACTATTTAAAATATATGAGGTTTTGTCAGAATTTCTAAAATGTGCTAAATGTGATATTTCTAATTGGACTTAGTTAGATGAACCGAAATCTGATTTGATTAGTTGGATTGTGTTAGATTGATTGTGTTGGATTGATTAATTTGATTATGTTGCAATAGTTAGTTGATGACTTGGATTGGTTAGTTGGATTGTGTTAGATTGAGTTGAATTGGATTGGTTAGTATGATTCTGTTGGCTTAATTCATTGATTGTGTTTATTTGGATTGAGTGGGGACGTGTTAGATGTTAATTGGATTGAGTTAGATGTGCTAGTTGGATTGAGTTGAATAGTGTGAAAGTGAAGAAGTTACGAATCTTGAGATAATCTTGAGCGGAAACGTGATGAAACCACCTCCAATCTGCCCACCACCAAAAGCCCTAAATCAAACATGCGATAGAAGGTGATAATGCCACAACCGATTCGTCAAGACAAGGGATAACAACATATGCTCAGAAGTTTCTTGACTACATGAAGGATGGAGATCAACTGTTATATCTTGGATGCAAACCTAAATTGACAAAGTTGTCTTTCGTCATCAAAGCATTTCACCTAAAGTGCACGGGTAGATGGCCAGACACTTTTTTGATAGGAGATTAGCCCACCAAGCGCAATTATTTCCAAAGGGAGCTTGTTTGCAGAAGGGTACATATGAGACAAAACGATTGGTTGCCAACTTAGGGTTTCATTATGAAAATATACATATGTGCAAGAATCATTACACATTGTACTAGAAAGAGAACGAGAATGTTGATTCATATGTTGTGTGTAGCGAATCTCGTCGTACCCGGTCATCTTAGCAATAGGCTAGATGTTTATTTGCAACCACTTATTAAAGAGCTAAAGAACTTTAGAAAGAGGGTATGGATACTTATGATGCTTACACTCAGTCATGTTTCACATTGAGCACTGCTTTGTGTAGGATCGTGTGGGTTATGGGTCCACAATTAAGGCTAATCACCTAATTACCTACTCGTTTAAGCAATCAAAGAAATGCAGCGGAATTTAAACTAAAACAAGCAAGTGTAGGAATATGCAAACCACAAAGAGGACACGGCGTTTTTATGGAGGTTCGGCACCCCACCTGGGTCCTAGTCCTCTCTTGCAAGTTCCGCTCGGATCACCGAGCTCCGCTCACGACTTCACTAACCACTCCCCGTTCCGGGCCGGGAGAGAACGCCTTTACAACCGTCAAACTCGCGAACAACCCTCGCCGAGCTTGGAATCCTCTTCTCACAATCCGAGAAGGATGCTTCGGGCTTTCACCGGAGCCTTTACTCTTTTGACAACAAATGAGAACTTGAGTGGAGCAACACTCTCTAAATCTTGAGCACACTTGAGTAGGATTAAGGAATTGATCACTAAGTGTGGAAGGTTTGTAGCTTTGAGTGTTTGGGATTCTCTCTAAAGTTTGGGACAAGTTTGTAGTGGGAGAGTTGTGTTAAAATGTGTTTTACAACTCCTTATATAGGCATTAGAGAGAATAGATCCTTTGGGACAAGATTTGATAGGGTTTTGTGCAAGATACACAAAGCAGAAAATTCGGGCTGCAAATCTGTCCAGAAACGGTCGACCGAAAAGTGGAACGGTCGACCGAACGCTTGGGTTTGATAAGGATGCGGTCGACCGAAATATGAATAGATCGACCGAACACTTAAGTCTATTAAGAAAACGGTCGACCGAACAGGGTTACCGGTCGACTGAATAAGCGTTTTGGTAGAGGGAAAACTGGATCGGTCGAACGAAATCGTATCGACCGATAGCAGGGAATTCTTGACAAGGTTAAACGGTCGACCGAACTTGGCACATGGTTCGACCGTTTGGTTAAGTATGTGGAGGTGTATATAGTTTTAATATGAATACGACCGTTGGGCATATACGACAAGAATAACGGTCGGAACAGTAAGTTCAAACGGTCGACCGAAAGATATGGTGCGGTCGACCGAAACTAGGCAGGAAAACACAAATTGGATTACTTGATCATCCGGTAGACCGAACGGCATGTTGCGGTCGACCGAATGTGGGCAGACAGTTAGGGTTCAGGTTTTGTGTTTTTCCGGTCTAAGTTTGGGTGATCTATTGAAGTCCAAATAATGTGAAATTTCGTGTGTGACTTCTATAGGGAACCTAGTGTGTGATTAAGTTGATTTTAGCTCAAGTATGCTCAATTACACTTTGTTCCTAAGACTCAAAAGAAATCAAGATTACATGTCTTCGATTTAGCTTTAATTACATGTCTTGACTTCATTTCCTTCTTTCTTGAGTCTTGATCACCTGTAGAGGTTAGCACAATACAATATATATGCAATGCATAGTGTGTGCTACTCTAATTAAGATTCGGTTGATTAAATCATCAAAACATAAGATTAAGGCCAAAAAGCCAACACTTTGTTGTGAATTATAAATGACTTCACTACGTATGCTGATTTGAGTGGTTGGATGACTAGATGGTATATGGCTTGTCTCTACTATACGGAAGATACTCATTCCATTTATCTAAAGCAGAGTAGGAAGAATTGTTATTTGGGTCAGCGTCAGTATCTTGGTGAAGATCATCGTTAGAGGAGAAATAAGAGAACATTTGATGGCAAAGAAGAACACCATGGTCCACTAGAATACAAATATGGGGAAGACGTCCTAGAAAATTTGCAAAAATATTTTCTAGGTGATGACAATAACTGGACTAAGAGAAATATATTTTTCCAGCTACCGAACTGGGAAAATCTTCTAGTGTGGCACAATATTGATGTGATACATACAGAGTCAAATGCATGTCATAGCTTATTGAGGACAATATTAATCCGAAAAGAAAGCGAAGATAATTAAAATTAAAGAAAAGACTTAAAAGCAATGGGTATAACAAGGGACCTGCATATCGAGTGTAGTGTCGACAGAAAAATGGTATATCCACCTGTTTCTTTTTGGGTGAGCGTAATGAGAAGAAAACTCTTTCCGTGAAGGTGTCAAATAGGTATTCATCCAACATATTGTGCTGCGTAGACCCAAAGAAGTGGAAGATTACCTCATTGAAGAGTCATGATCATGACATTTTGATTCAAGAGTTGTAACCACATGCACTTCTTTGAGTTACAATTGAAGTGAATCAATACGGGTACAATTAATTCAAGGGTATATGGCCAGACATGTTTTAATGTTGCAAAGCCCAAACAAATAGTGAGCGACGAACATTGGTTAGTCATTGTGAGAATGTGACCAAGGAATTTATATAGTATGATGGACGAAGCATTCGAACTTCCTGAGTATGGTCGAGGAAATCTTGTACAAGATAGAGTCCAATTAGACGATATTAATTTGGTATATTTGGTAGGAATTAAATTTATACCGCAAGTGCACGGCGTCTATGAAGGCGTGGCAAGTACGGGTCGAACACAAGGAGGGAGAGATTTCGTTGTTAGTGTGATTTCGATTGAGGGGAAGAAGGGAGAAGAAATAAGTTGGGTTTTTGGTATTTTTGATTTAATTATCTAAAGTACGAAACAAAAGCAATTAGAACTAAAACAAGAAATAAGAAGAGAATTCCGTTTGGTGGAGGTTTAGATTTAAGGTTTAGATTAGAGAACTTAGAAACTTATAATAAATCATGTTTAGTTATGAAGTATTACAAGATAAATGATTTAACATAAACTCAAGTAATCAAAATACTAATCACGAACTTAGAATAATAACATTCATTCATCTTCTCTAACCCTAAATCCGTCACCTCCACCCTTCGGAAAGAGTTAGAAACTCATGGAGGGAGGAAGAAGAAGGGGTCCTTGAGACATTACAAAGAAAACTAAAATGTAAGAAATAAGAAACAGAATTTTATTAATAAAACTAAGGTACACAAATAAGAACAACAACCAAGGACCCTATTTACATCGTTCTCGGGTCTATTTATAGTTGCTACAAAGGACTTAGGTATAGAATTGGATAGTACACGTGTCCATACACGACTGGACGAAATTGGGACACACAGATCGACCAATGGGCGGCAGAATCGCCGCACATCATGTGTATTGTGCGGCGGATTCGCCTCACACGTTGGTCGGATTTAATCAGGATTTTTGTCACGCGTTTATGGTATGATTTGATCCTCCTTTGCGCGTCTGGATTGATTCTTTCCATTGTCTTGAGCTCCGGATTAATTCCTTCCATTGTTGGAGATTTATATTTGATTTTTCTTTTGACTTTCTCCACACAATAACTTGGTCCTTTTATTTTGCAATCAGGTCCTTGGCATTTTGCAATTAAGCCCTTGACCTTTTTTGTAATTAGCTCCTTGAATGCTTTTATGCTTGGATGCATTTCTATTTGAAACCCGATAAACTTGAACTCGGTCTTTATGATAGAAATGAATCTTTTGCACGCGTTTATGCTCGGAATGTGGGTAATTTGCATCCAGGTCCCTGTATTCTGTAAATACGACTAAACACATACCTTAGTAGCATTTACTGATATAAAAGTAATCTAAATGAAAGACATATGATGCAATGTATGCAATGCATCAATATTTCATTAGACAAGATTTAGAACTACGAGTGTAGTAGTGCACCTCTTAACATCCATGACTAGAATTGTAATGACAAAACCAATGTTTGAATTCTTTGATTTATAGTTTATAATTTTTTAATGCCTTTCGTGGTAAAATGCATTACTTCTCAATTCAGATATTACTAGACGTCGGTCTTCACTGCCAGACTGTGTACCAGAGGGAACCCGTGATAAGCCTAAATGATGACGTTAGAGGTGGATGCCCCAGCAACTGATACCCCACAAATTGACGATGGTGCAACGGCTCCTTGTAAGAGTGGCAACGTTCATGGCACTTTAGCCTTTGGTAATCAAAATCAATTATAATACAATATTTTCTTATGTGAAATGTTAATTTACACTTAATACATATGCAACTACTACAAGTAGGGGTCGTGGTTCCACACAACTGCTGAAGGAATGGAACTCGACATAGCAATTTAAGATCGAGTTTATACCAGACAACACCCCGAAAGACAAGTATGCATAACACATCTAGAACTTCATCGACATGATGGCCAGGAGGACACATTTTTCCACGTTATTCAAACTAAAGATTAGTGCCAAAGAAGTACAAAGAAGTGCTATGATAAAAGCTATTGATACTATTACATACACACATAAGTAATGTTATTATTGTTTTGAATTGAACACTAATTTCATTTTTATGGGTATACTAGAAGGTTCCTGAGGGGTTCAGAGAGAAAGTGAAATCTTTGAACACAAAATGGAAGGAAAAAAGCAGCAACTGTACCTGGATGTGGCAGACTTAGAGACTAGAGAGGAGAGATTGGAGGTTTGGCCGCTGCATATCTCACCTGAGGATTTGTCCACTCTTCTAGACTTTAGTTATTGTATGTTCAATGAATGTAAAAAGTAACAATTTAGTATTTTTGGTATTGTAGAAGAAGATTGAGATTAACAAAAAGAACAGAAGGAATTTAGTCATACTACATCAATGTAGCACCAAGAGTGCAACACAAAGAGAAGATCCTAACACATTATTTACAATTTGTAATATTTAATAGATTCGATACATTTTATGTAAACTATTCTTAATTGTATTGCAGATTGTATGACAAAACGAATATTTACAAAAAGAATATTTACTATGCTTACTCGCAAGGATATTTACATTCGACTGTATGACAAAAAGAATGCAAAAGCGGCAAATATCATTATAAATTTATATTCATATTACTCTTCAATTGCTTTATGTTCTTAGGATGCGTTGATTTCTAATTCCTGAATTCTACTGCTTGCAGCAACAATTAGAGGCTCTACGAGGACCAGGTGAGACGAGCTCTCAGGCGTGTATCACTTTGACTACCCGAGAGGACATGGTCGAGGCTCTTTTGGGTGATGGGCATGGACATTTGTGGATATGCTCCATCCTCGTCACCCCTACGGACAGGTACAAACCTCGTAGGATGCCATTTCAAACAGAGCTAAACACTAGATCAGAGGTTGAGTAGAGTGCCTGGGAGAGTATGAAGTTAAGGCAAGTGAGGAGCGAGCTAGCGGAGACACAGGACAAGGTCGCGACTATGCAGACGACCATCAACTTTTTGATAGTGAAGGGGGTTATAAGACATTCATTTGCACACTACCACTCCCACTAACATGGGATGACGATCACAGACCATCAGGTGAAGCTGGCACCGGAGGTTTGACGACCTAGTGTTAGTGTTGTTTTCTACCTTTATCATTAACAAACTTTGTTTGCATACTTTGTATGAATATAGTAACAATGTTTTGTATGAATGTATTTGTTGTTTAAATAGATGTAGTGTTTTGGATGAATGCATATATGAGTTGGTCATGTGTGTTATAGATGAATGCATGAATGTGTTGTGTTTTGGATGAATTTTACTATTACTTCTTTTGATAAGGGAAATTAGAATATGACTTACATCGATATGTACTTACTAGTACATATCCATCGGTAAGTTTCGACATTTGTCAGGCAACCTACAATGATGATACTTATCCATCACTATAGGATTTCCACTGAAAACAACAATGATACATATACGTCAGTGTAAGTACAAATTCGTTGGCGATAATGTGAAAGAAGCATTGGTTGGTATAATCCGTTGGTGATTCTCTGTCGGTGTTCTTCGGTTCGAAGAAGCCAGGTGAAAAAATTGGTAGGAAAGTTGACGCCAAAATTAGTACCGACGGTATTTTTTCCGTCGGAACGTCTGTCAGTGAAAGTAAACACCGATAGTACATATATCTGTCAGTATTTACCTACACCAACAAATAAGTCCCTTCACCGACAAATAACTTTCTTCGGTGAAGGTCTGTTCCACTGTAGTCATATCTGAGTTATTGGTACCCTTGGATTTAGTTGAATAAGATACTAAAAATTGCTTAGGTTGTGGGTAAAATACAATATTTAGACTCTAGTTGAAACATGAAAAATGGTAGTTTCAACTACTACTATTTCTTTGTCTATGTTAAATTAAATCAATGGTGAATGATACACAAATTACAAAGATGTGGGTATAATATGAGAAATTATGCAAGCTATGAAAAAGATAGAAAACATTCTATGTTAATCAGGATACAAGAAATTATCTAGGTTGAGGGTATTATACGAGAACTTACCTAGTTTATGGGTCAATTACACATTTACACATAACCTTTAATAAAAATTAAGCACTTGTGGTTGTTTCCTACTGTTGTTATTGTTAAAATTGAAAAGACTTAAAAAATATTTTTAAAAGAAAATTACAATTAACAAATTGATACATGTTCAAATGTTGAGAGATACACCAAATTACCTAGGTTGTGGGTAAAATGCGAGAAATCAGTTAGGATACGAAAAGAATACAACAAAATAATTAAATTGATTAGGGTACTAGAAATTACCTCGGCTGCGGGTAAAGCCTTATGTAGTTATGTTATTGTGGTTTATGAGTCTTATTGTTTTTACCATTATTATTGTTGTTATTTTCGTCTAATAAACATGTAATATCTGTATATTAAACGAGTAAAATTTGTGTGGTTGGGTACTAAACAAGTATCAATTGTATACAAAATATGTAATATATAGTTGTGTATGTTATCACAACGCGCGTCAAAATTAGTTGACATGCCAAGTTTAGTACTCGTGGATAAACATGTATTATATTGTACACAATTATAAATGGTTTAGACAAGGGTCAGGTCCAACAGACAATTATTAAATGAATCGTATATGGATTAATATATAAAACTTTAATATACGAGTGCATACGATACGACACGATTGACACTTCTTGTTTCATAGTTAAGGGGGGAAATGTTACGAACTCCAAAGTTAAGGAATGCAACCTGTAATTTACTGTTTTAAATATTTAATATTTGATGTTTAGGCGGAGATAATAGATATCGACCACTTTAAAATAACAATTAAGTATCAATGGTTTTCGCTTGATACTAGTTGGTTACGGTTCTACCTTTCCTGAACAAATCTTACATTCGCATACGCTACCGCGATACGTCTATATATCCTAAATTCTTGTGCACTCTTAATCGTAGATCATGTATGAGGACAAATACTTGCCCAGAACAAACACTTCGTGAACTCTACCTCTAAACACAAAGGGTAGTGATACACGAACGCGGGTGTCTGGGACGCGCGCTGACATGGTCAGTACAGTCAGCAATCGAGTCAGCAAAAGTAAAATGTCTTTTACGTTTTGAAATTAAATAAATAACATATTTATTTTGTATCACATGCAATTTTTATTTTCCCCATACAACATTTGGTTACCCTATACAACATTTGGTTTCCCCATATAACATTTTCCCAATGCAACTTTTCTGAACAGACACACAACTTAATCTGGACAGACATAAAACTTATTATGGACAGACACAAAACTTATTATGGACAAACACACAATTTATTCTGGACAGACACATAACTTATTCTGGACAGAATAAGGTGTGGGTCTGTCAATTTTATGTTGTGGATCTGTTTGTGGGGGAACCAAATGTTGCATTGGGAAAGTAAATATTGAATGGGGAAACGAAATGTTGCATTGGGAACGTAATGTTGTATTGGGAAAATAAAAGTTGAATGTGACACAAAATAAATATGCTATTTAATTAATTTGGGAAAGCAAAAGACATTTGACTTTTGATGACTGGACTACTGACTGGACTGACCACGTCAGCGTGCGTCCCGGACGCACGCGTCCATTAATCATTTTCCAAACACAAATTATTGTCATCTGAGGTACGTACTCCAAGTCTCAAACTAATCACTACTTTTTGACTACGTTACCGTCCATACATGTGATTAGGGTTGTAAATGAGTAGGATTTACCCACAATCCGCCCCGCCTAACGCGGGTTGCGGACAAAAAAATGTTACCCGCCACCCGCACAACCCGCATAATAAGCGGGGTGGGTTGCGGTTTTCTCACAATCTGCACCGCATAACCCGCAACCCGCATAAGCCTTATATTTTGTTTGTATTTAGTTTTGATTTTGTTTGTATATAGCTTTGATTTTTTGTATATAGCTTTAAAAACATACATTGGTTAAATTTGTTTTCTTGATTTTTTGTACTTAGCTTTGATTAAAAATAGATAATGTTAAAGAAAATGAATTGATTTTTGTATTTAGCTTTAATAAAAGAAAAACCCACCAAACCCGCCAACCCGCCCCGCATAGCCTAGTCCACCCTTACGCGGGCGGGTAGTGGATTTTTTTGACCCCGCCCCGCTTCACCTACCCGCTTAACTTAGGTGGGGCGGGTAGAGGTGGGGCGAAAACCCACCCCTCCTCGCTTTCAACCCTACATGTGATAAATCAATTAAGAAGATAAGCAGATAAGGAGTCTTTTCTTATTTTTGGATATAAATATGTTTAACATGATAAGATATCATATTAGACGTCTGAATTAAGGAATTATACACTCCTCGAGCGTCTACGACACACAATGATTTGAAATGGCCATTTGCTTTTAGATCGTAAGCATTGATACTACCTTCTTTTTTAGGCGAAGTTTTTGACTTTATGTACATAAAACAAACAGTATAGCAGATATATATTTGGGTGATTTGCTTGGGTGCACATCTGTCATGGCGTAATTAAGACTTTGCATCACGTCAGAGGGACCCAAGTAGGGCTGGCAAATTCGTGTTTCGTGTTGTGTTTGATACGAACACGAATTGACACGAATTATTTTTCCTTGACCCGAACACTAACACGAATTAATAAGAATAATCGACACAAACACGAACACGAAAATCTAATCTTAAACCCGAACACGAATTTGGTAACCCGAACACGACCCACGTTGACACGAATCCATTTTTCGTGTTCGTGTTGACAAGAACACGAATTAACCCAAATAACTCGAACTGACTTGTTTGACACGAATTTTTACAAACACGAATTAACCCGAACACGAAATAAGATGTTTGACACCAATTATGACCTGTTTGACACAAATTTACACAAACACAAATTAACCTGAACACGAACTAGCATGTTTGACACCAATTACATGAAACACGAACCCGACCCGAATTACAGTTCGTGTTATTCGTGTCAAACCGAATTATACGAAACACGAAATACTCCAACCCGAACATGACCCGAATTACAGTTCGTGTCATTCGTGTCGACCCAAATCATGATATTTAGTGTCGGATTTGGGTTTCGTGTCATGACCCGAATTGCCAGCCCTATACCCAAGCAAATCACCCTATATTGTTTTGGGGTTTTTTGCTTTAGGTGCACCTTGCAAAAACAATTTTACTTTTGGGCACCTCTGTTTCAAAACTGACCCAACTTGCACATTACTTTTTTTCTTTATTTGTGTGCACCGACGCCGTCTGAGTCCCGTTCCGTCATTTTTTCCGTTATTTTGTTTTACAAAAAACACCTCCTAAAATAAAAGTACCCTTAATATTACATACAAAATTAAATAAAATTTAAAAAAACGTAAACCCAAACCTCCACCTTCCCCACAACATCTCCCTCTCCTTCTCCCGTCGGTCCGCCTTCGTTCCCGGTCGAGCTTTCAACAATAAGTGTCAGTGCGTTTTTTTGGATTTTTTTCTTCGCAAGTTTATGCAATTTCAAACTAGCTAGGTGTCTTTGGGAAGGTGGGGGTGGGTTCGGGTTTTTTGTGAATTTTTATTTTTGTAATTGTTTATTTAACATTAAGAGTATTTTTATTTTGTTAAAAAATTAACGAAAAAAGTGACGAAATGAGACTCACTGCCGACATAGGTTCACCTAAGTATAGAAAAAAAAAGTACAAATTGGGTATGTTTTAAAACATATGTGTACCCAAGTAAAATCTTTTTTTTCAATGTACAATTAAGCAAAAAAAAAAACTATATTTTTTAGACAAACGGGTAATCGTACTTCTTCAACGCATGAGTTAGGAGCTGCGGCTGCCAAGTGCCAAGTTGTATGCCCTTTCACATCTAAGTCATATGTGTTTGTTATTCTCTTTCCTGGGGTTGGATTTCTGGATAGTTTGATTAAGGGTTGGTTAATTTTCTTTCTCACTACACTTATTGTAACTTATTTGTAAATCGTATATTTAGGTATTAGTTTTAAGGGTTAGTTGCAAATACCTTTAATTATGGCCCCACGACGTTTAGAACTTTTGAACTTTAAACGTCACAATCACATCCTCTTAATATTTAGATTTTTTTAACTTCAAACATCGCAATTACATCCCCCGCAATATTCAGATATTTTGAACTTTAATCGTCACAGTTACATCCGTTATTACAAATTTACAATACCCTTATAGTACCCACGGTAGATGCCAAACTCATGTTGAGCTTACTATGTAGATATTTTTAGTTTATTTCAAAAAAAATATATTCCAAAAAACAGTGTTGATACTTTAATATTGATGAACTCTGCTAGTTACCTATCATATACTCTGGGTACTGTAAGATCATCCGTAATCATGTTCCGGATGACCAAGTCATGAGTTTTTTTTTGGCAAAGCAAAAGGGAGACATTACCTCGAAATTTCATGAAGTATGAAACTATAATTTACAACCTACAAATATTTAAGTCCATAAGGGAACGCGGGACACGCTAAGGCACATGCCCAGCCACACCATGACTCAAAAGTCACCACTCTATATAATATTCCCTATGACATGTATTTACGTTTATTGCTATTGTTTCCAGGTCTCTTTGAATGCACTAGCAGCAACCAGGTTATCTATTAGATCTTTGAGTTTCAATCCTATCACCCAAACCGTGTCTTTGACAAATCCCACAATGTCGGCCGCTCGCCTTTGCTTGTGGTCAAATATTTGTGTATTCCTTTCTTGCCAACACTCATATACAGAAACACTAAAGGTTAACTTCATTGTTGTCACCATTACTCGGCCTCCCGTGATATATTGCATGCATCTCACCTCCTCCTCAAGTGTGTTTTTGATGCTGGTGCTCAGCCCAAGGAGTTGCAGCACCCTTGTCCACACTTCCCTTGTAAAGGGACACACCCAAAAGAGGTGGTCCATGTCCTCCTCAGTTGCAGCACACAATGCACATTCCAGCCCATGGTTGGCACCTCCTGCTGCCATCAATTTCTTCGTCATGAGTCGTCCCCTCAGCCCATGCCAAGCTGTAATGGCATGTTTTGGGACGTGATGCTTGTACCAAACGAGCTTACTCCATCCCACGGTTGCTCCTCGAGGCACCACCCATGTCCAAGCCTCCCTAATGGTAAAGGTGTCTTTCTTTGCGTCCATCATGGTCGGTTTATCTTGCCCACCATGGATACGTGTCCCCAATATGCTAGGCCACAACTCCATCATCTGCAATGAGCACGGGCTGGGAAGATTCCAACTTCCATTCTTGATAAAGTGAGATACCATCGATTTTTTGGCATACCAATATCATATTGTAACCGTGCTCCCCATTCCTCACAAAAGAATGGCTTACCACACCACCGATCCAAGAAGAAACGGGTATTGCTGCCATCACCCACTTGGTAACGGATGTGTTCCCGTGCCATGTCTCGCACTCTCAATATTCCCCTCCATGCCCACGAGCATACAGAGAGTGAGCATGCCAACCAGATTGTGCGGTTATTTAGGTACTTTCGCCTCATACATTTAACCTAAAGCAAGTCATCATCTGCCACAACTAACCAAAGTAGTCGTAACAACCCTGCACCATTCCAGTCGGCCAATTTTCGCAAGCCTAATCCTCTCTCACTCTTGTGCATGTAAATATTCTTCCATACAACGGCCACCCATTTCTTTGCCCCCTCCCACACAAAGTGGGTCAACTTTTTCTTCCAAATCAGGTTTCTCTCTCTTCTCTCTCTTCCAAATCAATTTTCTCTCTCTTCCACATAACTTTCTCTCTCTTCAACCTACTTTCTTCTCTTTCCTACACTATTCACCTCTTAACCACAACCCACCACAACCTATCTCTCTCCTCCACATCATTTTGGGGTCGATCTTGGAAAAAATTTAAAAAATTCTAAAAAATCAAAACAATTAGAAAATGTATTTTCAAAAAAAAATCAAACTAATTTTAAAAAATCAAAACAAAAAATATCTGTATCCATGATCCAGACGACCTAGACGACCGGGTCGCCTGGCAGGACCACCCCCCGTTATTTTGTCCCTAAGGGTACACTTAAGGTACGTGTACTTTTTCTATCAATAAAAAAGGTATGTGTGATATCCCTAACCCTAATTGGGGATTTGCATAGGAAATGATTGAAGTATGGTGATGGGATGGAAGTAGGGAACGGATACATATCGAATCAGATACAATATGTATCTGTATCTGTATCCGAATTCGACTTTCATAATCAAATACCAAATTCGATTTGTATTCAAAACAACGTACACTATTCAAATTCGAAAATATTATATTTCGTTTTTGGATTTGTGTTCAAATTTGAATGGTATCCGAATTCCAATTCATTTTTTTCTTGTTCAATGCACAGTAATTTCAAACAAATATTAATATTTTTCAAGAAGAACAAACTTCACCTTTTGGATTTTTTTAAAAATACGTTAGGATGCTAATTCAGAAGCACTTCTTCAAACTAAACACAAATACAACGTAACCTACGGAAACATATAATTCATCCATCATCACCATCTATAATTCATCCAACAACACAAATTATATAATTCAAATGAAAGCTGGTTTAAAAGTAAGCATATAAGTTCCATTTAGTAAGTATGTGGTTTCACACTACCACTTAACAAAATATTATAGCCTATAAGTTCGACTAAGTATGTAGTTCTATTCAGTAATATGTGTTTTCATTCCTATCATATAAGTATATAACCAAAAAGTGAGCTTATAATCTATACTATAAGATTTAAGTCATTCTTTCTTGTCTTCTTTGCAACTTGTAGCGTGCACTTCTACTCTCCTAGTTCCCCCTGCATTTGGAAATGGACAAAAAAATAAAATAAACACAAATCAGCCTCAAAACATTTCTGATTAATCCATAATCATACCTAAATCAAATATAATACCTTCAATGTCCAAATTTTGTATGTCTCACTATTACGGCAAAGATAACTTCTCTTCTACTCTTCTACTTCACCTGCATTTGAAAATTAACAAATAAATATCAATAATAAACCCAAGTCAGCCAAAATCAAGTCTAATGAAAGAAAAATCACATCTAAATCAAATATAATACCACTATTATCATCTGATAAAGCTTCATTTTCAGGATCAAACTGCAGGTCCGAAAAGAGTGTCGACAATGCATCATCTGATTGAAGCGCAATAGAATCTACAAAAAAAGTATAAATAAATTAATAGCAAGTAATCATAACAATCAAATAAAGAATATCATGTTTATTACCCTTGACTTGATGTCTTAGCCAATCTTGACCACAAATCAAAGCTTGAACAGTATCAGAATAAAAACGACTTCTGTATTGGTCAACAACCCTTCCTCTAGTGCTGAAAGCACTTTCTGAAGCAACTGTAGATGATGGGATTGCAAAAAATATCACGAGCCATTGATGAAAGAATAGGATATTTGGCTTCATTAAGCTTCCACCATGCTAATATATCAAAATCATTATCTGATTCCCCCACAGTACCTTCCTCTAAATAAAACTCTAAATCTGATTTCTGAGACTGAGTTGAAGAACTGCTTTGAAAAAAAATTGACCAAGTTCCCTACGTAAGCTTGTTCTAGAAGATTTCACCATTTGTTAAGCAACTTCCTGAGATCTAACTTCCTTTCCAAACGAAACATTACTTTGATTTGCTGAACTTCTTCTACATTTTGACCTATAGAAATTATACATCTTTAAACTCATTACGGACATATTCCACTTGTGCTACAACCTCAAATTCATTCTCATATACCAACCCAAAAAAGTATTTTATCAACTTCAATTTAAACCTTGGAACTAGTATACAAGCTGTGGTGAAAAGAACATTTAGTTTGCCCCAATATTTCTCAAACTTCGGATACAATTTTTCAGCCATGGACTTGATAAAAGGATATGGACTATTGCACCATGATTTCAAGTAAATCTGAACAATATATATCTCATTAAGGCAATGATTCAGAGTTGGATAGCTTGTACCAGAAAGCATTTTAGTTGCATCAAGAAAAACACAAAGGCATTCAACAATTTGTTGTGCATTGTCCCAATCCTCGGAAGATGGTGGAGTTTTATATGATTTATCAAATCCAGGCAAGCAAGGAAAAACCTTTTTAAACTCTAATGCATTCTCAAGCATCAAGTATGTTGAATTCCATCTAGTTTGACAATCAAGAATCAACCCCTTTTTTGGTGCCCCACTTTGTTGTGCGCATTTTCTAAAAGTTTCTAAACGTGCTTGTGACTTTTTGACGTATTTGACACTAGCATATTTTCTGGACAACATCATGCACCACCCGCAAACCCTCTTGGACAATAATATTCAATACATGAGCACAACATCTAGAATGAAACAAATGTCCATCCCTATCAAGTTTTGTGTGAAATTAACATCCTCAAGAAGCTCTTTGACAAGTTTGTCATTGTATGAACAATTATCCAACACAATGCTAAACAACTCGGTGTCAATATTCCATGCATAAATATGTGTTTGAAGCACTTTAGCAATTTCTGCAGCTCCATGAGGTGACTCCACATATACAAAGTTCAGAATTTTCTTCTCAAGCTTCCATTTTTCATTGATATAATGACATGTCATGCACAAATACCCTACATTACCAAGGGCCATCCACATATTTGTAGTAAGATTTACGCGAAATTGAGGTTTTTCAAGTGTTTTATAAATTTTCTCTTTCTCATTTTCAACTATTTTCTTACAATCTGCTTGGACTGTAGTACGGGACAAAAACTTAAACTTTGGCTGCAAACTACTGATAAATGTCCTAAATCCAACATGATCAGCCATGGAAAATAGATACTCAAGCAAAATGGAAATATTTGCAAAATGTTGCCTACTTACAACTGGATCAAACTTAAAACACTCAGTGGCATTAGTCCAATCCTTTTTCTTCTGTCCAGTTTTAATGAGCATCTGACTGACATCTGAACTTTTCCATTTCGTCCTTCAATAAGCCATGCAAAATTTTAAATGATTATGAAGACAGGTGGTTCCACTTGAACTATTCGCACAGATTTCTAATTTGCAATAATTACAAGTAGCAGTAATATCCCCATCTTTATATCGTTTTCTATCATAATGACCCCAAGCCTTAGACCATAATCTTCTCTCTTTACGAGATGGTTTCATTTGAAGCTTAACACTAGGATTGCCATCTTCCACTTCTACCATTTTCGTGATGCTATAGGTAAAAAATAAAAAAAATCAAACACTTTGAAAACAAACAAAAAGATTTAGAACTTGAATATAGACACCTACGAAGCATCTTCTTGAGAAACAACAAAAGAAAAGTAATAAAAACATATACAAGTTGCTCAAACCTATTAGGCAAAGAAACAACAATGTTGTACCAATGGAAATGAAAATGGAAAGCAGATGAGAAAAACAATTTTAAAGTGGTGGTGGACTGGTGGATTTGTGTCCCGCGAAAGGTGGCTACTGGTTAGGTAGTAGCCTAGTAGGTAAGGCTTCAGTTGGGTTTCGGAGACCGATCGTCACTCATCAAATGGTGGCTTCATGAATGTATTAAGGTTTGGGATTATGGGTTTTGAGAGGATAGGAGAAGAAGTGGCGGCTATGTTGTGTTTTGGTGTTGTAGTCTTGTTATCTTGTAGACTTGTAGTGGATTTAGGTTAGGTTGGACAAAATCTGACCATCAATTTTAAATTGCAGAAGATCTTGGCCATCCATTCCTTAAAAGACTTGAGAGTATTGTATATTTGTATGAATTTATGTAAGATTAAAATATTTATATTAAATACAATTGGTATTCGGATACTCGGATTTGGTAAGATATGTATCTAAAATTCTAATTGGTAAGCTTTACGTGACCAATTCCAATTCCAAATTCAATTGGTAAGCTAATCCTTACCAAATACCAACTGATTACAATTTTTTCGGGTTGAATACTTTGATATTCGGTAACCATTTGCATCCCTAGATTGAAGGCATGGTGGTGAGGTGATGGAGGTATGCATGGGGTGTCTTGGTGGTGTATTTTTAAGGAGAAACCAACCCTCACTCCACTTTTCTTCTCTTCCTCTCCCAACCCACTTCTCTCTCACTTCCCTCTCTTCTTCGGTGAAGCAGTTGTTGCGGCGTGCGAGGAAGACGACTGGGTCGTGGCCTTGAGGTGTGAGGCACGAGGAGGAGGAGGCGCGAGCTGTGCGGACCAGAGTTGGTTGTGGAGCTTCGACGAACGTCGATCATCGCGAAGAAAGGTATGCCAAGTTCTTGCATTAGATGTTTGCTCGCTCTTGTGTGTACGAGGGTTTGGTTCATCACCAAAGGTTGGAGACCTCGCTGGCGACGAGGGCAACATGTGATACTTGGCAAAGGTCAGGTAGTTGTCGGCTAACGATCGACCGACCTTAGTGTAAATCTCTGATTTTTACCCAGTACCGGTCGAACGATGCCTTGCGGCGGTCGACCGGTAGAGCATATTTGATAGGTTAGAGAGTTACTGATATTTTAGGTCGAACAAGACCTCTTGAGTCGTTCGACCATTGCCCTGTGGGTTGGTCTAGACCGAGCGTAGACCATCTAAATGGTTGACCGCTCTTGACTCTGGTCCGACCGGTAGCTTAAGTGTAATGAATGCTAGGTCGACCGTTGCCTTGATTTGGACATAGACATAGTCTGATTTTGACCGTTTAGCGGTTGAACAATTTATGTCATATGTTCGACCGTTGGGGCTTAAGTCGTGAGCCTAGAGTTCGACTGTTAGAAACATCTGTTCGACCAACCATTTGAGGAGCAGTCGACCGGTCTACCTTTTATGGGCGACTGTTTGGGCCCAGGACTGAGTCTTGTCCTTTTGAAGTGTCAACTCTGTCCACAGAAACCAGTGTCCTCACCTAGAGCGTGAGCCGGGACGTGACGATGGGTGTGTTAGTCGTGCTTGCCCAAGGACCACAATGTGGAAGAGTGAGGACGCTCGGGACGTGCCACTTCTGTATTATAGACTGTGGCGTAGTGTATGCTTTACTTGACTCATATTATAGTAGTAGACCTGAGGGATCGCGGATCCTAGTGCATGATGTTGCGCGGATCTACAAAGCGAGATGACATGGCGGACTTTGGTCCGAATGAGTCGATTGGCCGACCTTATGGGCGACGGATACCTTCGACTGGCCTTGATAGGCGGTGTTGTACCATCTGATGTTGTTCCGGACGCGACATCCTGACCGATACTGTTCCGGACAAGATGACCCGACCGATGTTGTTCCAGCGGGTGTATACTGACCGACGATGTATTCTGGTAGGTAGTTTGGTTGTGATACGACATGTGAGATGGACCGACCCGAGTGACGACTCCGTCGCTGAGGTGTTGACCTCGAGATTCAGCTGATTCTACAGACGCGGATGTGCAGATGTGACTCATTGAACCTCATGATTAGTGTAACCGCGTGTGAGGTATGTTGCGTACTTTTCGTAAGACCTTATGTGCCTACGGTAGGTCCCTATAGGTGACCCGGTGATGGATTGATGTACTGGTGGGCAGATGTCCCTACTAACCCTTGGAGGGTGATGTTTATATATTGCATTGTATGTCAAGCCATGTATACTAGTATGATAGGTTCATTTCTGTATGTTGAGCATGCATGTAGGTGAGCATGGTATACGAGGTTTCCTTATGGAAACTCAGGTATTATTTTATGTTTACATTTCAGAACCGCAGTAGGTTCTGACCGGTGGCGACCGAGGACGAGGGCACTCTGAGATCAGATCCTCATTCGTATTTTCCTAGGTTTTATGACTACTTGTATTTATACTTCCTTGTACTTGATGTAGTTGTATCTTTTTGACAACTCTGATGTATTATGGTGCATCTCTTGAATATTTTTATGAGTAACGGTCCCGTGCTTTTTGGTGTTATGTCTTGTGATCATTTGTTGTTAAATTTTAAATTTTTCGATGTTTCGGGACGTTACGGTATGTGTATTTTAATGTATTATTTTTTGATGCATCATATTGAAAATAATGCATTATGTTAAAAATAATGCGTTATTTTTATGCTTGATAATTATTCCACAAGCCACACATTTCATCAACGCAATGCACAAAACAAAAAGGATGAACAAAAATCACGCTATATTTCTCACCAATTTCTCTACTCTGCTAATCCCGGGCTTCAGTGGAGGTTCGGAACCATTGCTAGATGGCCAATTTCCAATCCAAACCCTAGGTGACTCTTTCCTTTCCATTATATGAATATTTGACCAATAGAAACAAAGCTTATAAATCTTGTTTTATACAAGTTCACAAACCCAAGCTATTTGGCTATAAATATATATGACTTAATATGACCCTCTAAGTTCGTCAAGAAACCATTCCATGAACCCTTTATTCGAGCACAAAAGCAACCCATTTTTCTTCCCGTCCTATCTCGGATTTTGTTTGTATTTTCTCGTAATTTCTTATGAGCTACTTCTAGGTCTCCATGGATTTTTCATTTTTTTTGTATTTGACAAACTGTACCTTCCAAGTCATGTACATCTAGTTTTAGAAGATATAATACGTTTTCTTTGTAACCATTCTCTCTACAAGAGTTTTCTTTGTAGACATATTCTCTACAAGATTTGTTAAAATATTATTGAAAATCTTCTTTCAATCCAAAGTTTTCTATTAACAATCATGTAATGGTGAAATTTCATTTTGATTAGTAAAAGATAGTTATTACAGGATTGCCACCCCCAGATCCCACCTCCCTCCAGACTCGCCTCTCTTGGCTTGTTGTTCACTAAAAGGCTCTCCTCGAAAGTCCAAATTCATACTCCCCTCCTATATAAAATCCATTTAGTCAAAGATTTGTAACTCCAAGAATATAATAGATATTGTCCCACTAATACCCAACACACATTGATTGCCCAAATGACTATATGGCTTATATGAGTCAATGCACTAGTTGTGATTGTGAACATTTAAGGTAGTTTAGAAACTTGTACAAACTCAACTTTGAGTGGAAAAATAAAGGAATGTCTAATACTGGGAGCTTTGCCTCCTCACTCCGGCCTGCATTTCTTCTTCTCATATCCCTCTCTCTCGTTCTCTATGCCGATCACTGTTTGCGAGCCTTCGTATCCCCCACTAAACCAACCTTGCCTCCTTCAATCGATAACCGAGATGGTAGCATACCGTCGACCATGAGAAGTGGGAGCAGCAGCAATGTTCTCAGTCCTGTAAGTTGTAACAACGGGTGTAAACTAGAAGAGCTAAGTTCGGTGTTTGATCTTCAACTATGGTCCAACTCAATTTGATTGGTATGTTTCGGGCAGCTAACCGGTTAAGCATTTTCTCATTTTTGGCCTCCCATTTAGCTCTACTCAAAACCATTTGAATTAACCGGTTAAGCATTTTTTTGAGTTTCGGTTTAGATCCTCACTTAATTAATTCAAATCCCACCTAGGGTATGTTCTTGAAAATTGAAAAAATAAAGTGGGATGGATATATTAGATTTAGAAGCGCAACATGACTAAATCCCAAAGAATCATCTCCTGATTGTCATTTTTTTTGTGGTAATTGTTTATTAAGTGAGAGTTAACATATTTCACTAAATATTTTATAGTATGCACTATTTTTTTGTTTAATAAAATATTCATAACTTCTAACAATTAAGTTGTCATTATAGCATGCTTAGTTGTCAAGACTAAAAAAAATTTTAAATTGGGTTGATAATATTTGAGCTTAAATACTAAGTTCACTATTTATCAACTGAAGTCAGAATTCACAACCCTAATTTTTGTACATGGATATTAAACCTTAAATGCGTTATCGAGTGCAGGATGAGACAAAAATTGGAACTATAGAGAGAGGTCTTGCCAAAGCAAGGACTGCGATAAGACAAGCAGCCATAGCTCGCAACTATTCAAAAGTATCCACAGAGGATAACTTCGTTCCGAAGGGTGGCATATATAGAAATCCCTACGGATTCTATCAGTAAGTCTTTCATGATGTAATCTACATTTCAAATTCAGTCTGCTTTAATTCTCTTCTTAAAGTGATTCTTAAAATCTTACTCTTTTGTCCTTATATAAATCGTGATATCTAATTTTTCCCTTTATGCGTACTAAAGTAATTAATTACATGTATGTCAGAGTACGTAGTTTTGCATATCAAATTCTTGGAATATTGAGGGAACTGCTGACTACCATACCCTTAAGAAAATTAGGCGTGATGAGGGTATATAATAGTGGTCTAAGGACAGTATTTATAATAACCGTATTGAAATTTAATATATGTTCTAAATTTATTTTTTCACAACATTTAAACAGGAGCTACATCGAGATGGAGAATCGATTCAAGATTTGGACGTACAAAGACTGGGAACAACCACTAGTGCACAATGGCCCTCACAAGTCGATTTATGCTATCGAGGGCCAATTCATGAGCGAGATCGAGGGCTGTGGTCGTTTCGCAGCTCGGAGTCCAGAAGAGGCTCATGTTTTCTACCTCCCCTTCAGTGTGGCCAATGTGGTCGAGTTTGTGTACAAGCCTGAGATTCCACTTACCTACTTGCCTCTCCAAACCATCTTCAGGGACTATGCCCGAGTCATATGGGAGAAGCACCCCTATTGGAATAGGACTGATGGTGCTGATCATTTCGTTGTTTCTTGCCATGATTGGGTAAGTTTTACGAGCTTTAATCTACAATTTTTTTGGGATTCTTGAGTAATTATAATGAGCGTTAATGGTTTTACGTAACTTGATATGGTTGCAAAAGACGTTGGTTCAGTAGCCCTCACAAGTCATATATAATTAGCGTTTAGAGTTACATGGCTATTGGCTCACCATGTATAAGGGCTAATTTGACTTCTTTTACGAGTTTTAACCGATCTTAGGGCTCATGAGTATGACTTACTAAAGGCGTGTTACATGCAATTAGACTGTATCAAAAACTACTTAATTGTTTAGGTTTTCGGGTGGTACCAAACTCGATATTTGTGTTGTGCTCACATGGCTCACCTCCCTAGCTCGTATAAATAAGACATTTGTTGAGTACGATAGAAGTTAAAAACTTAACACAAGTGTACAACGTTTATTTTTTTTAAATAAGAGGAGACTTACAATATGCATTCTTCACTAATGAAAAATAAAATTACCTTCAAGAGAAATGTATAGAAAAAACTTTGCATGTATAAGCAAATTGGCGGTTTAAAGTGTGATTAGATGACGTCGAAATTTTGTATAAGTTTGAAACTTTGACTTTTGCAACATCTTAATTCATGGTTGGGTGCGGACTCCGGATAGCTTTGGATCCAAGACTAGTCATTTTCAGATTTGCAAACCATATATTATTAGGAGGGGATTTTGCTTGGGTGCACCTTCAAAAGTCGTTTATTAGGCGTTTGCACTTGTGTATTTTTTTATTGCTCCAGAACGTCCACAAATCCAACTGATTGCTTGGGTGCACCTCCTTTAAACATCAACGGATTTCGTGACACCATTAGTTGCACATGTTAAGTTCGAATCAAAACGGTCGACCGTTTGGATTCAAACTTAATGTGGGTAACTAACGATGTCACGAAATCCCTTAACGATGTTCGAAGGAGGTGCACCCAAACAATTAGTTGAATTTGTGGACGTTCTGGAGCAATAAAAAATACAAAAGTGTAAAAGCCTA
This sequence comes from Triglochin maritima, assembly GCA_963682175.1. NCBI lineage: Eukaryota > Viridiplantae > Streptophyta > Magnoliopsida > Alismatales > Juncaginaceae > Triglochin > Triglochin maritima. The sequence goes on from OY821779.1 coordinate 32,465,565, forward strand.
ATAAACGACTTTTGGAGGTGCACCCAAACAAAAACCTCATTATTAAGAGCGTGCTAACATGTAACCCAGTTACCCATGGGTGAGAAGTTCGATGATTTAGGTGAGTGAGAGTCTTTCTTATATGGTGGAGATCCGGAGATTTTGTAGAAAAAGTTCTTCTTCAAAAATAATAAAATTTTGGAAATTTCAACTTCATGATGTCAAAAGATATTAGTAAGTAATATTGATAAACTTCCGTAGTCCAAAAGATTTTTCAGAATTTCGTTAGCACTTTTCTTTTGACCTTACCACGCGAGTAGAAATATAGATTGAAATCAAATAATATGTCATGCTATCAAAACCCTAAACACCTTGCTAAGTATCTTTAGCTGCAACACACACTAAGATATCGTTAGCTTCGGTTGTGAGAATTGAGATAAAATTTGAATTTTCGTAATTCACACGATGAAAATTCAAATAAAATGAGAATGTGCAACCTTGGATGCCAGAATCACAAATGCATAAAAATGCATTATTGACATCTTGAAAGGTTTAACATATTAGAATTAGTATAGTTCGAAGATTCTTTGGTCTTAAAATAGTCAATGGTCGAAACATGCCGTTAATGTGGTTTTGAGTTGTGTCGACTCATATATAATTTGTGTAGAATGTAATGAAACAATAAACTAATTAAAATGATTTCCAATTCTTTACGGAAATCAATCAACGTGAAATGAAGCTTAATTTGATGCATGCATGTACACAATAATGTCAGGGCCACGCAATCTCCAAACACCAACAGAAACCAATCCCCAAGTTCAAAAACATGATCCGTGTCCTCTGTAATGCCAACGCCTCGGAAGGCTTCCACCCCAACCAGGACGCCTCCATTCCGGAGATCTACATAACCAACGACCGTCTCTCGCCACCCGACCGCTCCTCTCGGCCCTCCCAACGCAAAATTCTAGCATTCTTCGCCGGTGGGGCACACGGCCACATTAGGCAAGTCCTCCTCAACCACTGGAAAGGCAACGATACCGACGTTATCGTCCACCAGTACCTCCCCAAAGGCCTTGACTATAATAGTTTCATGACAAACAGCAAGTTTTGCCTATGCCCAAGCGGTTGGGAGGTCGCAAGCCCGAGGATTGTCGAGGCAATCTACGCTGGTTGTGTGCCCGTTATCATATCCACAACTTACGTTCTTCCGTTTAGCGACGTGCTGGATTGGAGCAAGTTTTCGGTCTATATTCCGGTCGACAAGATACCAGAGATTAAGACTATACTTGAAGGTGTGTCTTTGAGAAGTTATGTAGGGATGCAGAGAAGAGTTTTGGAAGTGCAAAGGCACTTTGTGATTAATAGGCCTGCAAGGAGGTTTGATGTGATTCATATGATTCTTCATTCTTTGTGGCTTAGAAGGTTAAATCTTAGCCTTCCTTATTGATTGATGTCAAGTGCAAATTAAAAAGTTTTTGAGTAAACATTCGATTTCTTCATCTCTAGTAGTTGTAAATGTATAATTTTATTGCACGCTTTTTATTTGGATAATAAATAGTACCACTCTATGGACTTGGATCCCCTCCGTTACTGGATAGTCGAGTCGTTTGCAACTAATGCAATGAAATTTAGAAACTCACACGTGTCTTACGGTGCTTCAGAGCGGTGATAATTTAGGTAAGAGAAAATGTGCAAGAAAAGTGGGGGTTACGTAATATTTATGTAATATCCTGAATTTTTTAGTTGAGGTAATAATCAAATATCTTAATGGACTAATTAAGATTGTTGGATGATTATGTGGTTTTAGGAGAAGATGAAATTTTGATAAAAATATTGAGAAGAAAAAGATGGAGATTTTGAGGCAAATACTGATTCGTTATTCTTCAGTTTCATATCATGTCTGTCTTTCTTGATATTCGTAGTTGCTTGCATGTTGAGCATTAATATTGATTTTATGGATATGCATATGATTGCATGGTGTTGTTTCGATCGACCGAACCCAGTAGATAGGTTAGACAGGCCTTCGGCCGACCGAGTGTGTCTCGGTCGACCGAACTGCGCAAAGTCGGTTAGAGCGTTGACCATCTAAACGGTCGACCGCTCGTTGTGATCCGGTCGACCGACCGCGTGCAGTTTTCCTGCAGTGATGTGCCTGTAGATCGGTCGACCGGAAGGTAGGTTTCGGTCGACCAAATGCTGTAGGCAGGATTCAGGCAGTTTTCCTTATTGGTGGAACGGACCCTGGTTTCACCGATTGGATATATATGTATATAAAATGTATAGCGTAGACCATCCAAACGGTCGACCGCTAGATGACTTTTGTTCGACCGATTGGTCGGTAATTCGGTTGGCGTGGTTCGACCGATAGACTTGTTTGTACAGTACCGTGTACTGTGTGGGAGACCGGTCGACCGGTGTGCTTTTAGCGGTCTACCGATCTGCCGCAGGTTGGTAGATTTATCCACACGCGATCCGTTGAGTATAGGTCGACTACCGGCTCCGAGGCGACGGTTGATTACCGGCTTTGAGAGCTACGGATTTCACCTTCGACGAAGGCTTATTATTGTATTACTGTTGCCTCTCTTACCGAGCGGGGTGTGAGGGATGTGTGCCGTAAACCTTGGGCAGTTTGCGAGGGTTTAGCGGTAGGCCGAGGATGTTCCGGCAGGGTGCGCGCTTGGCGGCTCTTGGGAGAGCTGCGGCTTTCGTGTGACCCGAGTTTTGTATTCGGCGGGCTGACTCGCTCCTGGGGTGGCGGTGTGTACCGGGGGTTCCTTCCTGCACTTTTGGGGAGCAGTGGTGTCGACTGACCCTTGTGAGGCAGCGGTGGACTGACTTGACCCTAGTGACAGGAGTGGTTCAGTGCCGTGGAGGCGGTGAGGGCATTATTGTGGGCCCGAGGTGAATGATCATGTGCATTGTATTGCATTGTCTTTAATTCCTTTTTATATTTTTAGGAGGCTTGGTATACGGGGTTCCTGCAGGGAACTCAGGCATGTTTGTTTGTTTTCATTTCAAGTAGCGAGTAGCATTAGAGTCAGGTGGTGACCGAGGAGAGTGCCCCCGGGATCAGATCCTGTTCTCTTTTATATCTTCTTTTGTTTAAGGTAGTGATTACATGTATATTCACTTTTGTTGTAATCACAGTTGACTCATTTATATAGTTTGACTTCCACGTGGGTCTGTATCTTATATATTTTATATATATGTTGGTTTGTTTTCCCGTGACGTGCCCTGTGTTGACCGTTGACGGTCTTTATTATTGTTTAAATTTCCGCTGTTTTCGGGTACGTTACAATTTGGTATCAGAGCATTACGATCCTCGGAATTAGTCGGGATTTGGATTTGAAATAAAAATTTGATTGGATTGGAATTTGAGAAATTGAATTTAGAAGTATTGACTATTGATTTAAATGTGAATTTTGACTTGGTTGGATTTGCTACCAAAGATGAATTTGGAGATATTTGGACTTGAGTTCAAATGTGAATTTTGATTTGGTTGGATTGATTATCCAAATTATGAGCGATAAGTGGTGTTAGGTTTTTAGATTTGATAAATAATGAGTTGAAAATTTTGTATTGATTTGTTTGGATTAAGACAGTACTGATATCATATTTCGAGGATGAAATTTCTTTTAAGGAGGGTAGAATGTAATATCCTGATTTTTTAGTTGAGGTAATAATCAAATATCTTAATGGACTAATTAAGATTGTTGGATGATTGTGTGGTTTTAGGAGAAGATGAAATTTTGAGAAGAATATTGAGAAGAAAAAGATGGAGATTTTGAGGCAAGTACTGATTCGTTATTCTTCAGTTTCATATCATGTCTGTCTCTCTTGATATTCGTAGTTGCTTGCATGTTGAGCATTAATATTGATTTTATGGATATGCATATGATTGCATGGTGTTGTTTCGGTCGACCGAACACAGTAGATAGGTTAGACAGGCCTTCGACCGACCGAGTGTGTCTCGGTCGACCGAACTGCGCAAAGTTGGTTAGAGCGTTGACCATCTAAACGGTCGACCGCTCGTTGTGATCCGGTCGACCGACCGCGTGCAGTTTTCCTGCAGTGATGTGCCTGTAGATCGGTCGACCGGAAGGTAGGTTTCAGTCGACCGAATGCTGTAGGCAGGATTCAGACAGTTTTCCTTATCGGTGGAACGGACCCTGGTTTGACCGATTGGATATATATGTATATAAAATGTATAGCGTAGACCATCCAAACGGTCGACCGCTAGATGACTTTTGTTCGACCGATTGGTCGGTAATTCGGTTGGTGTGGTTCGACAGATAGACTTGTTTGTACAGTACCGTGTACTGTGTGGGAGACCGGTCGACCAGTGTGCTTTTAGCGGTCTACCGATCTGCCGCAGGTTGGTGGATTTATCCACACGCGATCCGTTGAGTATAGGTCGACTACCGGCTCCGAGGCGACGGTTGATTACCGGCTTTGAGAGCTACGGATTTCACCTTCGACGAAGGCGTATTATTGTATTACTGTTGCCTCTCTTACCGAGCGGGGTGTGAGGGATGTGTGCCGTAAACCTTGGGCAGTTTGCGAGGGTTTAGCGGTAGGCCGAGGATGTTCTGGCAGGGTGCGCGCTTGGCGGCTCTTGGGGGAGCAGCGGCTTTCGTCTGACCCGAGTTGTGTATTCGGCGGGCTGACTCGCTCCTGGGGTGACAGCGTGTACCGGGGGTTCCTTCCTGCACTTTTGGGGAGCAGTGGTGTCGACTGACCCTTGTGAGGCAGCGGTGGACTGACTTGACCCTAGTGACAGGAGTGGTTCAGTGCCGCGGAGGCGGTGAGGGCATTATTGTGGGCCCGAGGTGGATGATCATGTGCATTGTATTGCATTGTCTTTAATTCCTTTTTATATTTTTAGGAGGCTTGGTATACGGGGTTCCTGCAGGGAACTCAGGCATGTTTGTTTGTTTTCATTTCAGGTAGCGAGTAGCATTAGAGTCAGGTGGTGACCAAGGAGAGTGCCCCCGGGATCAGATCCTGTTCTCTTTTATATCTTCTTTTGTTTGAGGTAGTGATTACATGTATATTCACTTTTGTGGTAATCACAGTTGACTCATTTATATAGTTTGACTTCCACGTGGGTCTGTATCTTATATATTATATATATATATATGTTGGTTTGTTTTCCCGTGACGTGTCCTGTGTTGACCGTTGACGGTCTTTATTATTGTTTAAATTTCCGTTATTTTCGGGTACGTTACAAGTGGTAGTCATTGATATCTTTACTTAATTTTGTAATCTGTATGACCACCATTTACATTTTATTATGCACTTTGGAGCTAGTTGAGCAGGTAAGTGAGAATTTTTTAAAATATTTGAGGTGTTACCGTGCTAATAATGTAAACTTCACATTTTGCCGTACCAAATTGATAATAAAATAGAGAAGATAATTTCTCGAAAGTATTCTGAATATATTGATCATTGTACTTGACTTGACCAAGAAAAAGAGGATCACAAATACGTAGTTTGATTTATTAAAAAGTTATTATGGTTCTCCAAAGCTGAGAACAAACAAAAGATTTGTTTTTCTTCAAAATAATTAGAAACAATATAAAATTGGAAGAATATGCAAGTGGGAAACCAAATTGACAAAGTATGTACCTTAAAACTGATACCACATGTGCCGTTTTCATTAATTAAAAACGACACATTTGGTGTCATTTTTACCTATGATAATTTTTTCTTAATTTCGAGATGTCGTTTTTAGCTAAGACATGTTAAACTAGCGACGGGTCGGTCGGGGGTCTCTTTTCCCAGGAAAAAGGAAAACATGTAAGTCATCGGTCGATGCATTAACTTGAATTGAAAGCAACATTACTATTTCGAGGACCAAAAATATATTTTATCCCTCAGAGATTAGGGCCTCTAATTTCCCCTAACTCCCCGACATGCCTCAGACGGGGACAGGAGGCGTGCGCTTGCATTTGTTAGTTACTAATGTATTTTGTTATGGTTATGGGAGTGGAAACGGAACCCTCATCTCACTCTTATTTGGTTAGTGACCAAGTCAACTAAGATACACATCTCATCTGGTTACTTGGAGAATCGACTTAAAGGAATGTGTTCTAAAAGTTTTACTTTTATATGTCAATTATTATGAATTGGATGTGTAAACATTTTGTTAATTGATTATGGTATTCGTCTTTTGGAAGTGTTAAGGAAGATGAGCTTGGTCCTTAACCGTAGAGCTCTAAAAGATAATGGTTTACATAAATCAAAAGTTATTCACAATCATGGTAAATAACATGGAACATTAATCACCGAGATAAGATTGTCGTGTTGGTCATCGATTGTTGTAGCTCTACAAATAATTGACGACACGAGTACATAAAAGAGGAAAAGATTAGTTTTATATATTGAATAGACCTAACAAGTAAAACATTATGGAATTGTATTTCGTTTCATTAATGTTTTATGTGTCTTGGATCCTAAGATATGAGACTTATATCTTTTCATTCAAGAAGTGTTTAATTTGATTATTGTCAAAAGTTATTAATGAGTATAGTGATAAAGACAATAGTTGGTTGAACATGACTTGTGCTAGAAAAGATAGCTAGTCAAACGATTATCATTGCCCTTCTTAATTGAGTGATGATATTAGTGGCCCCCTTGATAAAACAAAATTATAATGTGCACAATGTAACTTGAGTTAAGTTACATAGTTATAATTAGCTTAAAGAGATCACGAAATGAATATAATACAAAAGTGATACATTTCTACTTTGTATATATTCTTAATATCACGAGGCAAGAGACGGACACAAGTGGTGCACTTACATCACTAAATGGATCGTGTTTTGGCTCGAGTAGAACAAAGACATCTATGCTAATTGGGTAACTATAATGTGTAGCTAGATACCACTTATAGTTTGGGATATTAAGTGTTTAATATCACTGTCAATTTGGCTTAGATCCTCCTATAGGTCACACTACAAAACTGGGAAACAAGAAGTTTGATTTTGAGTTCATATGATGTGTCGGGTTTCATGTGAAACATGGACACATGTGGTGAATGAATAAAATCAATATGTTATGAGAATTGACATAATTAGAATCATAATAAATTCATATGATGTGTAATAATTTAATATTACATAGGATAATATATATTACATAAGATATGAATTTGCTAAAAACCCCAAAAGATCAAATTTTGTTTGAAATAAATCCAAAATTTGACAAAGGCAAAATCAGGGTCAAACCCGGTAAACCGTTTAGGGTTCAGTCGACCGAGGTGTCTTCAGAACGGTCAACCAAACGGGGAACGGGTAAACACAATTGGTTGACCGAAATTGTCTGGAGTGCCTGGACAATTGGGTTCGGTCAATCGAGCGTGAACGGTCAACCGAGAGAAAATATCCAGGAGATATCTTGGGATATTTTCGATAGACCGAAGGTGACACGGTCGTCCGATGAATATTCGCCAGGAGAAATTTTGGTAGGTCAACGGTCGACCGGAGCAAGACGCGGCCTGTCCAAATTTTTCCAGAGAATTTTTATCATGCATATTCGGTCGACCGTCTAGCTCACGGTCCACCGAACATGTGTTAAAACCGAATGGTTCGGTTAACCGAGAAGAATTCTTGGTCAACCGAACAATAGGATTTTTGCCTGAATTATTAAGAGAATAATTAGATCATGGGTTGGATTAATTCCAAATTTAATCAAACATTTTTTAGGATGCTGATGTGGCAATTTCAGATTAATTTTAGGAGAGAATAAACAAGAGATCATGACTAAAGAATAGTTCTTGATAAGGATGTTTTGGGAGCTTATAAAAGGACCCCTCATCCTATTTGTTTATGTTAATACAAAAATTCTCTCTCTCATTAATTTGTCCCTTAATCACCACGAAAATCTTTTAATAGTTTTATGTTTTAGAGATAGAAATCTGAGGAGCTTAAAGAGGGGTTATTAGCTAGATTCTAAGCTTAATTAGAGATCGATTGGCTAGCTCGTTTCTCTCTAATCTTGTTTAGGGTTTGGTGAACATTTGGAGGCGAATCAGCGGGCGATTCGACGAGCAACGGAACTCTGGATCTTCTGAAAGATTTTATAGGATCTTTGGGTATGATCATCTATCCCTTGTTTATGTTAATATGTATAGGAATGCATGATATTAGAATAAACAAATACATGTACGTAAAATCAATGAAAATATGAAATCGATGTTGTATGTTTGTATTAAAATATATACATACATGGGGATACGAAATCTTATAGTGGTATCAGAGTATTTAGTTCATATTTTCAATGATTAGACTATAATTTTAATTACCATCTACAATCAAAACAATTCATGTTTTATGTCTTTTTCGAGTTTTCCGATAGTTTGTTGATTTAATTCTAATTGTTTCTTTTGATAGTTTTAAATGTTTTGACACAAATCATGTGAATGTTAGAATTAAAATTTAGACTTATGTCTAATATATAAATTTTTTGTTTTAAATTAAATGATTATTTTATAAGGAATTAACAAAAAGAAAAAGTCATATGTTTATCTTTCCTTAAAAAAATTATTTTTGGAAATTGGATAAACAACGGTTCAAATGTTTTGTGTTTTGAATATGGATGCATAAAATCATTTTTAATGGATTTCAAATGCTTTTAGAATTGTTTGATTTAGAGATGCATGATAAACTAAATCGAGTAATTTATAGTATATGTACGTGCGTTGCTCGAGTTCTCTAATGCAGGGATATGTGAGTTTGTATGTTCGGATGAAGACATGTGTCAATGAATAAATGTGTATGTTATTATTATTCAATCACAGGGGCTTATGAATATGTGAAAGCCAAATTTCTATTTATATGCATGCATATGAGAGGATTTTTACATTGGACTTGCACTAGACAATTTTCAAAATTGAGAGATGCATGTTTATATTTTTTGAAATATCAAGGAAGGGGAAGAACCGACGTGATATACTCTATATCACAACAAATTTTTGATAACCTACGTGATATATGTCTGTTCAAGAAAAAATATTATTTGTTATAAATCTACTGATATGTCCCTACACTAAATACATTCACAATCGCATAACATTCACACAATCAAAATCACATGACATTCACAATCACATACTCAATGTAATATGAGTGTCGACCCTCAAGTCATTAAATCACAATCACAATTCATTTTAACATTCAAACTAACATTCAATGTCTTTGATTTTTATTCGGGCAAACTAACAAGTTAACATTCAATGTATCTAGCAAACTAACAAGCATTCAATGTATCGAGAAAACTAACAAGTTCACAATCAATATATCGAGGAAACTAACAAGTTAACAAATATCGCGTAAACTAATACTATTGTCATCAACTTAGAGGCATAGGTGCAATGAAAAAGGAAGCCCATCTCTCACGTGTGTAGTCGAGCTCTTCTTGTGAAAATGGTTCAAGAGTTGATCCAAGGATCTACAGATTAAACAAAGAATTCCTTAAACATATAACTTTATCAAAATAAGATATATTACTTCAATGTAGTGTAGAAACTATATATTACCTCGCGTAAATCTCCCCCCATCAAACCGAACTCCAAAATTTGTTCCATATACCTCATGACATAGTACCCGCACTCAATATTTTCAGTTTGTTTATGGTACTAAAATTAAGAAAAAAAATGTATATTACTAAACAAAAAAATTAATAGAAAATATAGTACTCCTTGTTTCCTAAATAATTTATTTACCCTACCTTCATAGGATACCACATTGTTTTCTTTTTTGGCTTCGATCTGTTTCGTCCCAATTGTTTATATATATATATATATAAATAGCTCTACAAAAATTGATAAATATCAAAATTTGTTATAAAATCTAACTACAATGTATTTTCATGTTTTAAATAATAATTTGATAGAACTTACAATTGCACCAAGTTCTTCAAATCGTTCCTCGATTTCTCGGAAGCTAAAGTATCAAACCAATATCCAGTATTTGTATCGGGACAAATAACAGCTAACATCCAATGATCACTAGACAACATTCATTTAAAAAACATAACTAATTCATTTTATTACTACATGTATTATATCAAATAAGTAAAAACATACCTCTCCCAATACGGTGCAAGATAATACATATTGTTCCCTTCAATCATCACATTCGCAATTGTTTGCGATCGGGTGTCGTCACTTTTTAGTCAGGGACGGTTGAGCAATGTCAGACACAAATAGCCAAAGCTCTTTCCATTAGACATTTGGTAAAGAGACCGATATATCACAATCAATAACACATGATTTAAATGTCAAACTTAAAACATAAACAAATATCGTGAAAAATAGCATAGATAAAAATGAGTTACTTTATATGAACTTCAATGATTGATATACATAATTTTTCCATCTTCGGAAATTGCATGACATCACCAAAGATACATACAATTTCCGTTCTAAGCCGTCTTCCAACGTGTAGCCTAGAGTTTGTTTATCCAAAGAACTCATCACAGCATCGTCCTCGGGTTTATATTTTACGATATTATATAACATTAAACAGTTCTTAGGAAACACATTTTCATCAAACCCGGTAGAATTTTTGGATCCGTTGGATGGTGGAGGTTGAATCTTTAACATTAAAATATACATTGTTAAAACATTTCTACTAAAATAATATGTATGACGATTAAAAAATCATATATTAATACTAAATAATTACCTTCTTTTTCATTTTCGGTTTTACCAAAGAATGTGGTCATTTCAATATGTGTCCTTCAATGTCCCCAACAGTATAAACTTCCGATTCCGGTATTGGCAAGACACATCATATTCGACTGGAACATCTAAAATTACTACTACCTTATTTGATCGCAAATCCTTTATGCTTGATCACAATTTATCGATGTGCCCCTTTATGCGTCTTCAACGTATATACCTTTGCATAAGCTAGAAGTCGCAAATCAGGATCACTTAAAAAAGTCCACATTCACAACCATCCTGTAAATATATTTAAGTTAGAATTAACTACTAACAATATATACAAACGTAATTAAATTTTTACCTCGATTGTTTCGTTTTTTCTCAGTTGTTGGTATTGATGTTTCTTCAATTATTGTTGGTACTGGACGAGTTGTGTTGACGAATACCTCTTCAGGATTAACACTTGACGCGCTCTGGGGCGTTGGCATGTTAAAAGGTAGGTTGTTCATAGCATAGAGATTTCTCACCACATTCTCCAAATGTCCCATCCTTTGTCTAAATTCATGATTTTCCCGAGTAAGCCCCCAATTTGAAGAAGTAGATAATGACCCAAAGTACTGACGAATTCCAATTCGACTACCAACACCAAAGTACCTTCGACGATTCTTACAATAATCTTTCAACTCACCCATGTAACGCTCGAAAGGATACAACCACCTCACAAAAACCGGATTGAGTAGCTTGACTTCTCTAACTAAATGAACAATCAAATGAACCATAATGTCAAAAAAATGGTGGAAAGTACATCTCCAACTGACATATCGTAACAACTACTTCATTTTCTAACTTATCCAAATACTTTGGATCAATTACTTTGCTGCAAATCTTGTTGAAGAACAAGCAAAATTTGATAATAGCATGTCTAACGTGTTTCAGCAATATCGATCTAATGGAAACCGGTAACAACTGCTGCACCTACACATGACAATCATGAGACTTCAAACCAATTAGTTTTAAATCTTTCATTGAAACAAGACTGCTAATATTTGAAGAATACCCCTGCGGTACTTTGACACCATGCAGACACTGACACAAAGCTAATTTCTCATTTCTGGACAGAGTGTAACAAACTGGTGGTAAATACTTATGAGTACCTTTGCTCTCTGGTGCCAATTTTGCTCGAATATCAAGTTCGAGTATATCAAATCTGGCATTATATCCATCTTTAGTGTTCCCGGTATGTTCAAAAGAGTTCCTAACAAACTGTCACAGATTTTTTTTTTGACATGCATCACATCAATACATTGTCTGATTTCTAAGGTCCCCTAATAAGGAAGGTTAAAAATATGGATTTTCTTCTTCCAACTACTCTTATCATTTCTACATTTGTAAGGCTTGCCGAATTCGCATTGGATGTTCTTCACCCGCACAACAACTTACCTTACACTGATTTCTGTTGGTCTTCAAATTCCTGCTTTTCCTTAAAAGCCCTCTTCATTTTACGGTATGGATGATTCATCGGAAGAAATTTGCGATGACCAAGATACACTATCTTACTGCCATGGACAAGCTATAAAGAACACGTCTTTCCTTCACAAATAGGACACACTTTGTGCCCTTTCATATAATAACCAGACAGATTTCCATAAGCGGGGAAGTCATTAATTGTGCAAAATATCATCCCACGCATTGTAAATGATTGTTGATGGTGGACATCCCACACTTGCTCACCATCATTCTACAATTTCTTCAAGTCATTAATCAAGGGAGCCAAATACACATCTATGTCATTACTCGGTTGTTTTGGACCAGAAATCATTAAAGATAACATCATGTATCTATGTTTCATGCTTAACTATGGAGGCAAATTGTACATAACCAGTAAAACATGCCACAAACTATGAATACTACTCAAACAACCGTAAGAATTCATTTCGTTAGTGTACAGACTAAGTCTCAGATTTCTGGATTCTTAACCGAACACTGGAAAATCTGAAATCATCTTCTTACCCTATGGAGAATCCACAGGATGTCAAAGCATCTGATCATTCACTTTATCACGTTCTGCGTGTCATGTCAGATTCTTTGAATCCGCGGGGCAGGCAAACAAACGTTTCAACCTTGGAATTATCGGAAGATACCACAACACTTTCACAGGCGGTCCTTGTACTGGTATATCACCACTCCCATTTTTCTTATGTTTGTACCATGATGCATTACAAATCGGACAACAATGTAGATTTTCATATTCAGTCCTATATAATATGCAATCATTAGGGCATGCATGTATGTTCCTATGTTGCATTCCAATCAGACACAATGTTTTTGGTTTCATATGTACGGTCTGGAAGTTCATTATTTTTTGGAAGAATTTCTTTTAACAACTTAAGTAAGGCAGTAAAACTGACATCACTCCAACCGTTCGAGGCTTTCAAGGTATATAATTGTAACACTACAGAGAATCTACTAAAATTGGTGCAACCCAGATACAAAGGTTTTTCATTATCAGATAACATATTACTAAGTACTTGGGGTTTATCATCAAACTTATCGGCAACATCTTGAATCATATCATCTAACAGTTCTTCATCATTAACATCTTGATTTGAAGGACTATCAATTTCTTCCTTTGTACTTATTTCATTCTCACCATGCCATATCCAACATGTGTATCCTTCATCAAAACCTTTCTCAAACAAATGAGTCTTGATCTCTTTTACATCTCTTAAGAACATGTTAAGATATTTCCTACATGGACATAAGATTTTTCCTTCATTTCTAAAATGTGCATTCAAACTCTAGAAATTTATCAAGTCCTTACTCATACCCATCACTCAATCGACTTGAAAAAAACCCAATTTCTATCCATTGTTATCTACACAACAACACAAACAATCGTAATACAAAATGAACCTAATATATAGACAAAATTTTGGCAGATCTTCCCCTTAATTTTCATAGTAATAAAAAAATTGTTGTGGGAAAAACACAAACAAGCCGCAACTATATATGCTAAAAAGTTTCACTTAAGTACTTTTTTTAACACAACTATATATTGATCACTTAAGTAGTCTTTTAAATAAGTAATGGTAGAAAGTAATAGTTGAATGCAATGGGTTGCATGCAATGTGCAAATAAGATTCACAGGTAAGGTGCGTTCTAAATAAAAACTCGTGTTCAAATTTACAACCCAAGACCAATCTCAAGTTTCTAATACCCAACTAAGCCTTGTAGAAACAATTAAGCCTCACTAAAAATCAAACAAAATCCTCACTCAACAATATTGGCAACTTGTGGTGGGTACTCATGTAGTACAAAACTCAATTGAAACAAGAATATGTAACAAAACTCAAACTTTGACATATGAACATAATGTTAGTAAACATTTGGAACATAATGTTACTAAAAATTTCAAGTTGAGAGTGGACCTTCATCAAGTTGAGAGTCGTTCACGAATATTTTGGAGTAGTCGAGTTCGGAGGAGCATGACAAGGTCGGAGTAGCATGTCGAGTACAGAGGACCTCAACGAGTTCTTCGTGGTTGGAGGGGTTGGGGAGTGGTGTGGTGTGGGAGGTGGTGTGTTGGGGCAGAGGTGGTCACGGGTGGTGAGTTGGGTCGGAGGTTGTGCGGTGCGCAAAGGTTGTACGGAGGAGGTGGTCGTGGGTGGTGAGTTGGGGCGAAGGTGGTGCGGTGCACAAAGGTTGTGGAGCGGAGGTGGTCCTGGGTGGTGAGTTGGGCTGGAGGTGGTCGTGGGTGGTGGGTTGGCTCGGAGGTGATGAGTTGGGGTGAGGTTGGACCGGAGTCTTCGTGGAGGCGTGGGTTGGTGGCGGCGGCTTGGGGCGGAGGAAACAAAGATCTCAAAGTTTGGGTTGGGTTGTGTTTGTGTTCGGGTGGAGAAAACAAAGATCTCAAAATATGGGTTGTGTTTGTGTTCGAGCGGAGTAAACAAGAAGATGCTGGAACGGAATACAAAAAACCAACCAAACAAGTCAGTTTTGATTCAAGCTGACGTGACAACGACAACATATCACGTCGGTTTTATATAATCCGACGTGACATGGAAACTCGAGAAGTACCAATCATGTCGGTTTTGCCTCCAACCGACGTGACAAAACAAATAAAACACGCCGCTTGAACATAAACCGACATGATATAGGTATATATCACGTCGTTTTTTTTCAACCGACGTAACGTATTACCATGTCACGTTGGTTGAATAGAAACCGACGTGATATATACCTATATCACGTCGGTTTTTGTTCAACCGACGTGAGAAGGTTGTTTCACGTCAGGTTCTTAATATCCGACGTGATATGGCGACATAATTACACATTTTTCCAGCAGTGACATCAGATTTGGAATGAGACAACTCCTGTTTTCCAACATGTCAACAACCATTAGCATCGAGGTATACATCGTGCTTATCCTTTTGGCCAACAAAGGTAGATTCGATAATTCAAAATACACAATTAAAGGTAAAATAATGACAATTAAGATCTATCTCTCAAAGTGTTTAAACTCATTTCCCCCACTATTTTGACTAATCGATCTTTAGGCGTACCCTTTGTAAGAGCATCGTCCATGTTATCCGTTGATCTCACATCCATCAAAGTGATTACTCGATTTTCTTTTAGATCATTCAACAAAGCATGTTTCAATCTCACATGTCTTCTCTTTGACTTAAAGAGAGCATTATTGATGGCTTGGATCACTGCTTGATTATCACTAAATAGATTTAAAGAATTAGTCTTTAGTCCAGTCGAAGGAATATCCATAATCAGATTCTTTACCCACTCCTCTTTTTCACCGACTCAAGTTAAAGCATATAATTTTGATTCCGTAGATGAAAATGCTATAGAATTTTGATGAATGTTTGTCACAGCCTTAGACACCTTTCATGTTTCCTCCTACTTGCATCTTCATACATGCCACTAAGGATGCAAATAGTAACGATTATCTCACTATCCCATTTGAAAATTAAAATTTGGTTGGTATCTGGTAAAGAAATTCTTACTGAATACAATTTGGAAATGAAATTGGTTTTAAAAATCATACTGATTTCAAATTCGGATACGAATTCAGATATAAGTCAAACCATATACGAATATCCAAAATATCAATTTCTGCATCCAATATATGTGGTAATTAATATTTATAAAATGAGTTAATAAAAAATTAAGTTAATCTTTATAAATATAAATATAACATAATGCAAAAAACAAATTAGAATATAATTTCTTATGACATCTTTTCAAAATATTTAAGATGATACAACAAAACATATATATAAAGAATATGTTATAAATATTTGAATATTATCCAGATCCGAATTCAAAACAATTTTCAAATTTGGATATGACATTGATAAATTATAAAAAAATCATATTCAAATTTGGATTTGGTATGCTTATTTGGATTTTGGATTCGAATTCGGTACATATTATATCCAATTCAAAAATATTTGTTTGCATCCCTACATGCCACATATGGCGACACACCACTCTTAGTTGACAAACACTCACATCATGTCTTACGTACCTAATTATCGTTGCTCCACCCATCTGGGGGCTTTTGACATTCCTGAAATTCGGGATCATTTGTTCATTAGTGTAGTTGATAGAATAATTAAGTTGTTTAGGTTAATTCGTGTATTTTCTGTTATCCCCTCATGTGAAAATTATCGCTTCTCAATTGTTAGCAAAATTTAGGTTTGAAATCACTTTTTACTACTGAACAACCTATACTCGCCATCACTATAATTTTGTCATGTGCTTGTAGAAAATTACAACACAAGTGATTGATATCATATCATGCATGCATTTGTGTCTCATATCCATTATCTTGAACATAAACAATGCTACGTAATGATTTTAATGCTTAAGTTTCAGGAATAAACAGGTTTGAGGAGAAGAGGCACAAAAAGGACCTAAAAGCAATAAAAATGACTGAGTTGTAAGACTTATGGACTGAGATGCAAGAGAGAAGGAACCGGATGTAAACCCAAAGGACCAATGAGCAAATCAAGAAACTCCACAACATCATGAGGAGTATTTTGACAATTCGATTCGGGCCTAAACTCCAACAACCAACTCGGGTGCATCACACATGAAGAAATCCAACCAGACAACCACACTCCAAATCCAGACCCAATCCAGAGCCCATAGACCGTCAATTGGCGGTCCAGGACCGCTGATTGGCGGTTGGGTCCTCTCCAAATCTAATAAGATTTTGGCAAGTCATGTATTAGAGTGTTTTATGTCTATATTTGATGTGTATTATTCCGACCTCGGGGGATTGTCCCCGATTACCTTTTTCTATGACTATAAATAGAACTAGCTCCCTCCTCCTTTGTATTTACCCATTGATTAGTGTCCAATCCCTCTACTTAGAGTCAAGCCTTGAAGCAAAAACTCAAGTAGGAAGATGTTGATTGTAATGTCAGTCATTTAATGAAAGATTTTTTTGTTAGTTTAATGTTGTCTCTTTTATCTTCTTGCATGCTTAGCTTAATTTTGTTTCATTAATTTTAGTAGACCTAGTTAATATGTTTTCCTCTCTTCACATAATAGTTAGATCTTAGCTTAATTTTGTTTCATTAATTTTAGTAGACCTAGTTAATATGTTTTCCTCTCTTCACATAATAGTTAGATTAATGATTAGTGAGTAGTTTCATCCCCCTTTGGGGGTGGAGATGATGTACATATATGTTGTGAGGTTTGATAAATTTTGGATTGTGTAAACTTGCATGTTTGTATGTTCATTGGGGGTATTTTGATCATCTACATGTTGGGGGATTTTTTATGGGGTTTGCCATAAAATTTAGACACTTCCCATGCTTAGCTTCCTCAAGGTTATTGACTATGATTTCCTGTTGAATATGTTACATGTTAGTTAAGTGTTTGTATTTGTTGTTGTTTGCTTGATTGATTGAAGAAACTTTATTTTGATGCATTTTGCCATAAGATATAGACACCTCTCATGCTTAACTTTGTTCTTCACATGAGTTTATGGTTTTGGATGAGTCTTGCCATATCTTTAGACACTTCTAATGTTGAGCCTAGTCTTATGATAATCAAGTAGTAATTATCGATACGTTGTGTGAATTGATTTATACCGCCAACGGGTGAATTAAGATATAGACACCTCCCATGCTTAACTTTGTTCTTCACATGAGTTTATGGTTTTAGATGAGTCTTGTCATATCTTTAGACACTTCTAATGCTGAGCCTAGTCTTATGACAATCAAGTAGTAATTGCCGATACGTTCCCCGGCAACGACGCCAAAAACTTGATGAGAATTAAATTTATACCGCAACTGCACGGCGTCAATGAAGACGTGACAAATACGGGTCGAACACAAGGAGGGAGAGATATTGTTATTTTTGTGAATTTCGATTTAGGAAAGAAAGAGAAAAATAAGTTTGGTTTGAGATTTTTGGTTTTTAATTATCTAAAGCAAGAACAACAAAAACTAAAAAGAAAATAAAGCAAATACGGATGAGAGTCCAGCGGGTGGAGGTTTAGATGTCGGTTTTTGTTTAGAGAAATCTGAAACTTATAATAAATCACATTAGTTATAAATCATTACATGATAAATGATTGAACATAAACTCAAGTAATCAAAATATACTAACACGAAATTAAAATAATAACATCATTCTTCTTCTCATCACCCTAAATTCGTCACCCCCACCCTTTGGAGAGAGTTAGAAACTCATGGATGGAGGGAAGGAGAATGGGTCCTAGAGAAACTACAAAAGAAAACTAAAAAACACAAAATAAAAGAACATAATTTTATTGCTAAAGAGAAGAACCTCCTTACAACATAATTTCGGGACTATTTATAGCCGATACAAGGGACCCAAGTATGAAATAGGAAAGTACACGCGTCAACACGCAACTGGTAAAAATTTGAGCGCACGGATCGACTTTTGTGCGGCGGAATCGCCGTAATTTGTACATGAGGTGCGGCGGAATCGCCACCTTTCTGGCTCAGAATCGATCCGGATTTTTCCTGTGTGTTTATGGTATGATTTAAATGTCCTTTGCGCGTCTGGATTGATTTCTTTTCTTTCTTTTGAGCTCCGAATTTATTTCTTCATATATTAGGACATCCAAATTGATTTTTCCTTAGAACGTCTACAAAATAATATTTTGGTACTCGTAATTTGCAGTCGGGTCCTCGGCTTTTTGCAATTAAGTCCCTGGCTACTTTTGTGCTTAAGTCCTTGGCCTTTTTGTAATTAGGTCTTTGAATGCTTTTATGCTTGGATGGACTTCAATTTGAATCCCGACAATCTTGAACTTGGTCTTTATGATAGAAATGAGTCTCTTGCACGCGTTTATGCTCGGAATATGGGTAATTTGCATTCAGGTCCCTGTATTCTGTAAATAAGACTAAATACATACCTTAGTAGCATTTATTCATATAAAATTAATCTAAATGAAAGACATATGATGCAATGTATGCAATGCATCAATAATCAAGTAGTAATTGCTGATACGTTGTGTGAATGGATTGATAGGTTTTGACACATATTTAGACACTTCCTATGCATGAAAACACACATACGACACACACACATACATGCTTACATGTATCATTCGTCACTTATTTTACTTCATATGTGCACACACTCCACCCCTTAGGGGTTTCTCTTCTTGATTTCCAATCTTTAGTTGATTTCTTTCGCATTTCTTACTTACTAGTTTAGTGTAGTTTAGCTTAGCATAATCAAATCTCTTTTTCCTTTTTCTCCACTTGATTTTAGATAAACCAGAGGCTACTCATCTCCCTGTCTCGACCCGTACATGAATCTTCACCGACACCGTGCACTTGCGGTATTTAAAACGTTTAAACAACAAAACTAGAAATCTACCAACCAAATTAATCCAAGACTAGAAAAATGCATGTTACTAAAAAGTGAGACTTTGTCCCTAAATATCAGTAGTCGTTCAAGCTTCGTTGAAATTCCTCAATCGAATAACTGATACATACACGGTCAAATGGTTCTCTTCAAACCTTAATGGTTCACGTCCCGTTACAATTGGTCCACGTGTCATATAGCCGTCGAGATTTCTCAACGGATGTATTTCATAGTCAATGGCACCAATAAACCCTTTACAGGTCCAATCTTCCAATTGGTCCTCAAATGCCCATTTGATTAGGAATAGAGTCGACCCAACCTCACTGAATTATTGAAATCAGATGACCGACCCTAATTAATTTGATCGACTGACTCTTGATCATCTTGGATGAAACTCTAAGTTTTTGTAAGTTGGTAATCGGGTGACCAACATTGTAACGGATAATTGGAGTCTTCATTTTCAACTAGTCAACTCCAAGAAATTAGACAACCAATCCTAAAATAGTTGATGATCTAGACAATTTTTCTTCATGAGCTTCTCATTTAAATAACTATATGTTCACCAACACTCACTTAAATAACTATATGTTCTTTAGGACTTCTAATGCCTCATTCGAAAGACACAAACACACTATTTACTTCTCTAATAAATACATATGTTTATGCCTTCATTTCCAAGCATTCAAAGCTCCACTCAACTCTCTAAATTTCATTCAATACACTCCAAAACTACAATTAATACCCTTTGAGTGTGTTCAAGTTACAATTCAACAACTTCCTTTCAATCAAGAGTTGTAAAGCTTCGATGATGCCATCCTTCGGGTTGTGAAGGAGGATTCGAGCAAGGTGATGGTGTTTTCCAAATTTACTCTTAGTGCACAAGGGTTTCATCTAGCCCCGAAACAACATGGATAGTAGACAATCGAGTGGGGTTTGGAGGATCGAGCGAGACTTTATTAGAGCATTAGATCACGGTAGCGATTGACCCTCAATAAACGTCATTTCCAATTTCGTGGTCTTTGTTTCCAATGGCTTAGTTTTTATTTCCGTATTTTTAGAGATTAATAGTGTTACTAAACTCACTCCCCTAAAGAGTAGCATTGACCTAACTTACGACTGGTTTGGTCACCCAACACGCGACCTAGTCTAGTCCCTAAGCATCTCGCTCGAGAGTTCCCTTTCCCTAAACTATTTAATTTAGTAAGGTTTTCATTGTTACACCCGCTATTGACAAAAACCCTCGTCCACTCCCTTCACCTTATCGTGAAGTCAACTTTCACAGCTAGAAAACTCCACTAAAACATTTGAGTGGAATTGGTATCACCTAAACATCCAATCGGCCAGTCACTGATGTTGGACAAACTTTCATCCAACACCCACAAAATCTTCCTACACTAAGGGCTACGAGCATACCTGATCTGAAAGAAGAATGCCTGAGCATAGCTGGAAATTTTGCCCACCAATCTTCTAGCTGCACCAAAAGTTGCACTAGACGTTGTGATTGGCAACATTTCATGTTTATATTTGTATCTTATATCCATTATCTTTCACCTAAATAATGCTATGTTACGAGTTTTATGTTTAGTTTTCAAGAATAAATAGGTTTGAAGAGATGAAGCATGAAAGGACCCAAAAGCTGGGAAAAAGGACTGAATTGTGAGATCTGGGGACTAAGATGCAAGGGAGAAGGACCTGAATGTAAGACAGAAGGACCTAAGAGCAAAACAAAATACTCCACACCATCATGGGGAGTATTTTACCAATTCGATCCGGGTCGGAGCTCCAACAAGTCAAGTAACCGCATCATAGACCAACAATACCAGAAAGAAAAGCCCACAACAAATTCCAACGCGATCCGAAGTTTTTGGACCGCTAATTGGTGGTCCATATTACTCAGGATCCGTCCAAATTTCTCCTGGTCTTGTATTAATGTTCGTTTAGGCTATTTTTGGTATTGGTTTAGTCCCACATCGGGGGATGGTCCCCGATTAGCTTTTTCCATGCTTATAAATAGAACTCTTCACCTTCCATTGTAATTACCCATTGCTTGGTGACATTCTCTCTACTAAGGAGTGAGCCTTGAAGCAAAAACTCAAGGTGGAGAAAAATTCTACCTTCAATGTGAGTCATTTGTTAATAAAATAATTCTTCTAGTTTCTTTTAATCTTGTCTTTTAATTTGTGCATGTTTGTTTAGTCTTTCCTTTCCTTTTAAGCTTCTTTAATACTTCTTGCTTTCTTAGTTAACCTTCATTTCAGTATTATGCTTTCTTTTGTTAATATAGTTAGTGTAATGAGTAGTGAGTAGTTCCATCCCCATTTGGGGGGTGGAGAAATATGTGATATAATCATGTAGTGTATTAAGTGTGTGTTATCTTTATCCCTTGAGCTTTATATGATTTCCATAACCATCTAATGGGTTTTCACTCTTATCTTTGATATGCTAATGCTCTTGAATGAAGCTTAGCTTATGCTTTGATTAGTGGACCTATTTTATGGGGAATGATAAGGTTAGGATATGGATGAAGTTAATATTGGAAACACAATTTGTAGTGTATGTGCTCTTGTTGCCTTTACCTTAGCTAATGTCTTGTATGTTTTAATGATGCAGTCTTATCTTAATTCATGTGGAGGCATAGTAGGGTCTAGTCTTTATACTTGAGTTCATGTAGCTTCATTCCAATTATTGTCTTGTATGTTTTAATGATGTAGTCTTATCTTAATTCATGTGGAGGCAAAGTTGGATGTAGTTTTATGATTTTATGCACTACATGTTGTGAGGAGCTTAATGAACACACACACACATACTTCTTTATGTTCACATTATTTCTCTACCCCCTTTGGGGTTTAGTTTTCTTGTTTTTCTTCCATTTCCATTTGCACATTAGTGTAGTGTAGTGTAATCAACCTTTCTCTCCATTTTTTACTACTCGCCTTCGCACAAACCAAACGTCGACACACCTCCCCGACCCGTATTTGCCACCACTTCAACGCGGTCGTGCACTTGCGGTTAATATAAAACGATCAATCAAGTTTTTTGCGTCGTTGCCGGGGAGGTGCTCTGTCCAGACCTTGGTTTGGACGATTCGAGTGGTTTTTAATTTTTTGTTTCCATTTTTTCTTAGTTTCAGGGAACCATAGGATCACGGGGAGGCTACTGGACAAGTTTGAGGAACAGAAGCTCCAAACTGACCGCCAATTGGCGGTCTGGAACCGCCAACTGGCGGCCTGGTGAGTCTCATTTTCTCTCAGTTTTGTTCTGGTTGCTTGTTGGTTCATTTTAGTTATCTGGGAGTACCATTTTGCATGCTGTGACTTCTAGTTTGCTCCCAGATTTAATTTCAATCCCCTTTAATCAACTTGGACCATAAAACTCAAAGCAAAAGATTAGACTTCTTGCCATCTAGGTCATGCATCATGTGTAGACCTTGCATGCATTTGTCTTTTCTTTGCTTTACATTTTGTTGTTGATTGCTAGCGTGAGGTACGTGCACCCAAATCTCTCATTCATGCATGTTTCGATCATGCATTAGTTAGTAAGGTGCATCGGGACAAAAGTGAGTTGAGCGTTTGATTGGAGTGATTGATTGCTAGATTTAAGCTCAAAACGCTACTATGGAGGGGTTGTCCCATAAAAGATAAGGTGGGGGATTTCATCACCCTTTCCTTGGCCCGAAAAATCACTCTTAATAAAGCCTTAACTAAAAGGAAGTAGACATTGGCCCTAAGGAATTCGGACACACTAGGAGAGTAATCTAGTCGAGACCGTCATGACCTGATCGGCGTGCCTGCCTTGTCGATAGTAGGAGGTACTGGATCTCCGGATCTGGTATCACTTGCTGGGCATTGTGGTCCTCGTTGTAGGGAGGTGAGGCGTGTCGAGGCTAGTGACCTAGAAGTTAGGTGTCGTCTAGCGTAAGGACCCATTGCCTTACATTGTTTGAGTTGTGCTTGCTAGTTAGGCTTCTACCTGATCCCATTACCCACGCTAGCTCTAGGATTCTTCCCTTCTCCTCTGAGTCATCATCTTCTCACCTTCTTCTACGTTATAGTCTCCTCCCCTTTACACTCTCTGGTAGCGTTTTAGGGTCGAGTCGAGCACTTTTTGCGAGCATGTCCTCATGGTGGTGAGAGTGATCGACTCGAGAGTTCTTTGTTGAGATGGATGGTTACATAGGCGACCATCCATATCATTGTTGGGACCAGGACAATTCTTCCTGGTATTCTGGACCCATGCAACCTGGGGTGGCTCAGACGAAAACCCCGTATGGTTGGGATAATCTTCATTGTGCGACTGAGCAATCTTCATATAGGGGTAACATGAGAGAGGCACCAACTGCTAGACCACAATCTAGTTATGTCAGATCATATGCTGGTCAACAAACTGAGACATTACAACAAACTTTGGCCTCTTTCATGCGTATGGCAGACGACATGGGTGCATCGGTGGCTCCAGTAGCCGTACCGTGCGACTGTTGTGGGTTGAGTGGTCATGTTATCGGGGAATGTCCTTATGTTCCCCCTGAGCCTGAGTATGAGCATACCTTTTCCCAAAATGCTCAATGTGACCATTACGCATCCGCGTACAACCCGAGAGTGATGGATTCGTGGGCAGGCAATTCTTATCCAAATTCTTATACCTCATTTTCACCCCCCGTATCCTCCTCCCGAATACCCAGAATTCTACTGATTGACATCATTTCATGCTCATATTTGTATCTTATATCCATTATCTTTCACCTAAATAATGCTATGTTACGAGTTTTATGTTTAGTTTTCAGGAATAAATAGGTTTGAAGAGATGAAGCATAAAAGGACCCAAAAGCTGGGAAAAAGGACTAAATTGTGAGATCTGTGGACCAAGATGCAAGGAAGAAGGACCTAAATGCAAGACCAAAGGACCTAAGAGCAAAACAAAATACTCCTCACCATCATGGGGAGTATTTTGGCAATTCTATTCGGGTCGGAGCTCCAACATGCAAAATAGATACATCAAATACCAACAAAGCCTTCCAGAAAAGCCTACGGACACTGTAGACCGCTAATTAGCGGTCCAAGACCGCTAATTGGCGGTCACTTGTGGCCCAAATGCGCTCAAATTTCTCCTGGACTTGTATTAATGTTCGTTTAGGCTAGTTTTGGTGTTTGTTTAGTCCCACATCGGGGGATTGTCCCGGTTTGCCTTTTTCCATGGCTATAAATAGAACTCTTCACCTTCCATTGTAATCACTCCATATTTTAAGTGGCTATTCTTCCTACTAGAAGTGAGGCCTTGAAGCACACACTAAAGTAGGAGGATGCTACTTTTAATGTGAGTCATTTTATCAATAAAGTTTTATGTTTCTTTCATTGTTTGTTTTATGCTTCTTTTATTGTTGTGCATGTTTTAGTTTAATCGTCTTTTAATTCTAGCTTAGTTTTAATATACTTTCTTTCCATAGTTTAATTATTAGTGTAATGTTTAGTGAGTAGTTCCATCCCCTTTGGGGGGGTGGAGTAGATGTACATACATGCATTAGAGAATGGGATGAATGCTTTAATTTCAATGTATTGATTAAACATGAATGTATGCTTGCTTGTTTAGGATAGAATTTACAACTTGATGAGTTTTGCCAAAATGATTAGACACCTCTCATGCTTGTTTAGGTTCTGAAATAAACATCTTGCATATGTAAATGTTAATCAACTAAGTTGGTGAATAGATTGATAGGTTTTGCCATAACATTTAGACACTTCCTATGCT
The DNA here is from genome assembly GCA_963682175.1 of Triglochin maritima. NCBI lineage: Eukaryota > Viridiplantae > Streptophyta > Magnoliopsida > Alismatales > Juncaginaceae > Triglochin > Triglochin maritima. The sequence goes on from OY821779.1 coordinate 32,490,823, forward strand.
TGATAAACACCACCTTCATGTGCTTAAAGAATGTATTCTACACCCACCTCTTTGCATGTGTGCACTCACTCCACCCCTTAGGGGTTTTCCCATTTCTGAAATTCCAGCATTCTTGTTTTGTTCTTAGCTTAGTTCTTATTTCATCGTTTGTTTGCTTCTTTCACATTTCATACTTCTTAGAGTAGTTTAGTGTAGAGTAGCAAAAACATCTTTCTCCCCCTATTTTTGCCACTTGATTTCGTACAAGCAAGAGGCTACTCACCTCCCTGAGGACGACCCGTACTTGCCACCGCTTCATCGCGGCCGTGCACTTGCGGTTTAATTTAAAACGTTCAACAAGTTTTTGGCGCCGTTGCCGGGGAGGTGCCTGTCCAGACTCTTGTTTGGACGATTCGAGTGGATTTAATTTTTGTCTTGTAGTTTTCGTTGTCGCAGGTGACTCACATTGAGAAGGGGAAGCATCTGGTCAAGTTTGGAGGTGATCTGAGAGAAGAAGACCGCCAATCAGCGGTCTTTAACCGCCAACTGGCGGTCTGGTAGCTTCATTTCGCCTCTAAATTTTTGTGGAGTATTTCTTTATCTGTTATAGTGATCTGGGACTCGATTTAGCATGTCTTGACCTATAGTTTATTCCCAGATCAAGAATCAAACCTCCTTTAAGCAACTTGGACCCTAAAACTCAAAGCAAAAGATTAGGCATTATTGTTGTTTAAGTCATGCATCATGTATGTGACTTAGGCATTTAGATTGTCTTTTATCTTAGCTTTATTTTCTGTTGCTGAGAGCTGGCGTGAGGTACGCACCTTCTACTCTCATTCATGCATTTCGTATGAACATGCATTAGTTAGTAGGAAGTGCATTGCAACAAGTGTGAGTTGAGCGTTGTTTGGAGAGTTGATTGCTAGATTTAGGACTCCAAAACGCTACTAAGGAGGGGCTGTCCCGTAAAAGATAAGGTGGGGGATTTCATCACCCTTTCCTTCACCCCAAAAACCACACTAATCAAGAGCCTAATTTTAAAATCAAGTAGACATTGGCCCTAAGGATCTTGGACGCATTAGGAGAGTGATCCGGTCCCGACCGTCATGACCTGATCGGCGTTGCCCACTTTGTCGATAGTAGGAGAGACGAGATCCCCGGATCTTGGGTCACTTGCTGGGCTTTGTGGTCCTCGTTGTAGGGAGGTGAGATGTGTTGAGGCCGTGTGACCTCGCAGTTAGGCGTCGTCTAGCTGTAAGGACCTATAGCGACTTTAGGATTGCTTGAGCCTTGTTTGCTTGTGTGCTTCTACCTGTACCCATCCGCCGTAGCATAAGGACTTCTTCCTTTCTCTCCTGAGTCATTCTTTCTCTCCTGTTTTCCCTCGTCTTCTCTTCTACGTACATTCTTTATTTGAAAAAAAAAGAAAAAAAAAGAGTTGTGGTTTGTGTGTGCACCTTTGTGCATGCTTTCGTTGACACGAGACGAGAGTGGTCGTTTGACGAGGAGCGTTGTCAATCCGGCTTCGGTCATCGATTTCTCGACACCTTCCTCCTCTCGTGTTGCACGTAGTTCAGGTCCAATGGCTGCTAATTTCCGTGAGGAGGAGCAGTTGCTGGACCCTCCTGTTCCACCTGTGCTTCCAGTTGTCGTTCCCATACCTCTTCGTGATCGATGCTACCCGAGCCGTACAGCTCTACCCTCATGCATCGTATTACCAGAGGCTAATGGAAACCATTTTGAGGTTAAGCCTCAATTCATTTCCATGCTCTCTCATTTCACTGGGAAAGGTGACCCCTATATCTTTCTCAGGGAATTTGAGGAGGTCTGTGCTATGTTCAAGCTGCAACAACTTAGCACAGACTCCATCCATCTTAGGCTCGTTCCTTTTGCACTAAAGGATGACGCCAAGAAGTGGTTGTACAGCAACCAGGCGAATTCCTTTAGGACTTGGGATGAGTTTCAGTCTGCATTCCTCAAAAAGTATTTTCCAAATCATCGGACTCAAAAATTGAGGAACGAAATCAATTCATTCTATCAACATGAGACCGAACCATTTCATGCATATCTTGAGAGGTTCAAAGAGCTACTATCCCCGTGCCCTCACCATGGCATTGAGTTGTGGCGTCTTTGTCAGATTGTGTATGAGGGTCTTCACATCCCGTCCAGAACGCTCCTTGAGTCCATGTGTCAAGGAGAGTTTTTGGGAAAGGATGAAAGGGAGGCATGGGCCTTCCTAGAAGACCTCGCTGAGAAAACCATGCAGTGGGAGAGTGTGAGGGAACCACCTGCATCATCTAGTATAGGAGCGAGGATCGCGAATGCAAACTCGACTAGATCGGGTGCCGCATTTGCTATCGATACCACTACGGCCACCGAGGCACGCATGGCAGCCTTAATGCGCCGTATGGATTCGATTGAGCTCCAAAACCAACAAAGTGCACCTCACATGTCCACATCTGGTCCAGTTCCCTGTCATTCATGTGGTAGGATAGGTCATGTAGAGAACGACTGTGAGTCCATTCCTCCTGAGATGGAGCGTGTCAACGCCGTCTATGATAGAGCCAGGAATGACCCATACTCATCATCTTATAATCCTGGATGGAGGAACCACCCCAATTTTTCATGGAACCAAACTAATGCCCCGGGTGGTCCTCCAAACTCCTCTAGATCACCTTACCAATCACACCAACCTCCCATGCATGCACATTCATATCAGCCACCCCAAGCACAAACCACCAATCAATCGGGTTTCCTAAATTCCAATAATATGGAAACCCGATTCAATTCGCTTGAGACCTTGACTCGTGGACTTGAAAACTCAATGAAAAATTTTATGTCTACCACAAGTCAAGTTCTCACTTCAAATCAGCAGACCATGAAATCTCTAGAGCTTCAGATGAGTCAATTGGCTCAGTCTGTACATGAGAGAGAGAGAGGGTCTTTTCCTAGCCAGCCTGAGACAAACCCCCGCATCTACCAACAACAACAAATGCAAAATGAGAATGTGGTACCTCGGGGGAGGCAAGTGAACCATGTGGAGGAACCTGTTCACCATGTCAATTCCATTGTGACCTTAAGGAATGGAAAACAGGTTGATAATCACATTTCCTTGCCACACCCACCACCATCTATGCAGCCCCTCCGTGGGAATGGTGGTGAAGAAGAAGCTGAGGGTGAGGGTAATACACCAAAGCTTTCTTCTCAGGCACAGCAGAAAACCTACCTGCCAAAAGCTCCCTATCCAAGTAGGTTAAACAAAAAGCAGAGTGACAACATGGACAAGATATTAGAGGTGTTTAAGCAAGTGAAGGTTAACATCCCTTTGTTGGATGTCATCCAACAAATACCTCAATATGCCAAAGTGTTGAAGGATCTCTGCACAACTAAGAGGAAGACCAATGTTCCTAAGAAAGCATTCTTGGCTGCAAATATCAGCTCACTTTTGTCCAATCCTACCTACACAAAATACAAGGACCCGGGGTGTCCTACTATTCAGTGTACGATAGGGGACACTAGATTGAGCAATGTTTTGCTTGATTTAGGATCAGCGGTCAACCTCCTCCCATTCTCTGTTTATCAACAGTTGAACTTGGGAGAATTGAAACCAACTAAGATCACCCTCCAACTGGCGGATAGATCCATTCGTATTCCCATGGGGATTATCGAGGACGTGCTTATCAAAGTTGGAGATTTTATATTTCCAGTCGATTTTGTTGTCCTCGATACCAATCCTGTTGCGAACACCCACTCTCAAATACCTTTGATTTTGGGTAGACCATTTCTGGCAACCTCCAATGCCTTGATTAATTGTAGAAATGGTCTCATGAAGCTCTCATTCGGTAACATGAGTGCCGAGTTTCATGTGTTCAACTCTGGTAAGCAACAGGAACCCATGGATGAACCTTTAAATCTAAATCTCATCCGCCAATTGGAGAAAGCACCACAAAATCAACGAACACCCCTAACCCCAATGCAACCCATTGAGAATGTTCGTGGGCCCAGCGAAGACTCATTGCCTGTCTTTGCAATGCAACAGAGTGAGCTGGCCTCGAACATGAATGTCCAAAGGGAGTGTTCGTTGCATGATTCAGTTGAGAGTACAAGTGAGAGTGAGACACCTCATCATATGCCTATACCAGAAGGTGTCTCTACCTCATGTCCCATGGCCATTGAGCCATTTGAGCTTCATTTTGACTCCAACAAGGACCCACCTATGACCGAGCTTATGCTTGATGGTCTAAATGATGGTGGGAGGTCCTTGTTGGATGACTTGGGGAGAAGCCCCATTTTTAGTGATGCAGGTCTGCTGCATCCATCGAATGAGCTTGAGGAACTCATTCCGATGCACCCGCCTATTGGTTGGAGGGTTTTCTTCGATGAGCAATTAAACCCTAGTGAGGCAACACAACTTCATTCTTTGTTGCCCACACCCGACCAATATCATGAGGGGTTCGAGCCTTTCAGCTTTGACCTTTCACCCCTCATGACACCTCAGAGTACCAGTGGAGTTTGCCCATCTCGGCAAGTCTCTGGTCCTCCTGACTTGATGTTCTCATTTGATGTTCCTTGACCAAATGATTATGAGAATATCTTGGTTGATGTATATATCTTAAAAAAAAAAAGAAAAAAAAAACAACAACAAAAAAAAGAAAAAGTGTGTAATAAAAGACTCCTTCAGTGAGCATCGATTGTTGTGGGCCCCAACCCTTGTGTACTTGGGCCCCAATTTCTTCACGTATTTATCTCCCTTCTTCAGCTTCTCACAGGTTTTGAGGGAATTTGGGTTTGTGTCCATCAACATGACCCTGAATGTCCTTTTGTACTTCATGTTGGTGAGATCTTTCTTTTTCATGCATGTATCCATGTAGTATCTTGTTCACATTCATTGAGGACAATGCATGAAGTAGGTGTGGGGGGGTGTTTTACGTGTGTACATAGTCGAGTCTTTTTCCTTTGGTTTTATTTTCTTTTGTTTGTACTGCTAGGGTCATGTTAGTGTGCCGCATTTAACATTGATATATCTGCTTGCCATGATCCTTGGGTGACTTGTCTTCTTTTGCTTGCCGAGTGCTTTAAAATTTTCACATTTCTTTCAAAATCTTCGTGTGTTTGCGAAAGAAAATGTTTTTGTAGGTTTTGCGTGTGTTTAGCATGTGCAAAACCGTTGAGAGGCAAAGTAAAAAGAAAGCTCCCAAAATTGTCTTGAACTTGATGCATTAGGATTTCTAGTTTACTGGCTTTAGGTCTTATCGAGTCGTGAGGATGCACCCCGGTTTTCCCTCGGGGGGGCGTGTAATCATAGGGTTTCAGTACTCAAACATTTAAATAAGTCCACCCTGAACCTAGTGAGTAAATAATTCGTGTCTGTTAGTATAAGGAAGTTTGTCGTAGTCAATGGCCCTTAATCTCTTTTTGTGAAACTTAAGTGTAGGGGTTTTGGTTCCCATGTAGATAAATAAGTGGTGTTCTCTCTTCTCGCACGGCTCCTATCACTCGGGAAAGTAGGTCTGAGGGGACTTTGTGCCTGGTGCTTTCGAGTCATCTGACTTGGGATGCACCGACCGAACTCCCGTTACACGGGTGGTAGGGATCGCCCTATGTGGAGATTTGGGGGAAGGTGTACGTGATAGTGTAAGTCCTCATAGGCAATGATGCACGAAACCTGACCTTGGGAGAATCAAACACCAACCAATAAAATGCTCCAAAGAAAAAGAAAAAAAAGAGTCAAATAAGAACCAAAATGGACTTTACACATTGTATCACATTCAGAAGTTAAGGTTGCCCATGTCTTTCACTTAAGTCCTTGACTAACTCTCACGAATAACTCATTAGGCTAGGTGTGTGGACCGATTACATATATAGAGTCGACCTGTAGTATTACCGCGTCCCATGATCGACAAAATAAGTCCAACGAGTCGTGTAGCTAGATTGATTAATGCATCTTGTTCGGATTTTGTGGGTATATCCGCTGAAAACCCTCAGGAGACAACACTCCTCCTCCTTGGAAACAGGGAGGTTTAACGGCTTGTTGCACATGCTAAGTGCAACCGTGATTCCTACGAAAGTGAGTTAGGATTTCTTGTTTTTTTTCGCATGCTTTTCTCTTTCTTTGTTTTGCTCGGGACTAGCAAAAGTTAGGTGTGGGGGTATTTGATTGACATCATTTCATGCTCATATTTGTATCTTATATCCATTATCTTTCACCTAAATAATGCTATGTTACGAGTTTTATGTTTAGTTTTCAGGAATAAATAGGTTTGAAGAGATGAAGCATAAAAGGACCCAAAAGCTGGGAAAAAGGACTGAATTGTGAGATCTGTGGACCAAGATGCAAGGAAGAAGGACCTAAATGCAAGACCGAAGGACCTAAGAGCAAAACAAAATACTCCTCACCATCATGGGGAGTATTTTGGCAATTCTATTCGGGTCGGAGCTCCAACATGCAAAATAGATACATCAAATACCAACAAAGCCTTCCAGAAAAGCCCACAAGAAATTCCAGAGCGATCCGGACACTGTAGACCGCTAATTAGCGGTCCAAGACCGCTAATTGGCGGTCACTTGTGGACCAAATGCGCTCAAATTTCTCCTGGACTTGTATTAATGTTCGTTTAGGCTAGTTTTGGTGTTTGTTTAGTCCCACATCGGGGGATTGTCCCGGTTTGCCTTTTTTCCATGGCTATAAATAGAACTCTTCACATTCCATTGTAATCACTCCATATTTTAAGTGGCTATTCTTCCTACTAGAAGTGAGGCCTTGAAGCACACACTAAAGTAGGAGGATGCTACTTTTAATGTGAGTCATTTTATCAATAAAGTTTTATGTTTCTTTCATTGTTTGTTTTATGCTTCTTTTATTGTTGTGCATGTTTTAGTTTAATCGTCTTTTAATTCTAGCTTAGTTTTAATATACTTTCTTTCCATAGTTTAATTATTAGTGTAATGTTTAGTGAGTAGTTCCATCCCCTTTGGGGGGGTGGAGTAGATGTACATACATGCATTAGAGAATGGGATGAATGCTTTAATTTCAATGTATTGATTAAACATGAATGTATGCTTGCTTGTTTAGGATAGAATTTACAACTTGATGAGTTTTGCCAAAATGATTAGACACCTCTCATGCTTGTTTAGGTTCTGAAATAAACACCTTGCATATGTAAATGTTAATCAACTAAGTTGGTGAATAGATTGATAGGTTTTGCCATAACATTTAGACACTTCCTATGCTTGATAAACACCACCTTCATGTGCTTAAAGAATGTATTCTACACCCACCTCTTTGCATGTGTGCACTCACTCCACCCCTTAGGGGTTTTCCCATTTCTGAAATTCCAGCATTCTTGTTTTGTTCTTAGCTTAGTTCTTATTTCATCGTTTGTTTGCTTCTTTCACATTTCATACTTCTTAGAGTAGTTTAGTGTAGAGTAGCAAAAACATCTTTCTCCCCCTATTTTTGCCACTTGATTTCGTACAAGCAAGAGGCTACTCACCTCCCTGAGGACGACCCGTACTTGCCACCGCTTCATCGCGGCCGTGCACTTGCAGTTTAATTTAAAACGTTCAACATCTACCAACACCCCACTTCAAATCATTGGACTCATTCTCAGCCCATCAACACCCAACCCTAAAATTTCCCAAGCTCTGACTTGGACCTCACTGTTGACCCCAAATTTGATTCCTTAAAATAAACCCTCCAAACGTTCATGGAAACCACTCAAACTTTATTGCAGTCCAACTTTAATTCCTTGCAAAATATGGAAAGGCAAGTGAGTCAAATGACACAACAATTCCATGAACGTGAGGAGGGTAACCTTTCTTGTCAACATGAGGATTCATCTTTTGATATCGAACCACCACCACATCCACAAATTCAAAGCACAACCTTTCAAAGTCAAACTCCTAGTCAGTCTGAGGGACTTGGGGTTTCAATTCACGATCACTTGGTGGAGGATTCGATTCCAATTGAGAATACTATGGACCAGCTTCTTTATGAGTCGGTACAGGATTGTGCCTTATCTTCTTGTCCCGTGGCCCTTGAGCCACATGACCTTATTGTTGTACCTCCTAAGGACTCACCTCTGGTGGAGCAAGAGCTCCCTAGTCCCCTCAATTTCAAACAACCTGATGAGAGTTTGCCTCTCACTATTGTTCATGATCATCTTGGAAATGATGGAACATCAAACAACTACATTGTTCATGAGGGTATTAGGAGTTCCTTGGAGGATACCTTGGGCATGAGACCCACTTTTTGTTCGCCTGGTGTGTCGGACATGCCTAACGAGGTTCTTGACCTGGTTCCGACGCACCAGCCTGTTGGTTGGAGAGTTTGGATTGATGATCATAACTTCAGCAGCGCAACGGGAGAAACTCTTCTTCCGTTGCCCCTCATTTCCCAAACTCTTGAGAGGTTCAAGCTCTTTCAGTTTGATCCATTGAATGAGATGCCTTTGCATCCAATTCATGAACCTCTCATTTCATCTGGTGCTCTTTGTGAAGGGGGCCCACACATGCGTATTCTGGCCCCGCGTGGTGTCATGTTCCCTTTCCAAGTGCATTGACCCACTCTTTAGGTTCCCATTTGATGTCTTTTGACAAATGAAGATGGGAACTTATGTTTGTACATAGTTATATAAAAAAAGAAAAAAAAAGAAAAAAAAGAAAAAAAAGTACAATAAAAGACTCCTTCAGTGAGCATCGATTGTTGTGAGCCCCAACCCTTGTGTATTTGGGCTCCATTTCTTTCACGTATTTGCATCCTTTCTTCAGCATCTCACAGGTTTTGAGGGAATTCGGGTTTGTGTCCATCAACATGACCTTGAACTTCCCTTTGTACTTAATGTTGGTGAGATATCTCCTTTTTCATGCATAAATTCATGTAGTATCTTACTCACACTCATTGTGGACAATGCATGAAGTAGGTGTGGCGGGTGTTTTACGTGTGTACATAGTTGAGTCTTTTTCCTTTGATTTTATTTTCTTTTGTGTGCATTATTAGAGTCATGTTAGTGTGCTGCATTTAATATCGATATATCTGCTTGCCATGATCCTTGGGTGACTTGTCTTCTTTTGCTTGCCTAGTGCTTTAAAATTTCCACATTTCTTTCAAAATTTTCATGTGTTTGCGAAAGAAAATGTCTTGTGGGTTTTGCATGTGTTTAGCATGTGCTAAACCGTTGAGAGGCAAAGTAAAAAGAAAGCTCCCAAAATTGTCTTGAACTTGATGCATTAGGATATCTAGTACAGTGACTTTAGGATTTATCGAGTCGTTAGGATGCACCCCAATTTTCCCTTGGGGGTGAGTAATCATAGGGTTTCAGGCAGACTAGATGGGCAACGACGTTTAGGCCGAAACGGTCTTAACATCGAGGACCACTAGTATGTAGGAAATCAAGAACCCGGAGGTTCCTAAAATCTCAGGGATACCAGATGGGCAATAACGTTCAGGCCATAACGGTCTTAAATGGTTTCCTCCCCTTAATGCATCCGGAAATCCAAGGGGTCAACGCCTAATTGATTTTATTAAAGCTCTTTTATTAAATGGTTTTTGGGCCAAAGAAAGGGTGATGAAATCCCCCACCTCATCTCCTATAGGTGACTGCCCGCTAAGTGTTTTTCATACCTTAATCTAACAAACAACACACCAAACAAACACTCACCTCACTCATGTTCCAATGCAAGTGCTACTAACTAATGCGTGTTTTCTAATGAATGATGAGTGAAAGAGATTACGTACCTTACGCAAGCAATCTAAGACAGAAATCGTAAAATAAATAATAAATACGATGAATCAAAATTCTATATGATTAATAATTTACGCAAATATTGTCTAATATTTTGCTTTAGGTTATTAAAGTCCAAGTTGCTTAAGGGTGGTAATGAGTTATTATCATTATATTGAAAATTCAAAAAGCAAGACAATAAACATTTCAAATATTAAAAGCAAGTATTAAAACTAATTACTTTGATTGACAGAAAAACATTTTAAACACAAAATATCATGTTATTCATAACAGTTGGGAATAAAATTTTATTCAAAATTTTGGCAGGATCTCCCCTTAAAATGTTATATGTAAAATTCTTCAAATCCTGGAATTAACAAGAAAAATGTATATCTACTCACAATCACATCATGTATTTCTCCACTTCATCACATTCACATTACAAATCCACTCTTGTTGAAATACACATGTATGAAGAACGTTAGTTTATTTGCATTCAAATTTACTCAATAATGTATCCCAAACAACATAACTTCATTATTTAAAGCATCCAACCTAAACTCTAAACTCTAAACTCAATAGCAAACCCAACTAAGGGTGTTCAAAAAATCGGTTTGGTCGATTTGGACGGAATTGGGTCCGGTTTTAAATTGTTTTTTTAATTTATATTTAGTGTGTTTCAATAATTTTTTGATGTATTCTTATGTTTTTAATACTAAACTATCTTGAAAATAACTCTTGTCTTGTATGATAACATATTAATCACACATCAAAAATTTAAAATTTGTTAACATAAACTACTACTAAATAATATTTTTTCACAAAAATAAATATCACGGTTCCGATGGTGGTTAAGCACGAACCAGAGGAGGAGGGGAAAGTTGTGATGCCGGAGGACGTCGCGGAGGAGGTGTGGTGACGGCTTTGGTAGCGGAGGACATTGCGATTGTGGTAGGGGAGGACGTCGCGGTTGTGGTAGCAAAGGATGGCGCGGCGATGCCGGAGGAGATCTTTGTGGTGCCGGAGTACGCTACAGACATTGCAGAGGCTCGGTCAGAGATCGGTGGCGGAGGAGGTCGGGTTTGCGGGTAGGGTTTGGTTGCATTTTTGTATGGAATGAATGACAAAAAATGTAACTGTTCAATTTCTTTAAGACCTATAGACGTCGGATGTTATGTACAACCAACGTCTATACCCCGACGTCTATAGGAATGGAAGAATAGATGTCGTCTGTACATAACATACGACGTCTATAAGGTATAGACATCCGTTTCATTGGCTATTCCCACAACCGACATTTATATTAACCCAAAGAGGTCAGTTGTTTCTTTGTCCGACGTCTATTCCCTCTTCAACCAAATAGACGTCGGCCTTTATAATAGTCAACGTCTATTAGGCGACGAGTAAAGACTATTTTGCACTAGTGACTCATTCATTAGAGGTTGGGGAGCATGGTGGTTCCATACACAAGGAAATGGATCCATCAAGATCATGGATGGAGGGTTAGCTTCACAAGGGAAATAATAAACAAGGTAAAAATTCGCTCAAGCTTGCTGGAGTTCCAGGTGGATGAATATGTGAACGTTACGGCTCAATGTTGCTGACTATTGAACTGGCAATGACTGAAACTAAAGTAGGGATGCATGGCTTCATGGCTTGATTGTTACATTTAGACCAAGTAGCTTCACGAAGATATCTTAAGATCAGAGCTCAAATCCGAAAAGAAAGGGCATATACATTCTTCTGATCGATGATGTACATATATGGAGAATCCAACGAAGTTGTTGACTTAGACTGCGTTTGGATGCAGCTTCTGGTAGCTGCTTCTGCTCTGGAAGTTGCTACAACACAAGAGTTGCATCCAAACATGTTGTGGGAGCTGAAAATCTCAACTCCTAACATAGATTTCAAGGTACCAATTTGTATAGCAAGGAAAACGGGGGGGGGGGGGGGGGGGGGGGGGTTGAGCTTCTAGTAGCTCCTCCACTGGTTGGATTTTTATGATAATTTTACTCTTGTTTATTTTCAGCATATACCTACATAAGTTTTTATTTAATCAAAGTCTAGGGGTAATTTGAGAATTTGCTTTGACAAGACATCTGGAACTCCGTGTATTTTAGCCGACCGTTCGCAAAATGGTAAACTGAAGTGGAAGTCCAACGTCCGTTTCTAGGAGTCCATTGAATCTTAGGAAGAATTTGTTGGTGGACCGAAACAGATTCGATCGACCAAACACGAGGTTGCTATTCAACTTAATTTGTATATGTATTTTTCAAGTAGGTAATTGTTTCATGAAAGTAATGTGAGGCTCTTGTTATAGATGTGCAAAAAAACCAAAGATTAAACAAGGAAAATGTTATGCAAGGGATAGCATGATTCAACATGATTCGTGGTTGGTTCAGAATACAAAATGAAAGGGTAAATGTTGGTTCCAAAGTCAAAATTTGAGCGACGTTGGAGTTTGTTTCCAATTTGATGAATCACTGGATAAAATCTTCAAATACAAATCAACAATGAGTCGAAGGATGTGCGAAAAAAATACTTAGAAGAGTCGACGTGAAAATTGGATACAAAATCCAATATAAGATGTGAAGAAAAATGGGTTATTTTTGGGCATCGAGTTGGGGTTCATTTGAGTTGGTATCATGACCAACCTGGAGGTTACATGTGTTAGGATCTAAGGCCCTCTAATAACTAGATAATTGCAGAATTAAAAATACTAATCGAAGGATTAAGGGAAGAGACAATGCAAACCACAAAATCGATGACACCAGAGTTTAGAGAGGTTCGACACCCACACCCGGGTCCTAGTCCTCCTCTCAACCCTCGCTCGATCCCCCAACTTATCTCCATTCCATGCCGAGATCAACGTCTTTTACAACCACCGAGCCTCGCAAACAACCTCACCTCGCTCGTGTCTCCTCTCACAACCCGAGAGGGAGCTTCCTCAAAGCTTTACAACTCTTTGGTAATTCTTGAATATGGAGATGGAATCACAATATAACTAACACTCTAGCACTCTATACTTGGATATTGATATGGAATTGGATATGCAAGTGGTGAAGTTTTGGCTTGAGTGTTGAGGATTGAGAGCTTGAAGATGAAGAGGATTTGACTTTGAGTATGGGATAGATAGGGAGTGTTCAAGAGTCTCAAACCAAACAAATGGGGTCATATTTATAAGCTTTCAAGCTCTACTAGCCGTTTGGGAGTTGGTGGGGAAATTGACCACTGAGAAGCAAGATGAGACTTATGCTCGGGAAGATTTTAGACGAGGTTCGGTCAACCGTTCAAGTAACAGTAGTCCGAGAGACAAGGGTTTAATTGGTCTGAACTAAGCTTACTGATTGACATCATTTCATGCTCATATTTGTATCTTATATCCATTATCTTTCACCTAAACAATGCTATGTTACGAGTTTTATGTTTAGTTTTCAGGAATAATTAGGTTTGAAGAGATGAAGCATAAAAGGACCCAAAAGCTGGGAAAATGGACTGGATTGTGAGATCTGGGGACCAAGATGCAAGGAAGAAGGACCTGAACGCAAGACAGAGAGACCTAAGAGCAAAACAGAATACTTCACACCATCATGGGGAGTATTTTAGCAATTTGATTCGGGTCGGAGCTCCAACCAACCAACCAGATGCATCCAAGACCAACAAACACTTCAAGCAAAGCCCACAAAGAAAACCAAACGGATCTAAACCATATAGACCGCCAATTGGCGGTCCAGATGGCCCAGAATCCGTTTAGTTTTCTGTAGCACGTGTATTAGCGTATGCTTAGTGTGAATATATAGAACTCGGGGGATTGTCCCGGTTTGCCTTTTTCCATGGCTATAAATAGAACTCTTCACCTTCCATTGTAATCACTCCATATTTTAAGTGGCTATTCTTCCTACTAGACGTGAGGCCTTGAAGCACACACTAAAGTAGGAGGATGCTACTTTTAATGTGAGTCATTTTATCAATAAAGTTTTGTGTTTCTTTCATTGTTTGTTTTATGCTTCTTTTATTGGTTATGCATGTTTTAGTTTAATCGTCTTTTAATTCTAGCTTAGTTTTAATATGCTTTCTTTCCATAGTTTAATAATTAGTGTAATGTTTAGTGAGTAGTTCCATCCCCTTTGGGGGGTGGAGTAGATGTACATACATGCATTAGAGAATGGGATGAATGCTTTAATTTCAATGGGTTGATTAAACATGAATGTATGCTTACTTGTTTAGGATAGAATTTATAACTTGATGAGTTTTGCCAAAATGATTAGACACCTCTCATGCTTGTTTAGGTTCTGAAATAAACAACTTGCATATGTAAATGTTAATCAACTAAGTTGGTGAATAGATTGATAGGTTTTGCCATAACATTTAGACACTTCCTATGCTTGATGAACACCACCTTCATGTGCTTAAAGAATGTATTCTACACCCACCTCTTTGCATGTGTGCACTCACTCCACCCCTTAGGGGGTTTCCCATTTCTGTATTCCAGCATTCTTCCTTTGTTCTTAGTTTAGTTGTTATTCCATCGTTTGTTTGTTTCGTTCTCATTTCATACTTCTTAGTGTAGCGTAGTCTAGATTAGCATAAACAACTTTCTTCCCCCTATTTTTGCCACTTGATTTCGTACAAGCAAGAGGCTACTCACCTCCCTGAGGACGACCCGTACTTGCCACCGCTTAATCGCGGTCGTGCACTTGCGGTTTTAAATAAAACGTTCAACAAGTTTTTGGCGTCGTTGCCGGGGAGGTGCCAGTCCAGACTCTTGTTTGGACGATTCGAGTGGATTTAATATTTGTTTTGTAGTTTTTCTTTGTTTCAGGAGACTTGGACTGGTCAGGAGGAGCACCTGGAGAAGTTTTGAAGCAAGCTGGGCATTGTAGACCGCCAATCAGCGGCCTGAGACCGCCAATTTGCGGTCTGGTAAGCTCAGCTCGCTTTCTTATTTCTTTGGTCTGTTTACTTTATCTGATATAGTGGCCTGGAACTTAATTTGGCATGTTTTGACTTATAGTTTGTTCCCAGATCAATAATCAAACCTCCCTTAAACAACTTGGACCCTAAAACTCAATGCAAAAGATTAGGCATTCTTTTTGTTTAGGCCATGCATCATGTATGTGACTTAGGCATTTAGATTATCTTTTATCTTAGCTTTATTTTCTGTTGCTTAGAGCTGGTGTGAGGTACGCACCTTCTACTCTCATTCATGCATTTCGTATGAACATGCATTAGTTAGTAGGAAGTGCATTGAAACAAGTGTGAGTTGAGCGTTTTGTTTGGAGAGTTGATTGCTAGATTAGGACTCCAAAACGCTACTAAGGAGGGGCTGTCCCATAAAAGATAAGGTGGGGGATTTCATCACCCTTTCCTTCGCCCCAAAAACCACACTAATCAAGAGCCTAATTTTAAAATCAAGTAGACATTGACCTTAAGGATTTCGGGCGCATTAGGAGAGTGATCCGGTCCCGACCGTCATGACCTGATTGGCGTTGCCCACTTTGTCGATAGTAGGAGAGACGAGATCCCCGGATCTTGGCTCACTTGCTGGGCTTTGTGGTCCTCGTTGTAGGGAGGTGAGGCATGTTGAGGCCGTGTGACCTCGCAGTTAGGCGTCGTCTAGCTGTAAGGACCTATAGCGACCTTAGGATTGCTTGAGCCTTGTTTGCTTGTGTGCTTCTACCTGTACCCATCCGCCGTAGCATAAGGACTTCTTCCCTTCTCTCCTGAGTCATTCTTTCTCTCCTGTGTTCCCCCGTCCTCTCCCCTATGTACATTCTTTGGAGAAAAAAAAGAGTTGTGGTTTGTGTGTGCACCTTTGTGCATGCTTTCGTGGACACGAGACGAGAGTGGTCGTTTGACGAGGAGCGTTGTCAATCCGGCTTCGGTCATCGATTTCTCGACACCTTCCTCCTCTCGTGTCGCACACAGTCCGGGTTCAATGGCTGCTAATTTCCGTGAGGAGGAGCAGTTGCTGGACCCACCTGCTCCACTAGTGCTTCCAGTTGTCGTTCCCATACCTCTTCGTGATCGATGCTACCCGAGCCGTACAGCTCTACCCTCATGCATCGTATTACCAGAGGCTAATGGGAACCATTTTGAGGTTAAGCCTCAATTCATTTCCATGCTCCCTCATTTCACTGGGAAAGGTGACCCCTATATCTTTCTCAGGGAATTTGATGAGGTTTGTGCTATGTTCAAGCTGCAACAACTTAGCACAGACTCCATCCATCTTAGGCTCGTTCCTTTTGCACTAAAGGATGACGCCAAGAAGTGGTTGTACAGCAACCCGGTGAATTCCTTTAGGACTTGGGATGAGTTTCAATCTGCATTCCTCAAGAAGTACTTTCCTAATCATCGGACTCAAAAATTGAGGAACGAAATCAATTCGTTCTATCAACATGAGACCGAACCATTTCATGCATATCTTGAGAGGTTCAAAGAGCTACTATCCTCGTGCCCTCACCATGGCATTGAGTTGTGGCGTCTTTGTCAGATTGTGTATGAGGGTCTTCACATCCCGTCCAGAACGCTCCTTGAGTCTATGTGTCAAGGAGAGTTCTTGGGAAAGGATGAAAGGGAGGCATGGGCCTTCCTAGAAGACCTTGCTGAGAAAACCATGCAATGGGAGAGTGTGAGGGAACCACCTGCATCATCTAGTATAGGAGCGAGGATCGTGAATGCAAACTCAACTAGATCGGGTTCCGCATTTGCTATCGATACCACTACGGCCACCGAGGCACGCATGGCGGCCTTAATGCGCCGTATGGATTCGATTGAGCTCCAAAACCAACAAAGTGCACCTCACATGTCCACATCTGGTCCAGTTCCCTGTCATTCATGTGGTAGGATAGGTCATGTAGAAAGCGAGTGTGAGTCCATTCCTCCTGAGATGGAGTGTGTCAACGCCGTCTATGATAGAGCCAGGAATGCCCATACTCATCATCTTATAATCCTGGATGGAGGAACAACCCCAATTTTTC
The DNA here is from genome assembly GCA_963682175.1 of Triglochin maritima. Taxonomy (NCBI): domain Eukaryota; kingdom Viridiplantae; phylum Streptophyta; class Magnoliopsida; order Alismatales; family Juncaginaceae; genus Triglochin; species Triglochin maritima. The sequence goes on from OY821779.1 coordinate 32,507,504, forward strand.
ATGGAACCAAACTAATGCCCCGGGTGGTCCTCCAAACTCTTCTAGACCACCTTACCAATCACACCAACCTCCCATGCATGCACATTCCTATCAGCCACCCCAAGCACAAACCACCAATCAATCGGGTTTCCTAAATTCCAACAATATGGAAACCCGATTCAATTCGCTTGAGACCTTGACTCGTGGACTTGAAAACTCAATGAAATTTTTTATGTCTACCACAAGTCAAGTTCTCACTTCAAATCAACAGACCATGAAATCTCTAGAGCTTCATATGGGCCAATTGGCTCAGTCTGTACATGAAAGAGAGAGGGTTTTTTCCTAGCCAGGCTAAGGCTAACCCCCGCATGTACCAACAACAACAAATGCAAAATGAGAATGTGGTACCTCGGGGGAGGCAAGTGAACCATGTGGAGGAACCTGTTCACCATGTCAATTCCATTGTGACCTTAAGGAATGGAAAACAGGCTGACAATCACATTTCCTTGCCACACCCACCACCATCTATGCAGCCCCCCAGTGGGAATGGTGGTGAAGAAGAAGCTGAGGGTGAGGGTAATACACCAAAGCTTTCTTCTCAGGCACAGCAGAAAACCTACCTGCCAAAAGCTCCCTATCCAAGTAGGTTAAACAAAAAGCAGAGTGACAACATGGACAAGATAGTAGAGGTGTTTAAGCACGTAAAGGTTAACATCCCCTTGTTGGATGTCATCCAACAAATACCTCAATATGCCAAAGTGTTGAAGGATTTCTGCACAACCAAGAGGAAGACCAATGTTCCTAAGAAAACATTCTTGGCTGCAAATATCAGCTCACTTTTGTCCAATCCTACCTACACAAAATACAAGGACCCTGGGTGTCCTACTATTCAGTGTACGATAGGGGACACTAGATTGAGCAATGTTTTGCTAGATTTAGGATCAGCGGTCAACCTCCTCCCATTCTCTGTTTATCAACAGTTGAACTTGGGAGAATTGAAACCAACTAAGATCACCCTCCAACTGGCGGATAGATCCATTCGTATTCCCATGGGGATTATCGAGGACGTGCTTATCAAAGTTGGAGATTTTATATTTCCAGTCGATTTTGTTGTCCTCGATACCAATCCTGTTGCGAACACCCACTCTCAAATACCTTTGATTTTGGGTAGACCATTTCTGGCAACCTCCAATGTCTTGATTAATTGTAGAAATGGTCTCATGAAGCTCTCATTCGGTAACATGAGTGTCGAGTTTCATGTGTTCAACTCTGGTAAGCAACAGGAACCCATGGATGAAGCTTTAAATCTAAATCTCATCCGCCAATTGGAGAAAGCACCACAAAATCAACGAACACCCCTAACCCCAATGCAACCCCATTGAGAATGTTCGTGGGCCCAGCGAAAACTCATTGCCTGTCTTCGCAATGCAATAGAGTGAGCTGGCCTCGAACATGAATGTCCAAAGGGAGTGTTCGTTGCATGATTCAGTTGAGAGTACTAGTGAGAGTGAGACACCTCATCATATGCCTATACCAGAAGGTGTCTCTACCTCAGATCCCATGGCCATTGAGCCATTTGAGCTTCATATTGACTCCAACAAGGACCCACCTTTGACCAAGCTTATGTTTGATGATCTAAATGATGGTGGGAGGTCCTTGTTGGATGACTTGGGGAGAAGCCCCATTCGTAGTGATGCAGGTCTGCTGCATCCATCGAATGTGCTTGAGGAACTTATTCCGATGCACCCGCCTATTGGTTGGAGGGTTTTCTTCGATGAGCAATTAAACCCTAGTGAGGCAACACAACTTCATTCTTTGTTTCCCACACCCGACCAATATCATGAGGGGTTCGAGCCTTTCAGCTTTGACCTTTCACCCCTCATGACACCTCAGAGTACCAGTGGAGTTTGCCCATCTCGGCAAGTCTCTGGTCCTCCTGACTTGATGTTATCATTTGATGTTCCTTGACCAAATGATTATGAGAATATCTTGGTTGATGTATATATCTTAAAAAAAAAAAAAAAAACAACAACAAAAAAAAGAAAAAGTGTGTAATAAAAGACTCCTTCAGTGAGCATCGATTGTTGTGGGCCCCAACCCTTGTGTACTTGGGCCCCAATTTCTTCACGTATTTATCTCCCTTCTTCAGCTTCTCACAGGTTTTGAGGGAATTTGGGTTTGTGTCCATCAACATGACCCTGAATGTCCCTTTGTACTTCATGTTGGTGAGATCTTTCTTTTTCATGCATGTATCCATGTAGTATCTTGTTCACATTCATTGAGGACAATGCATGAAGTAGGTGTGGGGGGGTGTTTTACGTGTGTACATAGTCGAGTCTTTTTCCTTTGGTTTTATTTTCTTTTGTTTGTACTGCTAGGGTCATGTTAGTGTGCCGCATTTAACATTGATATATCTGCTTGCCATGATCCTTGGGTGACTTGTCTTCTTTTGCTTGCTGAGTGCTTTAAAATTTTCACATTTCTTTCAAAATCTTCATGTGTTTGTGAAAGAAAATGTTTTTGTGGGTTTTGCGTGTGTTTAGCATGTGCAAAACCGTTGAGAGGCAAAGTAAAAAGAAAGCTCCCAAAATTGTCTTGAACTTGATGCATTAGGATTTCTAGTTTATTGGCTTTAGGTCTTGTCGAGTCGTTAGGATGCACCCTGGTTTTCCCTCAGGGGGCGTGTAATCATAGGGTTTCAGTACTCAAAAATTTAAAGAAGTCCACCCTGAACCTAGTGAGTCAAATAATTCGTGTTTGTGAGTATAAGGAAGTTTGTCGTAGTCAAGGGCCCTTAATCTCTTTTTGTGAAACTTAAGTGTAGGGGTTTTGGTTCCCACGTAGATAAATAAATAAGTGGTGTTCTCTCTTCTCGCACGGCTCCTATCACTCGGGAAAGTAGGTCTGAGGGGACTTTGTGCCTGGTGCTTAAAAGTCATCTGACTTAGGATGCACCGACCAAACTCCTGTTACACGGGTGGTAGGGATCGCCCTATGTGGAGATTTGGGGGAAGGTGTACGTGATAGTGTAAGTCCTCATAGGCAATGATGTGCGAAACCTGACCCTGGGAGAATCAAACACCAACAAATAAAATGCTCCAAAGAAAAGAAAAAAAAGAAAAAAAAAGAGTCAAATAAGAACCAAAATTGACTTTACACATTGTATCACATTCAGAAGTTAAGGTTGCCCATGTCTTTCACTTAAGTCCTTGACTAACTCTCACGAATAACTCATTAGGATAGGTGTGTGGACCGATTACATATATAGAGTCGACCTGTAGTATTACCGCGTCCCATGATCGACAAAATAAGTCCAACGAGTCATGTAGCTAGATTGATTAATGCATCTTGTTCGGATTTTGTGGGTATATCCGCTGAAAACCCTCAGGAGACAACACTCCTCCTCCTTGGCAACAGGGAGGTTTAACGGCTTGTTGCACGTGCTAAGTGCAACCGTGATTCCTACGAAAGTGAGTTAGGATTTCTTGTTTTTTTTCGCATGCTTTTCTCTTTCTTTGTTTTGCTTGGGACTAGCAAAAGTTAGGTGTGGGGGTATTTGATTGACATCATTTCATGCTCATATTTGTATCTTATATCCATTATCTTTCACCTAAATAATGCTATGTTACGAGTTTTATGTTTAGTTTTCAGGAATAAATAGGTTTGAAGAGATGAAGCATAAAAGGACCCAAAAGCTGGGAAAAAGGACTGAATTGTGAGATCTGTGGACCAAGATGCAAGGAAGAAGGACCTAAATGCAAGACCGAAGGACCTAAGAGCAAAACAAAATACTCCTCACCATCATGGGGAGTATTTTGGCAATTCTATTCGGGTCGGAGCTCCAACATGCAAAATAGATACATCAAATACCAACAAAGCCTTCCAGAAAAGCCCACAAGAAATTCCAGAGCCATCCGGACACTGTAGACCGCTAATTAGCGGTCCAAGACCGCTAATTGGCGGTCACTTGTGGCCCAAATGCGCTCAAATTTCTCCTGGACTTGTATTAATGTTCGTTTAGGCTAGTTTTGGTGTTTGTTTAGTCCCACATCGGGGGATTGTCCCGGTTTGCCTTTTTCCATGGCTATAAATAGAACTCTTCACCTTCCATTGTAATCACTCCATATTTTAAGTGGCTATTCTTCCTACTAGAAGTGAGGCCTTGAAGTACACACTAAAGTAGGAGGATGCTACTTTTAATGTGAGTCATTTTATCAATAAAGTTTTGTGTTTCTTTCATTGTTTGTTTTATGCTTCTTTTATTGGTTATGCATGTTTTAGTTTAATCGTCTTTTAATTCTAGCTTAGTTTTAATATGTTTTCTTTCCATAGTTTAATAATTAGTGTAATGTTTAGTGAGTAGTTCCATCCCCTTTGGGGGGTGGAGTAGATGTACATACATGCATTAGGGAATGGGATGAATGCTTTAATTTCAATGGGTTGATTAAACATGAATGTATGCTTGCTTGTTTAGGATAGAATTTATAACTTGATGAGTTTTGCCAAAATGATTAGACACCTCTCATGCTTGTTTAGGTTCTGAAATAAACAACTTGCATATGTAAATGTTAATCAACTAAGTTGGTGAATAGATTGATAGGTTTTGCCATAACATTTAGACACTTCCTATGCTTGATAAACACCACCTTCATGTGCTTAAAGAATGTATTCTACACCCACCTCTTTGCATGTGTGCACTCACTCCACCCCTTAGGGGTTTTCCCATTTCTGTATTCCAGCATTCTTTCTTTGTTCTTAGTTTAGTAGTTATTCCATCGTTTGTTTGTTTCGTTCGCATTTCATACTTCTTAGTGTAGCGTAGTCTAGATTAGCATAAACAACTTTCTTCCCCCTATTTTTGCCACTTGATTTCGTCCAAGCAAGAGGCTACTCACCTCCCTGAGGACGACCCGTATTTGCCACCGCTTCATCGCTGCCGTGCACTTGTTGTTTTAAATAAAACGTTCAACACTTACAGTTGACCGAATAAGGTTCAGATCTCCATTCACCAACTTCCAGTAGCTATTTTTTTTAGCCCTAATTAAGTTCGGTTAACCGAATTCCATTCGGTTCATCGTTCCAAGGTCGACAATAGGATTGATTGGGCTCTGATCTAATCAATTTCGGTTGACCGTGTATACTTCGGTAGACCAAAGTTAGGGCTGATAGTTGAAGCTCAAATAGTCATTGGGTACAACGGTCAAGTGCCACGTGTAAATAGCCGTTGGGCTTCTAAAGCCAAGAAGGACTCGGTTGACCGATAGGTATTCCGTCGTCCCAATGGGGACAAGTCAATTGGACTCTTAGGGACTTGATTCAAAGGCGACCGTTGGAGAAAAGTCCAAAACCGGTCCAGGGCTATTTGGTTGACCGAAGGTGGTTCGGTCTTCCGTCGGGGCAATTCCAGATAACACCTAAGTTTTACTGGTGGGAAGAATTCGGGTAGCCTATAGATGTTCGATGGACCAAACTAGAAGGTTTCGGTTGACCGTCTAGGGTTCTGCTTACCAAATCTTGACAGGACAGAATCCTAGTGCTCAAGTTTACCTTAAACCTTATGGAGTCAATAAATACAAAATTACATGACTTGGTCCAAAGCTTTGATTACAAGTCTTGAGTCTTGATGTCTTTGTCCCAATGCTCACTTCCTTGATTGTCTTGATCAACCTATTAAGATGATTGCAAGTATACAAGTATGTATGCAATGCATATAATCGTGTTTGCTCATTTGATTGATTATGTTGATTGATTAAGATGAGTTTGATTAATCATCAAAATTAATATAGATTAAGACAAAAAAAGGCATCAACATGGAGTCATCTTTAGAGTCAAATGACTTGAGTTTGTGACATCTAAAAAATAAGATTTATAATCGTTATGTCCTTTGCCACCACCCAAGCAATGTCTTAAACTCTCCACTAGATTAGGGGATTAGCCACCAAACGAGAGATTCCCGTGATTGATGGAGAAATCTTGGAGATAAAGAAGATTACTTGGACTATAATATGATTTGGTTTTTCGATTTGAACGAACCACCCTCTCCTAAAAATGTATGAATGCCTTGTGTACTTGTGGTTTGTATGGTCGGATTGGTTGTTGTGCTTGGTTTTATATTTTTATTGTTGTTTTATAGCTATTGTTCTTCCTCGCCTCTGTCTGCCCTAGTTTTTCCATGTTTGAAGAAGCACACATATCCTCCATCAATGCCATGTTTGAAGAAGCACACATATCCTCCATCAATGTGGAGTCTGCAATGTTCTTGTGGGGGTTACTGCGGTGGGAAAGAAAAGGTAAGGAGGAGAAAGTAATTTGTTATTCCGTTTGACTGCGAAATTTGGGGGTGTTTGTGTTGTTTCCACCGGATTGCTTTCGATTCTGGTGTATAAAAAAAGATTTCTCCCTCATTTCTCACCTTTACCCCCTCCGAATCCGAGGGAAACTGTGCTCGCCCCTCAAACCCGAAACCCTCCCGTCCTTCAGCGACCTTGGCCCCGACGATCTATTTCAGATAGTGATTCCAACATAGATGCTTAGTTAGCGAACGGTGATTAAGAGGGTTGCTTTTTTGGGTTGGTCGTCGGTGGGGTAATGGAAGATTAGATTTTTATGCAACTCGAAATGGATTGATTATTGTGTATGATTGATTAAGTAACTAGCTTGTATGTGTGCTAGCTGCATATGCCTAAAAGGTTTTTGCTTGGGTGAGCTCACAAATGGCGTAATTGGTGATATGCACCCGCATTTTCACTATTGGTTGTGGTGCACCTGTTATCTGAACATATTTTCTCATATGCAAAAGAAATCGGAAAATAAGCAATAAAACTAAACTCCTCGGCGGGTATAGAGAGAAACCGAATACGAAAATGTATGTTGTGTGTGTTCAAATGTGCTCATCAAAACATGTGACACATGAAATCCATAAAACTCAATTCCAACTTTGCCTCCACATGAAATAAGATAAAACTTTATCATTAAAACATTCAAGACAATAATTGAAAACAAGCTAATATGTTCACATGTCAAATGACTCAAGTCCAACTATGTCTCGACATGAAATAAGATTTATCAGAATCATTAAAACATACAAGACATTAATTTCGATAAAGCCAACATGAGCACATGCATGCACATGTCTTGTTCCCTTGTTCCACTCCATCCTTATCCTAACCTCATCATTCCCCATAAAATAGGCTCACTAATCTAAGCATGTGCTAAGCTTCATTCAAGAGCATTAGCACATCAAAGATAAGAGTCAAATCCGATTAGATGGTTATGGAAATCATGTGAGGCTCAAAGGATTAAGATTAACACACACACTAATCCATCACATGATCAAATCACCTTCTTCTCCACCCCCCCATGGGAATGGACTACTCTCTACTCATCTCTACACTAAAAACACATGAAACAAACATAAACCCATGAATGGAATGTAGAAGACTAGATTAAACAAACAACAACATAAAAGAAATTGCATCAAAGGAAAACATCAACACAATAAACAAGAACTAAACTAGATTAAGAAAATAAAAGACGAAGTTTGCTCCTCTCCAACCCCTTTATTACACTACTAAAATAGGAAACTAAAACCTACTCTAATGGTTGAAGGAGGAAGAGGAGGTGGAGAGGAGGGATTACAATGGTATTTATAGAAGAAATAAGGGTTTGGATGGATCTGGAATCAATCCGACATTGTCATAACTTTCTCGATACTCTGGTGCACCCAATTAATCAAGTCCGAACCATAGGAGAAATAAGGGATCTGTTTGAGTAAAATGATCAGTCCCAATTTCCTCCAGGAGCTTCAATGTTATGTTTTGCACGTTGGGTGAAACCCTTGTCAACTGTCTTGAACCGATTTGAGTTTAATTGGCAAAATACTGATATTGTTCCAGTCATGTATCACAATACTTTACATTTTACAATCAGGTCCCTCCAGATTTTCACTTGGGTCCTTCCTGATTTGTGATCCAGTCCATGTACATTGCAAATGGGTCCAAAAGTCTTCAATTCAGTCCATTCTTGTTGCATTAAGATCTTTTTTGTTCTATTATCTATTCTTTATTACCTAACACCTGAAACACTACAACAACAACTCAAGTGACACAATATTTGGGTAAAATAAAGGATATATAGCATGAATATGATGCATGATATGTTACTAATCACATAGCTATGGGAAAAACGTATCCAAATGTGAAATCCTTTAGAATGTGCTTCATAAACTACTGCATTTTGAATGAATGTGAGATTACATACTTGAAGAAATAAGGGTTTGGATGGATCTGGGAGCAATCCGATGGTTGTCATAACTTTCTCTATACTCTGGTACACCCAATTAATCAAGTCCAAGGAATGGGAGAATTTGGGGATCTATTGGAGTAAAATGATCCGCCACTGGTGGATCATTTGCGCCCGATCGATCCCAATTTCTTCAAGGAGCTTCATTGTTATATTTTGCACATTGGGTGAAGCCCTTGTCCACTGTCTTCATTGTTAATTGGCAAAATACTGATCTTGTTCAAGTCATGTGTCACAATACTTTACATTTCACAATCAGGTCCCTCCGGATTTTCACTTGGGTCCTTCCTAATTTGCGATTCAGTGCTTGTGCATTACAAATGGATACAGAAGTCTTCAATTTAGACCATTCTTGTTGCATTCAAGTCTTTTTTGTTCTATTTTCTCTTCTAACACCTGAAACACTACAACAACAACTCGAGTAGCACAATATTGGGGTAAAATAAAGGATATATAGCATGAATATGATGCATGATATGCTACTAATCAAATACCCCACACTTACCTTTTGCTAGTCCCGAGCAAAACAAAGAAAGAGAAAAATGAAAGAAGGGAAAACATACGAAATACAAGGAAATCCTAACTCACATTCGTAGGAATCAGGATTGCACTAAGCACGTGCAACAAGCCGATAAACCCCTTGTCGCCAAAGAGGAGTGGTGTCTCCTGAGGTTTTCAGCAGATATACCCACAAAATCCGAACATTAATGCATTAATCAACCTAGAAACTCGAATCGATTGACTCATTTTTGTCGATCATTGGACATGATAATACTACGGGTCGACTCTATATATGTATCTACTCCACACACCTAGCATAATGAATCATTCGTGAAAGTTAATTAAGGACTTAAGTGAAAAATCATGGACAACTTTAACATCCTCAAGTGATACAAAGTGTAAAGTCCATTAAGGTTGTTATTTGCATTGCCTTTTTTCTTTTTGTTCTTCGCTTCGTTTTCTTTTTTTTAGTTGGTGTGTAATTCTCCAAGGGTCAGATTTCATGCATCATTTCCTATGAGGACTTACAATATCACGTACACCTTTCCCACATCTCCACATAGGGTGATGGCTACCACCCGTGTAACGGGAGTTCGGTCGGTGCATCCCAAGTCAAATGACTCGAAAGTACCAGACACAAAGTCCCCTCGGACCTAATTTCCCTAGTGATAAGAGTCGTGTGAGAAGAGAGAACACCTACTTACTTATTTCTTATCTACACATGAACCAAAACCCCTACACTTAATGTCTAACAATAGGAGTTTAAGGGTCCTTAACTACAACAAACTTCTTTATATTAACAAACACGAATTATTCATCTCACTAGGTTTAGGGTGAACTTCTTTATTTGTTTGAGTACTAAAATCCTATGATTACTCTCCCCCCGAGGGAAAACCGGGGTGCATCCTAATGACTAGATAAGGTGTGAAGTCAGTATACTAGATATCCTAATGCATCAAGTTCAAGACAATTTTGGGACCTTTCTTTTTACTTTGCGACTCAACGGTTTCGCACATGCTAAACACACGCAAAACCCACAAAACATTTTCTTTCGCAAACACATGAAGTTTTTTTGAAAGAAATGAAAATTTTAAAGCACTAGGCAAGCAAAAGAGGACAAGTCACCCAAGGATCATGACAAGCAGATATATCGATATTAAATGCAACACACTAACATGACCCTATCAATACAAATAAAAGAAAACAAAACAAAAGGAGAAAGACTCGACTATGTAAACACGTAAAACACCCCCCACACACACGCAGTTACTTCATGCATTGTCCTCAATGAATTTGAGCATGGTACTACATGAAGTTATGCATGAAAAAAGAGAAGATCTCACCAACGTAAAGCACAAAGAAAGATTCATGGTCATGTGGATGGACATAAACCTGAATTTTCCTCAAAACCTATGAGATACTTAAGAAATGAGATAAATACGTGAAAAAATGGGGCCCAAATACACAAAGGTTGGAGCCCACAACAATCAATACTCACAGGCTGAGTTTTTTTTTTTTTTTTGAAATAGCTATGTACAAAACTAAGTTCCCATGTTCATTTGTCAAAAGACATCAAATGGGAACCTCAAAAGTGTGTCAATGCACTTGGAATGGGAACATGACACCACGCGGGACCAACATACTCATGTAAGCAGAGGTTCATAAATTAGACACAAAGCCGTCTCATTCACAGGATCAAACTGAAAGAGCTCGAACCTCTCAAGAGTGTAGTCGAAATTGAGCAACGGAAGAAGAGTTTCTCCTATTGTGGTATTGAAGTTATGATCGTCAATCCAAACTCTCCAACCAATAGGCTGGTGGGTCGGAACGAGGTCAAGAAGTTTGTTATGCATGTCCGACTCACAAGGCAAACAGAAAATGGGTCTCTTACCCAAGGTATACACCAAGGAACTCCCAATACCCTCATTGGCGATGTAGTTGTTTGATGTCCCGTCATTTTCAAGTTGATCAAGAACAATAGTGAGAGGCAAACTCTCACCAGGTCGTATGATATTAAGGGTACTAGGGAGCTTTTTCTCCACCACAAGTGAGTCCTTAAGAGGCACAACAATAAGATCATGTGGCTCAAGGGTCACGAGACAAAAAGATAAGGCACAATCATGTGCCAACTCATAATAGAACTGGTTCATGCTATTCTCAATTGGAATCGAATCCTCCACCAAGTGATCGTGAATTGAAACCCCAAGTCCCTCAAACTGACTAGGAGTTTGACTCTAAAAGATTATGCTTTGAATTTGTTGATGTGGTGGTGGTTCGATATCAAAAGATGAATCCTTATGTTGAAAAGAAAGGCCACCCACCTCACGTTCATTTATTTGTTGTGTCATCCGACTCATTTGCATTTTCATAGTTTGCAAGGAATTTTGAGTGAACTTCAACAATTTTTGAGTGGTTTCCGTGAACGTTTGAAGGGTTTATTCTAAGGAATCAAGTTTGGGGTCAACTGTGAGGTTCAAGTCAAAATTTCGGAAATTGTTGGGTTGGATGTTGATGGGCTAAGAATGAATTCAACCATTGGTAGTGGAGTGTTGGTAGAATTCTGGGTATTCAGAAGTAGGATATTGGGGTGGGAATGATGTATAAGAATTTGAATTAGAATTATCTCACCACGAATCCATCCCTCTCGGGTTGTACGCGGATGCGTAAAGGTCACCTTGAGCATTTTGGGAAAAGGTATGCTCATATTCAGGCTCTGGGGGAACATAAGGACATTCCCCGAAAACATGACCACTCAATCCGCAATAGTCACACGGTACAACTACTGGAGCTACCGGTAAACACATCATATACCACATGCATGAAAGAGGTCAAAGGTTATTGTAATGTCTGAGTTTATTGACCAACATATGATCCCACATAACTAGATGGTGGTCTAGTAGTCGGTGCCTCTCTCATATTACCCAAATCTGAAGATTGCTCAACCACACAACTAAGATTGTCCCAACCATACGGGGTGTTTGTACGAGGTACCCCAACATGCATGGGTCCGTAATACCAGGGAGAATGGTCATGGTCCCAACAATGAAATGGATGGTCACCCATGTAACCACCCATCTCGACAAAGAACTCTCAAGTCGACCACTCTCACCACCACGAGGCCAAGCTCGCAAAAAGTGTTCAACTCGACCCTAAAACACTAACAAATAGTGTAAAGGGGAGGAGACTACAACGTAGAAGTAGGTTAGAAGAAGATGACTCAGAGGAGAATGGAAGAATCCATAAACTAGTGTGGGTAGAGGGTGATGGTAGAAGCATAGTCTAGCAAACACGGCCCAAACAAGCTTAGACTACCTATAGGTCCTTACAACTAGACGACGCCTAACTACGAGGTCACACGACCTCAACACGCCTCACCTCCCTACGAAGAAGACCACAAAGCCCAGCAAATGAACCAAGATCCGGACATCTCGTCTATCCTACTATCGACAAAGTGGGCAACGCCGATTAGGCCATGACAGTTGTGACCGGATGACCCTCCTAATGTGCCCGAGTCCTAGTGGCCAATGTCTACTTGATTTTAGATTAAAGCTTCACTTGAGTGTGGTTTGTGGGGCTAAGGGAGGGGTGATGAAATCCCCCACCTTATCTTTAAGACTGTCGGTGGTGCCCTTTAAAGATATGTTTTGAAATCATAGGCTAGCAAGCAACTCACCAAACAAGCACTTACCTCACTCTTGTTATAATGCACCTTACTAACTAATGCATGCTCTAACCGTGCATGAATGAGAGAACGGGTGCACGTACCTCACGCCAACAATCGACACCAAGAATGTAAAGAAAAGACAAGTGCGTGGAAGGTCTACAAATGATGCATGACTTAGATGACAATTAGTCTAATCTTTTGCTTTAAATTTGAGAGTCCAAGTTGTCTTAAGAAGGGGTCATGCAAGCCAAATTAATTTCTGACACTAAAACAGAGCATGCATTGCATCAATAGTGAAAGGAACCAACTAGAAATAGGCAAAGGAAGTTACAGTTCAAACAGAAATTACAAATACCTCACCAAATCTGCCATTGACGGACCCCAATAGGTCTTCCTGTCCACTTGTGACCCCATTTCAGTAACCAAAACAAAAAGGGAGACGTAAAAACAAAGAAAAACCCCCACCAAAATGGAAAACTCGACTACAGAAACGACGTCCCCAGCAACACCGTCAATAACTTGATTGAATCAGTTAAAATACCGCAAGTGCACAGCCGCGTTGAAGCAATGACAAAGATGGGTCGAGTCGGATTCGCGATACTCGAGTGGGGGAGAAGAAGAGAGAGATGTGATCAAAACTACACTACAATGAAAAAGAAATCGGAAAATAAACAATAAAACTAAACCCCTCGGGGGGTATAGAGAGAAAGCGAATGCGAAAATGTATGTTGTGTGTGTTCAAATGTGCTCATCAAAACATGACACATGAAATCCATAAAACTCAATTCCAACTTTGCCTCCACATGAAATAAGATAAAACCTTATCATTAAAACATTTAAGACAATAATTGAAAACAAGCTAATATGTTCACATGTAAAATGACTCAAGTCCAACTATGTCTCGACATGAAATAAGATTTATCAGAATCATTAAAACATACAAGACATTAATTTCGATAAAGCCAGCATGAACACATGCATGCGCATGTCTTGTTCCCTTGTTCCACTCCATCCTTATCCGAACCTCATCATGCCCCATAAAATAGGCTCACTAATCTAAGCATGTGCTAAGCTTCATTCAAGAGCATTAGCACATCAAAGATATGACTGAAATCCAATTAGATGATTATGGAAATCATGTACGGCTCAAAGGATTAAGATTGACACACACACTAATCCATCACATGATCAAATCACCTTCTTCTCCACCCTCCATGGGGATGGACTACTGTCTACTCATCTCTACACTAAAGAAAGCATGAAAAGAACATAAACCCATGAATGAAATGTAGAAGACTAGATTAAACAAACAACATAAAAGAAATTGCATCAAAGGAAAACATCAACACAATAAAGAAGAACTAAACTAGACTAAGAAAATAAAAGA